>LR990852.1:13901185-15173000 GCA_905163395.2 Endotricha flammealis | reverse complement strand
GAAGCCTGAAGCCTGTAGCACAGTTCATGCGGAGCTTCAGAGCTGTCAACAAAATTGTTAACACGTGCATTTTATTAAAAAAGGATTTTGTATTTTTTTGGATTCTTGAATAAAACTAAATTGTTATATTTATTTATTTAAACTTTATTGACCACAATATATGGATACAAAAGGCGGACTTGACGCTAAAAGCATTATCTACTAGTCAACCTTTGGGTAGTGCAGATATACATGAATGCGGTTTTAAAATAAATTAACGCATACAATATATAATAGATATAATAAGGGTTTTTCATAATAACATGCTAATAATTACATATACTAAACAAATACATATCATGTAAGATACAATACATAGGTACTAATATTTACTTACTATATATACAAAATACAATATAATATACTACGATGACGACAAATTGTGGACAAAAGACTAGCCTTAACTTTTTTTTAAAGTTAAATTTGTTGGAAATTGACCTCATGGCGACAGGCAATTTCTACCAGAGACGGGTGGCCTGGAGTGTAAAAGAGTCAGACACAAAGCAAGTGCGATGACGAGGAATAGCGAGGGAATTATGAGATCTAAGTTGACACTCATGAGTGTTACAGATGTAATTAAACTTGCTTTTTATAAGTACTCAGGACTAAGGGGATTTTTAAGAATGGTATGTAGAGTACAGAGCATCCTTTGCTGTCTTCGAATGGAGAGCCATTTGAGTAGAGAACGGAAGGAAGATATATGATCGTATTTGACGACCTCCGTGGCGTAATGGTTACCACGCCAGACCGCCACCCAGGAGGTCCCGGCTTCGATCCCCGGTCGGGTCATGATGAAAAACGAACTTTTCTGATTGGCCTCGAGTCTTGGATGTTTATCTATATATGTATTTGTTATAAAAATATAATATCGTTGAGTTAGTATCCCATAACACAAGTTTCGAACTTACTTTGGGGCTAGCTCAATCTGTATGAATTGTCCCTATATATTTATTTTTTATTTTATTTTATTTACAAAGACAGAAAATGAATCGGATAGAATTATTGACGAGACGCTCTAATTTGTCTAGCTGCACTTCACTTACATCAGAATAGCAAACATCAGCATAATTAATGAGTGGGAGAATGAGAGAATTTACGAGAGTGACCTTAGTAGGGATCGATATATTCACTTTTTTATGTCATTACAACGGCATTATTTGAACTTTCGTGCCTCTGGTTCTGATGTACACAAAGCTTTTCATAAGTTTAACATAACCTTTTAAATTAAAGACCCACCGCTCGGGGTATATGCGACGGGGACTGCTGTGGGGCCCCCTATCTGGGTGTACTCACAAAAAACCGCCGAGGTCCTACGCATCCTCATAATGGTTAGGATGTAGACAACATCCACGACCCCGCCGTTGTGTCCGTCGACAACGCACCGCAACCATGAAAGTGTCCATCCGAAACAACGAAACATGTAGTCTTGTAAAAAAGACATTACTAGTTAGATGGTTAAAAACTGGTTATAATTCAACGAACAACACCAGTCCGTATTTTCGGAATTTCGTTTCATGGTAGGGTGTTGCAGGTGCACAGCCAACATTGTGGACCACTGCTGTCATTGCACGAGCTCGCCACCTCGTCTGAGTCAGAGTCCCCTCCATCATACGATCGCCTCTTCCATGCGACCGCTGATAGGGCTCCAGGATCCGTCGGCCCCTCTCTATAATTTTTTAACGAGGTTTTCTTCATCCACCGTGCGTCCTGCGCCACTCCGAATGCCGCACGTTGTAACATTATCCAAAATTCGCATTCTAAGAATCGAATCAGGGACCAAAAATAATCTTTATTAGGTTGATTCGTAATACTAAGCTATGCGTGCACCTCGGTCTATTGTTACACTCTGCGACATATTGAACTGACACCGCCAGTGTTACGAGCAAATGCCATAAAAATTACGTCACGTTTTATGTATAAAGCCTATGCGTAAAACGTCTGCATAAAACCCGTAAAACCAAAACAAAGGGCGTTAAAATGACGCACGCGGCGTCAAGCGAGCCGGAGCGACGCGCGACTGCCACGCGTCGCTCCATGGCACAATGAAGACTTAATTCCTTGATTGACACTTACAATATTTCGGTAAGTGATGCAATATTTTGATGATTATCGCACAGCTAGGGTGTCGTGCGATAATATCGCAGACACGCTTCGCTCGTCCCATTGTAGTTTTCTCTCAAAATCAGAAACTATATACGGTTAACTATTAACATTATCTGCCAATTTGTTTTAATTAAAATATTACGTTACTTCACAAATTTACTTACTACGAAATGTGTTCAGTATAAGGAAGACTGATAGAAGTCGACCTGAATAATTTCCAAAATTACTACTTTCACACTACACTATACTCATAGCCTTGCAGGCTTTAACAATGCGCACATTATATTATTTTCTTGAATACCCCACAGGACAAAAGCACATACAGTCCCCTAAACTTGAAAAATATAATAGAAACTGTATCTTTCCCAAGGAAATATTACAATATCAAATCATTACTTAATTAACATTGGCCAGCTATCAATTAGCATTACATAAATTATTAGACTGATATAAAATATAGTCACCCCGTGCCGATCGTCGCGTCGGCCCATGACGACTTTATACCCCAGACAATCGTTACCAACGATTTAGTCGCCGCACCCTAGGGAACCATTATGTAGGGGGCCTATCTTGCAAGTTGACCAAGAAATAAAATATCAATGTGGTTTGCGATCGGCTTTGAATACATTCATGGTGACCAATAACACCTTTTTCGTATCGCTCACACACTTTGTATCTAGGTTTGTGGGAAACATACTAAAGACTTCCCTTAGCCTATCAGTAGATTAATGAAATCACTATTATTCAACAACACAAAATTAATAATGCTCCTTCAAGCGAAGCGTAGCAAATACGAATCCCTACACTGTGCGTGGCCCGACACGTACTATCCCGGTTTTTTTGTTCATAATTAAAATTGTAATAGCAATCGAAATTCGAGTGATAAATAAATAAAGTTTAAATATCGAGTGACCTTAGAATGAACGCAGATGGTTTGACCCCAGTGGCCGGGCGTCCCCTTCGCAAACGAACTTTGAATAACTCAAACTATAAAATAAATGTTATTCATTAGTCGAGATTTAGGAGGTGGTGTATTAATGAATTCGTTACGCCGTGTTAACTTTTTTTTATGATTCATATTAATTCAGCTAATTATCATACGATGAATAAAGAATAAACTACCGATAGGATAGAATACTTTTCTCTTAATATATTCTATAGAAAATTATTATGATAGATTTATTATAATAATTTTCTATAGCATATATTAAGAGAAAAGTTATAGTTCTGGTAATTAATTTACTGGTTTCGTAAACGATTATCAGATAATATTAGAAAAATGAGTGGAAAATAAAATATAATTAACTAGATTGAAATAGCCATTTAATTATATTTTATTTTATTTGTAAGTTTTGGATTCAGTTAATAATTTTTAGAGGTATATCGTACATGTTAATAAACAAAGATCAGCCTACGTTTAACTAAAACCTCTTTCGCATTTCGGTAATATAATTTTTAAACACACGCTTGAATTGTGATTTTAGGAATTGATTCTTTCTGTAATCTGTACTCCAAAATGAAAATAAAAAAAACATTTCCCCTAATGGAAATGACAAAATATTGACACAAATTGAACATTGTTAATATACAACACATAAAAACATAAACCACCAGACAGACAAAAAGCAAGTCACACATTAAAACAGTCTTAAAAATAAACCAATTCTTAAAACGGGGCTCGGTCGCACGGACGAAGTTAGCGGCTGAAAAAATTAGCCAAAAGTGGCTTTTGTTGCGCACTCGTCTCTCTTCCCGCCTACAATATCTCTAATAAGAGTAAAAGAGACAAAGCATAAAGGAAAACCGCTTCAGGCGTCAGGAGGGAAACCGTAAGCACCCTATTGTTTTGCACCCTGTGAGGGAGCGGGACGTCTATAGCTATATCTATGAAGTTAAACAGAGAGAACTGTAATTTTAAAATGAAAATCTGAATGTTATTGTGCCTTTAGGTACAAGGGAAGTCTCGGTGTGATTTATTTAGGTACCTATATTCATATAACTGGAACATTCATTGTGCTCTCGGCTCTCAGTAACCGGCAATGAAGATTACATTTCGTATAGTTTAAAGCCAAAAAAAGGTATTTTTCTTTGTGTTTACTTTAAACTCTCTATTTTTGATTAGTTATTTAAGTCGCTGGATGCAGTTCGTTGTTGGGGCGAGCTGCGCCTGCCAGCCGGACTTAAGTCCTCCTGTTTTTTTAATTGAAACGTAAAAATGACATGAAATGTAATGATAAACATTGTACTTATCTGCACTGCAAGCAAGCAAAGTGTATCAAAAGGTGTGCGTGGCCCGAAAATTTTCGGCCCAAGCACAGTGTGGGATTCCTATGAACTTGCCTGGTTTTTTTTCTACTCTGCACTATTGCAATACCAGACGACCATAATTTGTAGGTTGAGCGTAACGAAATTTCAAATATCGCAACATCTAAAAAAGAACCGGCCAGGTGCGATTCGGACTCGCGCACCGAGGGTTCCGTACAAACCTGTAGGTATATTGAGTTGATATAGGTAGTAGTTTGATTTTGACAGCTTAAAGGTATTATATACCTGAGTATTTGATACTAGTTTTTTTGCCCGCGACTTCGTCCGCGTGAAGTTCCTTACCCGTTCCCGTGGGAACCACATTTAATTTCGGGAAAAGCTATAGCTTATGTCACTCCTTGATAATGTAGCTTTCTAATGCTGAAATAATTTTTGTAATCGGTCCAGTAGTTTCGGAGCCTATGCAATGCAAACAAACAAAGAATCAAATCCTTTCTCTTTATAATATTAGATAGATGGTATAGATGAATTTCAATTAAGTACCTCTACGTACGTGTTCATGAGGAAAGGATTATAGTAAGTATGAAATGTAAAAAAATATTTTGAGTAAATGATGTAACCGAAAATTTATGCTTTTCGCGATTTTTCCTTTATCTGTACTATAAGACGTTGCTTTGTAACAAATTTCAAGATTCTGAGTTTACGGGAATTACCCTGTAAGTTTTGATTCCCTTGTGAGTGTCGAAAATGCTGCATCAACGGTTGTATCTTTTGATTGCGTTGGCTTAGAAGTTTGATTTTTTCACAGCTCCTAGGGACAGTAGACCTGAGTATTTTATTTGAATTTCAGCTTGATACCTCTATGCGTTCCAGAGAAAAAGGGTCTTGACAGACCGACAGACGGACAGACCGACGGACAACAAAGTGATCTTATAAGGGTTCCTTTTTTCTTTTGAGGTACGGAACTGAACCCTAAAAATATATATTTCTTTATGCTTTCTAATGATTTTTATATCAGACGGCAGGCAAACAAGCAAGCGGACTATCTGATGGAAAGTGGTTATCGCGACGTTGAACTTCAATAAAACCAGCAATACGTTGCCCGCTACAAGGAAGGGAAGAAAAGGATCATTGCCTCTTCATTCTGTGAGAGGGTGTTATTTCCCCAGTTAAGCTAGCTTATTTGAAAAGTGCTTTACCACTCCAAAAACTATAGATTTTCGTATCTGAATGTAGTAGTACGTGCACTCTAAAGTCGGGTCGAAACACACAAACTGTTTACCGATAGTCGCCGCTAACTTCAATGTTTATCATCGATCATGTCATCCGATATATTAGCCGATCTCAAATATCTTGAATCCTCCATAAACAGTATAGAATATTATTTTCATATTTTTACTACCGAGCATCTCTCGAATCATACTATCATATATCTGAGAAGAAGAAAAATAACACTGTGACAAGAGATTTTTCGTCGCAAGTCAGCAACAAAATCATTATTATTTATTATCTTATTACTAGTTATTACTTATATGGAATTTTATTAGGACATTGCGTAACGAACCCTGTCTAAGCTAAGAGAAAAGGTGTTTTTGTTTTCTGAATTCATAAAAAAACGACTGTGGTGCGTTATTCGTCGCTTAATAGGATCAGAATGGTACAAAGAGTATGCGTTAAATGCGTTTATACAAGCCCCTGTCAGATTTTAAATTAAAATGCCGCGCCAGAACCGCAATTTAGATATTTCATTACACAAGATCAAAGAAGTGCGCATTATCTGTTTGTCGTGTCAACTGAGGGCCTGGGGGTGTATTTTTAAATCACTTTCGTGCAAATATCATCGTCAACTGCCTGTTGTCTGTAGGTCGCACCTAATTGTTAATAGTTTTGCAATTTGCAAACTATTCTGCATAATAACAAATTTTCAAATAATGTTTGAAACCTAATTTGAAACTTTTAAACATAACCGATCCGTTGCAATAGACATCTTTTATTGATAAATAAAAAATATGAAATAAAACTAACAATACATTTGAATTAACGCGCATTATTCTTTTTTACTTTTTTCCATAAAGACAAGAATAAACATTCATAGTTTAGTGAGCATAGCACAAAGGCAGTAGCAGTCGTAGCAGACACACATGTACAACTAAAATAATGTATTCGAAACTCAATACACGATAGTGTTTCAAGCGATTCAAAAATAGGGTGTGCTTTGTGCGTCTTTCGTGTAATAATGCCCTGTAGGGCCAAGGGCTTTGTTACTATTGACCTTTGTAGAACGTAGTGTTCTCTTACAATCACAAAAAGAGATAAATTGGTATAAATTAATCAAATCCATTGTTTGAATTATCATTCGGGTTTTTTAGTTTAAGTACGGGATGGCTTATGATTTTTGTAGTAAGTAATTTTTGAGAATTCCGTACCACAAAGGGTCAAAAAGGATCCCTTGTAAGTAATTTTATTGTCCGTCTGAATGTCATTTCACGAGCGAAGAGAGCGATTTCTTTGAGCTGAAAATAATATTAGTACTGATCTACCGTCTCTTACACCAAAAAAATAATTAAGTCAACGCAATCAGAAGGCATTTGCGTTTCTGTTTCGTTTTTCATACAAATCCCAAGGCACTAAAAAATAAGATAGTTCCCGTAGATTCCCATAATTTGAATATTATCAATGTATCTAAAAAAAAATATTTTATGGGCAGGTGGCACGATGACAAAATGGTGTTATGTGTTCTAAGAAAATAAAATAATGAAATACACTCGAGAGCAATGAATGCGGGTCACCTAAAGAAACCTATAAATCTCGGAAACTAACAATGCTAGCTTTATAAAATAAACAGTGTTTAATGGACAATATAATACCCCTTAAGTGAAAGTAATAAAAATTTAAGTCACTACATTTTATTTATTAAAAATTACATAAAGTAAAAAAAACTGCTGATCTCGCCTCAAAACAAAAATAGGAAACATGACATTTTTGTACAACATTATGATTTTCTTGAATTGAAGCTTTAATCTCTACGACTATTTAAGCGGGATCTCATTCCACAACCTCAGCGTTCGAAGGAAACTCCTCTGAAATCGCGCAGTACGTGACCATTTTGGTTCAAGAGTGTGAGGTTGGATTCGCCGACGGTGACGAGCAGTTCGATGGTAGAAAGTGGCAGTCCGTAAGCATCAAGTTAAACAATTCCTCGGAACAAACCCCATTATACAAGCAATAGAACACACAGGGATCACGTCTATTAATAAACAATTTTTTTTTGTAATTCTTTCACGTATGTTACCCCAAACGAGTTAATTAGAAAGAAAAATCGTTCGTGTAAACATACCTTGACAAGATTTTCTTAAGACTGAAGTAGTAGTAGTTATAAATCAGCACCACACAGTGCAAGAAACCGTTAGACAAGATGTAAACATACCTTAGGAAGATTTTCTTCAATTTTCTTACAACAAAATAGTTTTGTACAATCACTAACCCCTACGGTGCAAGAGACCGTAAGACATGAAATCAAAAATATACCAGAATCAAAAGAGTTTCCAGTGTTGCTGCAGCGTAACGACGCGTAAAACCTGATTGCAGCATCAAAGAGCTTCTAATACTAACCGACACAATCGAAATCATACCCACTGCAGAACAACTTAGAGCCGAAATTCAAATCACAAGTATCCCCTTCGTCGCCTCAGGCATTCGACGCCCCAACAAAGAAACAGCCAATATTGTAAGCGGAGATTTCGATGCTCCGGAACTAACGAGGCCTATGTTAATTATTCTATGAGGATACTTTATGGTGTTATGCCCGGGAACGGTGTTAGATAGGGACCACAAAAAGTGCCAAAATGATGAGGTGTTAACTTTAATTATCGCAAAAAAATTGCTAGGAACTAAAATTTACTTGTATCTTATGTAGCAGGCTTTTGTAAAAAAGTTCAAAGATTTATAAAATTTTAGAAGCAGTAAACTAAAATTAAGTTTTTACAAAATGTCCAAAATTATTGTCTAAAAGAATTGAACAAACATTTTCACAGTAAACGATAGAATTAATATCAAAATAAGATTTACGGATAACAATCGAATTAAATTAAGACAATCACACAAAAATAGGGTCACCGTCGACAAAATCGTACACCAAATCGAACCATTCCACTTTTTAATCGAGTCGTGCATCCCCAAAATGTTTGTATAGAATTTTCAATACAACACAATACATGCCAATACTCAATATGGTTCATTATCGTTTATAGTGTGAAATAACTGTTTTGCTCCGCAATAATAGCATTATTTGAGTCGGGAGATTGGAAAAAATCTGTAATTTGCCATTTCTTTGTCCTTGCCCGATCGAGAGACGACTGATTGTTTTATACAATCTTCGTACAATACGAACAATTTCTCATTAGATCTTTATTGAAAATGATTGGACATGAAAAAATTGATAGGCTATTCAATATTTTGGTAATATTTTTTTTGGAAGCAGGTACTTGGGCAAATTTGTAAGCCCTTGGATGGATGGACTCTTTGCGAGTAAAAAAACTTTACTTGTCTGACTAAATAAACTTTATGCATAATCAATTAGGCTTCCGTATCCGTTGTCTTGTCCACCCATAAAATTTGTAGATGTTTGAAAGGTCTACCTCAATGTTTATTTGAGAGATTGACCGGAGTTGGATTTGAAGAACAGATTTTTGATAACGGCACGCAAACACGCAAGTGGACCACCTGATGGCAAGTGGTTACCACCACCTATGAACTTGGAATAGAATAGAATAGAGAGAAAAGTATATTCCAAAAAGCTTTCTTGTATAGTTTTAACGTTTGTTTCATGAAATATTTGGGATTCTTTAAATATGTGTAATTAATTCAATATAATTGTTTCAGGCTATGGCACCAATTCGTTATCGGCTATGTCGAAATCGACGCTCGATGCTCACACGCATCTTCGTCAACCAGGTAAGAGAAATAACTTATTTCTATAAATATTTTTTACTAAATTCAAATTAATTCTGAAACGCCTAAATCGAGAAAAGGCAGCAATATTAAACTTTGTCCAACAGTAAAACATAAGACAATCAATAATAGTATTTTTGTAGAAACCTTTTAGTCGTTGACCACAATTTTTTGCATGTGCTCTAAATTAGATTTTTATTTCACTTTATTTGTGATACACAGGAACCGTAATAGCTCAGTAGAAAACTAACCATTCAGTCAGTCGGAAAACAGGATGCAAATCCTAGTCCGGGCACTCTTTTAGATTCCTTATTTTTACATATCTTCTACTTTTGCTTCAAATTGCTCTCTTTGCTTTAGTCTCTCACATAGTTGATAAGGAGGGGCTTTTTTATACCTCTAAGGTGGCAAACAAGCTTACGGCCCGCCTGATGGTAAGCGGTCACCGTAGCCTATGCACGCTTCACACGCTTGCAACATGCCGATCCTGTAAAAGTCTTTAAATGCCCCTTTAGAAGAACTACATATTTTTCCGTCATAGTTCCATAATCTTTTGTTGTATCAATAATATCTTTAAATCTTTGAAATAGTCAGTGTTAGAAATGAATTGCCTTATTCGGACAGAGGCGGACATGGCATGTTTGTTGACCACGGTCAGTTACACTCAGCACATACTGGCACGGTGCGTGTTTGCGCACACCGTATTGGGCTCAAACATTTGCTCGGACCCCTGGATTTTGAGATCACAAATAGCCTGATTTCCAGATGTCAAGCCATTTATAATGCAATAAAATTCTTTGTGAATTCATGTTTGATGAAAAAGATTTTTTTGTGTAAACAATACGCCTGTATACTTCGGAAGACTTCGTCATCGTTATAAAAAAGATTAAATTTAAATATTCTGTTTTGTCTTAGTATAAACGAAGAAGTGTTTGTATGTAATGAACCACTGCGCTCAAGAGAACTAATACAGGCAGAATTTCGTTATAGATTTCGTCTTACCGATAAATATTAAACGGTTTATAATACGAATAAAATACGGATTAAGTTTCCTGTTGAGCCAATACCTTACAGATGCTTCCCCAGGTTTATTCAAGAAAATACTCCTCTAAAATAACGTGCAAACACGTTGTTTTACGTTCACATGAATCCCCCAATTCTCAGTGCACAAATTGTATCTCTCCGGAAATATGTTTTGTGCTGTGTGTTAATATATGTACATATACATGCGAAATAACAGCATTCTAATTACTGAAGACTAGCTTTTCGCCGCGGCTTCGCTTGCGTTAATTTTATGGCATACTTAGATCTCGTTTGACAAAAAAAACAACCCATAGCGCGACTTGTGGCGCCTACTGTTGGCCGATAGCTCATCCCATACAGCGCACCCTATAGTAGAAAAAGAATTTTCCCATTGGAATGATATACTTTCACGGGATAAAAAGTAGCCTATGGCGGCTTTGTACCCCTGACAATATGTAAACAAATTTTCATAATGATGTTTGTTATTCACAAACAAACAAACAAACTCAGTTTCTCATTTATAATATTAGTATGATGGTGAAGGGTTAAGGAAATGGATTAGAAGAAATCGATATAACTTTATAATAGGTGCGAGTTTTCCAATACGAATTTTAGAAAAAAGTGAATAAGCACAGATATTAGTTTTTACAAAAGTCTGGTAGTCAATGGCGCTGTTAAAGTAGATGGCGCTGCTCTGCATAAAATATGTATGTGTATACGAATAATAAATACAACGTGGACAGCGGCTAGTAAACATATAAAAACCATAAAGAAAATGTTTTGTAAAAATATAAAGATTACAAAAGATTTCGTTATGCGCACTAATAGCGTTTTGACACTATCCACGGACGAACAGACGGACATAGCAAGGGTTTCTTTAACAATAATAATTAAATATAAGAAATCCAAATCCATGATTGCTTTCAACGTTATACGAGTAGTTAATTCTGACTCACTAGTTAATAATAATAGTCCGGCCCGGCAAAGACGGGTGACTTATACAACCAATAGTATTTATCGATCACACGAGTGAAATCGTGGGCAACTAGATCATAAGATGGTCTTCGAAATGAAATCATAACAGTGCAGCTGCGCGATGGAAATGACGTTACGTCTTCCCCCTTCATTTCTCACTTATTGCATTACTTCTGTTTACAAAAGATTTTTCTTTGTTGGTAATATTGTGAAGTATGGTACAAGAAAAGTTGTGTTATTTGAATCTATTTTGCTTGTAAATTCTTATATCAAGTCATCATCATCTTAATTCAAGCTTTGCTAATTTTTTTAAATGCCACAAACGTGGCAAACAAGCATACAGCCCGCCTGATTGTAAACATCGCCGTAGCCTATAGACGCTTGCAATACCGGGGGTATCACTCACTCCTTGCCAACCCTCCCAACCCCCCAAGTGGAGCTCTAGAGACTTTACTCACCGTAGAAACACAACATGGCCGAGACCAATGATTTGGCTACGATCTTCTGTAAGGTGGACGTCCTTACCCAGACGGGCTGCTCCGATTTGAGGAGATTATCCGCTGTGCCCTACCTCTCTTTATAAACTTAATTTGACATCAGCTGGTATGAATATTATCATAAAACTATTTGTCCCGATGTTAAAATCGAACCCGCTATCGCGTGGTTACTTCGAAATAAATCTAACTGAACGTCTAACTTACATTGTGTTATTTATCTGTGGTCATCAGTATACCGGTCACGTAGATTAGGGTAACTTGAATGAGCCCTAATGAAAAGTTCTTCATTAACACATTGTAACTCTGATCTTTGACAAGTGGCGGTAACAGACTCCTCAGTGCCTGTAATGTAGAAACAGTGCGATACCTGAGCGATATACACCTTTTTTTAATAAAAAGAAAGGTAATTAAAACAGTTTATGTGGTCCGTACAATTTTCTATTAGAAAAAATGTGTTTGCTACATCCCTCTGCGTACATTGCTAGATATACATTGGCAGCAGTTATTGCTCATATAAAACTGTTTATATATTAGAAAGAGATAGAAAATCGAATAAAAAGTATAATATAGCGGTGACAGGACACACTATCTATTTCATTAGAAAATATTGTGGTTCCGTGTTTGCACTCGTGGCTGCCGCGTGTCGCGCTCGCGTTACAAAGAGGGACAACTTTGATTTTGGATATTTTTGGTTACGCCGCCGCCGACGCGCGCCGTAGCGTTACATTTGTTACACTCAAACATATAAAATGCATTTACACAAAATATTTTTAAAAAGTATGTTTATAGTTGTTTCACAATCGAAAAGAAGTAGGTAATGAAGTAAAACCCAGAAACCAGGGCTTCATAAGCATTATTTCGAGCCATCATAATTATCTTCTTCTAAAATTCAAAACTGTGCTCTTGTCGGCGTCAGCCTCCGTTTTCCTCTGTCTATTGCCCGCTCTTTCACATTCAGTATGCAGCTCACAGAGATTTTATATTACGTACGTAATATCTCTGTAATATAGCTAGTTTAAAATGTTAAACTTGTATATAATGGGGAATATGAAAATGGAATTCAATTCAATTTATTTGCTAAATGTCGGTTACATAACCTACATTGCCTGCCGGTAGGCGACCCGTTTCACCTTCCGAATAGCTTATACGTCAAATAAACAGTTTTTTGGGCAGTTTTAGTATTGACATTCCTTAACTGGCAAATAGCCTATTTTATTAGCAAGGGCTTTATTGGCAAGTATGAAGTATGAAGTATAATAAGCACAAAATTTTTGTAACATAAAAAAATGTTTTAAAATATTTATGTAACAATAAGTAGGTAACTGTTAATACTTTCTAATAATTTTTACCTTACGAAATATTCACTTAACGTGATCGGTCGGACATTGTGATGTGATTGAAATGACTACTTTATCTCGTGGGCTGCGTGTGATAATCATAGCACATATTCTACACGTGTGCATATCATGGTCTAAATGTTTAATACATTTACATAGAACATGTATTTTTTTTTACATATTTACTTACTTATTAACATACATTTATCAAGAAAAAGATTCTGCCCTTGTTTGAAAAGCCTTGTTCAATTCGTGTCTACACAATCATACACGTCACCGTAGGCGCCTTTTAACATAGATTGTTGTACATTCAATTTATGCGTTTATATAAAACGATAGTTCCCTAACATGCAATCTAAATAATTCAATGGTAAACCTCGTTTTAGTAACAAAAAGTTTGTTTGCGAACAAGGTTAGAATAGTTACTAATTTTAACGTATACTTTCTTTTAAAGTAATAAAGAATCTGTGGCGACGAAACCATAAAAAATGTTATTGATTAAAAACTTTCATTTTCCGTAATAATTAATTTACCAGTCCACAGATTCTTGATAAGTTTCAGTAAGCCTAGCTGTTAGATAAGTTGTCGAACAATCCGTCGCGTCGCATTTTAGTTATTACTCCGGCTAAACTAAACAATACACGTCAGGTTGACGGAAGTAACGCGAATACTAGAGACTGTTGACACCTTCGTCTAAGTTCATCTAACTTTTATAAAAAATATCATAGTCCCTGCCGTTGCATTCGTATTAAATGCAATCATTATGAAATGTTTTAACTACATAGTTAAAACATTTCATGATTCACTCCGTGCTTACCTACCTTGGAGGTGTGTAAATGATAATAATAAAAATACAGTAATATGTAAAAAGTACCACAAAAAGTTTAATTAATCCATAACCCATACCAAGTTGATGTGTACAGTTATTTTAAATAATACATTGCGTGCCACCTATTAATTTTATTTTAACAAATTTCTGACTGACACTCAATCAATTACGACATAGACAATACGTTATAGAGCGACCTTACGAAAAAAAAAACAATGTTATAAAGGTTGTTTGCGGAGCTTTTGATCGGTCGCGCCCAAAGCACGGCCGCACAAACAAACAGAATAAATAGGGGCAAGTGAAAGACCGAGGTAATGTAGGGGAAGACGTGACTTACAGTCAATAGTTGCCATTGTTTTGAGAGAAAATGGGTAGCTTAAAATACTGGCTTATCTTTTAGAATAGGTATATAAAAGAGTGAGATTACTGACTTACTCATTTGTTAAACAAAAAATACTCAGATGTGTACTAACGTTACTTTATAAAATATTCCAAATATCAATCAAAATCAAATCAGAGACTTCAGTCCTTCTCATGCGCTTTCTCTACCTCTCTCTATTATATCCCCAATAGAGCAATAATAAAACGATTACTATAATAATCATATGTCTTAACAAATATGAACGTCACAACATGTCTGCGGGGCTAACTTTATTGAATGGAATCGCAGTAGGGCCGCAGCAATCAAATAGCTGATGCTGGGGGACGAATTGCACTAACGAGCGGGGAACTCGCAGCTTAATGCACTGAAATCGATTAATTATTCTTTTATTATTACTTTATGGCCTACAGTGGCATTGCTTCATTGTTAAGTAGTCGTGTATATTCTTTTCTTAGAATTAGGATTGCGCTATTTAGCCGCGCTGTTTTTGTGGCGTCGAGTACGTAGTGTGGTAATAAAATAATTTTACATTCATGTGTTTTTGAAAATGTCTACATTATACGTACCCGTTATTAGCTTTGTTTCATTTTAACATTTCTATTATAGAGATTATTACTTTAAATTAAAGTGAACAATAATTATTTTCTTCAATTTCATAAAATATTGTCCAATCCATTCGCAACCCACAGCTCGAAAAATAATGTATTTTTTGGCGATCTATAATATCACCTTTTTATAAAGCTTGGCATTAAAATTTATCCTTACTAATATTATAAATGAGAAAGTGAGTTTGTTTGTGTGTTTGTTATTCCTTCACGGGTTGACCAAGCAGCCGATCATTATGAAAATTTGCATACACATAATGTTAGGGGTACAGAGCCCAACATAGGCTACTTTTTATCCCGTGAAAGTATGTGGTTCCAATGGGAAAATAATTTTTCTACTTTATAGGGCGCTGTATCGACCAACAGATGGCGTCACAAGTCGCGCTATGGGTTGTTTTGTTCTCAAACGAGGTCTATGTCATAAAATTAACGCGAGCGAAGCCGCGGGGCGCGCTAGTAATTAATAATGTGATATTGGAAAATATGTACTTACATCTTTTAGCCAGATCGGCAACAAAAACCAAAAATTTTATCTAAACAAATAAATAGTTCAGAAGCAGATTAAAAGACACAAAGGAAATAATTAAATGTGTAGTTAGGGACCATTTTGACCAGCGTTTGAAAGTCATGTGTTTCGTTGGGTTCCGATGTAATTTAAGTGTTCTGTAACTTTTGTATGATTTTGATGTTAATAACCTGCCTTGTAATATTATTGTGATGGCTATATTATTATATACTGCCTGACGATTATTATTCTATTCCTCTGACATCGTGTCGAATAAACATACTGCCATTTCAATACATTTTTCACTGTGAGCACTATTCGACCTGGAGCATGTCTGCATGGCCAAGCATGACTCGTGTCGCAAATTTCATCATGCCAAGAAATCTTCACATTTAAATCGCAATACGTACAGTAACATACCTATATTATACTATAAGCCAGTAAATGAACGACATGTTAGGTATTAAAAGCATCATAGTGGTTGCACTTCCGACGACACCTTACAAACAAGTGGGATTTACCCACTTGTTTGCCACCTTTAAAAAGAAGTGGGCACACTTTCCTAGAGCCATTATTGATCGTCTACCGCGTCATAATTGGACTACAAATTCGGTCTTTGACGCCGAAGCCTCACGTCGGAGGGCAGTGATTTGGCCTTTTGTGCCTCATGCGTCACGCATTAACTCCTTCAATCTTCCCCACTCCGCTCCTCCACAACATAATAAACACTTTCGCGAAACGCATTAAGACGCATTTTCGCATAACCAACCATTTTTCACAGCGAACTAGCGATTCTAGCTTCACAGTTAACGGTATAAGAATGCTTTCAGCAAATACGCATTGGATAAAACTCTTACAAAACAATGGATACCATGCTTTAGGGCGTGTGTATAAGTGTGATTTTCGGATCGCGTGCTAAGACTTCTTCTAGTGAGATTAGTGTCGATAATGGGCATGTAGGTAATTATTAGAAAAAAGGCTAACATTGTAAGGTTCATTTGGTGCCGATAGTCAGGCGGCGTCCGAAGGGGTTCGGGTTCGAGTGTTATGGGCAACTGTGATTCACTTACAGCAAACAAGGAGTGGTGGTTTATTGTGGTTTCATTTTAACCTCGGAATCAGTGAAGGGGTCCGAAACATCTTACTTAAGATTAACTAGAAACTACTGCTGACTATTATATAGTACTAGTAAATCCCTCGCATCTTCGTTTGCGTCGTTTATATCTCCCTTTCCCGTAAGAATTTTGAAAAATCCTATCTTAGTGCTCTCCTACGTTATAAAAGGAATCCCTGTGCAAAATTTCAAGTTTAGGCCCTGCGTTGATATGTCAGTCAGTCAGTCAATCAGTCAGCTTCCCATTTTATATATCCTATTAAATATCAGCTTTAATAAAAATCGTCTTATGTGGGGTTAATGATGGGTTTAATGATGGTTTAATTTTATGCTTTCACAATTATACACTTTTTTCTCACTTTATTCAGAATTTGTTTAGATATCTATAATAAAAAACTACTTTTATTCAATTACGAAGGTACCAAAGAGCTACGAAGTGCAAACATGCCTCCATCAAACTGTCAAGAAATCGCGTAGTGGCCAAATAAAATTGTTAGAGTGACTACTGTTTGCCTACGGAACCCTATTGACCGAGGAGCGGGGGCCATTTTAGCATGAATATCAGTGCGTATATTTTTCTTATTGATCTGGCGAAGCAAGGACAGATTTATCTATCTCTGTTCTTTGTGTGCCTAAGTAAAAAATTATGCCTACATATTTGAACTCGATGGTGGAGTGTACTTCAGCACTAAGTGAGGTCTATTCCAATATCGAGAAAAACATCATGTTTACTACTAACTACTGCTATGAGAAAATTGAATTTTAAACATAAGCTGAGTGCTAATGAAATGAAAGTCTCGTCTCCTGCAACAAAATAGAGAGATCTCCCGCTGTACGTGTATAAAATTCATATAAATAAATATAGCAAAAAGAATTGAATGAGAAACTGTCAAATAAATTAATTTTTCAAAAATTAAGGACTTTTCCATCCCGATCTTTTTTTTTCGATTTTTTTAAACCAATCACACTACAAAGAAGCAAAATCAAGACCGTGTTTCGAATCAAACGAACTTTTTCGCCATAAAATAACAGTGAATAAAGCAACTCACAGTAAATGATTCAGCAAGAAATAAAGAGTTCAAAAATGCAACAACACCGGTTAAATCGAGGGTGGCTAACTGGCAGGCTGGAGGGCGAGGCGCGATGTAATCGGCGATTATGATAAATGACGATCCTGACAATTCGATGGTACGGGGTTTAACTGCGACTAGAGGCGCGGAAATCGCTCAAAATACTTGTAGTGAGAGGCGCTACTTCCTCATGCCGAGTTTTAATCTACAAGGTAACTATAATTTTTTTTTTTAATTGCCATTTTCAACGCTTTCAATTCTTTACACTTTTCGAATTGAATTAAAAATAAAAATAAAAAAAATAATAAAATCTTTATTCAGATTACTTATTGCATAAACTTAAACAATTTAGGTATAGTAAAATTAAAAGGGGTACAATTTATAGGGTGCCTGTGCTAGGTTCTAATGATCCTGTGTTACAGGCTGTATAAAGCTACTTTAATTCTATTAACAATAAACAACCACTATCTATGGGAAATAAAGTGAAAAAATAATATAAAATAATAAAAAATGTCTTACTAATCAGAAAAAACATAGATTAAAATGAATTAAATTAAAATCGTAAATGTCTTTTAAACGTTGACTAAGCGTAAAAATAATAACAGTAAATTAGAAATAGATTTATGTAAACATTGACCCAGTTTACAAATTCTGCTGATGCGGATTTCATACTCTTTGTCATACTTATTAAAAATACCAAACAAGCTATATTAATAAATAACACCACTAGTAAATTTTTATGTAATAAACAACAAAACAAAATTAACTTATTATGCGCCGTCGTAATCAATGGAGTTAAGGTACCGTTTTTCGGCCATCAATTTCGCGGGACAGTTAGGGTCACCAGTTTTGTGATCACAAGGCTTTTTGAAGAAAAGGCACGTCGCGCACTTTGGGGGTTCTGCCTTCTTTGTGCAATCCTCTGTGCCGTGGCCTACTAAGCCACAATGACTGCAGGTGTTGACGGTTTCCCGGCAGGTTTTGGCTGCATGCCCGTATTGCTGGCACTTGAAACACCTTGTCACAAGAGTGAAGTCTCTCACAGGACATGAAGACCAGTTCACAAACACTCTATCTTTAGATATTAAGGCCTTACGTATGTGTGCAGGTACTTCTATGATGTAATTGCAAGACTCGGCATTCTTTTTCCCGGATTTATGGCTTAGTTTTACAGATGCCAAAAAACTGTCTATTGTTGATCCTTTAAGGTTGTCGGCTAAATTTTGTGTATAAATACAGGAAAATACTTCATTCTCCGGCAAGGATGTTGGGACACCAATGACTACAATTCTGGGCTTGCGTTTTTGCGGCTCATCCACAGTGAGGCCAGAGGTCTTCAGTTGACTTGAATTCTTCAGCTTTTCAACATCGTCCTTGTTTTGAGTGCTGATAATGACGCCTCCATTTTTAGTTTTCCTCAGACCTCTGACGTGAAGTTGCATTTGGACCGGGCTAATAATTTTTTGGACTAACAACTTAGTCTCTTCACTCGTCTTTAATTTATCTGTCGGGTAAATTGCTACAGAACTTGTTTTGAGAGGTTGAACATAATTATTTGCCCCCTTTTTTACCATGTCGGCAAAAGAGTTCGTACCTGTGGCAGGTTTCGAGGTCTCATCAATGCGCTCTTTCAAGTCTTGAAGTCGCTGCGCTAAATCGAACTTTTCATCTAGCGAATTTATGGTGTCATGGGCTTGTATGGTCTTTTGTTTCAAGGACTGATACTGCACTGCCAGTTGAGATGTGCCGTGACCGATTTTTGTGCACAAATTGCTGATTCTCAATTTTTGGTCGGTGTTCAGCTTCCCTTCAGCAGAAATAGAGCATACTTCATTTAGACACAGCTCTATAGTATTCATCCAGGACTGAATCTCGGCGGTGGATATTGGACGATCTTCCTGATGAGAGCGAGGAGCTGCGTCGGGGGCGGGCGATGGCGGAGGACTGCGACCTGTTAACCCACTCCGGTTAAATGGACTTCTCTCCATTCTTTTCTATTTAAACTTCTACTATAATATTATATTAACACATATTACACTATTATTAATTTATTCAGTTACGAACTGACGGCACAGATTTATCTAGGTCACAATTTTGTAGTGACTGATTATTTTGTTAGGTAAACAAAACACACGTCTGAACTAATCGACTGTCCAAGTAGGAGATCAGGAACCGCACCGTACCGAGCAATTGTATTGAATGTAGGAAAAATGTACAATTTTTTTTGTGAAACCCGCGTGGTGTTTACTTCTACTCTACTGACAGCGACAGCGAATACCGCTCAGGTTTAAATTAAAGGACAATAAATGAAGTTCTAGACGATCTTCAACTGATATTTTTAATGAACTACTGTGAAAAGAGATTTGTTGCTCCGCTTAAAATATTTTAAAATCGTACGTACCCGCTACCCGTGCCCGCTGTCAAACGAACTCGAACCCCAAGCGGAGTTCTACGATTCGCATCAGAATACAGATGGACAAGCGAAATGATTATATTTATAAGCTTGACAATAGACACGAGGCTGCAGTCTGCAATTTTATCATTCTCCCTATCCCTTAAACAAATTTTTTAATGCTTAGATTTTTATGGATAAATTACACATTTATTTACATTTATGTACAATTTTTAAAAACTTCTTCATGTTCTTCTTCTTCCTACCATTATCCCTCTTTACGTGGGGTTGGTACAGCATGTTAATCTTTTCCACTTCGCCCTATCATACATACGTCATCTCGACCGTAACTTAAGTTCATTTGAAAAAGTCACTATTTTCTTCACTGATATAGGCGACGACGCACGGTGGATCCTTTACTAAGGAGAGCTTGGCCAAAAAGACTTTATGAAAATGTGGATAGATGATTTCATTTATTCGATTTTATAAATAGAAGGTATATTAGATTAGTTTATAGTGAATTAAGTAGAATCAGTCGTCCAGTATTACTTATATGACACGTCAAACGTTACCTATTTTCTGTTTTCCTTGTTGTTAATTTGTAAATAATAAAGTTTAGTTCAGACTTTAAACTAATATTTCAGTAAAAGTAAGAACATATTATTTATGAAAAAAAAACATGAGTGGTGATGAAGGTATGTTGTATTTAAAACATATAAATTTAACCCGTTTTGATAATTAGTTATTTGGCAAAAAAAAAATATGTAAATGTCACTTTGTTTCGAAAATGCAATTATTCTTTAATATTTTTTTTCAATGGGGGGATTTTGCTTGAACTATTTGAGTCATATCTGTATACTACATTTCTACATGAGTCACGAAGAACAAATAATTGTTCGGGTTCATCGTTTAGAATTACTTAATGTAAGAGCCATTTTCATGAGCACAGTCAAATAAAAAAAAAAGTTTCTCTACTCCAATCTCTTTCATGAGGTTAAGTATCACCGGATTCCATAACCCAGCGACAAAGATTCAAAACATCGTAAAAATTGTCGGCTATAACAAAACCATTTCACATCACTATACAAAGAGCAAAAAATATAGACAAATCATTAAAATGAAAACAAAATATTTTCATGTCAATTATTGAGCCCATTCCCGGCGCTCGTCCCACCAATTTGGTGGCAAATCAAAACGTAATCATTTCCAATTCTATTTTCTGATCAAGGTATAACTTCATTTCTGTTTCGTACAATATAAAGGAGGCGTTTTTAGTACCTACTGTTCAGATAAATTACTAAACATATATAAGTATTTGTTATTTTTGCTGTTAGTCTATTGTGCAAATTATAGTTTGTGGTTGCCACACTAAAAGTTGCGAATCATCCTTTTAGCATGGCAACGCTCTCTTCCGATTGTCTCCGATTAGATTTTTTGGAGTGGTAGAGCAATTATTATGAAATGGGCTTGCTCGACCGGGGAAGTACCACCCTCTCACAGAATATCGACGTGAAGCAGCAACGCGTTTCGTTCGGTGAGTGAGAGATCCGGAAGCCCGATGCGGGACGATGAGATGATACTAAATCTAACTTCGATAGAAGAAATTACAAAAATTGTAAATTCAATGCAAACTAAAAAATATAGCGGACATGATGAAATGCCTATTAGTGTATTAAAAGATAACATCGATATTTTGGCTGGACCCTTGAGTCGTTTTTGTAATATGTGTCTGCTGGAAGGTGTTTTTCCCGAACCACTGAAGTTGGCAAAAATTTTGCCAGTACATAAGAAGGGTTCGAAGAAGGATCCAAACATGTATCGGCCTATCTCGTTATTACCAGTAATGTCCAAAATCCTGGAGAAAGTGTTAAAAATAAGGTTAATCAGGCATTTAAATCTCAACAACATTTTGAATAAAAGACAGTTTGGCTACCAGAAAAACGTAGGAACAATAGATGCAATAGACGCACTGGTCAGGGATGTCGTTGGTGACATTAACATTAAGAAAAAAGTTGCTGCAATCTTTTTGGACTTAAGTTCTGCATTTGACACAGTAAATCACGAACTTTTGTTGAAGAAGCTAAACCACTATGGAATAAGACATAAAGCTTTGGAATTGTTCAAATCTTATCTTGAAAGCAGAAAAATGTTCGTTCAGATTAAATGCTTGGATGAGAACATGTATCAGAAAGAATATAGATCTAGACTGCTTGATGTTAAAACGGGAGTACCACAGGGCAGCATATTAGGACCGGTCTTTTTTACAGTTTTCATTAATGACATGGTGGACTATATTAACAGCAATCTTCCTAATGCAATAAAATTAGTGGTTTATGCAGACGACACTAATGCAATTTTGACAGCGGATGATATTGTATCTCTTAACATTTATGTTGAAAAAGCCTTGAATTTGTTCAATGAATGGTTTGAAGTTAACGGACTCAAAATAAATGCATCAAAAACGAACGTAATGTTGTTTAGAACTACCGTAAGAAATAATGAAAACCTAAGTATTGTTCTAAATAACCAGAAAATATCCCTAGTGGAAACTGTTAAGTTCTTGGGCGTCCACATCGATAGTCTACTAAATTGGAAAAATGAACTTGAAGATGTAGAAAACAAAATAAGCTCCGCATGCTATGTGCTACGAAGTCTAAGGGATGAAATAGATACGGCCCACCTAAAGATGGTATACCATGCATTAATAGAATCAAAGCTACGCTATAGCATCATCTTCTGGGGTAGAAGCTATGACTATAACATAAAGAAGGCCTTCATACTACAGAAAAGAGCAATACGGACCATAGTTCGCATCCGACAACAGGAATCTTGTCGAGAACATTTCAAAACTCTTGGCATAATGACCGTACCGTGTTTGTACATCTTAGTACTGCTGTGTCACTTATCGAAGCATATGCATGAAATCGAAACCGATGCTGAACGAAAATATAGAGAAAGTACAAGAAGGAAAGACTTGGTATCAAAAATGTCACCTAATTTAAATGTTGCAAGACACAGCACGCTTTTTCAATCAGTAAAATTATTTAACAAATTACCCATGGAATTGAAATCTATTGTCTACTGTATTAAATTTAATAGTAAATTAAAACATTTTTTGATAACAAAGTGCTACTACTCCGTCAATGAATTTTTAGATGACACTGCTGGCATGCCTTTGATTTCAACTTAGTATATTATTTTTGGATTTTACTTTATTGACATTTATATTTTATTATTATTGAATTTCACATTATTGACATTATTTTATATTTTATTATTATTGTATTTCAACTTTTCAACACAATGTATATTGTTTGTGAAATAAATAAATGGAAAAAAATGTATGACATAATATATATATATATAAATAAATTCGTATTTTACCACGCATTTTATATTTACATGCGAGTCTAGTCCAAAATTGTAATACCAACCAGTCTTGTTCTTTCTAGCATTAGCCCTACGTATATTCCTTAAACGTCGACGCGGAAGACCAAAAAGACGATGCGATGGTGGGATGATCTCGACGTTTATTTAGAGGATAGGCCGGAAAAGGCCCAAGTAAAAGAAAATTGGAAAAGTCGGGGCAGGACACAAATAACTGCTTAAAGTATAGTTTATCGATTAAACTGATTTTTTAAATAGGCTTTCCAGTGCCAGACCCTCCACAGCCCAGAGGGCATCAAGATCATATTTTTAGGACACTCGTCTTTCGACGAAGTGCTTTCTTGGACGTGCTCAAAGCAAAAGGAGTACAGGGAGAAAGTAATTAAAAACCTTCGTTTTTGAACTGTGAATAGGTAGAGTTCCAACAAGATATAGAAATTAATCTTAGTAATATTAGAAACGCGATTTTTTTATGGGTATATCCTCAATATATATATTCATATTACCTACGTACTCAATAACAATAAACCATAATTTTTAACATATCTCTCCACAAAAACCACAAACAGCTCAAGAAAATCGCACGTGGAATAATCAGTATGTTATATCTGAATACTGAAACAAATTTTTAAACTTCAACATCCAATTTACACGTACAGTCACGTATAAAAAGAAACGGGGAATATGGAATTAGCCTCAACTTAAAGAATTTTATTTAACCTCTTCATTCTTACCTGCAGCTACTCACACCAAATGAGGGAAGCACAAGAAGAGGAGACAAGACTTGCCAACAGATATCATAAACAAATAACATGTCAAAATATTGAATAATCTGTTAACAAATAATGCTTTTTTTCTCATATTAGAATGAATGGATTTTAAATAAGAGCGAAACACCAAGAGTCGACAGCATCTCTATTCCGTTTGTTTTATATGAACCTCAAAACACGAAACTCGTGTGCCGACTTTAGTTAAAAAAGTAAGCAATTTTAAAATAGGTAACTATATCAAACGCCAACTATAAAATTACCAAAACAATTCGTTACCCGCTGTACGAGTTGCATGATACAATTTAACTTCGTTGTAAAAACTAGCAACTGGGCATTACCACACTAATATACTGATAATTTCCTGCTGTTAAATTCACGAAATTTTTAACATACTTGAATGAAACATTATTATTAGCCAAAGTTAACCCCTTCGAACGTTTTACAAGTCTACACGAAGTTGTATTGCACATTTTTAGGTCCTTTGTATACGCGTCGACTCGATTGCAAGTCATCTTTGATACAGCTATCTTACACGTCGCAGTGAAGTTTCCGCCGTATATTTCAACTTTCGTATAGACGTCGTTGATGTTACGACAGATGCACATAAAGTTGAGTTGCAGTACAATTATTGCAGTTGGGCCTACGACAGCCTTATTGAATCGCGTTTTCACAATACTCACGAGATGACTATAGGACCCATTCTGTATTTACTTCTGTTAGGACGTCAAATGTCCTGCAGCTATTCACTATTATGGTATATCTTATATCATTTACGTTTTGAGCCACATGCTTGCTACATCGCAGGTCACACCGCGATATGGTGGGTGGCACAAATATTTCATATATTCGTGGATTTGTAATCTTTTGTAATTCATTCCTGTGTTTTTAGCCGTAGCCTGTAAGCCAAAAAGATACTACGTTATACTAAACCGGGTTCACCTCGCCGTTTCTCGATTTTTTTAGACGGCCCATTTGCTGCTATTTTTAGTTATTATGTTCTTTGACATGGTTCAATCTGACGGCTCGTCCTCCGATTCGTGGAGTCTGAGCTCGCTTGAACTTTTTACTCTAAGCTACATACTAATTTTTTTATTTGATACAGCAGCGATGCACGGAGTTAGAGCGACTCCAGCGCAACAATATTTCCTATATATGACCGATTTCATACGGAACGCGGCTAACTTGACGCATCCGCTTCACTGGCTTAAAAGTTGAGAAAGGTTATATCGTTTTTAGGAATTCCCATAAGACCACCGAGATGCGGGTAATAGGTACCGCGTGCCTTCGCTATACAAAATTATTGAATAAAGTGGGGGCGCAAAACACGCACCCTCTTTACAATGTAAAATCTGAAGTGTTATTAATAACTACTTTATAACATTACAACAAAGGCGCGAACAGTCGTTAGAGGGCGCTATTGTTTCAATTTGAATGTGCCATAAGAATTATTACTACGATTTGCATAACCGCCCGATACATAACTTAATATTATGCGGGTTTTTATGACAGTTACTAAAATGCTATGATACTACAATTACCTACTACTAATCTTATAAATGTGAAATTGTTCGTGCTGATTTTCATCAATCACCTAAAAATCCACGCAGTTAGATGTTGACAGACCTACACTCCCAAATGAATGCACGCACTATATAAAATATGTTGTTTACTCATCACTTACATTTCCCTAAAATCTTTTAAAAATTATACTACTTATTAGCTTTTCCCCGCGGCTTCGCTCGCGTTAATTTTATGTCATAGATCTCGTTTGACAACAAAACCAACCATAGCGCGACTTGTGGCGCCATCTGTTGGCCGATAGCCCATCCCATACAGCGCGCCCTATAGTAGAAAAATTATTTTACCATTGGAATGACATACTTTCACGGGATAAAAAGTAGCCTATGTTGGGCTCCGTACCCCTGACAATATGTATACAAATTTTCATAATGATCGGCTGCTTAGTCAAACCGTGAAGGAATAACAAACAAACAAACTCACTTTCTCATTTATAATATTAGTATGATTTTGGGATACATACAGTTCTGTGTAGCGTCGTAGCGCGCTCCGATGTTAGCGTCAAGGGCCTAAATAATTATACCAGGGCCTAAATAATCATACCAGGGCCTAAATAATCATACCAGGGCCTAAATAATTATACCAGGCTGATGCCCGCGATTTTACCCGTGAAATCCCATTGTTTCCGTTCCCGTACTATGTATGTACTATGTCTTAATCCATGTTAAATAAATAAATATATAGAAACAATTCACACAGATTGAGCTAGCCCCAAAGCAAGTTCGAAACTTGTATTATGGGATTTTTTAGGTGCTAACTCAACGATATTATATTTTATAACAAATACGTATTTAAATAAACATCCAAGACCCAAGTTCGTTCGTCATGACCCGACCGGGATGTAAACCCGGAACCTCCTGGGTGGCGGTCTGGCATGGTAACCATTACGCCACGGAGGTTATCAAGGTTATAAATAACCCGTGTACCAAATTTCAAATGTTTCCAGCCTTTTTTGCGTGAAAGAATAACAAACCATCCATACATCCTCACAAGCTTTCGCATTTAAAATATTAGTATGTGTATTAAATATTTTGAAGATGATAATACTTCTGTCTAACGCGGCGTCTCAGAACACGGCACTTTTTATTTTTGTAGGTACCTGTAAACCTAATGCGTCATAACGGCTCTAAAATGCAAGTATTCTGTAAGGGCACCTAAAATGCCACGCCACGTTGACGCCAGGGCTATCTATGTAAATCACTAGCAGCAAGTCCCTATACTAATTGCCTATTTGAAATGCAATCTATGCACTGTATCAGTTTTTTCGGTCGGTGTTGTTGCCTCGTTGTCATAGTAACGTTTATCTTTTACAACGTCTCGCTTAAAAATAACAAATTAGCAGTTTAAGTCCAAGTGAAGAGTATTTTTTACCTTCATACTTCGAAATATTCATATATTCTTATTGCTTCTGTACTTGATTATCTAACTAATCCATTGGGGACCATCTTCACGAGTGAGAGAATCGTGACGATTATATTCATCGTCGTGCCGTCTAATTCTATACATTCTCTTAGAACGTACCTCCTCTCCACACGGTGATCTCCAGCTCGTTGAAGACTACCGACTTTTCTCAGCAGTTACCAGTTTTCTTTTGTCCGCCAGAACTTGCCTCAACAAAGTCATGATTGTGTCGTAATAAACTACCTACACATAGCTACTAGTAAGGAGCCATCATCATCATCGAGCCCGTGTTTGCCCACTGTTTGATCATTATGATAATATTACAAACATGAAATCAGCATCTCAATTCAAAATTCAAATACATAATCCATTGGGGACCATCTTCACGAGTGAGAGAATCGTGACGATTATATTTATCGTCGTGCCGTCTAATTCTATACACGTGAACCTACCGCTAATAATATTTCCCCAAGTACTTCAATGAGCTATCTCCACAATAAATTTTCGCCCTGAAAGGTTACCGTAATGGTGAGCTTTTAAAATTACAAAATAAACACCAATAATTATTAGCATAGATTCAAACAGTAGGTAATTAGTTTTGTTTTTGTTTCAGATCCATATCAAATGTTTGGTCCGACAAGCAGTCGTTTAGCAAATTCAGGTATGTAGAACTTTAGATTTAAATCCTCCTACAAAGATACAAACATCATCTGTAACAGGTAAACATAAAGCAGTATATTGCAACATAACAATCCGTCCATTACAATCTAGTACGTCCAGGAATTTATTTAGTTATAGGTAAGTAACAAAATTGTTCGAACAACCTACGGCATTTAAACAATGCGCCCACTCGAATGCTCACGTTTGTAAACGTTAAGCATTCGTATATACCGAGCTCACAGCATGTGGCAAAAGGTATGACGCGAATGCTCAGGATAAGTGAACATGAACATAGCCTGGGTCATGTTGGGGAGTGCTAAAAGTCGAATATTCTCAGCTTATGTGGCAAAAGTTTGAATGACGCGAATGCTCACGATAAGTGAACTCACCACGTGAATATAGCCAGAGACATGTTTGGCAAGGCTAATTGACGAACTATCCGAAGCACACTTTTGATGACTGCTTCGAAGACTTATCCGTCATCTTGTACCTGATCGAGTACAAGATCTATCGCATTTGGATGTGATCGAATATTTCTGAACGAATACAACGCCATCTGGTGCATATGTAACTAAAAAATACATCAGTCCTGATACGTAGTACTATTTACTATTCTGTGGTCCTGACTGACTTAACTATAGATCAACGCACAGCCCAAACCGCTGGATCTAGAGATTCCAAATTTGGAATATAGGTTCCTTACGACGTCTAGGGGTGTAATACGAAAGGATTTTTTAAAATTCCCACGGGAATGCGAAATATACGCAATCGAAATTGCGAGTATTTTACTAGTTTGTAATATAATAAAGCCACATACATTACAAAATTACCTTTCAACACTTATACGTAGCGACCTTTTATCCTTGGAAGAGCCATTAAAAAAATATTTGCCCAATGTCGGCACGAAAAACAGTGCAATGAACTTTTTTCATAATGTTACAATTCTATCGATATTCTTACAGGTGAAAGTGGTCAGGGGTGGCTTCTGACCCCTGAGGAAGTGGGGTAACCAAGACTAGTGCGTGACTAGCACGCACGATCGCGATAAAAAAAACTTACATTTTATTCCTTTGAGTCATAAAATCTGGGATAATTTCGCATAAACGCTACATGACGTAGACAAGCACTTGGGCATGAATATGTTAACCAAAAGTAGGACCCGTAGACAAAGAAACACTTTGCACCTAATCCACGGATTGCTGATTAGTTCCAATTGACCTTAGATAAATTGTCTGATAATACAAACATTATATAGAATCTGAGAAATAGAGCGTTTTTAGTCATTCATATTTGCTCCCGTGCGGATCAAGTCCGCAACCATATCGTTTTGTACGTGTGATCGTTGACTTTCTTAACGGTGTACGCGCGACGACGGCTTACCATTATTATACGGGACCATACAAGGACCATTATGTTTTATAAGTTGGTTCTTTCCACTAGGAGGCAACTATTACTTTAAGTTAAGCAAAGGTATTCACTCACAACACTTTGTACACATTTATGTATGGCTAAATAGGTTTAAGCACATATATTTTAGAATAAGATCAGCAGCTATTGCACAAACCCTATTTATTAGCAAATAAATGAATTTGAATTTGAATTTGAATTTGAGTGTGTACATATATAAACAGTTAGTACACGTAGGGTTGTCAATTCTGACTTTAAATTGCGGCAATATACTGTTAACTGGCACGCAACGATTCCAGAGATAAGCAGTGGTGTGGGAACGGTGGCTACGTCACGAACACGTATTACCTTTTTATCTGTCTATGATCGACCCTTACGAAAATCAAAATGTTAATGGACTAACTGCTTTACATCGAAAGAGGGCACGCCACTCACTTATCACAGTTGAAATTATGTAGATTGCCGATATTATACTGTTAAATATATCAGTGATTTAGAAATGCATATTGCGGTCGTAAACTGAATAATGGCGTGCGTTAACTGGCAATATTGTATCGTCGTTACCATTGCAGTTATGTTTATAGAAGTAGCGTAGATATGATGTCATAACCAATCTGATGATAACATGCTAGTACTTCCAAATTCAACAAATGAAAACATGTCTTAACAAGTACCTTTTTACGAGTGTCATGTCATCTCCACACACCTTTTTAAAGATGGCGTTGTCTAATTCATTCAGGATTTGTTACATATTTATTTTAGTTAAATTGTAATGATTTATATATTAATTTAATAATTAAATAAATCAATAAAGCAATCAGGAGGGGTGTATAAAAATAACAGCGAGGGGGAGATATTGAAAATATAAAAATCATTAATGTTAATTACAGAAATTAATGTAGATTATTGACCCTACCTTTACCTTTAAATCAAAGCATATAATTTAATACTAATAAATCTTTGGTTTGACGCAAGCGCGGGAGTTACGTGTGACTGCAATTTCAACACAAAGACAATTACTGCCACGTGCCAACCCTAATTATAAAGAATGGTTCACACGGTCGCGCCCCGAATTACCTGCCCTTTTCACTGGTATAATTTTATCGGCAAGTTGACTTCGTGTCAAGTTTTTATATTAAGCACAGGTGAGAGAGTTGCGTCAACTAAAACTTGCAATTTATAATAATGCAACGCGAAAGTTTAAAAGTTATTAACTTGCAAGAGGTCCTATCACACACCGCATTGTCCAGGCATATTACAGATTAACATCTAATAATTGCTGAAATAAAATAAAGGATAAAAATATTTTCGTCCTTTTTTTAAAGAAAACTTAAATACGTTTTTTTTTTAATTGTTTCTATTGAAATAACCCCTGACAGCGCTGATTTCGACACTGTACTTCAGTAGAAACCAAAAATGGTATATGTCGCTGTGTATCTCACTCTAAACAAACACGCTAGTCAAGCAACGTTGACCCTAGCTAGTGTTTGGATCGGTTGCCATAAGAAAATGAAAATTCGGTGGCCTTCAGGCGGCTTGAAAACATTGACCTCTGCCAATCCATATTCAGGCAGCGTGTCAGAGTACGCTCTAATCTCCTTCGATTGAATGGAGACCCGTATCCCTGCTGTGGAATAATTATATTGATTATGGGTCGATATGATGATAAAAAATGGTATACTTTGACTCAAGCTTGACTCAAGCTGTCTTGGGTCAAGGTAGAGATACCATTTTTTATCATCATTTTTCACATAAGAACTATTCTCCACCGAATCGTAAACGCGGGGAGCTGAGAGATGGATCGTAAATGTACGCTGCCACTAGTATACCACTACATTCGTGACGAAATAACGTCAATCCATGGCACTTCGCGTTGAATTCACTCTCCAGTGACGCACTTGAGATTCCCCCAAAGAGATTCACTCACTGCATAAACTGCATTGTCAGGTCACTTGGTGCCTTTTTCTGATTTTCGTAACATGTTATATTTATATTTTTAAGACATAATTTTTGTCATCATTGAAATGCATAATTTTTCGTAAGTTTTTTTTAGCTACATAAAAGGAGAAAAATCCGTAGCAATAGATCTCTAATTTCTCAGAAATCATCCAAATAAGGCGGCACATCTCCACTTCATTGGATTGCGGCCCTAATGTATTTTTTTTATTGACAGTGACTGCATCCCTCATTGCCTGTTAATGCCTCGAGGCACAATATTTTCCCGATAAAGGCATTAATTGCGAGTCATAAAATCGATGAGCCATGCGGGGACAATAGATCAGGAGCCTAGATGCTCCGTGCAAACGTTGTGACGTGTAGCAGTCGAGTTTCGTATAAATCACGGAATGCCACGGTCGTGTGCACTTACCCTTACTATCGTGAGGGTAGGGTCCGCAATTTATAGACATTCACAGAATCAAAATCTTAATTTTTTTTTTATTTGACTCATGTAAGTATTAACTTCGTACACATAGTTTTTTCACCTATTACTTATGAGTATAGTATAAATTGTACTTACTTCAAGGTTAATCCAGTTGATAATAATTGATGTAAATATAATTCCAGAAATCCCCCCCCCCCTCTCCGTCTCCCCCAAACTTCTCAATTTTACCATATTCAGGTCTTTCTTTGTTCTCTGACATGGAACCAATGAATACTATTATAGACAGGGTATACCCGACATTATACCCTTCCTTTAAAGGAACTAGTGAGTTTTTTTGTCCCAGAAAAAGTCCTACGAGACTTAGTCCGTAGCCCGAACTGCAACGCAACGGTCCAAAGATAAAAATATATTACCTATAATACTACTTTTTTTTTTCAAACTGTACGTTTTCCACCCGGCTGCTCTCCGGTCGTGCGGGCACGGACATTGCCACCCAATACGTTTATACAAGTGGGGTTACAAGTTCCCAGTACATCACCGATACAGGCTAACTTAACTTAAAGGGGGAAGGGACAGTATTTTTTATTTGAAAATATTACTACACCCGCCTTCTATGCAAGAGTGCGTGATAACAGCAACGTTTTACTCGCGACTTGATTTGAATGTCCTTTAATTTAGGAGATCCATGATGCCAGATTTCAGGAGTACGTGACGAGATGGCTACCATTTAGATAAACTTACATCTAAAACCAAAATACTTAGCACTACTTAGCGTTATAATAATTATTCGTTTAAAACCAAAATCTGCCACCGAAAATATAGTACAGGGTGGGTACCCTGTACTATATTTTCGTTCCACCGTTTTTTATGATTGAGTAACAAACATGCTAACTTTCATAAGCACCAAGCACGTCCATTTTATGGTTTCTTAATGTTATCCATCCGCCAGAACCACCACAATCTTATCGGTACTAGCTTACTACACATTTCTGACTGTATCTCAGTCAGGTTATACAGCAGCAACTTAAGACTGTCGATAAAAAAATATGTTTATTGATCACAACAAAAATCTGAATATTAGACGGAATAGGAAGAATTGCAATCACAGCGAAACAAGCTACATTTCAAAAATTTCAAATTAGAATTATCAAAACTAGAATACGGTCATAAAAACTTGTAGTAATTTTAAGAACACACACGTAAAAATACATCTACTATTAACTCACTGTTAAATATTAACTCAGAAATAAATTATTATTACTAAAAAGATCATAAATGACTCCGTTCATCGCCTTTCAGTATAAAAGTACAAAAGTCCTACGCCTTATGGAAATCGAGCCTAAGGCGTTTTATACTGTTTGTAATTTTTCCCTTGAGTGGTACATTAGGAGGTAATTCTCAGGCCCTCACTGCGCGAAGGGCTTTGTACATGCTGTAATTATAACATTACCTCCGGGAAAACCAGTTTTCTTACTAAATGCTGCTTACTACTAAGACGCTTTATTAAATTAGAGTTAACTAGCAGCTGCCCGCGGTGTTACCCGCGTTTAATTTTATGCACAGCACAGCAGCGCCATCTATATCAGACTTTTGACCAAATCCTATGGAAATCTCGTTCTTTTCGGGGTAAAAAGTACTCTATGTATTAATCCAAGGTATCAGCTATACCTACGTACCGAATACCAGAATTGACCCAGCCATTTGAGCGTGAAGAAGTAACAAACATACACACAAAGTTTCGCCTGTATAATATTAGTAGGATGATAAAATATTACTAGCGCCCCGCCCCGGTTTCGCACGGGTATTAGTAGGGATTACTAATTTTTTAGAAAATAGACAGAAAAATATAACCCAAGTCACCCGGGGATACCGTAGCTTCCCAACGGAGAATTGAACGGAGAATATTTTAAATGGGTCCAGTGTGGGTCCAGTGGGATTTGAGTTTATTCGTTACAAACAATAATACAAATCTTTTCTCTTTATTATATTAGTGTAATAAAAAGTAATCATCATATCGATTCGAAATAGCTAGAAATATGTTATAGAGACATGTTTTGGCTGCTCGGTAGAAAACACACAATAATCAATATTATACAAACAAGTCCTCCTTAGGAAGGACCTCCCTTACAGAAGATCGTAGCCAAATAGCATTGGTCTCGGCCATGTTGTGTTCCTACGGTGAGTAAGGTCTCCAGAGCTCCACTTGGGGGGGCTGGGAGGGTTGACAACGCGCGAGTGATACCCCCGGTATTGCAAGCGTCTATAGGCTACGGTGAGGGCTTACCATCAGGTCGGCCGTCGGTTGTTTGCCACCTTTGTGGTATAAAAAAAGACATTGTGTATGTATGGCGCACAGCTATGGGGCTGTACCAAACATAGTAACAGACAAATTATACAACGATTCCAAAATAAAGTACTGAAGCACATTGTAAGTGCACCTTGCTACTTCACAAATGACAATCTCCATAGGGACCTTAAAATGGAGCTCGTAGATAAAGTGGTTTAAAAGTGTGCTCATAAACAAAGACTTCGACATCATGTGAACGCTGAAGCACCCCAGCTTCTCGATAACACAGACCTAGTGAGTAGGCTCAAAAGAACTAAACCCTTTGAGGTATTGTAGTGTACTTGTAGTGAAAACAATACTAGTAATAGTTTATTAATTAAAAGTGTTTTCAATTAATAGATACTAAGATAAGTCGATGGACAATATTCTTAGACTATACGTTTTGTAAGTTTAGGTTAAAGTTAATTTACTAATTAGGAAAACACTAGATCGTAATATTCTAAAGTATTCATACTTTACTTCAAAAAAAACGATTCAGTATTATTTGATTTAAAATTATGTTAAACATAGAAAACAATTAGACCAAGACAAACATACATGTTCATATTTTCAAAACTTAATTTTTGCATGAGACTTAATAACGAATAATAATATTATACTACAAACTACATTCATATTTAAAATACAAATGAACCTAAAACTAAAAACCTTAAAAAATATAATAAAATAATTAAAATATGTTATTAAAAGGAGTCCCTTTAGGCAAGGCTCCGAAGATACTGGCAGCGTTCCCTTTGAATAGCTACACCAATTCTTTGTCCGATTGTGTTTACATGATAGTGGACTTGTTTTGGAATGTGGGATCAGAAGGTAAGGCAGCCGTTACACGGTCAATCCAGATCGAGATTAGTGATCTTGAATTCTTGATTCAGATTGATCGGGTAACGTATTGATCAATCCATCAATCCGACAATTTACACAGATCGCGATTACAGATCTCAATCTAGACTGACCGTGTAAAAACTGTCTCAAATAATTTAAAAAAAATAAAAATTTAAAACTAGCTATCAACACCGCCATTATAATAAATAATCTCTATCATCCCATTTCTCGGATATCAATGGGCCTCCTTCTATTCTCCAGGAGTAGACAAAAGAAACGTTACATCAGCGAAATGACCCTTAGCTGACATGAAAACACTAGTAAATGGTCAAAGGTGTTTTCCCAACTTCTCCAGACTAGACCCTCTTCTGGCCAGTCAATCGAATAAGCAAGGACTTCACCGCGCCAACGTTTTCTTGATCTTACGCGACAACTTTTAACATACTTGAGTGTCCATTAGGTTGTTATAATGAGAGAGATGGATATTCCATATATACATTCAGCTATAAGAAAACTAATCAGTCCACAAAAACCGCAATTTGATTACAGGCTCGGGACAAATCCAGTTATGGCAATTTCTATTGGAGTTACTGAGCGACTCGAGCAACGCCGGCTGTATCACCTGGGAAGGCACCAACGGGGAATTCAAGTTGACTGACCCCGACGAGGTGGCTAGGAGGTGGGGCGAGCGCAAGTCCAAGCCCAACATGAACTACGACAAGCTTAGCAGGGCTTTGAGGTAACACAGACTACAAACAAACTGCGTGCGAGCGCGACTGTCGGGTACCCGTTTATGCTGTGCGATGTGTGTTGCGATTGGCTGATGATTTTTATATGTATTTCATAATTCCAATATAATTGTGTATGCTATGAGAATTTTTTATTCTTTTTGGTTTTACTAGAATTATAATGTTCATTTACTTGAGTAATCGTTCTAATCTTTGCGCAGATATTACTACGACAAAAACATAATGACGAAAGTACATGGGAAAAGGTATGCGTACAAGTTCGATTTCCAAGGGCTTGCAGCGGCCACGCAGCCAGCAGCCAGCGATCCGGCTTACAAATACCAAAGTGATCTCTTCATGAGTTCCTATCACCACTCGGCTAAACTCTCCTCTTTCATGGCCCCACATGCAGCGATGCCGACGTCCACAGGTAATTTATAATTTCATTCTGTGCAAGTTGCGCTACTGCGAATTTTTTGTCTGTGCCAAAATAAATTTAATTAAATCAAATATATTTAGAAATAACAGATTCAAGAAAAATATTACAATTTGTTTAGAGTCGTCTTCCTGGCGTCGTTTGTCCTCAATGCTGAGAGTCGTGGCCTCTCCGAATCACTTTGTCCTCCTATCTCGTGTCAGCTTGCTCTGTCTTAGGCAGCGTGGATCACAGACGAGTTGTTTAGGGCAGGTTAGGTGCTGGTCAGAACCAGCACATCGGGCTTTTGCCCCTAGGCCTCTGGCTTACCTTACCTGTTATCAGAAGCTTTTCTAAGTTGTCACTAGTCTTTCTGGCAATCTGGCCAAAGAATCTTCGCAGACATATGGTGCTGACCCTCATAAATATTTGATTCATCTATTGTTTAAGAATAGAATTATATTGTGTTTAGTTTATTAAATAATTCAAACATAGAACGTACGTAATATGAACCAACAGTTCAATTGCAACTTTTATAAAAACAAGTGATCTTATAAGGGTTCCATCTTTTCCTTTTGAGGTACGGAACCCTAAAAAAACAAGAATAGTATTCGAAATGTCATTTTTAAATCGCCCCGTAATGCACCCTTCAGTTGCAATACTTGGATAGGCAAATATGACTTGCTAACACAAATATTAGCTGGGTACTCGAGAACGGTTGTCGCGAACTGCGATTGACGGCCTCTTGATTTAATGGAATAAGCTAAACATACAACACAAGTTACTATTAAAATATAAAGTAAAATTCCATATCATTTCTGTTTGTTATTTTTTACCTCGGTTCTGATCTCGCCTTGAAGAGTTAAGTTATGTTGTTTTATGAAGAATGCTTAAAAGGAGATTTTGGCCATATATAATTCCAAAAGACGGACAAATGTACAGACGGACATGGCGTAACCCGCGAAACTATAAAACATAAATCACTTTCAGATAATACAAAATTATTTTGGCACAAAATAAAACAAATGCGAATGTTTATTATCATAATATTTAATTTGAAAATTAAGATGGATTAAGGTGTTAGATGTAAAATAATAATGTAAATTTATACCTCTATATTATTATCAGAGATTATTAGACTGTGGTCTTTCTATCACAAACAAAACTGAGAAATGTCTTAGCTTCATTTATCGTTCGGGCTTGTGTTAACTGAAGCCAGAAAATATTTGTTCCAGCCTCAATATTTCCATCAGCTTCATGGGGCAACTGGGGGGGTGGGGGCAGCAACCTATACTCTCCCCACTCTATGGCCCCACCGCACGTGACGTCACATCTGGGCACATACCCTCACTACGCATGACCATCCATGTAAAGTACGACCCAACGACGGGATCCAATAATTTGTGGTTTATTTTTTGGTTAATGTTTATTGTGAACGACAGAACGGTACGGATATAGACCGATGTTACCTTGTTACTCAATCCCATTTCTCCGATTCCTATGGGAATTTTAATTGAATATTTGCCGTGCAATCAAACTTCTAGTCCAGTTCGTACAGTTTTTAATTATCGTGCGTTGATATTCGCAATTTTCAATATTTTATTCTGTACATTTTATTTAAATATAATATTATGTTTTTAATAGTTTTTTTATCATATTTTTTTCCAATGTACAAGTGTTATGTATTTTAGATAATCGAGTTAGTATTAACCAACATACCAGCCGTATTGTTCTGTCAAAATAAATAATTTTGTTCGTTATGAAAACGAGTTGTATTACTTCCATTTGAATTATAAATTACGCAAGATTTAATATTAAATATTATTTATTATTATTTATCTATCTTCGATATTTCATGTTTTATAACAAATCATATTTTAATATATAATGTATCGTTTGTTATAATATGGTCAGTGATTTTTTTATAATAAAACCTCATTCACACACGAAATGTTGATACCGTGCTTCATATTATATTTTTCGTTAGGTAACTTTTACTCTGTCTGGTAAAGTACGAGATGTGGAGGTCTGACATTACATATATACTATTCTAAATTCGTCACAAAGTAAACACTAATGATTTTGTAACGAATTTACTTTTAATGTGAGGAGTATACAACAATGACGAATTTACTTTGTGACGAATGTGCAACAGACCTACTAACCCTTGAAAGTCATATTTTTTGCAAAGGTACGTACGATAGATATGTGCTTGTATTAGGTACCTAAACGATTTCTTTGAAATAAAATAATAATGTACGTCAAGCCAGAATAGATGAACTACAAAAAACACAATTTTCACGTGAAAAGTCGTATATTTTTTTTTTCGATGACTGGGTAAAAAAAATCCATCGAAACTTTTCAAAAAGCTAATTTACACATATTAAAATGAACTACAAAACAAGTCTCGGTTTTAAAACCTTTCGTTGTGTAAATGGGATTCGAGCTTCATTCACATCTACAGACACAGTACGTGACATACAAACGGCATACATGTTACAGATTAACATACATTTTCTATGAACGTATACTAGGATCAGTAAACTTGTTTGCTGCGCCGATAGCTGCACCGGAATTAGTGAGTTGACGCGGAAACTTTTCTGCATTAAATAAGGGTAGGCTGGGGTTAGTGAAAGAAAACTAAGATGTAGGAGAATTTATGCTAAAAAGAAATTTTAAGAATAGAAATATACTGACTAAAATACTGACCTATCATTAACACACATTTCTTTACAAGATGTTCAAGCATATATGAAGCTGTATCTGTCACTGACTTAACATTTATACCGTACTTACATTCAGGCAACTGAACGAAAGATAGAGAATGCTCTGCCAAGACGCGTGCTGTAGATGTGAATATTTTCGGTTGAATGAGCGAAAGCTGAACTACAAGACTAGTCCTTTTATCAGAGAATGTTGTAAATAGTAGATAACTACTCATTGAATAAGTAGAATTATTTATTTATGATATCAAAATAATGAAAATTTATTGATCATATTAAATGTAAATGTAACGAGTAACCTATAATACATTGAACATGTTTTGCAATAATCAATATCTATTCTGATACGAAAAGAAATATTAAATAATAGATTAAAATATTTTTTACTTTAAATTATTGACTTTTCATTATCCTGCAGCCGTATTCTCTAAGCATCATTTGTTAACTCGAAAGCGGAATCCGCGGTGAGACGCTAAAATTGCATGCAATTTTAGCATCTCTTCGCTTTCAAGTTAACAAATTATGTTTAGAGAATTACGGCTGCCGATGTCGAATTTGACAACGATCTAAATAATACTTTCATACCATATTTTAAACTTCTTAAAACGCCACTTTCAGAATTATAACCAACCAAAACAATTCCCTCCAAAATCACATCTTGGCTATAGAGTATTATTTTAAATATTTTTAAATAGGTATCTATCGAGTAAATGTCAAATATCAACTACATAAGTCGAAGGAAGCCGCTGGACGCGGCCCGCTTCCAACCGGCCATACTGGAAACGTTTGTCGGCCGATGTTGAGCAGTGGACTTCTCGTGGCAGAGATGATGAAATATCAAATTATTGCAAAACATAAAATCGTAAGAATTCGTTACTAAACGGACGTCGCCATGCAAAACTATTTAATTGGTGACTTATACTCAGTATTAATAATCTGTAAATTAAATTTTAATTAAAATAAGTTAAATAAAACAGCGTTATTGTGAAATGATAAAATGTAAATCAAAGACCTATACACGCTCAAGTATTTAATGAAACAAGTAAATGTGCCATTTTTAATGAAGGTAATTATTATATGGTATCGATTTTTTTATTACTCAAAAAGTGTAAAGGGATAGCAAGTACCAGCGCAGCGTGGCATGGCGCAAGCACACATATCTGCCTAGGGCCCGAGCAGACACGCTACTTTGATTCTATCTTTTGACGACACGAAAATTTGCGCGTTCGCGTTCTTATGTTCTAAATACAGCTAAATCGCTGCTCGCTGCGACTAAAAGTAGTGTGTTTGCTCATGTCCTTCCACGAGCAGACTTCCTGGGCACGCCATATAACATGTTTATGAAGCTATGCACATTTTTAATATATTTATAATGTCAACAAGGTCTACATGTTTATATTTAGGTTTGGTTCGAGAAATCGACAAATTGCCGACAAAATTATAACTTTTCCCATGGTCATTTCACCATACGCGTTTAATCTAGAATCTAAATTCTAGTTTCTCTAAAGTGATTGTAGCCAAACCACGCTGAAAATTCAACTAAGTATCTCTTTAAGTTTTAATTAAAATTTTTAGGAATTAGATTTCATGTAAATAGCTTGTGACCTCAGTATTAATAAAAGCAATAATCATTAATTAAACTTGTAAAAAAAAAAACTATTAATTTATTATATTTTTTTTGTTGCTAAAACCCTAATTTATTTCCAGCGTCTTCATGATTTTAAGACCGAATAATACACAGCATCAGTTTCTAATAAGATCTCATTGTAATAAACGTCTTTTTTATGTAAGGTCGCAGAGTTCCGACGACAACCTGCAAATGTATATAAATAGATTATTTTGAAAAGTGCAATCGTACTAGTAATTATGTAAACTAGCGTAGTTTTAAAAATTTATTAATCCCTAATTTATTATGTACCTATATTAATTTTCTTTATTTTTAAAAGTGATATAATTTATGAAGACAGGTAGTTTAAGATGAAGAAATAGTCGTGATGATTAATTTTACTAAACTGGCCAATAGTTAGCTTTTATTTAGCAGTTAATTAAACATTATGCGTATAGTCAGATATGTAATCCATAATTAATACTTTCGAGACTGTTGGCGATTGCAGAAATACATTTTAAAATGAATGTCACATAAATCTGTTGTCATTGTTAAAATAACGAAGAAAATAAGATTAAGTACTTGAGAATTTATGTGTCATTAACCTTAAATTGTTTTTTGTGCAACTTGCTATGTATTAATTAATTAGTGTGTATTTAATTCATTATCCAATTAAACTATTCTTAGTTAACATAGTTACCTACTTGTGATTTCTGATATTTTTAGTCAATATTATAATTTATTTAGTTTTAATTTATTTTTGGTTTTATTTTGTATGCATGTGTCAATATAATGATCATTTAGTCGTAGAGTAACCATTGTATAGATGTTATTGTATTTGAAAACGAATAAAAGAAATGAAATGTCGTTTATTTATTTCTCCTCGCCTTGTTGTCGTCTAAAACTCTAACAGTGAAGTGCAAAAAGAGTATTTTAAAGTTAATGACACATTGATGGTGGCTGTCTAAAGAGGTGTTACGCATCCCTAATGTATGGAGATTGCTGAACATTGCTGATGTACCCAAACTCGTTCCGGCTACTCCGCCGGATTGCGACTTGCGACACGCCGCAGCAGGTGCACTGTGTGTGAATCAAATTGTGAAATGCTGACGGAGCGTTCCCACTGCACTAAAAGTCCCATGAGATATTATAGTCAATAATAGCATTTATTATTAAAACTGAAATACTGCGGAGTTTTTGATGTTTTGCTTTAATCAGATTGAATGACATACAGGTCAGTGTGACATTAATTAAACAGGACACAAACACTAGAGATACCCTACCTAGACCTAGGTTAACTAGGTTTACCAATCTGTTCAAGAGCCGATTTCACACCAGACGATGCAAATTGGATCGGCAATCCTCACTCTGGCTCTTGTAAGCGCTTGGATCGCGCGAGACGAGCCCGCATCGAGCGCTTTTGTTCGTGTTGAATCGTCTGGTGTGGATCCGGATAATGCCTTCCAGATCCGGATATATCATTATAGTCCAGCGACAGACCAAGAGGACCGTGTGAGCTGAATTCTCATTTTTAATATTAGTACGGTTTTATTAATTACCTACTACCACCGTACACCCACGGTTTCTGTAGAAAACGGTAGCTACTGATGTCGACAAAGTACCTATTAAGTATTATTTCAGTAGTTAACAGACATACAGGGTTACTTTCGCATTTCTGAGGAATTGGTGAAACAGTTTTTGGTAGACAACATTTTTCATAGAATTCGTCGCTGTTCGTGAGTCGACTACGTACTGTCGACGCACGAAACGCTAACGCGACTAATTTTTGAGCCTTCGCCTTCGCCCGCGTACCTAAAATAGTAAAAGGTAAAAGTGCCAATAAGTGTAAAAACAACTTACTTATGTAAGTAAGTACTGTATATATTTTTTTCTGTGGGAAGGGAACATGTAATAGTGGAAAACTCTAATATAATTTTAAATAATTTAACTGAGCTTCAAATGAAATCAAACTTTGTAGACTCGTCAAAAGCCAAAATTTTCAAAATTTATGAGTCACTGTCGTTTAAAGTACTACTAGTGACATCTAGCAGCAAAGTAGCAACAATAGGAAAAAAGGTTATACTTTATAGTTTCAAACTGATTCAAATATTTGTCAACAGATGACACTGTACTGCTTATTAGTCTTCGATGTTAATAGAACCAAGATGACTTTAGTTCACTTTAGTTAGTACTACTAGTGACATCTAGCAGCAAAGTAGTTACAATAGGAAATAAAGCACCTAATTTTATACTTTCAAAGTAATTCAAATATTTGTCAACAGATGACACAGTACTGCTTATTTCTCATCGATGTTATTTATTACTTCGTAGTACAGTATATAAATGGAAGATGTCACTAAAATTATTAATGGCTATAATACTATTATAATTATTTTTTTGAAGTCAACATTTATTAATTTTATAACACGAAATATGTACTGCGCTGTGAATTATTAAAAAATACAAGGTAATGGCCCTTTCATCAAACAGCTCCAAAAATATAGCATTGTAGTTTAGCCACAAGTTTAGCTACGCGTTTTAAAAAAAAAATGCAGAACGACCAGTATCTTTACTTTTTTTTTGACGATCAACGATAAAAATTAAATCATTGCACGTCAATAATAATTTGATCGCCGATCAATCAAATCGCACAAATCAACAAAATAAGAGGAGTTTCAGTGCGCTAAACTATACAGTACCTATTCATAATGATTATGTTCAGACTGAGACCATTAATCTGTTCCGCAATGCGTAGTAGAGTGATCTTAACTAATACGCATTTTCCATATAATATTCCAAAAAGAAACAGCGGTGACCATGGCCTACCAAAACCATTTGATACCTTACCGTTCAACGTTACTAATCGGTTAGTTAATTTTCATTATTGTCAACCACTTTTTATGAGAATTTATTTTAACTTTATGTTAATAATTGTGTTAAGCAACTTATGCATGGTACAAAAGTGGTACAAGTTTAAGATACAGGGTATATTAAGTAAATCCTGATGTCTTATTCTACTATAAAACTTTGCTACGTTTAAGTAATTTAAACTCAGTATGTTAACAGGCCTGGTGGTCGAGTGGCTAGCAATAGTCACTTTATCCCAAGGGCCGCGGATTCAAATCATGCCTATATTTACAAAAAAAGTGAAAGATATTATCAGCAAACCTAGTACCCATAGTAGGTTCAAACTTAATTGTAGTTTGGGACTAGATGGCGCAGTGTGATTTGTCCAAGAATATTTATTTATTTATATGTAGGTACAGTACATCTATTGAAGATAACAATCATGAGTAGCCGTACTCAGTCCAACACCCACAGTCCACCTGTCCAACCTGTGTCAGTCCACTGGTGGACTGAGTACGGCTGCCTACAGAAAAATAAAAAGCTAGTGGTCTGTTAAACTGATCTATACAGGGTGAAAGGTTATAAGTCCTATTCCTTAAAACTGGTTAAACTAGAGGTCATTTGCAACAAATTAGCTCCCATCAATAAATAGGGGTTGAAAGTGACCGGATACCGAGATATTGGTGTTTTTAGGTTTTTCCGACTTGCCATGGAAAATCCCCCTTAACTAAAATAGTATTTATTTCTCCGCATTCAAGTGACACATTTTTGGAAGCTGATGAACTAGCAACAATTTTTAATCAGAATTCGGGTTTAATATGTTTAATGTCCCTGAAATAACAAGGTCTTAAGTGACAAAAAAAAATACTTTTTTCGCACCTTCTACCATCGACATAATCATTACACGAAAAAAATGTATGACACTTGGCGTACAAATTATGTAGATAACTATGGAATTTCATGACCTTTCCAAAAAGGTAAAAATATTGAATTATGCACCAATAGAAAAAAAATGTCATAACACGTAGCGGGTAGCAGATTTCCTAGATCAAATATACCCCCTACTGTTCCATTTTTTTTTTCTAATAAATTAAAAGTAAAAAAATATATTTAAAAACAAGCTTTTATTTAATTGCGCTAAAAAGAATAAAATAAACTTTTCTTTTAAAATTTTAACTATCAACTTATAACGTCATTACACAATTTATATGACATAAAAGCTTGTCGCGAGATTTAATTACTAACATTTACTCGTAGTACGAATAAATGTTAGTTCGATAATTATGTTTTCCTAAACAGGTAAATCTCGCGACAAGCTTTTATGTCATATAAATTGTGTAATGACGTTATAAGTTGATAGTTAAAATTTTAAAAGAAAAGTTTATTTTATTCTTTTTAGCGCAATTAAATAAAAGCTTGTTTTTAAATATATTTTTTTACTTTTAATTTATTTTTTACTTTTTAGTTATCACTGGACAGGTTTCGCAGTGCCATCTATTGTCGAGGGGCGGTACTTGTCTAATGAATTTATTTGTTACTAGCGAAACCCGCGCAACTTCGTTTGCGTGTATCCCGCTTTCCCGTGGGAATTTTTAAATTTTTCTCTCCGTAAGAACCATCCTCGTACTTCAAGGAATATTCTAAAAAAAATCAGCCAAATCGGTCAAGCCGTTTTCATGTTATGTCGTGACAACGGAAAACGGGTTTCATTTTTATATATATAGATAGATAACTAGCACCAGCAATTTGAATACCTATATAATTTCCTGATTTTACTACAGTCACCCTGCGACAAACTAAACGGGTTTATGTACCCATCAAAAATAAAATACCGACCAAGGGCAAGTAGAACTCGCGCATGAGGGTTCCTTCCCATAATCATACTAGTCATCATCATCATCATCATATCAACCCATAATCATCCCACTGCTGGTCTCAGGTCTCCCTTCAATCGAAGGTGATTAGAGCGTACTCTGCCACGCTGCTCCAATGCGGATTGGCAGAGGTCGGTGTTTTCAAACCGCCCTAAGGCCACCGACTTGGCTTAACGACTGTCATCTATCGACAACAGCCGGGACCGACGGCTTAACGTGCCCTCCGAAGCACGAAGAAGCTCGAGATAACGAAACCCATCCAAACGCTGGCTAGAGTCACCGTCGCTTAACTTGTGTGTTCATATTAGAGTGTGACACACAGCGACGCCATCGAGCTCCTCATACTAGTCATACTATCATACTAATATTATAAATGAGAAAGTGAGTTTGTTTGTTTGTTATTCCTTCACGGCTTGACTAATCAGTTGATCATTATGAAAATTTGTATATGTCAGGGGTACAGAGCCCAACATAGGCTACCTTTTTACCCGTGAAAGTATGTCAATCCAAAGGGAAAATATTTTTTCTACTATAAAGGGCGCTGTATGGGATGCTATCGGCCAACAGATGGCGCCACAAGTCGCGATATGGGTTGTTTTGTTGTCAAACGAGATCTATGTCATAAAATTAACGCGAGCGAAGCCGCGAGGAAAAGCTAGTAATAGATAAAATACATTTTAATTCATAACCGGTATAAAAGAGCCATGTACCAATGTAAAATGTACCAAGGGTAGGGTCACATTATATTGGTTGTTTAAAGAAGAAGAAGTAACTACAAATTTACGATTTTCAGATTTATTCCTGTACTTGTACTACATCATCTTGCTTCTTGCCAAATTTCATGATTCTAGGACAACCGGAAGTACCCTATAGGTTTTTGGTCGGAACTGTTTTATACGAAAAACGGAACACAAAAGGCTGTATCGTAATTTTGTTATCATAATATTGTATTGTCATCTGATCTACAGTTTTAAGCAAAATTTCAGCTCAATCGGTCTACGGGAAGTGGTTCAAATTTTCGTTCCAAGATTCCACCCTTACATACATACATACATTCATACATACAGGTCAAGTTAAATAAAAGCTTTTAAAAAGGTACTATTAGCAATACAGGATATGTCGAGAAGCCTCCCCCTAGCATCCCATGTTAAAGAAAATCTAAATTTATGTTTACAGTTTGAAGATTTTTTATTTTATGAAAAAACTTTACATATACTACTTTTAAACTCTGATTGTAAAGAAATAGTACAATATGCATGTACCTAATATACTGATTATGTACACGTAGGTACATATTAGATTTGAATGTTATTTTCATTCATTTGTACAAAACCCTCACCTGCTTGGCTATGCCCATGGTCCAGCCACAGACTTTAAATCTTTAATGCAATCAAGTTTAAAAGAATTGTCGTCCTGCATACTTTTGAAGTTCAACAATTTTTTAAGTGGCAGTCCAGCTATTTACCGTTACAAATCCACCATGTCATTCTTCCATCAATCAATTGATTCATTTCATCTTCTACTGCTAGCAGCCTGTGTCAGTGATATTAGGCTATCTGGCGAACACTGACTCTACTACTACTTGACATAAGGTCCTAAGAACCCTAGACGGGGGCAGAGGGCGTCCACAGTGCGCCGCCAACCCGATTGATAGAATTGCTACTACTGCTATGACTATTATAGTACTTACCTAGCCTATTTTTAACTTGACCCGACCCAAACAAATGATGACTGACACTGCAGGAGGCAGACAGCTTTTACTGGGGTTTGGGACACATGTCATGTCAGCTATGATTCGAGAAATCTGCTTTAGAAAATCATCAGTACTTTTCTAGGTGTCTAAATTGATAATTATGATATCTGATCTAAATGGTTTTTATTTAATCTAGGTGAATTTTTATTTTAAATAAGTATGTAACTTGTATTGTTACCTTATAGTACCTAATAGTAATTAATTTAAGATTGTTATATTAATTTTTATTTACAGATATCTGGCAACTTTAATATTCGGGGTCATGTTTGGCATTGGACTTTGGACACCCTATCTGATTCTTTGGTACTCAATGGCAAAGAAAAGCCTTTAAGTCATCACTTACTCTTCAAATATTATTTATGATAATAAAACAGTACTTTTTTTCGAAATAAGTTTCTTTAAAAAATTACAATACCTACCAACATGATATATGAGTATGGCCGCCAAAAATTGTACGATAACAGTCGTGAACTCGTATCACACGGTAACATTCGGGAATGGAGGTAACACGCGTGAACTTTATTAAGCCTCGTGTACATAAGTACGAGACTTTCTTAATAATTTTTGGTATGATATTTATTTACTGGCAAGCTATGATTGAAACTGAATAAAACAACATGTTACCAAAAAGAAGTTTTCTTATTGGAATCTCAGGTACTTATATTAAAAGATTAAAAAACAAAAAACTAATAGTTGCTCGTTAATTACGTCATATTATATTGAACAAAATCTCTAATCAGTCGGTAAAACTTTTAATCATAATATATTTTAAAAAACTATTTTGTGTTGTTAAAATTTGAAATTTCTGAATTATTTTAATTTGCTAAGTTTTAATTTATTCTATTATAAATATAACCGAAAAATTAATAAAAATCTAATTTGAAACATTGTCCCACTTTTTTTTCTCGAATGACTTCACGTAAGTTACCAGAAATAACGACAGAATCAGAAGCTAGATCCCCGGCTTATATAATATTTTTTAGTCATGGCAGTGTTGCCATGACTAAAAAATATTATATAGCTGGTGTCAGCTCCAGGTAGGTCAACTTAAATAAAGGACGAAACGCCATTTTGTTTGCTGGCAAAGAGATTTCAAGGTAGCCGGCACTTTTGTCTAGGGAGTTTTTAATATTTTTAAGTGAGAATAACACGGTTATGAATGAAAATTCACAATATTATTTTAAATTGTGGTTGTAGATAGACTATTCCTTTGACAAATGAAATTATGTGGCGACCTTAAACTTAAAAGCCACATGATTCAACATTTTTTTAAAGTTATGTCCACGAGTATTTTCATTCACGAGTGATACCGTGTGTTACTAATGTGTTACGTAACATTCGTGATCGGTTGTTAAGAGTAGTGTACACTATAGAGTATAAAAATCAAAAGATTTTATTAATGTTAATTTACATTCCAAAGAATTTCAAAGTGTTTAATTATTGATAAGTAGATATAGTAATTTCTAACACTCAAAATAATTTCATTAAAAACAAAGCATAAAATATTAACAAGAAAAAATTTGTTTTTAAATTGTTTAATGTATTTTTTTTTTATATTATGATTAAAAGTTTCACCGACTGATTTGAAACTTTGTTTTTGTTCATAATATGACGTAATTAACGAGCAACTATTTGTTTGTTTTTTAATCTTTTATTATAAGTACCTGAGATTCCAAAATGAATACTTCTTTCTGGTAACATATTGTTTTATTCAGTTTCAAACATAGCTTGACGTAAATAAATATCATACTAAAAATTATTAGGAAAGTCTCTTTCTTATGTACACTAGGCTTAATAAAGTTCACGCGTGTTGCCTCCATTCCCGAATGTTACCGTGTGATACGAATTCACGACTGTTCTGTTACCGTACAATTTTTGGCGGCCATACTCTTGTGCATATTTACGACATCAAAATGTAAGATGTCTTACCAGCCAAAATTAATAATCTATCGGTAAATTCAATCTCTGATATTAACGTATAAAAGTGACACTTTATGCATGGACCTAGAAAAAAAATGCGGACACCATCACTGAAACTAAAAAGTGAAGCACCCATAGTAAGCCACCTCGCGTATACCTACGAACGAACCAGCCGGCTTACTATGGTGTGAATGTGTGCGTGCCGGTCAGTCATTTACACACACATAGTTACGCCGCCGCCAGACCAAGCGTCCGCGAACGTGCTAAGGTGCTTCAATTCTTTCTTAAGGTGCGTACAGACTATACCTTACTTACTAGTTAGAATAAGGTTCAAAACGTCAGTTCGGAATTTCCTTTCATGGTTGGTCCACTTTATAACATAACATGTTTATACAACATTGCTATAAAACATGTTTCAGATAATGTGAACACTGAATGTTATAAAACAATGTTATAATAAATTTTTATATCTAGTTATTGAACTGAAGAACGACAAACGACAATGGTTATATAACATTGTTATATTGCATTGTTATTCTAATGTGTACAGTATTGTTTTATGTTGCAATGTTGAATAACAAGGTTACATATCGTGGACGTGTTATAAAACACAAGTTATATTGTTACATAGTCTGTACGCAGACGCACCTTTAGCAAGATTCCGTCCGCCTTTAATTCTAGGTCCATCATTGTCAAAAAATGTCTCGAATTTTTAATCATAGATGGCAAAAAGTCTATCCGGATCGATTATAAATTTTTAGCCGTAAGTGGACTAAGTGAGACACACGATAGGTATTTGTATGGGAACTAAAATTTACTCTATACGAAAAAAAAATATTGCACTTTTAGGCAACTTAAATTGAATTTAGACCACTTGCACCACTTGCATGTATAAATATGATAGGTACCTACTGTGAATCAGAATCAAATCACAAGTTCTAATTAACAATATTAAATAGGTATATGTATTTTAACTTGATTTTAACACTCAATATGAAATGGACACCCTTGGACACCATATTTTTTCGCAATGTACAATTTTTGGCAGCCATACTCATATCTACTAGGTACTTACTTACATAACTCTTAACTCTGGGCAAAATATGAGCATTTTAGTTAGGTACCTAGTAGGGTTTGGGCACTTGCTTGCTACTTTACACCCCAGTTATGTTATTCCTATTCCCATGGGAATTTTAAAAAATCCCGTCTTGTTTCTCGTGTACCTCTGTTCAGCTCTCTAGGTCTACATTTTCTAACACTAATACATCATTATGTTGGGAAATATTCAGTTCTGTAGAATTGTTTGATTGTTTGGGTACACCTATACCTACTAGACTTTGTGTATGAAATATTATAATTATAACCTTGTGTTGTGTGGGAGCACCATATCATGCAATAATAGGTATTTATAATGATATAATTTTTGTAAATTGCAATATTTGACAGCGTAAATAATATTGATGTGTTTTAGATTTTTACATAATCTGGACAAATCATTAAGCATTGGATAGAACAGGTTGCATTTCAAGATAAATATCTAATTCCCGTTTACACAAACACCTCCTAGCAATTGTGCCTCCTAACTCACACAATATTGTTCCAGTTAGGTTAAACGCTAATGATTTTTAATGAGATGTTAAGTACCATGGTTACACCAACAGCAATCTGCATAGTGAAACAGAACTCATGTTCAGCAGATTCATGTTCTACCATATTTGTTGTTGACCATTTGTTCAATTCAAATAAAACACTGATTATTTTACTAACATAACTTTAATACAACTGAAAATAACTACAGCAACTTCAAGGCCAAGATGGCGGGTCACATTCTTTGACATTTCCACCATACAGGCATGACTTGTCTCTGAAATTAGTCATTCTAAGTGTTTCCTGATCATCCAAGAACTTGCCAATGAAGTAACCAGACATGGGGATAGCGAGCCAGACGTATCGCGTGGTGATTCCAAAGATGGCCATTCTAGTTTTGTTTATGTAGAGTCTTCCACTTCCTAGTGTGATTCCAGTCGAGGAAAATAAAAGTTGCAGTCAGAGTAGGGAACGATATGCTCACCAGGTTCCGACGGAGGAACCGTCCAATCGCCATAAAACTGAAACAATAACAATAGTGTCAATTATTCATCACATAATACATACTATGTTGTTCGGTATGACAAATTAAATAAACACTTCTACCTTAGACTTGGTAATTATTTATGATAATATTACATATTAATTCAATAATTCCTCAAGTGTTTTGGAGAAAAGTACTTTTTCTATTACAATTTTGACTTTGTTACATTATATACCTAAATTAGGTGTCAAGTCAGAGTCGCCTAACGGAGGGTGTAAGATTTATATCGAAAATCCATAACAACTATGTACACTAAAGACGAAATAAATTAAATTATCTTTCTATTTGAAAGTAATGTATAAAGATCAGTTTCTATAAGACTAATGCTGTGCAATTATATAACACAGAAACAATGTTTTTCAAGCCCTTTAATGTCTATAATAATTGTATATAATTTAAACAACTTATTTATATATGAATTGATAATTCAGTTTATATAAAAGTGTGAATAATCGTTAAATAAGAGTTCCAGCCCAACGGTGTTATTACCACCAAAATTATAACAGTAAACTGCACAATATAGGCACATATTGCCGATTTATTACTTTAAAATCGTAACTTTATTGGTAATATTATCATACTTGGGTAATTTTCGCGTAGTCACGTACTTTAAAATATAAAAATTATTATTTTTCCATTAAAATTACACTAACCTCAACTTTCAATGACGTCACAAACACAATCCATCCATAGAACTTTTTTCTATTTTGATTTTGGCAACCAAGCCATAGACAAATTTTTTTTCGTTACCTATGGATTCTGCATTCTAGTGATTCTAGGACACAAACGATGTGACCATAGATAAAGGAAACTACTAAATACTGTGATAAAAATACCTAGCCAATGTAGGCGTGAGCTAGTTTTCTCTGTCTACGACTCTACGGCGTGATCTCTCCAGAGAGAAAAATGAGTTTAAATCTCCTTGGTTGACATTACTTGACATTGTTCGGTCCATAGACATATAAATAGAAGTAGACATCCATATCAATTATCGTGGCAAAAACGCACACTATCAAATGTCACTCACACAACAGGTCACACGAATGGGTACTTACTTTTGTATTGCTTGTTTGGCTGATTTTGTACGAAGAGTTTATATCTTTTTGTCTATTTGATATGAAATTCACAAAATTTTTACTTTAAAGGTCAGTTTTTAAACAAAAACAAACGCCATTTGTCGCTTATAAAGTGCTACAATAGTATTTATGAACGTGGCCGAAATTGGAACTACAACTCCCGTTCAATATTGTAGTCACTTTTTGACAGTTCACCTTTGTCAAAATGCTCACAAAGTGTATGAAAATATGCCACGCCCTCCTACAAACTTCACTCACATCTGTAGGCTCCAAATGGGGAAGAAAACTGGAAACTATTCCGGTAGAGGTCGCTGTGAGTTTGTTTTATTCAGACAAACGTCAAAAGCGTTCGTGTGATTACATTGTGTTTTTATAGCGTTTTTTGCTATTAGTCCCATTTTTTTTTGGTATAAATAAGTTATTCGACATGTATTCTACATGGAGAAAATGCAGATTTAAAAAGAGAATTGAAAAGAAGGGGTGCCACGCAACTACCCCACCCCGACCCTACCCTACCCCTACCCTATCTCTACCCTACCTCTACCCTACAACTACCCTACCCCTACAAACTAAACCCTAGCTCCAGGAAAGACGAAGAATCTCTGATCTATCAACTCTCCTAAAAATTGCTCAACCCAAAATCGATTCTCCATAACTTCTTCCACATAATACTAGCATTTGAGTTCCCAATAAAACCACCAGAAATCTTGCCACCTTTCTAGCACCTCTTTAAACAACTTTAGACGCCTATATGCGGACACAATATAATTGAGAACCTACTATAAAATTAATGTATATTTTGTTGTATAAGTATACTTTTCTGTTTTCCTAATAAATTAAAAAATGAAATAGTAATTGATTGATAGATAGAATATGCTTTTTTTGCAAATCACAACAATAGGACACAGTCTTAGATCAATCACACTCATGATCTAAGGACACAGTATACATAGACACCTTAAAGACTAATGAAATTGCGACAAGGCGGCCTTATTGCTAAAAAGCAATCTTTTCTTTATTCTGATATTAATTATAACTGTTTCGTTTTCATTTATATCTTCGAATAGTAACATATTAAACTTTTAAGTTTTTCTACATTTCTAATAGTGATCGAAGTCACCTTTCAAGCAAAATGCCTGTGTCAGTGTCAGGTGACCACGCCCATCCATCTTCCTTCCATAAATAATGAGTGCGTAGTGCCTAAGTATCATAATTTTTATTAGGTTACGATAGGACTGTAGCGGGAACGATGGTAATATGCTCGACCGCCACAGACCTACAACGGGATGATATCCCGGCCAGGCTGGGTGTGATGCCTGGGGAACCGCAGCTCTGCTCCGACACATTATCAATTCGTGATAAAAGTCTAAATTAAATGATATTTAAAAAATAATGGTTTCGAGCAATACACCGAATAAAATGTAAATTAAATTATCCTTTTGTGTTTAAAAAGATTCATAAATGACTTGGAGATCTTCAAAAAGCGAGCGTATAACTAACTAGAAAGAAATAGAAACAAAGAAAATACTTTTTTAATACAGTTGCTCCAAAAAGTGGTGTATTGCAGGGACGTAAAGCGTTCGGGATATGGGCTATTACACACTCGTGCTTTTTCTTTACCTTTTCCGCACTCGTACGTTCTCTTTTCCAACCGTCAACATAATGTCTATTAAAAAGAAAAACACAACCACGAAGTTTTTAGTTAAAAAAAAATCATATAATTTTTTATGATTCATGCAAATATTTCTAAAAAGAAGCTACTAATTTGTTTCAATATCAGATTCAATGATTTGATTCAATGAGTTAGGTTAGGTTTCATTTCATTTCATCTCATTAAATTTAATTTTCATTTCATATCAATAAAAAAAATTTACTGAAGACTTGGCTGTATGGGCATAGTACCCTTTGCCTACCCAGAATGTGTAAAGAAAACAAAAAAATCTCTGCAAATATTCTTTTATGGTTGGCGCCATTTTCCAAAAATTTTCTTTGCGAGTTTAGTTGTTTGTTGCACAAAATGAGTAATTAAATTGCTTAATTTTTTTGCAACTGTATTAAAAAATAGTTGTTCAGTACACGTGCGGAACCGTCATTGCAACTTGTTCCTTATAGGGTAGACTAGAGGCTATAGCAATTAAATAAAAAGTAAATTATAGAAAACAATATGTTTTATTGTATAAAGAAAATATAATTACAATGACACCGCACATAAAAAAGTAAAACAAAATACAAATTCAAATGCATCATAGATAAGTGGACAGCATCACGACCTTCCAACACCTTCTCCTGATGTTCACTCATGTTGCCGAGACACGTTTATAAACATTACCTATGCATTAATCTTGCACAGTGAGCCACAGTGTCTTTCAAACTTTACTTTTGACAATGCTTTTGTCATTACGTCAGCTAACTGAGTTTCTGTGGGACAGTACATAATATTTATTAATCCATGCACGAAGTGTTCATGTATAAAATGGTACCGCACGTCTTTGTGCTTCGACCTTTTGCTGAAGGATCCAGACTTCACAAGTTGAATCGAACTTTGATTATCAATATGCAAATTTATTTTCAAACCGGTTATTGCTTGTAATAGAGATTTAAGATAAAATGCCTCTTTGCAACAGTCTGCTGCGGCTATGTACTCGGCTTCAGTCGACGATAGCGCTACTATAGGCTGCCTCTTGGATGCCCGTGATATTGGTCCATCGGCACGAAGCTAGAGGTGCTTCTTCGCGTCAATGGGTCTCCAGCATAATCCGTCGCTGTAAGCATCGATGTTCTCTATCGGTTTGTTTCGTTTGAACAAAATGCCTTTCTCTTTGGTTCCCAAATCTAAATATTTCAATATTTTATATTGACTTTTGTAACGTCTTCTCTAGTGGGGTTCTCTTATTTCTGCAGAGTTTTTAAAATGTAATAAAAACTACCTACGTTTTTTTAACATTTTGATATTGTAAAACAATACGTAGTTTTTTTTGTTTAGTTATAATCGAATATATGTCACGGAATGTTTTCTGGGATAAATAAAATGCTAGCTCTACACTCTGTAAAAGTTGAGCAAAAACAAAATGATATGAAATTCGATACGTAGTTAGAAGACAAAAGGAAGCTGAAGACGAAGTAGAACGAAGAACTCGTTCACACTTTCGTTTTCGCTCAACCTCGCGAGAGTGTAGAGCAAAAGAATCACCGTACACAGATTTATTATTATTTATTTATTAAAAATATGAAATTATTGATATGCGACAAAATGAAAAAAGCCCGTATACGTAACTGGTTTTCTTTCGCCATTTCTTTTACCAGTGGTCATTTTTCTTTTCTTTAAAAATGAAATAAAGGATGACCTCTCGTAAAATACAACTTTCAGAATTTTTTGAATTATCTAAGAGCGAGCATGGATATCAGACTAGCAGTACTGAACCATAACTCTGCAAAAAATTGAATAAAATAACAACTTCCGCTTTTAAACCATAGCAAACCTATAAATAGCTGGATACTTGTATCTTCCTGAAAACGAAACCATAGCGCGATTTAACTTGACTCCAACGCCATCTAAACGCCCATTTGGTTAATAATTTATGCGAACCCTTAATGCGTACGGGTGAATGGCGGTAATAAAGCTGTCGCTGATTGTTACATTTTATAACCCATCGCCCTCTGTATCTTGAATTTATTGAATGAATGCAGACGTGAGTTATTTTTAGAGATTGGTTCGTCGGAGGCGATTCTCAGTTCTAATTTTAGAGAACTCAATCCTTGGCCAATAGAGATAAATGTCGCTAAAATGTAGCACACTTTTTGGTGTTACGTTCCGTTTTCTCGATTATGTTGAATCATAGTATCATTCAAGAAGCTTAAATACTACTACACTGGAGATTGCGCCTAGAACAACGCCTAGAAGCAAAGAAATTTGACCTCGAGTGATGTCACTTTGATTTTTTGTCCTTTTCTTTGGGGTGACCAGTGTGAAGTATTTAGCTTCTTGATATCATTAATACATTACAAATATTACAATACAAAAGTATCATTATGTTCTCAAATAAGGGAATAAAATATTTTGTCTAATACGTACCTATATCTGCGTGAAATGTAATGTAATTTTTCGTTTTGCGACAACATACACAACTTCAATCAAGTCGATAAACGCCGTTTGTTTTCCTCTAGTGGGTGCGGCATTGGGTGGGGTTAAAAACTCAAAGCTCATCGTAGGTGGCGTTCATGTCGATTGTTTAAATTGTTTTGTTTTGTTCTGTAAACCCGCCATATTGGTTTGGTTCATTGTTTATGTTTGATGCGAGAGTAATTTGTTAAAAATCTTAAAAATGTATGCGACCAAAAATGTGTAGTGCCTTGAATGAGGAATTACGAAAACGTAAAACGGAAAACCAAGACCATCGGCAAAAAAGCCTTATTAATCGAAAGGTAAATAATTTACAGGCATTATTGTGATTTGGAGGTTATGTTGTGATCTTTTTAATTATTTCTTTTTATTTTCGTAGACTGGAGGCGTACGATAGGAATAACCTTATCAGAGTTGAAGACGAACTTGAGGATGATATTCTTGAAATTCCTACCATGGATAAGTTCAGAGATAATAATTACAGTAATAATCTTCCATCACTGTCTAATGTAGTCTAAACTACACATTCAAGAGTTAGCAGACAGGTAATAAACCAACCATACATTCATGGTTTCCTAATTTTTGCTTGTTATTTAATAATGTTTTAAATAGAATTAGACATTTAATGACATACATTTGTTTCAGATTTCAAGCAACACTGAATGGGAGATAGACCACTGTACGAAATGAAAGTAGAAGCTTAATAACCGTCAGAGCGCAACAGAAAAAGAAAGTTGACTTGGTAGCAAGGTACGCTAAACTACTAATTTTTGGCCTTTCCCCAGCTTTCAGTAACCTTCTAATCTATACATATAGATTGACCAAATCTCTCGAAGGAACAGAGCTGGCACGGATTAAGGCGGCGACCTGCTTGGAGTCAGGTGCTTGGCTTCACGCTCTGCCTTCGCCACATCTCGGCACACACCTGGATGACAACAGCCTACGAGTGGCAGTAGCCATTAGGTTGGGTTGTAAAGTATGCGAACCCCAGCGCTGTCCATGCGGAGCGACAGTGGAATCAAATGGCCACCACGGACTCAGTTGCTCAAGATGTGCGGGAAGATTTCCCAGACACCACGCTCTGAATGAGATCATCCGCAGAGCACTGGTGTCGGCACACGTCCCTTGTGTCTTGGAGCCATCCGGGCTTAGCAGGACGGATGGTAAACGCCCAGATGGCCTTACTCTGGTGCCGTGGGAAAAGGGCAGAAGTCTCTTGTGGAATGCTACGTGCGTTAGCACATTTTCGGCATCTCATGCGTCTCGTACTGTGCGTCAGGCGGGCTCCGCGGCAGAATACGCCGTAAGACAAAAAACCATCAAATACGCGGAGCTAAACAACTACATTTTCGTGCCCTTTGCGGTGGAAACGAGAGGACCATGGTGCGAGGAGGCAAAAAAATTCATTCGGGACATTGGCCGACGTCTGCAAGAGCGTTGTTGTGACCCCCGTTCCGGATCATACCTTATTCAGCACATATCGCTGGCCATTCAACGTGGGAATGCTGCCGGCGTGATGGGGACATTCGAGTCGGGTGCGCTTAGGGGTGGCCTATTCGATTCATAAATCGAATTGATGGTTATTTTTATTTATTTCAAGTTTTTTTTGTTTTTATTCTTATTGTGTTTCTTTTTATTATTTTAATTGTTTTATTGTATTGTGTGTTATATATAATTTGTAACTAGATAATAAGTATTCTGTAACTACATATAGATTATTTCACACTTGCATCAAATAAAATAAGCAAGCAAAATATCTTTGAAGAGTTACGAAAAAAAAAACCTCACTTTTTGAACAAAAGATTGAACATTTTATCATTTGTTACAGATTGGAGGCCTACGGCGCCTACGACAGAAATTTTTGAAAACATTATTAGTGGACAAAGTAGCTCGAAGCCACAGATTACCAAATTCAGGGACAATTATTTGTTACTGATAAATTTGTTTGTAATTTAATTATTTATACCTACTTCTAAGGACACAAAAGTTATTTTTATTAACAGAGATGATGAATTTACCAATAAGTACTACAAGGAAGCTATTTTCAATAAGTATAATATATTTACAGAAATTATGAATTAAACCATTTTTATATATATATATATATATATATTTACATATATCATGTTTTTATTTTATTTACAATACCTTCCCTAAAATTACGTAGCATTATACAAACTTATGTGAACCTATTTATTCACATCCAAAAGACATACACCGACCCAAAGAAATAGGAAATATTTATCTTCTTCTTCTTTCTTAATTAATGGCGTTTCTGTCGTGTCTTAACGACACAGACAATTTCGCCAATGTCGAGTATTTTAAATGAACACTTTTAACAAAAAAGTACACTTTAAAAGGGCAACGTGGTACGGTGAGGATCCGAGGTCGCCATCTTGACGACCTTCGTTGACAAGGCGGCGATCTCGAATCAATATTTATCTTTTAGAAATGCAGTTTGACAGCTGCCTTGTATTGTAACCAAACCTTAACCAAACAAAAGCAAGGAAAGGGACGCAATGAACTATTTGACAGACCATGGATGTAGTAATCAAACAGGATTGAGTACTCGGAATCAAAAAACGGGCCCACGTGAGACAGCTACCGTCGTATGTATGTGCAATGTGTAATACTCTTGCACATCGATAATTTTATTTTCGTTGAGTCAGTGTTACACATCTTCGTGTGTCTCAACAAGAACAAAGGCTTTCTTTTACAATAAAATAGGCTTAGGTATAGGTTATATAATAGCATAGACTTTGTATATATGTACTAGCGTAAGTATATACCAAGTCTATATAATAGCGTAGTCTGTAGATACAACTACGGGATAAATAAATAAAAATCATTATTTTATAAACATTTTTATTTTGTTATCATCCTAAATTATTAATCTTAATTAGGTCGCCGCCGCCGTCGTAAAAGTTATTCGTCGTTCTTCATTTTTTGTAATAGTAAAACAATAGTCGTAAATATAAAATTGAAGGGCTAAGGGGAAGAACTAGCATAGTCACATTCACCCGATTTGTCAGTATGAACATTTAAAGTTTTGATATCATTGCATAGCTATAACTAAAAAGTATTTCTAATACATTAATAATTGATTTTAAACGGAAATATGGTATTAAATATAATTTTAAGATCGTCATCTCCATAAAAATTACGAAATTCTAAATAAAACCGTATTTCTATTCTAAAGGTGGAATCGTCTGGGGAATAGGTAGCTTTGTCCAGGACCTAGGCTGTTTTTCCCATGAATTCCAAGTATTAAGTAGGTACCTACTCGAATTAACTTCAATAAAAACTAAATAACAGCATGTCATACCATTCATTATTTTAATTAACTAATTATGAATTTTAACAAAAATAATAAAATTATTTAAAAAAACGTATTTTTCCCAATTTCCTCGTCCTCTTCCTCCAAATCGCAATCTGCCAAAACATTTTCTTTTTCTGGTTTTCTGACGTGAAATGGTTTCATTATCTTCATTATCGTCATTCATTTTAAACGACAGGATAGACCAAGATGCACAATAACATAAAAAAACCGCCACCAACAAACAAACTGCAAAATAGTAAACTTCATTCTGACACATCAAGTTTGTGTTCCGTTTCACATTCCCTTTGGCAGGGAAGAAGTGGCTCTGTCATGGACTAAGCTAGGTATTCCCTATTAAATCCAAAATGCAGAGATTTTTTTTATGCGACCCAGTAAGTTTTTGCCTTGTTTTATTTACCCGTTTGGTAAAATGTGAATTTTAGTGACCATAGCCAATAAAAAATCAATTTGAAAAAAATGTGACTTGGCTAGTTCTTCCCCTTAGCCCTTCAATTATTAAACCTAATTTTTGGCCACCATATTTACATATTTAGTTTCTATTTTGTATTTAAACGTATCTGTGAAAAGATATGCCTCAACCACCAATCAATTCACTTGCACAATTTTTGATGAAACACTTTTGCATTTTTATCGTATACTAGCTGCCCGGCCCGGCTTCGCCCGGGTACTGTTTCGTTTTTTTTTCAATCTTTCTGAGAGATTTTCTTAATATTTTTTTCCGTAAGAACCTTGTACAGAGTATTAGAAAACTACAAAAAAAAATCAGCCAAATCGGTCAAGCCGTTTTCATGTTATGTCGTGACAACGGAAAACGGGTTTCATTTTTATATATATAGATTTCATTAAACATACGAAATAAATACCACATTACCACTTCCAAGCTTGACAAAGGGCCGCCATAATGGCCGCTCGCTATGCTTCAAGTAGACGCCATATTAATGTTCTATGTTGCCAGTTCTCTAAAATAGAATACTTCTACTTTCAGTAAAACTGTTCTGAAATAGTTTTGTCATGATTGTTATTTGTTTCTGTTTATCTTTTTTAAAGTAACGTAGTCATGTTACTAATTATTTAATATTTCTATGCTAAAAAACAAAAGTTAAACAAACGATCGACGGAACTACCAAATTCAATGAATTTATGCTCGAGAAAGGGACACACACCTCTGTGCAGACTATCTCTGTCGGCCCGTTTTCCTCCCTCTGATTCTGGCAGCCTAAAATGAACCATATGTCCTTGCACGAAGTTTTATTATTGCATTGAGCATTTTTAAAGAACTCAATTCTGTTTGATTACTACATCCATGCGTTAGTCCATCAGTCAAATTGTCTATGGGTGCGTTAGTGTTGCAATCAATGCAAATGATGAAAGAAAGGGACAAGATTAGTGTATATTATATACACGTTCAGAACGCGTTGTAAACTTTTCGACGTTATATTAAAACGCTAAAATTTTCGTTACAACGTTCAGAACGCGTTGTAAAATTTTCGACATTTTATTAAAACGATAATTTTTTTTGTTAAAACGTACAGAACGCGTTGTATAATTTTCGACGATAAATTAAAACGATAATTTATTTTTAAAACGTGCAGAACTTTTTTTTTTATACCACAAAGTTGGCAAACAAGCATACGGTCGGCCTGATGGTAAGCCAAGGTAAGCCAATATCAATACCAATTATCAATATTTCAGATTAGTTAAAATAAAGTAATCGTTCATCACTATCTGTTTACTTAGTTATAAAATGAAGTTCACCATTAAAAAATGTCAATACGAATTACGAATACGAGACTACGAGTCAACGGTTTTCGAAAAAAGCGCGCGAAAGCTCCGAACATCCGAAACGACCTAAACGGCTGCGAGCTACCGGTCGACTATTTTTTATAACGCTATTTTCTGTAGCGCGCTATATAGCGCGCGACAACGGGCGGGACGCGATCGCGCGGACTCGGGCGGACTCGGGCGCTATCGGATATCGCGGCGTTCGCATCGTTGGAAAAAATATCGTTATAATATAGCTTTACCCGATAGGATTTATAACGTGCGCTATACGTTATAACGTTATAACGTTATAATTTATCAGCTATACGTTATATTAACCACCACTAACCGAATTTAATGGGGTTAAAAACTGCCTTTTGCTCACTTCAGATGTCGCTTTGTCGAGTCATATATACAATTTATGATTTTTGATTATGACAGTGTAATAAAACAAAATGAATACCTAGTATAAATAGTTTTAATATTATCAAATAGACAAAAATATGGGTGTAAAGTGCTGTGTAATACATTTAAAAAAATCGTCGTACAAAAGCAGCGAAGCAAGCAGTTCAAAAGTACCCATTTGTGCTGTGTGACTGACATTTTGATAGTGTGCGTTTTTGCCACGATTTCTGTTATGGAATGTTCTGTTCTGTCTGTTATGTCTGTGAGTACATTCCATGGGTTTTGCTTATTTGCGTCCATAGAGAACCAAAGAGATTCTAGGATTCTATGGTATGTAGGGTAGGTTATGCCAAGTTATTTAGTCTATGGTTGGTTGGTCTATGAGTAAAAAAAAAGTTGTTGTATCAACAAAAAAAATAGAAATGTTTAATGTAAAATAAAACCATTTTAATTATGTGAAAATAACACAATAATTAACAATAGCACTGTTTTAATTTTGAACCGCATATCTAAATAAGATACACCTATTTAAAATGAGAGTATCAGTACATTAGAAATATTTTTTATAAGATAATGGATGCTTCGCCATCCCCTGATGGTAGTACAGAAGTATACGGTATTTTTCTGCAGATCGAAAATTCTCCTTTTACGCATCCGAAGAAGAACACAGTGATTAAATACACCAAGCTGCCAGATTTCGACTTTGATTCTAAACGTACGTAAAATAATTTTCATTCGAATGGTTACCAAATTAAGCTTACGCGCAAGAAACGCTTAAACCACACGTGCCGTTTTATTTAGTTTAGTTAGCACACATTAATCCATAACGACTGATTGTAAATAAAAAAAGTTTTAATAAAATTGTTGTACTATTCAAAATTAACCCACCACAGGTTATCTTAACTGTTGGGGTAAGTATTGCATTAAAATTGATGCAAACAGAGCAAGAAGTGAATTTTCTTTGGTTTGTTGCTCTGGAGTTCTTTTAGTAACCCTAGTAGGGGATATACCATGTGATTCAAACTCATTGGCTGTCTTACTCATCATCATCATCATCATAAGCCCCTCTAGTGGGTGTGGTTTCCGCACTTAGTCCTGTACTGGACCATTGTACGTGAGCCGTGGGGCTGTCATTCCATCCAGCCCACCTCCCTCCAGAAGCGAATTAGTCCTCCCCTCACTCATACTTGTGTCTTGTGGGCCTTCTCCGCAATTAGGCAGCGGGTGTGCCCTTTGTGCTTGCAAAGAGTGGGAGCTGGAATTACTCCAGCCATCCTAATTCCTCCAGGAAGTCGGCCAAGGACTTGATGTTGGTGATTGCTTTCCGGAGACTGCCTGGGGTTCCCAGGTAGGTCGCCTGGTATGCTGACACCTCGCTGCATTCCAGCAGCATCTGCGCCGCTGTTTCTTCTGCCAACATGCATACTCTGCACATGCACTATCTCACTCATACAAAATTGGAATTGAGTGTGTCAGAGTTTGAGTATGATCCAGATGAATCTGTTTTTGTTACGAGAATAGAGGGATTGGTTGCAATCCTAAAAGGCATATAAACAAGCATGTTCAGGGAGGGGTATAGTGACAGCGCTTGTTGTTAATTTCTACACATGTATCTTGCTGTTGTTTGAGAGGATAGTAACATGCAATGTTATATTCTTTCACCACCCCCTGCTGTTATTACAACACTAACAATTTCATGACATTTTCTAGTTTTGGAAGGACAATTACTTAGAACCACAATTTCTAGTAATCTACAAACTTTTATTATTTCCAATGCTAATCACGAGTATTCATACTATATACTTCTTTTTGTGTGGTAGCTAACTTCTGACAACAGTCATAACCGAAATTTTGTACTTCAATGCTTCTGGAGAATGGTAAAAAAACTTACAGTTAGCAAAGCCAGATTACTGCTAGGAGGGTGTAGACGATGAAAAACACAACACTAATACTCTGGGACACCTGTATTTAAGAAACAGTTTTATTTTATAAGAATAGGAACTTGTCGGACAGGTTACCATCCAAATTCTAGGAAAATCTGCTACCTTACTACTAATTTATTCCTGTATTTTTTTAAAATAATAACATAGAACTTGTACTTCCAGCATCATGGCCTCAGCAAAGTTATACATTACACCCACGTTTACGGCGTATAGTATCCGTGGATAGTCCTAATGTAATGAAAAGTTGTTCCTTAACAACTGATGTGATGGCTTCCAAGGCAACTTCGAATTATACCAAGAGGAAAATTGTAACTATTACTGAGGATGACGAATGCGTTTCAAGGATTGGTATGTATTAAAGCATGGAATTAATGTAATATTTTGCTATCCCACCAATATTATAAAAGCTAAAATTTGTGCGTACTTCTTCGCGCCCTAATGGCTGGGCCAATGATTATGATATTTGGTATGTAGGTAGCTAATACCTTGGATTAACACAGGGTACTTTTTATCCCGAAAAGTACCCGATTCCCGTAAAGATTTGGTCAAAAGTCTGATATAGTTGACACTGCTGTGCATAAAGTTAAACGCGGGTAACACCGCGGGCAGCGTCTAGTTAAACAAACAAACCTAATATTGCATTGAGCAATTAGGATAGCCTTTACTTACACAAAAAGACCTTTTAACAGGTAACTTATTCTTACTAATTTGATAAATGCGAGAGTAACTGTCAGTCAGTCTGTTACCTCTTCAAGTTAAAACAATTGAAATGAAACTTTGTATGCATATAATTTAGAACCTGAGAAAGGATAAATTATAGTTTTAATCCGTGCAATCATCCATTAGAGTGTGGAAGTTAATATTGGATATATTTTATTTTTATATGGATTTATTTGAAACTTGGCTATTGCTCTTTGAGAATATGGGTTCCACCCAGAATGGAGAGCGGAAAAGTAAACTTATTTTGTGCATACCGAAAAAGCCCACATTGACAGTTATGGCCACAGCTAGTATAAATAAATAAAAAATATATAGGGACAATTCGTACAGATTGAGCTAGCCCCAAAGTAAGTTCGAAACTTGTGTTATGGGATACTAACTCAACGATATTATATTTTATAACAAATACATATATAGATAAACATCCAAGACCCGAGGCCAATCAGAAAAAGTTCGTTTTTCATCATGATCCGACCCGGGGATCGAACCCGGGACCTCTTGGGTGGCGGTCTGGCGTGGTAACCATTACGCCACGGAGGTCGTCATTCAGTATAATAATCTTGCATCTAAGTTGTCTGTGGTTATTATATTTTTGTCTATCCGAATCTAAATAAATTTAAATAGCCCTTATCAACACACTAGCTTTTTTGCCCGCGACTTCGTCCGCGTCCGCGTTCCGGACCCGTTCCCGTGGGAACCACATTGAATTTCGGGAAAAACTCCCGCAATTCAATGTGGTTTCAAAACGCCTATATGAATCGACCCAAGCCCCCTACAATGTTTTCGGCCAGCTTCATTGTGCGCCGTGTGATAGGACTTTTAAGACGAAATTTGGCTAAGCCAGTCACTTTCGCTCGCATAATTGAAATTGTCAATTTTCGCCATAGTTTCACGGATATATCAGGGAGGACTATATAGTATAATAATAATTTTCTTTACTAGAATTTCATTTACGATTTTCTTTCCAAAAGCACGAACTGTAAGAAAACCTTCAGCAAAGACAATAAGCCGGTCATTAACAGCAGATTTCAAGGATGAGAAGCAGAGTTCACAAAGAAACACTTCAAGATTAACAAATCCCTCTAAATGTAAGCAAGCATTGTTAGGGACTGTTTCACTACTCTGGATCCATTTTTTTGTATTTAAGAATATTTATCTGACAAATAGGTTAACGGGAACTTATCGGATCTTATGTATAGTAACAGGTTGAGTGACTAGCATTAGCTAATTTATCTCAAAGGCCGCGGGTTCGAATCCCGCTCGAGACAATTATGTGTGTGCATGAACATGTATGTGCCTTGGTTTGGATGTTTTTTAAATATAATAAGTTTTTTTAAAAAGTGTGTATATATTTAGTATCCATAGCTTTGTAGTATATAGTATCCACAGTTCCACAGTTTTGATTAGTTTGGGACTAGTTGGTTGTGTGAGTCGTCCAAGAATATTAATTAATTATATTTTATGCTTAATTTCTAATATTAACAAGAAATACTTTGAATTTCAGTTATAAAAGAACCCAAACTTAACTCCAAGGCAAATAATACAAGTATCAAAAAAGAAGTAAATGTTACAAAATTGAACACTAGAAACAAATTTTCAAATTATAATCTACAGCCACCCGAAGATATTGGGAATAAAAAATGCAAAGGTATAGTTTTTTTTTATATATAAGTCTACATTCAATACTAGGATGTGTGCAAATATTAAAAAAACAAGGAAGTTATTTTATAGTCGGCTTACTAGATGACTTTCACAGTGGCGTATTTCTTTATTCCACCTTGTCACGCTTTTTCTTTTTTATTAAGTAGGTATTTAATTTGAGAGTGACAGGCTCAATTTAACTTAAATATTTTTGTGCAATTCACCATAAGACTAGTAGTTACGAGAAAGTGGATATCTATGTTTGGCCTGGTTGGTGAAAAGGCAAGTTTGTTTATAGTTTCGGCATAATTATACATGTTAAAAGATAACTTGAAATGTACTCGATTATAATTTGAGACAACACCCGCTGAACCGCCTTAATAATAATAAACATCCTTACTTTGCAATTTGAATTGTTTTTTAACAGACAGTATTTTTTTCAGAAACTATTAGGAATATGAAGAGCGCATTTGCGTCATCCAAAGATAGTATAAGCAAAAATTTAGTTACAACAAGTGAAAGTGAAAAAGCAATAAATGTAATTAAGAACAAAATTTCTAATACTAATTATAAAAATAGTACTTTAAAAAAACAAGAAGATCGACATCATTCTAATAGGTCGTCGCCTATTCAGTTTAGAACGAAAGAAACCTTCTTGAAGAGCAAAAATAAACCAGTTACTGTTATCCATGTACCACTAGTTGACAATTGTCGAAAACGTTCTAATGTCAAGTTAACTCCGGAAACATCAGAATCTTCTTCATATTCAGTTGAAGCCGAAAGAGACACATCAAAAGTTGATTGCAGTATGAAAACAGAATTAGAGGAAGTTTTGAAAGTAAATCAAATTACAATAGGTACCAACACTTCGCCCACAAACGTAGATAAAGAAACCGAAATTGATCCCATTGATTTAAAGGCAATTCAAACTTGTATAGGAAATACTGATGTACAGACTGAAGTAATAAAAGAAATATTTGATAGTCTTCAAATACCAAATGTTACGCTAACAAAAGAAAAAAGTGACTCCAAAGATGAGATAGTCCACTTGCATAGCAAATCTTTACCCAATCTTAAGATGCCCACTTTGAAAGTAATTTCGAGTAAAGAGGCAAACAATGCTAACCAAACGGGTGTTTATAAAAGCTCATCATACATTATAAGTAGAGCCACAGTAACATGTACAACAAGACAAAAAATTGACTTTCATGTTGTTGAGGAAAAGGCTGAGGAAACCTCGAATCTACCACCGATACCATTGCCTTATCCAATGAACGTTATGACGGTCATCAAAAAAGAAATGTCAAATAGCGAATTAAGCGATATATCGTTCGAAGATGTGAAAAAAAAGAAAATCAAATCGCACATGGACCCAGCTGACCGGCTCAACGAACCAAACAGGCCTAATTGTTCCTACGTCTTTAATAGCAATAAATTAGTGAAACCGTCTGATATAATCAGTACTATACGTCTTAGTAATGGTTTATTACAAAATGACTACATCTGTGAACAGTTTCAGAATGAGCTCAATTTCATAGATTCGTTCTTCGAATCTTTGCAATATTTGGAAAATTGCTCCTTATCTGAAAACAGTTTCCCTGAATGCAAAGTTTATAACTGGATTGATAAAGCTGGATTAGATTTTAAAAGTTCAGATTACGGTTCATTTTTACCAAGACTTGAAAATGGAATATACAGTGATGATACTGAAACAATGGCATCTAAAAACCTTTGTCTGGTAAGTGTTATTCGTTTTATGTGTAAACATTTTGAAGAAACAATTGTCGCTTACTTATTTGGCATTTCACTCAGTACTGCATGATAATCGCTGCATCATTCAAGCGCATTACTTAATTACCAGGCTTAAATTAGACAAAAAAACCATTAACTCTCGTTATGAATATAATGAATAATAATTAACTACTCTTTTTCTTAACTTAACTCTTTGCTTAATAATAATTAACAATCTGCGTCATTTCAGCTCAACCTGCTCATTCGTGATGAACAAAGAAGAGCAAAAAATTTATTATTTGTATTAAAAATGCGAGAAGATGCCCTTAAGGATTTCACAAAGTCTCAAATTCTTTGGCTAGAAGATAAAAAGAAACTAGAAAATATTGATATATCTACATTAAAAAAGAAGCAGCGTGGCGCCTTGTTAAAACTACAGCATGAATGCGGTGAAATGCAACGTATGCGCAAGGCACTACTTGCATTGACAGAAAAACGGAAAGCATTTGTGAAAACAAAGAAAAACATAGAGTTAAAGTTAAGTGACAGTTTGAATGTGGACCAAATAATTCTTGGAAAGAAGAAGTTGAAAAAGACCACTTATGCTGAACGTGCTACCACGCCACTTAAATGTTTCGATCTCTCAAGTAGTGGGTGTGAAGACAGCACAACGTCTCGGGCCAAGTCGGATATGCCTCTGGTCGTCCCTGAGACATTAGAATCTAACTCAGATAAACGTGTCACCAGCGCCGAAAAGAGTATACAAACTAGCGACAGTCTAGGAACACTTTTGGTAGACCAGTCAACCGATACAGCGGCGGAAAACTTTGTAGCTGTCGATGGAGGTTATCTGAATATTCTCTTTCATAATCTATCTATACCGCAAATTTTTAGTTATGGCAAGCCATATGAAGTCAATGAAGAAGCCTTAAAAAAAATTGTAATTGCAACAAATGCCAATCACAATAGTTTGAATGACACCGGTGAAGTGCAAAAATTGGTAGATCAAATTAAAAGCACAGATGACGGAAGTCCTCCGTCAACTGCCAGGAGTTTAGTCGAGGAAATGGATCAGTATTATAAAGGCCTGACTGATGCAGACAAGTCGCCTGGTGACATATCTGAGCAAGATTATTCCGGTGACGCTAGTGAAGTGAAAGAGATTTCAAATCAAGCTATTGATTCTAAAATGGACCAGATTGAGGGAGTTAGAATTCTAAGTGTCTCAACTATGACAACTGATAGTTCGGGCACTATAGAGAAGATTGCCAGTGTTACTGCAAAGACGCCTAGCGAGACACCTGTTAATACTTTAGCGGAGACAGAAGAGGTTCATGAGAAAGAACCGGTGCAGATCAATCCTACAGGTCCTTTGCCGGTGCCGCCTGGTGCGGCTGTCGGAGAATCACCTGATGTTCCGTTGTGGTTGCTGCCCAATGCATCGGCACTATCAATAATAGGTATGTATTAATATCACATGCTAATACATTTTCACATTTATTATTACTAGAGCTTTGTAAATAAATCAAAATTCTTTTGCTTAACAGTTAATCAACCCGTTTACAGTTAGTTATAATTATTACTAGAATTCAGAAAATGAGAGTAAATGAAGCGACCTGCTGCTTGACCTAATATAGGCTTCAAGGCTCAATCAGGCAGGAGTAAAGGAGCCCATTCTTTTTCTTTTCAAGGGTTTGCCTCCTTTAGGCTCACAGCGGCTAACAGTTTGTCTCCCTTTATATTTTAAACTGAGTGCCAATAGAGCACGTACTATACGCACTTAGCAACTTGTGGCTCAAAAACTACTAAATCGATTATAATACAACAGAAAAATTATTAATCATTATTATTGTATGTACACTTTGACAAAGAAAGTGCCTGTAGGACTACTAACTGAATAAACTTATTATTTTATTTCAAGGCGAGGGCAGCAGCAGCGTCAGTAGTCAAGGGAACCTTAGTATGTCCTCGATGTCTTCTCTTACATCACCAGTTCATTGCGAAGCAGAAGAACTGCGCCGACAGCAATTAGCTATTGAAAGAGAGGTAAGATTCAAACTGGCATTATTGATTAAGCCCATAGTAAGATAAGCTTTAGTAGTTATTTATTACAGGAGTCATGTAACACTTCCAATGTAATGATTTATTGAGAGTTTAAAAAAAATTCTAATTGGTTCACAAATAATAAGTATGACTGGTTACGAATACTAACCTAAAGTATTATTAAAGGTCGCTGTATACGTAACGTGTTTTTTCCCGGACGGGACGGGACGGGACGGGAAGTTCAATTTAGTTCCATTCAAAATGTATGTGAACGTTTCGTTTCGTGGGCGTTTCGAACAAAAAGACACGTCCCCGTCCCGTCCGAGGTATTATCCCGTTGCGTATACAGAGTATACCATTGTGTATGAACATGCCTACACAAATACAGTGGATTTCATTTATTACGACCTTGGTTGTAGCGACCATTTACCTATAGCGACGTTAAATCTAAGTCCCTTGAATATAAAGCATACTTTAGTACAAAATTCATGTGGCTATAGCGACTTTGGATGTAACGCCGAGTTCGGGTGTAGCGACTGTTTTTAATGAATCATTTGTAACAAATTCCTAGAAATCCCATGCAGATACTGCGACCGGAGTCGGCCGCCAAAGACACAAAGATTTTTTTCTTTCACAAACATTTCTTATCTTTTGTTTACATCCATTGCACACAGATGGTCAGCAAGTGTGGAGACCTTTACCTTTTGTTTATAGATATCAACTAAGTAGGTAGGGAAGCGTGTACGTTTCGGAGCTTTTATGGTTTAGTTACAAAGTGATATTCTGAGTAGCAACTGGGTTTAGTAAACTTTTGAATAAGTATGGCTGCTAGACGCACATTCACTGTTAAAGAAAAGGCGGAAATCATTTCAAAATTGAAAAACGGTGAAAACAATGCTGATTTGTGCAAAGAGTACAAAGTTTCCCATTCAACAGTATCTACGATGTGGAAAAACCGTGATAGAATATTAGAATGCTTTGAATCCAAATCCTTAAAAATTAAGAAAAACCGCACCTTTGCCTGTAACGACTTCCGAATATAACGACGAAAATAGAGTGGTCCCTTCATTGTCGTTATATCCGAAATCCACTGTATTATTAAGATTGACAGCTTGGTAGTTTAGTTGCTAGTGACTCTGCCCCCAGAGCCAGAGGGAGAGGGTTCGATTACTGCACAGGATAAACCTTTTTGTGTTTGTGTGTGTTTTTGGTATGAGTTTTCTCCATGTGACATTAACGATATCGTTGAGTTAGTATCCCATAACACAAGTCTCGAACTTACTTTGGGGCTAGCTCAATCTGTATGAATTGTCCCTATATTTATTTATTTATTTATTAAAAAAAAATATATATAATATAATAATATATAATATAATCCATCCTTAAAACATATCAAAATAATCCTTCCTTAAAAAGATAAAAATATTCGACAATAATCATAAAAGCTATAGAGGAGGTTAATTTTTTGATTCTATAAATTATAGTAGGGCCCACAAAAGAACTGAGGTAATGAACTTTTGATAAATGCTTACCTAAACTTGTTGAAAAATGCACACGAACAATCGTGTGCATACGCGCAAGCGTATGGAAACTAAAATTAAATAGCAATTATCTATATAAGTAAAAAATATTCCCAATGAGGAAACTAAATGGTCCACGGAGAAAACGGACGTGAAACAAATTTATTTCGTAACAAAAAACAAGTAAACATTTAATAAAATATTTTTATTTTTAATTTGAGGGTACTTACCTTGCATTAAATTCACCGGTAGTTGTCACATCATTTTGTAAGTTTTTATTAACACAAATAGGTTATTTATTGAGAAAAATCGAAGAAAAAATGGTAATTTATTAAAAATAAAAAAAACTTTGTTGTACGATGGGTATAGAAATATTAAAACTAATCGAATTAATAAAAATGGAAGTGCATTTTGGCACTGTGTCAATAAAAACGCGTGTAGTGGATCGGAAAGAAAAAAATTATGTGCTGATTGAATTTTTCCCATCTTCTATCCTAAACTTCCACCCTGGAATCGCAGGGTGAAAGATGGGAATATATTATCTGAATTATTTAATAGTGATCGATTGTTTTATTTTTTTCTTGATCAGTATTTACATTTTTTTTATTCCAACGTTAAAAATCATAATAAATTTTAACCAACGTTAAAAATATCACCTCCATAAATATGTAATCACTTTAGTACCTTGTCACTTTGACATTGTAGACATGTTCACTCAAATGTCTTGAGTAAATTGAAATGATTATAAGAAAGTGACAAATTAATACAGTTATTGTTTGTATTTTCATATTTCTAGAAAAACAACTTGATTAATTTATGACATCGGCTTGGTAAAAGTTGATCATTTCGCAAATCAGTCCTTTTTAGAATTAGTCTTTTTACGAATCAGTCCTTTTAAGAATGAGAATAAGAATAAATTTATTTAGTAAAAACGTGTTACACAAAAATGTTGCTCTGACAACCACGATAGGTTTCCCTGTGTTGTGGAAGTCAGGCTAATTCCTAACGGACAATTACAATAATGAGGCATTTTTAGAATGAGGCATTTTTAGAATGAGGCATTTTAATAATTAATCCTTTTAAGGATTAGCTATTTTCGTTCGTTCTCTTGTATCGGCAGTAGAATGCGTGAATGAAAAGATTTTTTATATATTTCAGATAAAGGCCTTAGAACAGCAGCAATGTCAGTTACTAGTCGTCCGAGAAATACCAGACAAACCCCCTCCGCCATACACTCCGCCCACCGAGTTGCGAATGCCGAAGACACCTCGCATGTTCCTAGCAGACGACAGCTTGGAGCATAGAGTGGCTAGATATATAACAGAACCTGATAGTCACCCTATAGACCCCACCGATGGATTCGAAGTTTTCCTTAATGACTTCTGTCACGAAAATCAAGACAGACAGAAGGTAGATTGCAGTGATAAACCCTGGGATGCCTGCAATTTATTGCCACAAAAAGCAGAATTGAATATTGAAAAACTTTTTGAAAATACATCTAATGCTTTGACTGATGTCTTGTTGGGTGTTACTCCTCCTATAGTTTCGGGTAAGACGAATTCTATTTTATACGAAAATTATGTATCGTTATTATATGTATTATTATTAGGTACTGAGGGATAAATGGGCTATCTAACACTAAAAGAACTTTGTAATTCGAACCAGTTCTTGAGAATATGTAAAAAACCTTATTTCCTGTGAACACCACAATAATCTGCCTTCTCAACTAAGTAAACGTGGGCCAATTTACCAGGTTTCTTTCGAGTACTTTTCATTATTTTTGTATTTTTACTACTTCAGGATAATCTGACTACGCATTCCCTCTCGTCGTTGTGTGTTCTGTAAAGCCGAAATTAACACGGATTGACAATAAAGCAGTGAAGCTTATTGACGTCCTGGGGGGCAATTCACGTAACAAAAACCGATTCTATTTCGATTCAAACACACTCACTGTCCCTTTTAATTCCTATTTTGTATGAGTGAGACAGCGATTGAATTTGAATCGGAATAGAATCGGTTTTTGTTACGGGCTACAGGGGTAGTAACTAAAGCTGTCTGGGAACTCAACGAATTTAATCAGTCTAACTGTAGATATTTCTAAATTTACAGGTTTTGTAAGATTTTCGTCCTTTTATCCGATAAATAGGCTAACTGGAACTTATCATAAAGATGTGAAACCAATGTTATTAACAGTAATTTGGATTGTATCTTCAGGTATGGGATCCCGGCGTTCTGATCACATCGACGACATATTGTTCACGGAATGGCGTCGCTGTGAACCCGAGTGGACAGCACTCCATACCGACGAGGCGGCAGTCAAAAATCAACTCTTCGAGAGCATATTCCAGAAGATTCTTACAGAAACAGTCGACGAATATAAAAAGATTGTTCAATGTAATAAAGAGTGACAGTGCTATTTGTGTGGTTAAGGTACGCTTTGGCAAATCATGTTAAAAAATTGCTGTGCTATATATCATTTTATAAATCATACTATTTAAACGTTAATACTCTATATTGCATTTTATTTCATCTCCGTAATTGCAATCTTCATATGTTTTATGGTGCCTCCACACCGCAGTTAACTATTGTGGAGCAACATTATTCAACACATTAACATTAAGTAACTATTTTATACTTTTGTGAGTATTGTTACAATTTGTTATGTCATCATGTCCATACCGTACCGTGTGTATTAACAAAATGTTTATGCAACGTTACTTTTGTCATATACGGCAACAATACTACCAATAAATAACTTGCTATCGGATGTTGTGAGCATTATCTGACTGAGGTCAGTGAACTCAGTAGCACCTGGAACCGTTGTTCTACAAAAATTAACTGCGTTGTGGATACTTAGATTACTCTACTTTATACTTGTGTTTTTTTTTGCAATGCGATATCAATAAGTTTTTGTACATAAGCGCAAGCGCGAAAAAGATTTTTCAAAGTTAAATCGAAATTAGTACCCGCATAATCAGGACCTTTTAATATCCGTTGGTGTGGCGGTAGTGATGCAAGCTTCGGCACCAAAGGGCGCGAGTTAGTACATTTTGTGATGTCAAAGTGAAAACTATTTTATCTCTCGGGCACGTCATGTACAATGAGCGGTACATAGTAATATTATTATTCTGTAAGTAAATAAGCTACTCTATAAACTTCCACTATTTCGGCAACAAAGCAAAATGACCACCGGTAAAAAGAAATGGCGAAAGAAAACCTGTTACGGCCTTTTTTGTCCATCAGATACTTGTTAATTTTTTTTATTTTACAAAAAATATATAAATAATACATGTATGAAAATATCCGCGGAGTGTCGTATCAATTTTTTTTTTTTTTTTTTTTTTTTTATGTCATACAGTAGACAAACAAGCAAGCGGGCCACCTGATGGAAAGCGGTCACCGCCGCCTAAGGACATCAGTAACACCAGGGGCGCTACCAATGCGTTGTCCACCAAGGAGGTTGGAGGAAGGGAAGGGAAGGGAAAGGAGGGGGAAAGAGGGGATAGGGAAGGAGTTGGGCTACCGGAACTCTCACTCACCGAACGAAACGCATTGCTGCTTCACGTCGATATTCTGTGAGAGGGTGGTACTTCCCCGGTCGAGCTAGCCCATTTCATAATAATTGCTCTACCACTCCAGTAATCAATAATAATGTTGCGTTACACTTCAATAATAAATAAATCAGTACCGATAAAAATGAGCAGACCAGTCGCCCCAGGCGGCACCCGTTCACGAGTTGACGCGAGAGCCAGCCATCGCTGTGCTCAACCATGATGGCATTTGTGTTGGTTTTTGAGTCCTATCGTTGTCTAGTCTAGTGTCTAGTACCCAATACAAGCAGGTTATGCCAAGCTTACTTTAGAAACAGGTGATGCTGTCTGAATTGTATAGAATTTTAATTTACAATCCCGCTGTTCCTGAGATAAATACTGTCTTAAACCTTACCATGGCCTGCCGTCAATATGCCATCTGATTATTCCTTGAGTATTCGGAAACCCACGGCCTCCATCCCGGAGGACGGGTTTCAATACATTTATTTTGCTTTTCTTTATTAAATAAACTAGCTGTACCCGCGGCTTCGCCCGCGTAGGTAGCTGGTACCCGCAACTTCGTCTGCTCAGGATTAGTACTTTGAGTAGTTTATTTTCTTTTCCAGGGTCCTATCCTATCTATACCAAAATCCATCAAAATCGGTTCTGCGGTTTAGTCGTGTAGGCGTAACAGACAGAGTTACTTTGCGAGATACATGTTTAAAAATGGAAGAGAAAGGGAGACATTACGTGGTGGAAGATCCACCCTGGGTGGAAGGTCTTTGCCACCGCGCGAGAGTTCATTACATCCTCCCTGCCTGGGTGTAGTAAAGAACTCAGGTGTAAAGAACTACTCTTGAGTAGTCTTGCGTACTCTTGATTACTCTGGCGTGCTCTTGCATACTGTGCTGTGGCGTACTCATGCGTATTCCTGCTTATTGTGTGTACTCTTGCGTACTCTGGAGTACTGTTGCGTAGTCATGCGTAATCATGCGTATTCTTGCTTACTATGGCGTAGGTACTCTTCCGTACTCTGGCGTACTCTTGCGTACTGTGGCGTATACATGCGTATTCTTGCGTACTGTGGCCTACTCTGGCGTACTCTGGCATACTCTTGCGTACTCTGACGTATTCTTGCGTACTCTGGCGTACTCTTGCGTATTGTGGGGTACTTATGCGTACTGTGACGTACTTATGCGTATTTTTGCGTACTGTGGCGTACTCTTGCATTCTCTGGCGTACTCTTGCGTACTGTTGCGTACTCTGGCGTACACTAGCGTACTCTGGCTTACTCTTGCGTACTGTGGCGTATTCATGCGTACTTTGGCATCTGCGATAATACACGACACGTACAGTCCTATTACTCGTGTACCCGTGGGAATTCTATAATATCCCGTCTTTGTCAACATCATAAAGAGAACCCCTATACAAAATTCCAGCTTTCTAGGTTGAGCGCCTGCGATAATACAATGTGCAGTCCTATTACTCCTGTTCCCGTGGGAAGTCTGTAAATTGCCGTCTTTGTCCTTGTCAACATCTTATAGGGAACCTCTACACAAAATTCCAGCTTTCTATGTTGAGCGCCTGCGATAATACACTTACAGTCCTATTACTCCCTTTCCCGTGTGAATTCTATAAAACCCCATCTTTATCCTTGTCAATATTATAAAGGGAACCTCCATACAAAATTTCAGCTTTCTAGGTTGAGCGCCTGCGATAATACAATTACAGTCCTATTACTCCCTTTCCCGTGGAATTCTATAAAACCCCATCTTTATCCTTGTCAACATCTTAAAGGGAACCTCTATACAAAGTTTCAGCTTTCTAGGTTGAGCGCCTGCGATAATACACTTACGGCCAGTTTTATGTTAACTGGACGACCAAAAAATTTATATGAAAACGTCGATTACTCGACCATCTCATTGACCTCTCACAATATTAGAGGTCAGACTTAAGTGGACGGATGTTCCTAAGCGACGATCACTGACCAATTAAGAGACCCGTGGAGATACATTTTGTTCCGACAGTTTTGATATTTTATATCATCATCCCGCTTTCCCGTGGGAATTTTGGAATGTATAAAACTTAAAAACTCCCCTCCCCTTGAATCACTCTATTAAAAAAAAACGCATCAAAATCCTTTGCGTAGTTTTAAAGATTTAAGCATACATAAGGATACACAGAAAGCAAAAGCGACTTCATTTTATACTGTGTAAAGATACATATATATATAGAAACATCCAAGACCCGAGGCCAATCAGAAAAAGTTCGTTTTTCATCATGACACGACCGGGATTCGATGGCGGTCTGACATCTACAGTCTGTGGAGCTTGATTATCCTTTGACCATGATCTTTTCCGCACGTTCTTGTCGTAGGTGATCCATTTTTCATCACCAGTGATCAATCTTTTTAGAAACGGTTCGGCTTCATAACGTTTCAATAGAGAATCGCAAATTAGTAGGTACACGATTCATCAGGTTTCTTTCAGTAAGCTCGAGTGGCACCCAAATATCGAGCTTTTTGTGTAGCCAGACTTTTTTAAATGGGTCAAAACTGTTTTAAGGTCAATCCTCAGTTCTTGGGCTATGTCGTAACTACTGATATGCCGGTCTTGCTCCACTTTTTCAAATATAGCATCGACTTTATCCGTGTGAGGACGACCAGAGCGTGCTGCGTCTTTAACATCAAAATTCCCGTACTGAAAACGCTTGAACCAAAACTTTGTGCTACTCTGACGTCTGACCCTGAGGTCCATACGTCACAAACTTTTTTCGCGGCTTGAGTCGCATTTTTCCCCTTTTTGTAATAAAACTTCAGAATGTATCGAATTTCTTCGTTTAGATTCACTCATTTTAGTGGGCAGAAAAACAAATGAAAAATGGCGGGAATGTGTTTATTACTTTTTGTCTTTTTCTTAATGTCCTATAGCTAATGATATAAAAATCAGCCAGATACAAACAAACTGCATAGCACAACCAACGATATTTTTGTTTACATTTCGAACGATATTTTTGTTTACATTTCGTACATACAAATTACGAAAAGACTTTTTCCCCGACCTATTAGCCCCTTCGCACACAAGGCGACGCAAGTCTCCGATACTCGTCGATTTTAGTATCCAAGCGACTACCGCCATACAAGTCCATTGAGGTTCGTACGTACACTCGCGTCGTTGGATGCTAAAATCGCCGAGTATCGAGACTTGCGTCGCCTTGTGTGCGAAGGGGCTTACTTTACTTTATATTTACTTAAGAACTTTAAGAAACTTATCACTACAGTGAAGAGGGGACTCTTCTACTACAGGTTTTTAATTAAACTTAACAGAAGAGATCCCAACCATGTAACCAAACCGTCTAAGAAACAATACATATTTTTGTATTTTTTGTATCATTAAAAAAAATGTATAAATACTTGAATTTTTTTTAGCTCAGCAAGTAGCATACCATCTCACTTTTCTGTGGTTATCCTATGATCAACCCTCTACAAACACCCCGTATAATCTTTGAAAATATTAAGATATCTGGAAACTTATTTTAATATTCCCATTCCTGGGTATACATTATATTAAAAACCGCCTTTTTCGTTCTCATCCGCATTGTTCCTGTGTTTGGTAAGTGACAAGCCAACCTTATAACTTCATTTATTTTGTTTGAACAATAATACAACCATATATTTAAATTATTTTATTTATTAAATCAGTAGTCATAATGAAAAATATCACATAATCCTTATACTTCGATACTCACTACCTAATTTTTATTAAATACATCCAATACAATAATTATAAAATTAACCAACTGTGTAACTGATAAAGTTCGTGTTTCATTATCTATTATAATAATATAAAGAATCTACACATTGAGATTGTCACTTGTTAAATTGACAACTAACATTAATACACCACGTGACTACAACATAAAATACAATAATAATTTTAATAATACAAAAAATTTACGGATTGGTTCTTTATACAATCCTTTAGGGTTCAGTGTTTATTTTACGGTGCGGTCGCCACAGGATTAACGAACGCACGCTCTCACCGCTGTAGATTATTTTGATTACTGTATAGCTGAAAACACGCAAGAAGCGTGATCACAACGTTATCTCTATCGTAGTAAAAGTACGTTCGAATGACTTTAATTTAATCATTCCCGAATATAGAGACGTTGTTTAAACGTGTACACAAGTTTACTGCTTGCGAGTTAAGATTGGATTGCATATTCTGCCTGTCAACAGCGCCGTAAAAGAACACCGTGTGAATATGCCCTAGATGTACGCTGAAATGTACGCGACTTATTTCAAACAATAAAATGCTATCTGTTAACAGACGCGAAGTACCTCCATGAATTATTAAACCGGGTATTCACTTGAGAATAATCTCCTAAGTGTACTATTTATAATCCTTTAGGTTTATGGCAAAACTTCTATGTATTTAGGCACAAATTTCTATAAACATTTTTGTAGGTAAATTCAATATATTTGTATGTTTTCCATATCAATAATAACTTGTGAAACAGGACTTAGAGTGTGGCTGCATGTGGAGGGTGTTATTACTGAGATTTATTGACATCGACTGACAAAATCCACCTTCTCTGAAGAAATTGTGCTATCATCTTTCTTCGGGGCGATTTGACTCAAGAGACAGTATTGTATACTGAGTCGAGACAACATGAATACCCTGCTTTGAATGATATATTATCTACTACATGAATAACGTTTCTATTTCTTACTTGACACTGACTGATTGCAAGGAACAAGAATGCAGAAGCCATAACTTAAAAAGAACCCCTATTATGTACAGTCAGTGGCATAAATATGTTGTCACTTTAGCACCCTATCACTTCAACATGTCAACATGTTATAGTGACAAGATACATATGCCACTGACTGTACTTACATGAGCGCGCGGTACAAGATGTATGCTGAGTACAGACTCACAGAACTTACGTGTTCTGTGGTACAGACGCTGTACGTACGCTGTACGTAACATGCAATGTAACAAGATTGTCACAGAGTGGACGCCTTGTGCGCACGAACTGTGCACACTACGCGCACGAACAGAGCATTATATGTACGGGAAATTCTTTCATTGCGTGTTATATTATATGTTACGTTACAGCAGTCTGTGCCCACCATTAAATAGTGTTTATCGTTCACATGAAAACACGGCGCGCGCATGATATATCATACAAATACTGACTCTCGGCATTTGACCGCTATGTAATATGCGCAATGTTTCAACAGCACAAACATTTCCAAAGAACATTTAAATTATGGTGTTTATTGTGTCCTCTACACGAAGTCTATCGCAACAGCCCATCGCGTAAAGGACCAATTAAAACAAAATTATAGTGATAAACATTCACATAAATTAGAATCAGGACGATCGAATGAAAGAATGTTTATTCCTCGTCTCTTACGATTAATTCAAGCTAACTAAAACTTGCTGGAATACATAAATATTATAATAGGCACACAACAATGTGCAAGCATTTCTTAATTTTCTTGTTGTTTTTTATCATTACTAAATGTCTACTAGCAGCAAGGGCGTAACCAGGACCTAGTATTGTGGGACAATAATAATATACAAATTGTAGGATAGGCTATGTTACAAAATATATTAGGAACCAGCTTTATCTTATAAGAATAATAGTCTGCAAGGTTTAGGCGTCGGTAAGTATCCACTCTCCAGGACTGTATGTACGTACCTCGCTACGCCTTTGACTAGCAGTACGCGTCCTTATATTCCTTAAACTATTATAGTTGATCGTAAAGACTAGGATTAAAAGATATTACAAAATAATAAGTAGTGATACTGTTAAAAAGCCGTGTTATTTTATTTATTGTCAATAGATATTTAACTTTTTTTTAATAAAAAAGCAAGGGTTAAAATCTGTTTGTCACTGTCATTCTTAAGGAAAATTAAATGAAATACGAAAGTGAAAAACATGGTTCAACTTTGATAATTATGTGGCATAATTTTTGACAGCATGGGTTTAAAAAACCCTTTTTTTTAAGGAGACCCCCTTAATTTTTTTATGAGAGATGTTTAAAACGAAAATTCGATTAAAACTAAATATTTTATTAGTACGATATTGACTGATGTTAGGAGCCTGTTATATTTTAAAAATAAGTTTTGATGCAAGCATAGCCTGGCTCTAGGCGTAAATCAGGATATCTTTTAGCGCCGTTCGGTCGCTGTTTTAACTACAATTAAATTATTATAAAATATTTTGGTTTTATTCTAATGTTCACGTAAATGTTATTGTTACTTTGCGAAAATGAAATCATAATATGAAGCAGATATACGCAGTTTAGTAGTTACAATTTAGATAAATATTTTGTTCATAATGTTCTCCGATTATTATATTATCATTCCCATAGATAGGAGAAATAAATTTATATAATGCAGTGAGTTTAAACTGAGATGAAAACTAGTTTGTGTCGCGTATCGCGGTTGCTGGAATCGGTATGTTACTTTACGGTCATTGTGTCCAGAGATAAGGTAAGTTTTTGACGTCGGTGAAGTCGTAACATAATGCGAGTTGCGAAATGGGTCCTGATGTAAACTAACGTAGCATGTAACTTCTCACATGAGATTCTGTTCACAGTAGCGGGCCCCGTTAAGTGGGTGGCCAAGTTTGTTATTCTTTGTTCATGTTGCTGTGTTGTGTGTGTGTTTTCATAGTTATGATTGCACTTCACACTGCGAAAAACAGCTAAAAAAATGCCTCGTGCCTCTGATTAGCGTTATTCTCCTAATTGTTTGACATACAACAGGAACGAAGAGAGATCAAATCGAAAACCGGTATTTTTCTCAGTCTCACCTTCTTCCAATATGACGTAGTTTTTTTTTCAATATTAATAAAATATGCTACGAGGATAATTACCAACTCATTGTAATGCAACAAAATAAATGCAAAAATGCTGTCGAGAATACCTTTTATGGTATAAATAGATATTTAGAAAGCCAACAATCTAAATGTTTCACCGGCTCTAAAGTAAGTGAAATAATGTTAATATAATGTTACGTTGCACTTTTTTTCCATGTTTATTATCGTTTCGAAAGCGTAGTGAATTTCCTTTTAAAATTCTATTCGGTAGGCTTAATCGTCCGGCTTTAGTATTGACTCCAGTGGATTCGGTCCCTTCCTCCTCGAGTTTGATGGTAGTTTTGTTGCCTCAGCTGTAAAATAATTTCAAACATGAACTTTACAACAATACAACGACCTTAAACCATTGAATATGCTCTACGTGTGTACGAAAATATCTGATATAAGTATGTTTGTACCACAGTCGAGTTACAGCCACGAGTCGATGAGTGGACGTTGGACTTGTGTCATAATATATATATCTATTAATATTTTTATACAAGTTACGTGGCTTTCTTATACGAGTGTGTGACGACCTCCGTGGCGTAATGGTTACCACGCCGGACCGCCACCCAGGAGGTCCCGGGTTCAAATCCCGGTCGGGTCCGATAAACGAACTTGTTCTGATTGGCCTCGGATCTTGGATGCTTATCTATAAATATAGTATTGTTGAGTTATTATCCCATAACACAAGTTTCGCACTTACTTTGGGGCTAGCTCAATCTGTGTGATTTGTCTCTATATATTTATATTTATTTATGTATTTACATATTTTATTGTTGTGTTATGCATACATTGATGTCTAAAACCACAACAAATATAATTAAATCTTTAGTGGTGTTAGACATCAATGCAATGTTTACACATAATACATAATATTATGTTTGTAAGAGATTTTGTTATACAGCTAACGCTCCATCCTAAGTCGCTGTACCAAAGTAGGTACACATTTTGAAGTCTGAATGTTCGCGTTAGTGAGATTATGACGTCACATAGCAAAAATATAACGAACAGACAGTATGATGAATGATAAAGTTATATCAGTCGGGCCAATATAGTTTGCTATTGTTTAAAATACCCGTTTTATCTCTTCCATCTTTATTAATATTATTAATGTGAAACTCTGTTTGTCATTCTTTCACATCGAAAGTAACCGATAGAGATGTTTTTTACTACTACTGTATGAGTTGTGTATTTTCCATTATTTGTAATACATATACAGTAAAAAAACAAAATTACTATGAACATAGACAATATACAAACATATTATTATTTACCCACGGGAAAATAATATACACAGCTCATTGGCACTTCCCCTTGACTACGTGGGCGATACCGCGGACAAACTAGATCAGTCGACCAATGAAAAAGGTTAAAATGATTCAAGTTTTTTAAATATCGCGTTACTCGAATTTTTATTTATTAATAGTATTCATAATGTACTATGTAATTACAAAGTTTTATAACGATGTTTTAATTAAAAATCATTGTTCTTAGTTCTCTACCCTGTTCACCTATTTCATTGGTACCGTAATGTTTTTATTTGCAGCTAGTTAATAGACGTGTAAGTGAACTCACTTGTGTGCTTTTGTGAAGCCTGTGTTACTTCTAAACAAGCCATCCATTCCGTAATACTGATCTTTGAGTCGTGGTTGACGTCACAGTAACGCGGCAATTTCCGCCCGCACTTCTTAAGGTGATCGACATTTGATATCAGCTGATGGAAGCCCTTCCACTCCCGCCTTTCCAACGCCTTGTTTTTGTCCTTGTCTAACATCACGTACGTCCATGTAGCAGCTTGCTCTTCGTTGGATGCACCCCATTTTACCATTTCACTGAATACAGAAGAATACATTAAATTGTAGTTCAATGTCCAATTATGGAATTGTCGATGCTCGTGCGTCGACAGTACGTAGTAGTCCACGCACGAACAGCGACGAATTCCAATTATGTCGTGATACGACTATAAACAGGCATAATCGGAATACACTATAGATTGTTTTTTTTTTAACAAACGAGTACAGAGTATGTCCCTCGCACATTTCTGATACTGATAGAGTGAGAACGCACTCAATCGCAACGCAACCAATGGAAATGATTACGTGGACAAATAGCAATGCAGTAAAAATTTTCGATACTAGTATGTTTAAAAAGTAGACTATAGTCAGAACGCGACCGCAAAATGAAAATGGCCGTGTATTTTAAAGCCTTTATCACACTTTAACAAAATGGGCGAAATCTTCTTAGAAAGAGACGGGAAATTTGGCTTTTGGTATTTCTATACGTACAGCTGCAGAGAAACCTGACCTGACTGAAACGATGAATTAGGTCTTTTAGGTAACTCTAATCAGAGACGTAATCAAAATGTACATTTTTATAAATTGTCGTTTAAATACATTGAGAATTACATAAGAAACCTTAAATCTTACTTCGTTTGGGGGGTCAGGTCTCTGCAGCTGTCAGTACACAGTTTAAAATTTTGGTCTGGCTACTTAAAATATCAATGTTAAAAACATCTTTCTTAGAACTCTTTGTGTCACTAAATTTCAGAACATTTAGGTGGGTTTTATGTTCCTGTCCCGCGTACGACGATTTTAGTAGCACCAATCAAATGCCAATACCAAGACGATTGGTACGAAAAATTTACTTTGGACGGCCATATCGCCATCTCCACATGCGAGAGATGCAACAATGCTACTCGTTTTAAGAGGATGCATAGAAATACGAGACATGACAATATATTCGTGTATTTAAAAATACAGTGTAAAAAATGACAGAAAATCCTTACCCTGGTCCGGTACCATTGGTAGCACTCGTCATTTTCGCAATAAAGAAACTTCTTAAATCAATTAGGAATTTGTTTTTGACTTGTTCGGGGCATCCTGAAATAAAGAAATAATAATTTTAATAAGTAAGTATAAAATACAACGGTATTTTCTCATACGGATTTCAAAATGTGTTGTGAAACCTCTGCTAGCCTATCTGTCAGATAAATAGATTACGGTTTATCTATTTGACAGCCTAACTGGCTCTTATGAGATGCCTGTACAGATAAAAAATGAGAAAAAACGCGAAAACTTGTGTGGATGTTTGATCCTCTAACACGATTACCTTGAAATTTAATACACAAATAGGTGGACTATAATATATGAATTCATATAAGATTTTTCCCCAGGAACGGAACAACTAGAGACACATTATGGCTCAATTTACACTGCCGCGGAATGGAATGGAAGCGTTATGGTAGGTGATTTCTCTAAAATGCGCGAGAATTCCCCGGAAGACGCGCGACCTTTTTTGTCTTGTATTTATTTTGTATGTTATAGGTATAATTGACATAAATTATACTATGAACAATTTCCTTGGAAAAAGTAGCTTCCATTTCGCAGCAGTGTAAATTGGGTCTATGGATATAGATATGACTAGCTTTTTTGCCCGCGACTTCGTCCGCGTGAAGTTCCGGACCCGTTCCCGTGGGAACCACATTGAATTTCGGGAAAAACTATAGCCTATATGACTCCCTAATAATGTAGCTTCTACTGGTAAAAGAGTTTTTGAAATCGGTTCAGTAGTTTCGGAGCCAATTCAAACAAACAAACAATCAAATCTTTCATCTTTATAATACATATTAGTATAGATAAAAATGTAATGCTACCTCTCATGGGACTGACATGTTGTGGTGCAGCGTCGCAATCAGGGCGCGTGTCCTTCACAGAGGACCCTGGGATAGGCTTCCCTGTGTCCTGATGGACGCACCAGCAGTACCCCGTCGATCTGTAGCATTGGGCTCTCGCATATCGCCCATCGCCCGTACATTCCGGCACGTAAAGTACCGAACCACCCGCTTTCTGTTTTAATAGGAAAGTGTAATGAGTCTATGGCATTATGTATGTCTCCACGTCAGCAAAAATAGGCTAAACGTTTTAAATAGTCCGGATAGAACTTGTTATTTTCGCTGTCTGTTGAAATTATCGAAGGACATGATTCTAAGTATCATTCTACTTCTGTTTCTTAACATATAGATACGTTTAGTTTATTAGATGTTGCTATAGGCATTGCATATAAGATATGCTGCAAATGTGTGTCGATTGTGCTTGTATAATTGTATTTTTTGTCATACGACAGTAAGCGAGAAACCTGTTGGAAAGTGGCCTATGAACATCAGTCATGCGTTGCATATTACTAGGAATGAAATAAGGAAAGTATTTGGGCTTTCAGATCTCTTTCATCGAACGAAACGCATTGCTGCTTCACACCGATATTCTGTGCGAGGGTAATACCTAGTGTTAACACCTTTCATAAATACTCTACCACTTCAAATTAGGATTTTGTGAACTAATAATGATGGTATTAATATAAGAAGACAGACATTCGCAGTAGTTTTGATACATAACATCGATAAATAATTGTTCATGATTGACAGCAGAACAAACACAAAACAATAGGCGGTTATAGCGGCCATTACACGGTTAATCCAGGATCGAGAGTTATATTGACAATGGCGGCATAAGATCAATGGTTATATGAAATATCACTCATTTCGCTTTTGCTAATTGGTATCTATATTTTCGCATGGCAATTCGCAAAAGGACATTCGCTTTTATTAGAGTAGGTACTAAGTATAACAAAAAAAAACATATTCAATAAAAGTAGATAATTTATAGAATGTAAATCTTGCTTGCATGGTTGCATAAACACCTCTATATTTATACGCATCGTCGGTACAAGCCCACCACACATTACCACCGCTGTGTCTCCTGTATAGCCAGGATTAAGAACAACGACTTGAGATTGTCAATAAGCAATGAAGCTTATTATTAATTTGCTCAAAAATCTATATGAAATTGAAAATGCAATACGGAATGAAAAATGTTGCAGCCCGGTAAGCGTCGGTAGTGACAATTCCTTCCGTCCAGTACGTTACAGACAGACACGTCAAAATGTGCAGGTTTTTTGTTTATGGAATGGTTATTTTCATAAAAATACATTTTATTGTTATCGTTAACATTGCATTGCTATAGTAGGGACGCGCCAAAATTTGGACTCACAGTTTAATAAAACAATTGATAATCGACTCTCGTTATGCACTGAGTAATACGCGACTCAGCTGTGTTGGCGACTAGTATAAGTACGTACCTGTTCATCTAATACAGCCTGCCGGTCGGTTAGGCAGTCGTTAGCTTCGTCCTCTCGCCGGTCTCCTTCGGGTCCATCCGGAGCGAATGAGTTCCGCATTATACCAGGCAACACTGATAAATAAAATTATATTATTCTTTAGCTGTCTTTTATAAAGTCACAAACTATTAATGTATGCTTGGAAGAATAATTTTTATAATTTATCAGGCTAAATTATGGTTGGACAAAAGCCACCCCGAAGTCCCTCTCCAGAGTTGCCTACAATTTTTGGACTATGTATATTTAATATTTTAAGTGCCGAAAAAGTTTAATAAATACACTCAATGTAATTTTTGACAGGTAATTAAGCAAGGACTGTAACTTTTAAACCAGATTTAGTAGTTAGGCTACTATTTTTGTGATATTTTAATAGTTAGTTTTAGAAAAAGCTTTTCAGGATAATATAACAAACATATCAAAAAGCAATAGTATACAGGCTAGCGATGCAACAAAATAAAAACAACACTTAAAATGTATAAATAGCTGCTGACTGAACTAGTCGCCATGTGGTGGCCGCCAATGTACGCTCAAAAGCAGATACACATAAATACCATGTCAAATTGATTGTTCCGTGCGATCTTAGATATATTAAATGTTTCGTCTCCTCGTATTATACGGTAGTACCCGTGTCATTAGTAATAAAGCTTGAAGAGTTTACCGTTTAAAATTCTGTTAAATATATACCTACGATATCAATAATACCCATTATAACAAGGTCTACCTACTTTTGTGCCCGCATTTCTCATTGTGTTTGTTTTTTAAGAATTTGAATATTTATACTTTAATTAATAGGCATTTAACTAATGAATGTCTATTATTTTGGAGCTCCCACATTATGTGCATTGTTCTCTATAATATTTATAAAGGCACGATCCCTTTTGGGGCAGTCGCGGTTTATAATAGTACTTGAAAGCACCCTTATAATCACCTGCACTGGTGTCCGGAGGGGGCTCCTCTTCGTTGTAGTCGGGCTCCGCTTCGGGACCGCTGTCCTCGTCTGCGTTCAACGACATGAAGAAACGGAGAGAGACTATATATTATTATTATGTTTGCACAAACATTTGCATTTCGTATTACTATGTAAATGAGTCACATTTCTAGAAACTTGAAATATTCGCAGTAAAGATTTAATGATGGTGACCGTTACAACTCCTCATTATATTGAATATATTCCTTAAGTCGTTGGACTAGTTTTGTCTATAGGCTCAATATTTCATTATTTTATTGCAAAACAAAACTAAAACAATTTGTTGTTACATAAAGCAGAAATGTTATATCTTTTAAGTTAAAAGGCCAATGTATATTACAAAAAAAACTGCAATTTTCCCTTTATGGTAAAATTTTACTTTCGCCTGTTTCAAATTCAAATATTATTACTGGTTTAAAATTTCAATAACAACAAAAATACACTATAACATTTAAGTATGAAAAAAATATCTAGGATGATCAACAGTGTCTACAGCTTTACCAATAGGTATTTTTGTATTTGTAACAATAGGCCGTGTGCTCGATCATTATATTATATATTTATTATTTACATCTGGAGCTCAGACAACTGATGGAATTATTTAATGTCTAATTCCCATTTATTATGTTTCAAATGTCCTGTGTACGTTTTGGACTATATTTTCTACTAGTGAAGCCCGCGCAACTTCGTTTGCGTGTATTTATTTATGCACAGCAGCGCCATCTATATCAGATTTTTGATCAAATCCTACGGGAATCGCGTACTTTTCGAGATAAAAAGTACCCTATGTGTTAATCCAAGGTATCAGCTGCCTACCAAATATCATAAATATTGGCCCAGCTATTTGAGCGTGAAGAAGTAACAAACATACACATAACTTTCGCCATTATAATATTAGTAGGATTACAGCCAATTACAGGTTAATTTCGACATTAGGCTAATATGACAGTTTCAAGTCTATCGTTCAATATTCCGTATAAGGCTTTCATTTTATTGGAAGGCGTAAATAATTACTTACATACGTAAGTTGTTTCAATCCTTACTACTTACTTATGTAAAACTGGTACGACGCGCGACGTGCCGGTACATAAGTCATGCGAACTTGCAAAGACTGTGCGTATGAATCGGCTCTACTACAAGTCGTCGTCTGTCTGCATAGTTCGTCAGTACCGTGAACGCAGCTGCATGAGCCTTTAAGCTTGCTACATATTCGGGTTGATGCATAGCTAGGCGGTAAAACCAAATAGCAGTATGTAGATGAATATTAAGTAAAACTGCGCTACATTACCTATATACTCACAACGTATGAACTACATTTATACACTATTGGTACGGTTGAAGCCGAACAAGTGTAGTATTGTTTCGAGTCGACTGTTGTTTCGGTAGGTAATACTACCGAACCGAATATCACTCGTACAACATTTAACAAAAAATCTACATATTTTTTATAAATATGATACTTATCTAGATGATTCGTAACTCTAAAATAAAAATAATTCCTGCGAAATCGTGCTAGTCAGTCAACCGCAAGGTTAAGTCATGCCTAAATATATATAATTTTATCCAAATAAGTATCTGAATGCGATTATTTAATAGATTAAACATTATTCCATGCGTTTTATTCATTGCGTTCATAACACTCCTCGCATCTCGCATGCTAGGAACGGCGATATACAAATTTAAAGAAAACGGCAATTGCAAGTTTTTAGGGTTCCGTAGTAAACTACAAGGATAGTTTCGTCATGTCAGTCTGTCTGTCTGTCTGTCCGTCCGCGGTCTAGCGCCTAGACGCTTAATGCTAGAGCGCTGGAATTTGGTATGTATACACATATTATCAATGCTAACAAAGTGCTGGAACTATGTAAAAAATTTTTTCGCGCCCACCTCATGTTATTATCCTTAGATAGGTCTCTTCAAAACATTGAGGGTATGGGAAGATCATTTTTCGATACAATGATCCGTTTCGGAATTATTTACATTTATCGTGTCAATTTTCGTTTTGCACGGTGGTCCCCCCCCCTCCACGTCTAACGGTTAAGTAGGCTCTACTAGTTACCGAGTAATAGCCGACGAACTTATAAATTAAAATTTATTTGATGAAAACTTACAAATGTCATAGAATATGGCATTGTACTCATCTGCAAGCAAGCAAAGCGTAGCAAATACGGAACCCTACATTGTGCGTGGCCCGACAAGTACTTGCTCGGTTGTTTGAATAAATCAGTATTCGACAACCTTTTGGCATGCAATGGCCACATAGTGACAAAATAAGATAGAGCCGGGCTGGGCTGGTAAATAAATAAAGGGGCCGCATGTTACCGACCGTTAGTTTCAATCAATATCGCAGTTTTCTTTTGTACTTCAGATCGTCTCTTCGACATTGGAGGTAGAGTCACTGCTTACTGAGCTATCGGCCTGTCTAACTCTAGTGTGGTAAGTATTTTTTCACTTCTCATGCTCAGAAAATGCTTATTTGCGCAGGATATAGGCTGCACAAAATCGAATTTTGTGCACAAGGGCAAAAACGTATCTACTCATAAATGTATCTATAATAAGGCAAAGGAAATAAGCCATACAGCCAAACACAACAAAAAGTTCAGAGATAGAATTTGTTATTTTATAATATTTACTTTAATTTATTTGCCTTATGTGTTTTTTAAGTCATAAAAGATATTAAAATTTAAATTACAGTACGGTAGGTTATTTAATTATATTACACACACATATTACAAAATTAATTTAATAGTAGGCTGTATAGGTCTGCAGCCCAAGCCTAATTTCAATGTCGTAAGATTTAAAAAAAAAAGCGGCGGGAAAGGGGAAACAGGTCTTGTTTTTCGTGCGTTTATTTATTTATTTCCTCGCAATCGAAGTGAAAAGCAGAGTTTATAACTCGTCCACAAAACCATTTCTATCCTCGACATTACTATCAGCCCTCGCCTTCGGCTCGGGCTGCTAAAAGTCTCGGATAGAAATGATTCGTTTTGTGCACTTGTTGTAAAATATACTATTAAAACTTCGACGTATAGATAAAAAAAAAGCCAAGTTAAAAATCTATGTAATTGTTTGTTAATAATTACTCGAAAAATCCGTTTATTCCCAGTTGCCACCGGTGGCAAATGGGAAGTCCTTGCCACCGCTGGCAGATCTCGAGGGGGCAACTGGAATAAACGGAAAAATCGTAGGTGATGTTAAGGTGACATGCAATAATGCATTTTGCTGACTGGACGCAAGGTTTGGCCGTAATGTAACATTCACTACGAGTGATGTTACGTGTTTTAAAGTTAGTTTAATATGCTTTAGTGTTCGTTGAGGTGCAAAAAAATCAGTTCGAGTGCTAATCATGTTAACTTTTACTGATCTCCACGACGAAAATGCCCATAATAATATGTTCAGGACACAAGCGACACATTTCATATAAAATACATACTTCATTATGATATGTCTCGCAGGTTAGAATAGATCGTTAGGAATGTAAAAAGTAATTAATAACAGAGTTGTATTACTATTTTAATTTTTTTTATTTTAAAAATGAATTCAAATAAAGATAAAGAGTTTAATAGAAAGCGCTAATCTCAAGACGATTGGTTCGAATGGAATGTTTTAGTGTAGGACAGGCTATTTATCAAGGAAGGCTACGGAGACGACGTTGCTCGAGTCAGTTTTATTTGTAAACCAACTCCAAAACTTTTATAATCTGATTGCATAATATGTCCAGCGGTAAGTTCTTCCATTTTTACGATTATTGATCCGAATTGTTTGTCCAATTAAATACAGTCAAATTAGTAAACTTTTTCCCAAAGTAAACTAGACTTTACCTGTTATAATACATAGACCAATACTAATATGCTAAAACGTATAATTCTGTCCAACAGCTAATATAGAGATACTCACAGTCCGGTGCTGGTGGGTCTGGGTTGGCGAGCAGGCATGCTATCCACTCTGCGCGGGTAATCTCGCCATTGCCATCACCGTCACATCCCGGCGCCCAAGCACGAGCACAACGCTTTGGTTTGACGACCTGACGAAATACTTTAAATTATATAAATAGATCGAAGCATAATAATTAGACAAAGTAAATGACTTGCTTGAAATTAGATTAAAAAAGTTAGTGATGGTGATATTAAAAGTTCGGCACCGTCACGACCACGACAGGTAGCTTTAGGTGGTAATCAGTTTGGTAGGTGTCAATCAGTTTATTCCGATTAATCTCCGTACTGACTTTCACTTATTTAAACTTAATTCGGGAACGGGAATTCTGGGATTACGCGGTCGAATTGCCGGTTCATTTAGATAATAATCAAAAGTCACGCCTTTTTAATAAGCCTCCTCAGGCCTCTGTATTCAGATTTCTGGAGCGAGCCGCTCCTGTCACGGTCGAGTTCTCGAAATTTCCAATCAGCTACTGCACGAGGCTCCGCTCCTGAGCCAGGATCCAACCGTGCCCGCTCATATTCACCACTGAATATTTTGATCAAATTCGCGTTGAAAACAGCGCGATCGACTCTTGTGCAACCTAGGAAACATATTTAAAAATAAATAAATATTATACAAACTAAGTATTACAAGTTAAGGCTTGTACTCGCTTGTGTTACCAACACGTATTTTTTTTCGTAAATAGGCACTTTAAATCACTCCAGGATCGAACCTGTGTTCGTCGAAACCTGAGGTAGTTACCGTGTTTCTCGTCTGTGTGTATATGCAATTTGTACAAATATTAAACTATGATCATACTCTGACTCTAGAGCAGCGGTCGGCAGTTAACCTGTCAGTTTACTTCACAAATAAGCTATTCCGGACTCATGAAACCAGCAATCGTCGCAGCATTTTACAATTGGATCAAGTTATAGATTATAAATTATCTTACTCACTTCTCTTATTGCGTTGATCTCGAACCGAAGATCTGCGTCTTGTATGAGATTTACCTGCCAATTATTAAATAAAAAATCTTATTTTTTTATTACTTTACGAACTATGTATTAGATTTGGATTAAATGCATAATACTTTTATACTAACTATATAAAGGCACTGATATCAATGGTTTCCACCTTTGACATGACATAGTAAAGTCAACCAATGATAGAGATAACCAAGGGTAGAGAACCAAGAACAAAGATTTTTATAAAATATATAATGTAGGTAAGCAAGCATCCTTATGAAATTTTGTACTTATAATAACAGCAGTAAAAGCTATTAACCTTTTGTACCGGTATTTGTGGAAACAGATTAAATGTGTTATATTTTCTTAGAGATAAAAAACGGTGTTCAAAACTCTCTACTCGTATTCGGATCTCAGAACAAGAACTTATTGTTCTGAGATTCGAATACCAGTAAAGTCCCTGGCGGACGGATTCTATCTCTATCTATGATTGTAAAATGCACTTTTATAATAAACATAGCTACTCGAATGACATAATTTTAAAAACTATAATCATTGTAGAAATATGTGTAAAATCGAAGGAAACATTTACTACGAAGTCGGTTATCGTGATCAAATATCACTCATTATCGTTTGCATGTTATGTGCATTATTATAACTGCATAAATTACTTATGCATGCCAGTGTGAGATTTATTTTCACACACACGCGGTACAGGGGAGGGGAAGGGGCTACCGACCGGTCCCAACAGTGATGCACAACATTAGCCGATACAAAACCGGTAATGTCAGACGACCGGGAATTTATATACCTACCTAGACATGTTCGAGACAATAGTGAATTATTGTATCAAGTCGGTATTGATTCGTTAACACATTACTAATAAAAATATATCTCTTTAAAATAATAAAAACACTTTTTTCAAAGTATATTAATACATTAAGTAGGTAAGTAGTTTAATTTATTCATCTTAAAGCGTTGCTAAATATGTTATCACTTGCAAGTCGTGTACCTTCGACGTTTTTAAAATTGTTGAATTAAACAACGAACGGGACCAAGCATAGATTCAAATATACTACGAACATTTCCAAGATCATTCTATCGAAAAATGACAGAATTGCTAAGCTTTGCAAAAAGCTTAAAAGCAACGGCTCTTTTGCTAGAATGCTGGCTAAAGACTGAGCATACATGCTACGTTTAGTTTTCATACCCATCACTACTGGAGTTTAGTATAAAAATAGGAGAAAAAGTTTATCGGAATCGGGTTTTGTTACCGGCAGACCAGTCGGCGCCGTATTCAATGTTTTTACTGCTTCTTGAAATAGGGATTAGTGTAGAGAGCACAAACATTAGTGTTTTTTTTTTGTGAATTTAGTTTTTAATAAAATTGCTAATTAAATCTCAACAGAAAACTAATTAAGTATTTAGTTAATCAATGTAACTAAGTAATAGTAAATAAAAATATTCGTTAAAAGACTGAATTAAGAACTGAATATTTAATTTAAAATTACCTACAAATTTAATGCGAGTTATATTATAAACAATACAAAAAGAACAATTCCTTAACATTTTAAAACCATGGCGAAAATAAAGACAATAAAAGTTATTATTTTACATTAATACCGTCTTTCTTTTCGATTTGTAAATAACGACTTCATTAAAAGTGTAGCACAGGTATACGGGCCCAGACAATGACAAAGGCGCACACAGCCGCTGGACAAAGCCGATCGAATGACGTCTCGAGCACTTTTTCTATCGTCTCATGGCTGAGACGAGTTCCCTTTGCTTTGGCCGAAATAAAAAAACTGGAACCCATTGTACTGCGGCGTCGAGCAGTCTGAGATGTAACATAATTCTCAGAAACCTCTCGTTTACACGGCGAGCCTGGCCCACGCTTGCCGAGGCGTTACAACGCAAAATCGAGAGTGCACTCAGGAATACAGATAAATTTATCTATCGATTATGTGGAATGTGCATTAACACCGATAGCCTTTCTTGTGCAACTGGCTAAGTTTATTTACGCTACATCAAGAGCAAATTGAATGAAACTGATTTAGAACTGAATTTAGAGTAACAATTTTTTTGGCGGCACTTGCCGATTAATGTTGTAAGATATAAAATTAATTAGGTAGGTAGTTAATTAGGTACCTATAATCTATATAATAGTACTTACCTTGAGTTCAGGTAGTACATTTTTTATCCTACTGAACATTAAATGTTGTCAAATTGACTTTGCTCGATAATCTAGTAAAATAGAATGTTCCTTGAATGAACAACGAGGATGATTCTTACGAAGAAAATTTTAAAAATTCCCGCGGGAAAGCGGAATACACACAAAAGAAGTTGCGCGGGTTTCGCTAGTAGAATTTAAATAGGAAATTGTGTTCCAGATGTACTAATAAGGATATCATCTAAACATAAGTAAATAAATTAGTCATGTCTGTGTATACTCCATATAATCCATCGAGTATTACATGTTGTACCCTTATTAATATTATGTTATCGAGGCCAAAAAGTTTCTAGAATATTAGTAAAAAATAGCTAAACCGATTCGAATGTGTTTTTCTATGATGCATTGACGTTAGCTTCAATTAATAACTGATTCAAATTCTAATCGTTACATTAAACCGCTGAGTTATTTGGAAAGTCAGAGAAAATGATTTTATACTTAATACATAATTTCATTTGTAGGAATTAATTTGTTTTTTCTTTTCTAATTCTTGGCTTTCATATAATAATGGGCTATCTAACACTTGAATATTTTTATAATTCGAACTAAAATTTTCAGATATATCTATAATTCGGGTGAATTAAACAAGAGCAAGCCAAGTCGTCCCGTCCTCGCGTCGTCGCGTCACCCGCTAGCGCACGGTACCCCGTTCTTTGTAGTACCTAAATAATTAAGAAAATAAGTACAGTGTAATTATGTATTTTGGACAACATAAATTAGAAACAGATTAACATCTTTCATTTGCATCCCTCTGCCCAGAACACCTTCATATACACAATTAATACTTATACAGTGACATAATAGCATTCCTTTAAAGAAAGGATCAAACAAAACTCTAGCTTTATTATAATTAAGTACTTGAAGATTAAAATGACGACTACGCGGAAGGAGTCGCGGGTAGACACATGTAGTAATTCTGGTACGAGATGTCAAAATGTAATTAGTAATAGAGAGCGCAATTCCAATGGGGTCACACTAAGTGGCTATAAATGTTTAATTACCTACTTGCGAAGGCGCCAGTGACTAATGGGTGACTGTTTAGCGTTTACCGAGCCAGCTATCATATCAACAATGAGGGTTTGTAAGAAATAAAGATCTATGTTTTAATTAATACTAGACTGTCGTCCAAACCTATTTTTTCCTAACAATCGCTCCTGAATCCTATCTATCCAATCATGTCAGCTTGGGATACAATATTCACTTTCACAGTTTACATTAGTTAGCATTTTATCTTAAAATAAAATATCGCACGCCTTCGTTTGTATGAAATATCACAAACGGCTAAGATATATATATATATGTATCTTATTTAGGTAGGTACGGTGACCTCGAAGATAGGAGGACCATTTTAGAAAAAAATCGCTTGCACATCTTGTAAGCGGATTTTTTGTCAGCTCCGTCCTTTTCTTTGTTATCAAACAGGGTTTTTGTTTATTAGAGCCACATGTGTCCACTAGGATGTTGGATGTTGCAACCAAAAATCATCCTAAAGATGGTCCTGCTATCCTCGAGGCGACTGTACATATTACAGTATGGTCCGACAAGGGTACTAATGAACGTGGCTAAAATTGGAACTAAGTCCGCCATCTTGTATATTTCACTTTTTGACAGTTCGGTATTGCTACTTTTTGACAGTTCATGTTGATCATAATTAATTTAAATACGAATGGTTTCTTGTTTTAGTAGTTATCTCATTTTAGATGTAGTCATACGTTAAACATGTATGTTACCGGAAATGTATGTAATTCGGAAATGTATACAATTTCTGGGAAATGTGTTTTTATAAAGGTGGCCTCGCTCCCTTCGGTCGCTCGGCTTTTGATGGTCAGAAGCTAACCCTAACCTAATCCAGAGAATCAGATCATATCTGTAAATTGAAACTCGTTGTTCATCAGACAAAGCTGCCAAAAGCCGAGCAACCGAAGGGAGCGAGGTCCTCTTAATCACACATTTCCTAGGAATTGTATACATTTTAGATAGGATTAGATACATTTCCGGTAACACATTTATAAATGAACAACCAGACAAAACAGTCATGTCCTAGAGTGGGATCGAGTCATACGCTACGCCGCGCCGCCGCCGGGCTGTTGATATTATGCATATTTCCCAAAATATAGGAAAATTTAGTTAGATGGCAACCTAAATGTCACAGCGCCCTTTTTTTTTATTAGCGTCAGAAAAATGCTTTGCAGCAGCCCCACCGCCCGGGGAATATGCGCTGGGGACTGTGGGACATACCACAAAAAAACTGACGGGATGCCTCTCGCCCTCTAAGGGGGTAACGGGAACTGTGATCAACCGCAACCCTGCCAGGGCCGTCCGGCCAATGTTAAACTGGCCGGACCCGCTCTCCCCGGAACGCCCCGTCAGCAGCACACCGCATCCAGGTGCACTGCCGACACCGAGGACCATTGCCCCCTCAAGACGACGGGCCTTCCCCGGCTCGCCGTCTCGGCTGGGCAAGGGTCCCCTCCATCTCTGCGGTAGCAACAACGTGCGAACGCTGGCCGAGCTCTGCAAGCCACCGGCCCCTCTCCTTAAATTTTTTCCTTCTCCAGTTTTCTTCCACCACTGCGCCACTCCAAGTGCCACAGCGTCCAATACGTACTTAGTGGACTCTGCGACACATTGCGCCACCGCGCACTCCCTCTTCCAGGGTGGCCTCATTAGCACATGTAACCCATCCCTTAACGCCCCCCGCAGTGTCTGGGTTGGCGAGACCCAGTGTCAGCAGGGCCTCCGCGTTCCTCACGGTAACGCCCTAGCACAACTGTCACTCACGTTCATTAATACCCTTGTCGGACTAAATTTCACGATATCGATCGGTATAGATAGTATTTTGATGTTAAGATACTGAGCGATGCAATGATATCATCTTAAGATGGCGAAAATTGCGAAATAGATATACCTACTGTATAAGCTCAGACAGGTCTTCGAAATAATGATTCAAGCGAGTATATTATCGTATCTTAATCATTTGCGACACCATGAATAAAAATATACCTACTATCTAAAGAACTAACCTAAAATATTCACTAATAAGGTGAATATCATTAAAAATATTATAGTCTCCCAGAAGGCACGATTGGTACGAAAAATAGGTTTGGACGACGGCTTATATTAATTAGACTGACCAAATTCAGATGACAAGCGCTCAACGCGCGTTTTGATAACGCGCATTTACAACTACATACATTTTATTACGCGCGCATGTGTACGTACGGCCAAAATAAAATGTACGTAGTTGTAAACGCGCGTTGAGCGCTTGTCATCTGAACGTGGTCTTTAGAGTAACCGACCAATAATCTCATTTTTCAGTATACTTTTATAATTTAGTGAAGGGTCATTCACTGTTTTGCCACTGTCATACGTAGGGACAATTTTAGAAGTGCGGAAATGACAAAATAGTTAATAACTAAACCCTAGTTGTAACTTCTTTGTAAAGAAGGTACAGAAAGTCTTCTACATCATCATGAAAATTGTGGATGCACCCGTAGAATCCCGAACAATTAACCTAAGCGTGTTTGTATACGAATTTCGAACATACATAATAATTTTATTAACATAGAACTCTTGACAATACACCTATAATAATTTAATATTTTCTTTTGCAATAAATTAGGTCGAGTTCATCTATAAACGCTTTAATAGAGATCACATATATTTCTTCAAGCGGCCCACGATATGCTGTAGGGACACGTTCATAGATTTTGAACTATAAATCATGTCCGATTGTGTACTAATCACATAAATATAGCGTAGGTCTTAACCTGCAACATGGTAGGTTAGTATTTTATAACTGTAAATCCTGTTCTTCACAGGTACCACCGTACACACGACACCACAGGTTTTGAACTTTCACTAATATAATAATACACTTGAGTTTAATTTTTCATACGCCTGCTGTTAATAGTTTCTGTTAAAAATAATGAAAGTAGGTTTATTGTTTATATTTATACCAATATATTCAATTTCAATGCACATATTAATACTAAACCTATTCCATTTTCGAGATAACTACGGTCGATTAGATATGTAACCACGTATGGGATACGTACTCGATGCCACATAATAACTGCATCGAATATGTATTTTTGCGTTGTTGTTTCATTTTTCATTTAGAACAAAAGGCAAATGTTGCGTTGTAGTCTACCTAATAATAATGTGGTACCCAATTATTATTATTTTTAAATACTTTGCTTTTTTACCCCAATTTAGCAGAACATTAGTATTTCTTTATTTTAGATAAGTTATTAAGAATTTTAATCAAATTAAAACCTAAGAAAATAAAAATAAAATGCATATGGACATTAATACGACCAAAAGGGTGACGTGTTGTTTTGTAAACGCAATATTTGTTTTGTATCCACAGATAGAATTAAGTGGCATATCGAGTCAATGTCGTCGTATATAATATAGTTAGTATACAGCAAACATATTACTCATGATTAAATTTTTTACCTGCGCTTATTTTTGTAACAAAAATTTGGATTAAGCTTTTAGTTAACGTCGATACATGACTCAAACAGGTCCAAGACGAGTATCGCAGCCCGCAGGTAGGTATATTTCATCAGGACCATAGAATTTCCTGTTAGATTGATTCTAGGTACCTATACCTAACAAAGCAGAACATAATTTGCAAGAAATAACTATTTCAGCCGACTGTACAGTGAAAACATGAAAAAAAGAAAAGGGTGATTATTTTGCCAATGGTCTAGTAGGTACATTTACTACATTTCTAGGAGAAAAAAACAGTTAGCCAATGTTTATGGTAGGTACTATATTGTACTGATAATAAATAGGGATAAAAATCATATTCTAGCTTCGTTCATTCATGATGTCTCATTTCACAAGTATTTTATATAAATTAAAAATAAACCTTTAATGTGTATGATATACGTGTAAAAAAACGACTAGACTCTAAAGGATGTTGTACTAAGAAGAGATTCTTAGAACTTCACATACCACGCACGGTTATCGAGGATAGTTACGTACGAGAAGTTTCTTTGCTACAGAACATCTAGGTGTAAACCTATTCATATAATTTTTTCCATAATAGAGTCCACTTGCGTTTCAATTGTCTCATATTATATCGCAACAAAATTGTATTTCTCTTTCCGCATTGTGTAGTCATATACTATGATCTCCTAATCCCCAACTTGTTACCAGAATGTCGTAAGTAACAAAACGGGTGGATAAGGAAGCAGATGATTAGGTCCGCGGGTATTGCCCTGCGTAGGTCGTTCCTTTGTCTTGAAGGGCAACAGAGATGGGTGACTAGAAGCCAATTACGAGAGACCGTCTATACCTCTCCTCTACGAAACCAAAAAGCGCGGAATTGATTACATAACTTTTCAGACATATAAAATAAATAGTTTATGTTTGCATTGAGTCTTGGTGTTCAGGCCTTGACTAAATAGAAACCACATGGCGTCGTGCGATTTAATTGTAGCGACTGGATGTGCCAAAATAAATAGATGTGCTAAGATAAACAAAAATAAAGGTTCCGTCCCTTCGCCCTGGTCCTTTTAAGCAAAGTATCATAGTAAAAAACGTATAAAAATAAATCAAGTCGTTTATACATTCTTCTCCTCTGACAAGGATTCATCAATACCAGACCTCCCGATAGTCAAGTCATTTCTATCAATGTCGTCTAATTTGATAATAGCACCTGACTAGTAAACAAGTTGGGATTGGTGTCTTCCGCCTCCTATGGCCCCTGACCCGTTGGTGTTTACATGTATTACATGACCGGGATTTAGGTCTATCGTTGATGAAGGATAAATAAAATTAAAAAAATAGATATTAAAGTTTAATTACTTGCGCATTCGCGGTTTAGCTTGTGCGGTCCCATTACTCTCTTTCCCGTGGGAACTTTTGAAAGAAGTACTAGTCACAATCACAATACAAGTTACTAGAAATACATCAACGGTCGAGAACGTGTCGAGCCACGCACAGTGTAGGATTCCGGGTTTGATACGCTTTGCTTCTTTGTAGAATATAATAAATAAATTTATAGGGACAAATCACACAGATAGAGCTAGCCCCAAAGTAAGTTCGAAACTTGTGTTATGGGATACTAACTCAACGATACTATATTTTTATAAGAAATACATAATATAAATAAACATCTAAGACCCGAGGTCAATCTGAAAAAGTTCGTTTTTCATCATGACCCGACTGGCATTCGAACCCGGGACCTCCTGGGTGGCGGGCCAGCATGGTAACCATTACGCCAGGGAGGTTGTCATCAAGAAGAGTGTCTTCTATGGTGTACGATTTCATCAATGTAATTTTATTTTATAAGTTCGTCGACTATTACCTACTCGGTAAATAGTAGAGCCTACTTAACCGTGACAGTTTTCCTTGTAGGTTCACTGTATTGACTTCTATTTACCATGTTTTTTAGCTATTGCAAATCTTTTATCGGGGGCTTTGAGCGCGGCGACCGAACCAAGAAATTCCGTAACGAAAATAAAACCTAACACCCGCCACTCCGCGCGGCGTTGAAAGCCGTGCATCGTCTAACGTCGTTTCAGTTCGGCAGACTTCGGCACGGTGTGTAGACTAGCTGCTAACTGCCTCATAACTGATTCTATCTCTTTTATACACGATGCTAGGTGAGACAGCGTGCTTTTTAGCCGCGTCCACGAGTGAGTTCGAGCCCGCGACTATGCAATAGCTTTACCGCGGCAGTCCCCGAGTGCCACACTTTTTTTTCGGAACATTGTATCGAAAAGTGATCCCACACCCTTGTAGAGAGTTTAAGAGACCTTTCTAACGAAAACCTCACACCAAGATTTGGCGCACCCCAAAAAATATTTTCCAAGATTTTGTTCTACCACTTCGTTAGTAATATGTGTTATATGTTACGTATATAGTAATATGTGTATAATGCCAAATTAATTACCGATTTTTTTAAGCGTCGATTAGGATTAAGCGTCTCGGTTCGGCGCGCTAGACCGCGGACAGACAGACGGACGGTCATGTAACGAACGACACAATAAGGGTTCCTTATTAATTTACTACGGAACCGTAAAAAGAGCGCTGACGCCTGATGAACGCCCAATTTACAGGTGAGTGAGTACCTATTTTAGGAATCAGGCTCCAGGTAAGTATAATGTTAATTTATGATATCCAATTTGTATTGTTTCTGGTTTATAACTGTAATGTGTACCTTACGTGGAAATATAGATCAAGGCTTAATATTATTTTTCGAAGTTAATTTATGTTTGTTACATATCAGAGGAACCTATCTTTATGTGCCTAGTAAAGATGTTATTTTGTCAAATTGAGAAAAAGCTTGGACCTAAGGCCTATTTATGAATATTAACAAATTGCTGTTGAAAACTCCACGTCCAGTTTTCATCCTTCAATACTTCATTCGTCGATTGCCGAGTAACTATAGAATACGTTTTATTTATTTACCATATGCTGGATTGTTTAATATTATCCTGATAAACAGAATCTTGGCGCCTCATGGATGTTTACAAAAATTTTCTATTACCGTAAAAAAACGCCCCGTGTTACCACCGACCGAGTGCGGCGTCTCGTGGAGTGTTCAATATATTTTGATAGATTAGTTCTTACCGCTCGCCGCCCCGTGTTTTGGATGTATTTGATAGCTGTGAGATCGTGGCCTGACTGGTACACAGCTCTGCGGCTCAATGGAGGTATCGTCTTCATGAACGCTTACTTAATATAAATGAACCAAGATACTGATTGTATGCTTATGTGTCTACTGGAACAGTAATACTTGTCTGCTTTCAATCGACGGAGTTAAATACATACTCTCATCATTTTGGTGCTATAGTTAGAACTAGCTTTTTGCCCAGGACTTCGTTCGCGTGAAGTTCCGTACCCGTTCCCGTGGGAACCACATTGAATTTCGGGAAAAGTTATAGCCTATGTCACTCCCTGATAATGTAGCTTTCTACTGGTGAAAGAATTTTTGCAATCGGTCCAGTAGTTTCGGAGCCTATTCAATTCAAACAAACAAACAATCAAATCTTTCCTCTTTATAATATTAGTACTTATAGATTTTTTATTATTATCTAGATTTAAGTTAATTTATAACACCAATAAGAATATTTTCTTTCTTTCATTCTTTCTCTCTATGAATCTTCGCCATAGAAGTTCCTCCCAGTCAGTACCTCAATACACAGTAAATAAATCCAGATCTAGTATTATTGAGGAGTGCCTAGTCATAGGCACGTAAGCTGTTTACGTAATTTCGTGAAACCATTTTCCGTGAACATCTCTCACGCGTCGTTAAATTATATACATGGTGGTGTCCGGTGGCAGAATTTGGATTTTCAACGAAAAAAATAATAATTACAAAACATTATACAAATAATTCCAAAATCAATATTAATCCATCCCAAAAACATTCAAAAATAATCCAAAAGTCAATCCTTATCCTTAACCAAAAACATTCGAAAATAATCCTAAATGAATTTCTAATACATCTTAAAAACATTGTAAAAAAAAATGTAGACCAGCTGCTACCTAGGCGAGTTTCAAATGCAACGATTTCATTTGTAGACCAGTTGCTACATAGGCGAGCTACAACAAAGGCGAGTTACAAATGCACCGATATGATACTGACTCATTATATTACAACGCTAAGAAGTGCAGATTTTGTTTTTTAAATGTGTAAAATATGAGTAGAGAACGTATCTGTGAAGGCTCTCTGAATGAACGATAGTATTCATCTACTTCAAAAGTAAATGAAATCTACCGGAATACCGTACCGTTTTCGTTTTAAGCGGTCACGCTTAAAACAAAACAAGAACGGCTGAGTAAGGGAGACAGCGCAATACATGATGTAAGGCGACGTCTCGTTTACACAATCGTTTAAGGATAGTTATAAAAGGTCGTGGTATGGCTCCAGGTCTCAAAGTCTCAAGAGTGTTTTCGATGAGATGTCTACCATTTAGGCATTTAGATAAAATAAGACAAAATCCACACTTTTTAGCGTTATAATTAAATAATGATGTATGTTTTGTAGTTATTTATTTATTGGAACATAAGGACACTCTGTATAACTAATGTATGTCGATATAAGAAAATTAAATTGATAAACGATGTGAATCTTATGTTCGATTCGATACCAGAAGCTCTATTATAATAAACACTGGCTTTCGTCTGGGTAATTGTTTACAGTATATGTCTGAAGTTCGACCATTATATTTACAGTACGGGCGTTAGGCAAAACAGATGTTTTGAATCCGGGTATGAGATAAAACGTGACTATATTTTAGATATTTTATATGAAAAATAGATGAGATTTTAGGAAGACGTAGTTGTTTACTAGGAAACTACCAATATTATTTCTAAGTACTGTTTTACAATTTTCATTGGAAACTTATAATCAAGAGCACTATTTATACTGGATTTCAATTTTCAATCAAAATTCAATTTCCTACTCATGTTCCACAGTTGGTTCAAAATCCCACGTTCTGATTTATTTTAGATATACTAATATCACTTTTCTATCGTATAGGTAAGACCAGTGTTATACCTATTGAGTTGGTAATTATTTAGTTAGTCTAGTTACCACCATCTTCTAATTTTTTATCGTCTACCTGTACCGTTATTGTTTTTATCTCTTCTAAGAATGAACTTGGTTATTTTCTGTCAGAAGCACACAAAAAAACAACAACTTACCCGTCCTAGTGCAGTCAGGTCGTCCGTTTCTGACAGCGGTGTCAGGCAGTGTCTTGCCCTCTGGTGTGACGCACCAGCATCCCGCAGCAGCGCCAGAAGCAGCACACTGCACGGCAGCGTATGTACCATCTGCCCGGCACCGAGGGACGAACACAGCCCGTCTTCCACTCCGTGCGTTTAGTGCGTACCGTAAAGCAATCATGCACGAAGATTGGCCATCTGTGGGCAACATGTAATTATAATGTCTATATTGCAACTAAAGTATTGAATGATGCGTCTTTTTTGTAAATTAATTTGCTATAGTTCCAAGGCAGATATTTTTCTCCCTGACTATTAGCTATTAGTCTCCGGTGAAAATAGACAAAAAAAACCTTGGGTAAATTTATTTATAGGCCTGTCAATATAGGCAATCAGGAGAAATAATTCGTGTAGTTTAGAAAAAAAATTTACTTAACTTTCTCAGACTAATAATGGAAATATGAAATATCCAGCCTGCAAAATATCTTTAGATTTTTGTACGGGTCTTAAATACGTCATTACAAATGCTTTGAGTCAGTGATAAATAAATATACAGGGACAATTCATACAGATTGAGCTAGCCCCAAAGTAACTTCGAAAATTGTGTTATGGGATACTAACTCAATGATTATGTTATATTTTATAACAAATACATATACAGATAAACATTCAAGACCCGAGGCCAATCAGAAAAAGTTCGTTTTTCATCATGACCCGACCGGGGATCGAACCCGGGACCTCCTGGGTGGCGGTCTGGCGTGGTAACCATTACGCCACGGAGGCACATGAGTAAAAATAAACCGCGGAACAGAGGCTAAACTTCATACAATGTCGCTGCGATGAGTACACGCACACAAGCATGTGTACGTGACGAGCGCTTTGAGGACACGCAATACACGCGCCTCATGCTTGTGTGCGTGTCCTCGGCGCGCGACGTTGTATGGAAGTGCAGCCTCTGTCCGTCAGTTTATTTACTCATGTGACGGAGGTCCACCAATACTAACTACACTGGACGTCAAAAATAAGTAGTACACTTTTAAAATTGCAATATCTCTTAAACTACAGAAGCTAGACCTTTGAAATAAAAAAAAGTTAAAAGACAATTTAATTTCATTTAATAAAAACTTCATGCATAATATCATTTTTTAAAGATTGACTGAAAAAAACACTTAATAAACAAAAACACTCTTTTTTAACCTGTTGGCTTGTACTTTTGTTTTTCGTTGTTTTCTTTATTGCTGATAAATCAATTGCAATTCGAAAGGAAATGTGTCGTCAGCGAGTAAACTTTACTAAGCATGCCTCTTTCACCAGAAGAATGTGCAAGAATCATAACTTTTCTTGAAGTAGGCATCAGTATGCGTCGTACTGCAAGAACGGTGGGTGTAACTCTAAGAACGATCCAACAAGTAAAGCGAAGGTACGAAGAGACTGGAAACCATCTAAGGAGACCAAGTAATGGCAGACTCAGGTGCACTAGTACCCGAGAAGACCGCTTAATTGTCTCTACTGTGTTAAGAAATCGTCACCTTAATGCAGTTGAGGTCCAGCAACAGCTTCTTCAGACCCGAAGAGACTACGTTAGTGAGAGTACAGTGAGGAGAAGACTTGCTGAAGCCAACCTGAAGTGGTACAGGCCAGCAAATGGCCCCAAACTTGAGACAGGGCATCGAGTAGCAAGACTACGCTACGCCCGTCAACACGTACAATGGGGCGAAGAAGAATGGACAAGAGTTTTGTTCACAGATGAGTCTCGGTTTTCTTTATTCACTTCCGATGGAAGGCGGAGAGTATACAGGCGACCTGGTGAACGATACATTCAAGGTTGCATCTCGGAAAGAGTTCAATACGGCGGGGGCTCTGTACAAGTATGGGCTGGCATCTCTTCAGAGGGTCGCACAGAGCTAGTGGTCATAGAAAATGGCACTCTGACTGGTGAAAGATATGCATTAGAGATCCTTAACGAGAATGCAGGGCCATATTTAGTAAATATGGGTGATGTAGTGATACTAATGCATGATAACGCCCGGCCACACACCGCTCACCTCGTACAAGAGTACGTTCAGGAGGTTGGCATCAGCTTGATGGCTTGGCCATCAAGAAGCCCAGATCTTAACTCGATTGAACACGCCTGGGATGAGCTTGGGAGGGTAGTCAGAAGACGCAGACCACCCCCCGCCACCCTCAGGGTTCTAAAACAGGCCCTGATAGAAGAATGGGTGAATATTCCCCAACACCGCCTCCGAAACTTTGTGTTCAGCATGCCAAACCGGCTCCAAGCTGTCATCAGAGCCCGAGGCGGTAACACAAGTTACCAAAGTGGGAACAAGGCCCAAAACGTAAAAATTAAGTTCTTGATAGTTCCTTCAAAATGGTTAGCTTTTTAGTTTTTTCTTAATTTTCAGTGTAAAACTTTACTAATGCTAAATAAAATATTATTTTAAGAAAACTTTGTTAAATTTGCTATAAAATGACTTTTATTTCAAAACTCTAACTTCTATAGTTTACGAGTAATTGGAATTTTAAAACTGTACTACTTATTTTTGACGCCCAGTGTATATATAAAATGCTTTGTCCTGACTGACTCAACGCACAGCCTAAACCGCTCATCGTAAAAATCTGAAACTTGGCAGGTGGAACTATTATATGACGTAGGCGTCCGATAAGAAAGGATTTTTCGAAATTCGAACTCTAAGGGGGTAAAAAAGGGGGGTAAAGTTACTATGGGACAACTTGATTCCTTGGTCCAATCTACTTCAAATTTTGCTTAAAAATTGTTAAGACCTGATTCTTATTTTATTGAAATTCTTGAAAAAAAAATGTATTTTGTGGGTAATTTTCTTCGAGTTGATATCAATACTCATACTCCTAAGTTCTTTTGATTTCAATTACATTTCATTTTGACACATCCGTGAAGTGAAGGGTGTCATCTGTCATGTAATATTTTTATAAATTGTGAATATTCAAACAAAATGATTTCATAAAGTCGTCGTACTATTTATTCTGTTTGTGATCTCGGAAAAACAGCTAAAATTCTAACTACCTATGTATAAAGCGGACTGAATCATATTCATCGATAATAAACAGTAAGTATTTAAATATTACATTTTATAATATTTGACAGGGTTCAAGTTAAATTGGTCACTAGTTAAATGGCATATTGATATTGTCTCTTTCTCACTTAAAGGAAATCTCATTACATCGACTCGCTCTAATATTTCGTGGTGTTATTGTAAGCTGAGGTTGTAGATATTGAAATACTGATTTACTTTACTTTTTTTTTACGGAAGTGGTTGGAAAGCAAGCTCCGGAATATGGATCATTTGATATTAGGATTACCGTCGACTATGGAGCACATAGATTTTAGGGTCCCTGACCCGTTACACCTGTAACACCTATAACAGGAAAAAACAAGATATAGGGAGAAATAGTATAAAGACGGAGTTAGATTTTTCTATATAAATGTGGCAAATGTGGCAAACAAGAATTTCGGATATTTCACTCTCCGACTGAAACGCATTGCTGCTTCACGTCAATATTCTGTAAAGGGTGGCACTTCACCGGTCGGGCTAGCCTATTTCATAAACGTCCACTCCAAAAATTATAACGATTAGTACATATAAATAGAAAAATAATCATCTTATTATACACATGAAAATGTTTTGTCTTGACCGTAGAGACCTGAAACATGGGTGTGTTCTGAAAAGTGTGGTGCATGATGTAGAAAGGATTTTTTGAAATTCCCACCGGAAAGCGGGATAAACGCAAACGAAGTTGCGCGGGTTTCTCTAGTCTATATATATAAAAAAGAAAATCACTGACTGATTCATCACGAAATCTCCGAAACTACAAGTGCCAGGAGTCCCAAATTTTGCATGGGGGTTCCTTTTGGGGCGTAGGTGCTCACTAAGACTGGATTTTGCGAAATTCAACTCCTAAGGGGGTGAAACGGTGGTGCAAAGTTAGTATGAAACTTTGCCGTTTCTGAAGTTATTCAAATGAAATTCAGCATGAGGTTCTTTGTTGAAAGGCATGAAACACGAGTAAAATATTTTTTCACCTCACAAGCTCGGAAAGAATCTGTTTGTCATTCGAAATCTGAATTTCGAATTCGAATTCGAAATTCGAAATCTGCAAAAGTGCATTTTGTGCCCTAGCGTGGAAAGTATTTTTAAAATTCGAACCTTTCTATTTTTTATACCGCCAGTCCTCTGAAAATGCATTAATACTTATTTCATGCCAGTGCGCCAACCTTATTTTTAAAATAATCGAACTGGCCAGCACGACACCGCATGAAAAAAAATAAACACTTATTTAATATGTTATTTGCGTTTTTCTTGCACCTAGGATTTTCCTCGCAGTAGTGAGGTGAAAAATTTTGTGTTTCGCTCGGCAGCAAAGTTATTCTGCGTCTCGTACCTTTGAAACCCTCGCTACGCTCAGGTTTCAATTTAAGTACTCGCGCCAAAAAAACAACTTTGCAGCCTTGCATAACAAATAACTATTCTCAAAAATAATCCCTTAGGGGGTTAAACGGGGGCGCAAAGTTAGTATGAAACTTTGCCGTTTTTGAAGTTATTCGAATGAAATTCAGCTAAAGGTTCTTTGTTGAAAGGCATGAAACACGAGTAAAATATTTTTCTCAAAAATCATCCCTTAGGGGGTTAAACGGGGGCGCAAAGTTAATTTATTGCAGGCTGTCACCCGCAAACTAATTCTGGCGACTATTTCTACTATCTACGATATGTATGTATGGTATAGTCAACAAAATGAAAGAGTAGAGAAGAAGAAAGATTATTAAGCTAATAATGTAAGTATCATTATTAATCTTTGTACATAGTAGTGTACATTATGAATACTAATGTTATCAATGAACAGAAATTGAATTTCGACTAAATCCTTTTACGCAGTATTACAAAATTTGAATCATATTTACAGCCGTGCATACCTCTTTCATTTGTTGAGTGTATGACATGAAGAATGCTTTCTCTTCAATTTGATCCATATTTTTGTCGCCAAATGCAATAGATGAAGCACCAGGATTTGGAATTTATAATTTCTCGTTCTATCATACATATTATAAATGCGATGTCACTTCACGCAACGGCGGGACTAATTTGCTTGAAATTTAGTATAATTACGGGTATTTTATAACCTGGATTGACACATAGGATAGTTTTTTCGAGGGAACGAAGGGATTTCGCTAGAAAAACCGCGGGCATCGACATGTTTCTTAATAAAACAAGAGTCGAATGACGCGTCTAAATAGCAAAAATGTGTATGTTTGCTACCCTACCATACCATACTAAAATATACAATGCTTATTTTGAAGTTACAAAGGCAATAGGTATTATATTTCTTTGACCTTGCACAGAGGCGTATAGTTAGAAACAGAAGGCAAAGCCAACAAGACCTTTTTTCATTATGGATCAACTAATAAGAAACAGTGACTGTGTTTGAGATATAAGTAGCATCTCATTAGTATCAACGTATGGTGCTAATTATTATAATCTTCACATTGAATCTGAACTTCGAGGCTCAGTACCTACTTGATTTAAAAACGTAAAAAACAAGATCAAGAACAATTTTATTTTGGAGAGACGAACTCAACACTTTTTTTAACCCAAATTCGTAAAATTTTTGACAGAGATTTGAAGAAATTAATTATATCTACTCTTGCAACACTCCCATAAAGATGATATCGACTGTTATCTAAAGTCAAATCATCGCACCAATTAAATTTTTGGAATCCCATAGTAATTTGAAGTTGGTAAAGAAACCCAGTTGGTAACTAAGCGAGTTATATCGATATAGATAAATACTTCCAAGTTTATACGGCTTGTTATTTAATCTAACAGTCTGTAGTCTTTGAAAATTATTTATCATCTGAACATGTCGTAAGATGACTGATTTGATTACTGTAGCTTTGCAGTTCTAGCCACCTTCTATACTTTCACGATTATCTTCTATATTCGTAAACTAAGTAAAGACGGCGCGGCGTCCGAAGAACTCTCTATTTGGAGCTGTGCGATGTGAACTTACCCACACAAGGCCCTTTATGAGCGAAGGCAACTGGTTCTCCAGCACATTGCGCTTTCATGAGGAGACATCTTGACGAGTACGTGCGTCCGTTCGTGCCGCACACGGAACGCCGCGCGTTTGCAGCGTTTGTTTCACATGCCGTCGCACGCGCGAAACACGCATCGCCGCCTTGCGTACTGGTTTGCGACTGAATAAAAACAAATAATATTTAAAAAAATAAGACAATAACTGACTGAATTTGTTCAGAAATCGGTACCAAGAAATAAAGACTCCTTCATTTTCAGGGGAAACTAATGTAAATAGGTAGATATGCTAGACCTTAGCAGTAAATATCTTACAAAACATCATTAGCTTTGTTTTAAATATCTAGTTATAAGGTACCTCGGTCGCTGGTGCTACGATAGTGATTCCCTCAATTTAATTGAGTAATGCTATTTGAGCTAAACCGAGTGTGTGAATGGGCTTTTCGTCCTACTTCGTCTTAGTTTGTCTTCTAACTTCGTGCCGTGTTCGTGCCTTTCACCTCACTCCGCCGAATTTCGCGTATCGTATTAATTTGCGTTGAACGCTGTACATAATAAGTAAATTCTGTGAGCATTTGAACATGATTAACAGCGTCTACGTAAAAAATACGGTGGATAGAGCTATTTATACTAATATGTGTTTGTTTGTAGTCCTTCTTTCACGTCGAACGAAAGTAACGAACGGATTGTTATTTCTTTTGGGATAGGTTAAAGTCTGGGAAGTGACATAGACTTATTAGATAAAAATAAATAAATGATTTATTTCTATACTATACTATAAATAGGGTAAATACTATAAATAACTATATATAATAACAAGGTGCGTGATAAATTTTTGGTCGTAGCATATGGTCCGTGTCGTGATAATTCAGTTTCAGAAGAAAGTTAGTGATAGTCTTTTGACAAGAGAACTTAGTAAGCGTGTGCAGTACAAGTTGGCGGTTTAGTTTATTGTAAGGAAGAGAAGGAAGGGACCAAGGAGGCAGTAAAATCGATTTGAAAATGCAGTGTTTAGGGAGAGGGAGATAATGCTAGGAGGGTAACGTGCGGAACGAGGGGAAGTGCAAATATATTTTTATAACAATGTTGCTTTAGAACTGTGTTTACAAACTGTGTGTAAAGGTCTTCAGTGGGAAATAGGACGGGTTTAAACATACAGACTTTCAATAGTGCTCTCTGAGCGCGTTCACGAGTGAGAAGATGGGTTCTGGGTGCTCCATCCCAAGTCGTGATGCCGTAAGTGAGAATTGACTGACAGAGCGCAATGTAAACCATTTTAACAGTACGAGGTTCCGCAACATGGCGCAACTTTTTAAAAACAAACATGAGTTTTCGAACTCTGCTGCCAGCCGTGGATTTTTAGTGTGACTGGAAGGAGAGCCTGCTATCTACGGTGACCTCTAGATATTTGGTTGCACTTGAACGAGCTAAGGCAGAAAGGAGTGAGGTGGGACAGAGGAGGCATGAGAGTGGGCAGTGATTGAGTAAGGAATTGAATTATTAGGAGGGGAATGAATGGTGAATGTTAGGTAGGAGGTTTTGGATGTTTTGAGGGTTAATAAGTTAGAACGCAACCAGTCACACACTTGGTCGAGTCCCATATGTGCGTGGTCAAAAACAGATTACCATGAATTGGCGGAAAACAGTAGAGCGGTGTGATAAAACCCGTGCGAAGCCGGGCCGAGCCGCTAGTGATTTATAAAGTAAGTAACTATGACGTATAAAAGTGATTAGTTGTCATAGGTACTTAATAGTACAATATATGGTACAATATATGGTACAATATATACCCATACTATGTATACGTAGGTTACGTACGTCCTATTAATTCAGTTCATTCCACGAACAATAAGGTTACGTACTTGAGACGACTTTAAATCATGCTTTACATTATGAACGAGCTTGATTGTCTTACTAGGTACCAAGGTATATTCATTTGGATTCAATTCACAACATTCGTCTTGGCAAGTTCTCCTATGAATTTCTTCCGTTTTTGTATGACTGTTTCTATGGTGATTTATTGGGTCATTCGAGGAGGATAACGTTTCTACTGTCCACTACTATTACCGTACGTTTAACAAATATTAAAACAGATATTAGTTGTCACACAGACCTTAATTGATACTTAAGACTACAAACTTTTGCCTTTGTTTCGCCATTTTCTTTTACCGGTGGCCATTTTGCTGGTTTTCGAAATAAGTACCTACCTAGTGGTTGTTTATTTTATTTTATATCAATCTAATTAAGTAAACAAGTTTCTGAAACAAATCATTTAATTTCATTGCTCTATCTATAACGTCATATAGGTTCATTTTGTTGTAGCAGCAGTGATTTTTATTTAAAATTATAACATATATATATTTCAACTATTACGTAATTATCATCTTAGCCAGAAGAAGTTCACATCCTTAAAAAAGTACCTATTACTTGAAAAAAATTATAAATTGCGTTTTTTATAAATAACAAAAAATCCAAGTCAACTCTGATTCTGCCTTCGGGCAGGGAAAGTTTACGACTGTTTGATCAAGTTGCAGAAAAAATTTATAAAAACATCTGCTAATAGTACCTATCCTACAGTCAGCGTCAGATAGATCGTCACCGTGGCACCTAGATAGCCAAAATCATGTGATGAACTGAACGTTATTTCGTTTCGTGTAAATAAATAATAAAGAAATAAATAAATATATAGGGACAATTCATACAGATTGAGCTAGCCCCAAAGTAAGTTCGAAACTTGTGTTATGGGATACTAACTCAACGATATTCAATCAGAAAAAGTTCGTTTTTCATCATGACCCGACCGGGGATCGATCCCGGGACTTCCTGGGTGGCGGTCTGGCGGTATGGCGATATGTGCGAAGTCAAGTGCAAGATTTGGTGCAGTGGTGCAGTTGACCATTTCCGGTGAGTTGCACTACGTTCTTATGTTTATGCCACATTATATTATGTTTTTTTTGTACAGGTCATTACAAATGCTTCGTCAAAATTCCCCATCGATCCCGCTTCTTTTTTATTCTAGTTCAAAGGTCGGAATTTTATGTTTTTGCGTACCTACCTATATTTTTAAAACGGTAAAAGTTATCGAAAATATGGCTAAGAGACGATTGAGGATCGTGAAACTTTTCTCTTTGAAGCACTGTCTTCGAGTTACACGATTTTCAATCGTTTTCATCGTACGATTTCACAATGATCCTTTTTTTTAAATTACCGTTTAATAGATACCTACTTAACGCAAAAAAGATAAAATTCCGACCTTCAGTCCATTCCGAACTGGAATAAAAAACAAGCGGGATCAATGGAAACTTTTGAATTTTGCGTTTGGCGTTTGTTATTATGACCTATTTAAGACCTACGTGCAAAACACCTACTTCGGGACAAGCCCACCACACATTCCCACCACTGTGTCTCCTGTGTAGCCAGGATCAACAACGGCGACCTCAGATAGACAATAAGCAATGAAGCTTATTGACGTCCCGGGGAATAAACTACAGCTGTCTTGGAACTCACAACGAATTTAATCAGAAAGAAGATAGTCGGAGTAGGAAGTATTGAAAGGACTTCCCTCCTTAACAACTACGTGAGAAACAGCAATTTGAAGCAAAAGGCATTATACCCTAGAGAGATGGCAAATCAAGTGAGGCTCGATTGCCGAGCACCACGGTCTATTGTTACGCTACTATTGGGACCTAATGCTATGAGCTGTTGTTTACTATTTTGATTCCAATAATATGTATTGCAAAACCTTCTAAATGCCTGATAATTCTCTCTGCTTGCTACGAGATCAGAATAATAAACTACGCCCGAAGTGACATGTAAAGAATCCAACATGATTACGCGTTCGTCATGCCAAAGATCACACTCCCACAGAACGTGATGAGCTGTTTGTTCTACTCTGGTATTCGCGGTAGAACATTCACAGAAAGGAGAAGGTACAACCTTGAAATAGAATAACTTGGCCTTAAAGTTTCCGTGTCCCGTTAGAAATTGAGCTACTTGATGGTCGACCTCTAGCCAGGTTTTCTTTAATCTGTCTCTCACCGAGGGAAAGAACAGATACAGATGGCGGCCTTTTACGGAAGTCTCCCACCTTTCCTGCCATTCCGATAGAAGATTCTGTAATACGTCATCTAACGGGTTGAATAGTCTATTTATTTTGTCACGATCACGTGTCTTAAGGAACGCGGGGGTCATTTCTTTTGATCTATAGTACATCGACGCGCGACGCTGTATCTCCAAATCGACGGGTATTACGCCAGCCAGCACAGGGAGTGCCTCCGTGCTGACAGTTCTGTAAGACTTACACAAAAATATCAAGGCAAGACGCTGACTTTGCAATAATTTTCTTCGCGCGGCCCCAATTGTTACACGATCCGCGAAAACCGCTGAACCATATGTTATACAACCCAGGTATGTCGCAGTATAAACCATTTTTAGCGTTCTAAAAGTTAAACCCCAGGTTGCGGCAGATACTCGAGTTAAGGCATAAAAATTCTTTTTGGCTTTTTCTCCTACTTGCACAAAAAAACACCTACTTGCCTGGAAATAATGAAAGGTAAAAAAAATGTTTTGACTGGTCTAATAGCTTGAGACTTAACATGGAATTTATTATGATTAGAACATCGACATAACATAATAATATAGGTACTTACATCAATTAATTAAAATGTATTTTTTCACGTAAGTTAAGTACATTTGTATATTTATATTATTTCGCAATGCACGAATAATAAATCACATAGGGTCTGATGAAAATACCGAATCAAAAATTGGTGTGTAATATAAAATAGCAAATAGGCCCTTGGTTGGTAAACCAACAAAAATACACAAATAATACGCTTAGTGTTTTCTTATACAAAAAAATACTCACCTTTAAATCCGGCGCACCTTCAATAGCGCAGTACATAACGTTAAAAGTAAATAAATAAATCACAATATAATTGATATTCATAGTGCTAGGCATAGTAGTAATTTAAAAATAAATAGTTTTTACATAAATGCAGTACGTACATACATACGTAACTATGTATTATTATTTATTTTTATCACACATTCACAAAACAAAACAAAACATCTTTGAACCGGATTACGCTAAAACAACTTTTAGTTTTCATGTTGGCTTAATACAAGGAAATTTATTTACAGTTGGAAAAGTTGGTTATTTTATGGGCAAACTGCAAGAAACGGTCGTCGTGTAAGAGAGCGGGGAACAGAATAAAATACAACATGGATATGGATTGATTCCGGTGCGCTCCTCGGGCCGGTTGCTTGCCTTGCCACGAGCAAAAAGCGCATACGCACCCCGCCCACCGCTTAGCTTCGTTTCGTTTACCACAATCATCGCTCCATGAATAATGACGTACCATTAGCGATAAAACCGGCATTCTCTCTTTTTAACTAATCATAAGTACTACGAATTACATGTGCCGTGTTACGCTTTACTAACATACATAAATGGATTGTTCCACTTAAATCACCTGAGCAAATCACCCAGGTGATTTAAGTCTACTCAAGTAGTAGACTTAAATCACCTGGCTATATAAATCGTAGGTGAATTAAGCCTACTTTAAGAAATTAATATTTTTGTTCCACTTAAATCACCTGAGACATTAATAAAATATTTTTAAAGTATTTTGGAGTGTTTTTAGGATGGATTAGGATTGCCTTTAGGATTATTTTCGAATGTTTTAGAGATGGCTTAGGATTATACCTTTAGGATTATTTTCCAATGTTTTTGGGATGGATTAGGATTGCCTTTAGGATTATTTTCGAATGTTTTAGAGATGGCTTAGGATTATACCTTTAGGATTATTTTCGAATGTTTTAGAGATGGCTTAGGATTACCTTTAGGATTATTTTCCAATGTTTTTGGGATGGATTAGGATTGCCTTTAGGATTATTTTCCAATGTTTTTAGGATGGATTAGTATTGCCTTTAGGATTATTTTCCAATGTTTTTGGGATTTATTAAAAAGTCCTTTAGGATTATTTTGAAATATTTTTGAGATGGATAAAAAATTCCTTTAGGATTATTTTAGAATGTTTATGAGATGGATTAAAAATTTCTTTAGGATTATTTTCGACTGTTTTTGAGGTGGATTAGGATTGCCTTTAGGATTATTTTCCAATGTTTTTGGGATGGATTAGTATTGCCTTTAGGATAGTTTTTCCGTTGTTTTTTTGTCAAAACTAAATCATCAAGCAAGTTAAGCAACAATGACCATAGTCAGTATTTGGATGGGTTTCTGTAAATGAAAATGATATAGTTTATTCGAAGAGTAGACCTTCAAAGGCACGTGGCTTGGCAGTTTAAAGTTTTTTTTTAAATGCTTTCTGCAACATAATTTTTTACCTGCCAATAGCGTTCAAAACATGAAATTCATAACAGGCCACTTTTACCAGATGCTTGTTTAAAGAGAGAAAAATTTAGCGTGGCAGTTTTGAGAAAAATTAACGTTTTTGAATTTGTTTTCTGTGCCATTTGTAAAAATATTCTGCGTCATTTTTTTCTGTGGGATCTATTATTCTAATATGGGAATCGTACTTCCCACATGACTATATCGTAAGTTTCGCTTTTACAAGATTTTTAAAACAAAAAATGGCGCAGAAAGTTTTTTAGAAATGTTTTCTTTTTCTCCAAACTGCCTAGATAGATTTCGATTTTCTTTAACATGGGTTGCCAGGGGAGGCTCCTCGACATATCCCGTATCGCTAATGGTACTTTTTAAAGAAAAAAAATTGGAACGGTAAAGTATCTCTGATCTAGGAAATCCGCCACCTGCTACGCGTTATGACCATTTTTTGGCAAGGTAGATATATGTAAATCAATGCAGTCATAAAAATAATATTTTCACTTCTCATGCTCAGAAAATGCTTATTTGCGCAGGATATAGGCTGCACAAAATCGAATTTTGTGCACAAGGGCAAAAACGTATCTACTCATAATCATAAAATGTATCTATATTAAGGCAAAGGAAATAAGCCATACAGCCAAACACAATAAAAAGTTCAGAGATAGAATTTGTTATTTTATAATACTTACTTTAATTTATTTGGCTTATGTGATATTTAAGTCATAAAAGATATTAAAATTTAAATTAAAGTACGGTAGGTTATTTAATTAATTTAACAAAATTATTTTATTATAAAATTAATTGAATAGTAGGCTGTATAGGTCTGCAGCCCAAGCCTAATTTCAATGTAGTAAGATTTTTTAAAAAAGCTGCGGGAAAACAGGTCTTGCTTTTTCGTGCGTTTATTAATTTATTTCCTCGCAATCGAAGTGAAAAGCAGAGTTTATAACTCGTCCACAAAACCATTTTTATCCTCGACATTACTATCAGCCCTCGCCTTATTCTCGGATAGAAATGATTCGTTTTGTGCACTTGTCGTAAAAACTACTATTTGACAGTCATTATTTTGAATATATATGTATACATATATATATATTTAAATAATACCACAAAAATTTTAGAATCTTTCTTCAAAAAATTATTTTTCTAATTATCAATGACCATTTACGCTTTGTTTTTTATTTATTCTTTAAGACACATTATTCATGGTCACTAATGTTTTTATTTAAACTCAAAAACCCCAGTGGTTCAAAAGTTACAGCCTGTTTTTCACATGAGAAGTTCGGAATCTTCTAGCTTTAAAAAAAAAACAAACCATGGTAGATTTTTTTGGATTTTTTTTCACTATAAATTTAAGTATTCTATCCCCCATTTCCGTTTGAGCACTTTATGACGGGGTTCCAAAATAATCCTAAAGGCAATCCTAATCCATCTCAAAAACATTCAAAAATAATCCTAAAGGCAATCCTAATCCATCTCAAAAACATTAAAAAATAATCCTAAAGGACTTTTTAATCCATCCCAAAAACATTGGAAAATAATCCTAAAGGTAATCCTAAGCCATCTCTAAAACATTCGAAAATAATCCTAAAGGAATTTTTAATCCATCTCATAAACATTCCAAAATAATCCTAAAGGAATTTTTTATCCATCTCAAAAATATTCTAAAATAATCCTAAAGGACTTTTTAATAAATCCCAAAAACATTGAAAAATAATCCTAAAGGCAATCCTAATCCATCCCAAAAACATTGGAAAATAATCCTAAAGGTATAATCCTAAGCCATCTCTAAAACATTCGAAAATAATCCTAAAGGCAATCCTAATCCATCCTAAAAACACTCCAAAATACTTTAAAAATATTTTATTAATGTCTCAGGTGATTTAAGTGGAACAAAAATATTAATTTCTTAAAGTAGACTTAATTCACCTACGATTTATATAGCCAGGTGATTTAAGTCTACTACTTGAGTAGACTTAAATCACCTGGGTGATTTGCTCAGGTGATTTAAGTGGAACAATCCACATAAATAGCCAATATAAAATAGTAATGGGTATTTTCATTGTTTGTCATAATCATAATTCGCATTTTTCACCTAATTATACTATTTATTTTAAACACTAAGTACCTACTTACTGGCCTCAGTAAATAAGTAAGTAGGTATGTACCTACTTACTTATTTAAAAAATCACTTAACAACTATGTAGTTGGTAAGTGATTTTTTAAATTAACAGAGTTATCAACCTAAAAGATGGCCTTGATACGAAATACTGAGCTATGACATAATTTTGACTATTTTTGACATCAGTCATGTCATGCATGACATATGACTGTTTTTTTTTAAATATGTCAGACGATACATATTAGGCATGGATGTAGTAGGTAAGTTACTACATCCATGGTATTAGGTAAGTAGTTAGGTATTGACAAAAAATCTAAACAAAAAAGATTAAAAAAAACATTTATTTGTCTAATTATCCTGATCATAATGAGCAGTTTTCTTTTAGGTATTTTATAGCTTTCCTACACACTCAATAGATGGCGCAGCCGGCCCTTTAGGTATTATTAGAAGAGTGGGTGCTGTGGCTGTGGGTGGGTGGGTAGAGTAACCTTTTTGCTACAAAGTCGTAATTTATTTTAATATTTTAAAAAGGCTTTTGCCATATATATGTATAAATAAGGTCCTAATTTATTAATGAACTTCCTTTTAACACATGACTATATAGGTTACATATGATCGTTTAAGCAAGGAAATAACGGTCTAGTATTCAGTAAAAATGGATGGCTATAAGTAGTAAGCAACATTATTTACAATACAATCTTTTTTTTTTACTGAATACTAGACCATTATTTCCTTGCTTAAAATATACAGGGTGACCGGTAATACGTTGCATTCCTTGCAAGGGGTTAAAGTAGAGCTTATTTGCAACTTATTTAGTCATATAACACTATGTCCGAAACTTGGTCATTTCGGAGTAATTCGAGTTTTAGGGATTTTAATCAAAATATCCCGATTTCGAGTTACAAAGTACCATTGTAGTGACTTATTACCATTTTTTTTTAATTCTTTTGTTGTTTTCTGGTAGGTAAAGAACAGCAACATCACTTAGAATCAAAATAAGCTAGAAAAGAATGTTATTTTTTCATTTAAGACTAAAAACCTAAGCAACATTTTACAAAAAAAATATGTTCAAGCTCAAAGAATAATTATTTTAAAGAAAAAAATGTACGGGATGTCGCGTACAAATTACGTAATTAAATTCCTCAATTCATTAGCCATTCAAAAACATAGAACCTCCTCCTTTTTTGAAGTCGGTTAAAAAGGTACAGGTGTCAACAAAAAACTTTGAGGGTTATTCACTACCCTGACAAGAAAGATCAAATCCGATTTTCTCAGTTTTCAAGTCACAATCCCAATGTACCGTTGTAGTGACTTATAAGGAATTTTGTTTATTCTGTTGTTGTTTTCTGATAGGTAAATAAGAACAGCATCACTTAAAACCAAAATAAGCTAGAATAGAATGTAATTTTTCATTTAAGACTTAAAAACTCTTAGTTAAAACTTAAATAATTAGATTTTCTTAAAGATACAGTTTCAACAAAAAAAAATGTTTGTAAAATTGTAATACGGAGAGCCCGTCCACACGTCGTGTAATATTATAAGCTCTTACAAGTCACTAGCACAATAAAATGAGAATCGTATCAAATATAAAAAATAAATATAGAAATATTAAGTATTTACCTATTGAAAGTAAAATATTTTTAGTTACCTACCTGTTTATTAATTTTTACGAAGTACGAGTACCTACAAATTTTTTAAGTCAAAATAAGTTATGAACTTGTGTAAAATTTATGTTAGTCTCATGCTAGCTCAACACTTTTGTAAAGTTGAGCGAAAGCTCTGCGTGCTTAGATGAAACCAAAATAGGGTTATTTATTTTGGTTTCATCTAAGTCTGCGTGCCACTTTAGCATGACGTTATTTATTTTATTAGTTATGTAATTTTATTTATTTTAGTTATTTATTTACTAAAAATGTAAATAAAATACAATTTAATTGGATACTTAAATACTCAAAATTTGATGTATTCCGTCGGATGGGACTTCTTTGGGGCGCTAACAAAGAAATATATTATTATTCAGAAAATAAAGGGTAGGGTATATATACATACTATGTATAGCTATAGTTTAAATTTTAGTTCACCCACCACTTACTGCGTTGGCTGGCAGCACCTTCCACAGATGCCGATTTCACCTCGGAGTTGCCACTCTAAATAGACCTCTACGGCTTGCTTGCACCGAGACCTCTACCAATATTTATATCGTTTTACATACTCTTTATCTAGTGTAAACTGTCTTAAATAAATATTGTATCTGTTCAGGCGGATGGCATTTTGGCCTATGCCTTAATAAATAAAAAACTCTTTGCAGCGCTGGCTGGCTGGTCATTCTGTCATAAATAGGATTTTGGCGCCAACTACAATAGCGTCCACTTGGGCTCGTGATTAGAAATTTAATTTTTGTGTGTTTCTGCGTTTGATTCATAGTATTGATAGTGTAATGTGAAGCAAACATTGGTTATAGTACATATTGATTGAAGTTTGTGATCAGAAACCTATTAAAAGTGCATTATCGTGTTGACTTCAAAATCCGTATTTTCTGAAGAAATTTTGCTATCATCTTTCTTCGGGGCGTCTTGACTCAGAGACTGTATACTGAGTCAAGAATGTCAGGATAGCATGAACTCGCTGCTTTGAATTACTTATAAATTTACTTATGACTTGGCTGTATGGGCTCAAAGCCCTTTGCCTGCCCTAGAGCGAAGAAAAAAAAAAGTCATAAATATGTCAGTGTCACTTTTGACAATGACATTTTATTTGTTTACGAAACGAAACGGTCGAAACATTATATAGCAAATATTCGAAACGTTTATAGTTTAAAATTAACACCTTCATTGAAATTAATGAGAATTATTGAAATCTTTTCAGAGATAAAATTAAATGTGATGTTTGATGTGATGTGATATAAAATGTTGATTGTATTCATTGTATTGTTGGGGAAATAGTGGTCGAAGAGTCGCCTTAGCTTAGGGAGTGTTTGAAGGAAGAGCATTCCTCTAATATAGTATAGAGGTTTATTAGAAGTGTCACGCATTTAAATTGAACTACCTACTCCCGTCTACTACCCGTCCGCCTCAAGTTTTTTGCCGTTGCCGCCCGCGCTGCGCCACACCCCACCGCACCGTAAGGAGATCCCGGTACTGAGCAACTACCGATCTGCCTTGAGGTGCGGTGGGGTGTGGCGCGGCGGGGGGTAACGGCAAACTTGAGGCGGACGGGTTGTACTTCCTAAATATTTTCTTAACTTCAACAATCTTAAAACTTACTATGTAGTGATCTATTCCGTAGGTCCCATTTGTTCTATGGAACATGACATAATATAACAATTTTAGAAAATATTGTCCCTATTTGTACTATAGAACTACATACTAGCTTTTGTTCCTGTTTTTGTTTATGAATGCACAGAACTAAATGGGAATCTCTTTTCCCAAATTCTTCCATGATAAGATATAATAAGACGTATATATGTAGCAAATCATTCTCGAGTGGCCAGTTTACATATCAACTTCAAGAATAAGAAGTTTATATACCTACTTAGTTTGTTCTATGGAACGATTGAGACAAAAAGTACAAACTGTTCTACAGTATTACGTCATGTTCCATAGAACAAATGGGACCTACCCGGTCCATTAGGTAACTTTTGACTTTTTATTTTTAATATGATTGTGTAAACAAACGGTCACTATTATAATATTATTGTTAGGAGCTGTGAATTTTGTAATAAAAAAAATTAAAAAATTTTTGCTACATGAGTGAACATTTTGAATTGTTGAAGACTGACGCAACATGGAACGTATTCTTATCTGAAACCTGTGGAACTGGCTCTTAGAATGGTTGGTATTGTATTATTACCTTTTTAATTATACATTACTGCTGCCTGGAATATTCCACGAATCAATGTATATAACCCCTTATTTTCTTTGAAATGCTATTAAAATAAACCTATAAAATTTTATATTTATACTTGTTTCGAAATTGGTTTGTGTTACATATCACAAATGATTGAATATTTTCATAAAAAAAAAAGTAAATGGAGCAAAATATGTATAACGTTGCATATCTTGTTAATATTAATCTCATCATATAGATGTGCACGTCAGAAAAGTCATAATAGAAGAACTACACCAGCTTATTCTAGACTTGCAACCATAGGACAGATCTGTATGACATTAGATAACACTTTAAGAGGTAAATAATACAGTTTGATTATTGTACAGTCAAGATGAAAAGGTTAATGTTACTTGCATTCGAAATGACTCACGCAACTTGGTTAATAGCTGAACAGGATTTTCATAAATAATTTATTACAAACTACATAATTGTTGTATGATTTTGTCCCTCCTATGCCACAATTTTTTTATTTTTGATAACATAAATATGTACCACAACAACAAAAATACAACAGAGTTTTTATTAGCATGTTTTAATTTTTTCTAGCACGGCGTAAAGCATGTTTTCTTCGGCCTGATACTGGACCGTGTCGAGCAGATATTATCCAATGGTATTTTGAGGTGAGAGAATCAAGATGCTACCGGTTCTATTGGGGCGGATGCCAAGGCAACGGAAACAGATTCGCAACTAGAGAAGAGTGTCGTAAATACTGTTTTCTTGACATGAAGGCACCACCACGTAAGTTTGTAGTTAGTTTAGCACCGGTTGGTACAACTGACAGCTATGTTTGAATTCATTGATAATTTGGTAAAACATTTCTTCCTAGTTTGTTAGGCTTACCTGCATAGTGAGGTGTTGTTATCTTTAATAAAATAAAAAATACTTTATTTTTATTAAATACTTTTTTATATATAAAATTATGACAAACAAGCAAGCAGGTCACATGTTGGAAAGTGGTCACCGGATATGAACATTAGCAACACCAAGAATGCTGCCAATTATATTATTATGTAGATAATATATACACAAGTAATCATAACTTTTTATTTGTTGACAGGAAGCATTCCACATTTTTGTTCTCTATCTTTTGATTATGGGACTTGTTTTGGATATTTTCAACGTTGGGGTTACGACAAATTTTCTAAGTAAGTAACATTGTTAACAATTTAAATAATTTTCCTATCAACATCCCATTTACGAAGGAATGGCAATAAGGCCACTACCAATATTGGCGAAAATACATGTTTTTACGACTGCTGTCAAACCGCGACAACTAGAACCAAGAATATGTATATGGTTTTAATTTTTTAATATTTTTCAGAACCTGTAGACGCCGAATGTACTCTGGTTGCGGTGGTAATCAAAACAATTTTGAAACAAGACGAGAATGTGCAGACACTTGTGTTATACCACCAAATAACACTTTAATGACTATAAAAAGATATACTACTTGCATACCTTATGATATACCGGGACTTAATTAGATTATAATAGTATCTCAACATAGTTTTTCGGTGTTTCAATCTTCCTGTTATTTGTATAAATAGCTACGTATACATACATATTATGTATGTTTGGATGTAGGTTTGTTCCTACGCAGTGATTCGTTCACTGTTCCTACGTTCCTACTATTATTGTAGACGGATGGAAATGTGCATGTTTGTATTTGATTGATATTTGGTACAGAGGAACTGGATTAACACATAAACACTATCCAGTGTTTATATCGGATAACAGATTTTGACTACGCAAAACAAAAATTAAACTACCTCCTTTTATTATATACTAGCTTTTCCCCGCGGCTTCGCTCGCGTTTAATTTTATGTCATAACAAAACAACCCATAGCGCGACTTGTGGCGCCCTCTGTTGGCCGGTAATTGCGAATTGCAGTGCCACCTATAGCAGAAAAAACCCCGTATTGGTCGTGGTCCACCTATGTGGTACACCTGGGTGGACCACGGGCATTTTTTCTTGCCCGTGGTCCACCTAAATAATTTGTAATAAGAAATTCCCCGTATTGGTCGTGGTCCACCTGCGTGGTACACCTGGGTGGACCACGGGCATTTTTTCTTGCCCGTGGTCCACCTAAATAAATTTGTAATAAGAAATTCAAATATTCAATGGGCCATGGTCCACCTCCATCCGAGTTAGTGTTTATTTCTAGGATTATTTTCGAATGTTTTTGGTGAAGTTTAGGAATGCTTTTTGGATGGATTAGGAATTCTTTTAGGATTATTTTGCAATGTTTTAGGATGGATTAGAAAGGGTTTTAAGATTATTTTGCAATGTTTTTAGGATGGATTAGGAATGCTTTTAGGGTTATTTAGCAATGTTTTTAGGATGGATTAGAAATGCTTTTAGAATTATTTAGCAATGTTTTTAGGATAGATTAGGAATGCTTTTAGTATTATTTAGCAATGTTTTTAGGATGGATTAGGAATGATTATTTTCGAAATTTTTTGATATGGTTTAGGATTATTATAGGTAATTTTGACGATATTTTAGTTATGTTATTAGAATAGTTTTGTGATGGACTAAGATTGACTTTAGATTTAGTTATGAATAATTTTCAGTCTTATTTTAGAATGCTTCTATGGTGATTCAGAAATGATTTTCATACGATTTTCGGATGGTTCTAAGATTTTTTTGAAATGTAAAATCATACGCAAACCGTAAAATTATAGTACCACAACCATATATCATCATACCACATTTTTTTAAGAGATCCAATCCCAAAAAAATTATTTTAAATTTTTTTTTCTACTTTTTAGCATTGATAATATGTGTATCAGTATAATATGTTACCGGAAATGTATTGTCTGTAGGTAAATAAAATAATTGAAACATGTTGTTCATCAGACAAAGTTGGGTTAGGTTAGGGTTAGCTTATGACCATTGCATTGCGCTTTATGTCTGTTGGTATTCAAACAAACATTGGTGGGTTAGGTTAGTATTCAGACATTAGTGGGTTAGGTTAATAATAATAAAAAAATCATTTATTTTTCCTCAAGATGACAAGACAAAATATAAATCATAATGTACATATTCAAATTTTGCACTTTATGTATGTATGCCATCGTGAGAGCGGAATCTGTACTAGGAGAACCTGTGTTACAGTATTCCGGCCACTCACTCCCGGCCCTCAGATTGGTTGTTTTGTATGTTGAGTGCGTGTGTTGGGTGTGCGTGTGTGATTGTGTATGTGTGTGTGTGCGTATGTGTGTGTGCGTGTGTGTGTGTGTGGTGGTTATAAAGCTCAGTAAACAACAATGACTTAGACAATGAATGAGGTTAGGGTTATCTTGTGATCATAACACCGCCGAGCGAGTGAGGCGCGAATTTTTCTTACGGTTCAATCAACGCCTTGTGGGCTATTTTCCCGTTCACTGAGCGTTTTCGGTCTTTGAGCGTAACATATACAATGACAGAATTACAGCTTTCTAGCATTACCTCTGAAACTATAATGGTTCCTTGTATTTTACTACTGAACCCTAAAAAGTTCAAAAAGGTTTGCAATAGTATTTCAGTAAAAAGGTGGACCACGGGCAAGTAAAAATGCCCGTGGTCCACCTAGGTGGACAGAGGTGGACCACGGGCAAGAAAAAATGCCCGTGGTCCACCCAGGTGTACCACGCAGGTGGACCACGACCAATACGGGGAAAAAACATTTTCTTACTGGAATGACATACTTTCACAGAATAAAAATGAGTAGCCTATGTTGGGCTCTGTACCCCTGACAATATTTGTACAAATTTTCATACTGATCGGCTGATTAGTCAAGCCGTGAAGGAATAACAAACAAACAAACAAACAAACTCACTTTCTCATCTATATTTATAAAAGAGAAAATCACTGACTGATTCATCACGAAATCTCCGAAACTACAAGTGCCAGGAGTCTCAAATTTTGCATGGGGGTTCCTTTTGAGGCGTAGGTGCTCACTAAGAAAGGATTTTTGGAAATTCATCCCCTAAGGGGGTAAAACGGGGGTGCAAAGTTAGTATGAAACTTTGCCGTTTTTGAAGTTATTCGAATGAAATTCAGCATGAAGGTTCTTTACTGAAAAGCATGAAACATGAGTAAAATATTATTTTCAATATTCATCCCTTAGGGGGTTAAACGGGGGTGCAAAGATAGTATGAAACTTTGCCGTTTTTGAAGTTATTTGAATGAAATTCAGCATGAAGGTTCTTTATTGAAAGGCATGAAACACGAGTAAAATATTTTTCTCAAAAATCATCCCTTAGGGGGTTAAACGGGGGTGCAAAGTTAGTATGAAACATTGTACCGTTTTTGAAGTTATTCGAATGAAATACACCACGAAGGTTCTTTATTGAAAGGCATGAAACAAGAGTAAAATATTTTTCTCAAAAATCATCCCTTAGGAGGTTAAACGGGTCCCCGAGCGGAGCGGCGCGCCAATTTCAACTGTGCGCGCCGCCAATAGTGCCGAGCCCATGTAGACGGGTCTTCGGACAACCGCCGGCGGGGTCACGGAAGTATCTTAGTTCCCGTGGCCCTGCTCATCTAGGCGGATAAGGTGGTAGTGAGTGAGAGTTTTAGTCGGTATACCCTAAGTGGCATTAGAGGGGGAGCCCGACATACCCCCGCCGCTTCCCCAAGTGGCGGGGCATGCAGTAATGCATTTCTCTCACTATAATAAAAAAAAAAAAAAAAAGGAGGTTAAACGGGGGTGCAAAGTTAGTATGAAACTTTGCCGTTTTTGAAGTTATTCAAATGAAATACACCATGAAGGTTCTTTATTGAAAGGAATGAAACACGAGTAAAATATCTTTCACAAAAATCATCCCTTAGGGGGTTAAACGGGGGTGCGGAGTTAGTATGAAATTTTGCCGTTTTTGAAGTTATTCGAATGAAATTCAGCATGAAGATTTTTTATTGAAAGGCATGAAACACGAGTAAAATATTTTTGTCATAAATCATCCCTTAAGGGGTTAAACAGGGATGCAAAGTTAGTATGACACTTTGCCGTTTTTGAAGTTATTCGAATGAAATTCAGCATGAAGGTTCTTTAATGAAAGGCATGAAACATGAGTAAATATTTTTCCCAAAAATCATCCATTAAGGGCGGTAAAACGGGGATGCAAAGTTAGTATGAAACTTTCCGAGTCTAAATATATAAAAGAAGAAACTGACTGATTGGCGACTGACATATCAACGCACAGCCCAAACCGCTGGGTCTAGAGACTCCACATTTCGCGCATAGGTTTCCTATGAAGTTTGGGGATTAAGAAAGGATTTTCAAAACTCATATCCTAAGGGGGTGAAACGGGGGTCCAAAGTTTGTATGAAGAAACTAGATTAGTTAGACCATTCTATTTGAAACTTCGCAGGAGAATACTCTTGGCGGTAAATGAGTAAGTACGTGTTTCAGGATTTTTCAAAATTCAACCCCTAGAGGGATGAAATAGGGTGACCTACTACCTAGGCGACTACACGTGTATCATCGAGGGCGCTCAACCTAGAAAGCTGAACTTTTGTATAAAGATTCCCTTTGTGATGTATACAAGGATAGAGATGTGACTTTTTTTAAATTCCCACGAGAACAGGAATAATAAGACTACACGTGTTTTATGAGCTACGCTCAACTTAGAACGCTGAGATTTTGTATAGAGGTTCCTTTTATGATGTAGACAAGGATGAAGACGTATTTTTGAATTCGTTTTTTTTATGAAGTCTTTTTTTTTTAATTCCCACGGGAACGAACTTATTGGCATTTTCGCTTGACCACGCGGGTGGAGCCGCGGGTATCAGCTATTAAAATAATAAAACAACAGGATTTTGTACACAGTAGGTAGCCAAGATTAACAGCGGCGAGCAAATAGACAATGAGCAATGAAGAACACTGACGTCTCGGGGAAAACTACAGTAATAGGAGACTGTTAAATCCGTCTATACTACTTAATTAGTCACAAGTCCAATTCCACGCGGGCGAAGCCGCGGGCACAGCTAGTCTATATATATAAAAGAGAAAATCACTGACTGATTCATCACGAAATATCCGAAACCACAAGTGCCAGATGTCTCAAATTTTGCATGGGGGTTCCTTTTGGGGCGTAGGTGCTTACTAAGAAAGGATTTTTGGAAATTCATCCCCTAAGGGGGTAAAACAGGGGTGCAAAGTTAGTATGAAACTTTGCCGTTTTTGAAGTTATTCAAATGAAATTCAGCATTAAGGTTCTTTATAAGGCATGAAACACGAGTAAAATATTTTTCTCAAAAATCATCCCCTAAGGGGTTAAACGGGGGTGCAAAGTTAGTATGAAACTTTGCCGTATTTGAAGTTTTTCGAATGAAATTCAGCATGAAGGTTCTTTATTGAAAGGCATGAAACATGAGTAAAATATTTTTCTCAAAAATCATCCCTTAGGGGGTTAAACGGGGGTGCAAAGTTAGTATGAAACATTGCCGTTTTTGAAGTTATTCGAATGAAATTCAGCATGAAGGTTCTATATTAAAAGGCATGAAACACGAGTAAAATATTTTTCTCAAAAATTATCTTTTAGGGGGTTAAACGGGGGTGCAAAGTTAGTATGAAACTTTGCCGTTTTGAAGTTATTCGAATGAAATTCAGCACGAAGGTTCTTTAGTTTCTTTAGTTTTTAGTTCTTTCCCCCCCCGCGGAACACCTTACTGGACGGACGTGTTTTTGATAACTCCACAATATTATTTAAATTGAAAATAATAAACTAGTTCACAACATTGTTTACCAAGTTAAAGTACAAGAAGACCACTGAAGACACACATAACACACATTGGATCACAATTTTGGTGTTTGTCTGGTGTAGCACGAAGAACGCACTGTGAGTCTATTTTAATTATCATCGCCATTACACTGCATAAAAAAGAGATTAAAGCAAGGTACAACAGTATAAAATAAAACAAACTGACTGTTTGGAGTGCCGGGAATACCCTCTGAATAATTATAAGGAGCTGCCAACCAAACCGCATCTACCAAAGACAAAAGACAACCAACGTCACATACGTCAAACGTCAGATTTGTCGGCGCGTTCCATTTTTTACAATCAACGCAATTTTAGAAGATCCATTTGAAGAAATCATTTACAGAGTGTTCCATTATTTTGCATAATTACAATCGTCCAAATTGAATTGAATTAAATTATTTACACACAGATTGTTCCATTATTCTAACTAACGTCAACACAGGGACTCTGGGTGGACTGTTCGACGTGTATCATCTCACATTTGCGACACATTTATTAGACTAACTGTACAAAGATGTCACTTCTTCGTTCTCCGCCGAAAGAATGTAGTGGGTCCGCCCCGGATCTCTCGGATTTTCGTTCTGAAAGTGGAAGTGCCCCCCAAACTAATGTGGTAACAAGGCAGGAGAAGAGGAGGCGGGGCGACGTGTATGAGGAGGATTTTCGGACTTATATGTTGGAAATGAAAAAAATGATTTCTTCGGCTACAGAGTCCCAAAATAATAAATTCACTATTCTTCAAAGTGCAATAGAAGAAATTAAACAACAGAACAGTGATATCTGCAAAGCCATGGAATTTATGTCTGAAAGATACGAGGATATGAGGATGAGACTTGAAAAGAGTGAGAAGGAGCGATCCGAGAATCAAGAACATATAAAAGTGCTTGAGAGTCGAATTGAACACTTGGAAAGGACAGCACGTAATACCGGCATTGAGATTCGTAATATACCAAGTCAGAAACCAGAATCCAAAGAAGATCTAATCCGTATAGTCAAAAATATTGGGAATACAATTAAAACGAATATTTCAGAGAGTGATATCAAAGACATTTTCCGCTATCCCTCTCAAACAGCTTCGAAAATGCCAATAGTTGTCGACTTCTGCTCGGTCCTTAAAAAAGAATCCGTACTAAGTGGATTCAAAAAATATAAGATTGCCTCAAAAACAAACCTAACAACAAACAACATCAATATCAGCGGCCCCTCAGAGAATGTTTACATTTCAGAAAGCCTAACAGCGCGTAACAAAAGAATCTTTGCGCAAGCCCGCCAATTCGCCAGCGAAAATGGTTTCAAGTTCTGTTGGACTAATCATGGATCCGTATATGTTCGCAAAGAAGAGGGCTCAAAAGCGGTGCGACTAAAGAGTGAAGATGACATAGGCAGATTGGTTAATAAGTGACTCCTAGCATTATACATTCAGGCTTACATTCCCATCACCTTCCAACTCACACCATACACGACATTAACACCATACACGACTTTCACACTCTCCCATACATTACACACACACATCATGCATTGCAATGGATATAGTAACATAACAGAAAAATGGTTGTGCTTTTTGTTGATAGTATCTCTCGTCATGTGTATCCCGTATCTCTACCGGAATTGTCCCGTAACAATCATATATACAATACGTAAATATTTACCTTTATATTTGTTATTTCCTTCATTTAACTCATACACTTATAAATTGTCACAATGGTTATTAACGATATTATGAATATGCAAGTGGACCTAGATGGCACTGGCGCCAGTGAGGCAGCTATAATTGAACCTGAGAACTGCTTTTCGGCTCTTAAGAACGCATCACGTAGCTTAAAAGTCATAACTCATAATATCAGAAGTATTTATCGGAACTTTGATCACTTCCTAGCATTTTCCAAACGCCTAAAAATCGATTGTGATATCCTAGTGTTTACGGAGTGCTGGCTGTCAGAGTCTAAGTACCCGCCACAATTAGATAATTTCAAACTTTACTACTCCTTAAACTGCCATAACCAGAATGATGGAATCGTTGTTTATATACATAAAAATATTTATCACACTGTCGAAGAACCCGAATTCTATGATGCGAACTGTCTCCTTATTAAAACATCAGATATTGCCTTCCTTTGTATCTATAGGTCACCATCGTACAATAATATGGATACCTTCCTTGCGTCACTAGATAATAATCTTAATGCTATAAAAGAATTTCAATCAATCGTTATTCTTGGAGATATCAACATAGACTTAAAGCCTAATAATAATGATCGAAAAAGTGAACCTTACCTCAACCTTCTTGCCGAACATGGCCTCCTTCCAACACATGTTTTTCCAACGCGACACCTAAACTGTCTTGATCATATCATTACTAAATCAAATCGCCCTACACAAACATTTGTCATCGATACAGATATAACTGACCATTTGCCAATTTTACTAAACCTGATTGTTCCAAATAGAGAGAAACCCATAAAATTCAAGAAAATAACTAATTATTCAGATGCCGCTAAATCTTTAAACAATGCAGATCTTTTTAAAATTTTTGAAATTAAAGACCCTAACCTTGCTATAGACACACTCATACATCATATTAAAAACGCCCTTATCACTAATAGCGTAACTCGTAAAGTTCCCAATCGTAAGTTTATTCTAAAACCTTGGATTACCCCAGGTGTTCTTAGATGTATTTGCCATCGCGACGCTTTGCACAAAAAGGTAAAAAAATCTCCGACAAATGAAATTTTAAAGACAACTTACCTTAGATATAGAACATTCTGCAACAATCTATTACGTTCTCTTAAAGATAAACACGATTCATCATCCATTGAAAAATGCAAAACACCAAAGCAAACATGGAAGACGATAAGGGACATCACAAACACCGCTCCAAATAAAAATTCGGCTGAAGAGTTACTAAAGAACAACACTAAAAGTACTGCCCTCGCACTAAACTCGGTTAATAAATATTTTGTTGAGATTGGCTCCAAACTTGCCGAAAATATAAAGAGATCTGACAATAAAAACATTACATGCGATATTCAATTCACGCAACATTTAAAATCATTTGTGCTCCTTGAAACTGATACTTCCGAAATTGAATCTGTAATATTAAACTTAAAAAATGACTCTGCCACAGGATCGGACGAAATACCTTCACACTTTCTCAAACATATTAAAAATCTCATCAGTCCCATTCTAGCTCATATTTTTAATCAGTGTCTTGCCAATGGTGTTTTCCCTGATAGCTTCAAGCATTCCATAATTCACCCTATCCACAAGGGTGGCAGCAGGGACTGCGTCGAAAATTATCGTCCCATATCTGTTTTGTCAGCCTTATCAAAAGTTTTTGAGAAACTAATTAATTCACGTCTAATTAAATATCTAACACAAGAAAACTTATTGTCTGACAGTCAATTTGGTTTTCAACCAAACAAATCTACAGAAGATGCAGTAATCCAATTAGCAACCAATGTGGCCAACAACCTGGACAATAAAAAGAAATGTATTGGTATTTTTCTCGACCTGGCAAAGGCTTTTGACACGGTCTCTTTTGACATTCTTCTGAAGAAGATGGAACAAATTGGTATTCGTGGCTTACCTCTCCAACTCTTTGGTAATTATCTGACTAATAGAACTCAATCTGTGAAGATATGTGATCACGTCAGTAGCCCTCTTCCTATCACTTGCGGTGTCCCACAAGGCAGTGTTCTTGGCCCAAGTCTCTTCCTGATCTATATTAACGAAATGTGTCTCTATAATCCACCAAATGGCAAAATATTCTCCTACGCTGACGATACCGCACTGATATTTCAGGGAGACACTTGGGCCGAGGTCAAATCTTCTGCGGAAAAAGGTTTCCGACAGGTATCTCTGTGGTTAGCAAAAAATTTACTAACTTTGAACCTAAAGAAAACCAAATATATTACTTTTTCCATTAATAAAAGCACCCAAACGAACCCCGACTTTAACATTAAAGCGCATTTATGCAATAATCGTAACCCGCTTCTGTTTTGCTCCTGCACACCGATAGAAAAAACTAGCATAATCAGATACTTGGGTGTTCAACTCGATGAGTCACTTTCATGGGGTCCTCATATAGATCTTCTATCCTCTCGCACACGCAAGATGACTTGGTTATTCAGGAAACTAAGGAATGTACTTAAGCCATCACTAATAAAGTCCATCTACTTCGCACTGGCCCAGTCGATTCTAGATTATTGTATTCCTGCCTGGGGAGGCGCTTGCAAAACGAAAATTATAAAAATAGAACGAGCGCAAAGGTCACTTTTAAAAGTAATGTCACGAAAACCTTATAGATTCCCTACAACCGACCTATATAATGAATGCAAGGTCTTGACCGTACGACAATTGTTTGTATTACGCACCGTTACTAGACAACATAAAAAAACATATTATGATCCCATTTTAGCACAAACATCCAGAAAAAGTAAAAATATCTGCAAAACCACTAGTCATAACACAGCTTTTCTCAGACGACAATCCTGCTTTCTTGCACCATATCTCTACAATAAAATTAACTCGACCCTAAGCATTTATTCTAAAACATCGTATTCCTGCAAACGTTTAGTCCTTAATTACTTACTAAGCCTAGACTACATTAATACGGAATCCCTCCTTATTATATTATCCTAATAAACGTATCGATACCATGCCATACAATACACACACACACACACACACACACAAACACACACACACACACACACACACTCACACTACACACACACACACTATACACACACACACACTATACACACACACAGATCACAAAACACTTCCAGTCCCACCATGAATTCATATACATAAACCACAGCTATTACACTTTAATACAATTTTATCAATCTTAGTTTGTAAGGATGTTCCGCGAGCGGGTGACCTGGAGGCCTGAAATACAGGTTTCACCTAGTTTAGGCTCCAGTCCACACCAATATAATCATTATTCATCATAATTAAGTAGTTAATACATATAACCTACTGTAATTAGCTTTTAAGTAGTTAACACTGTGGAAAATAAATAAACATTATAATTATTATTATTATTATTATTTAGGCGATACGAAGTTCGCCGGGTCAGCTAGTTTATAATATTAGTTAGGACTAGCTTTTCCCCGCGGCTTCGCTCGTGTTAATTTTATGACATAGATCTCGTTTAACAACAAAACAACCCATAGCGCGACTGCGCCACAAGTCTGTTGGCTAATTAAGTATATAAACGTGAAAGTGTGTCTCTTTGGTCGTTTTTCAGTCGAAAGGAACTGATGTATTGACATGATTTTTTAATGGATAGTTTATGATCTGGCGAATGATATAGTCGGTTTTCTCGCCCCGTTCAAAGGTGTTACGGGCTATTTTTACTTTGCGTTCAGAGTTTTTGGATCGCGACGCTTGATACGATACGTGGTACGGGACGGACAAAAGATCATATCTGGACCCACCTTTAGACCCTGACGTCGTCGGCGCGCGTGTGGCAGTCGTAGGCGGCGTCCAAAATTGTTGCACCTAGTCTTGTAAATATAAAATTGCGAAATAAAAATAAAAATACAAGTTCTAGATTGAATCAGTGTTAGGTATAATGTAATGCATAATACAATAAAAGTAATAATAAAAATAAAACAAGTGTTGAAAAGAGTGGTGATACCGTTATAGCGGCGTGTAATTTGTCAAACCTTATTTGTTTTACTTTCTTAATGAATAAGTCACACGTGTGTTGTAGCTAAACGTTTCTGGTCCATGTTAGTAATTATGTTCCTTAAGTCCAGAGAAAACTAGAAAACCGATTTTATCCAAAAGTTGTTTAATCTTCTGCAACCGTGCGTAACATTATAAAATAAGAAAATGATGTTTTCAATATCTGTAAAGAAATATTGCTCTTTAGATTGATGTAGGCGTTACATAATCTCCACTATTTTCGGACGATTTTTAGGTTGCTATACTCTTTTCAAGTCAACCGTTTCATTGATATAGATGGGTATTACTCTTATGAAAACGTACAAATGTCATAATAGAATATAATATTTTATTGCTCACATCGGCAAGCAAGCAAATCGTAGCAAATACGAAACCTTACAGTGTGTGTGGCGTACACATTGTACACAAGTACCTACCGTGTACCTACTTGTCTGGTATTTGTGTTTTATGTTTATCTCTTGACCGGACTTAAAGATAAGGTACCTAAAGAGATGACATTAACTTTACCGTGGCCATGGTCTGACATCCGACGTCAACCATACCCATAGCCTTTATACCCAGGGGTCTCTGAGCGTGAACTAGCAGAATTTGGGCTATTTTCCTGTTACTTGTATTCATATATTGCCACGGCACTTCATAGGCGGCTAGTGTCATACGTTCGGTCTGAAAAAAGTAAGCAAATCAAGAAAGAAGAGATCAAAGTAGGTAAGTGAGAAACTTAAGTTTCTGTCAATAGGACCTTTGCATGGAGAGTAGGTAGTACCTACCTAAGTAGGTATAAAAGATAATGTTTGATTTCCTCTGAACAATGTACTATTGTGATTTCTTATATACTTATCTTACCTGTGAAGCTAGAACTTCAAAGACCATGGACATTTGTATTAATTGCTGATAAATGATAACAGTCAGCGGCCCGTAACGCATAATCGCTTCAAAATCCTGCAAGAACATTTCGATTACAAGATTTTACAGGACAGTACCTAACGTCTTTATCAGTCATTTTATTTTATAGTTGATTAAAAAATGTGCCCTTTATCCAGAATATAGTTCATTATACAGCAAGCTCAAGCTTAGATAGATAGATAGAATACTCTTTATATGCATAACACAGTCAGGAAAAAGTACATTACACAATCTTACAAACCTATGTAATTATGCAACAAGACGGCCTTATTGCTAAAAAGCAATGTTTTCAAGGCAACCTTAAGTATTAGCTCAAGAGACCGTTAAAGTTGTTAGCAATTAATTTTTCACAGATAAAATACGTATTTTAATAATTTGTCATCATGCCTAGTAAACCTTTACATGTACTTAGATAGATACGATTTACATTGGAACTCGGAGGATGTGATTTCCGGTTATCTCTCATTGGTATGGTATGGTATTCCCTCATCCGGGAATGGGCAATGAGGCTGGAGGAGAGGCTGGAGAGGGCCGGCAAACCGAGGCGGCGCACCGTTGGCGCCATCTGTCCGGTCCTGGATAGTTGGATAGGGACCATGTTGTCGCTTAGTTACCATGTTGTGCAGGTGCTGTTTGGCCACGGGTATTTCGGCTGGTACCTGCACAACATGGCTCGGAGAGAGGAGACGGCGAAGTGCCACGAGTGCGGCTGTGCGGAGGACACGGCGCAGCACACGCTCGAGGAATGCCCGGCGTGGGCTGGGCCTCGCACCGCGCTCGTGGCAGTTGTTGGTGACGACCTCTTGCTCCCGGCTGTTGCCCAAACAGATGGTCGAGAGCGAGAGGTCGTGGGATGCTCCTTCTGCAGCGAAATAATGACGCAGAAGGAGGCAGCGGAGCGGGTGAGGGAAGTGGATCCAGCCGCTCCCCCGCTCCGCCGAAAAAGACCGGGCGGCAGGTGTCTGGCCCATGCCCGGCGACGACAGCCTCCTCGGATTGGAACGGAAGTCCCCAAATGATGCGGCGCGCCTAGTCGTGAGCGCACCGCCAACCGTGCCGTAGCCAACAAGGGGGTCTACGTACGACCGCCGCCGGTGGGGAAGCGGTTGTATTAATTGTTCCCGCAGCCACGCCCATCTAGGCGGATGAGATGGCAGTCAGTCAGGTTTTTTGTCGGTATAGTGGTCTAGAGTGGGAGCCCGACATACCCCTGTCTCTCCCCAAGCGGCAGGGCATGCAGAAATGCATTTTCCTGAATTTAACCGGACAAGTGCGAGTCGGACTCGCCCACCGAGGGTTTCGTACGTAGATTTTTTTTATATCACTAAGGTGGCAAACAAGCTTACAGCCCGCCTGATGATGGTAATCAGTCATCGTTGGTTGCCTATGGACGCTTGCAACATCGGGAGTATCACTCGCGCATATACCTATCACTCCATAATAAAGTAGGTATAAAGAAAAGACCTCGGCGGGGATCTCATTCCACAGCTTCAGCACTTCAGCGTTCGCGGGAACCACGCAGTACATTTTGGTTCTAGCGTGTGAGGTTGGAAAAAAATGAATCACATCTTACATCAACTAGATAATATACAGACTTCCTAGGTAATCTATAGACTAACGACCAGGCATACGGTAAATTCCATAAAAACAAGTTCTAGTTTGAATTAACATTCTAATAATCCTATTTTTTGGCGTGGGGTCACAAGATATACCTATCGAACCTACTGTCACACCGTTCCATTTTGGCGTATAAGATTTTCTAAATAAAATTTTATACTTTAACGGACCGTATCAGAAAATCTGCAGATTTAGATAATCATAAGTTAATGGACATATTAACGTATTCTGCATTCTAACGGTAACATATACAAATAAGCACTATATTAATTTGTAGCATTAAATATTTTTTTTCAAGAATGGTGTGCATAGTTTTTAACTTACTTAAATATGTAAAGTCAACAGTCACAAAGATAATACAAAATGTAACATGACGTTGCTAAAGAGAAAAAGATGCATTATTGAATAAGACCATTTAGGTACTGTCATAATTTGACACATCAAACGTCAAGTCATTGAAAAGTAAAAACAAGCGAGGGCTACTATGAAAGTCTCCATCCGAAACAAACGAAACACGTAGTGCTGTCATAAAAGACATTACTAGTTTAGAATAAGTTTCAAAACTGGGTAGAATTCAACGAAACGTCAGTTCGTATTTTCGGAATTTCGATTTTATAGTAGCCCCGTTTTGATTTCGTTCAGAACGTTGAAATATGCGTTTTATTTGCTATATAAACCGCCGTATCTTTTTTTACGTAAACTTAGAAATTAGATTTTTTCACAACTTCATGGGACCGTAGACCTGAGTATACGGTTCAAATTTCAACTTCATACCTCCACGCATTCCCGAGAAAAAGGGTCTTGACTAAAATATATAAAATCTTATTGGTCTTGACAGACACACCGACAGACAGACGGACAACAAATGCGGTACGGAACCCTAAAAAGAATTACCTACAAGTCAACATCCAACATTATTTTCAATTTAAAACGTGATACCATTTGAGAACATTCCAGAAGCAGCAAACAACAGCAAACTTGATGAAAGAGATAGTAACTAGCAATTACATATCCAAAAGTGCTTGAAATTTTGTTCACAAACCTAGAACAAAACACGATACTTATGTACTTAGTAGGTACTGTACTACTACCTATTAAACAGGACGGTCTTTCGAAAACCACTAAGAAGATATTTTGTCGACATCCTTTTGCCAATATTCAGGAATATTAAACATATCGGTGCTGACGAAGTTTTCTTATTCTTTTAAAAATTAGCACCAAAACTGACCGAAACTTTTTTAAAATCCAAAACAAGCGAAAAAGATAAAAAAAAAACAGATACAGAATCGACGCGAGTGAAGCCAGATTAAATTAATAAAATTAGTACTTACTCAGTTAGTGCCCTATGATGACGTACAATATCCGCTAATCTCTCATAAATAACTTTGGATTCTGTTTCCGAGTACAGCACGGTTTTTGTCAATATATTCTGTTTAGCGTAATTCAGTTCGATTTCAGGTACCGGAATGTGAGTGAGATCATAGATAAGTATGTTTATATGACCCCATATGTGAATAACCAAGAGAGAAAGAAGTAAATCTATCATGCAAAAGCTGCAGGAACAAACATATGTGAGGTAACACTCATATATAGCTAGAGGTATATAAACCCTTAAGTTATAGGCATAATCAAATGGTAAGTCGAGATTCACAGAATATTCGAAACTTTTGTTATTAGGGGTTTCCGCGGTGAACGCTCCTTTTGTGATATTATTGAAAAATGGTACAATGTTAAACAAAGCCCAGCCCATAAGCATCTGCATTTGCACGAACAGGACGTAGTAATGCGATATTTTATGCACAAGAATTTTCATCTGAAAATATATTAGTTATTACTAAAGTTACTTAATACTCTTTTGTTACCTAGTAATTTATGCCGTTAATGTCATCGATTCGCCGCACAGTTCTAGGATCTAAACTTCATTAGAATCGTCTTGATGTACCCGCCACGACACTGGGTAGGTAGTTAGGATTTATTTTAGTAGACCCCTTATCATGGTGCTAACAGATTCTTAACTTAATCTACAGATTCAATAAATCTTATACCTAATTAAAAAGTGGTTGATAAAAATACCTTTGTAGCATATTCGGATTTGGCTTCGTGGTTGAAGAGATGAATGACATTAACGAAGCTGCTGACAACTTCTTTATATCCGTTGCCAAAATGTAACATGAGTCTTATCTGCATGAAAAAGAAAAAAAAAAGGTTTACTTTTTACAGGGTCGGCAACTTGCGAGTGATCCCCCGGCATTGCAAGCGTCCATCCTTAGGCTACAGTGACTGCTTACCATCGGCGGGCCATACGCTTGTTTACCACATTGGTGGTATAAAAAAACAATGAAAGACATCTAATTAAAAAATAATATAAGTAGCAGAAATAAAAATAAATTCGTATATCTTCGATGTCTTTCCATACTCCTACGCACACGACTGTTCATAAATGTCAGGTTGGAAGATGGGAACAAAAATAATTCAGATAATATATTCCCATCTTTCACCCTGCGATGGATTGGAAATCTTCCACCCTGCGATGGGTTGGAAGATGGGACAAACGATTCCCAACTTCCAACCCAGGGTGGAAGTTTAGGATGGAAGATGGGAAGAGGTCTTCGATTCACTCCACGAACTGTGTACAGCACGTATGCATGCAAAAATGCCGAGTGAAGACGAATACGATTTTTCTCTTCGCCTGTAGGTATATTTAAATAACATAATTAGGATGTAAGTAATAGCGTAATATGGAACTTGCATAGGTTTTTATTTACATGATTGTTGCCAAGACATCCTAGTAACGGTCATCCTTTCTATCTATTCTTTATATTCTTTCAGTGAAAATTCATGCTCACATCGCTTTTCATGTTTGAAAGACCTGGAGCTCTCAGGGCAATAGTAAAGTTTGCTTGTAAACACCCAATGGTATAAGCACAGATATTATAATATTTACAGTAGTAGTACAGTAGTAAGTATACTTAAGTAAAATTAGTCATCGTGACTGGTACTTATAAAATAAATTAATAAAGTATTTACAGTTAAGATGTCCATAAAATCCCTAAAATTATACTTGGTAAATGAGCGACGGCAGGCTGTGGGCTGCAGCGGGCTGGCAGCGTGGCCCGCACTTATGTAGTGGTAAGCCCGGTTTCCATCAAAGCGGAATAGAGAGATGTCTAATTTTTCTATAGAATTTCGTTCTGCACGCGAGCAAGTGGGCGCGGTCGTGAGGAGATGTAGCTGGATGGCGCATCTCCTCTCCTCACCGCTTTTGTGGAAATCGGGCCTTATATTAAAATTAGTAAGCATATCTTACATTGCTGACGGTATTCATAAAAACGGTTATATAGGATTGACCCAATTCGAAGAAACTGATCCTCCCAATGTTGTTCTTGAGGTAGATACAGCCTAGCGTCCAGACCACATAGGTTTGTATCTGTAGATGTGTCCGCAATACATTGTAATACTTCGATTGTTTGTCGCCGATAGCTTTTTCAGGCCAAGCAGCTAATATATTTTTTAAATTAAAGGACATTAGCTTCATGTATCCTATGTCTTGTGCCCTTTTAATACCTCTGGAAAATAAGGCGCTGGGTAAAATGTGGACATTGGTTTTTGTGTCGGTGTATCCTAGTAGCCTCCTCTGGCCTCGCTTCCTTGGGGGGCTACTATTACGGGAATAGTTTAAGGCCTCGAGAGTAACATAGGCTTCCTACTTTTTATCTCACTGGAAAAAACATACATCTCATTTCCACTTCTCTTTGATATTACGAGTACCGCGATTTTAAAACACCGTTGGGATTATATTATCCCCGTGTAACATAGACTATAATATACATATATTTTATTTAAATTTGGATTCATAGTAAAACCCGTGCAAAGGCGGGACAGTCCGCTAGTATTTTAATAAAAGAGTTGAAATAGAGAATTGCCATCTGCAAAGTGTTTTGTGAGACAGAGATCATAACAGTGTTCAGGGCTATTATGTCACACTTTTTTTAGAATGTTTTATTGCCATGTTGCTAAAATCATTATTTTGTTTTAATTTTACGTACTCAAGTTCACTCCCATCGACAAATAATTTAAAATTCATTTTGAAATATTTTCAGTGTATACAAAATTTATAATGCACAATATAAAAGTTATAAGTATTTCAACTTAAGGTATATTGAAATGACCTCAAAGACTAGTTCCTTATAACTAGGTCTCCTACACTACATTTTTAGGGTTCCGTTGTAATCCACGTCGTCAAAACGCATCCTTATATTTTATGTTCGCCATGCCTGCCTGTCCGTTTTTCATTGCGTTCAATGAGTGAACCTCCCCTTCGGAGGCATTGAAAATGAATTTAAGAACAAAACATTGCGAAAATAATTTTTTTTTTTTTAACATGCACATAACAAAAATCTTATTACATAGTTCAATGAAGCCCTGAATGAAATACAATAAGAAGTCAAATAAGAAATTACATTAAGTGCCTTGACTCAAAGTTTACAAATCAAAATCTAGAAGTTTTCTTGTGCCACTGAAACATCCAGAATCCTTGTCAGTTGAAGGTGTATCTCGGTCATCGTCGCTGTCGACAGCAAAAAATCTGGCTTCTTCTGTCATTTTCAACGATTTCGGCCGTTTTTCTGGTATCAGTAGATAGCACAGACCGTCCACAGTGATGTCAATCGTCAACCCGCTTCGCGTAATCTTGAATCCACTCACTGACAATACACACAAACTGTGAATATAACTAATTCCTTAGAACTAATTCCTTCCATGAGACTGGTTTCATGCTTTTAGGGTCGTCTGAATAGGCGTGTTGATTTTACTCGGTGTTGTCTGTGTATTAACCACTCGCGCGTTAAACACCATAGGCACCAAACCGTCATTAGTTTCCTTGGTGCCTTACAAAATCTTGTCTCAAGTTGCAGCGAAACCTTGTACAACATCACGTATGTAGAAATTTGCTAAGAGCAACATGAAACTCATCGGTGGTCGAGATAACTTTGCGATCGTTGATGAATTTGTCTCGTATGAAAGCGGTCATCAGTAGTCTGCTCGGAGCGTGCCACCAGTATGACACAGACGGCAACAGCAGATAGAAACCATAAAAAAATAATTTATAACTTTAAACTATCAAAAATATTTTTTTTCACGCTCGTAAAGGCACACCTATTATTATATACCTATACTACACCTATCCATACAGGACACATTTATTAAACAATTTCACTCGGAAAGGTCTCAATCGACGCGCCATCTATTTTCGGAGATGCGTTTTCCAGTATATGTACGAGTAATAGTATTTTTTTAATTAATTACTTACTAAAAAAAGATAACCAATAAGATACAATTTTTTTTTAAAACTATTCAGGCAATTTTCAAAATTCCTTCGTATCGGATCTACAATTAAATTCTGAACTTGGGGACACTTGTTCCATGGCGAAATCTCAATTATCCTCGGAGATATAGCGAAAATAGCGTATGGGCCGAAAAGGATTTGATAGACATTTTCAATATCAAAACCTTAAAGTAACTAGTTACCTACTTCCATTACGAAAGAAAACAATATTTTTTTTGGTGATTGTAAATATGTCTATTAATTTGCAGTTGGTCAAAATACTCGTACGCGACACGAAGGTCGGCTGAGATGCACCTATACAGAACCCTACTCTGCGTGGTTGATAACTGCCCTTGGCCGTTTCTTATAATAAGGTATTATGTATGTATATCATAATTATTTCCACCTGGAAAAATCACTCGCTATATGCGAGTGATTTGTCCAGGTGGAAATAATTTTATTGTCAAGGAGCTTAAATGAAAATTGTTACGTGTAGTTATAAATAAATAACTAGCTTTGTTGTCCGCGACTTCGTCAGCTTGAAGTTCCGGACCCGTTCCCGTGGGAACCACATTGAATTTCGGGAAAAGCTATAGCCTATGTCACTCCCTGATAATGTAGCTTTCTACTGGTGAAAGAATTTTTGAAATTGGTCCAGTAGTTTCGGAGCTTATTCATTTTAAACAAACAAACAAACAATCAAATCTTTCCTCTTTAAAATATTAGTAAAGATATAGATTAGCTTTGTTTTGTTGTTCGGATCGGAAGAAATGGCGTTCTCTTGTGTCGGAGATTCGGAGACCAATAGACACTTTGGGTCGCTGAGCCATTGGAGTAACCGGGACAAGCCCACCACACATTCCCACCAATGTTTCTCCTGTGTAGCCAGGATCAACAACGGCGACCTCAGATAGACAACAAGCAATGAATCTTATTGACGTCCCGGGGGAGAAAACTGCAGCTGTCTTGGAACTCACAACGAATTTAATCAGAAAGAAGATAGTCGGAGTAGGAAGTATTGAAAGAACTTTCCTACTTGACAACTACGTGAGAAACAGCAATTTGAAGCAAAAGGCATTAAATCCTAGAGAGATGGCAAATCAAGTGAGGCTAGATTGCCGAGCACCACGGTCTATTGTTACATTACTATTGGGACCTAATGCTATGAGCTGTTGTTTACTATTTTGATTGAATGAATATGTATTGCAAAACATTTTAAATGCCTGATAATTCTCTCTGCTTGCTACGAGATCAGAATAATAAACTACACCCGAAGTAACATATAAAGAATCCAACATGTTTACGCGTTCGTCATGCCAAAGATCATATTTCCACAGAACGTGATGAGCTGTTTGTTCTACTCTGGTATTCGCGGTAGAACATTAACAGAAAGAGAAGGTACAACCTTGAAATAAAATAATTTGGCCTTTTAAGTTTCCGTGTCCCTTAAAAAATTGAGCTACTTGATGGTCGACCTCTAGCCAGGTTTTCTTTAATCCGTCTCTCACCGAGGGAAAGAACAGATACAGATGACGGCCTTTTACGGAAGTCTCCCACCTTTCCTGCTATTCCGATAGAAGAATCTCTAATACGTCATCTAACGGGTTAAATAGTCTATTTATTTTTTCACGATGCGCGGGGGTCATTTATTTTCATTTATCTATATCTATAGTACATCGACGCGCGACGCTGTATCTCCAAATCGAGGGGTGTTACGCCAGCCAGCACAGGGAGTGAGTATCGTCCATCGGAGTAAGTAAGTTTTGTTGTTCGCGTTCAATTTATTCAAATCCTGTATTTTAATCAATTTATGTACCACCTTAATAGTAAGAAGAAAGGAAATCATAGGTTTGGTAATATATTTTTGAGAGAGGTAGGGCACAGCGGATAATCCGCTCAAATCGGAGCAGCCCGTCTGGGGAAGGACCTCCACCTTACAGAAGATCGTAGCCAAATAGCATTGGTCTCGGCCATGTTGTGTTCCTACGGTGAGTAAGGTCTCCAGAGCTCCACTTGGGGGGGTTAGGAGGGTTGGCAACGCGTGAGTGATACCCCCGGTATTGCTTACGTCTATAGGCTACGGTGACGGCTTACCATCAGGCCGACCGTATGCTTGTTTGCCACCTGTGTGGTATAAAAAAAAAAAAAAAAAAATAACCCACATGCTGCATTAAAAAAAAAACTTAGGTATGTCCGATTTCACCAACGCCTCCTAGCGGTAGAAATAACCTAACTGAAACAAATTGTATGACATAATGGTTATTCTACGCTAGCGGTAGTACATAGTAGAGGAGCCCAAGAGGGGATTTTTGCAGTTACTCGAGTGCGTCAGACTAAGAGATAGGGGATATTTCTTACCATTTTAAGTATCAACACCATGTTTTCAACTCTTCAAACAGGGGGGTTCTCGTAGGGTACCCACTTGCCTTTATGTGTATGAGCCCTAATAAAATTACAAATTTCTTGGTAATATGTTCTCTACTGAGCTCTATTCGGATTCCAGTTGGAAACGTAATTGAGCACTTTTTGTGGGTCCCAGGTACTATGTTTTTTTGGGAAACTGGGTTTTAATTTAAACACTCCTTTAAGGAGTCGTTTCACACGGTCATCAGACCCTATTTCATTGCCTAACAATAAAGATAATGCGGATCTGTGGCTATTTAAAGATCCGTACGATGCACCCCTGTTGTATTGCTCGCTTAAAAAGCTTAAAACTGTTGTGATCGAGCAATCGAAAATATTTAAACCTTAGTTATTACAATATTGCCACCAAAGTATAAATGTTACATTATATAGTTGCATCGTATTGTTTGCAAGAGATGCAAGCATTAATTATAGTGACGATTCGGGAACGCCGCGCGATGCGAATGCTTGCCTGAGACTATCGCGGCTCCCAGGGTAAGTTGGTGTCTGTAACATGAATTAACAAGATGTTGAGAAGGTGACAGCCAAATAATATCTGATACAATTAACCTCATCAAGACTGGGTACCAAGCCTGTGACGACCATGAGGGAAAAATAAATATAACCTGTTGCTTTTTCTTGTATTATTTTTTTAATCTTTTGAGAAGAAGAATGTTTAAAATTTGAACCTTTCTATTCTAATAAACACACCTGAGTCTGACGACGATTGTATTATAAACGGCCGACTTTTTCGCCTTTCTTTCTCCTCCAGTTTTCTGATTTTACTTTTATAATAATCAATATCATGTTGAGATTTTTCTCTCAATCGTTTTTTCGGCATTATAGAAAAAATACACAAGCACTTTTAAAAACTCGGAGCGTATTTTGTGCCTATCTCTCACGAAAAAGGAATGACGCTTGGACCTAGGGTAGCGGTAGACGTCCACTGAAAAACGAATAAATCGATTAATCGATTTAAAACAAAAAATTGATTTTATAAATCTCATAAGCGTGCGGTAGCTATCTTGTAGAATTGAAGGACTACTACCACGAGATATGGTTTGTGGGCGGGGCGCATGTCGCCATTTTCTGCACAAATGTGCAGGAACTTGATTGTTCTAAGTCATTCACAAAACAACGCTTGCAACGACAATGTCAACAAAAATGCCGGCTTGTGCTTTAATTACGTGCAAAAATCGCAGTGATACGGTAAATTCAAGTAATAGTGGTGTTACTTATCATAGGTAAGTATAATTATTAATATTTTTCTATATAAATGACAAATTAACGAAATATTTTTGAGGCATAGAAATCATTAAACAATATACGGCATAGTCGATACTTCCGTTAAAAATATTGTCCATTGCTTGTTTTGGATCCGCGCTTTTCAATGTTTTGCGGTACGCACATACAATGGAATGCAAACGTAACGATAATTACAATGTTGTGAAAATATCGTGGTACCGCCGCTTGTAGCTTCCGCGATCTGTCAAAGTAATAATGGCCGTCGCACAAGCCATGTAGTGCTGCCAAAAGTAGAATATTTTAGTATCGATAAATTTGTATTTCTAATTTTTGAAAGTATAATAATTTGAAACTTTTACTACAGTGCATTCCTTGTACAGGGTGTCCCAGTCCCATAAGTATTGGATCAAACTCAAGGGGAAAGTAGCTCACCTAAAAACTCATTTGATTAGTTTTAAAAAAATCGCTTGTTATTATGTACAATTTTTTTTAAAGTTCTTTCTTTTAATTGGTTTGAAACTAAAAATTACTATTTTCCAAAAATAAAATATATTAAAACTTTGATAATTTTTTTTTTAATTATTTAAAATTAAATAGGTATTATAGTTCATAGTTGTAGTCCATAATAAATTGTTATTGTAAAATATCGAGAGGTAAAGTTATCGATAATGCTTGTCGCCCTTTTTCGTTAGGTGCCCGTCACTATAATACACTTCTTACTTCTGTGTTCGTAATCGAACTGCAAATCACGGGCTTACGATTTGTGTGAGTGTGACTGTCGGAGATTATTCTATGAATGTGTTAAAATGTAACTGTTGTGTAAGTGGCGACATCGGTTCCGGTACAAAAACCGTCTTATTACATTTCTCCTTCTTTCTGTGTTCTGTGACTACTACGAAGAATGAAGCAAGGAATTATAATCGCCCCATATTCCTATTATATTATCGTTAAATATCTAAAGAAATTCCACCTACTTTGGAAAATAAAGCAAAAGTATATAGACGAGCCCATTACTGGTAAACTAATAATTTTCGATAATTCTTTGATAACACTTAATATAAGTAAATTATTTTCTGTACTTATTGCAAATCTACTACACTTCTCATGGTTATACTTGTGCATACAAAGTGATGAATACACCCGTCACTTTGTACCACATAGATCATAGGTGGTATAGGTATTACACATAATGCCCAGCTATATTAGGCAAAGTGATTAATTAATAGGTAGGGTAAAGCACTAGTAGTCTTGGGACACTAAGCGGAGTCTACTTCTGTACATGTTAATGCTAGAGACAAAGTGAATATACTTACTTAACTATAGATAGCAGAAGAGTGGATCTATTAACTTTTCGTTAATCCAGCACTTAATTCGGCATTTTTGTTTGTATGATTATTTTCTACAAAAAAGTTATTGAACTTCGCTAGCTATTAGCAATTTTGAACATTGTGATGAAAAGGGGAGGAATTAAGATGATTATTAGTCACATCATAGTTCTTTTAAAATCTATAAGAAAATTATGTATCCCACACACTGGTGCTGTCCCACGGCTAGTGCTCTACCTACATAATCTCCTTTATTCATCTCCTTGACCAGTCAATAAAAATAATACCTACCCTATGATCAGAATGATTATAAGATACTGTTACATAATTTGTCCTTTAGTCGTGGTGATTCACTGACCACATCGAAGAATTGAGGAGTTTGCTAAATAAAAACACATTCCATGAACTTTTCCCCGGTATTGCAAGCGACTATAGTGATGCTTACCATCAGGCGGGCCGTAGGTATGCTTGTTTGCCAACTTTGTAGCATAAAAAAAGAAAAAAACTTTGTTAAGTATTTATTATTTTTCTTTATTGACCACAATACAAATGTAGGTTATAATTATATAGGAAAGCTAAGTTGCATTTTCTACCAGTCAACTACAGGTGCAGAAAAATCATGAACCCATCGGAAAAATTAAGGCTAAAAACATTATCTAATACTAGCTGTTGCCTGCGGCTTCGCCCGCGTAAAAATTAGCCTATGTTGGGCTCTGTACTCTACAAACGTATACAATTTTTCATAATGACCGGCTGCCATGAAGGAATAACAAACACAAACTCACTTTCTCATTTATAATATTATTATGATATCTAGTCCGGCCCGGTCCGGTTCAGACCGGTTCGGTCAGTCCGGTCTGCTTTATTGCATACAAACTCTCAAATAACTTTATACCATATTTTTTACTCTTTATTTATTTTTTCACGTTTGTCACCCCATTTTAGCGGTTGAATTTTGAAAAATCCTGAAACACGTACTTACTCATTTACCGCTAGGAATACTCCTACGAAGTTTCTAATAAAATGGTCTGACTAATCTTGTTTCTCTATACAAACTTTGGACCCCCGTTTCACCCCCTTAGGGGGTGAGTTCTCAAGAAGAAGAATCTCCAGTTTCTAGGTTGAGCGCACACGATAATACACGTGCAGTCCTATTTTTCTCGTTCCCATGGGAATTAAAAAAAACCCGACTTTATCCTTGTCTACATCATAAAAGGAACCTCCATACTATTTTCCATTTTCTATGTTGAGCGCCTGCGATAATACACTTACAGTCCTATTACTCCCGTTCCCGCGGGAATTCTATAACATCCCGTCTTTGTCCTTGTCAACATCATAAAGGGAACCTCTATACAAAATTTCAGCTTTCTAGGTTGAGCGCTCCCGATAATACACATATAATATTACACTTATTTATTATTCGTCCGCGTGAAGTTCCGGACTCGTTCCCGTGGGAACCACATTGAATTTCGGGAAAAGTTATAGCCTATGTCACTCCCTGATAATATAGTTTTCTACTGGTGAAAGAATTTTTGAAATCGGTCCAGTAGTTTCGGAGCCCATTCAATGCAAACAAACAAACAAACAATCAAATCTTTCCTCTTTATAATATTAGTATAGATTAATATGTATTATAAAAATACTTTTCTTTGTAACGAGTAACCCCAAAAACTATTAGACTCATTTCTAAAATTCTTTGACCGGCTTGGGAAGGTACTCTAGATAAGTATATAAGGTTGGTAACATTACCTCCGCCCGGGTAACATAAGCAATTCATACTTCCATACTAATATTATAAAATGTGAAAGTGTGTTTGTTTGTTTGTCCTTCCTTCACGTCGAAAGTAATGAACGGATTGATATAATTTTTTTTGGGGTTAGTTTAAGGTCTGGATTGTGACATAGGCTTTTTATGTCGGAAAAACATCTTCATCCCACGGGAAAAAAATTGTTTGTCTTTCACGTCGAAAGGAACCTAAGTACCGAACGGACATGATTTTTTTAACAGAGATGTTTTAAGGTCTGGAGTACTCTGGAGAGTGTCATCTGTGAAAAACATCTCATTCCCACGGGGAAAAAAGTATAACGTTATTTTTTCATATTTTTTTTAACGGGGATAATTCTCCAGACCTAACTGTAGTGACATAAGGCTGTTTTTTTCCCACGGGAACGGGATAAAGAGATTCCCATGGGAATAATTATTGACATTTTTATTTTCCCTTGCGCTAGAATTTTATAAAATGTCATTAATTTAAGCCTTATTAGAGGTGATAAATTATTATGCTTTAGTAATCGTCCGAAAGCGTGCGTAGCATAATAAAATAAGATATCGAAGTTTTCAGTATCTGTAAACGAAATAATTGTTTAAATTTAAGTTGTATTCAATCATTAAGCTTTTGTTAAACAAATGTCAAAATAAAGGACAGGCCCGGTGGTCGAGTGGCTCTATCCCAAAGGCCGCGGGTTTGAATTCCGCGCAAGACAATAATTTTTTGTGTGCATGAACATGTTGTCTGTTTGCCTTGGTCTGGACGTTTTCTATGTATAATAAGTATTTATTTACAAAAATGAATTTATGTGTATTTATCAGCAATCTAGTACCCACAGTAGGTACAAGCTTAGTTGTTTATTTTGTGGCTAGATGGCGTTGTGTGATTCGTCCAAGAATTTGGTTATTTATGTTATAGGTTTCTGAAAGGGTACTTTCGCTTGTCCAGGAATATTAACACAAGAAAACAAAATCTTAGTATACTAATATACTTTTTGAACAGTTGAATTTTTTTACCGAGGCCATCGTCTGACATCCGATATCGACCATACCCATGGCTTTGATGCCCAGCGGCTTTTGAGCCTGCATCAGCAGCATATGCACGACCTTCCTATTGCTGGTATTCATGTGCTCCCACGGCAGTTCATAGACGGCCTTTTCTATACGATCTGTCTGAAAAACAAAAAGTCGTTGTTAGGTTCGTCTGAAAGGTAAGTGTATGACCTATATTATGTATATGACTTTTCGAAGAATTACCATCCAATCTACTGAGAATCATTTTTATATACTAAGTTAGTAAAACTTTGCCATTTTACAGAGTTCCCATGACCACCCTCGGCTTCAAGGTCAGATCGGCTTCAAATCACAAAAAAATATTAATATTATTGTATTTTGTTTGAAATTTTGTGGCCGTTCAATTCGTACAAACCACAAGCGGTTGCTTATGCACCCGCACATTTATATATTTTGAAAATAAATTCTTACCATCGAAGCTAGTAGTTCAAACACCAGAGACATTTGTATCAATAGAGTGTAGATCATAACAGTCAGGGGGACGTAACGTATTAGCGCTTCAACATTCTGCAAAATATTTTTTGTTATTAACTTACGGACCGGTTTACTAAGTAAGTAGGTACCCCTAATTTTTTAAAAAGTATAATATAGCCTATGTTACCCGGGGGTAATGAAAGGTACATTCAAACCAAACGGTTATAGATTTTTGTAAACGGTTCCAGTAAGTAATTTTTGAGTTTATTAGTTACAAACAAATACAAAATCTTTCCTTTTCTTTATAATATTAGTATAAATATCTTACCATACTCCTTATATTAAATAATAGATGTTTCAATGGTAAATTGAAAGAGATTTCTATTTTTGGAACAAAGATTTCTGGAAAATACAACGATTTGTGCGGCATAACAAAGAAAGTGGCGGGGGGGGGGGGGGGGGAGAGACGAGCAACAGATAATTATTTAATCTGTATCAAATTTTATGCACATATAATACATAACATGCAGTCGGAGTCATTCTCACTTTATGCGTGCCTCCGACTGTGTGTTATGTATTATATGTTGCATAAAATTTCGAAGAATTACCAAATTTATATTTATAAGTGTACAGTACTTATGTTTGATATTGTTTCGATTTATTTCGCTAGCTTTATGTAATTATTGAATTTTTATCTTGTTTCTGCCTTTTCAGTTGATTTTCTATTAGTTGCTTTTTATATATTTGAAAAAAGGTTTTGAGTCTTCTCCACATTCAAACATTAGAATTAAATAATTACCAATATGTAGAAAAATCAAAACCTTTGAACGTAAACTTTTTATTGTCGTTTATTTATTATTTATTTATTCATTTAATATGCATGCATCTACATCATACGCAAAACGACGACGACCTCCGTGGCGTAATGGTTACCACCAGGACCAGGAGGTCCCGGATTAGTATGCCGGTCGGGTCATGATGGAAAACGAACTTTTTCTGATTGGCCTCGGGTCTTGGATGTTTATCTGTATAATATATTTTTGTTATAAAATATAGTAACGATGAGTTAGTATCCCATAACACAAGTTTCGAACTTACTTTGGGGCTAGCTCAATCTGTGTGATTTTTCCCTTTACGTATATTTATTATTTTATTTATTTATTAAAAAAAGAAATAAAAGTACATAAAAAATATTCAAATCTTTCATTGCTACATTTTACATAACTCGTCCACTTTGACAACTTTTGCCGCCCATTGAAAATGTCACATGCGTTTATTTCCAGTGCCAATGATGTCATTGTTACTATGCGTTGCTTAGCCAATTAGCGACGAGCGTTGACAACCTACCCAATCATAGTGATGTTAATGGAAAACAAACTAACTGTTCAAAGAAAACAAACGTCGTGGGGCCGTCTATCAAAAAGATTTTGTTTGAAGACTCTTCTATGTTTTTTTCGTTCACTGTTTTCAGCAGACATTTAAAATTCGACATTATTTCTAATTAGAGATATCTCGCAAGAACTGAGAATCGCCTCCGACGTACCAATCTCTAAAAATAACTCACGTCTGCTTCCATTCAATAAAATCAAGATACAGAGGGCGACGGGTTTTATAATGTACAATCGGCGAAAGCTTTATTCCCGCCATTCACCCGTACGCAATAAGGGTTCGGGACAAGCCCACCACACATTCCCACCACTGTGTCTCCTGTGTAGCCAGGATCAACAACGGCGACCTCAGATAGACAATAAGCAATGAAGCTTATTGACGTCCCGGGGAATAAACTACAGCTGTCTTGGAACTCACAACGAATTTAATCAGAAAGAAGATAGTCGGAGTAGGAAGTATTGAAAGGACTTCCCTCCTTAACAACTACGTGAGAAACAGCAATTTGAAGCAAAAGGCATTATACCCTAGAGAGATGGCAAATCAAGTGAGGCTCGATTGCCGAGCACCACGGTCTATTGTTACATTACTATTGGGACCTAATGCTATGAGCTGTTGTTTACTATTTTGATTCCAATAATATGTATTGCAAAACCTTCTAAATGCCTGATAATTCTCTCTGCTTGCTACGAGATCAGAATAATAAACCACGCCCGAAGTGACATGTAAAGAATTCAACATGATTACGCGTTCGTCATGCCAAAGATCACACTCCCACAGAACGTGATGAGCTGTTTGTTCTACTCTGGTATTTGCGGTAGAACACTCACAGAAAGGAGAAGGTACAACCTTGAAATAAAATAACTTGGCCTTAAAGTTTCCGTGTCCCGTTAAAAATTGAGCTACTTGATGGTCGACCTCTAGCCAGGTTTTCTTTAATCTGTCTCTCACAGAGGGAAAGAACAGATACAGATGACGGCCTTTTACGGAAGTCTCCCACCTTTCCTGCCATTCCGATAGAAGAGTCTGTAATACGTCATCTAACGGATTAAATAGTCTATTTATTTTGTCACGATCACGTGTCTTAAGGAACGCGGGGGTAATTTCTTTTGATCTATAGTACATCGACGCGCGACGCTGTATCTCCAAATCGACGGGTATTACGCCAGCCAGCACAGGGAGTGCCTCCGTGCTGACAGTTCTGTAAGACTTACACAAAAATATCAAGGCAAGACGCTGACTTTGCAATAATTTTCTTCGCGCGGCCCCAATTGTTACACGATCCGCGAAAACCGCTGAACCATATGTTATACAACCCAGGTACGTCGCAGTATAAACCATTTTTAACGTTCTAAAGGTTAAACCCCAGGTTGCCGCAGATACTCGAGTTAAGGCATAAAAATTCTTTTTGGCTTTTGTGATTTTATTTGAAACTGAAACTCCATCAAAGCGAAAGCGCGGAGGGACTTTTAAATTTCCCTTAAGCATAAGTTGATACGTTTTATGAGGTGCAAATTCGAGACGGTTACGATTTCCCCATTCCGAGATAATGTTAAGACTCGTTTCAGCTAATTTTTCTAAAGATGTCCGCGAACTAGCATTAATTAATAAAAGACCGTCATCAGCATAACCCGTCAAGGAGCATCCATCCGGTAAGGGGAGGCTGAAAAAGTCGTCAAATCCGATATTCCACAGGTAGGGACCCAATACTGAGCCTTGTGGGCAGCCTAATGTAAGCACCTTTGACGCAGCATAGTGTCCGAGTTTTAATTTAGATATACCATTTTCAAAGTACGTCATAATAAGAGAGTAAATATTACTATAACATCCTCTGGTCTTAAGTTTAAGTAATAACATTGGCCACCAAGCATTATCAAAAGCACCCGAGATATCTAAAAACACGCCTATCACATATTTACTTTCAGAATGCTCAACTGCTTTACGGACGGTAAGAGCTGCATCGACGGTAGATTTCCCGACGGTGAAACCAAACTGTCTTTCGTGAAATTTAGGGCCACCTGGTAGCAAACGCGGAACTATGAGACGTTCGAGAACCTTACCCAATGATGGTAGAAGGGTAATAGGACGATAGGATTTAGGATCGTCAGGCTGTTTATCACCGCCTTTAGGTATTAATCTAATGAAGCCTTGTCGCCAGACGGCAGGAAAATAACCTTCGTCGATGCAACTATTGTAAACCATTAAGATGGAATCAGCGGCTACTTTGCATGCTTCTTGAATCATCCTATTAGTTATTTTATCGTCACCAGAAGCCTTATTAGTTGGCAAAGCCTTAACTACCGATAGAAACTCGTCTAGTGACGGAAGATCGGATTTTGGAGTTAGAGGGCATTGCGTGGCCGAATCTCGAACGTCACGATGATATTCGCTATCCTTACTTATGTTATCGTCCGGTATCAAAACGTTTAATAAGGCATCAGCAGTCTCCTCCACACCAAGAGTATGCGTGTTATTGAGTTTAATATTAGTTACATAGGCTTGGTCAATGCGCCTATTTGCCTTAAACTCGTGGTATAGTGGAGACCACGGACCCTCATCATTTAGTTTATCCAATAAGGGTTCGCATGAATTATTAACCAACTGAGCGTTTAGATGGCGTTGGAGTCAAGTTAAAGCTATTGTTTCGTTTTCGGGTTGTTATAAGTATCCCAATATTTATTGTTTTGCTATGGTTTAAAAACTAAAGTTATTGTTATTATTCAAATTTTTGCAGAGTATGGTTCAGTACTGCCAGTCTGATATCCATGCTTGTATATAATTCAAAAAATTCTGAAAGTGGTATTTTACGAAAGGACATCCTTCATTTCATTTTTAAAGAAAAGCAAAATGACCACTGGTAAAAGAAATGGCAAAAGAAAACCAGCTACGTATACGGACTTTTTTGATTTTGTCGCATATCAATAATTTCATATTTTTGTTAAATAAATAATAATAAATCTGTGTACGGTGAATCTTTTGCTCTACACTCTCGCGAGGTTGAGCGAAAACAAAAGTGTGGACGAGTTCTTCGTTCTACTTCGTCTTCAGTTTCCTTTTGTCTTCTAACTTCGTATCGATTCATATCACTTTGTTTTTGCTCAACTTTTACTGAGTGTAGAGTTAGCATTTTACCAATAATCCCAGAAAACATTTCGTGACATATTCGTTATAACTAAACAAAAAAAAATCTTCGTATTGTTTTACAATATCAAAATGTTAAAAAAACGTAGGTAGTTTTTATTACATTTAAAAAAATCAATAATAAATAATAGATTACATTTGACATAAAAATGTCAGTCTCAGACATCGTAGCGTCAATGTCAAATGTCAAAATATTTTTTTTATGTTATTCGGCAGACAAACAGGCACTTTTATGAGAGGTAGGGCACAGCGGATAATCCGCTCAAATCGGAGCAACCCGTCTGGGGAAGGATCTCCACCTTATAAAAGATCGTAGCCAAATAGCATTGGTCTCGGCCATGTTGTGTTCCTACGGTGAGTAAGGTCTCCAGAGCTCCTCTTGGAGTTGGGAGGTTTGGCAACGCGTGAGTGATACCCCTGGTATTGCAAGCGTCTATAGGCTACGGTGATGCTTACCATCAGGCGGGCCGTATGCTTGTTTGCCAACTTTGTGATATAAAAAAAAAGGTAAGCGGGCCACCTGATGGAAAGTGGTCACCGCCGCCTATGGACATCAGCATACCAGGGGCATTATCTTACCTCTGACGAAACCTCTAAATAGTCCCATGTCATGTAGTGCGAGTGAGAAACGATCTTCCGAATCTTCGCGTGGACACCAACATAGGGTCAACGAAGTGGTGGTGTGATAAGCCTATGGCGGGTGGTGCGAGTGCGGAATTGGAACTAGCAAAACCCGCGCAACTTCGTTTTTGTGTATTCCGTTTACCCGTGGAAATTTCCAAAAATCTTTTCTTATCCTTTGCCTACGTCATACAAGAACACACCCAAGTTTCAAGTCAGCGGTATTAAGCGGTCCTGAGGTATCCTACGATCACCGGCTTAGGCTGTGCGTTGATACGTCATTCAGGACAAAACATTTGATATGAATAGTTATTTTTTTTATTTATACATTTCATTACCATTTTGTCATCATTTGGTTTGTTTTTAGAGCATTTAAAGGCTAGGCCGACCGGGGAAGAAGTACCACCCTATTACAGAATATCGACATGAAGCAGCCATTCGTTTTTCGTTTGGTGAGATATCCGAAATTCTAAGTCCTTCCTTATACTTTTTCTCGCTATTTTCCGCAACGGTCTAAAAATCTGTGCTCCATGGTCGACGGTGATCACCTAACATCAAGAGAACCGTATGCCCATAATAAAATACGCGTCAAGCAGTTTCATAAATGTGGCCAGCGACTAATAAAAAACTCTTTTTCACTTCTCATGCTCAGAAAATGCTTATTTGCGCAGGATATAGGCTGCACAAAATCGAATTTTGTGCACAAGGGCAAAAACGTATCTACTCATAAATGTATCTACATATATTAAGGCAAAGGAAATAAGCCATACAGCCAAACACAACAAAAAGTTTAGAGATAGAATTTGTTATTTTATAATATTTACTTTAATTTATTTGCCTTATGTGTTTTTTAAGTCATAAAAGATATTAAAATTTAAATTAAAGTACGGTAGGTTATTTAATTAATTTAAGAAAATTATTTTATTACAAAATTAATTTAATAGTAGGCTGTATAGGTCTGCAGCCCAAGCCTAATTTCAATGTCGTAAGATTAAAAAAAAAAAGCGGCGTGAAAGGGAAAACAGGTCTTGTTTTTCGTGCGTTTATTTATTTATTTCCTCGCAATCGAAGTGAAAAGCAGAGTTTATAACTCGTCCACAAAACCATTTCTATCATCGACATTACTATCAGCCCTCGCCCGGATAGAAATGATTCGTTTTGTGCACTTGTTGTAAAATCTACTATTGCACAAACGTCTCGCAAATACCTACATGTATTGTCTATTCTAGAGGATATACTGAAAACCTCTCAAATCTTTGTAAGTAAAAAAAAAAGACAGGAATCGCTTTACAGCTTTTAAAATGGAACCAATGAATTATTTATGACTTACGATTTTCTTTACAATAAAGTAAAAATCTATAAATTAGGCATAGTTTAAGAAATAAATGCTTCGATACCATTTGTGAACATTCCAGAAGCAGTATACAGCAACAGACTAGATGAAAGATGCAATAACTAGCCAGCATAAAGCCAAAAGTGCTCGAAATATCCGAAGCAAACCTAGAAAAGACATTGTTACTAAATGAATCATCTAAAACGTATGGAATATACCTAACAGAAAAAGGAAATTATTATTGTAAAATATTTCTAGACAGTATTTCCGATGGGAGAGACGACAGTACTTCAAATTCTATATTTCGCTTCTGGTAAGTTACCATAAGCGAAATACCCCATCAGACATATTATTTCGATTTGTCGGCATCTAATATCATTCCAAGCATTCAATATTTACTTTTTTAATTATTTACATCCTAATAGTTGGCTGTATTGGTGTACAACTTTAGTAGTTAATGCTAATACTTAAGTATCTCCAATATCATCAACTTACGTAGCTATAGTTCTGTGATGGAGAACAACCTCCGTCAATTTTTTGTGAATTATTTTTGATTCTGTCTCCGAGTACATGTTCACTTCCAAAATATTGCTCGACGTCAATTCACCTTTTGGCAGCGGAAAGTGTGTGAGATCATAAATAATTATTTTTAAATGTCCCCACGTGTGGATCACAATAATGAAAAGAAGTAAATCCATTATGCAGAAAAAACTTGAACAAATTAAGCTAGCGTACTGATTGAAAATAGTTAATGGAATATACACTCTGATATCATACTCGTAGTTGAAAGGTAGAGAATAATATACAGAATACTCATAGGTTGTGTTTGCAGGTCGGTCATAGCTGAAGGCGCCTGACCTAATGTTATTCAGAACTGGTATAAAGCTGAATAATAAATAAGACGCCATCATTGCCACGATAAGGTATATAGTCATGTAGTGCGATAATATATGTACACGTAGTTTCATCTGAAAATAAATAATTATGGTTTTGATATTTGTCTTATATATCGATGTAGTGTCTATATGTTTTTTATATAACCAAATCTACCTAGGTACTTCAGAGCACTGGCCAAGGTAGAGACCGTATCAGGGCTGGTCAGGGAGTGCAAGTCTGCTCTCAATAAACTAGCCGAGGTAACGACGGTCACTGTAGCATGGGTTCCAGGCCATCAAGGAACATTAGGGAATGAAAGAGCAGACGAGCTGGCAAGAGAAGGTGCCAGCTCGAGACCTATAGGACTGGAGCCCCAACTCCCGATATCAGCCACCGTCACTAAAGGAGTGATAAACGAACTTATGGAACGCGAGGCACAGGACGCTTGGGCAGGGAGTACCAGCTCCAGACAAGCAAAATTGTTTGTAAAAGAAAATATTCACAAAAGAACCCGGTCACTACTATCACTAAGTCGGGAAAAACTGGGCATAGTCAAGGGCCATCATCACGGGCCACTGCAGACTTAACCGACATATGTCCCTAATAGACAACAGACCCCGCTTGTCCTGAATGCGGTGAACCAGAGACCAGCCAGCACTTCCTGGCTGAGTGCATACACTACAGCAGGCTCAGGTGGGAGAGAGCCCAAAAATTCCGTCGTGGATTTTTCAGACTCAACGCACACGATGCACTAGATGTGCATACGTATCTCTAATGTCTCTTTCGTATCTTATATGTGCAGATAGCAGACAAAATTATCGCAAATTGATACAAACAACGTAAAAACCTAAAAAAATTCCTATTTTTTACGTTTTATTTTGTGTACGTCGTCGTGTACGTTACTACATGTATTTGCATCAGCTCTATATTCGCAGACAAAAAGTAAATACCTACCTCATGCATAGTCTGTCGTCTGTGTTGCCCGTTAGAAAAGTGTGTCATTGATATCCCAGGCCTACAAAGTGCCTTGGATTTTACAACGAGTTTAGTCAGGAATTTGAAGTATCCTAAGTAGTTCGATCTAGTCTCTATCAAAATTTAGAGCAAGCTAGGGATTATTTGTTTTATTTTTCGCATTTTACTGTCTCTAGTCGTGTTATGTTATCAGATAGTTTGGTATATAGTGAATAAATAAATTTGTCAGGCAGGCATTACTATCCAACTGGTTATAAGCAGATATACCTTTTCAGCATATTCGGTTTTGGCTTCGTGATGGAAAAGATGGACCACATTAACGAACTCACTAACAACTGTTTGATACTTATTGAAAAAAATCAGTGAAAGTCTCACCTGAAAAAAAGAAATTTTCAACCATGAAACATGCGTAATTTGGACATAGTAGACGCACGACGAAAAATATAAAAGTACCCTTACCAGGCCCACCGTATTCATGAAAACGGTTATGTATGTATGACCCAATTGAAAGAAACTGAGCTTTCTCAGCTTCTCCTTGATATATGCCATACCCAAAACCCAGGTGGAGGAGCCCATGATTACCACGAAGCCCCGGTACATCAAAACATATTTTGATTCCTGGTCACCGATAGCTTTTCCGGGCCAGCTGGCAATATATTTCATAAAGGCTGATAATAACTTCATATACCTAATATCTTGAGCTTTTTGCCTGTACCTGGACAAATCACATTTGGTTAACATTTAACAGCAGTTTGTAGCCTTTAAAGTTTCAATATAACAATCTTAGGTGACTTAGTCTCGTCAATTTAATAAAGTTCCAGTTGTTTGTCTAATTTTTATTTTTTTCCTAGCCTGGAGGTGTTATGTCCCATTGCTGGACAAAGTCCCCTCCCTCCACTCGTCACGGTCCAGCACCGCTTCTGGCCAGCCGTCTAAAAAGGCGTCAAGATCGTCTCGCCATCGCCTCTTCTGTCTTCCTCTACCTCGTCGCTCGTTCAGCACCCAAAATGTTAACACTTTTGCCTATCTTATATTTATACTACATAGTAATAAACATTAGTTAAATCTTTAACCCAAGGGCATTCAAAACTACACATAAAATGTTACTAAGATTAACTTACGCCAGTTCACTCGCATCAGCAAACATTGTAATAGTGGTAGAAATATCAGATCTATTACTATTAGGTAATTACATTTCTATAATCAAAGAACAAAGAATGGATGCTTGCGACGTTAGTATTTTAAATGACCGCAATTTTTAATATATATGTAGTTTTATATTATTATAAAATTGATATGAGTAATTTTCTAAGACATGATTGAATAAGTAATGATGGAAAAATTATAAAAATCTTAGCTTTTGCTTGCGACTTCGTTCGAGTAAAGTATATTTATTTACACAACATCTTAAAGATTTAACTTTTGTGAATTTTGAGTATACATTTTGAGAATTGGACAGTGGTCCAATTTTTTTTTAATGTAAGAGGTTGGCAAACGAATACGTTGGGTCACCTGTTAAGTCCGCCACCCATAGCGCACAAAGCACAGCGGGGAGTCTCTGAGCCGTAGTATGGCGGCACTGAAAACCAGCGTCACGCACGGAATAATTTTCACCGTGAGTGACATAATATGCTGAATGCCACCATTTTAGTGTTATTTTAAATTAAGATTTTTTGTTTAGTTTGAAGTCAATGTAAAATTTTATAACACCAAATAAAAGTATTTTCTTTATTTCTATCTTACTTTATATCTATTTCTTCCTAGTTAGATATACGCTCGCTTTTTGAAGATCTCCAAGTCATTTATGAATCTTTTTAAACACAAAAGGATAATTTTCATTTTATTCGATGTATTGCACGAAACCTATTTTTTTGTATTTTTAAATATCTTATAATTTAATTTAGACTTTTATCACGAATTGATACTGTGTCGGAGCCGCGGTTCCCCAGGCATCACACCTAGCCTGGCCGGGAGATCTTCCCGTTGTAGGTCCGTGGCGGTCGAGCATATTACCATCGTTCCCGCTACAGTAGTGCAGTTCTATCGTAACCTAATAAAAATTATGATAAGTACTTAGCTACTCATTATTTATGGAAGGGCGTGGTCACCTGACACAGGCACTTTGCTTGAAAGGTGACTTTGATCACTATTAGAATGTATAAAAATTTAAAAGTTTAATATGTTACTATTCGAAGAAATAAAAATAAAACAAAGTCATACTTCGTAATATGTATTTCAAAGGAAACAATATAATGTGTTATCTGAATCATGTAATTAGAATCAAATATCGTCTGAAAGTGTGCGTAGCATAACGAAATAAGATATCGAAGTTTTCAGAATCTGTAAACGAAACAGTTATAATTAATATCAGAACTAAGAAAAGAGGGTAGGGGTAGGGTAGGGGTAGGGTAGGGTAGGGGTAGGGTAGGGGTAGAGTAGGGGTAGGGTAGGGTAGGGGTAGGGGTAGGGGTAGGGTAGGGTTAGGGTAGGGGTAGGGTAGGGGTAGTGTATGGGTAGGGTAGGGGTAGGGTATGGGTAGGGTAGGGTAGGGGTAGGGTAGGGTAGGGGTAGGGTAGGGTAGTGCCTCTAAGGCGGAACAAAGTTTGCCGGGTCAGCTATTTTTATAATATATACCTAGATAGATCTACATTTTTTTTTTACACATAAATTATATGATAAAATCTTTCAGGTATCTAGATTGAGCGGCCCGGGTAATACACGTGCAGTGCCATTATTCCCGTACCCATGCGAACTTCGCAAAATAACGAAAGGAACCTCCATGAAACATTGGAAACTTCTAGCACTTGCAGTTCAATGAGCCAGTGATTTACACGTTCAGTCCCATTATTCCCGTTTCTGTGGGAATTTCTAGAGTAAAATACAATACCCTATGTGTTACTCTTTCAGCCGCTGGCGGACGCTAGGAGGCGTTGCTGAAAACGGGCACAAGTCAATTTTCACTTTGATCTCATTGATCAAAATGAAAAGGCCGTACCAACAAATTTCGCCAAAACTTATCTGTTTTTCAAGTTGTCTCTACTCCTAGCTACCATAACGAATAACCACCAAAAAATATATGTTGTGCTATAATCATTGTACTACATTTATGTAGTTCGAAATTTGAAATTACTGAATATTTATGGAGTAATAAAATATTTAAGGAACCTAGTAATCAAAGAAAGAATGCGATTCAACTTGGGTATTTATGCATCGATTCGTGTAAAATTTACATTAATTTATATGCAATAATATTATCTACTTATTTGTAGTTTGGTTTTTGAATTTGAGTGTATTTCCACCAAGTCACAAGCAATTTTCCGTCAATTACGTAATTTCTGGATAGCGGGTGACTGGACACAAGGTAATCAGTGCGCTCCCACGCTTTCGGATGGATGGACGTGTGCCAAATTTTCGCTGCACCCTGCATGCTCTCGATTTTTTATTATTATGACGAAAATATCCAAAAATAAAAAATATCAACTAAAAAAAAATACAACAAATGCATGAAAGTTATTTATCTTTTTGAATTATATATTATGACGTATATTATATTATCCACGAATCCACGATAATGATTGTGGCTCATTACAGCGCCACATATAATACATAAATTCCGCCACTTCGCCTATTGGCTTTGTGGTAGATTCAACAAATCGCTAGTTTTAGTCCAGTGTCTCCTGGTTCGATCCTTAGGTTGGTGCTCATGGTTTTTGATGTTTATACTTTTTTTAACAATATAATTTTATGTTTTACTTTTTACCTACCTACAATTGCAAGCAGTAAAAAACTATAATAAAAATATGTAATAAAATGCATTACATTTTTTAAATAGGAATCTGAAATTGTCTAAGTATTTTTATACACATTAAAATTATATTTTTCTTTTTATCTTTTTTTAGACGAAAAAAAACCAGATAAAACGAAAAATATTATTTACTATAATAATGTGTATAAAAATAGACAATATCAGATACCAATTTAAAATTTTGAGGACATTTTTATTTTAATATTTTTTTACTGCTCGTACGTAACTTATTGTTAGGTAGGTAAAAAGTAAAACATAAAATTATATTGCTAAAAAGAAGTGTAAATCAAATAAAAAACATGAGCACCAAATAAGAATTGAACCTGGACATTATTTACTAATGATTTGAAATGAAATGAAATGAAATCGTTTATTTCAGAAATTAGACCTTCACAGGCACTTTTTCTTGTCATTTACAACTTGTTTAAATAAAGAAAATAAACTACGTTATATACTACCACCATTTCGGACACAAGCAAAATGGCAACCGGTAAAAAGAAATTTAATTTTTGTTTGTTAGTTAAGTGTCAAAGACGTTTTAAATCTAAAAACATAGAAAAAATTGCATTCGGCCTCCACTGGTGGCTGAATAATTCTTTTAGTTTCTTTACACTTCCTTGCCATTATTTCGAGCCTGACCTGAATCCAGTTGCGGGTTAGGTTACGAACTTGAAATCATTGAAGTAGGTTTAACTATTTTAATATTACAAAAAAATATTTTTACCGAGGCCATAGTCTGATATCCAATATCGACCATCCCCATGGCTTTGATGCCCAGCGGCTTTTGAGCCTGCATCAGCAGCATATGCACGAGCTTCCTGTTGCTGGTATTCATGTGCTCCCACGGCAGCTCATAGACGGCCTTTTTTAAACGGTCAGTCTGCAAAGCGAATAATTCTTGTCATGGCATGCGTCTGAAAAGTCTACGACTTAATAATTAGGAAACTGCTATTATAACAGTTTAAAAATCCACAGACTACGCAGTACGCAAGAATCTTAGTACATTGTAAATGTACCATAGTAGCTAGAAAAAATGTCCCAACTTACGTATCTCTGAACCTATGAAAGATAAAATGTCTAAAAATATTGTAAATGTATGTACCATAGTAGCTAAAAAAAATGTCCCAACTTACGTATCTCTGAACCTATGAAAGATAAAATGTCTAAAAATATATACTTGGATAGTCCATCTAAGCGCAGAGGTGTTTTTTTCATTTTTTCGATATTCCAAATAGTTTAAAAAATACCCAGATTTTTCCAAACATTTTTGATAAAAAAAAAATTGCCATGCCATTTTTAAACTTTCAACGCTATAATGTGTCTCGATACATTCTGCGCCTTTTGAGTCCACGTATGACCCCGTAGCCCTTAATTTCTAGAAGTTATCGCAGTTTTTGTGTATATCGTGAAACCGATCCAATAAACAACGTTATAACAATGTCAATGTCAATTTCAATGTCAACTACTACAACACTAGCGTGTCGCACCATGCACAGTGAAGTTAGTTAGAACAGAGTAGTTCCGTATCTGCTACGCTTGGCTTGCTTGTAGATTTACCAATATGGGGTAAATAGACTGTAATATTTGGTAAGCAGTCTTTTAACGTTTTGTGTTCTAGTGAAAACCGCGCAACTTCGTTTGCGTGTATTTGTTTATGCACAGTAGCGTATATATCGGACTTTTGATAAAATCCTACGGGAATCGCGTACTTTTCGGGATAAAAAGTACCCTATGTGTTAATCCAAGGTATCCGCGACCTACATACCGATTATCATAAATATTGGCCCTACCATTTGAGCGTGAAGTATTAACAAACATACACATAACTTTCGCCTTTATAATTATAGTAGGATTTACATACATAATTATAATTTTGGGTAAAAATTATGTACATACGTACTTACTATTCTTGAAATAAACCTCTTACGCTTACCATTGATGCTAGTAGTTCAAACACCAGAGACATTTGTATTAATTGGCTGTAGACCATAACAGTAAGCGGTCCGTAACGTGTTAGCGCTTCAATGTTCTAAAAAACAATGTTTGTTTAAAGGTGATTATTATTTATTTATAAAGCTGAAAAACACCGCATCAGATGTTGAAAGGGTTCCTTAGTATAGGTTTCCCTAGTAAACAAGGAGCCCTTAAGCCCTAAGGCTTAGGGCGCGTTTTGATGTCGCGAAAATCATCAGCTCCGACCTAGTGTTATTTAGTTAGAATTGAGAATACTTGATACTAATCTTGGTTCCCATTATTTATTTGCTTAATAGATGGACCTTTTAAATCAATACAAAATGTATGCCCAGGAGTTTTACTTTCTGAGATTCGGTCGGTCGGAACAGTTTCAAATGACGTGTTTCATTAGAACGCGTTTTCTAACGAAAGAAAGACTCCAGTAACCTGTAACATAAACAGTTAATAGGTACTTACCATTTGTGAACATTCCAGAAGCAGTATACAGATGCAGACTAAATGAAACATGCAGTAACTAGCCATCATATAGCCAAAAGCGCTTGATATACGAGTGATAAACCTATAGAAAACATTAAAACATTTTAATTTGCCTGAATTAAGTACAAAAATGTTAAAAATATACATTTGGGAGGACTAACCATTACACACCTTATCGAAATAACACAATTTTATTGTATGACTACAGCATTTACGACCCATTAGACATCAATTTAATTTTAGTCACGTTTGTAGCCGACATATTGCAATGATTATAGTTACTTACGTGGTTATAGTTCTGTGGTGGATAATCACCTCCGTTAATTTTTTGTGGACTACTTTGCATTCCGTCTCGGAGTACAATTCTACTTTCAATACATTGCCCGATTTCAATTCGCCTTTTGGCAACGGAAAGTGCGTGAGGTCATAAATTAATATTTTTAAATGTCCCCAGATGTGGATCACAATAATGAAAAGTAGTAAATCTATTATACAGAATAAACACGAGCACACGAAACTAATATATAGATTGAATATAGTTAATGGTATAAAGACTCTGATGTCTTCTTCGTAGTCGAAGGGAAGATGATAGTACACAGAATATTCATAGGTTGTGTTTGCAGGCCGGTCGAAGCGGAAGGCTCCCGAGTTAATGTTATTTAAAATCGGTATGATGGTGAACAGTAAATAAGCCCCTATCATCCCCGCTATGATGTATACAGTTATGTAGTGCGATAACTTATGTACACGCAATTTCATCTGAAAATAAGTATGTAAATATATTAATTTGCACATCTGTGTCTCCTTTTTAGGATTCCGTACTAAACACAAGGAACCCTTATAGTTTCGTCATGTCTGTCTGTCTGTCTGTCTGTCCGCGGTCGAGCGCCTAAGCTGTAATTTGGTATGTACACACACATTAACAATGCTAACAAAATGCTGAAAAAAAAATTAAAAATTTTTTTTTTTAATACAGTTGCTCAAAAAGTGACGTATTGCAGGGACGTTTAGCGTTCGGAAAGTGGGCTATTACACACGCGTGCTTTTTCTTTACCTTTTCCGCACTCGTGCGTTCTCTTTCCCAACTGTCAAAATTAATGTCTATTAAAAAGAAAAACTCAACCACGAAGTTTTTATTAAAAAAAAAATCATAGAAGATTTTATGACTCATGCAAATATTTATAAAAAGAAGCTACCAATTTGTTTCAATATCAGATTTAATGATTTGATTCAATGAGTTAGGTTAGGTTTCATTTCATTTCATCTCATTAAATTTCATTTTCATTTCATATCAATAAAAAAAAAACTACTGAAGACTTGGCTGTATGGGCATAGACGGCCTTTGCCTACCCAGAATGGGTGAAGAAAACAAAAAAATCTCTGCTTATATTCTTTTACGGTTGGCGCCATTTTCCAAAAATTTTCTTTGCGATTTTAGTTGTTTGTTGCACATAATGAGTAATTAAATTGCTTAATTTTTTCGCAACTGTATTAAAAATAGTCGTTCAGTACACGTGCGGAACCGTCATTGCAACTTGTTCCGACTGTCAACCCTCACCTTCGGCTGCGCCTCGGCTCGGGTCGACATTTGTCGGAACTCTTTGCAATGACAGACTTTCCGCACTTGTAATGAAATGTACTATTTTGGGGTGCCTCCCGTGCATGCAAAGTGGAATCGAAAAATTTTTTCGCGCCTTCCCATGTTGTGTGTCGTTAGATAGGTTTCTTGTAAACATTGAGCGTGTGGGAAGATCATTTTTCTATACAATAATCCGTTTCGGAATTATTTACATTTATTGTTTCAATTTTCGTTTTGCACGGTGGTGCCACCCCACCTCTATTTCCGAAAGTCCTGTGTTTAGAAATTTAAAAAAATCATGGTAGTAGTCCATATGCTGAACCTTAAATGAAAACTATTACGGTTAGTTACCGAGTAATAACCGACGAACTTATAAAATAAAATTTCTTTGATGAAAACTTACAAAATTAAATGTCAAAGAATATGGCATTGTACTCATCTGCAAGCAAGCAAAGCGTAGCAAATACCCTACATTGTGCGTGGCCCGACACGTACTTGCCCGTTTTTTTTCAATTGACCAAACGAAACGTATTTACACCATCTGGGGGGCAATCATGAAACGAAATTCCGAAAATACGCACTGACGTTTCGTTGAATTCTAAACAGTTTTGAACGTTACTCTAACTATACTCGATCCAACGAAACGAGATAATAGGGGAAAAATGGGCTGGCATGTGATTGATGCAACAATAACGCTAAGGCTGTGTACAGGGCGCGAGTTTGCTATTTTATTTTTTGACTCGGCTTATTATTTGGACTCTTGATAATTTTGTTGCGGCTTGTAAGATGGCAGATTTAAAAGTCTTATTAAACAATTAAATTAAAAATATTGACGCAATAAAATGGAAAAAATGCATAAAACATGTCGAAGAGGTAATAGAACCGAAAATGGATGCCATGGACAGAAATGTGGAAACAATGACCGAATCACTCATAATAAATGTGGGAAGTGACAGCGACAGGTAGTGATACGTCGGAATAATTTATTTTATATTACGGCTATTTAATTAATATACTTAATTCGAATAATTTAATATAAAACATTGTTTTATTTTACCTATCTACTCCCGCCCCATTTCTTCCAGTTTCCGAAAATCATCGCATATTTACACCTTTACTTCAAATCAGTTTAGTTGACGCCCACTGACGGTTCTGTGTCCTTGTCTTTTGTATGGGATTGTGTGACAGAGACAACGATCCATTATCTCGTTTCGGTGGATTGAGTATAGTAATGTCTTTTTTTGACAAAAGTACGTGTTTCGTTGTTTCGGATGGACACTTTCATAGTACAGTCTGTTTTTACTTTTCAATGACTTGACGTTTGATGTGTCCAATTACTTACTTACTTTTGCAGCGTTATCTATAATATAATAAAAGTGTAAAAAAAGTTTGTCTGTACATTGAATATATTTCCAAAAAATTTGTTTAGGGCGATGAAGAATAAGCAAAAGAACAAGAATTTCGTAAAATTTTGTCCGTCTGTTTGTATGTTTGTATGTATGTATGTTTGTATGTTTGGATGTTTGTATGTATGTTTGTACACGCTAATCTCAGAAACGGCTGAACCGATTTGGATGCGGTTTTCACTAATATGTGGCGATTTGCTCAACTTAACATTTAGTGTATGTTTATTTTCAAAATTCCCACGGGAATCCGAGATATACGCAAACGAAGTTGCGAGGGTATATCAACGCACAGCCCAATCCGCTGGGTCTAGAGATTCCAAATTTAGCATGTAGGTTACTTACGATGTCTAGGGATATACAAAGAAAGGATTTTTCAAAATTCCCACGGGAAAGCGAGATATACGCAAACGAAGTTGCAAGAGGACGCACAGACCAAACCGTTGGGTCTAGAGATGCCAAATTTGGCATGTAGGGTCCTTATATGGTCCGGACCGACCAGACCGGACCGGACCGGAACGGACCGGACCGAACCGGAACGGATCAGACCTGATCGGTCCGGAAGGAACCGCACCGTACCGAGTCCGTGCCGGACCGGACCGAACCGGACCGGACCGTTTTTTTTTGTCCGTCTGTTTGTATGTTTATATGTTTGTATGTATGTTTGCATACGCTAATCTCAGAAACGGCTGAACCGATTTGGATGCGGTTTTCACTAATATGTGGAGATTTGCTCAACTTAACATTTAGTGTATGTTTCTTTTCAAAATTCTCACGGGAATCTGAGATTACGCAAACGAAGTTGCGATGGTATATCAACGCACAGCCCAAACCGCTGGGTCTAGAGATTCCAAATTTGGCATGTAGGTTCCTTACGATGTCTAGGGATGTACTAAGAAAGGATTTTTCAAAATTCCCAAGGGAAAGCGAGATATACGCAAATGAAGTTGCGAGAGGACGCACAGCCCAAACCGTTGGGTCTAGAGATGCCAAATTTGGCATGTAGGGTCATTATAAGGTCCGGACTGACCGGACCGGACCGGATCGGACCGGACCGGAACGGACCGGACCGAACCGGATCGCACCGGTTTTTTTTCTGAAGAAATATATGTTAATTGGTATGTAGGTACCTTATCAGGACCGGACCGACCGGACCGGAGCGGACCGACTGGACCTGATCGGACCGGACTATATATATATATATATATATATATATATATATATATATATAAAATTCAAAGTCCTGACTGACTTAACTATACATATATCAACGCACAGCCCAAACTGGTGGGTCTAGAGATTCCAAATTTAGACTGTAGGTTCCTTACGACGGCGACGTCTAGGGGTGTACAAAGAAAGGATTTTTCGAAATTCCCACGGGAAACCGAGATATACGCAAACGAGGTTGCGAGGCTATATCAAATTTGGCATGTAGGTTCCTTACGACGTCTAGGGATGTACTAAGAAAGGATTTTTCAAAATCCCACGGGAAAGCGAGATATGCGCAAACGTAGTTGCAAGAGGCCGCACAGCCAAAACCGCTGGGTCTAGAGATGCCAAATTTGTCATGTAGGGTCCATATAAGGACCGGACCGGACCGGAACGGATCAGACCTGATCGGACCGACCGGACCGGATGGAACCGTATCGTACCGGGCCGTGCAGGACCGGAATTTGTTTCTGAAGAAAAATATGCTAATTGTTACTAGGCCACGCGGGCGAAGCCGCGGGCAGAAGCTAGTATTACATAATTTTGTATTATCTTTGTGACTTCACAAAAAAAATGCTACAAATTGATATGGTGACCATTTGTATGTGTTAGCGTTAGAATGCAGAATATGTTAATGTGTCCATTAACTAGGTAATCTGCAGATTTCTGATACGGCCCGTTAAAGTTTAAAATTTTAATTAAAAAAGTTCATATTTGCACTTTACCTTTTATAGTTTGCGTAGTAACGAATTCAATTTCGGAAAACAGTGACACTTTTGAAATAATTTTTATAATTTACGCTTAGTCGACGGAGCCCCGCCTACTATTTCTGGGTGTGGGATCACCAGGTAAACCTAACGAAACGAATCTACTGTTACACATTCCGTTTTGGCGCAGTTTGTTAGTTCTAGTTCTAATAAGGGAAACGCGTTTTTCCGAAGTACGTTTAAACTAGCACTAGAGAAAAACAAAACTACGCCAAAACGGAATGTGTGACAGTAGGTTCGTTAGGTTTATCTTGTGACCCCACACCCACAAATAGTATTATTATGATGTTTTATTCAAACAAGAACCTTTTTTATGGAATTTACCGTATGCCTGGTCGTTAGTCTGTAGATTACCTAGGAAGTCTGCAGATTATCTAGTTGATGAAAGAAGTAAATCATTTTTTTCCTCTATAACTGATTCAGCCAAATAATCTGCATAAAAATACCGTGTTAATCTGCACTCTAACTGACTCTAGCAAATTAACGGTTACATTATATACTAACTAAATTGTGAGTAATGCGAGTACAATATACATATATTTCTGTTTATTTATATCTGATTTTATTATATACATATATATATGTTATATATAATATAAAGAGGAAAGACTTGATTGTTTGTTTGCATTGAATAAGCTCCGAAACTACTGGACCGATTACAAAAAATCTTTCACCAGTAGAAAGCTACATTATCAGGGAGTGACATAGGCTATAGCTTTTGCCGAAATTCAATGTGGTTCCCACGGGAACGGGTCCGGACACGGTCACGCGTCCGGACACGGTCACGCGGACGAAGTCGCGGGCAAAAAAGCTAGTACATAATATATTCTTTTAATATTGTGTTTTTAGCGTTCCGTACATCAAAAGGAAAAACACCACAAGTACAAGAATAAATCTCAAAACTATACATTTGTGATTAAAACCTTTAATAAAAAAGCGGCCAAGTGCGAGTCGGACTCGCCCATAAAGGGTAAGAAAGGTTCCGTAGCAGCAATTGCGGTTTAAAAAAAACTACTGACTAGATTTCGTTCAAACCAATTTTCGTTGGAAGTTTTATGGTATTGTACAACATAATTTTTTTTTAGTTTTATCATTCTCTTATTTTAGAAGTTATAGGGGGGGGGGGACACTCATTTTATCACTTTGGAAGTGTCTCTCGCGCAAACTATTCAGTTTAGAAAAAAATGAATCTAGAAACCTTAATATCATTTTCTAAGACCTATCCATAAATACCCCACACGTATGGGTTTGAATTTTTGAGTTTCAGTTCTAAGTACGGGGAACCCCCAAAATTTATTGTTTTTTTTTCTATTTTTGTGTGAAAATCTTAATGCGGTTCACAGAATACATCTACTTACCAAGTTTCAACAGTATAGTTCTTATGGTTTCGGAAAAAAGTGGCTGTGCCATACGGACGGACAGACTGACGGCCATCCGTTTTTTGCCTACGGAACCCTAAAAATAGCGGGTAATTTCGATAAAGTTCGGAAAAAACTGCACGAGTCGATTCCTGCATTATTTATTTACTATTATTTGACTGATGCCTACAGGCACTTTCTACCATCGATCTGCTCGTCACCGGGGCGGGGAATCCAACTTCACACGCTAGAATCAAAATGGTCGCGTACTGCGCGGTTTCAGAGGAGTTTCCTCCCGATCAAAAAAGATCTATGTACGGAACCCTCCGTGGGCGAATCCGACTCGCACTTGTCCGGTTTTATTTTTTATTGGGATACGGCATGTGACGCCAGCGCCTGCCAGATGGGCCGCAGGTTAATGGGGTCCAGGAATAGGAGCAACGAGACATCCTTTATGGCGTCTCATTCAGGATTAACAATGGCGAATTTTCATTTTAATTTTCATTCAAAAATTGTCTTATTTGACAGACTGTGGTGACATCGTCATATGATAACTGTGCGAGCAAAATTAGATATTAATACAATTAGGGACACCTTTTTAGCATATTCGGTTTTGGCTTCGTGTCGGTGAAGGTGAATCACATCCAGGAACTCACAAACAACCGTTTGATATCTTTTTCCTAAAAACATTGAGTGTCTCACCTGAAAGTAAATATTGTTATAAACTTAGGCAAAGTTTGGATACCCGATTCAACATAATAAAATGGAAGAAACGTGCACATGCCAAAGACCAGAAATTATTCTTACCAGCGAAACTGTGTTCATGATAATAGTTATGTAAGTATGCCCCAACTGAAAGAAATTAAGCGTTCCCAGCTTCTCCTTGATGTAGGCACAGCCTAGGAACCAGGTAACAGTGGTTACTGATACCAAACTAGCACGATAAAGCAAGACAAATTTCGATTCCTTGTTACCGCTAGCGTTTCCCGGCCAGCTTCCGATCAATTTCATAAGCGCTGATAATATTTTCATATATTTCACATCTTGAGTTTTATGCTTGGACCTGTACAAGAATAAATTTAGGAAAGACAAGATAGAGGGTAGATGTCGGAGAGGAAGGCCGAGAAGAGCGTACATGGATCAAGTGAAAGAAAGTATAGGCGCGTCGTGTTCTATAGAGATCTGAAGGAAGTGGCACAGGAAAGAGACAAAATGGAGCCTGCTCAAACGACAACAGCGCGGCTTTTAAATTCAAAGAAGACATAGGTACTAATGTTAATAATGTGTTTATTTGTCTTTCACTTAGAAATTTTAGATCTGGCGTACCTATACAGTAACTAACATAGGCTTCCCACGTTATATCTCACGAGAAAAATATACCTACACTATACACATCTCATTGCCACTTCCCTGTGAAACCTCTAGTACCGCGGGTAACAGCTAATCTATCTATACTAATATTACAAAGAGAAAAGATTCGTATTTTTGTTTGTAACGAATTTTAAAAACTCTGGACCGATTTCAAAAATTCTTTCACCGTTGGAATTACACATTACCCTCTGTAACATAGGCTATATTATTTATTCAAAAAAATTTGGGATCCCCACTAAAACCCGTGTGAAGCCCTCTTAACTAAGTCCGCTAGTATTTTAATACAAGTATTCCAGTCCGAGTTGAATTAGAGCTGAATGGCGTATTGCAAGGTGTTTTGCGAGACAGCAATTACAACAGTGTTCAGAGGTCCTTTATTTTATTTTGTAAATATCACACTTTTTAAGAATGTTTTATTGCGGTGTTGCTAAAATTATTGTTTTGTTTTTAATTTTACGTACTCAACTTCACTCCCATCGACAAGTAAGTTTAACTTCATTTTTAAATTAAAAAAATTCCGTGTATAATAATTTTCTAATGTTATTTTATTATTTTCTAATGTTCTAAGTTATGTTTCAACATTAAGATTAGGTATATTGAAATGACCTCAAAGACTAGCTCCTTATAACTAGGTCTCCCTGTTAGGGTTCCGTTGTAATCCACGTCGTCAAAACGCGTGTCCTTATATGTTCGCCATGCCTAACTGTCCGCGGCCCAATTGCGTTCAATGAGTGAAACGGAACTGGAAGCCCAACTACTCCCCTACTTATTATCTCCTTTTTTGTTGTTCCATTTTTTCTTTTAATAGTCGCCGACGATTCAGAAAGTCTCCTAGTGCATTCTGTGATCCACAGGCTCATTTGCTAACCTCTTCCATAGAAAAAAAACGTGTGGCACTCGGGGACTGCCGCGGTAAGCTATTGCATAGTCGCGGCCTCGAACTCACTCGTGGACGCGGCCAAAAAGCACAATGTCTCACCTAGCATCGTGTCTAAAAGAGATAGAATCAGTTATGAGCAGTTAGCAGCTTGTCTACACGCATACGTCTAGTCTCACGTACACAAACACCGTGCCGAAGTCTGCCGAACTGAAACGACGTTAGACGATGCACTGCACGGCTTTCAACGCCGTGCGGAGTGGGGGGTGTTAGTTTTTATTTTCGTTACGGAATTTCTTGATTCGGTCGCCGCGATCAAAGCCCGCGATAATAGCTATGCAATAGCTTTACTAGCAAGTTAGTACTTCCATTACGAAAGAAAGTAATATTTTTTTGGTGATTGTATGTCTATTAATTTGCAGTTGGTCAACTTAATACGCGATCTGGTCTGCTGCGATGCACCTATACAGAACCCTACGCTCTGCGTGGTTGATAACCTGCCCTTGGCCGTTTCTTATAATTAGGTATCATGAAATAGCGAGTGATTTTTCCAGGTGGAAATAATTGACACGAAGCTTAAAATGAAAATTATTAGGTGCATAATATAAACTAGCTTTTGCCCGCGATTTCGTCCACGATGAAATCGTTTTAAGAGCAGTTTATATTGTTTCCGGGCAACCATTTTAAATCAAAACTACAAAGTATTGTAGCGGGAGCAAGGGTGATATGAGGGCGAACGCCACAAAGGGAAGATCTTCCCGCCAGGCTGGGTGTGATGCCTGAGGAACCGTGCCTCTGACAATGCGCTTGTCGGAGGGTTATATATCTCCACATCGCGGAAAACTCTACAAGGCTCCACACTTGCAATTTTCGCAGAGCTATCGCAGTACCTACTTTAAAAGTAAATTATAAAAATATAATCTGCACATCTGGCCGCTACTGTACGTTTACGCGCTATATTCGCGTATGACGCGGGATAAAAAACTGACAAAAGGTGCGAAAAAGTTGCGAAGCCACGAAATCGAATCGGCTTCACACTTCGCGCTCGCGCCATTTTCGCGGGGAATTGGAGCTGGCATGAGAGCGCGATTCAGAATTGTGTGGACGGAGAGGTTATTATTATTTGTTGCTTTGGGCTTTAAAATACTGCTTCGCCCATTGCCGATCTTTTGTAGTGCCCTTTTTTCGCATTATATACGAAATCGCACCGGCGCGGCGCCGGAACACAAAATGGTGTAAATGAAGAAAAATCGCAAAATATACACCCAGAATAAATTTGTGGTTTCGCATGTCGTGAGTTTATTCATCACTGAAAACCACATCAATATCGGACTAGTAGTTTTGGAGATAAATGGCAACATTTGTTTGCACAAACAAACAAACACCCTCTCACCCCAAACGCATATACCGTCTCCGTTCCGACGTGGGTAAAAAGAAAGAGAGAAAACAAAGTGTCCCACCACTGGTGCTATCCCACGACCTCTACCTACATAATATTTTTTAGCCAACGAACTTATAAAATTTTATTTGATGAAAACTTACAAATGTCATAGAATATATTGGACTTATTTGCAAGCAAGCAAAGCACAGCTAACGCACTTGACCGTTTTTTTTTAATGTAATAGTTTGGCAAACGAATTGTGGGTCACATGTTAAGTGCGCCACCCATAGAGCACAAAAAAAGACACCGAGTCATCCTACTTCCTATTAATATTTGAAAAGCGAAAGTTATGTGTATCTTTGTTACTTCTTCACACTAAAAGAAGAAGAACCTTAGAAACAGTAAGAAGGGCATTGTGCGAAATAATACCTCGGTAGTTCGCTATTAAACGTAAAAAATAAATAAGAAATAATACATTGAACTTTCTGTATAGAGAACGAGGAAAATGTTCGTGCAAAATGCAATCTGCATCGGTGTGCAGTAAGCCGGGGCCCGATTCTATTAAACAAATGCACCAATGGACTCTCAATAGTGTCTTAATCGTGTCTCAATAGAATGCCGATAGTGTATCTGTGGAATAGTTTTTGACATCTGTTATTTTCTTGACATTTGTAATGGACTTAAACAATAAGTTAATATCAGATCATAGGTAAGTGCGACCACGTTTGAACTCATTGTACAAGTTGTAAATTGTGGCAAGGGATAGGGCTTCATCATGAAAGGCCATTTGAAGTCTATTATAACATTCTTGTTGACTTAAATGACATCGCAAGTCATAAAAAATCATGGCACGAAATTTTACTAGCGTTAAGGCGCGGTCCCACTGCTGCGCACGTTGTGCACGAACACGTGGGCCACGTGGCACATTACGGCTGCGTGGATGACTACGTAGGTCTACGTTTCCACAGCGTGCGCAGCGACGTGCACGCTTTGTGGAACAAGCTGTGTACCGCATTCACGGCGTGCATGGCGTTGACAGCGTTGAGCTATGTTGAGCAAACCACGCGTGTATCAATGACGTCCCTTGATGGTTAACGTGTCCGTGGGTTGCAATGGAAACAATCACGTACATCCTCTTGCAAAGCAAAGCTTAACACACGTGCGTAGCTTCTTCGTGCGCAGCAGTGGGACAGCGCCTTTAAATTCATGCTAACGTGAAGGCGCAGTCCCACTGCTGCGCACGAACACGTGGGCCACGTGGCACATTACAGCTGCGTGGATGACTACGTGGGTCTACGTTTCCACAGCGTGCGCAGCGATGTGCACGCTTTGTGGAACAAACTGTGTACTGCATTCACTGCATGCATGGCGTTGACAGCGTTGAGCTATGTTGAGCAAGCCACGCGTGTATCAATGACGTCACTTGATGGTTAACGTGTCTGTGGGTTGCAGTGGAAACAATCACGTACATCCTCTTGCAAAGCAAAGCTTAACACACGTGCGTAGCCTCTTCGTGCGCAGCAGTGGGACAGCGCCTTGATTCGGGAAATTTTCAATTTGTTGCCAAAACGTAAAACAAAAGAAAAATATAAAAAAAACATACTCGTTAATATTGAAAAAGAGTTCCATTTTAAAAATTTAAACTTATTTTTTAATTATATTGTTTACAAGTGGCCAGTTCTAAAAACTTTCAGTGTCGCCCTCGTATAAAACAAATAAATATATACAAGTCAATATCAAGTTACACTCGAAGATAATGTGTTTAGATAGTGCTCTTTTATTTTTTTCTGAAAAGTGGTAAACGAAGTACTCTCACGAATCTGTGTAGGAAGTTTATTCCAAAGTTGAGCGGCACGAACAGTAAAAGAATTAAAAAAGAATTTAGTGTTGGCCAGGGGATAGTCTAATGTTTTGATATGGCAAGAACGTAGAGATCGGGTAGGGGGTGGAAGAGATTGAAAACGAGAACAGAGATATTGGGATTGGTAGTTATCTTGAAAAGAATAGATAGTATGTGCACATTTCTGCGAAGCCGAATAGGGAGCCGCTTCAACTGTGAACGAAATTCCGAAACATGATAGTTGATGAAGACATGCGACATCTAAAAAATAAAGACGATTTCATCAACGCCTCCTAGCGGTAGGAATAACCTAACTGGAACAAATTGTATGACATTATGGTATTCCTACGCTAGTGGTAGAGGAGTCCAAGAGGGGATTTTTGCAGGTACTCGAGCGCGTCAGAATAAAAAGATATCTGGTACCCTGTTAAGTATCAACACCATGTATTCAGCTCTTCAAGGGGAGTTCTCGTAGGGCACCCATTTGTCTTTATGTATATGAGCCCTAAATGCGGTATCTTAAGCCGATGCTACGTCATAGCGCCACGTCGCATCCTGTATGTGTGTATGAACCCTTAATCTGACACATGTATTTCAAGTTTTTTTTTACACTTCTGACAGGGTGCCTTACGAGAACCTCCCCCATTGGAAGAGTTGAAACATGTTATTGGAGTCTGACGCGCTCGAGTAACTGTAAAACTCCCCTCTTGGGCTCCTCTACTATAGGAGGCATTGATGAAAAGGGGCATATTCTCTCATAGTATATGTAGACTTCTATATAAAATATCCACAGAGAAATTCACAGGCAGAAGATAGTTAAAAAAAGTAATTTCATGTTATAAATAATCGCCCCTTATTCCTATATTATCGTTAAATATCTAAAGAAATTCCACCTACTTTGGAAAATAAAGCTAAAGTATATAGACGAGCCACAAGACGAGCCCATTACTGGTAAACTAATAATTTTCAATAATTCTTTGATAACACTTAATATATGTAAATTATTTTCTGTACCTACTGTTTGCAAATCTACTACACTTCTCATGGATATACTTGTGCATACAAAGTGATGAATACACCCGTTTTCATCACTTTGTACCACATAGATCATAGGTGGTATAGGATTACACATAATGCCCAGCTATATTGGGCAAAGTGATTAATTAATAGGTAGGGTAGAGCACTAGTCTTGGGACACATAAGCGGATTTCTTTGAAAATATTTGTCTACTTCTGTACATGTTAATGCTAGCTGAAGAGTGGTTCTATTAATTGATCGTTAATCCAGCACTTAATTCGGTATTTTAATATATATAAAAAAAAGTCATACAACTTCGCCAGCTATTAGCAATTTTGAGCATTGTGATGGAAAGGGGAGGAATTAAGATTATTATTAATCACATCCTAGTTATTTTAAAATCCAAAAGAAAATGAAGTGTCCCACTAAGTACCACTGGTGCTGTCCCTAGTGCAGTGCTCTACATTTTCTATAATCTTTTTTATTCATCTCCTTGACCAGTCAATAAAAATAATACCTTTAATTGGTCCTTTAGTTGTGGTGATTCATTGACCACATCGACGAAATTGCTAGAATTGAGGCGTTTGCTAAATAAAAACACATTCCATGAACTTTTCCCCGGTACCTATTGCAAACGACTATAGGCTACGGTGACGCTTACCATCAGGCGGGCCGTATGCTTATTTACCAACTTCGTAGAAAACATAGCGCACCATACAGTGACACGTTGAGCATGCAAAGGCTTCTCAATAATTGCTTTTGGATTTTCAGAAGCCCAAATGCGGCAATTTTGCTTGACGTACCCTGACAAGTGAAAATCCGTGATGCCCGTGATGTGACCCGCCATTTTGTCAAAAAGTGATTAAAATCTTTGATGAAAGAATCGAAACCTGTCAGCGTGCTCGTGGCGGACATTTGCCAGATATCATTTTTCATTCATAATTGCCAATCTTTTCTGTTCGTAATACAATAAAAATTTAAAACATCTTCATCTAAATTCTTCGTTTATTTTGTTTTAGAAAACAAAGCTCTGGTTGAAAACCCCTTTATAAGGTTGGTAACATTACCGGGTAACATAAGTTATCCTACTAATATTATAAAGGCGAAAGTCATGTGTATGTTTGTTACTTGTTCACGCTCAAATGGCTGGGCCAATTTTTATGCTATTTGGTATGTAGGTAGATGATACCTTGGATTAACACATAGAGTACTTTTTATCCCGAAAACACGTTCCCGTATGATTTGGTCAAAAATATGATATATATGGCGCTGCTGTGCATAAAATTAAAAGCAGGTAACACCGCGGGCAGCAGCTAGTATTATTATATTTTCGAAACACTTAGGTAAGGATCTTAGTAGTTTAGTAGCTAGAATTTTATAAAATGTCATTAATTCAGCCTATGTAAAGTTGATAAATTATTATGCTTTAACTAGCTTTTCCTCGCGGCTTCGCTTGCGTTAATTTTATGACATAGATCTCGTTTGACATTAAAACAACCCATAGCGCGACTTCTGGCGCCATCTGTTGGCCGATAGCATCCCAGACAGCGCCCTCAATAGTAGAAAAAAATATTTTCCTACTGGAATTACATATTTTCAGGGGATAAAAAGTAGCCTTGTTGGGCTCTGTACCCCTGACAATATGTATACAAATTTTCGGCTATAGTGATCGGCTGCTTAGTCAAGCCATGAAGGAATAACAAATAAACAAACTCACTTTCTCATTTATAATATTAGTATGATAATCGTCCGAAAGCGTGCGTAGCAAAATAAAATGAGATATAGAAGTTTTCAGTATTTATAAACGATATAATTGTTTAAATTTAAGTTTTGTTCAATCGTTTAACTTTCGTAAAATAAATGTCAAAATAAATGACAGGCCTGGCCTGGTGGTCGAGTGGCTTTATCCCAAGAGCCGCGGGTTTGAATACTTTGAATTATATAAAGAACACCATTTCCTGTTGGATCAACTGTTATGCACAACTATGTAGTTGTGCCAACAGGAAAAATAAAAAAAAACGTGTTGTGCTTAGTTGTGCTATCCAAAATAAGTATTCCTGTTGGCACGATTACTTTTTTTTCGCTGTTTCGTTTAGGTTTGGGGGATACCATTTAGGATTATTTTCGAATGTTTTTGGTATGGATTAGAAAATCTTTTAGATTATTTTTGAATGTTTTTAGGATGAATTAGGAATTCAATTAGGAAATCTGAAAATCATAACTAAATAATTGGATGATTTAGTTATGATTTTCAGGTTTATATAGCCTTACAATGGTTTTTTGGATGGTAGTCACAGTTTTGGGATGGTTTCCTATTATCCGATGGTTTTGAACTACATAAGCAAGTGGCGAATTATACGATTTACTTTCTACAAAGACGACTTACGTTTACAACGATTTAAGAGATCTTATAAGGGTTCCGTTTTTCCTTTTGAGGTACGGAACCCTAAAAACAAAATAAAACAAAGTCATACTTCGTAATATGTATTTCAAAGGTAACTAAGGTAAAATAATCTGAACGATCTAGAATTAAAAATCATCTGAAAGTGTGCGTAGCATAACGAAATAAGATATCGAAGTTTTCAGTATCTGTAAACAAAATACAATGGTTAATATCAGAATTATAATCTTGGGATTTTGATTTGTTATAAGTAATTTTTTATTTATATTTGGTTGGAAACCTAGAAGTGATAATCATGACTCTGATGCACGGATTTATTTAATAGTTACTTCGTAATCTTAAGTCTACAGTAATGCCCATGGAAATGGGCATGAGTTAGGAGGTGACATGGTTTGGTGGAAAAAGACTATCAAATCTCCGTTATGCGGACGACACCATTCTTCTAGCAACATCTGTGGAAGATATGTGCGAGCTGTTCCAAAGACTCGAAGTAGAAAGTGGCAATATTGGTCTCGCAGTAAACAGAGCCAAAACAAAGATAATGATAGTGGATCGAGCCGAAAAGTTAGCAAACATCACCTGCAATATTCCTGGCATCGACACCGTCAACCACTACATTTACCTGGGCTCCCAAATCTGCAATGACGGCAGCTGTGTTCCCGAGATAAAAAGGCGCATCGGGATGGCAAAAGATGCTATGACTCATTTGAACAACATCTGGAGGAGGAGAGGAATAGGTATCAAAACCAAGATCAGATTGATACGAGCCTTGGTATTTCCTATCTTCCTATATGGGGTTGAAACGTGGACTATACTGGCCCGGGAAAGATAAAGGATTGATGCATTCGAGATGTGGTGCTGGAGACGTATGCTGAGAATCCCTTGGACTGCGAAGCGCACGAATGCATCGATCCTGAAACAGCTCCGAGTAGGAACTCGCTTGTCCACAATATGCCGACAGCGCATCCTCTCCTATTTTGGACACACAATGCGCAGAGGCGACGAAAGTCTGGAGAAGCTGATTGTGGTTGGGAACACCGAAGGCAAAAGATCGCGCGGTCGCTCACCAAAAAGATGGACCGATCAAGTGAAAGACTTGTCGTCGACAAAATTCTACACGGTCGTAGGAGATGCGTTGGACAGAAGCCGGCAGATCATCCGCTCCAGATGTAACCCTGAAGCTGACCACGATCCTCAGATATGAGGGACCGACTGCAGAGAGAGATAACCTCCCGAGTAAACCCTGTATTATAATATCGGAGGGCATTATTTATTATTCATTAGTCCAGTACCGCTTTTCGACAACAGATGACACTGCGAAACGAAAACTGTCCAGTATTAGATAACTAAAAAGTAAAAAATAAATGTAAGTAAAAAAATATATTTAAAAACAAGCTTTTATTTAATTGCGCTAAAAATAATAAAATAAACTTTTATTTTAAAACTGTAATAGTACTGTAGTTTTAAAAGAAAAGTTTATTTTATTCTTTTTAGCGCAATTAAATAAAAGTTTGTTTTTAAATATATTTTTTTTTACTTTTTGATCATTATGGGACCCTAAAAAATATATACACCAATGATTACCAATTCAGTAAAATCCGTTTTGCCACTGTATTTTCTAGAAGAGAGATGAACTTATCTTTTTTTATTACGGCACTGCCCTGCTTGTATTTTAATTATTTTTTATTAAATGGATCCTCTTATTTACAACTAGGCATCGCTTTAGTAAGTGTCAAAGACTTTAATCTTAAAACTTCAGAAAAAATTGTATTTGACTACAATTCACCACTAGTGGCTGAATAATTCTTTTAGTTTCTTTACACTTCCTTGCCTTTATTTCGAACCTGACCTGAAATCCTAACACAGTTACGACTACGGCTAGGTTACGAACTTTTAAATTCATCATGTAAGTAAGTAAGTACGTTTAACTATTTTTAATAAAAAAAAATATATATTTACCGAGGCCATGGTCTGACATCCAATATCGACCATACCCATGGCTTTGATGCCCAGCGGCTTTTGAGCCTGCATCAGCAGCATATGTACGAGCTTCCTGTTGCTGGTATTCATGTGCTCCCACGGCAGCTCATAAACGGCCTTTGCTAAACGGTCAGTCTGCAAAGCGAAAAATTCTTGTCATGGCATGCGTCTGAAAGATCTTGTCATCATCTCAACTTTCTCAACCATAAGAAGTTCACTGCTGGACCTAGGCCAGGCTTCTCCTAAACGCTTCCAATATGATTCCAGGCTGTCGGAGCTTAGGACAACTTTGCTCAAAAGTTCCTCTTTTCAAGCGCTGAGGAATTTGAAGAATCTATGACTTAATATATAAGGAGTAAAAAATGTCATGTCATTCCTTGAACTGGGACATAATGTACGTTATATACATCACGATGACATAGAAATTTTATGTATACATGATAGTACATAATTGAGACAAAAATTATTTCAAAATATGAAGTTTTGTGAGTTAAGCCTTTTGCGCCCGAGACGGTACCTATACAATTTGTCAATGCGATCATCAATGAAAAATCTCTCTTTCTCTGTCGCTCGGGCCACGCCCTGGCCACGCCCATAAAACATTATTTTTGTGGTTTATTTGAATAAAAAAGTAATAAACTTTCCATCACACTTTTTCTGGCTTTGGACAGACAATTAGTTAGGTACCTGATACTCTTAAACACAGTGACTTCAGTTTGCAAAAAAATCACAGCTGATCAGCTGTTTTTCTCAGCTGTTTAGTTAGTACCTACATACTAACGTCGCTTACGTACTATCGTAAGTACCTACTTAGTAGGGATCAAATAACTACTTATCTTGCGGTAACTAATTTGGCGTGTTTAAACGTTTTACAATAATTGGTAGATAAAATGCACTCAAGGTTACATACCAAAAAGTACAAGTAGGTATTCCAGCAGCGACCACATGAGATGAGAGATACATGCCAATAACCTGGCCGGAACGCATTTCGAACTTACACTCATTACGCACTCGAACTTACACTCATTACGCACTCGAACTTACACTCATTCGCTATCCTGTATCACTGCACATCACCTCAAATGCATTAATTATTTTACCCCACACATGCGTAACACGAAACGAGAACACGAACACTCATCCACCAGTCCATGAAGAGATACATGACCACAGAACATGTAAGAATAGGTATTCTTACGTGTTCTGTGACATGGACCTTACACAAATTATTTTTCACCGTGGTACCTACGACTACCATGTTGACAAACTCGTTAATCGTTATCGTTTTTGAAAACAACGCACGCACGGCAAGATGACAATTACAAAACCATGAAACCATCTGCTAACTACCTACTCTGAAAGTCTGAAGTGAGACTGAGTTAGCGATGCGCGACTTCGAATAATACTAGGTAATACCACAGTTATTATAATACTAATACTTAATCATTCGACTCCACGAATCATTTGACTGCGCGGCGCGATATTCGACTGGAGTCGATACGGTATCTCGCCCGGCCGGACAGAGCAAGCGGGGCGGGGCGGCCGCGGCGGCGCCGGCGCCGGCGGCGGCGCGACTCGGCGACACGCGCGCAACGCGCGAACACGTAAATGATTCGTGGAGTCGAATTATTTGAAGTCGCGTAGCGCATCGCTAGCGAACAGTCAGGCGATACGTTCGGTTCAACTCGGGCTTGGTCGGTCCGCTGCGCCGCTGCCGCCGGCCGCTAATTTTTCATGTTGTTGCCTCAGACCAATTAAGAAGTCGTTGTTGCTATGTTCAATTCAACTTCGCACCAAAATTTAAATGTTTCTTTCGCAACAAAATAATGTTGAGATTCCGCTCTATGAGTTTACCAGATAGGTATTCTGGCACTATCAAACAATTTCACCGGTAAAAATACTTTTCACAACAAAAATAGGTACCTACTTAATAATTAATAACAATCAAAAATCGTAGCGGGCGATTCAATTAGGTAACGGAAACTAATTAAATTAACCTTGTTTATTATTGAACTAATCCGAATGAATTAACTGAAACTTATAACTAACTAACTAATCTATTACACCCTGGTGAAGTTGGCGCCACTTTTAAAAAAAAAACTATTTTTTTTAGAGTTCCCGATAGCTTATGAATAGTTCTGGAGTTCTCTCTAGAAAATTCTCATAGTTCCGCGCAAATTTTCGAAAAATCGTCAAAAAACAAAATCGAGCGCCAACTTCACGCAGCGCCGCTTTTTGTTTAAATGGAGTTCTGAGCGGCAAAATGCAATCAGAAGGAAGAGTTCTGGAGTTCTAGATAGTTTTTTTTAATAGTTCTGCTGATTTAAAAAAAATTTTTTTTGTTGAAAAATTACAAAAATTGATTTCGTCGGAGTTCTGCATAGGGTTCTAAACGGCGCTAGGAGAGTTCTAGCAAATGCCGCAATCAGAACTCTCGTACGACTAATTTTGCCGTAGTTATAAAAAAATAATGTTTAAAGTCCGCCATTTTGTTTTCGAAAGCTGGTTTTTTCGGAGTTCTGCTTGGGGTTCTAAACGGCGCTAGGAGAGTTCTAGCGAATACCGCAATCAGAACTCTCGTACGACTAATTTTGCCGTAGTTATAAAAAAATAATGTTTAAAGTCCGCCATTTTGTTTTCGAAAATTGGTTTTTTCGGAGTTCTGCTTGGGGCTCTAAACGGCGCTACGAGAGTTCTAGCGAATGCCGCAATCAGAACTCTCGTACGACTAATTTTGCCGTAGTTATAAAACAATAATGTTTAAAGTCCGCCATTTTGTTTTCGAAAATTGGTTTTTTCGGAGTTCTGCTTGGGGTTCTAAACGGCGCTAGGAGAGTTCTAGCCAATGCCGAAATCAGAACTCATGTACGACTAATTTTGACATAGTTATAAATAACATAATGTTTAAAGTCCACCATTTTGTTTTCGAAATTGGTTTTTTCGGAGTTCTGCTTGGGGTTCTAAACGGCGCTACGAGAGTTCTAGCGAATGCCGCAATCAGAACTCTCGTACGACTAATTTTGACATAAAAAACATAATGTTCAAAGTCCACCATTTTGTTTACGAAATTGGTTTTTTCTGAGTTCTGCTTGGAGTTCTAAACGGCGCTACGAGAGTTCTAGCGAATGCCGCAATCAGAACTCTCGTACGACTAATTTTGCCGTAGTTATAAAAAAATAATGTTTAAAGTCCGCCATTTTGTTTTCGAAAATTGGTTTTTTCGGAGTTCTGCTTGGGGTTCTAAACGGCGCTAGGAGAGTTCTAGCGAATGCCGCAATCAGAACTCTCGTACGACTAATTTTGCCGTAGTTATAAAAAAATAATGTTTAAAGTCCGCCATTTTGTTTTCGAAAATTGGTTTTTTCGGAGTTCTGCTTGGGGTTCTAAACGGCGCTAGGAGAGTTCTAGCGAATGCCGCAATCAGAACTCTCGTACGACTAATTTTGCCGTAGTTATAAAAAAATAATGTTTAAAGTCCGCCATTTTGTTTTCGAAAATCGGTTTTTTCGGAGTTCTGCTTGGGGTTCTAAACGGCGAAATTTTTGAAAACAAAATGGCGGACTTTAAACATTATTTTTTTATAACTACGGCAAAATTAGTCGTAGTCAAGAACTCCAGAACTCTTCCTTCTGATTACATTTTGCCGCTCAGAACTTCATTTAAACAAAAAAGCGGCGCTGCGTGAAGTTGGCGCTCGATTTTGTTTTTTGACGATTTTTCGAAAAATTGCGCTTAACTATGAGAATTTTCTAGAGAGAACTCCAGAACTAATCATAAGCTATCGGGAACTCTAAAAAAAAATTGATTTTTAAATAAAGTGGCGCCAACTTCACAAGGGCATCTATTACATTACACGTGGCGGCGGCGCTTCTTTGGACGTGCTTTGATGCCGCCGCCCGCGGCCGCGCTCACAACAGACCCGCGCCCGCGCCCGCGCCGCTACCAGTGGTGCCACCACCGCCGCCGCCGCCGCGGCCGCGCATCGTACGACCACGGCCACCGACTCGGAGACCGCGCATGCGTATCGTAATTCTGCGTAGGGTAAACCCATCTGGTATCGGCCATGTCAACCAAATTTCACATAAAATGTAGAAAGCACATTCACACATTTTTTAGCCTGGTTTTCTAGGGGGTATTTTTTTATGAAACTGAAAAACACAAAAATTCATAAAATTTCATTTCAAAACAAGTAAGTATAAACCTCCTAGATCAGTTGTCAAACACTTATCCCCGTATCCTCGAGCTGATCAATTTCGAGTTCAAAATGGCCCGAATTTCGTCAATTCTGTGGTCGAGAGATCCGTCACTGATGAACGTTAAATGAACTTTGATCGCCTCTTTGTAGGTATTATACATTTAAAGACAACATAATAAGCTTCACTCTAGAGAATTTGTGCAAGGGGGTGGAATATTTATTAATTTCTGATCTTTGGAAATATGACCGATACCAAGAAGTGGCCGATACTAGGTGGGTATACCCTATGCGTAATACGGTCGGCGCAGTCGGCGGTATCAAAGGCCCGGCCGGCCGCACTGCGCATGCGCGCGGTGGCAACCGACGTTTTGCGCCCGCCGCCCGCGCAATCCCGCAGCAGCACAATCTGTTTGTTTTTGTCGTGCGCGTACGGGCTAGTCCGTGGGGTCGTGTTAAAGACATTGTTTATGGCCAAACAGGTCATGACATTAATGATGTTGAGGAACATAAAAGACGCGTAGTGCATGCATTCGATGTGGTGAAAGGTGATAGGGACACTTTACGTCGAGTGCAGAGACACATTAGGAAGCGCGCCTATTTATGTATAGAAAACCAAGGAGGTTATGTGCAGCAATAATTAACCCCCGACGCAAAAAGAGGGGTGTTATAAGTTTGACGTGTGTATTTGTGGATCTGTCTGTGGCATCGTAGCAACCAAACGGATGATCCGATTTCGATGCAGTTTTTTTTGTTTGAAAGGTGACCTGTGCGGGAGTGTTCTTAGCTATGATTCATTAAAATCTGTTCAGCCGTTTGAAGATCACCAGCTTTTTTCTATTTGATGAAGGGAAATGAGCAACTTCCACTGGTTAGATCGATTTGAAAGTTTTTAAGTCGGGGGTTTTTTTAATTTTTAATTTTAGTGCGTGCAGTGTTTGTGTACATAGTGTAAATAACTTGTAAATAACTTTGTAAATAACGTGATGAACTTTTAAACACGCCAAGTTACTGTAATATCTACAAGTTAACTTGCCTTATTTTGTTTTTTTAATTTTATGTACAAAATACGGTGTTAATTATTACGTGTTTATTACACTAACTCGACAGTCTAAAGCCTGTAAATAAGTGTGATAGAAGGTACATCACGTTGTTTACCAGTGCATCGCGTCAGCTGTTTTCGGTAAGTGACTTTTTATTTGACATCGCGGTAAGTTAAAAAAACCAAGCCATCATGCGCCTGGTACAATTTGGCGACCCGAGGAACTAGGAACGCAGGAGTTGTATCGTCTCATTCTTCGTAGAATGGGCGTGGCCCGAGTGACAGAGAAAGATAGAGATTTTAGATTACATTTTCATTGATTAAACACTCCTCTCTCTTTCACCCAAGGTAGGTATGGCGTAAAGATACAGTCACATATGGCCTCTCTTTGCCGACGGAAATCGCCGAATTTTCAGTCTGTTTTAACGCCGTCTTTTCTTCTTGCCACCATTTTTGTTTCGACTCATAGTTAACTTAAAGTCGAGCGAATCACCGCACCGCATTCAAAAGCCGCATGAATCTCATTCATCATACGATACAAATGAAGTCCGCGCGGTTTTAAAACGTGCCCAAGCCACGTCAAGTGCCGCCGGTGATATGTGAATGCGCCTTACCAAATCGTAGTAAAGAGGCGTAAAACGGCTCCGGGGCTTGAGGCATAACTCACAAATCTTAATTTTTTTTAAATTATTTTATTTCTCGGTTATTTATTATCCTATACATAAAATTTCTATGTCATCGTGATGTATATAAAGGATACTATGTCCCAGTTCAAGGAATGACATAACATTTTTTACTCCTTATATATTTTATTTTTATTTAGATTCCTGCTAAGATAATAACACATTTTTATTTATTATTTTTTATTATCGTCAGAAAAATGCTTTGCAGCAGCCCCACCGCCCGGGGAATATGCGGTGGGGACTGTGGGACTTACCACTAAAAAACTGACGGGATGCCACTCGCCCCCTAAGTGACGGGGCCACGGGTACTGTGATACATCCGCGACCCCGCCAGGGCCGTCCGGCCAAAGTTAAACTGGCCGGACCCGCTCTCCCCGGAACGCCCCGTCAGCAGCACACCGCATCCAGGTGCACTGCCGACACCGAGGACCATTGCCCCCTCAAGACGACGGGCCTTCCCCGGCTCGCCGTCTCGGCTGGGCAAGGGTCCCCTCCATCTCTGCGGTCGCAACAACGTGCGACCGCTGGCCGGACTCTGCGAGCCGCCGGCCCCTCTTCTTCAATTTTTTAACGAGGTTTTCTTCCTCGACCGCGCCTCCTGCGCCACTCCAAGTGCCACAGCGTCCACTACGTACTTAGTGGACTCTGTGACACTTTGCGCCAACGCGCACTCCCTCTTCCAGGGTGGTCTCATTCGCCCATGTGACCCAACCCTTAACGCCCCCCGCAGTGTCTGGGTTGGCGAGACCCAGTGTCTGCAGGGCCTCCGCGTTCCACCATACGGAGGTCGCCCCCGGTATCAACGGGTGGAGTAGGCCCGGACGCCAGTCGGGGCGAAGACGCTTTTGGGGAGGATCAGCGAGCGAACGAGTCCACCACCGCTCATCATACAGCCGGCCGAGCCAAGCGCGGCCGACTCCACCTCTTGTTTTTTAACGAGGTTGTCTCCTCAATCGCTCCACCCCCAGCACCAGTACGGATGCAAGGGGGAGCGGATTTGTCCGCATCCCACGTACTCCATCCAAGGTAGGAGCACGGGGAGCAGACCCACTGCGTCGGGAATTTGGCCGTCGGCAAGTAATTCCAGAGTTGGGTCCAGAAACTAAGGAATTACTCGCCGACGTTACCAGGGTGGACCGCGTGGAGGTATCCCAACTCCCCACCCCAAGATAATAACACCTACCTACTACTTTTAAAACAAACCTCTTACCATTGATGCTAGTAGTTCAAACACCATAGACATTTGAATCAATAGGCTATAGATCATAATAGTTAGCGGCCCGTAACGTATTAGCGCTTCAAGATTCTGAAAAAACATAGTTTGTTTGAAATGTGACTATTATCTTAATATATAAACGAGAAAATCACTAACTGATTCAACACGAAATCTGGATTTTGTGAAATTCAAATTCTAAGGGGGTGAAACGGGGATGCAAAGTTAGTATGAAACTTTGCCGTTTTTGAAGTTATTCGAATGAAATTCAGCATGAAGGTTCTTTACTGAAAGGCATGAAATATGAGTAAAATATTTTTTTCAAAATTCATCCCTTAGGCGGTTAAACGGGGCACAAAGTTAGGATGAAACTTTGCCAGTTTTGAAGTTATTCGAATGAAATTCAGCATGAATGTTCTTTATTGAAAGGCATGAAACACGAGTAAAATATTTTTTCCAAAAATCTTCCATTAAGGGCGGAAAACGGGGATGCAAAGTTAGTATGAAACTTTCCGAGTCTAAATATAATAAAAGAAGAAACTGAGAAATTGGTGACTGACATATCAACGCACAGCCCAAACCGCTTGGTCTAGAGACTTCAAATTTGGCACATATGAAGTCTAGGAGTGCACTAAGAAAGAATTTTTCAAAACTCACATCCTAAGGGGGTGAAACGGGGGTCCAAAGTCTAGATTAGTTAGACCATTTTATTTGAAACTTTATTCTATTTCAAATTTTTAAACATAAGACTTTTGGAGATAGAGGGGGGGGGGGACCACCGTGCAAAACGAAAATTGACATGATAAATGTACCGAAACGGATCATTGTATCGAACTACAATATAAAACGTTTTTTCCACACCCTCAATGTTTTGAAAAGACCTATCTGAAGATACACTACAACATGAGGTGGACGCGAAAAAAAAAAAATTTTTCTTAAAATTATTATTTTTTTTCGCGCCCACCTCATGTTGTAGGTCAAATTAGATGTAATTGACTTCATGAAACAAATGATACTTAAGTAGTATGAAAATGGTTGTGTTTATTATAATATTTTCATAGTTTATTTCCTATTATAACATATATAGATTATATTATGCTATTTTGTCTAATTTGTTACAAGTGGAAGATTCCACATAATTATAATGATCATTACCAGTAAAATATATTTCATTACCATAACCAGCAATCATCACCATCAGGCGACTAATCATTACCTTCACCGTCTTGAATTTTAGAAGCCTATAACTTTGTAATTTTTGAGTGCAATTATGTATAATTTTGTCACATTATATAATTATAGCTATTTAATCGTTTCGTTAAAGATTTTTACCTTAAAGTTTCTATAACTTTGTCTCGATTTCCTCGTAATGAGAGAACCACCCTTAAAAACCTTTCAAAAACTATCGGAAAACTAGTTAAAAACCATAAAAACTTTTAAAAAACAACCGAAAATTATCTAAGGACCATCCGAAAACAATCTAAAAACCACCCAAAAACCCTTTTAAACCATCCAAAACCCCTTTAAAAATCTTTCGAAAACTATCTGAAACGATCCGAAAACCTTTTCAAAAACCATCCAGAACCACTCTAAAAGCCTTTCAAAACCCATCCGAAAACCCTTTAAAGACCACCCAAAAACCATCCGAAAACTATCTAAAAACCATCCGAAACCCCTTTAATTAATCATCCTGCGATGGAGCAAGACAATGTACAGCGAAATTCAAGTGGGGGCAAGGACTTCTTTTTATTTTTACTTTTCTATATAGATTTGTTCCTGTCAACCAAACACGAAAAACGTTTTTTGAACGCGCTTATCTTAGGAACTGCTGATTCGAATTAAAAAAATATTTTTGTGTTGAATAGTCCATTTGTCGAGGAAGGCATTAAGCTAGGTATATAATATTACGCTGCGATCAATAGGAGCGAAGCATCAGTGAAAAATGTTGTAAAAAACGGGTAAAATTATTCGTATCGCCATAGTGTTTTCGCCAGCCACGCGAACGAAGTTGCGGGCATAGTTTGAAATATTTTCCTAATAATAGAATGTATTCACGGTAGGTAAAAAGTAAATATCTTATTTAAGAAATTTTGTCTTCGTCGGCAATATTGCCAATGTTGCCGGCAAGACTGGAAACTTACCGGCACTGGCAAGATTAGGAATATTGCCGGAAGCGGGAAATTGCCGTCTGGCACATCTCAAGTTGCGCTCCGCTTGGCTCGTCTCGTGCCCCCAGATTTATACAAATCATTTTATTACGTATACTCTGGCAAGAGAACGTGTTCGTGAAAGCCTATTCTCTGAATAAAAGTTTTGAATTTGGTCACCCCACGGGCAAAGCGAATATTTTTACCACCACAAAAAAAGCGTGTAAGAAAAGCCTTGTAAATATATGTATAAGAAAAAACTAAACTTATTCCAAATGCAATATACAAGAAAATAAGTTTAATAACAACTTATCTTTCGAAAGTCGCTGAAGATGCATAAAGATATAACAGCAAGTGTCGAAATTCAGTTGTTTTTAAAACTTGTAACTGTCACAGATAAAAAAAATATTATGACGTCAATTCTTAACTCCTAGATAAAAAATGAAATATATTCCCGCTGCCATATAAAGAAAGGGTCGTGCCCACGGGTCGTGCCCTCCGAAGCACGGAGAAGCTCGAGATAACGAAACCCATCCAAACGCTGGCTAGGGTCGGTGTCGCTTAACTTGCGTGTTCATATTAGAGTGCGACACACAGCGACGCCATCGAGCTCCTCCGACGCCATCGAGCTCCTCGTCGCTCAGCGACAATATAATTTCTAAATATTTTTCGAATTCCGTAGATTCATTTTCAATGTGCTCGATAGTCGTGTGAGGCACGAAATCTGTGAATTTTTAAAGCCCGTTTTCGCTTACTTACATGAGTTGGCAGCACTGATTGGCACCGAGAATACGTCAACATCAAATTATAGAGATTTTGGTGACATTTTCAGCCAGTGAACGAAAAAAACATAGAAGCCTTCCTAGCGCCCGAAAATGACCCAACGCGGATTGAGATTGAGTCGCGGTAGGCGGGGTTTATAAATTGTGTCGCGAAGTAGTTTAGTTCGGCTGTGACGGCACATGCTGTTGTTCGTATTTTTGTCTAGTTTAAAAGTGTAAATTATGCCATATAGCGCGTTGAAATCGTACATAAATCGATCTCATCTACATAATAAAAATACTGGAATTAGTTATCACGTCTAATAGCCTCGTAAACTACTACATTATTTTTATATTTATTAACAACATGAATATTTTTTTTTCTATGGAGACGGTGTTATGATGGACTAAGTAAATTAATATTGAACGTTTACAGTTTGAAGTAAAATATATTTGTGTTTTATTTTTCCTACATTAAAAAACACTCAGCTCCTTTGATAGATTTCCACAAGATCCGAGTCAAGAAAGGAAATGCAAGAAAACCACCAGAACTAAAATTTCCAACATTATACTAATTGTTGAATATAATATTCAGTGCAAATTTATCTCAATTGCTAGAAATTAATATAGTAAACCGTGCTAAAGGGCCTTCCCCGGCTCGCCGTCTCGGCTGGGCAAGGGTCCCTCCACCTCTGCGGTCGCAACAACGTGCGACCGCTGGCCGGTCTCTGCGAGCCGCCGGCCCCTCTTCTTCATTTTTTTTTAACGAGGTTTTCTTTCTCCACCGCGCCTCCTGCGCCACTCCAAGTGCCACAGCGTCCACTACGTACTTAGTGGACTCTGTGACACTTTGCGCCACCGCGCACTCCCTCTTCCAGGGTGGTCTCATTCGCCCATGTGACCCAACCCTTGACGCCCCCGCAGTGTCTGGGTTGGCGAGACCCAGTGTCTGCAGGGCCTCCGCGTTCCACTATACGGAGGTCGCTCCCGGTATCAACGGGTGGAGTAGGCCCGTACACCAGTCGGGGCGAAGACGCTTTTGGGGAGGATCAGCGAGCGAACGAGTCCACCACCGCTCATCATACAGCCGGCCGAGCCAAGCGCGGCCGGCTCCACCACTTGTTTTTTAACGAGGTTGTCTCCTCAATCGCTCCACCCCCAGCACCAGTACGGATGCAAGGGGGAGCGGATTTGTCCGCATCCCACGTACTCCATCCAAGGTAGGAGCACGGGGAGCAGACCCACTGCGTCGGGAATTTGGCCGTCGGCAAGTAATTCCAGAGTTGGGTCCAGAAACTAAGGAATTACTCGCCGACGTTACCAGGGTGGACCGCGTGGAGGTATCCCAACTCCCCCCCACAGTTTGAGGCCTAATTAAATTGTCTAGGTCTAATAGATCATATGATACAGGGTTCCTAAAGTTCACTATTTTCCCCAAAATGTAGAAAAATTTGAAATTTCTAATTTTAAAAAATATCAGGTATAATGAGGTATCTCAGGGGAAATTAATGGAAGGTAGTAAAGTTGTAGCAAATCTAAATTACCTTCATTTTGAGTCGTGTGACGTAAAAAAGTTGTGATTCTGAAATATGGGCTATTTCAGAATCACAACTTTTTCTTTGGTTACAGGTGCTCTATATATAGGGTGTTTGGTAGAGGATTGAACATAGGATAATGTCAGAAAGGTGAGATGGTCCACTACGTGCTGAGCCAAAAAATAGTGACGCAGGGTGCGGTGACATAGTTTTTAAAAAAATGATTTTGTAAAACTTTTCTCCAAACTTTGTTCCTTCCTGAACTTGAAGTACTATAACTTTTTTTTAATGGATCATACGGTCAGCTTATTTTTTTTATTCTTATCATAACTGTATGTAGCTTACTATATAATTGATATTTGTCGGTTAGATTAGCCAGAAAAAAGAAATATGAGCCCTCAAATATCAAAACGACGAAAATCACGTACCGAACGTTTCACTTTGAACGGCTATAAAAAATTAATAAAGGTGATACAGCAGTTCTAATTCTTAAGAAACAGCGCTAGTTCATACCCTTTCAAATGGTATGTAATTTACATAAGTAGTTATTAAAAGTAATAAATAGACTTTTTCGTAATTTTTTTTCATAAAGCGGATCATTTCTGACCAAAGTAGTTTATGACAAAAAAGTCAAATTAGCTTACGAAATGGAATGTTAAAAAATAAAATGAGAAGTGTGAACTATGATGTTTAAGCTAAGCTACGAATAATGAAGTAAAAAAGATAAGTACAACAAAAGTTAACAACTTTATTTGTTCGGAAATTAAGTAACATTCAAAATCTAAGAGAGGAAGGGATCGGAGCAGCCCGTTTGGGAAAAGACTTACAGAGGATCGTAGCCAAATAGCATTGGTCTCGGCCATGTTGTGTTCCTACGGTGAGTAAGGTCTCCAGAGCTCCTCATGGAGTTGGGAGGTTTGGCAACGCGTGAGTGATACCTCTGGTATTGCAAGCGTCTATAGGCTACGGTGATACTTACCATCAGGCGGGCCGTATGCTTCTTTGCTTTGTGACGTAAAAAAAAGGTAAGCGGGCCACCTGATGGAAAGTGGTCACCACCGCCTATGGAATGCGTTGCCCACCACTGACGAAACCTCTAAATTGTCCCATGTCATAGTCCAAAGGAAACACAGAGGCTGGGCTGGAAGCTCATTTCACATCCGTTTAGTGCGAGTGAGAAACGATCTTCCGAATCTTCGCGTGGACACCAACAGAGGGTCAACGAAGTGGGGATGATGCCGAGCAACTGTTTCTCATACAGAAAAAATGTGTGAGAGCTATATGTGGCGCTGGAACTCTGGATAGCTGCAGACCTTTATTTAAAAAACTTAAATTACTGACTTTGGCATCCTTGTATATTTTAGAAATCTGCCTTTTTACTAAGAAAATCATAAACTCATTTAAAACATTGCAGTTCACGTCGAGATATCCAGATCGTCTCTCATAGTCATACAACCACGTCATTCCAGAGGAATTGTTTCTTTAAGTACACAAAACTATATAACCATTTGCCAGATTATTTAAAATCAAGGCCATTTTCGCGTTTAAAAAAAAAATTACAAATACTTCTCATACCAAATGGTTTTTACACCGTTGACGAGTATATTAGATTTAAGTGGTGACTTGCATGTGGGTTTGATATGTTCGTCAGCAGTGGCGGTTGGCGCGTTTATTTATATTAATTAATTTTATTTTATTTTTATTTTTTTATGGATGATTGTTTATTAATTAATTTAAAATTTTCTATGACATTGTAATTTATAAATCTTGTAATTAATTAAGTAATTTAATCATAATAAATTTGCATGCCGATTGTGAGCGCAACACGCTTGCACTATTTATTTTATAAAATATGTATATGATTTGTTTTATACCGTGTTTGCAGCAAATAAATATATTTCATTTCATTTCAGCCTATGGCGGGTGGTGCGAGTGCGGAATTGGGACTAGCAAAACCCGCGCAACTTCGTTTGCGTGTATTCCGTTTTCCCGTAGAAATTTCCAAAAATCTTTTCTATCCTTTGCCTACGTCATACAAGAACACACACAAGTTTCAAGTCAGCGGTATTAAGCGGTCCTGAGGTATCCTACGATCACCGGCTTAGGCTGTGCGTTGATACGTCATTCAGGACAAAACATTTGATATGAATAGTTATTTTTTTTATTTATACATTTCATTACCATTTTGTCATCATTTGGTTTGTTTTTAGAGCATTTAAAGGCTAGGCCGACCGGGGGGGAATTACCACCCTATTACAGAATATCGACATGAAGCAGCCATTCGCTTTTCGTTTGGTGAGATATCCGAAATTCTAAGTCCTTCCTTATACTTTTTCTCGCTATTTTCCGCAACGGTCTAAAAATCTGTGCTCCATGGTCGACGGTGATCACCTAACATCAAGAGAACCGTATGCCCGTTTGCCAACCTTTTCTATAATAAAATACGCGTCAAGCAGTTTCATAAAAGTGGCCAGCGACTAATAAGAAACTCTTTTGTACAAAAGTCTCGTAAATACCTACATGTATTGTCTATTCTAGAGGATATACTGAAAACCTCTCAAATCTTTGTAAGTAAAAAAAAAGACAGGAATCGCTTTACAGCTTTTAAAATGGAACCAGCGAACTATTTATGACTCTTACGATTTTCTTTACAGTAAAGTAAAAATCTATTAATTAGGTATAGTTTAAGAAATAAATACTTCGATACCATTTGTGAACATTCCAGAAGCAGTATACAGCAACAGACTAGATGAAAGATGCAATAACTAGCCAGCATAAAGCCAAAAGTGCTCGAAATATCTGAAACAAACCTAGAAAAGACATTGTTATAAAATGAATCATCTAAAACGTATGGAATACAACAGAACTAAATGAAATTATTATTGTAAAATATTTCTAGATAGTATTTCCGATGGGAGAGGAGACAGTACTTCAGATTCTATATTTCGCTTCTGGTAAGTTACCATAAGCGAAATACCCCATCAGACATATCATATCATTTCGATTTGTCGGCATCTAATATCATTCCAAGCATTCTAATATTTACTTTTTTATTTATTTACATCCCAATAGTTGGCTGTATTGGTGTGCAACTTTAGTAGTTAATGCTAATACTTTAGTATCTCCAATATCATCAACTTACGTAGCTATAGTTCTGTGATGGAGAACAACCTCCGTCAATTTTTTGTGAATTATTTTTGATTCTGTCTCCGAGTACATATTCACTTCCAAAACGTTGCTCGACGTCAATTCACCTTTTGGCAGCGGAAAGTGTGTGAGATCATAGATAATTATTTTTATATGTCCCCACGTGTGGATCACAATAATGAAAAGAAGTAAATCCATTATGCAGAATAAACTTGAACAAATTAAGCTAGCGTACTGATTGAAAATAGTTAATGGAATATACACTCTGAAATCATACTCGTAGTTGAAAGGTAGAGAATAATATACAGAATACTCATAGGTTGTGTTTGCAGGTCGGTCATAGCTGAAGGCGCCTGACCTAATGTTATTCAGAACTGGTATGAAGCTGAACAATAAATAAGACGCCATCATTGCCACGATAAGGTATATAGTCATGTAGTGCGATAATATATGTACACGTAGTTTCATCTGAAAATAAATAATTATGGTTTTGATATTTGTTGATATATCGATGTAGTGTCTACATGTTTTTTATATAACCAAATCTACCTAGGTACTTCAGAGCACTGGCCAAGGTAGAGACCGTATCAGAGCTGGTCAGGGAGTGCAAGTCTGCTCTCAATAAACTAGCCGAGGTAACGACGGTCACTGTAGCATGGGTTCCAAGCCATCAAGGAACATTAGGGAATGAAAGAGCAGACGAGCTCGCAAGAGAAGGTGCCAGCTCGAGACCTATAGGACTGGAGCCCCAGCTCCAGATATCAGCCACCGTCACTAAGGGAGTGATAAACGAACTTATGGTACGCGAGGCACAGGACGCTTGGGCAGGGAGTACCAGCTCCAGACAAGCAAAATTGTTTGTAAAAGAAAATAATCACAAAAGAACCCGGTCACTACTATCACTAAGCCGGGAAAGACTGGGCATAGTCAAGGGCATCATCACGGGCATAATAGACAACAACATAGACCCCGCTTGTCCTGAATGCATTGCATACACTACAGCAGGCTCAGGTGGGAGAGCGCCCAAAAATTCCGTCGTGGATTTTTCAGACTCAACGCACACGATGCACTAGATGTGTATACGTGTCTCTATTGTCTCTATCGTATCTTATATGTGCAGATAGCAGACAAAATTATCGCACATTGATTGACAAACAACGTAAAAACCTAAAAAAAATACCTATTTTGTACGTTTTATTTTGTGTACGTCATCGTGTACGTTACTACATGTATTTGCATCGGCTCTATATTCGCAGACAAAAAGTACCTACCCACCTCATGCATAGTCTGTCGTCTGTGTTGCTCGTTAGAAAGGTGTGTCATTGATATCCCAGGCTTACAAAGTGCCTTGGATTTTACAACGAGTTTAGTCAGAAATTGGAAGTATCCTAAGGAATTCGATCTAGTCTCTATCAAAATTTAGAGCAAGCTAGGGATTATTTGTTTTATTTTTTGCATTTTACTGTCTCGTCGATCGTGTTATGTTATCAGATAGTTTGGTATATAGTGTATAAATAAATTTGTCAGGCAGACATTACTCTCCAACTTTTCTAGCTTATAAGTAGAGATAAGGTTATAAGCAGATATACCTTTTCAGCATATTCGGTTTTGGCTTCGTGATGGAAAAGATGGACCACATTAACGAACTCACTAACAACTGTTTGATACTTATTGAAAAAATTCAGTGAAAGTCTCACCTGAAAAAAAGAAATTTTCAACCATGAAACATGCGTAATTTGGACACAGTAGACGCACGACGAAAAATATAAAAGTACCCTTACCAGGCCCACCGTATTCATGAAAACGGTTATGTATGTATGACCCAACTGAAAGAAACTGAGCCTTCTTAGGCTCTCCTTGATATATGCCATACCCAAAACCCAGGTGGAGGAGCTCATGATTACCACGAAGCCCCGATAAATCAAAACATATTTTGATTCCTGGTCACCGATAGCTTTTCCGGGCCAGCTGGCAATATATTTCATAAAGGCTGATAATAACTTCATATACCTAATATCTTGAGCTTTTTGCCTGTACCTGGACAAATCACATTTGGTTAACATTTAACAGCAGTTTGTAGCCTTTAAAGTTTCAATATAACAATTTTAGGTGACTTAGTCTCGTCAATTTAATAAAGTTGCAGTTGTTTGTCTAATTTTTATTTTTTTCATAGCCTGGAGGTGTTATGTCCCACTGCTGGATAAAGTCCCCTCCCTCCACTCATCACGGTCCAGCACCGCTTCTGGCCAGCCGTCTAAAAAGGCGTCAAGATCGTCTCGCCATCGCCTCTTCTGTCTTCCTCTACCTCGTCGCTCGTTAAACCCCCCAGTTGTTAACAGTTTTGCCCATCTTATATTTATACTACATAGTAATAAACATAAGTTAAATCTTTAAACCCAAGGGCATTCAAAACTACACATAAAATGTTACTAAGATTAACTTACGCCAGTTCACTCGCATCAGCAAACATTGTAATAGTGGTAGAAATATCAGATCTAATATCAGATCTATTACTATTAAGTAATTACACTTCTATAATCAAAGAACAAAGAATGGATGCTTGCGACGTTAGTATTTTAAATGACCGCAATTTAGAATATAATATGTAGTTTTATATTATTATAAAATTGATATGAGTAATTTTCTAAGACATGATTGAATAAGTTATGATGGAAAAATTATAAAAATCTTAGCTTTTGCTTGCGACTTCGTTCGACTAAAGTTTGATATTATATTTATTTACATAACATCTTAAAGATTTAACTTTTGTGAATTTTGAGTATACATTTTGAGAATTGGACAGTGGTCCAATTTTTTTTTATGTAAGAGGTTGGCAAACGAATACGGTGCGTCACCTGTTAAGTCCGCCACCCATAGCGCACAAAGACAGCGGGGAGTCTCTGAGCCGTAGTATGGCGGCACTGAAAACCAGCGTCACGCACGGAATAATTTTCACCGTGAGTGACATAATATGCTGAATGCCACCATTTTAGTGTTATTTTAAATTAAGATTTTTTGTTTAGTTTGAAGTCAATGTAAAATTTTATAACACCAAATAAAAGTATTTTCTTTATTTCTATTTCTTTCTAGTTAGATATACACTCGCTTTTTGAAGATCTCCAAGTCATTTATGAAAGGATAATTTACATTTTGTTCCGTGTATAGCTCGAAACCATTGTTTGTATTTTTTTATTTTTTTTTATTAATTATACTTTTATCACGAATTGATACTGTGTCGGAGCCGCGGTTCCCAGGCATCACACCCAGCCTAGCCGGGAGATCTTCCCGTTGTAGGTCTGTGGCGGTCGAGCCAAGCATATTACCATCGTTCCCACTACAGTAGTGCAGTTCTATTGTGTCGTAACGTAACCTACTAAAAAATATGATAAGTACTTAGCACTAACTTAGCTACTCATTATTTACGGAAGGGCGTGGTCACCTGACAGAGGCATTTTGCTTGAAAGGTGACTTCGATCACTATTAGAAATGTAGAAAAATTGAAAAGTTTAATATGTTACTATTCTAAGAAATAAAAATAAAACAAAGTCATACTTCGTAATATGTATTTCATAGGAAACAATATAATGTATTACCTGAATCATGTATGTAGAATCAAATATCGTTTGAAAGTGTGCATAGCTTAACGAAATAAGATAACGAAGTTTTCAGTATCTGTAAACGAAACTGTTGTAATTAATAACAGAATTAAGAAAAGATTGATTTTTAGCACTAAGGCCGCATTGTCGCAATTTCACAGTAGGCTAGGGGTAGGGTAAGGGTAGGGTAGGGGTAGGGTAGGGGTAGGATAGGGGTAGGGTAGGGGTAGGGTAGGGGTAGGATAGGGGTAGGGTAGGGGTAGGGTAGGGTAGGGGTAGGGGTAGGGTAGGGGTAGGATAGGGGTAGGGTAGGGGTAGGGTAGGGGTAGGGTAGGGGTAGGATAGGGGTAGGGTAGGGTAGGGGTAGGGTAGGGGTAGGATAGGGGTAGGGTTGGGGTAGGGTAGGGGTAGGGTAGAGGTAGTGTAGGGGTAGGGTAAGCTTAGGGTAGGCGTAGGGTAGGCGTAGGGTAGGGTAGGGGTAGGGTAGTGTAGGGTAGGGTAGGGGTAGGTAGGGGTAGGTAGGGGTAGGGGTAGGGTAGGGTAGGGGTAGGGTAGGGGTAGGGTAGGGGTAGGGTAGGGGTAGGGGTAAGGTAGGGGTAGGGTAGGGGTAGGGTAGGGGTAGGGTAGGGGTAGGGTAGGGGTAGGGTAGGGGTAGGGTAGGGGTAGGGTAGGGGTAGGGTAGGGGTAGGGTAGGGGTAGGGTAGGGGTAGGGTAGGGGTAGGGTAGGGGTAGGGTAGGGGTAGGGTAGGGGTAGGGGTAGGGTAGGGTAGGGGTAGGGTAGGGGTAGGGTAGGGGTAGGGTAGGGGTAGGGTAGGGGTAGGGTAGGGGTAGGGTAGGGGTAGGGTAGGGGTAGGGTAGGGGTAGGGTAGGGGTAGATAGGGGTAGGGTAGGGGTAGGGTAGGGGTAGGGTAGGGGTAGGGTAGGGGTAGGGTAGGGGTAGGGTAGGGGTAGAGTAGGGGTAGGGTAGGGGTAGGGTAGGGGTCGGGTAGGGCTAGGGTAGGGGTAGGGTAGGGGTAGGGAAGGGGTAGGGTAGGGGTAGTGTAGGGGTAGGGTAGGGGTAGGGTAGGGGTAGGGTAGGGGTAGGGTAGGGGTAGGGTAGGGGTAGGGTAGGGGTAGGGTAGGGGTAGGGTAGGGGTAGGGTAGGGGTAGGGTAGGGGTAGGGTAGGGGTAGGGTAGGGGTAGGGTAGGGGTAGGGTAGGGGTAGGGTAGGGGTAGGGTAGGGTGCCTCTAAGGCGGAAGAAAGTTTTCCGGGTCAGCTAGTTTTATATTATATACCTAGATAGATCTAAAAACTTTTTTTACACTTATATTATATGATAGAATCTTTCAGCTACCTAGATTGAGCGTCCCGGGTAATACACGTGCGGTGCCATTATTCCCGTTCCCATAGGAACTTCGCAAAATAACGAAAGGAACCTCCATGAAACATTGGAAACTTCTAGCACTTGCAGTTTCTAAGAACACGTAATAAGTCAATGATTTACACGTTCAGTCCCATTATTCCCGTTTCTGTTGGAATTTCTAGAGTAAAATACAATACCCTATGTGTTACTCCAGATTAAATTCTACTCAAAATAAAAAAATCGGAAAAAAAATGATTTTTAATTTCACAATTTCGGCTATAACTTTTTCGTTTTTGACTTTCTCAAATAATTCGTTTTACAACTTACAGCTCTCGTGAATACGCGTCTTTTGAGCCTTTTCTGAACATCATATCTTAACAACTCTCCGAGATATAAGGGGATCGCACTTTTTCGTGAAATTGGAGCCTACACTGGAGCAAACGAAAAGACATTTCCAATGTCAAAAAGTATGCACTTCTAAAAGGAGACGAGGCTTTCAGTGTTACCTCTGATAAAATTCGCCTAATATTAGGTATACTTTTGTTGAGCGGATACTGTGTATATGCAAGAAACCGCATGTATTGGGACACTGGAGCTGTTACTTATCACCCTGGTATAGCCAATGCTATAAGTAGAAATCGCTTCGAACAAATATTACGTTACTTGCATGTTAGTGACAATAGTAACCTGGATTCTACAGACTTTACTAAAGTCAGACCTCTATGGAATGAACTAAATAAAAACTGGCTAAAGTACTTTCCAAATTTTTATGAACTAAGTGTGGATGAATCAGTGATTCCGTATTACGGACATCACAGCACGAAACAACAGATTCATGGTAAACCAATACGTTTCGGCTTCAAGAATTCGTCTTTATGCACGCGATTGGGATAGTTGATCCAAGCTGAACCGTACCAAGGTGCCAGTACCGGAAACACGAATTTCGAATCGGGAGTAGGAGGATCTGTGGTTATGAACTTGATCTTTAAATTGCGGGCTGGATTTCATGCTAAAGTATACATTGATAACTTTTTTACATCATTTCGTCTGCTGTCAGTATTGAAGGAGGCTGGGCAGCATGGCACCGGTACAATCCGCACTAACAGAGTGGAAAAGGCGCCATTGAGATCTCCACAAGCCATGAAAAAGGAGTCTCGAGGTTCCTATCATCAAGTAACAGACCAAAATACTGGCATAACACTCGTACGGTATAACGACAATAATGTTGTCACAGTACTGTAGCATCTACATGTCACGGTGTTGCACCAATAAGAACTGGTCTAGTAGCGCAAAAAGAAGGATAGTATTCAACAGTCTTCCTGCATCCCAAAATACAACCGCTACATGGGTGGAGTAGAACCGACTTGACCAAAATGTAGCCTGCTACCGTACGAGTAAGTATCAACCGCAAGAAATGGTACTGACAGTTACTGATGTGGCCGCTAAATATATCCATAAATAATGCATACCAATTATACAGACTGTCACCTGCAGGCCAACAAGCACAACATTTAGATTACCTGTGCTTCATACGGGCGATAGTAAAGGCGCTATCCCACTGCTGCGCACGCTACGCACGAACACGTGGGCCACGTGGCACATTACAGCTGCGTGGATGACTACGTGGGTCTACGTTTCCACTGCAGTACAAGCTATACACGAATATAAAACCACGACTACGTACAGCTGTAGCGTGGCCCACCACGGCGCACGGAGAGGCTACGCATTGATTGTCATAGTTTTTGGTTTGTAATGTGCAGGCGCAGCGATGTGCACGCTTTGTGGAACAAGCTGTGTACCGCATTCACTGCGTGCATGGCGTTGACAGCGTTGAGCTATGTTGAGCAAGCCACGCGTGTATCAATGACGTCACTTGATGGTTAACGTGTCTGTGGGTTGCAGTGGAAACAATCACGTACATCCTCTTGCAAAGCAAAGCTTAACACACGTGCGTAGCCTCTTCGTGCGCAGCAGTGGGACAGCGCCGTAACTTCGTACTTCGGTATGTTTTCTACTTCCCGACCAATCGGTCGTCCGAAGTCAATTGGACGTAAGCGCGCCGTATCCCAGATGATGTTCGTTTGGATCGTATAGATCACTCATAATAAAAAGTCTAACTCAAATACTATGTGCAGAATGCCATAAAAATACACACAAAAAGTGTGCTAAATGTAACGTGCCTGTCACACGAATTGTTTTGAAAATTTTCATTATTTATGTAGATAGACTGATATTATTTAGGTAAATAAATACTTATGATATAAATTAGTTAGATTTTTTTGGATATCCGATATCCGATGCGGGACAAGTGAAACGCTTGCTGGTCAATGACACACTGCTTTATTCTAACATTCGTTAGTAGCGGGCGCAGCCGCATATACCTACGTATGAATATATCTATTCACATATATAATACTTCCTCCCCTATTTAAACATTAAAAACAACCCTTATAATCAACCTTCGGAATGTCCCGCAGAAGTCTATTGGCACATCTTGAAGATGGGTTTGGCGAGCTGAGTCTCGCTGTCTCTCCTTCTCCCCCAAGCTTGGGGCCACCTTGTGTTATGACTTCGGTATTGTCATCCCAATTCTGTTGGTCATTCCTGTCATAACCTTTATACAAAACTATTTGATTTTTATGTTTTTTTACTAACGATGAAGATACATGGTCGTTAATGAGATATATACTGTTCCAATTCTTTTAACAATCGTTCCTCTGTTCCACTGATATTTATTTTTATTTATAAACTTTTTATATAACACTTCATTGCCGACATGCAATTCTTGAGTATTATTTCCTTTATATGCGTCACTCTGCAAACACTGTTTACGATTGATTTTATTAGATAATGTTAGTTCAGACGTGGATGGTTGTTCTGGTGGTTTAATTATGTCTAGTCGTGACCTAAGATTTTGTCCGTATACCAATTGAGCTGGTGAAAACCCTGTGACCGAATGAACAGAATTCCTATAGTCAAAGAGATATTTTAGCAATTTTAATTTAAAATCTTTGCCGTTGATTGAAGATACAATGCAAGATTTTAGCCCTTTTTTTACTATCTTTACATAACTCTCAGCTTGACCGTTACTCGCTGGGTGGTAAGCTGGTGAGGTCAGGTGTATAATCCCGTTCAAATCACAAAAACTTGCAAATACGTTTGAAATGAATGCAGTGCCATTATCGCTTACTATTGTATGGGGTAACCCATATCTTAACATGAAGTCACATATTTTTTCTACTACGTTATTTGAATTAGTAGAACTACCCATGTCGTAGACTTCAACCCATTTAGTATATGCGTCCACGATTATTAGGTATGTACGGCTATCAATAGGTCCAAGAAAATCGATGTGCAACCTATAAAACGGTTTTGATGGAAATTTCCAGGGCGCAAGAGGCGCGCGGGGCGGAGTAGGTCGCAATTGTGTACACACATCGCACGAACTTATCATTTGTTCCAAGGCCTGATCTATCCCGGGAAACCAAATCCTAGATCTAGCCTCAGCCTTAGTTTTGACTATACCTAGATGAGAAGTGTGTAACTCGTTCATAATTCTAGATCGTAATTTTTCTGGAATCACTACTTTGTAACCACGCATAAGGCATCCGTTTTCAAATGATAGTTGCGTTCTACACGCATGGTAAGATTTTAATCGTAAATCTAACATCTTTTTAGGCCATCCATTTAAAACATATTCAATAACTTTGCTAAGTATAAAATCCTTTTCCGTTTCGTTACGCAATTCATTTACCGTTATTGGCAACTGACCGTCTATAACAAAATTAACATAGGACGCGCGATCGATGATTGCCGCGGTCGCGGCGGCGTGCGCGCCGCCGCCCCGCTCCTCCGCGCTCCGTCCCGCCTCCGGCTCAGGTAGGCTTGCCCTAGACAGATAGTCGGCGCTGTTATCAGCGCTACGTATATATTCTATACTATAGTTATATGCACTGAGAAATAACGCATACCTTTGAAGCCGATTAGCTGACACTTCAGGGATTCCTTTGTGCGGTCCAAATATCGAAATAAGAGGCTTGTGGTCGGTCCTTAGTATAAAAGGGCTCGACCTCCCGTATATGTACTGGTGAAAGCGCCGTACGCCAAAAATTATAGCCGTGGCCTCTTTTTGTATCTGTGAATACCTTTTTTCAGCGGAGTTCAGTGTACGAGACGCAAAAGAAATTGGTCTTTCTAAATTATCATCACCCACTTGTGACAAAATTGCGCCCAACCCAGTTGGGGACGCGTCAACGGTTAAAATTAATTTTGAACTAGGGTTGAAATGTGTTAACACCTGGTCTGACGCGAGGAGCTCTTTAATTTTATTAAATGCTTGTTCGTGCTCCGCCGTCCAGGTCCATTTCACCCCCTTTTTTAACATATCATATAACGGGCTAAGTATGCTGGAGGCTCCTGGGACAAAGTTCCGATAATAGTTAATTAGACCTAGAAAAGACTGCAATTTACTAACATCATTTGGTTTTTTCACGTCAATTATAGCTTTAACTTTCTTGGAACATTTTTTTAACCCGTACTTATCTATTACATAACCCAAGTAACTTATTTCGTTTTTAAAAAAATCGCATTTGTCCCTTTTCAACGTTAATCCCGCGTCTTGTAGTCTTTGTAGTACTGCATGGAGTCTTTCCATGTGTAGTTTCGGGTTTTCCGCGGTTATCAAAACGTCGTCCAATAAACATAATACGCCGTCCATACCAGATAAAACCGTTTCCATCGCGCGCTGAAATATTGAAGGTGCACTTGCCAAACCAAATACCAACCGCGTAAATTTAAAAAGGCCCTTTGGTGTATTTATACACGTAAACTTTTGTGACTCCTCATCGAGTAAAAATTGGTTGTAAGCCATGGACAGATCTAATTTTGAAAATTGTTGACCACCATGTAATTTGGAGAAAAGTTCATGTATAGTAGGCAAAGGATATTGTTCAATCATCAATTGCTTGTTGATGGTCACAGAATAATCTGCGCATAGCCTTATAGTTCCGTCGCGCTTTAGTACGGGTACGATTGGTGACGCATACTCGGAGTGCTCGATAGGTTTTAATATGCCTAGTGTCACCAACCGGTCAATCTCTTTGTTTACTTTGTCGCGCAAAGAAAATGCTACAGGACGTGCTTTAAAAAATATCGGCGTGGCGTTTTGTTTGAGCTGTAACTTAACTTGGTATTTATTGAACATGCCTAAGTCTTCTGAAAATACGTTTGGAAATCTGCATTGTAACTGATCAAATATATAATTATTATCGTATTGACTTACAAAATTGCAAGACGTGAGTTGTAATCGGTACATTGACATAAAATCTCTGCCCAGAAGGGGCGGACCGCCGTCACGGACTATGTAAACATTAACATTTTCGTGCAACCGTCATATTCTATCGGTACCCGTATCATACCCGCACATTTTATATTATTGCCTGTGTACGATAGAAGTCGTTTTGTAGTTAACGATAATGGCACATTAGTAAAATGTTGTTTATAAGTTTTTTCAGAAATTACCGTGACCGCGGATCCACTATCAATTTCAAATTGTAATTGAATTCCATTGATACATATTAATTCTGTCATAGGCTCACCATGCTTAGTACGTAAATTAAATAACTTACAATAAACGCAATAAGCTGTGAGACCCCGCAACCTTGAAGCCCACTGCGTATGGGTTTCACCCGGCTGTTGTACCGCCGCGTAGAAATTATGTCGCTCGCTGAAGCCGCAGCGCTTCGGTGTGAAGTGATCGTCTAGCAGTTGGATTATATCCTCATATGGTACCTCCTGCAAATCCTGTGGCAGTGCCAAATCTGCTGTAAGCTTGTAGGTACCATCAGTGAGTGCGCTCAGCAATATCGCTCGTCGCTTTGTTCCCGTTTTGTCGGTGGTGGAGCTTATATCGTTAGCTATAAACCACTGTGAAATACGACTTTTGTAAGTCTTCCAATTCTGCACGTTGTGATCAAACGCCGATAAAATTCCAAAATGAGACATTTTTGTTGTTGAGGGTAAGTCCTCGTCGCCACTGTTAGATATCCGATGCGGGACAAGTGAAACGCTTGCTGGTCAATGACACACTGCTTTATTCTAACATTCGTTAGTAGCGGGCGCAGCCGCATATACCTACGTATGAATATATCTATTCACATATATAATAATTGTTAATATTGTTTCCTTTCTACATTGTCATCTTGTCTTTTTTTCTATTTTTATCATGTACAATTATGTCTTTTTAGGTAATTAATAAAGTTTATTTAACATTTTGCCATGAAAATTAATGTTGTTCGCATATGAGCCAGCGTTTGGATGGGTTTCGTTTTCTCGAGGTTCTCCGTGCTTCGGAGGGCACGATAAGCCGTCGGTTCAGGCTGTTATCGCATGGATGACAGTCGTTAGGCCAAGTCGGTGGCCTTGGGGCGGTTTGAAAACACCGGCCTCTGCCAATCCGCATTGGAGCAGCGTGGCAGAGTACGCTTTAATCACCTTCGATTGAAGGGAGACCCGTATCCCAGCAGTGGGATGATTATGGGTTGATTATGATGATGATGATGAGCGACGATAAAGTCGGGATAAGGAAAAGGTTACAAAATAAAACTACAACGTTTTTGACTTTTTTCAAAAAGGTTAGGCTACAGGGAAAACCCTTAACCCGATCATCTTTGTTTTAGGCTTAAATTGTAGCTGACTAAATTGTACAGACGAGCTTTTCTCAAATTTTTGATATCATTCTTCGTTTGCAAAATATCAAGCGCCAAAATCAAAAGTTCGGAAAGAAATGATTTTTATTTATACAATTTCGGCCATAACTTTTTTCGTTTTTGACTTTTTTAAGTAATTCTTTTTGCACCTTACAGCTCTCGTGAATACGCGCTTTTGACGCCTTTTTTCAATATCATATCTTCACAACTCTACGAGATATAAGGGGATCGCACTTTTTCGTGAAATCGGAGCCTATACTGGAGCGAACGAAAAGACATTTCCAATGTCAAAATACTTATATAAAAATTCAAGGCTTTATAAAAACATAAACCGTTTTATAAACATAAGTAAAACCTGTTTTGTCACTGTATTTTCTTGAAGAGAGATGACTCTTTGATTATTACGGCACTGCCCCATATGCGAATTTTAATATTTTTGACATTGGAAATGTCTTTTCGTTCGCTTCAGTATAGGCTTCGATTTCACGAAAAAGTGCGATCCCCTTATATCTCGGAGAGTTGTGAAGATATGATATTCATAAAAGGCTCAAAAGACGCGTATTCACGAGAGCTGTAAGGTGCAAAAAGAATTATTTGAGAAAGTCAAAAACGAAAAAAGTTATAGCCGAAATTGTGAAAATAAAAATCATTTCTTTCCGAATTTTTGATTTTGGCGCTCGATATTTTGGAAACGAAGAATGATATCAAAAATTTGAGAAAAACTCGTCTGGACAATTTAGTCAGCTATAATTTGAGCCTAAAACAAAGTTGATCGGGTTAAGAGTTTGCCCTGTAGCTTAACCTTTTTGAACAAAGTCAAAAACGTTGTAGTTTTATTTTGTAACCTTTTCCTTATCCCGACTTTATCGTCGCTCATCATCATCATCAATCATATCAACTCATAATCATCCCATTGCTGGGATACGGGTCTCCCTTCAGTCGAAGATGATTAGAGCGTACTCTGCCACGCTGCTCCAATGAGGATTGGCAGAGGCCGGTGTTTTCAAACCGCCCTAAGGCCACCGACTTGGCCTAACGACTGTCATCCATCGATAACAGCCGGGACCGATGGCTTAACCCTTTATAGGGTATAAGCATCTAGGATAGATAAAAAAAACTATGTTTTTAGATGATTTTTTTTTATGTTTTTCAAAAAATAAAAATCAAAACACGGTGGTAAAAATATTCCCTCTGCCTTGTGGCTTGAGGTTCTGAGGTCTGCTGAGTACCAGATATATTGGGTAAAATTTCAAATCTTGCTGCCCGCCTAGAACGATCGCGATGCGATGGGACGACGGAGGACGGAGGGCTAGATGAAAAATCAACAGATGAACTGCTAGGTTCGACTTTCGAGAGGTATTATGCTGCTCGGTGGATCAGGTGTCGGTGCCATAGGCCCGTCATTAGGCTCGTCATAGTTTTTTAGGATCGTTCAATACAGTACGTATTCTACGAATCTCGTCTTCAACAGATTCAAAACCATCATCAGATCACATCGGGAAGACAAAATATGTCTTCCAATTAATAAAACAGTAGACCCCGATGTCTTAACATAATTTGGCAAAAATGAAGAGGAAACAGTTAGAGGAAGGTAATAAACGCGCACATCTTCTAAATTACTGAATGGATTTTAATGTTGTTTTCACAGGAAGATAGAGTTCGGCTTGGAGCAGAATATAGGCTTTGTCGCATTTAAATAGGATTTCAGGAAAATAAGTTATGGTCATTTAAAAGTCTCTACTCTGTCTATGTAAGAAGTAAATTTTTCTCGCACTTACAAACTTGAGACTTGGTACACCATAACTACCGACAACAGACTAGACCGGACCAGACCGAACCGGACCGAACCGAACCGAACCGAACCGGATGTCAGGAACAGAAGTTACTTCATTTAAATTTTCAACAGCCTAAGAATTTTTAAATTGTCACTCACTGCTGAGTCGGAATCGCCCGATATCTCATAACGACCATTTTTAAATTCAGTAGCACTATGTTTGAAAGTTTTTTTTTACTTGAGTTAACCATTTAAAATTTTGTTCCTCTAAAATTCAAGAAAGATAAGAAAGAGAAAGAGATATGAAAGTTTTTTAGTATAACTGAGCTGACCATTTCAATTTAAATATAATTTTAATTTTTCATACTGATTTTACATTAGGTATTTTGATTAGGTACGATAAAATTAAATAAAACACAGCGGCGAGTAAATAGACAATGAGCAATAAAGAACACTGACGTCTCGGGGAAAAACTATAGCAGTAGTAATAGGAGACTGTTAAATCCGTCTATAGTCTATACTATATAGTCATAAGCCCAATTCCACTCGGGCGAAGCCGCGGGCACAGCTAGTCGTTAAGTTTTCTTCTACTCCTACTCATTTGCCAGATAGTCTGTAATAAGCAAAAAAGGAAATAGGCTTATCGTGGTCCGAGAGTCTCTTCGCGAGTTTTTCAAAAGCACTAATATTCTCACGGTGGCATCACATTGCATTCTTGACAGCATCATGTTTGTTCGTAAGAACATTCATGACTATAACCATCTCATGTAGAAACAAGCTTCTAACTCTACACTCCCTACCTTTACAAGGCCTAACTTCACAAACTCTACACCTTTAAGTGACGAAATCGGGGGTTTTAGGACATTAATAAAATCTAAAGTATTATAGCTACGACATTCAAAGTTTATGTTTAATGATTGTACTGGTGTTATTATATCTTGAAATTTTTAACTATTTAGCATCCAAAACAAAGTTATGAGAGTTCAAAAAAACGACGAAACGTTTCGAGAAAAGGTAGGTAGTGCCCTTGCGCTCCGCTTGGCTCGTCTCGTGCGAGATTTATACAAATCATTTATTACAACTGTATACTCTGACAAGAGAACGTGTTTGTGAAAGCTTATAAAAGTTTTGAATTTGAATTTGGTCACCCCACGGGCAAAGGGAATATTTTTACCACCACAAAAAAAGCGTGTAAGCAAAGCCTCGTAAATACATAATGAAAAATTTAACTTATTCCAAATGCAATATACATTAGACATTAAGTTTAATAACAACTTATCTTTCGAAAGTCGCAAAATTTGAAGATGCATAAAGATTTAACAGCAGGTGTCGAAATTCAGTTGTTTTTAACCCCCGACGCAAAAAGAGGGGTGTTATAAGTTTGACGTGTGTATTTGTGTACTTGTGTATTTGTGTATCTGTCTGTGGCATCGTAGCAACCAAACGGTTGGTCCGATTTTGATGTAGTTTTTTTTGTTTGAAAGGCTCACCAGCTCTTTTCTATTTGATGAAGGGAAATGAGCAACTTCCACTAGTTAGATCGATTTAAAATTTGGTATACTGTTACTGTCATGATATTGCAAGAATATGGTAAACTTGATCTGATGCTGCAGCATCAACCGGAACCTGCAGCATACTCAACTCCTCGTTAAATTACAGCAGATGTATCTTGTTTGGGCTCATTGGAATGGTCTCATTGAATAGTTCATATATAGGTATAATTCACTAGCTGGGCTCGCGGCTTCGCTCGTCATACTTAATGTTGCTATCGCACTGTATTTTTATCCCCGACCAAAAAAGAGGGGTGTTATAAGTTTTGCATGTGTATCTGTGTACTTTGGTGCTAGATGGTAACCAGGGTCTGATAATGGAGCTGGAAGGTTGCCATAGGAACTCGGTAATTAAACGACATAACCCCATCTAGTTTAGGCTCGTTTGATCCGTCTTGACGAGTACTTTGGTGCCAGATGGTAACCAGGGTCTCATGATGGAGCTGGAAGGTGGCCATGGGAACTTAGTAACTACACAACATAACCCCATCTAGTTTGAGCTCGTTTGATTCGTATTGACGAGTTCTTTGGTAAAGGATGGTAACCAGGGTTTGATGATGAAGCTAGATGACTATCTATGATATTCCGCTATTGCTGGGTTAGGTAGGCTTGTGACCATCAAAAACCGAGCGAGCGAAGCGAGCGAGGCTCGATCTACTTTTGGTCACACACCTTTGTTAAAACAGTTATGGAGCTGATCTGATGATAGAGCTGGAAGATAGTCATGGGTACTAAGTAATTAAACGACATAACCACATCGAGTTTGGGCTCGTTTGATCCGTCTTTATGAGCACTTTGGTGCCAGATGGTAACCAGGGTCTGATGATGGAGCTGGAAGGAGGCCATAGGAACCTAGTAATTAAACGACATAACCCCATCGCGTTTGGGCTCTTTTGATCCGTTTTGTCTCATACATATTTCGCAATACCCTAATACCGTATTTCGCTATAACTTGCATACATATTTCGCAATATCTCTCATACATATTTCGTAATACCATTCATACATATTTCACAATACCTCTTATTTTCGCAATTGCTCTCTTGTACATATTTCGCTCTCATACATATTTCGCAATACCATTCATACATATTTCGCAATACCTCTCACACATATATCGCAATACCCTCATACATATTTCGCAATAACTCTCATACATATTTCGCAATTCCCTCACACATGTTTCGCAATACCTCTCATACATATCTAAAATACAAATGAAACGGATAGGGATTAGAATGAAATAGGAACGAAAATATAAAAAACTTTAAATAAAACTTAAATTTAAAATTAAAAAACCCCCGACTCAAAACCGCTAAAAAGTAAATAAATAACAATTATGTACTCCCTATTCGACCTTTTAATTTTATGATATAATATTTATTTTAGTTAATAGTAGTTAGTCATGATACTTCCAAAGCGTCATCAGCGTTTTGAGTCGGGGGTTTTTTAAATTTAAGTGATGCCTCAAATGTGGGCTCTCACAAAACATTTTGAATCCAACCGACATCCAAGACATTTATCCCAAATTCATGTATAAATAATTTTCTTTCTTCTCTACTCCGGACACAATCCATTAACAAATGTTGTACATCTTCAGTTTTGTCACAGTATATACATTTATCCGAATCTATTTTTTAACCCCCGACGCAAAAAGAGGGGTGTTATAAGTTTGACGTGTGTATTTGTGTATCTGTCTGTGGCATCGTAGCAACCAAACGGATGGTCCGATTTTGATGTAATTTTTTCATTAAAAAGGCAAATTTTGCCGATGGATAGTGCCCAGATCGAATTCTTAGAGCTAATTTTATGTGATTCCTGTTGAGTTTGTATTGATCATACCACGGCACACGAAGAGGCTCATTTTGGATAGTTTTATACCAGATGCCTTTTTAACCTTAAAGTTTGACGTGTGTATCTGTGTATCTGTGGATCTGTCTGTGGCATCGTAGCAACCAAACGGTTAGTCCGATTTTGATGTAGTTTTTTTGTTTGAAAGGTGACCTGTGCGGAAGTGTTCTTAGCTATGATTCATGAAAATCTGTTCAGCCATTTGAAGATCACCAGCTCTTTTCTATTTGATGAAGCGAAATGAACAACTTCCACTGGTTAGAACGATTTGAAATTTGGTATACTGTAACTGTCATGATATTGCAAGAATATGGTAAACTTGATCTGATGCTGCAGCATCATCTGGAACCTGCAGTACACTCAACTTCTCGTCAAATTACAGCAGATGTATCGTGTTTGGGCTCATTGGAATGGTCTCATTGAATAGTTCATTTATAGGTATAATTCACTAGCTGGATTCGCGGCTTCGCTCATCATACTTAATGTTTATTGCTATCGCGCTATATTTTTTCCAGACCCAAAAATAGGGGTGTTATAAGTTTGACGTGTGTATCTGTGTACTTTGGTGCTAGATGGTAACCAGGGTCTGATGATGGAGCTGGAAGGTGGCTATAGGAACTCAATAATTAAATGACATAACACCATCGAGTTCTCATACATATTTCGCAATACCATTTATACATATTTCACAATACCTCTCATACATAATTCGCAATACCCTAATACATAGTTCGCAATACCTCTCGTACATATTTCGCTCTCATACATATTTCGCAATACCTCTCATACATATTTTGCAGTACCTCTCACACATATATCGCAATACCATTTATACATATTTCACAATACCTCTTATACATAATTCGCAATACCCTAATACATAGTTCGCAATACCTCTCGTACATATTTCGCTCTCATACATATTTCGCAATACCTCTCATACATATTTTGCAGTAACTCTCATACATATTTCGCAATACACTCATTCATATTTCGCAATACCTCTCATACATATCTAAAATACAAATGAAACGGATAGAGATTAGAATAAAATGGGGAACGAAACTATAAAAAACGTCAAATAAAACTTAAATTTAAAATTTTAAGAACCCCCGACTCGAAACCTCTAAAAAGTAAATAAATAATAATTATGTACCCCCCCTATTCGACCTTTTAATTTTATGATATAATATTTATATTAGTTAATAGTAGTTAGTCATAATACTTCCAAAGCGTCATCACGTCGGGGGACCGCTAAGTTATTAAACTTGTAACTGTCACAGATATAAAAAATATTATGACGTCCGTTCTTAACTCCTAGATAAAAGATGTTAATATGAAATCCACAATTTGTTGCCATAGGAATATTTTCGATCACTAGTTTCGTTTAAAAAAAATAAAAATAAAAATATGGTGGGAAATATATTCCCGCTGCCTTATAAAGAAAGGGTCGTGCCCACGGGTCGTGCCCTCCGAAGCACGGAGAAGCTCAAGATAACAAAACCCATCCAAACGCTGGCTAGGGTCGATGTCGCTTAACTTGCTTGTTCATATTAGAGTGCGACAGACCACACAGCGACGCCATCGAGCTCCTCGTCGCTCAGCGACAATATTTTTTCGAATTCCGTAGATTCATTTCCAATGTGCACGATAGTCGTGTGAAGCACGAAATCTGTGAATTTTTTATTAAATGTATTCTCTTAATTACTATTAGCCATTGCTTTAGTAAGTGTCAAAGACGTTTTCAATCTAAAAACCTTAGAAAAAATTCGGCCTCTGCACTGGTGGCTGAATAATTCTTTTAGTTTCTTTACACTTCCTTGCCTTCCTTATTTCGAGCCTGACCTGAATCCAATTGCGGGTTATGTTACGAACTTAAAATCCTCATTGAAGTAGGTTTAACTATTTTAATATTACAAAAAATATTTTTACCAAGGCCATGGTCTGATATCCAATATCGACCATCCCCATGGCTTTGATGCCCAGCGGCTTTTGAGCCTGCATCAGCAGCATATGCACGAGCTTCCTGTTGCTGGTATTCATGTGCTCCCACGGCACCTCATAGACGGCCTTTTTTAAACGGTCAGTTTGCAAAGCGAATAATTCTTGTCATGGCATGCGTCTGAAAAGTCTACGACTTAATAATTAGAAACCTGCTATTATAACAGTTTAAAAATCCACAGACTTTACGCAGTACGCAAGAATTGGAAATGTACCATAGTAGCTAGAAAAAATATCCTACCTATGAAAGATAAAATGTCTAAAAATATATATTTGGATAGTCCAGCTAAGCGCAGAGGTGCTTTTTTCTCATTTTTTCGATATAAAGGGTGTCCCAAAAGTAAAGAGACTATTCTCAAAATCAAACTAGGCATAGAAAAATATTTCAAAAAAAAAATTATTGTCATGGTATAACCATAGATAACATATCTATCAAAATAGGCGGGATTTTAAATCGTGATTGTTATTTTTGAAAATGAAGCGAGCTGAACAAGAATTGTTTTCAAAGAGAGTTAATTCAATACTATTTGTGTCATGGGAAATCTGACACAGTACGTCATTTTATTCAGAGGGAGCAAGAAATACTAGTCTGTACAGAATAATAAAACGTTATGAAGAAACAGAAGAGACCGATTTCAAAATGATTCCGGGCAGACCTCGTACAGTATCTACATGTAGAAATATAAACCGAGTAAAAAAGGTTTTTGCACAGGCATGTTCAACATCGGTGAGAGTTGCGGCGGATAAACTAAACATTTCTAAGTCCAGTGTATCTAGAATAAAATGTAAAAATATAGGCTTGAAAGCTTATGTAAAATTAGCCGCTCCCAAATGTGTTAAAGATCAGGAGGCGCGTGCCAAGCGTGGGTGCCGTAAAGTTTATGAAAAAACTTTGAAAATTTTTCTTATAATTTATGATGAGACATACGTACCGGTTGACCCAAGCGATGTTCCTGGGAAACAATATTTCCACGCAACCTGTCGTGACATTGTTGATTATAATGAAAAAATCGTACCAAAGGCCAAGTTTTAAAAAAAATACCTTGTTTGGCAAGCTATCGATGAAAACGGCAATGTTTCCGAACCCTATTATCGTACAGGGTCTATGAACGCCCAGATTTATCTTAAAGAGTGCATTATCAAACGTCTAATACCCTTTATAGACAAGCATTATCAGAGAGAAGATGTTTTGTTTTGGCCGGATTTGGCTTCATGCCATTACGAGTATATTGTTACGCAGTATTTACAGATCGCAGGTGTTGAGTTCATAACTAGACAAAATAATGCCCCGAATGTGCCTCAAGCTCGAGGTATTGAAATGTTTTGGGCCCTGTGTAAAAAGGAGTATAAAAATACACAGATATACCACAAACGTTGACATCTTTCAAAAACCGATGGACCAGATTGGCCAAAAGAGTAGCAGCTACATCTGGAAAAGCGGTCATGAAGCGTGCTGCTATTAATTTGAGAAAAATTGGATACAAAGGAATCGCTGGAACAAATTTGATATAGGTGTTAAAAGTAAATTAGTTTTACTTTCATTTGCATTCCAAAAACTTATGCTATCAGATTATTTTTTATTAAATATTGTTAAGATCATTTTGTCTCTTTACTTCTGGGACAACCCAGTACCAAATAGTTTCGTTAAAAAAAAATCTTTGTGTATTTCGTGAAACAGAACAGAGTAGTTCCGTATCTGCTACGCTTGGCTTGCTTGTAGATTTACCAATATGGGGTAAAAAGACTGTAACTAAAATGACTATATTTGGTAAGCAGTCTTTTAACATTTTGTGTTCTAGTGAAAACCGCGCAACTTCGTTTGCGTGTATTTGTTTATGCACAGTAGCGTATAATGACAGACTTTTGATAAAATACTTTTCGGGACAAAAAGTACTCTATGAGTTAACCCAAGGTATCCGCGACCTACATACCAAATATCATAAATATTGGTCCTGCCATTTGAGCGTGAAGACGTAACAAACATACACATACCTTTCGCCTTTAAAATATTAGAGAAAACCAGGCGCCGCGTGTGAATGCCACCATTTTGGTGCTACCAACTATTTTAGATTAAGATCAGAAGTCAATGTTAAATTTATAGCACCAAAAAATATTTTCTTTCTTTCTATTTCTTTCTATTAGATTAGTAGACACAAAATGATTTACTATTTTATTTCAACCTCTTTATGGTGAAATAATATTTATTAGAATAACATTACAAATTACAAACTTAGATGATATAATATAAATTAAAACTATACTAACAATAAAAACTATCATTAAGAATTAAAAAGACATGGTGCCCAAAATGCTAACAGCGTTACCTCACTGAACGGCGATAGAGATCCGTTGAGCGAATTAACAAAGGATAATTTACATATCGGTGTTTTGCTCGAAATCGTTTTTGTATTGTATTTTTTAAAATCTTATTAATGATGTGTCGGAGCCGCGGTTCCCCAGGCATCACACCCAGCCTGGCCGGGAGATCTCCCCGTTGTAGTCTGTGGCGGTCGAGCATATTACCATCGTTCCCGCTACAGTAGTGCAGTCCTATCGTAACCTAATAAAAACCAGGCAAGCACGTGTCGGGCCACGCACAATGTAGAGTTCCGTATTGGAATCGCATTTCTTGCTTGCAGATGAGTACAATGCCATATTCTATGACATTTGTACGTTTTCGTCAAAGAAATTTTACTTCATAAGTTCGTCGGCTATTACTTGGTAACTAGCAGTGCCTACTTAACCGTTATAGTTTTCCTTGTAGGTTCACTATATGGAATACTACCATGAATTTTTTCAAGTTTCTAAACACAAGACTTTCGGAGATAGAGGACCACGGTGAAAAACAAAAATTGGCACTTTAAATGTAAATAATTCGCAAACGGATCATGTATCGGAAAATGATCTTCCCACACCCTCCATGTTTTTAAGAGACCTATCTAACGATAACCCACAACATGGGGTCGGTGCGAAAAAAATATTTGTTCTGCCACTTTGTTAGCAGTGTTAATATGAGTGTACATACCAAATTACAGCTTTCTAGCATCAAACGTCTAAGCGCTAGACAGCGGACGGACAGATGGCCAGACGGACATGGCGAAACTATAAGGGTTCTTGTAGTTACTACGAAACCCTAAAAATGATGGTAAGTACTTAGCACTAACTTAGCTACTCATTAGTTATGGAAGGGCGTGGTCACCTGACACAGGCATTATTAGCTAGGTGACTTCGAATGATGTTACTATTCGAAAAAATAAAAATAAAACAAAGTCATACTTCGTAATATGTATTTCAAAGGAAAGAATATAATGTATTATCTTTTATTTATTTATTTTAGGATCAACAAACAGTGTGTACACGAAATTATAATAACAAACATAGCTTTAAATTGCACAAATATCGTGCCGCCAACTCCGATGACCACAGATAATAATACAGAATAGTATCGGTGTGGTGGTAGAAAGAAAGAAAAAATGGAACTCCTTCCCGGATTTAATAGTAGTTTAATTTAATAGTATTTAGTCTTTATTTATTAGGATAATTTTAAATATATTTTTTATTATTATTTTCTGAATCATGTAAGTAGAATCAAACATCGTCTGAAAGTGTGCGTAGCATAACGAAATAAGTTATCGAAGTTTTCAGTATCTGTAAACGAAACAGTTGTAATTAATATCAGAATTAAGAAAAGATTGATTTTTAGCAATAAGGCCGCGTTGTCGCGTTTCACTAGTCTTAAGTTGTCTATAATATGCAAACTGTGTCCTATTGTTGTGATTTGCAAATAAAGTATATTATATCTATACATCAATTACTATTTTATTTTTTACTGTATTAGGAAAACAGAACATACCTACTTATACAACAAAATATACATAAATTTTATAGTAGGTACTCAATTACATTGTTTTTGCATGTAGGCGTCTAAATGCTTGTCGTTTAAGAACAGTAGATTTGGAATTACATTTATTATATGCATTTGCCGGTCTTATTTCCTGTAGTTAGTTCGCTGTCCCCCGGGAATATTCCCGTATTCAACTATTACCATAGTTTTCACTTTTTGACAGATTCTTTATCTTAAGGTCCCATTACACCTTGTAAATTTTTTTCAGATTTTTTTTATTGATATTGACGGAATTAGGACTTTTCCACACTTATTGTAACGTACTTCACAATGACATTCGTTAAAATTTTATGTTCTTTAATGTACCCGAAAAAGGATGTAACATTTGATTACTGATATCGGTAGTTCGAGATTTGTCGGCAGTGTATTATAACCTTACTGTTCGAGACATAAATATTCGTAAATTTTTCGGCAAGCGCAAATACGATATTATTCGAGTAAATATTTTTGTTTTGTGTTTTTGGTAAAGTTCTAATACATTTTATTTAAATGAAAACAACTATCGTATTACTTCGATTCTGTGTGTGATTTGGCTACAGTGATTGTATCTGTGACCTACCATCGCTCAACAAATTCTTCTAACAAGTCAACGGTGTTTAAACCAAATCCCGACCCCCACGTTCGTAACATTTGGTGTCAAAAGTAGGATTTGGAGATGCTAGTGACTCCGAGGGAAGAAACCGCCGGCGTCAGAACGAGGGCACAGGAAGCCGCGGAAGTCATGGCTACTGCTCGACAGGACCCATCAACGGACCATCGGGACACTTCTACCGACTCCATCGACCAGGACCAGGCGACATCAACTATGCAGGCCCCGTCCACTAAATCCACCCATCGGACCTCGTCACCAGCTTAAGATGCTAGAGCATCTGCATTCGACTTTAATAGATTAATGCAGATTATGGAATGCATGTGCCAGGGGCAAGAGAAAATGCGCCAAGAGCAGGAGGAATGGCGTCAAAAATTACTGCATGCCGTAGGTTCAGTGGATGATAAGGTGGAAAACCTACAGAAGAATGTAGACCAAGTAGAAGTAAGGGTTATCAATCTGGAGGACAACATGGACATTGGACACCCTATAAAAAGATGTCGATGGCTGCGAAAGGGGCTTCTGCGAGTAGAGACTACAACAATAAGTTAAACATTATGTTATTGTTTAAGTCCATAACAAATATCAAAAACTATTCCACTGATACACTATCGGCATTCTATTGAGACACGATTGAGACATAATTGAGAGTCCATTGGTGCATTTGTTTAGTAGAATCGGGCCCCTGTCATGTCGAGTGGCTTTGCTATAGGCAGCCGGGCGCCTCTAGTAGAAGTTTTAACCTACGACGGCACTACATCCTGGACCGCCTACCATCAGAAATTTAAGACCGTGGCCAATGCTAATGGATGGATGGAAGAACAAAGGTTGACAACTCTGACAGTTGCACTTCGGGGATCGGCTCTTCCGGTTCTGGAGGCGCTACCGTCCTTGGGGAGCACATTCAAGGAGCTAATGGAGGCACTGGAAGCAAGGTACGGCGAACAACATCTGGAGCATGTCTTCCGTGCTCAACTATGAGACCGAACTCAGCGTTCGGGAGAAGAGCTGCAGCAGTGGCCCTTGGATATTGAGATGCTTGTCCGCAAGGCCTACCTATCTATACTACAGCGTTTCGTCGATGGGATCAAAGACATGGAGATTAGGGCTGCGGTATGGCTTCGCCATCATGCCTTACTAAAGGAAGCCCTAGCGCAAGCCCTGGAAGAAGGTGAAACCCTGCGACGTGATGTTCGACCAGTTTACAAAGTACGGGAAGTAATGGAAAAAGTGCGGGAGATAAAGACGTCGTTCCAGCCGAAGAAAAAGACCGGACCTAAGTGCTATACACCTAAGTGTATATGGAGATACAGGCCATTTGCAGTTTGAAGAAGGAACAGCCAGGGCTAAGGGGCGGGTGCTGGCTGGAACAGAAGAAACCCCGAGAATGATCGTCTCACAAGCTAACAATGGGAATAGTTCAATTTAATCTTGCAGTCTCTCCTGAGAGACTGCAAGAGAACTGTGGACACGGGTGACGGGAACCTCTAGGACAATAATCACGCTGAAACTGCAACTTCATGCAAACCATGAAGAGGCGCAACAATACCACTGATGTCCAACTTATTTCCGCTTCCGGCCAGCATATACCCGTTCTAGGGGAAATATTGGTCACAGTACAAGTGGGTGAAACATCATACACTCACAACGTTATCGTGGCTGAAATTATGGATGACTGCGTATTGGGCCTCGATTCATGAGAACTTCTGGCATGGCAGCCAGGACAATAGTCAATGGGAACACGACTGCATTTGTAAGTTGAGGCACTTCCATACAGTCCAAGGGAAGCTGTGGCCTGGAATTCCGGGCAGTGTTGGGGAAGGTTTGGTAGTCACCATGAAACTTTTGCGGCTTTTAAGGGTTTTCAAGAGATTAAATTGAACGAAGGCGACTAAAAAATTCAGGCAAATAATACAAAGGATGTCGCTCTAAAAAGAAATTCTAAAAGAGTAATCGTTTTTTGTTATTTTAATAATAAAATAAAGATTTTAACTGAAAAATAGTGTTTTTTTACAATAAATATTTGTTATTGTTGTATATGAAACGCAAGTTGAACCAAGACTGACTTTTATTGTGTACCCACACTTCAATTGATAAATATATTTTAACATATACCTACAACATCTTCCCTATATTTTTTTTTTTTTTTTTTACATTCATGCATTATTATAAATTAACAATTATTATTATCTTATCCTTATTATATTTATAAAATATTATTAAATTTATTTAACCAGTAAATAAAATAAAATAACTATATTAATTATACTATAAAAACATTAGGTTGTATTTCATGCTCAAAATAAACAATTAACAGGTATAAGTAAATAAATCTTTTATGCGTATATCTATGGATGATTGTAACGAGAAATTAACTTTGCATGTTATTATTATTTTTAAACAATTTTGCAATATTTGAACGAGCCGCCGTGCCTGCTGCCCTACGTGATCGCGCTGACTGTATCGACCTGCTCTTACCAAGATTTGTGCCATTGGGTGACCCTTCCCCACTAGAGTAAACATACGTTGGATCATCGCTGTTGCAACCATTGCTCTCGGCGCTAGACCATTCTTCCATACTTTGTACGTCACGACCGTTTGCCGGGCTCTGATTTTGAGATTGAACTCCGGGGTTGGTATTTATTAAGTGACGCCTATTACGTCTGTATCGCTTCCCTGCCGTATCAGTTACAAAGTAAGAACGAGGTTGCGGGGCACGTGACTGTACCCGCGCATGTTTTCTGCCCGTAGGATCCACCATGATTCCAGGTTGACCTGGGGCTAAATCTGGCAAAGTTCGTGAATGACTGTCGTAATATTGTTTACTGAGAGACTGTTTGTGCAATATAGCGTTATGATCTGTGGTGTTGTCGCGGCTGGGCTGTAGTTTACTTTCGTGCGATGGGGGCCTAGTGTTAAGCCGGCGGCCCATTAACAGTTGAGATGGGGAGCCGATACCGTCTCTCGGCGTCGCCCTCAAGTTTAACAATCCTAAATAAAAATCAGTGCCGGATGATACTGATTTAATTAACATATTTTTAATAGTATGTACGCTTTTTTCGCTTTTTCCGTTTGACTGTGGATAATTTGGAGAAGTTGTTGTGTGACAAAAATCCCACGTCTTACAAAAATCTCTGAACTCCTTGGATGCATATGCAGGCCCGTTATCAGTTATTAATTCCCGAGGAATACCATGTCTGGCAAATTGCTCTTTCATGGCCACAATAACGGACTTACTATTGATACATTTTAAAGGATTCACCTCAATAAAATTTGAAAAATAATCGACCAATATTAAAAAATATTTTTTGTTATATTGGAAAATATCTGACCCTACTTTAGCCCATGGTAAACTCGGCACCTCATGAGACAAAAGGGGTTCCCGCGTGGGGCGCGCAGCGCGCTCCGCACATGTGACGCAGCGGCGGCGCACCGCCTGCTCCACGTCCCGTGTCATACCCGGCCAGAACATGACGTCACGGGCATGTCGCTTGCACCTATCTATACCCATATGACCCTCATGCACCCGCTGAACCATTAATCGTCTTAATTCTCGAGGAATGTACACTAAGTCGTCTTTAAATATTAATCCGTCTATAAATTCAAATGATTCTCTGTACGACCACAGGACCCGCACTTTCTCATTTACCCTGTATTTATCATTTGGCCAGCCATTTTTTATGTAGTTAATTATTAACTGACATTCTGAATCCTTAGCTATAGTTTCTTTAATTAAATTAAGTTTACTATCACTAAATCTTACGTTTTGTAGCAAAAAACACGATTGTTCCGTAATCTCATCATTAATTTTTTCTTGTACTAATTCCGGTATCGGCGCCCTAGATAACGCGTCCGCTACATACATGTATTTACCCGGTTTATAGATAGCCTTGAAATCGTAACACTGTATGCGTAACATCATTCGCTGTAATCGTGCAGGAACAGAATGCAAGGGTTTGTTAAACAAAGCCTCTAAGGGCTTATGGTCTGTTTCCACAGTTACATCCTTCCTGCCGTAAACATACTGATGGAACCTTTCTAGAGCGAACACTATCGCTAATAACTCCTTCTCAATTTGTGCGTATCTACACTGTGTGTCTGTGAGCGTGGACGATGCAAACTCGACCGGCCGGCCGGCCTGCATCAACACCGCGCCTACTGCGCTCGAGCTCGCGTCGACTGATAACAAAACTGGTTCACGCGTTGAGTACAATGCTAGCACCGGCGCACCGCACACTGAGTCTTTTAACCGCCTGACAGCCGCCTCATGGATTTCATCCCAATACCAAACCGAATCTTTCTTCAAAAGAGAACGAAGAGGAGAAGCTGTTTCAGAGTAATTTGGAATAAACTTAGATAAATAGTTCACCATGCCTAGAAAGCGTTCTAAAGACGGTTTGTCACATGGACTGGGCATATCTTGTATTGCTTTTAGTTTAGTATTATCTATTTGCATACCCTTGGAACTGAAAGTGTGCCCCAAATAGCTTACTTGTTCAACACCGAACTGACATTTCTCCCTATTAAACTTAATACCTGACTGCCGTGCTCTTTCAAGCAGAGTCTTCAACCGCTCATTGTGTTCAGACATAGAAGATCCCCATACCAAAATATCATCTATAAACGATTCTACTCCCTCAATATCTTCTAAGATTTGCCGCACCTTAGCATGGAATACCTCCGATGCACTATTGATACCATAAGGTAATCGTAAAAATTGGTATCTGCCAAATGGCGTTCCAAACGTACAAAGATCTGCACTTTCATCATCCAATTGCACCATCCAAAATCCAGATCGCGCATCTAACTTGCTGAAGTATCGAGCCCCCTCTAACTTCGTAGCGATATCCGTGAGCGTCGGTAAAGCGTAATGTGCGCGGCGCACTATCTTATTCAATGGACGTGGATCTAAACAAACGCGAATACTGCCATCCTTCTTGGCCGCTACTACAATCGCGTTCACCCAAGGTGTGGGATGAGTCACCCTTCTAATGACACACATTTGTTCCATTCGTGTTAATTCCATTTTTAATTTATCGCGAACTCCTACAGGAATTTTTCTAACGGGACAGACCGTCGGCTGTGCATCTTGCAAAATTGATATTTTATATTTACCTGGCAGTTTACCTAATCCTTGAAATAAATCGCTATACTGATCGAGTTTTATAGAAAATACACGTTTTATTAAACACAATTCCTCACATGCGTCTTTGCCTAGTACGCTTTGACAATCATGTCCCGATATAATGAAACGCAAGTGGTAGATATTATTCTTAAATGTCCAAGTGATATAGCATGAACCTATAATCGGGATAGGATTGCCACAAAATGATATTGCCTTTGTGTTATTAGTTTGCAAAAGAGAAAGATCTAAACCTAACTTCTCGTATGTTTCCTTAGACATTACATTTAAGTCGGAACCTGTATCTAATTTAAATTTTTGCTTGCGGCCATTAAATAATGACAAAGTTTCATACCATTTAGATTCCAGCTGCGTGTTAAGGCTGTTGACCATAGACACAAAATACAATTCTTGATTATCATCACTTACAGTATCTACATCTTCTTCTATCTGGTACACATTGTGCCTTAATCTCGGGCACACACTTTTGAAGTGACCTACTTCATTACATCTAAAACACTGTGCACTTCTAGCTGGACAGCGATAACCACCATCACACTGAATCCACGTACATGATCGACACCTGTTCCGCTGCGCTTCACGCCGCGGCGCGCCGCCACCCAGCACGCGGCGTGCGTCGCCTGCGCCCCGGTACGCGCCGCGCGGCTGGACAGCGCCCCGCATTCGGCCCCAGCTGCTTCCACCGCCTGCGGCGCCGCTCGCTCGCCTCGATGGCCTGCCGTATACCGCATCAACGGTCGCCGATGCGCTTCCGTCGCTCATTTCCGTCTTGGTCCCTTCTATCTGGCGTTTCTCCTCTGTAGACATTTCATTCGCTTGACACAATTTCACAGCCCTGTCGAGGGTGAGGTCATCAGCTCTGAGTAGGCGGTCTCGCAACTTGCCGTCAAATACGCCACATACTATGCGATCCCGAATAAGACCTTCCTCTAGGTGTTCAAATTGACACTGCTGCGAGAGCAGTTTTAAGGCTGTCACGTATTCGTCTATCGATTCACCATTCTCCTGGCTTCTAGTGAAAAACTTAAAACGAGCCATGGTTGTGTTTTGTTTCGTTCCAAAATGCTCATTAAATTTGTTCACAATAATGTCAAGATTTTCACGATCATCCTCTTTGTTGAACTTAAATGTTGTGTAAATGTCGTAACCCTCGGAACCGATCAGGTTTACCAATAAACTTGCTTTCACATCAGTCGATTCCTTATGCACACCAGAAGCTTTTAAAAACACTTCGAACTGTTTGTACCACTTTCGCCACGCGTCGGCCCGACGCGCTGGCCCACCTTCTAAGCACAATTCAGACGGCGGCCGCGCATGCTCCATCTCGATTTATTATTACAATAACACTTAACTAATGTTAAAGATAACTGTCCTCCTCGTAAACACGTATTAATTATCTCTTAAATAATTTTATTTACTAGACCGCTGTCACCATGTTGTATATGAAACGCAAGTTGAACCAAGACTGACTTTTATTGTGTACCCACACTTCAATTGATAAATATATTTTAACATATACCTACAACAGTTATTTGCTATAACTGCAAAGTGTTATACATAAAATATCTAATTATCTAGATTCGACGAATAACACGATTACACAACAATACGTCAATGCGTTTGTTTTCACTGATACTCGAATAAAATGGCTTTAATTCGTTACGTTTACCCAGCGCAATATTGAGAATAACGAATAATATCGTAATACTTTATTATTGTGAAGCTCGAATCTTGGAATTTACTCGAATACTATTGTAATTTCTGGTAAAATTAATTTTATTAATAATTTAAATACCAATAATAATCAATAATCACAAAATGCATATCTTTATTTCCCAAAAAATTAGCTTTCTTTTGGTATATGAATGGTTTCTTTACCTTGTGTATTTTTAAAGTTATTTAGTAAAAACAGTTTTTTATTTTTCCTGTAAAATTTAGATTTTTCGATAACCATAATATTCGCCGGGGACAGCGAGTTGTACAATGAGGTGCAAGAAAGGTGGCAAGATTGTGGTTTTATTGGGAACTCGAATTGATAAATTTTAAGGAGAGTTGATAAAACAGAGATCTTTCGTCTTTCCTGGAGCGGCAATAAGTCATGCTTTTGACATTGGAAATGTCTTTTCGTTCGCTCCAGTATAGGCTCCGATTTCACGAAAAAGTGCGATCCCCTTATATCTTGGAGAGTTGTGAAGATATGATATTCATAAAAGACGCGTATTTACGAGAGCTGTAAGGTGCAAAAAGAATTATTTGAGAAAGTCAAAAACGAAAAAAGTTATGGACGAAATTGTGAAAATAAAAATCATTTCTTTCCGATTTTTTGATTTTGGCGCTCGATATTTTGGAAACGAAGAATGATATCAAAAATTTGAAAAAAATTACCGATGGCTTAACTCTTTATAGGGCATAAGCATCTAGGGTAGATAAAAAAAACTATGTTTTTAGATTGTTTTTTTTATGTTTTCAAAAAATAAAAACACGGCGGTAAAGATATTCCCTCTGCCCGTGTGGCTTGAGGTTCTGTGGTCTGCTGAGTACCAGATATATTGGGTAAAATTTCAAATCTTGCTGCCCGCCTAGAACGATCGCGTTGGGATGGGACGACGGAGGACGGAGGGCTAGATGAAAAATCAACAGATGAACTGCTAGGTTCGACTTTCGAGAGGTATTATGCTGCTAGGTGGATCAGGTGTCGGTGCCATGGGCCCGTCATTATGCTCGTCATAGTTTTTTAGGATCGTTCAATACAGTACGTTTTGAACCTCGTCTTCAACAGATTCAAAACCATCATCAGATACATCGGGAAGACAAAATATGTCTTCCAATTCGTTGACTATTTGTAAATCTATATACATATAATAAAACTGTAGACCCCGATATGTCTGAACATATTTGGCAAAAATGGAGAGGAAACAGTTAGAGAAAGGTAATAAATGCGAAAAAAAATTTTTTTTTTTTGTCTGTCTGTCTGTTTGATCGCGCACATCTTCTAAATTACTGAATGGATTTTAATGCTGTTTTCACAGAAAGATAGAGCTCGGCTTGGAGCAGAATATAGGTTTTGTCGCATTTAAATCGGATGTCAGGAAAATAAGTTATGGTCATTTAAAGGTCACCCTGTCTATGTAAGAAAAAAAATATTTCTCGCACTTACAAACTTGAGACTTGGTACACCATAACTACCGACAACAGACTAGACCGGACCGGACCAAACCGAACCGAACCGAACCGAACCGGACCGAACCGAATCGAACCGGACCGGATGTCAGGAATAGAAGTTACCCTCATTTCAATTTTCAACAGCCTAAGAATTTTAAAATTGTCATTCACTGCAGAGTCGGAATCGCCCGATATCTCATAACGACCATTTTTAAATTCAGTAGCACTGTGTATGAAAGTTTTTTTTACTTGATTTAATTATTTAAAATTTTGTTCCTCTAAAATTCACTAGATGGCACTGTTAGATTCTGAATCGCACTATGAAAGTTTTTTAGTATAACTGAGCTGACCATTTCAATTTTAATATAATTTTAATTTTTCACACAGATTTTTAACCCCCGACGCAAAAAGAGGGGTGTTATAAGTTTGACGTGTGTATTTGTGTAATTGTGTATTTGTGTATCTGTGGATCTGTGGATCTGTCTGTGGCATCGTAGCAACCAAACGGAGATCCGATTTTGATGCAGTTTTTTTGTTTGAAAGGTGACCTATTTGATGAAGGGAAATGAGCAACTTCCACTGGTTAGATCGATTTAAAATTTGGTATGCTGTTACTGTCATGATATTGCAAAAATATGGTAAACTTGATCTGATGCTGCAGCATCATCTAGAACCTGCAGTATACCCAACTCCTCGTCAAACTACAGCAGATGTATCGTGTTTGGGTTCATTGGAATGGTCTCATTGAATAGTTCATTTATAGGTATAATTCACTAGCTGGGCTCGCGGCTTCGCTCGTCATACTTAATGTTTATTGCTATCGCGCTGTGTTTTTATCACCGACCCAAAAAGGCCATAGGAACTTAGTAATTACACGACATAACATAACCCCATCGAGTTTGGGCTCGTTTGATCCGTATTGACGAGTACTTTGATGCAGGATGGTAATCAGGGTTTGATGATGAAGCTGGATGACTATCTATGATATTCCGCCGTTGCTGGGTTAGGTTAAGTTAGGCTTGTGACCATCAAAAACCGAGCGAGCGAAGCGAGCGAGGCTCGACCTAATCTTGGTCACACACATTTGTTTAAACATTTATGGAGCTGATCTGATGATGGAGCTGGAAGATGGTTATGGGTAGGTACTCAGTAATTAAAAGACATAACCCCATCGAGTTTGGGCTCGTTTGATACATCTTGACGAGTACTTTCAATAACTCTCATACATATTTCGCAATACCTCTCATACATATTTCGTAATACCATTCATACATATTTCACAATACCTCTCATACATATTTCGCAATACCTCTCGTACATATTTCGCAATACCGCTCATACATATTTCGTAATACCATTCATACATATTTCACAATACCTCTCATACATATTTCGCAATACCTCTCGTACATATTTCGCAATACCGCTCATACATATTTCGCAATACTATTCATACATATTTCACGCAATACCATTCATACATATCTAAAATACAAATGAAACGGATAGGGATTAGAATAAAACAGGAACGAAACTATAAAAAACGCCAAATAAAACTTAAATTTAAAAAACCCCCGACTCAAAACCTCTGAAAAGTAAATAAATAATAATTATTTACCCCCTATTCGACCTTTTAATTTTATAATATAATATTTATATTAGTTAAGGCTGTACCAACAAATTTCGCTAAAATTTTGCTGTTTTTCAAGTTGTCTCTACTCCTAGCTACCATAACGAATAACCACCAAAAAAATATAATCATTGTACTACATTTATGCTTCGAAATTTGAAATTACTGAATATTTATGGAGTAATAAAATATTTAAGGAACCTAGTAATCAAAGAAAGAATGCGATTCAACTTGGGTATTTATGCATCGATTCGTGTAAAATTTACATTAATACATAGGCAATAATATTATCTACTTATTTGTAGCTTGGTTTTTGAATTTGAGTGTATTTCCACCAAGTCACAAGCAATTTTCCGTCAATTACGTAATTTCTGGATAGCGGGTGACTAGACACAAGGTAATCAGTGCGCTCCCACGCTTTCGGATGGATGGACGTATGCCAAATTTTCGCCGCACCATGCATGCTCTCGATTTTTTATTATTATGACGAAAATATTATTTTCGTCATACAGATTCATACAGATTGAGCTAGCCCCAAAGTAAGTTCGAAACTTGTGTTATGGGATACTAACTCAACGATATTATGTTTTATAACAAATACATATATAGATAAACATCCAAGGCCCGAGGCCAATCAGAAAAAGTTCGTTTTTCATCATGACCCGACCGGGGATCGAACCCGGGATCTCCTGGGTGGCGGTCTGGCGTGGTAACCATTACGCCACGGAGGTCGTCAAACCAAATACGTTGAATTATATATTATGACGTATATTATTTTATCCACGATAATGATTGTGGCTCATTACAGCGCCACATACATACAATAAATAAATTTCGCCACTTCTCCTATTGGTTACATGGATTTGTGGTAGATTCAACAAATCGCTAGTTTTAGTCCCGTGTCTCCTGGTTCGATCCTTAGGTTGGTGCTCATACTTTTTGATTTTTATACTTTTTTTAACAATATAATTTTATGATTTACTTTTTACCTAACAATTACGAACAATATAAAACTATTATAAAAATATGTAATAGAATGCCCTCAAAATTTTAAATAGGAATCTGATATTTACACATTCATTAGTAAATAATATTTTTCGTTCTCTTATTTTTAAACATTATTTAAAAAAAAGAAAGAAACATGAAATTAATCATATGAATAAAAAAAAGTATAAAATCAAATAATAAAAGTTTGAAACTGGAGACCGCACATTTTTTATTTACTAATGATTTCTTGAATCTACCACTATAAAGCCACCGTAAACAATAAGAGATGTGGCGAAATTTAACTATGTATTGTATGTCGCAAATAAAATTATGATATAGATTACGTCATTTATTTGACTAATAGTGCCTTTCATACCATACTAGTGGGTGCCTGCGGCTTCGCCTGCGTGGAGTTTGGTTTTTTTTGTTTTACGCATTTCTGGGATAAAAAGCACAATGGGATAAAAAACTAAATGTTGACTCGAGATCTCCGTGTAAAATTTCATCAAAATTCATTCTTTAAATTCAGTGGTTTTTGCGTGATACGGTATAACACGCAGACGTACAGTTTTTTTTGTCGAAAATGACTATTTTGGTACTGTATCGATAGTAAAATCCAGCCGATCAAAATTTCAAAAAAATCCGTGAAAACCGGTACAACACGAGTTGTAGCAAAATGACCTTTTTCATTGAATGTGAATCAGAGAAAAATACCCAATTTTTCTGTCTAATCCATATTTTGATAGGGCTTATAGTTCCTGAGATAGTATGGTACAACTAGAGCAAAAAAAAACGGGTTTTGTTAAATAATTTTGTGTAACCAACCAAATACGACATAACATACATCGCCTGCAAAATTTCATTTGCAATGTTAAGATTTGTTTTTAATAATATATAGTTCTATCATAACTCATATATCATTTTAAAAGTGTCAACTGATATTGTTTAGTTCTAGAGGTCTATGGAAAGTGTTCAAATATTTTAATAATTGGTTTCTCAACTAGATGTCGTTAATATTACCGCGCCGCGCGTCATTGCCAGCCCTCTAGTGGTGAAAAAGGCAAGGTTTTTATCAAAACTTAGTACTACAAAATGATCAATAGATGTCAAGTTTTTGGCATTTTACGTAATATTAAAGCGGGGTGAAGGGGTGAAGTAACGTTACTTAGAGGTCAAATCCTCAAGGTCATCGGCTCCTTGGAGCCCCTTAATAGTAGTTAGTCATAATACTTTCAAAGCGTCATCACGTCGGGGGACCGCTATAGACATTTAAACATAACTGTGTAGGTACTATGTATTAACTAATAGACAGTAGAAATTAAATTGTCAGCTAGTAATAAATATTTACTTAGCGGTACTTACCCCCGACGGAATGACGCTTTGGAAGTATTATGACTAACTACTATTAACTAATAATATAAATATTATATCATAAAATGAAAAGGTCGAATAGGGGGTAAATAATTATTATTTATTTACTTTTCAGAGGTTTTGAGTCAAGGGTTTTTTAAATTTTTAATTTAAGTTTTATACATTAGGTATTTTGATTAGGTACGATAAAATTAAATATTAAAACACATCAAATAGACAATTAGCAATAAAGAACACTGACGTCTCGGGGAAAAACTATAGCAGTAGTAATAGGAGACTGTTAAATCCTCCTATACTATTATAGTCACAAGCCCAATTCCAATCGGGCGAAGCCGCGGGCACAGCTAGTCGTTAAGTATTCTTCTACTCCTACTCATTTGCCAGATAGTCTGTAATAAGCAAAAAAGAAAATAGGCTTAACGTGGTCCGAGAGTCTCTTCGCGAGTTTTTCAAAAGCACTAATATTCTCACGGTGGCATCACAGTGCATTCTTGACAGCATCATGTTTGTTCGTAAAAACATTCATGACTATAACCAGGTGTGTATATTTATAATTTCAATACGCGTAACAGATATAAATTAGCTGTTCCTAAATTCAGGCTTAGGAAAGCGGGCAAGTCATTTATGATTCAAAGTTTGCATTATGTATAATAAAATTCCAGAATATATAAAAAAAAATGCCCAATAATCGATTTAAATTAAATATCGAAAAATTCTTAACCAGTAAAGCGTACTATACTATCAACGAGTATCTAAATGAAAGGTCTCCCTGGCCCCCTTGCGAAGGTGAAATGCTAAAACTTGTCGTGAAAAGCCAGTCAATGTTCAATAAATTACATAAATAAAAAATTGTGTTCAATATTGTAATATGTATGTCATCCAAATGGGGCTGTTTTTTATATTATTTACATTTTAATAATTTAGATTAAATAATTGGTGACAAGGATGTTAATGTGTACGGGCACGTCATACTCGCAAATTGTTCAAACTGGCGGTGGCGTTGTGGGTCAGGTTACTGTTGTTCCCTTCAATATTGTCATAATATGGTATGGTATGGTGGATGGTGAGCCCAGTAATGGGTGTTGGCAGGCTGACTCTCACGTCAACTCGAAAATACACGAGAACGGTTGCTGCCTTGCGGGCCTGGTCTGCTCCTGGATCTTTAACACCGATTTTGCATTTTATATTTTAGATTTAATTTTATGTTAAGACAAATTAATGGCACTATTTATTAACGTAATGTTGTATGTATGTACCTAGTTTTAAATTTTATGGTAAAAAAACACGATATATTTATAAATGCCAAAAAAGGCTGTAACAGGTTTTCTTTCGCCATTTCTTTTACCAGTGGTCATTTTGCTTTTGTTTCCGAAATAGTAGTAGTATATAGAGTAGATTAATCCCACCAAAAACATTTTCATGTAAAATGTTGCCAAGACGAGACCATAATGACTCGCATTGTCAAAAAGTTATCAGATCTCATGTAGAGCCAAGCTTATAACTCTACACGCCCTACCTCTACAAGGTTAACTTCACAAACTCTACACCTTCAAGTGACGAAATCGGAGGCTTTAAGACATTAATAAAATCTAAAGTATAATAGCTACGACATTCAAACTTTATGTTTAATGATTGTACTGGTGTCATTATATCTTGAAATTTTTAACTATTTAACATCATCCAAAACAAAATTATGAGAATTTAAAAAAAAAACGACGAAACGTTTCGAGAAAAGGTAGGTAGTGCCCTTGCGCTCCGCTTGGCTTCTCGTGCGAGATTTATACAAATCATTTGTTACAACTGTATACTCTGACAAGAGAACGTGTTTGTGAAAGCTTATTCGCTAAATAAAAGTTTTGAATTTGAATTTGGTTACCCCACGGGCAAAGGGAATATTTTGACCACCACAAAAAAAGCGTGTAAGAAAAGCCTCGTAAATAAATAATGAAAAATTAAACTTATTCCAAATGCAATATACATTAGACATTAAGGTTAATAACAACTTATAGAAAGAAATTTAAAAGATGCCTAAAGATTTAACAGCAGGTGTCGAAATTCAGTTGTTTTTAATCTTGTAACTGTCACAGATAAAAAAAATATTATGACGTCCGTTCTTAACTCCTAGATAAAAAATGTTAATTTGAAATCCACAATTTGTTGCCATAGGAATAAATTCGATCACTAGTTTCGATTTCAAAAAAAATCCAAAAAAATATGGTGGGAAATATATTCCCGCTATAAAGAAAGGGTCGTGCCCACGGGTCGTGCCCTCCGAAGCACGGAGAAGCTCAAGATAACAAAACCCATCCAAACGCTGGCTAGGGTCGATGTCGCTTAACTTGCGTGTTCATATTAGAGTGCGACACACCACACACGCCATCGAGCTCCTCCGACGCCATCGAGCTCCTCGTCGCTCAGCGACAATATTTTTTCGAATTCCGTAGATTCATTTCCAATGTAAAAATCATCCCTTAGGGGGTTCAACGGGGGCGCAAATTTCGTATGAAACTTTGCCGTTTTTGAAGTTATTCAAATGAAATTCAGCATTAAGATTCTTTATTGAAGGCATGAAACACGAGTAAAATATTTTTCTCAAAAATTATCCCTTAGGGGGTTAAACGGGGGTGCAAAGTTAGTATGAAACTTTGCCGTTTCGAAGTTATTCGAATGAAATTCAGCATGAAGGTTTAGGCGATACGAAGTTCGCCGGGTCAGCTAGTAACATATATAATCAATCAATAGGTACTGCATTACCATTTGTAAACATTCCAGAAGCAGTATACAGCAGCAGACTAAATGAAACATGCAGTAACTAGCCATCATATAGCCAAAAGCGCTTGATATACGAGTGATAAATCTATAGAAAACATAAAAAACATTTTAAATATATACATTTGGGTGGACTAACCATTACACATCTTATCGAAATAACACAATTTTATCGTATGACTACAGCATTTACGACCCATTAGACATAATTTAATTTTAGTCACGTTTGTCGGCGACATATTGTAATGATTATAGTTACTTACGTGGTTATAGTTCTGTGGTGGATAATCACCTCCGTAAATTTTTTGTGGACTACTTTGCATTCCGTCTCGGAATATAATTCTACTTTCAATACATTGCCCGACTTCAATTCGCCTTTTGGCAACGGAAATTGCGTGAGGTCATAAATTAATATTTTTAAATGTCCCCAGGTGTGGATCACAATAATGAAAAGTAGTAAATCTATTATACAGAATAAACACGAGCACACGATACCAATATATAGATTGAATATAGTTAATGGTATAAAGACTCTGATGTCTTCTTCGTAGTCGAAGGGAAGATGATAGTACACAGAATATTCATAGGTTGTGTTTGCAGGCCGGTCGTAGCGGAAGGCTCCCGAGTTAATGTTATTTAAAATCGGTATGATGTTGAACAGTAAATAAGCCGCTATCATCGCCGCTGTGATGTATACAGTTATGTAGTGCGATAACTTATGTACACGCAATTTTATCTGAAAATATATAAATTTGCATAATTAATATAAATTACTATACACATTATATAAATATAAAAGTAATTAGCACATCTGCGTCTCTTTTTAAAAAATTCTCCAAACGAAACGACTTTACCCCATCTGGGGGGCAACCATGAAATGAAATTCCGTAAATACGGATTGACGTTTCGTTGAGTTCCAAACAGTTTTGAACCTTAGAGCGAGGCCCATTAGTGCATTGCGCTACGTTGCATCGTTCGCAGCGTCGTCACTGCGTCGTTTTCCATATATTTTTTATGACATGCCCCATTAGACCGTTGCGTCGTCGCGCGCGACGTTTTAACGGACCGACGGAAAAGGGACGAAGCGGGAGGGAGGGTGATGCGCTGCGTTGTCGGAGCTCCGCTGCGACGACGGACAGTGATCCAGAGGGTGAACTGAGACGCAGCTGTGACGGCGTGCATACCCTCTTGCGTTGCGTTGTCGCAGCGTCAACGCAACGCAGGTGTGGCATACAGTGCGTTGTTCCGTTGCGACGACGCGACGCAACCACAACGCAACGCACTAATGGGGCTTCGCTCTTATTCTAACTAAATGTCTTTTTTGACACAATTTTAATGTTTGTAGGGCTGATATTAATCGAGACTAATTCACACGTAAGTAAGTTTTGTCGGCTCTTTACGTCTATCTTTTGTGGATATTCAGGTTTTTTATATATTTGGGACACGGCATGTGACGCCAGCGCCTGCCAGATGGAGCGTCATGGATCCAGGAATAGGAGCGACGAGACATCCTTTATGGTGTCTCGTTCGTGATTAACAATGGCGTATTTTCGGTAAATTTATCATATTCTAAACACTGTTATGACCCTTCTTGTTAAGATGTTAAGACTGTGCGAGCGAAGCTAGATATTAATACAAATCACGGACACCTTTTTAGCATATTCGGTTTTGGCTTCGTGTCGGAGAAGGTGAATCACATCCAGGAACTCACAAACAACCGTTTGATATCTTTTTCTTAAAACCAGTGAGTGTCTCACCTGAAAGTAAATATTGTTATAAGCTTAGACACAGAATTCATAACAGTACTAACGTAAAGCTTGTGACAGCGCTCATAATAGATATATCTTTTTAAAGAGAATCCTGTGAGGTGTAGATCGATAGTTATGAAACTATTGTGTTTGCAATTATGTGGCGATATAGATTCTTAGAAGTTTTTATATCACAAGATTTAAACCTCGTATCTACCAACCCTGTCGTGCTGAAACCGGTAGGTATTCAAAACTCATTCGTTGTATGACGTGCCCGGAGTGTGGCTTAGGCAAAGTTTGGATACTCGATTCAACATAATAAAATGAAAGAAACGTATGTACATAATTATGCCAGATACCAGAAATTATTCTTACCAGCCCCACTGTGTTCATGAAAATAGTTATGTAAGTATGCCCCAACTGAAAGAAATTGAGCGTTCCCAGCTTCTCCTTGACGTAGGCACAGCCTAGGAACCAGATAGCGGTGGTTACGGTTATCAAACTAGCACGATATAGCGAGACAAATTTCGATTCCTTGTCACCGATGGCGTTTCCCGGCCAACATCCAATCAATTTCATAAGTGCGGATAACATTTTCATATATTTCACATCTTGAGCTTTACGCTTGAACCTGTACAATTTAGAAAAGGAAATTTTTCAAAGAAGACAGAGTTATTTCCATATAATTGTGTTAAATTTTGTAAAGGTAAATATGTATATATGTATAAGCAGTGGCGGATTATCCTTAAGGCAAACTAGGCACGTGCCTAGGGGCGCAAGGTAACAAAGGGGCGCGCGGGCGCGTGGAATTTTGAAACGAATAAAAAAATTACATAAAATTTGATGGATTTCCACCTGTTGGGAAACTCGATTGAGGCCTTCGAGCCTGGTGCTAAGTCCTTCAGCGACTATCCGCCATGATCACGATGTCGTCGGCAAATCGAAGGTGAGTGATAAACTTGACGTTGATGCCGAATCCTTTCCAGTCCAAAAGCTTAAAGGCATCTTCCAGAGAGAGATATAACATCTCCCTGTCTCACGCCTCTGTGTAATGAGATTGCCATCGTGTTCTGTTCCTGTACTCGAACTGACATGGTGGGATTTTTGTATAAGCACGACACCGTCACGCTTCGATATTCTTGCGAGCGAGACGATTCGTGTTAACCCTTGAGAATGGCTTGTAGACGTGGCTCAGAAGCGAGATAGGTCTATAGTTCTTCAAGAGGGTTTTATCGCCCTTTATAAAGAACAGAACCACCACGCTTCTGTTCCACGCCTCAGGCGTTTTGCCCTCGAATAACACCGAATTAAAGAGCTTCTGAAGGACTTTAAGTACCGGTGTACCACCCGCTGTCAGAAGCTCTGCAGTGATTCCGTCCTCGCCCGGCGCCTTGTTGTTCTAAAGCTGTTTAAGAGCCATCCTAATCTCGTACAAGCTGATGTCCGGGATGTCTTCGGTGTAATGTTGGGTTAGCGTGGCTCTTGGGTCCCTCGCAGTTCTGCTGCTGACGGGTTTGGTGACTGAAGCATCATAAAGCTGCCTGTCGAACCTCGACTTCCTTGAACACCTCTGCCGTCGTTGGCGCCATGCTACCATCCTTCGTCTTAAGCTTAGTCAGCCGGCTCTGCCCAAAAATGTCTCTTGCGAACACTTTCGAACTTTTATTTCGCTCAATTGACTCCTTGATGCATTTAGCATTGAAGGAGCGAATATCGTGTCGCAAGGACTTTGATATGTGGGTCGAAAAATGAACATGGACAAGACAAAAATAATCATGTCGAATGTCCATGTCACACCCGCCCCGGTCTCAGTTGGAAGCTCGATCCTCGAAGTCTTTGACGAGTACCCTGGACAAATCATCCAATTAGGAAGGTCTAACTTCGAGAAAGAGGTCAATCGACGAATCCGACTCGGGCAGCTTTCGGGAAATTACGGCATATCTTCTCGTCCAAAATTCCTCAACGAAGAACCTTCGAGCAATGTGTGTTGTCAGTGATGACGTATGGATCCGAGACGTGGTCGCTCACTATAGGCCTCATAAGAAGGCTAACGGTCACTCAGCGAACCATGGAATGAGCTATGCTTGTGGTTTCTCTACGAGATCGAATCAAAAATGAGGAGATCCGAAGCAGAACCAAAGTAACCGACATAGCCAAACGCATCAGCAAGCTGAAGTGGCAGTGGGCAGGGCATATAGCGCGCAGAACCAATGTCCGATGGGGCAAAAGGGGTCTGGAATGGAGACCACGTACTGGAAAGCGCAGCGTGGGACGGCCGCCTACGGTGGTCAGACGACCTAAGGCAAGTCACAGGAAGCAGGCCAGCAGGTCGCACTGGAAACGTTTGGGGGAGGCCTATGTCCAGCAGTGGACAAATTGTGGCTGAGATGATGATGATGAGATGGATTTCCATGTTCGTTACTATTATCTTGAAATGATAAAAACAGCCTCGTCTTTAATATAAAGTGCCAAGTTTGACAGACCCGGTGGTCGAGTGGCTAACAATGGTCACTTTATCTCGAGGGCCGCGGGTTCGAATCCTGCGCAAGGCAAAGATTTGTGTGCATGAACATGTCTGTTTGTCTTGGTCTGGGTGATTTCAAGTATAATAAGTATTCATTTACAAAAAAAAGTATTTATATGTATTTATCAGCAATCTAGTACCCATAACAGCTTAGTTGCTTTGTTTGGGACTTGATGGCGTTGTGTGATTCGTCCAAGAATTTTTATTTTATTTATGTAGTGTAGGTATATAAAACTTCCAGCTATGCAATGAGACAGTTAAAATACAGTCATCTATGTATACTATTACCCGTGGTATTTAGTAAAAATTTTGTAATATGGCCGCTAGGGGCGCCCATGCCATGCTTGCCTAGGGCGCTCTCGACATTTAATCCGCCTCTGTGTATAAGTAGGTAAGTAAGTATTTATTTAATTTACGTACATATTCCTGTACATAGGTACACACACATATATACAATATACATACACGCATAATAGCTTAGTCAGAGCGTAGTCGTCCGCGGTGTGACGTAAACTAAAGCACAGTATACATAATAAAGAAAGCTTTAAAAACCATCCGAAAAACTTCAAAAACCATCCGAAAACAATCTAAAAATCATTTGAAAACAAATCTAAAAACCATGCGAAAACCCTTTAAAAACAATCCAAAAACCATCCGAAAAAAACCTAAAAACCATGCGAGAACCCTTTAAAAACCATCCAAAACCCCTTCAAAAACCATCCGAAAACAATCTAAAAATCATTTGAAAATAAATCTAAAAACCATGCGAAAATCAAAAACAATATAAAAACCATCCGAAAACAACCTAAAAACCATGCGAGAACCCTTTAAAAACCATCCAAAACCTTTCGAAAACCATCGGATTCTAAAAACCATTCGAAAACACTTTAAAACTATCCAAAAACCATCCCAAAATCCTTTAAAAACCATCCGAAAACATCTAAAATACATCCGAAAGCAATCTACAAAAACTTATCCGAAAACCCACCCAAAAAAACCTTTCAAAAACCTTCCGAAAACAATTTTAAAAACCACCCGAAAACCCTTTAAAAACCATCCGAAAACTATCAAAAAACCATCAGAAAGCAATCTACAAAAAACCCATCCGAAAACCCTTCTAAAACCCACCCAAAAAACCTTTCCAAAACCATCCAAAAACTATCTATAAACCATCCAAAAACCATTTAAAAAACGTTATTTTATCATCCTGCGATGGAGCAAGCCAATGTACAGCGAAACTCAAGTGGGGGGCAAGGACTTCCCATTTGCCGCCGGTGGCAACTGGGAATTTTTATTAATATATTTTATTTTTATTTAATCTCCGGTGGCTGATTTCGCGGGAGCAACTGCGAATAAACGAGATTCTCGCTCCTTTTTCCAAAAATCAAATGATTAGTGTTTCTGCAGCCCAGCGCACTCGTGTTAATTTTATGACATAGATCTGCATAGATCTCGTTTGACAATAAAACTTAAATTAAAAATTTTAAAAACCCCAGACTCAAAACCTCTAAAAAGTAAATAAATAATAATTATGTACGTATTCGACCTTTTAATTTTATGATATAATATTTATATTAGTTAATAGTAGTTAGTCATAATACTTCCAAAGCGTCATCCCGTCGGGGGACCGCTAAGTAAAAATTAATTACTAGCTGACAATTTGATATAGATCTACTGTCTATTAGTTAATAGTATGTACCTACACAGTTATGTTTAAATGTCTATAGCGGTCCCGCGACGTGATGACGCTTTGGAAGTATTATGCCTAACTACTATTAAATTTTTAATTTAAGTTTTATTTGGCGTTTTTTATAGTTTCGTTCCTATTTTATTCTAATCCCTATCCGTTTCATTTGTATTTTAGATTATGTATGAGAGGTATTGCGAAATATGTATGAGGGTATTGTGAAATATGTATGAATGGTATTGCGAAATATGTATGAGAGGTATTGCGAAATATGTACGAGAGGTATTGAAAGTACTCGTCAAGACGTATCAAACGAGCCCAAACTCGATGGGGTTATGTCTTTTAATTACTGAGTACCTACCCATGACCATGTTCCAGCTCCATCATCAGATCAGCTCCATAACTGTTTAAACAAATGTGTGTGACCAAGAGTAGGTCGAGCCTCGCTCGCTTCGCTCGCTCGGTTTTTATGGTCACAAGCCTAACTTAACCTAACCCAGAAACGGCGGAATATCATAGATAGTCATCCAGCTTCATCATCAAACCCTGATTACCATCCTGCATCAAAGTACTCGTCAATACGGATCAAAAGAGCCCAAACTCAATGGGGTTATGTTATGTCGTTTAATTACTGAGTTCCTATGGCAACCACCCAGCTCCATCATCAGACCCTGGTTACCTCTAGCACCAAAGTATACAGATACACACGTCAAACTTATAACACCCCTCTTTTTGGGTCGGTGATAAAAACACAGCGCGATAGCAATAAACATTAAGTATGACGAGCGAAGCCGCGAGCCCAGCTAGTGAATTATACTTAAAAATGAACTATTCAATGAGAACATTCCAATGAACCCAAATACGATACATCTGCTGTAATTTGACGAGGAGTTGAGTATACTGCAGGTTCCAGATGATGCTGCAGCATCAGATCAAGTTTACCATATTCTTGCAATATCATGACAGTAACAGTATACCAAATTTCAAATCGATCTAACCAGTGGAAGTTGCTCATTTCCCTTCATCGAATAGAAAAAAGCTGGTGATCTTCAAACGGCTGAACAGATTTTCGTGAATCATAGCTAAGAACACTCCCGCACAGGTCACCTTTCAAACAAAAAAAACTGCATCAAAATCGGATCATCCGTTTGGTTGCTACGATGCCACAGACAGATACACAAATACACACGTCAAACTTATAACACCCCTCTTTTTGCGTCGGGGGTTAACAAAACAACCCATAGCGCGACTTGTGGCGCCATCTGTTGACCGATACAGAAAAATAATTTTCTCATTGGAACGACATATTTTCACCGGATAAAAAGTAGCCTATGTTGGGCTCTGTACCCCTAACATTATGTTTGCAAATTTTCATAATGATCGGCTGCTTAGTCAAGCCGTGAAGGAATAACAAACAAACAAACTCACTTTCTCATTTATAATATTAGTAGGTATTATTATTTTTCTATTTATATGCTTACTTCTCATTACAATCTTTGAAGCGTTTATGAAATAGGCAAGCCCGACCGGGAAAGTGCCACCCTCTTACAGAATATTGACGTGAAGCAGCAATGCGTTTCGTTCGGTGAGTGAAATGTTTTTTCGATCGCGTTGGTAGGGGGCCGTTTTCACCGAAAGTGCGACATCGCTCTGGCTTCGTCAATTTTGGGGCTACACGGGTCAATGGGGTATCAAAAGACGTGTCTTGACGAGATCTACAAGATTGTGTAAAAAAAAAAGACAAAAGCTTTAAATAAATAAATAAATAAATAAATAAATATAAATATATAGGGACAATTCACACAGATTGAGCTAGCCCCAAAGTAAGTTCGAAACTTGTGTTATGGGATACTAACTCAACGATATTATATTTTATAACAAATACATATATAGATAAACATCCAAGACCCGAGGCCAATCAGAAAAAGTTCGTTTTTCATCATGACCCGACCGGGGATCGAACCCGGGACCTACTGGGTGGCGGTCTGGCGTGGTAACCATTACGCCACGGAGGTCGTCGGCTTTTTCGCAAAAATTGCAAAAATGACGAAAAATGACGTGATTTTTCTACGACTTGAATCGACGATATCTCGAAAACGAAAAGCGATATCGAAAAAATAACACTCGGGGTATTGAGTCGGGCTACAGTTTGCAAAAAACGGAACCTCGCTATCTGTAATAGAGTTGGAGAAAGCTTTACCTTTATGCGGCGAAGTTTTCGCGTGTTCTAGTCAGTTTCGTGTAATAGTAGTAAGTTTAATATTTTATTTATTTAAGTTGTAAATAGTGATGGGTCGAGAGCAAAAACAAATTGGGTTTACGCCCAAATAAATGCCTGAGCGCTGGGACTGCGCTGGGCTGCAGAAACACTAATCATTTGATTTTTGGAAATAGGAGCGAGAAACTCGTTTATTCGCAGTTGCTCCCGCGAAATCAGCCACCGGAGGCAGATCTCGCAGAAGCGAGATCTGCTCAAGCGTTTTGGGCGTAAACTCGTTTTAGCCCAATATGCCCGTTAATGCCCAATTTGTTTTTGCCCTCGACCCATCACTATTTACAACTATTTTGTTTTTAATCTTACGTACTCAAGTTCACTCCCATCGACAATTAATTTAAACTTCATTTTGAAATATTTTCAGTGTTTAAAAAATTCTAATGCACAATATAAGTTATGCTTCAACATTAGGATTAGGTATATTGAAATGACCTCAAAGACTAGTTCCTTATAACTAGGTCTCCTGCACTTCCTTTTTAGGGTTCCGTAGTAATTCACGTCGTCAAAACGCGTCCCTTTGTGTTTGCCATGTCTATAGTCTGCCGCCTTGTGTGAAACGGAACCGGAAGCCCAACTCCCATACCTTTTGTCTCCTTTTACTTCCATATTTCCTTGTAATGGTCGGCAACGCTTCAGGAATTCTCCTGTATTCTTTTCAAGTCGACGTAATGAGGTTTACTAGAAGTGAAAAAGAGACAACATCATATGCCATGCCTTTTAACCAATGACCAATTTAACTTGAACCCTGTCAAATCAAATAACATTATATTTAATTTTTAATTACTTACTGTTACTATTGATGAATATGATTCAGACCGCTTTATACTTAGTTAGAATTTTAACTGTTTTTCCCAGATCACGAACATAATAGTACGACGACATTATATAAATCAGAAGGAAATCAGTTGTTTGAATATTTACAATTTATAAAAATATTAATGACAGATGACACACATGACGGATGTGATGTGTCAAAATCACGGACCAAGGAATCACGTTGTCCCTTAAGATCCCATACAAACTTTGCCTCTCTTTTTCATCCCCTGTTAAAATTTCGAAAAATCTTATCTTATCCACGGGCTCATTTATCAACCTCTTCCATAAAAAAAACCTTAACTTTTTCGTAATGAAAGCAGGGTAATTAGTTAGGTACTAACTAGTTACCCTGCTTTCATTACGAAAGAATGGTGGAATTAGTGATTGTATACCTAATAATTGGCAGTTGGTAAACTAATACTTGAACTGCTCAGACGCACCTATACAGAACCCTACACTCGCGTGGTACCACCACCCTTGCCCGTTTCTTTTAATAAGGTATCATGATATCGCGAGTGATTTTTCCAGGTGGAAATAATTGTTAAGGAGCATAAAATGAAAATTGTTACGTGTATCATACCACAGATATCATACTAATATTATAAATGAGAAGCAAATTTGTTTGTTGGTTATTTGTTTGTTTGTTCCTCCTTCACGGCTTGACTAAGCATCCGATCATTATGAAAATTTGTATACATATTGACAGGGGTACAGAGCCCAACATAGGCTACTTATTATCCCGTGAAAGTATGTCATTCCAATGGGAAAATATTTTTTCTACTATAGAGGGCGCTGTATGGGATGAGCTATCGGCCAACAGATGGCGCCACAAGTTGCACTATGGGTTGTTTTGTTGTCAAACGAGATCTATGTCATAAAATTAACCACGAGCGAAGCCGCGGGAAAAAGCTAGTATACAAATAATAAGATTTGTTTTGTTGTTTGGATCGGAAGAAATGGCGTTCTCTTGTGTGGGAGACTCGGAGGCTAAGACTCACTTTGGGTCGCTGAGCTATCGGAGTAAGTAAATGTTGTTGTTCGCGTTCAATTTATTGAAATCCTGTATTTTTATCAATATAATAAGTAAGAATGGAGGAAACCAAAGGTTTGGTAATCCAAATATAATTATATTCTTTATTCTTTATTACATAAAAACAAAATACAGAAAAAACAGTTATAGTTAGTGTACATAGGTGAACTTATCTCTTTAAGAGATCTCTTCCAGCTAGCCTAGAACGGGTGTCAAACAGGTTGTACAAGGGCGGTAAACAACAATGTGCCAACGGTGACTACAAAATTTCTAACCGTTAAAAAAAAGTTAAATAAATATTCAAATAAACATACAATATTCAATAGAATAAAATATACTTAAACAAAATAAATAAATGTATACTCACCAATATATAAAACAAATAAATAATACAAGTCAATATCAAGTTATACTCGAAGATAATGTCTTTAGATAGTGCTCTCACGAATCTGTGTAGGAAGTTTATTCCAGAGTTGAGCGGCACGAACAGTGAAAGAATTAAAAAAGAATTTAGTGTTGGCCAGGGGATAGTCTAATGTTTTGATATGGCAAGAACGTAGAAAAGAAGAAATAATATGTGCACATTTCTGCGAAGCCAATTCAACTGTGAACGAAATTCCGAAACACGATAGTTGATGAAGTGATGATATAATCTACATGCGGCATCTAAAAAATAAAGACGATTTTATCAACGCCTCCTAGCGGTAGGAATAACCTGACTGGAACAAATTGTATGACATTATGGTATTCCTACGCTAGTGGTATAGGAGTCCAAGAGGGGATTTTTGCAGGTACTCGAGCGCGTCAGAATAAAAAGATATCTGGTACCCTGTTAAGTATCAACACCATGTATTCAGCTCTTCAAGGGGAGTTCTCGTAGGGCACCCATTTGTCTTTATGTATATGAGCCCTAAATGCGGTATCTTAAGCCGATGCTACGTCATAGCGCTACGTCTGTATGTGTGTCTGAACATGAACCCTTAATCTGACACAGGTATTTCAAGTTTTTTTTTTACACTTCTGACAGGGTGCCTTACGAGAACCTCCCCCATTGGAAGAGTTGAAACATGTTATTGGAGTCTGACACGCTTGAGTAACTGTAAAACTCCCCTCTTGGGCTCCTCTACTATAGGAGGCATTGATGAAAAGGGGCATATACTCTCATAGTATATGTAGACTTCTATATAAAATATCCACAGGGAAATTCACAGGCAGAAGATAGTTTAAAAAAGTAATTTCATGTTATAAATAATCGCCCCTTATTCCTATATTATCGTTAAATATCTAAAGAAATTCCACCTACTTTGGAAAATAAAGCTAAAGTATATAGACGAGCCACAAGACGAGCCCATTACTGGTAAACTAATAATTTTCAATAATTCTTTGATAACACTTAATATATGTAAATTATTTTCTGTACCTACTGTTTGCAAATCTACTACACTTCTCATGGATATACTTGTGCATAGATCATAGGTGGTATAGGATTACACATAATGCCCAGCTATATTGGGCAAAGTGATTAATTAATAGGTAGGGTAGAGCACTAGTCTTGGGACACATAAGCGGATTTCTTTGAAAATATTTGTTTACTTCTGTACATGTTAATGCTAGCTGAAGAGTGGATCTATTAATTTATCGTTAATCCAGCACTTAATTCGGTATTTTAATATATTTAACAAAAAAAATCATACAACTTCACCAGCTATTAGCAATTTTGAGCATTGTGATGGAAAGGGGAGGAATTAAGATTATTATTAATCACATCCTAGTTCTTTTAAAATCCAAAAGAAAATGAAGTGTCCCACTAAGTACCACTGGTGCTGTCCCTAGTGCAGTGCTCTACATTTTCTATAATCTTTTTTATTCATCTCCTTGACCAGTCAATAAAAATAATACCTTTAATTGGTCCTTTAGTTGTGGTGATTCATTGACCACATCGACGAAATTGCTAGAATTGAGGCGTTTGCTAAATAAAAACACATTCCATGAACTTTTCCCCGGTACCTATTGCAAACGACTATAGGCTACGGTGACGCTTACCATCAGGCGGGCCGTATGCTTGTTTACCAACTTCGTAGAAAACATAGCGCACCATACAGTGACACGTTGAGCATGCAAAGGCTTCTCAATAATTGCTTTTGGATTTTCAGAAGCCCAAATGCGGCAATTTTGCTTGACGTACCCTGACAAGTGAAAATCCGTGATGCCCGTGATGTGACCCGCCATTTTGTCAAAAAGTGATTAAAATCTTTGATGAAAGAATCGAAATCTGTCAGCGTGCTCGTGGCGGACATTTGCCAGATATCATTTTTCATTCATAATTGCCAATCTTTTCTGTTCGTAATACAATAAAAATTTAAATCATCTTCATCTAAATTCTTCGTTTATTTTGTTTTAGAAAACAAAGCTCTGGTTGAAAACCCCTTTATAAGGTTGGTAACATTACCGGGTAACATAAGTTATCCTACTAATATTATAAAGGCGAAAGTCATGTGTATGTTTGTTACTTGTTCACGCTCAAATGGCTGTGCCAATTTTTATGCTATTTGGTATGTAGGTAGATGATACCTTGGATTAACACATAGAGTACTTTTTATCCCGAAAACACGTTCCCGTAGGATTTGGTCAAAAATCTGATATATATGGCGCTGCTGTGCATAAAATTAAACGCAGGTAACACCGCGGGCAGCAGCTAGTATTATTATATTTTCGAAACACTTAGGTAAGGATCTTAGTAGCTAGAATTTTATAAAATGTAATTAATTAAGCCTATGTAAAGTTGATAAATTATTATGCTTTAACTAGCTTTTCCTCGCGACTTCGCTTGCGTTAATTTTATGACATAGATCTAGTTTGACATCAAAACAACCCATAGCGCGACTTGTGGCGCCATCTGTTGGCCGATAGCATCCCAGACAGCGCCCTCAATAGTAGAAAAAAATATTTTCCTACTGGAATTACATATTTTCAGGGGATAAAAAGTAGCCTATGTTGGGCTCTGTACCCCTGACAATATGTATACAAATTTTCGGCTATAATGATCGGCTGCTTAGTCAAGCCATGAAGGAATAACAAATAAACAAACTCACTTTCTCATTTATAATATTAGTATGATAATCGTCCGAAAGCGTGCGTAGCAAAATAAAATAAGATATAGAAGTTTTCAGTATTTGTAAACGATATAATTGTTTAAATTTAAGTTTTTTTCAATCGTTTAACTTTCGTAAAATAAATGACAGGCCTGGCCTGGTGGTCGAGTGGCTTTATCCCAAGAGCCGCGGGTTTGAATACTTTGAATTATATAAAGAACACCATTTCCTGTTGGATCAACTGTTATGCACAACTATGTAGTTGTGCCAACAGGAAAAATAAAAAAAAACCTGTTGTGCTTAGTTGTGCTATCCAAAATAAGTATTCCTGTTGGCACGATTACTTTTTTTTCGCTGTTTCGTTTAGGTTTGGGGGATACCATTTAGGATTATTTTCGAATGTTTTTGGTATGGATTAGAAAATCTTTTAGATTATTTTTGAATGTTTTTAGGATGAATTAGGAATTCAATTAGGAAATCTGAAAATCATAACTAAATAATTGGATGATTTAGTTAAGATTTTCAGGTTTATATAGCCTTACAATGGTTTTTTGGATGGTAGTCACAGTTTTGGGATGGTTTCCTATTATCCGATGGTTTGTTGAAGGTTTTGAACTACATAAGCAAGTGGCGATTTAGACGATTTACTTTCTACAAAGACGACTTACGTTTACAACGATTTAAGAGATCTTATAAGGGTTCCGTTTTTCCTTTTGAGGTACGGAACCCTAAAAACAAAATAAAACAAAGTCATACTTCGTAATATGTATTTCAAAGGTAACTGAGGTAAAATAATCTGAACGATCCAGAATTAAAAATCATCTGAAAGTGTGCGTAGCATAACGAAATAAGATATCGAAGTTTTCAGTATCTGTAAACAAAATACAATGGTTAATATCAGAATTATAATCTTGGGATTATGATTTGTTATAAGTAATTTTTTATTTATATTTGGTTGGAAACCTAGAAGTGATAATCATGACTCTGATGCACGGATTTATTTAATAGTTACTTCGTAATCTAAAGTCTACAGTAATGCCCATGGAAATGGGCATGAGTTAGGAGGTGACATGGTTTGGTGGAAAAAGACTATCAAATCTCCGTTATGCCGACGACACCATTCTTCTAGCAACATCTGTGGAAGATATGTGCGAGCTGTTCCAAAGACTCGAAATAGAAAGTGGCAATATTGGTCTCGCAGTAAACAGAGCCAAAACAAAGATAATGATAGTGGATCGAGCCGGAAAGTTAGCAAACATCACCTGCAATATTCCTGGCATCGACACCGTCAACCACTACATTTACCTGGGCTCCCAAATCTGCAATGACGGCAGCTGTGTTCCCGAGATAAAAAGGCGCATCGGGATGGCAAAAGATGCTATGACTCATTTGAACAACATCTGGAGGAGGAGAGGAATAGGTATCAAAACCAAGATCAGATTGATACGAGCCTTGGTATTTCCTATCTTCCTATATGGGGTTGAAACGTGGACTATACTGGCCCGGGAAAGATAAAGGATTGATGCATTCGAGATGTGGTGCTGGAGACGTATGCTGAGAATCCCTTGGACTGCGAAGCGCACGAATGCATCGATCCTGAAACAGCTCCGAGTAGGAACTCGCTTGTCCACAATATGCCGACAGCGCATCCTCTCCTATTTTGGACACACAATGCGCAGAGGCGACGAAAGTCTGGAGAAGCTGATTGTGGTTGGGAACACCGAAGGCAAAAGATCGCGCGGTCGCTCACCAAAAAGATGGACCGATCAAGTGAAAGACTTGTCGTCGACAAAATTCTACACGGTCGTAGGAGATGCGTTGGACAGAAGCCGGCAGATCATCCGCTCCAGATGTAACCCTGAAGCTGACCACGATCCTCAGATATGAGTAAACCCTATATTATAATATCGGAGGGCATTATTTATTATTCATTAGTCCAGTACCGCTTTTCGACAACAGATGACACTGCGAAACGAAAACTGTCCAGTATTAGATAACTAAAAAGTAAAAAATAAATGTAAGTAAAAAAATATATTTAAAAACAAGCTTTTATTTAATTGCGCTAAAAATAATAAAATAAACTTTTATTTTAAAACTGTAATGACGTTATAAGTTAATAGCAAAAGTTTTAAAAGAAAAGTTTATTTTATTCTTTTTAGCGCAATTAAGTAAAAGTTTGTTAAAAATATATTTTTTTTTACTTTTAATTTATTTACTTTTTGACCAATAAGGGACTTTAAAAAATATATACACCAATGATTACCAATTCAGTAAATTCCGTTTTGCCACTGTATTTTCTAGAAGAGAGATGAACTTATCTTTTTTTGTTACGGCACTGCCCTGCTTGTATTTTAATTATTTTTTATTAAATGTATCCTCTTAATTACAACTAGTCATCGCTTTATTAAATGTCAAAGACTTTAATTTTAAAACTTAAGAAAAAATTGTATTCGACTACAATTCACCACTAGTGGCTGTATAATTATTTTAGTTTCTACACTTCCTTGCCTTTATTTCGAACCTGACCTGAAATCCTAACACAGTTACGACTACGGCTTAGGTTACGAACTTGTAAATTCATCATGTAAGTAAGTAAGTACGTTTAACTATTTTTAATAAAATAAAAATATATATTTACCGAGGCCATGGTCTGACATCCAATATCGACCATACCCATGGCTTTGATGCCCAGCGGCTTTTGAGCCTGCATCAGCAGCATATGCACGATCTTTCTGTTGCTGGTATTCATGTGCTCCCACGGCAGTTCATAGACGGCCTTTGCTAAACGGTCAGTCTGCAAAGCGAAAAATTCTTGTTATGGCATGCGCCTGAAAGATCTTGTCATCATCTCAACTTTCTCAACCATGAGAAGTTCACTGCTGGACCTAGGCCAGGCTTCTCCTAAACGCTTCCAATATGACAGGCTGTCGGAGCTTAGGACAACATTGGTAACACACTTTGCTCAAAAGATCCTCTTTTGAAGCACTGAGGAATTTGTAGGATCTATGACTTATTTTTTTAATTTTATTTATTTAAATTCCTGCTAACATAATAACAGCTACCTAATACTTTTGAAACAAACCTCTTACCATTGATGCTAGTAGTTCAAACACCATAGACATTTGAATCAATAGGTTATAGATCATAATAGTTAGCATTCCGTAACGTATTAGTGCTTCATAATTCTGTAAAAAAATAAGTTTAGAAAGATGATTATACTTGTGACAAACAAATAATATAAGTATCTTTAAATTCTTCGTACATGTTATTAGATTAGATACTTAACTCTCCTAACTTACTCAACAAATTTGAATTGCATCACATCACCACTCGCTAATTAAGTCCCCATTCCCCAATAGAAACTATCTAAAGAAAGTGTCAGTTTATTGACGACTATGCTATTCGGGTTTGGTGAAACCATGGTGAAACCGACCCTTAGATAATATACACGGTGGTCGGTAATTGGAAGGGATAGGCCCTTAAAAACTGGGCAAGTACGTGTCGGGCCACGCACAATGTAGCGTTCCGTATTTGATGTGCTTTGCTTGCCTTCAGTGGAGTAAAATATCAAATTCTATCACATTTGTAAGTTTTCATCAAATAAATTTTATTTTATAAGTTCGTCGGCTATCACTCGGTAACTAGTAGAGCCTGCTTAACCGTTTTAGTTTTCATTGAAGGTTCAGCATATTATTATACTATCTACTACCATGAATTTTTTTCAAATTTTTAAACTTATGACTTTTGGAGATGTAGGGGGGAGGACCACCGTGCAAGACGAAAATTGACATGATAAATGTACCGAAACGGATCATTGTATCAACTATAATGGTTCCTTGTAGTTTACTAAGGAACCCTAAAAATGATTTTTCCACACCCTCAATGTTTTAAAAAGCTATCTAACGATACCCTACGACCCTACACTTTACCTACACGTAGGAGAGGCACCCCAAAAAAATTTTTTTTTTTTTTAAATTTTGTTCAAGCATTTTGTTATCATTGTTAATATATGTATATGTCGTAGGTTTAAGATGAAATCAGGTTTTTCATCAAAAACCTAGACTGGGTTAGTTTTAAAATGGTTACCAAAGGAATCATAAGAAAAATTGGCGGTTAAAATTATTCGGTGTTATGATAACAGGGTCATGTTGTGATCATTACCCCGCGAATTTTTCTTGTTCAATCAACGCGTTGTGGCCTATTTTCTGCAACGGCCACTAAACTCGTTGTGGTTAGTTTTAAGATGGTTAAAACTAAACCAGTCGAGGATTTTGCCATTAGTTTTATCATAAAACGAACCCAGTCTAGGTTTTTGATGAAAAACCTAGCATGGATATTTTCAGGTTTATGTCAAAACAAAGTAATGATTTTGTCTTCTTACGGATCTTGATCTAAAGTATAGGTTTTTGATCAAAAACCTGATTTCATCATAAACCTACGACATATACAAACCAAATTACAACTTGCGTCTAGGCGCTAGACCGCGGACAGACGGACATGGCGAAACTATAAGGGTTCCTTGTAATTTACTACGGAACCCTAAAAACGGCTAAACTGCAGGTCATGTGCAATAAATTACCACCCATTTCATATATTTTTTAAATAATAGAGAACAAAAGTTTGTTTGTGTTTGAGTACGAATGCCTAAGAACAAATGCACTCATTTTTACAGAAAATCGTTGTTTTTGACGGAAAAAAGGAGAATAGAGCTGAATAAAATTATGTAAGTAGATACTCCCTTATTTTAGTTATTTTGTAGCGGCGAAGACTCGGTCCAGACATTTGCAGCATCCCATAAATCCTTGTCATATGATACTATAATATTATTTCTAAATAAGCGTAGTGTAAGTAATCATAACGGCGATACCATTTGTGAACATTCCAGGAGCAGTATACAGCAACAGACTAGATGAAACATGCAGTAACTAGCCATCATAGGGCCAAATGCGCTTGATACGCTATCGACAAATCTAAAGAAAACACAATAAATTGCCTGAAATGTATGTAATAAAAAGATATTTAAGTAGACAGATTGAAAACGCAGGCATTTCTAGGCACTGCCTTTGTTTGGGATTTATTTCTGATGTAAAGCATTCTGCATTTGTTGGCATGTTCCAACATAAATTTATGCTTCATTAGATTGTTATTAAGAAGTAGTTAATACTAAAAATCAATAATGGTTGTAACTACTTACGTAGCTATAAGTCTGTGATGAACAACTACCTCCTTTAATTTTCCGTGGATTATTATGGATTCTGTCTCTGAGTACAATTCTACTTTCAATTCATTGCCCGATTCGTCTTTTGGCAGCGGAAAGTGGGTGATGTCATAAATTAATATTTTTATATGTCCCCAGATGTGGATCACGATAATGAAAAGAAGTGAATCCATTACGCCGAATAAACACGAGCAAACGAAACCAATAAATAGAGTGAATATATTTAATGGTATATAGACTCTGATGTTTCTTTCGTAGTCGAAGGGAATATGAAAGTACACAGAATACTCAAAAGTTACATTTGGATGTGGGTTGGCGCTGTAGGCTCCCGACCTATAGTTATTAATAATCGGTATAACGCAGAACATTACGTAAGCCACTAAAGTTCCCCCTATGAGGTAAACAGTTAAGTAATGCGCAATCTTGTGTACACGTAGTTTCATCTGAAAATATATTAATTTAATAACATTTTTTTTTAAAGTAAGTTCGAAACTTGTGTTATGGGATACTAACTCAACGATATTATATTTTATAATAAAAAAGACCCGGTCGGGTCATGATGAAAAGCCAAAAAAGTTCGTTTTTCATCATGACCCGACCGGGGATCGAACCCGAGACCTCCTGGGTGGCGGTCTGGCGTGGTAACCATTACGCCACGGAGGTCGTACAAAATATAATAGGTTTATAGGATAGGGACAAATCACACAGATTGAGCTGGACCCAAAGTAAGTTCGAGACCTTGTGTTGTGGGATACTAACTCAACGATACCATATTTCATAGAGATAAATATCTAAGATCCAAGCAATCAAAAAAGTACGTTTGCCATTACGCCACGAAGGTCGTCTGTCATAACATAATCAGTATTAATTTTAATGATCTTGCAAAATAAAGGTTTTATAAATACATGTATGATTTATATATAAATAAAATTCGAACACCTTTTCAGCATATTCGGATTTCGGTTGGTGGTTGAAAAGGTGAATCACATTTACGAATTTACTAACGGCCGTGATATATTTATCTTGAAAAAACAGTGAAATTCTGACCTGAAAGTAAGCATTAGCATAAATATAGGCATAGTTTGGACACCCGACATTATGACAGAAATATGCTTCATACGTAGGTAAGTAAGGAAAATATTCTTACCAGCCCTACAGTATTCATGAAAATAGTTATATAAGAGTGACCCAACTTAAAGAAACTCAGTTTCCCTTTCTTCTCCTTGATATATGCAGAACCGAACACCCAGGTCCACACGCTTAAGGCGGCGATGGCGACGCGATAAGCTTTAACATAGTATTTTGTTTTTTTATCTTCTATAGCTTTTCTCGGCCAGCTTCCAATCAATTTCATATGAATAAATATAAACTTCATATAACGAATATCTTCCGCTTTTTGCTTGTTCCTGTATAAATTATGTTTAATAATTTGTAAATAGTTACTTACTTAAGTAAGCAAAGAACAAAACATAGGAACATAATTAAAAGAAAATAAAACTCAACTACTATTTACAAATAAAAAAACTTGACCCAGATCCCTCGAAAACGGGAGCGTTACGGAAGGCTGGCCTGTATTTCGCGCAAAGGATTAGCCTCGCAATACAGCGGGGTAACTCTGCCAGCCTTCTGGAACCGCTCCCGTTTTCGAGGGATCTGGGTCAAGTTTTTTATTTGTAAATAGTAGTTGAGTTTTATTACATTTAATTATGTTCCTATTTGTTGTTCTTTATTTAATAATACATTATTCCATATAGTTCCTGCCAGATCGTACATTTTGTTGGGTTAGTTAAATACAGGTTTAAAAAAATATTAAGTAAGTAGGCATATTCTAGTTTTATGCAATTTACAATTTTCTTCACTTTCGACTATTTTCCACTTATATAAAAGTGCAATAGGAGTTATCCGAAAATGGTTATAAAATTAACTTACTCCAGTTCGCGTATATCAGCAAACATTGTGATAGTGGCGAAAATATATGATTAGTCCCCGTAACGTGATAAGGATTAGAGAAAGATATTGTTAGAACATAGGACGTCTGTCTTCGATGTTGATATTTTAAATGAACGCAGTATTTAGACTATAGGTATAATAAATATTATGACAATAATATGAGTGATTTTCATGTATTGACTAACTGAATAAGTTATGAGTGGAAAATTATTAAAATAAGTACCTATTAGCTTTTGCCTGCGACTTCGGTCGCGTAAATTCCTATGAATTTATACAATCATTTTCATCACAAAATAAGCATGATTGTGTTAGTTTGTTCCATTTTCTAGTTAGATAACCATTGTCTAGGTATTTTTGAGACGGCAAACAGTTGGCCTTCTCTATAATACCTCCTAACTAGTCCAAAAGAGTTTTCCATTTAAAATTCTTTTTTTTATTTTTTTTATTATCTTTATTTTTTTTAGGAGCTTTTGTCTTTTTAGACATGGCAGCTCCATCATCACAAAAACATCTATATCTAACACAACATAATAACGATAAATATACAGTCAAAGCTCCACTAAACTGCACAAGCTCAAGGCAGCATCAGAGAGGGGGTAGGTCAGAATGCTCTGAACAATCCCCACATCCAGCCTATTAATCTTATAATCTTGGAAAATTACTTGTCTCTTAGTTTGGTTCCGCTCACACTACCTTAGGAGATGAAAGACGTCCTCGATTTGTCCACATATTTCACAATTAGGTGAAGTTACTTTTTTCATCAGATACGCAAACTTCCCCGATGGAATGTGACCGGACCTAACCCTCAGCATAAGTTTAATCTTATGTCTTCCAAGATTACAGCCGATGAACCATGGTATACGTGGAGGTTCACTTTGTATCGTTTTATACCATATGCCTTTTAATTTCGAGCGCTCATTAAAATATTCTTTCCACCCACCATAACAACTAGCTTTAAACTCGAACAGGGCTTCTGAATTCGATGGGCTGACATTATACTCTGTTCCGTTTACGTACGCGTCATTTGCCAATCTATCAGCCTCCTCATTCCCCCATATACCTATATGCGCAGGAACCCACTGCAGTCTCACATTTATGTTGCGCGCCTGCAATCTAAGTAGTTGTGAAAGTACAACAAAGGCTGTCGGTACACCTCTGTATCCAGAGGCGCATCGAGCCAAGTGTTGTATAGCACTCTTACTGTCTGAACATACAAGAACCTTATGCCAATTGTGGCATTCCACATATGTTAATGCTTTAGAAATTGCAATGAGTTCCAATGTCATTGTATTATTGTTAAATAAAATATCCGTTGAGGTCTTCAGAGTATTTATTTTAATTACAATATAAGTCTTTTCTTATTATTTAATATTAGTAACTTAGTTGCTCGTACGTCGTCCTGCGCGTACACAGAGCCGAGACGGAAGACGTCACTGACGTCTGTCACTTTGACATTTCACATTTCTAGATGGGACGTTCCGTTCCATTACATCATCCCCCTTTTTTTTTAAAAAAAAAACTAATACACATCTTCTTAATATTATCCTTAATATTATCCTTTTAATATTAATATTATAAAACACTAATTAAACTTATTATTATTACACGGATTATTAATACCAATATACATCTTCCTTTTAATATTAATATTATAAAACACTAATTAAACTTATTATTATTACACGTATTATTAAAAAACTAATACAAATCTTCCTTTTAATATTAATATTATAAAACACTAATTAAACTTATTATTATTAACATTATTATTACACGTTTTATTAATACCTCTACCCCTGGTATCCAACCAGTGAGAGTGCACTCAAGTGAGCCACAAAGTCTACACCGCCGCTGGTCTTATGTGTAAAGAAGTTCTAGTGTAATTTACATTATTCATATCTAATATATTATATGATCTAAAAGCATTACAACTCTGAATCATACCACGTAACCATACATTTCTGTTAATATCTTTTTTAAACCATACATTTTGACCAACATAAAATTCTTTTTTAATTCTACTAGACTTATTATAATTTTTTATATTTCTATTTATAATCTTATCAAATTGTTTTTTAATATGTTTATTTACTTTTGGCTCTAAATATTGTGAACTTACAATTAACTTTGTTTTTAAATTTCTATTCATTAACAATTCACTTGGTGTTAAAGTTGTGCCCGACACAGGTGTAGATCTATACTTTAATAAAGCTACTCTATAATCAGTTTTATCTTCTTGACATTTTAGTAATATTTTTCTAGCAATCTGTACACCACGTTCTGCCATGCCATTCGACTGAGCATATCTAGGGCTAGAGAAAGTGAATTTAAATCCCCACTCTTGTGCAAATTGTTTACATTCCCTCGAATCACATGGTACATGGTCTGCTATTATTTCACTTGGTATTCCAAATACACAAAAAATATCTTTTAAACTATTAATTACTGAGTTTGCACTTTTATTACTTAACAATTTTATATCTAACCATTTTGAGTAGTAATCATAAATAACTAAATAGCCTTTATTTTTAAAATCCATTATATCAATTCCTATCTTTGAAAATGGCAAACTAGGTACCCTATGCGGCAATAATGGTTCTTTTATATTATTATTTTGATACATTTGACAGGGATAACATTTCTTAACATGTTCTTCAATATGACTATCCATGTAAGGCCAATAATACAACTGTCTGGCTAGTTGTTTCATTTTTGTCATGCCAATATGACCTTCATGTAAATTTTTTAAAAACGATATTCTGAGATTTTTAGGTACTATTAATCTGTTATTAAAAAATACTAAATTCTCATCTACACAGAGTTCTCCTCTTAATTTATAATAATTATGTAAATCATTTGGAATATTATTAGTATTACTAGGCCAGCCATCTTTAATATATTCAATTAATGTTAACAATTCTTTATCTTGTGAACTTTCTGCAATTAATTGCATTTTTTGTTCTTCAGTACATTCCAAATTATGTGATAAGCCTAGACAATGAATGACTTCATACATATATGATTCATCAACATCACTGACTTGCTGATATGATCTAGATAACAAATCTGCTATAAACATCAGTTTTCCTTGCAAATATTTAAATTCTATATTATATTTTAATAACTTAAGTGTCAATCTTTGTAATCGGGGTGACGGGATTTCATGTAAATGTTTCTTTAACAAACTCTCTAGCGGTTTGTGATCATTAACTACCGTGACCTTCCGGCCATAAATAAAATAATGAAATTTTTTTGTTGCCCATACAATACTCAATAATTCTTTTTCAATTTGCGAGAAATTTCTTTCCGCAGGTGTTAAACTTCGAGAAGCGAAGCATACTGGTTTAGAGTTCTGTAACAAACAGCAACCTAAGCCATCCTTAGACGCATCACATTGCAATACAATTGATAACTTAGTATTAAAATTTTGTAAAACTGGGGCTTCAGTAATACTTTTCTTAATATTATTAAACACATTTTCATGAATATCCGTCCATAACCATTCCACATCTTTTTTTAATAATAACTGAAGCGATGATGCAATATTAGCCATATTAGGTACAAACTTTCTTAAGTAATTGACCATACCTAAAAATATCTGCAGTTCTTTTTTATTATTAGGACTTCTCATATTATTAATGGCATTCACCCTTTCCGGGTCTATCTTCATGCCCTGTTCAGAAAAAATATGGCCAAAATATTTAACTTCTTTTAATTTATATTGAAATTTATTCTTATTAAAGCGAACATTATGTTCCTTAGCCCGTTGAAACACTTTATTTAATATTACATCATGTTCTTGTTCAGTGTCCCCGCAAATTAATAAATCGTCACAATACACTATTACACCTGGTATGTCACCAAAGGCCAATTCACTGTATCTTTGAAATATTTCAGGTGCTACTGATAAACCAAATGGCATTCTTAGAAATTTATAACAGCCAAACGGACTGTTAAATGTACATAAATCATTAGAATCTTCCGTTAATTTAATATTATAAAAGCCATCTGACAAATCTAGCACTGAGAAATACCTTTTATTACTTAATTTTGACACAATTTCATCAATGGTAGGTATCAAGTGATGTTCTCTTATTAATACTTTATTAAGATCTTTAGGATCTAAACAAATTCTTAATGAACCATCCTTTTTTTCAATTATTACTAAATTGCTTACAAAATTTTTTGGATGTTCAACCTTTTCAATGACTTTGTGCCTCACCAGAGTTACCAACTTCTCCTCTAAGCGCGATGTCAGTGCGTTAGGCACCCTGCGCGGTGGTCTCACAACTGGCTCCACCCCTGGTTGGACACGCAGTTGCAGAGGACTCCTAAACTCTCCAACTCCCTGAAACAGTTCAGTGTTTCTTTTAATGACACAATCTTTTTGATTATAAGTTTTCACAGTATTAATATTATTACTTTTTATCAAATTAAGTTGACATAATGATGCTAATCCTAAAATCGGTTTTACTTTTTCTTTTACTATTAAAAATTCTGTACTTATACTTTCATCACAATCTGTTTTAAAAAGTTTTAACGTGACTTTACCCTTAGGGGTTATTTTACCCCCTCCGAAGACCTCAATTATTATTTTTGTCTCAGATAATCTTATTTTCCTTTCATCATCGACAATTTTTCTTAAATCATGAATACTTAGTACATTAATTTGAGCTCCGGTATCACACTTGAAAAATACTTTTTTATTCTCAACTTGGAGAGACTCAATCCACTCATTATTTTTTAAATTTATAGAGCAGACTAGTCGTAAATCATGTACATTATTATTAGACTCCTCATAATTAATATTATTTACTTTATTATTAGTAAATTTGCACCCTTGCGCAAAATGGTTCAGTTTATTACAATTACTGCAATGTTTCCCATAGGCTGGGCACTGCCTCGGGCCATGCTCCTTACCACATTTCTTACAATTGTAAAAAGATTTATTAAAATTATTTTTCTGACTATTATTCTTAACAAATTGACTATTATTCTTACCAAATGACCTATTATTCGTTTTATTATTATTAAAATACTTAGCTCTACATTCCGCAGTGGTGTTCTGTTGCTGCGATGACTTCTTCACCTGCACCTCATGCACCTCTGAGTTGGTCAGCACTTTGATGTGTTCTCTGGTCATCTCCGCAGATCGACAGATGTCCACGGCCCTTCCTAGACTTAAGTCCTTGACTTCTAGAAGCTTCTGCTGTATCCTCTGGTCACGTACACCAATGACGATCCTATCCCTCAGCATTCTTTCTGTCTGGTCTCCGAAGTTACAATTTTCTGCCAGTTTTCTTATGTGTGTGTAAAATGCATCAAAGGATTCACCTTCTTCTTGGTTTCTTTTATTCAAATTGAAACTATTAATTACCTCATTTTGCTTCGGCTTAAAGTAATCATCAAAAATTTGCAAAATTTCGTCCAATTTCGCTTTTTCATCTAACTTCAATACATTGAAATATAACTCTTGGGCTTGCTGTCCAATGCAATTTAACAAAATCGCGGCTTTCCTCGTTTCTGCGAGTCTTTCGTAGCCAGCAGCCATTAAAAATACTTTAAAACTTTGCTTGAAACGTTGCCACTGAGGCCAACAATTTTCAATATTATCCAAATTCAAGCATTGTGGCAGTCTATATTCGAAAGCACCTATATTATCCATCTCATGTGTAGTTTCTTCCATAATTAGTAATTAATTGTGCAACTTTACCAATGTTCACGGCGTGGTTTCTTACCGGCGGCGTGGCGTCGTCGAGTAAAATCCTTACAAATCTTCGTGAGTTCGTTGCCTCTTCAGCTGCGCCATGTATTATTGTTAAATAAAATATCCGTTGAGGTCTTCAGAGTATTTATTTTAATTACAATATAAGTCTTTTCTTATTATTTAATATTAGTAACTTAGTTGCTCGTACGTCGTCCTGCGCGTACACAGAGCCGAGACGGAAGACGTCACTGACGTCTGTCACTTTGACATTTCACATTTCTAGATGGGACGTTCCGTTCCATTACAGTCATAATACAGACTATATTTTTTACTTTAAAGCTGCCGTGTTCTTTTACAGCTGGGTCAAAGAACGCCGCTCCTTGCTTGTGATTATTCTTTGATCCATCTGTAAAAACCATGTGCCAATCATCGTATTTTGTCAAAAGTTCTTCAATTACGTTTTGTTTTATTAAATCGGGTATATAACAATGTTTGGACTTTTTGAGGCAGTCTAATTCACTTACAGCTACTTTATTAATATCCACTCGAGAGAGCCATATATCAGCTGTAAAGATATCTAGAACTGGTGAAGTATATATCTCTATATCATTAGTTTTACTATATAGTTTTACTAATATTGGTATTTTTTTATTTTTCCAGTAACTAGACAGGCTTAGGGAATTAAGTTCCTGTAACAATTGAATCGTAGCATTATCTGTCCAGGAACGCGCTTTTAAAATATATTTACAGCCAAGATATAGTCTTCGTATAAACAATGGAGGTACGCACAGCTCAGCCTCAATGACGTGAATTGGAGAACTTCTGATGAAACCTCCTATAATCCGTAATGACTGATTCTGTATTTTGTCCAATTTTGATAAATGACATTTAGCACTGCTACTAAATAACAGACAGCCGTAATCCATTCTGCTCCTTATTATTGAAATATATAACATACGAAGATGTTTTGGGTGTACTCCCCAAGATGAACCTGATAAGACTTTGAGCAAATTAAGGAATTTTGTACAATTTTGCGTGATTTGGTTAATGTGTTTACCCCATAAAAGATTCCTATCTAGCCATATACCTAGGTATTTAACGCAGTGAGAGAACGTTAGTGATAATCCGCCAGCCGTTACATTAGGTAGAATTCTTCTTTGTCCTCTACTAAACAGGCATAGTTGGGTTTTGTTATTAGACAAATGTAAGCCTAAATTTTCCAAAGCCTTTTTTTTTATATTATCGTCAGAAAAATGCTTTGCAGCAGCCCCACCGCCCGGGGAATATGCGGTGGGGATTGTGGGACTTACCACTAAAAAACTGACGGGATGCCACTCGCCCCCTAAGTGACGGGGCCACGGGTACTGTGATACATCCGCGACCCCGCCAGGGCCGTCCGGCCAAAGTTAAACTGGCCGGACCCGCTCTCCCCGGAACGCCCCGTCAGCAGCACACCGCATCCAGGTGCACTGCCGACACCGAGGACCATTGCCCCCTCAAGACGACGGGCCTTCCCCAGCTCGCCGTCTCGGCTGGGCAAGGGTCCCCTCCATCTCTGCGGTCGCAACAACGTGCGACCGCTGGCCGGGCTCAGCGAGCCGCCGGCCCCTCTTCTTCAATTTTTTAACGAGGTTTTCTTCCTCCACCGCGCCTCCTGCGCCACTCCAAGTGCCACAGCGTCCACTACGTACTTAGTGGACTCTGTGACACTTTGCGCCACCGCGCACTCCCTCTTCCAGGGTGGTCTCATTCGCCCATGTGACCCAACCCTTGACGCCCCCCGCAGTGTCTGGGTTGGCGAGACCCAGTGTCTGCAGGGCCTCCGCGTTCCACCATACGGAGGTCGCCCCCGGTATCAACGGGTGGAGTAGGCCCGGACACCAGTCGGGGCGAAGACGCTTTTGGGGAGGATCAGCGAGCGAACGAGTCCACCACCGCTCATCATACAGCCGGCCGAGCCAAGCGCGGCCGGCTCCACCTCTTGTTTTTTAACGAGGATGTCTCCTCAGTCGCTCCACCCCCAGCACCAGTACGGATGCAAGGGGGAGCGGATTTGTCCGCATCCCACGTACTCCATCCAAGGTAGGAGCACGGGGAGCAGACCCACCGCGTCGGGAATTTGGCCGTCGGCAAGTAATTCCAGAGTTGGGTCCAGAAACTAAGGAATTACTCGCCGACGTTACCAGGGTGGACCGCGTGGAGGTATCCCAACTCCCCACCCCAAATTTTCCAAAGCCTGCACGATTTGATCTAATGCAGTTTGTATGTAGGATTCACATAATTTAATATCTTTATTTTTTACATAGACTACAAAATCATCGGCATACTGAGCTATACAAACATTTTGCACTAAATAACGACAAATTTTGTACGTGGCAATATTGAAGAGAAATGGTGAAATAGGATCACCCTGTGCTAATCCTCTATTAGTTTGTCTACTGACTGTTTTCTCCCCGTCTTCTGACCTTACTTGTAAATATCTTTCGCTTAAAAATGACCACAGATATCTACAATATTTGCTACCAACTTGTGATTCGTCTAAGATACTTAAAACGCTCTCTACAGACACATTATTATATGCATTTTCGATATCTAGGAAGCAAGCCAGGGTTGGTTCATTTCGTGTAAAACCTATTTGGATATATGTCACCAACCGAGTCAGGCAATCCATACAAGACTGAGATTTCCGAAACCCCACCGTATAAGGAGAAAATATTTGGTTCTTCTCCACATACCATTCCAAACGTTTAAGCATCATATTATGAAAAACTTTACATAGACATGACATCAAAGATATGGGCCTAAGTTTGGGGTTAGTCGAATGTAAATCAGTGCTCTTAGGTATAGGCAAAATTAGCATGCGACGCCATTGTTCCGGAACCTTACCAAATTGGAATATTAAATTATATATTTTTAATAAATATTTTTTTGCGTTTTCAGGAAGATTATATATCATACTATATGTAACCTCATCGTCCCCAGGTGACGTATCCTTCGTTTTCAGACAACTTTTGAGTTCTGCCATTGTAAAATCAAGTTCTAACATATCATTTCTAGATGTGAAATTTGGAGGTATATTTGTGACAGAATCTGGAGTAAGAGAAGACAACAATTTTTCCTGCCTATCTAATGGAACGAAATATCTTTGTTTGTTAATCCCTTTCATCCATCGCATACGCCGCCACATTTCTCTTGCTGTGATTTGTGCATCTACTGAATCACAAAAGCTCTGCCAATGCGTTGTTTTCGCCTTTCTTATGAGTTTGTATGCTTCGTCAGTTTTCACCTCTAAAGCAGTTAGGTTATCAGGTGTTGGGTTGCGCCGAAAATTAGCAAGGGCTAATCTTCTCTTAGCTACTGCCATTGACAGAGATGAGTTCCAGTATCTTCGCGGTTTAAATTTCGATTCTGGATCAGTACTTATTTTAATTAATGGGATACTCGAATCTGCTGCAATTTTAAGTTGACGTGACAAATAATTATACATTTCCTCTACATGTGACTCGTCTAAAAGATCTAAATTACCAATTTTAACTTTTTCGAATGAATCCGTAAGTGTATCTTTAAATGACGTCCAATCGATTTTTTAAAATTCAGTTTTCGCAAGGTTTTATCGCTTTTAGGGATATGTGTACTTAATTTGATTATCAAGTGATCGCTACCTAAATTTTCATTCATCACCTGCCATTCAAAATTCACCGCAATGTCACAGGACACAAACGAGACATCTGGGGACGATTTTTGAAGGACTCCATTTACTAATTTTACTCTAGTATGTGTACCATCATTAAGATACATGTAACCGTGTTCTATTCCTGAATCAGAAAGTTGTTCTCCTCTCGTATCTGATCTGGAAGACCAATTATCATGATGACCATTAAAATCACCTGCTAATATAGTCTTATTTGAGAAAAGTGAAAACAATTCATCCCAATCTGATTCATGTGTCCTCACGGAGGAGGGGCAGTAAATTGACACGATATTATGTATATAGCAGCAATTGTAAAGTCTAACTTGCATAACTTCTATACCCGGTTGACTCAATTGTATACATTTCAATTCGCTTCGAATAGACTTGTGTACGACTACTGCCACTCCACCATACGAGTCATCTCTGTCATTCCTGTAGATGTTATACCCATGTATGTTTACCCTGTCCTTCGGATCCAACCAGGTCTCACTCAATATAGCCACATGAATTTTTTCTTTTATCAGAAGTTCTCCAAAGCATACTAACTTGGGCTTCAAACTTTGCGCATTCCATTGCAGGATATTAATGCGAATTTGATTAGAGTCCGTATTAACCATAATAAATATTAAAGAGGTCCCTAATTGTCTCACATATTTTTCGACCTGATATTAGACCACTCACAAACATTTTAACTTCTTCACAAATAACTACAAACACTGCACTTATTTTCTCTTCCAGCGTATTTTTTGCCATCAAAATAGAGTAGACTTTTGCCAGCAACCTTTTCAGTTCAAATCTTCTTCCTTCTACTTCTTCATTATCTGTAGTGCTTTTTAATTCTTCTTCTGTGTCTTCATATTCTCTAATATTTCCTATTACCGTATCAGCTCCTTCTTTATCTTTTTGTCTTGATTTCTTCTTCTTTTGTTTCTTTTTCTGGGTTAGAGTTTCCTCACTATCAGTGTCTCGTTCTGGGATGACGTCCCTATGGACCGTGGCTTTTTTGACGATTTGGCTGTACGTTGGGCGGCTGATAATGTCGCTAACCGGTGTTGATGGTTCTGTTATTTCTAATCCTTGGGTGTTTGTCATCAGGTCATCCTTATGTTTTCCTCCTATCACCGATTGAAGGGCCTTTCTATACGGGACATTTTCTTTGCTCATAATATTGCGCACCTCTTTCTCTTTGCGGTACATTGGGCAAGATCTGTCAAGAACGAAGTGTAGACCTTTACAATTGAGGCACTTAAACGTTTTTATATCGCAGTTAGCGTGTTCAGTGCTTCCGCACTTTGGACATAATATTTTTTTGGTTGGACATACTTTAATTATATGTCCAAATTTCCAACAACCCGAACATTGCGTCACAGGAAATGTATAATTTAACACAGCAAACTTACATTCAAATGCAGATACATAACTTGGTAGTATCTTACCCTCAAAACATATCCTTACACTTTCGCTCTCTACCCATTTTCCATCAAAATCTACTCGTTTAAGCCTTTTTACTGCTAAAATTTTTGTATCGCTTTTCAAAACTGTCAAAATATCCTCTTCGGTAAATTCTAAGTCTACCCCCCTTATTAATCCGTAAGTCATAGTAGTTTCTAACGTTTTTCGGTAAATAAAGTCTAATTCTCTAAACTTTTCGTTTTCTAATAATTTCATCGAATCCGTATTATTTTCGAAACAGATAAGGACTTTATAAGGAGATTTATACTTAACTTGTTTAATATTGCAGATATTCTCTGACCTCAGTAGTTTGGCCATGGCCATTTGTTTTGGTAACACTTGCTGGATGTGACGCAAATTTCAAATTTTGACATCTCCGTAGGTATTATATTTTCATCTTGCTGCTGATTTGTAGAATTACTTCTTAGTAGACGTTTGGCTTTTCTTCTTGTTACTTCTATAAAACCTTCTTCGCTAATTGAGTCCTCTTCACGTTCTTTCCTTTTTACCACCCTAGATTCGAAATTCTGAAGTGTCACGTCCATATTTTCGTCCTCCACTTGAGAAATTTGACTAATTCTTCTCTCTAATATCTGATCTAACTCTTCTTCACATTCCTTTAGGATTTCTGTGTCACTTTTATCACTCCCGTCCGCCGAGTTCTCTTCGTCCATGTTGACGGTAGATTACAAAAAAATACAATAAATACGAGCACGGTCGTTACGCAGACAACGTGTGCGCACCGCGACCGCTCACGCGCGACGATTTAAAATTCTTGATTTTCTGGATTTTCAGGACGACATGCGACAGTAATGTTTCTCAGAAGAACTACGCGTTGTGTTGTTAGGCCATTCCTATTGACTTATATGTATACTACCATATCTCAATGGTCATAATATCATATATCTAAAAATCTTACCTACATAGAATCATACTGTCAGGCAATGCGACTGAACATTGTTGGTATTTATGACTTCTACAAAAATAAAACAAATTCAAACTTCATAAAATGTATTTAATTAATATTATTGCCTTGACAATTATTTTTATCTAATTATTATCTGAAAGTGTGCGTAGCATAATGAAATAAGATATCGAAGTTTTTAGTATCTGTAAAAAAAACAAAATTGTTATCAGAGGTACGAACTTGCTAAATTATTTGTAATGGTTTTTAGTAGTTAAGTAGATATAAAGAAATATATAAATAATAGTATTTTTTATTTGGAGGTGGTCAATAATATTAATAATTTCTTTTTCTCAACACATCACATCACTACACAAGAAGCGTCTAAACAGCCACTACCTAACGATTATTATATAAAAATATCTAATGATATTTTTTAATGAGGTTTTATACGTTTTTTGATTATTTTTGATTAGATGTTCCAAAAAGTAAACCAAAAGCTCCTAAACTACAGTTTAAGTCACCGAAAACTTAAGAATAAATTGGCCATAGACTTGTCATAGACTACAAATACAAACAGTTATTCCGAATCCTCCATTAAAAAAAACTGCAGACTGTACACAGCTGAATTCTTTTTACCGAAGCCATGGTCTGACATCCGATGTCGACCATACCCATGGCTTTAATGCCCAGCGGTTTTTGAGCCTGCATCAGCAGCATATGCACGATCTTCCTGTTGCTGGTATTCATGTGCTCCCACGGCAGCTCATAGACGGCCTTTGCTAAACGGTCGGTCTGCAAAGCGGAAAATAATTGTGATGGCGTGTGTCTGAAAGGTCTACGACTTAATAAATGAAAGCTAGCAAGTTTTACCAAGGCCAAGCCTTAAAAATATTTAGTGTACTTACTACTATTGAAATAAACCCCTTACCATTGATGCTAGTAGTTCAAACACCAGAGATATTTGTATTAATAGGTTGTAGATCATAATAGTTAGCGGCCCGTAACGTATTAGCGCTTCAAGATTCTGAAAAACATAAAATTTTTGTTTAAAATGTGACTATTATCTTTTCTATACATATAATAAAACAGTAGACGCCGATCAAATGGAGAGGGAACAGTTAGAGAGAAAGGTAATAAAAGCGATTTTTTTTTTTTTTTTTTTTTTTTTTTTTTTTTTTTTTTTTTTTTTTTTTTTTTCTGTCTGTCTGTTTGAACGCGCACATCTTCTAAGTTACTGAACGGATTTTAATCCTGTTTTCACAGGAAGATATAGCTCGGCGTGGAGCAGAATATAGGCTTTGTTTCATTTAAATCGCATGACAGAAAACATTTCACGCGAACGAAGTCGCGGGTAACAGCTCGTAATATATAAACGAGAAAGTCACTGACTGATTCATCACGAAATCTCCGAAACTACAAGTGCCAGGAGTTTCAAATTTTAAATGGCGGTTCCTTTTGGGGCGTAGGTGCTCACTAAGACTGGATTTTGCGAAATTCAAATCTTAAGGGGGTGAAACGGGGATGCAAAGTTAGTATGAAACTTTGCAGTTTTTGAAGTTATTCAAATGAAATTCAGCATGAAGGTTCTTTACTGAAAGGCATGAAACATGAGTAAAATATTTTTTTCAAAATTCATCCATTAGGCGATTAAACGGGGCGCAAAGTTAGGATGAAGAAACTAGATTAGTTAGACCATTTTATTTGAAACTTCGCAAAAATACTCCTGGCGGTAAATGAGTAAGTACGTGTTTCAAGAATATCAAAATTCAACCCCTAGAGGGATAAATTAGAGTGACCTAAGCGTCTACACGTGTATTATCGAGGGCGCTCGACCTAGAAAGCTGAAATTTTGTATAGAGATTCCCTTTATGATTTATACAAGGATAGAGACGTGACTTTTTTTAAATTCCCACGAGAACAGGAATAATAAGATTACACGTGTTTTATGGGGTGCGCTCAACCGAGAACGCTGAGATTTTGTATAGAGGATCCTTTTATGATGTAGACAAGGTTGAAGACGGGAATTTTTAATTCCCACGGGAACGGGACAAATAGGACTGCACGTGTGTTATTGTGGGCACTCAACCTAGATCACTAGAATTTTGTATTGAGGTTCCCTATAGAAAGTAGACAAGGACTAAGACGGGATTTTTTAAAATTCCTACAGATCGGGGGCGCTCAACCAAAAAAGCTGAGATTTTGTATTGTAGGATCCCTTTAAGAAGTGGACAATAACAAAGACAAGGTTTTTTTAAAATCTAACGGGAACAAGAATGGTAAGACTACACGTGTATTATCAGGGGCGCTCAACCTAGAAAGCTGAGATTTTGCATAGAGGTTCTTTCATGATGTAGACAAGGATAAGGACGGGATTTTTTTAATTCCCACGGAAACGGGATAAATAAGACTGCACGTGTGTTATTGTGGGCGTTTAACCTAGAACGCCTTGATTTTGTATTAAGCTTCCCTTTATAAATGTACCTACCTTGACAAGGATAAAGACGGGATTTTTAAAATTCCCTCAGGATTCGGAATAATAAGACTACACGTGTATTATCGGGAGCGCTCAACCTAGAAAGCTGAAATTTTTTATAGAGATTCCCTATATGATACCTATATATTATAGAAAAAAAACGACTTTATCCTTGATAAAGTCGTTTTTTTTATTATTGGTATTTTTTACTTAACCACGCGGGCGGAGCCACGGGTAACAGCTAGTTTATTTAAAACCAACGATGATCGCGCATTCGCGTCCAGGACGATGCCTTATAGTTTCACCCTGTAAATCTGCCCGCGGTCTAGCTCAGGGTCTATACTCCAGTAACTTTATACATCACACCATGCGTCAAATCCGGTAGATCTGATTTTTTGCAGACTTGTTTATGATGTTGGCCTAATGAATAATCCAAGTTTGTGACCTCGAGCGCCGAACGAAACTTTGTCAAAAATCCAAAAACCATATTTTTTTTCCCCTTTTTTTAGTTTTGTGCCAAAAAACCGACATTGGAAGGCTCTAACAAAGGTCACGAGTTCTTTTTTAAAGTGTATAAAATTCCTGACAGTTTGAGGCCTAATTCAATTGTCTAGGTCTAATAGATCATATGATACAGGGTTCCTAATGTTCACTATTTTCCCCGAAATGTTGAAAAATTTGAAAAGTCTAATTTTTGAAAATATCAGGTATAATGAAGTATCAGGGGAAATTAATGGAAGGTGAAGTTGTAGCAAGTTTAATTACCTTCGTTTTGAGACGTGTGACGTAAAAAAATTTGTGATTCTGAAATACGGGCTATTTCAGAATCACAACTTTTTATTTTGTTACAGGTGTTCTATACTGAGTGTTTGGTAGAGGATTGAACATGGGATAATGACAGAAAGGTCAGATGGTCTGCTACTTGCTGAGCTAAAAAATTTTGACCCAGGGCCCATAGTTTTTTTTTAATGTTTTTTTTTTAACTTTTCACCAAACTTTGTTCCTTCCTGAACTTGAAGTACTATAACTTTTTTTTAATGGATCAATCGGTCATCTTGTTTTTTATTCTTATCATAACTGTATGTAGCTTACTTTATAATTGATATTTGTCGGTTAGATTAACCAGAAAAAATAATATGAGCCCTCAAATATCAAAACGACGAAAATCACATTCCGAACGTTTCACTTTGAACGGCTATGAAAAAATAACTAAAGGTAATAGCAGTTCTAAGAAAACAGCTCTAGTTCATGCCCTTTCGAATGATATGTAATTGACATAGTAATTTTTTTAATAAATAGACTTTTCGTAAATTTTTCATAAAGCGGACCATATCTGACCGGATTTTTTGAAAGACAAAGTCTCAGAAACGACTGGGTCTACAGACACAATTCTAGTATCATATTTTAGCAAATTTAGTCTACTTTAAAAACGGGCGTAGTTACAGAGAAAGGACTCAGTCCACACTTTGGTCAAAATTGAGTTAAGTATGCCATCGTACTCCTGATGGTCGAATCTGTCATGTAGTGAAAACTCCAATATCAAAATATACACGAAAACTAGTTTTTTTGATAGCATGACTCAATCCACATAATGTATGAACAGCACACAAAAATATGGATTCGCTGAACGAACTCAGTCCGCTTGAATTGTTTCTGAGTAATGTATTTTATATGAGCATGTCCTTAAAGTCGATAAACCAGAGTAAACTCAAACTGTTTAGGTCCTTTCTAAGAATTAGTTTTGATTGGATATATCATTTTATTAAACAACAGAAACGACTCAAACAGGTTAAGTCGTTTGTAAATGAAACAGAAATAACTTAAAATATTTGTGTTGTATTGTATTTGATTTGTATTATTAATATTAATCAATTTTAATCCTAATTTGAAGAACTCAAACTACCTATCTTCTTTCTGTTGATCAGGGCAAATACTTTTTTATTCATCATCACCTCAGCCACAAAAAGTCCACTGCTGGATATAGGCCTCCCCCAAACGCGTCCAACATGACCTGCTGACAGCGGCCTTCATTAAGCGGCTTCCTGCGACTTTCCTTAGATCGTCTGACCACCTTGTAGGTGGGCGTCCTACGCTGCGCTTTCCAGTACGCGGTCGCCACTCCAGAACCCTCTTGCCCCACCGGCCATCGGTTCTGCGTGCTATGTGCCCTGCCCACTGCCACTTCAGCTTGCTGGTTAAGTCGGTTATTTTGGTTCTGCTACGGATCTCCTCATTCCTGATTCGATCTCGTAGAGAAACCCCAAGCATAGCTCTCTCCATGGCTCGTTTAGTGACCGTGAGTTTTCTTATAAGGCCCATAGTGAGGGACCACGTCTCGGATCCATATGTCATCACTGGTAACACACATTGCTCTTCAAGCACTGAGGAATTTTTGACAGGAAGATATGCCGCAATTTCCCGAAGGCTGTCCAGCCGAGTCGAATTCGCCGATTGACCTCTTCCTTGAAGTTGGACCTAATTGTATGGTTTGTCCAAGGTATACGTACTCGAGTACTTCGAGGATCGAGCACCCAACTGAGACCAAGGCGGGCGCGACATGGACATTCGACATGACTTTCGTCTCGTCCATGTTCATTTTTAGACCCATCTGCTAGGAAACTCGATTGTGGCCTTCGAGCATAATGGTAAGGTCCTCCAGCGACTCCGCCATGACCACGATGTCGTCGGCAAATCGAAGGTGAGTGATATCCATTTCCATTCCAGAAGCTTGAAGGCATCTTCCAGAGCGGTCGTAAACGGAGATATAACATCTCCCTGTCTCTGTGCAATGATATTGCCTTCCTGTTCTGTTCCTGTACTCGGACTGACATTGTGGCTTTTTTGTATTAGCACGTCAAGTCAACGCCTCGATATACCTGTAGTCTATGCGCTGGAGAGACTGTAGCACGGCCCATGTCTCGATCGAAGCTCGTCGATCGTCCACGAACGCTAAGCATAGTAGTAGATTGTACTCTTCGGTCTTCTGTACAATCTGCCGCAGCGTATGTGTATGTGTTCTATGGTACTGTAGCCTTTTCGGAATCCGGCTTGCTCGGGAGGCTGGATGGAAGTCATCTAACTTGCGAGCGAGTCGATTTGTGATGACCCTTGAGAACAGTTTGTAGACGTGGCTCAGATGCGAGATAGATTAGTTCTTTAAGAGGGTTTTATCGCCTTTTTTAAAGAACAGAACCGCCACGCTTCTGTTCTACGCCTCAGGCGTTTTGCCCTCGAACAACATGGAATTAAAGAGCTTCTGCAGGACTTTAAGCACCGGTATACCACCCGCTATCAGAAGCTCCGCTGTGATTCCGTCCTCACCCGGCGGCGCCTTGTTGTTCTTAAGCTGTTTAAGAGCCATCCTAACCTAGTACAAACTGATGTCCGGGATGTCTTCGGTGTGGTGTCGGGTTAGCGTGGCTCTTGGGTCCTTCGCAGTGCTGCTGACGGGTTTAGTGACTGAGGCATAAAGCTGCCCGTAGAACCTCTTGACTTCCCTCAACACCTCTGCGGTCGCCACGCTACCATCCTCCGTCTTGAGCTTAGTCAGCCGGCTCTGCCCAATAGACATGTCTCTTGCGAACACTTTCGAGCCTTTATTTCGCTCTATCGACTCCTCGATGCTTTTAGCATTGAAGGAGCGAATACCGTGTCGCAAGGACTTTGATATGCGTCTATTGAGCTGCCGGTACACTACAACGTCTTCGGAGGTATACAGTGCCATAGATCGGCGTCGGTTTATTAAGTCGAGGGTGTGAGTCGAGAGCCGCTGTAATCTGTTTTTGCGGTGAGGCCGAGACCTCTCAAGTGTGAGATTGAAATTCAGTGTGCCTCTGACCATTCGGTGATCGCTTCCGGACTTAATCCTATGATCACGGAGACATCACTGAATATTTGTCTCTTTGTTGTTATGATGAAGTCTATCTCATTCCTGGTGGAACCATCGGGGCTCATCCAGGTCCATTTCCTGCCGTGACGCCGGAGAGTGGAGATATTCAAAAGTTAGATTTAGAAGAGGATTTTGAGGTTCTTTGTCACTCTTGAGCTGTTTTTTTATTTTTTTTTTAATTCCATATAAGTATGATGTTTTATACAAATAGACAACATTCGTATGATTTTATTTATTATTTTTTAATTTAATAAATTATTTTCGTGGGGGAGGGTAGTTTTGAGTCTTTTCTGAGAAATAAAATAAAAACCTGTCTTTACAGCCACAACCCACATTTCACTTAATATCTCGAAGTCTATTGCAAAATATATCAAAATTATTTGCAGAACACATAAAATATAGTCTGTCCTTTAAAATAAAGCACAAAAATTTTGTAAAATGCAACTTTATCATAGATGACCTACAGCTGAAACTTCAAACTCCCATAACTCGGAAGTCACTTTTTGTGGATTGGGTCCTTTCTCTGTAACTATGTCCAAACGTCCTACAAAAGTTTTTCCAAAAACTAGTCCTTTAGAGTTATAATCGCCAAAAATAAAAATAAAAACGATTTGTGCCGCGGTTTTTTCGATTTTTAACAATGTTCCGTTCTGCGCTCAAGATCACAAACTTGGATTATTCATTAGGCCAACATCTTAAACAAGTCTGCAAATAATTAGAACTACCAGATTTGACGCATACTACCCCATACTTTCAGGCGACAAAGTTATTGGATTACTATAGTTTGACATGTTTACGCATATTATTACGGGTTTAGACATAGTGCCGACACCAAATAACTTAATATGTAAGCCATTGTCTTATAATATGTAACATTATATCTCAATAATAATGATAATAGTTACATAAACTGTATTTTTGATAACATTAAAAACATGTCAGAAAAGGTAGTCGCAAATTTTCATGTTATTGTGATTATTATGTTTTGGTCAATTGCGAAGACTCATAAATCTATGGAATATGATTTACTTTATCGGTATTCGGTATACTTTCTGAGTAATAAGCACATGAAGCAATCAATACTGCATTACCATTTGTGAACATTCCAGAAGCAGTATACAGATGCAGACTAAATGAAACATGCAGTAACTAGCCATCATATAGCCAAAAGCGCTTGATATACGAGTGATAAACCTAAGAAAACATTAAAACATTTTAATTTGCCTGAAATAAGTCAAGAGCAGGTTGACCTTTAGGTACATATCGGACTTTATATCATTCTTAAGTTCTATGTCATAAGAGCCAAAATTGTACTGCAAGTATAAAGCTCAACGTACGCCTGACTGTACAAGAATTAATTTAGGAAATGTTTAAAATATACATTTGGGTGGACAAACCATTAGTACCATTTCATCACCCACTTTATCGAAATATCACAATTTTATTGGTATGTCTCCAGCATTTATGTTACGACCCATTAGACATCAATTTAATTTTAGTCACGTTTGTCGCCGAAATATTGTATTGATTATACTTACGTGGTTATAGTTCTGTGATGGATAATCACCTCCGTTAATTTTTTGTGGATTACTTTGCATTCCGTCTCGGAGTATAATTCTACTTTCGATACATTTCCCGATTTCAATACGCCTTTTGGCAACGGAAAGTGCGTGAGGTCATAAATTAGTATTTTTAAATGTCCCCAGGTGTGGATCACAATAATGAAAAGTAGTAAATCTATTATACAGAATAAACACGAGCACACGAAACTAATATATAGATTGAATATAGTTAATGGTATAAAGACTCTGATGTCTTCTTCGTAGTCGAAGGGAAGATGATAGTACACAGAATATTCATAGGTTGTGTTTGCAGGCCGGTCGTAGCGGAAGGCTCCCGAGTTAATGTTATTTAAAATCGGTATGATGGTGAACAGTAAATAAGCCCCTATCATCCCCGCTATGATGTATACTGTTATGTAGTGCGATAACTTATGTACACGCCATTTCATCTGAAAATATGTCAGTTTGCATAATTTATATTAATTTGCACCTCCTTTTTTAAATTTCACCAAACGAAACGATTTTACCCAGTGAACGAAAATAACAATTTTACCCCATCTGATGTTAATCGGGACTAGTCCGCGATATGCCTCGTTCACACGGAGGTTGCCCTGTATTCACTTTGATTAGTATCTACGATTGCGAGTGCGTGGTGACGAGTGATAAGTAAGAATCGCACTAAGCACTAAGCAGTCGTTGTCCACACGTGTAGTCAACTAAGATTGATTGAGAGATCTTTAGAATGTTTAAACATCACATGATTGAACATATTTTGAATTCAATATTATAATTGCGCTGTCAATAGTCATCTGTAGTTATAGGCAGTAGGTAAAAAGTCAAAATATTCGTTGTACGTCCATATTTGCTGATCTACGACTAGCAACTAAATTTACTAAACAGAGATACTAAACAGATTTGGACACTACTCGCACTACGCACGTGCAGTTATCAGCCTCGATCACTCGCAATCGCACTCACACTAATCAAAGTGAATACAGGGCATTAAGTTTTGTCGGCTGATTAAAGCACACAGCTAAGTCGCGGCGGGCGGCGGCGTCGAGTTGCGGGCGTTTATGCTTTCTCTCTTTCTTTCTTTCGCTTACGCGCGAAACTCAATATAAAATGGCGGCAGAGTCCGCGCCTCCACCTCGACGCCGCGACGCGCCGCCGCCCCGACGACGACGCCTCGACCGCGCCACGACGCGACGCGCTGCTGCTGCGTTTCGACGCCGACTTGACTCTTGATTTTTGCTAATGCCTTTACGTCTATCTTTTATGACGTATGCCTTCAACAATAGAACCACTATTTGACAGACTGTCGCGACACTTCTTGTAATCTGTGCGAGCAAAGCTAGATTTAATACAATTTAGAAACACCTTTTTAGCATATTCGGTTTTGGCTTCGTGTCGGAGAAGGTGAATCACATTCAGAAACTCACAAACAACCGTTTGATATCTTTTTCCTAAAAACATTGAGTGTCTCACCTGAAAGTAAATATTGTTTTATGCTTAGGCAAAGTTTGAATACTTGATTCATCGTAAGAAATGTATGTGCTTATGCCAGGTACAAGAATTATTCTTACCAGCCCCACTGCATTCATGGAAATAGTTATGTAAGTATGCCCCAACTGAAAGAAATTGAGCGTTCCACGCATCTCCTTAACGTAGGCACAACCTAGGAACCAGGTAGCGATAGATACGGTTACCAAACTAGCACGATATAGCGAGACAAATTTCGATTCCTTGTCACCAATAGCGTTTCCCGGCCAGCTTCCAATCAATTTCATAAGCACGGATAATATTTTCATGTATTTCACATCTTGAGCTTTATGCTTGGACCTGTACAAAGAAACCCCTATTACTTGACCCTTCCTTCGGCAATCGGGTATAATAACAAATTTTTGTGGAGATTTGTTGTAGTTATATTACTTATCCTTAAAAATGTTAACTTACTCCAGTTCACTCGCATCAGCAAACATTGAGGAAAATATTTCAGTTCCTATCAAGTACCTATACTTATTACTATGATACCTATTTTGTATAACAGGGATATTTGTCTTCGGCTTTAGTATTTTAAATGATTGGAATATTTTTCATTACCTATCTGACAACGTTAAACGATTTTCAAAGAGACTATCAAAGCGTGCCTAATGACTCACTGAATAAGTTATCAGAAAATTACAAAGATACTAGTAATTAGATACGACTTTGCTCGCGTGGTTACAGAGGAATGCCAGGTAAAGGAGTTGTGTTTCATTTCTTATTGTCGTGCAAATAAAATCCTTTAAAACTTACTCTATCTCATTCTCCAGACTTAAACCAATCATCATCAATCCTATGGTTCCTTTTAACGTGAACGAAGGACAGACAAGCACACTTTCACATATTTTATAATACTAACATTACGTACAACTTAATTTGCAACATTATTATTACGTATTTATATAACAACAGATTCAGTCTTGCCAAGGAAATTCCGAAAAATTTGGACTAGTTCGTTATTTATTTACAACATCATAGGAGGAACCTATGTGCCTAGCCTATACTGTACAGTTTTCAATGTCCGAAGGGTACGAAATAAAACTGCTGCAGTTACCACCGAGTTTTATTGCCATGAGGCTGTTCAAGTCAAAAAATATATTTTTACAAAAGACGTTATTTATATTATATTAGATTATTTTATTTTATATTATATCAGATATTTTATCAAATTCTAAAAACGAAAGCATAGCGCGTTCTATTTATTCCTATGGCGTCATCTCTTACGAATAATCATAAATTTTTCCATACAAAATTATATTAAAAAGAAAAGCTATTATATAAACCTTCAACATAAATAATATACCTACATTACCGTTCCGGTCAGAATATTAAGCTTTAAATAAATCGGTGTCCCGTTATTTCACTTCCTGTGGGAAGTTACAACCGATGAATTTCTCAAAACCATTTTTAAAGGTTAATGCAAAGATAAAAATAAGACATATAGAAAGGTTAATGTAATGACACATATTTTGCTGCCACTGTCAAACCAAAAAAGAAAAAAAAACCGGGCAAGTACGTGTCGGGCCACGCACATTGTAGGGTTCCGTATCGGTTACGCATTTCTTGCTTGCAAATGAGTACAATGCCATATTATATGACATTTGTACGTTTTCGTCAAAGAAATATTACTTCATAAGTTCGTCGGCTATTACTTGGTAACTAGTAGTGCCTACTTAACCATTATAGTTTTCCTTGTAGGTTCATTATATGGACTACTACCATGATTTTTTTCAAATTTCTAAACACAAGACACGGACAGACGGACATGGCGAAACTATAAGGGTTCCTTGTAGTTTACTACGAAACCCTAAAAAGATAGCTTGAGTCTTAAACGGCCTATAATACACTTGGCCAAATTTAGTGCACTAAATTCAGATAGCGAGCGTGGGCGAAAAAGAGTGTGTCTACAGTCTGAATGCCTTTACACTTGTCTATACTTAGATTCTAACTCATTTAGTGCACTAAATTTAGCCAAATTTAAAGGCCGCTTGAATGCCTTTACATTTGTCTATATTTAGAGTCTAACTCATTTAGTGCACTAAATTTAGCCAAATTTAAAGGCCGCTTGAATGCCTTTACACTTGTCTTTTAGAGTCTAACTCATCATCATCCCACTGCAGGCAAAGGCCCTGTAAAGGCCGCTTTAACGTGAAATTATAATTGCGTTTCATTTATAAATATCTCATCCAATCATAAAGGAAACCTTGACATTTAGTCATGTGACTTTCAAAATAGGTACTTACACAGATTTATGCAGTTATAGGCCCCGGAGACGGTCAAGCCACTTGAGTCAAGTTTACGTAGAGATGTGATTAAAAGTGATTTTTTTTTAAATCGTTAAATGTGAAAAATTAAAAACATGTTATATTAAACGTTCAAAATAAAACTGATAATCTTAAAACATATTGATATTTTTATTGAGTGTTTACTTTTGTAAGCGTTTCGTACGTTTCGTTATAACTAATTCAATGAACACTTAAAAAAATATCAAAATGTTAAAAGATTAATATAACATGTAATTTTTTTTTACTTTTAATTACATCTCTACGTAGACTTGACTCAAGTGGCTTGACCGTCTCCGGGACCCATTACCCTTAACACTGCATAAATCTGTTCATAACCTCAGCTCACTAGGTACTACACCGATAATTTAGAATAGCAGAGTACATCAAACATCGACAAAAATGCCCGGGTTCCATTACTTTCCCTGCTGGAGTTGGAGGACGATGATTTAGGAATGATATACTGTAGATCTCTACACGATATCATCATCCCTAACCGATCTCAGTTAAAGATGCTTTTGGGATAGTTTTGGGAAGCTTATTTATGATTTAGGAATGCTCTTGATATGGTGTGTTGCTTTTGGACTAGTTTATTTAGGAATATCTTTGGGATTCTTATGGAATAGTTAAAAGATAATTTTGGTAATGGTTTTGTAAAGATCATTCAGAGATTTTTTCGGAAGGTTTTGGTATCCTTTTGTGATTTTTCTGGGACATTTTTGAGATGTGACAAAAAATGGATTTACTAATAACATGAAATAGTCAGGCAATAATTTTTTTATAATTTTAATTGTTAAAGAAACAATCTTATACGTATAATTAGCCTAAAAGAGTCCCAATATATATAGGAGATGATCCAAAAAACCAAGCCCCGACGCAAAAAATGATATCCCAGATTTTACAGGATATTTATAAATACTATTCTAAACTATCACTATCTCGCTATCGGGTGGCTAACATTTTTTTTTTGCTCATAAACTTTTGTACGCGTTCGTATCAAGAATCAGGTTTGAAAATATCAAAAAGCACATTCAGGTAGCATGCTACTTAATACCTCCTTGAAAACAATAGCTAAAAACCGTAACACGTATAATAAAACTCATTTTATTTGTCTATTTATTTATTTCTGAAAACTCTTTATTATGTACATATTATAATGAAATAAATAATTCTACACCAGTTGCGAACATTCCAGCAGCAGTATACAATAGCAATGATGAAAGAGGTAGTAACTAGCAATTACGTATATAGATTGGCATTAATATTTATTATGCTTTATTTTATTTAATAGTATCGGTTGCATAAATTATTAGTTTCGCAATCCTGCTTTTAAAAAGTTTATCTATATACAAATATAAAATATAGTATTCAAAGTCCTGACTGACTGACTAACTTAAGTATTTAACAAGGCACAGCCCAAACCGCCGGTCTAGAGATTCCAAATTTGTCCAATTCCTTACGACGTCTAGGGGTGTACTAAGAAAGGATTTTTCAAAATTCCCACGGGAAAGCGAGATATACGCCAACGAAGTTGCGAGGGTATATCAACGCACAGCCGCAGATCACTGACAGCTGGCAGAGCGGTCTAGAGATTCCAAATTTCGCATGTAGGTTCCTTATAAGGGCCAGACCGACCGCACCGGACCGGACCGGACCCGACCGGAACGGATCGGATCGGACCTGAGCGGACCGAATGGTACCGTCTCGTACCGGGCCGTACCGGACCCGGCCGAACTAGACCGGACCGGAATTTGTTTCTGAAGAAAAATATGTTAATTGTTAGTAGGCCACGCGGGCAGAAGCTAGTACACTATAAAGTGTGACCGGTGTATGAACTATGAACCTATTCCTTAAATACTTATCTAGAGGTAACTTGCTTCGAATTGGCTTTCAAAAAACAGGGTCGAAATTGAGCACTTTCCGAGTTTCTAGAGCTTACTAGTTAATTTTCTGAAATTGTGCGTAACATGATGAAATAAGTCAGCGAAGTTTTCATTATCTGTAAAGAAATAATTGTTTAAATTTTCAATGTACAATAATATAAGTTATACTGGTAGGTACAACCTATTTATTTCTATTTTTTAACCGACTTCAAAAAAGGAGGAGGTTCATTGTATTTTAAAAGATTGAATCATTTTTATAAAAGATACGTCCCGCCTGATAGTAAGCGGTCACCGTAGCCTATGGATGCTTGCAACGTCGGAAGTATCACTCGCGCCTTGCCGACCCTGTAAAAATATTTTAATGCCTCTTTTGAAGAACCCCATATTATAGTCCAAAGAAAATACGTCGGCGGCGGGGATCTCATTCCAAAGCTTAAGTACACGACCATTTTGGTTCTAGCGTCATAGATTACTTAATAGTTACTTGCTAGCGTGTGGGTTGTTATTTATTGGGTACATGGGTGGGACTCGGGTTTATACTCTACGTTGTCAATAAATGTATTACCGAGGCCATGGTCTGACATCCCACGTCGACTACGCCCATGGCTTTAATGCCCAGCGGCTTTTGAGCCTGCATCAGAAGCATATGCACGATCTTCCTGTTGCTGGTATTCATGTGCTCCCACGGTAGCTCATAGACAGCCTTTGTTAAACGATCGGTCTACAAGATGGAAAGCCATTGTAAGGAAGTAGAATTCTGCATTTAGGCTGCTCACGAGAAAAAATAATTTTAGTACAGGTTATTTTAACTTCAGTTTCAAATTAAAATTTGAATCACTTCCTGAAGTCCGATTGTAAATCGGATGACAGTGGAATATTATGTTAAATTGGAGACAATCTAACAATCTATGACGACCACGAGAACTCTGTAATTTTATTGACGTAACTTCATAGAATATTATATTATCGGATTCGTCTTAACTACTTAAGCCCTGGATGACATTGGCTTTGATGATGGAGCTGAATAGTGGCCATTGGAATTCTGTAATTAAATGACGCAACCCCATGGCGTTTGGGCTTGTATGACACTTGTCTTAATACCTACTCTCGTCTTAGATAGTCAGTGTCTACAGTTATGGAGTAAAAGATTTTAACCAAATTTTTTTTTTGGAAAAATCTTTTGTAATTCTTATGATTCATGGGGTGATTTCTTTCCCTAGAGTTCCCTTGGCCCAGCCAAGTTGCAAACGTCCCTTATCGAACCTATTTTAACCAAATAACTATTCAGTTATCTGTGCTTTTATGGAAACTTCCGTAGTAAACGACAAAGAACCCTAACAATTGTCAAAAATGTTTTTTCGGATCAGTTGAAGGTTGCAAAAATTATACCGATATATAAGAAAAAATCTAAATGAGACCCAAAGATTACAGACCAATCTCATTGCTACCAGTGCTATCTCAAATTTTCGAGAAATTGTTAAAAATAAGGTTACTGTCACACCTTCATTCGAATAAAATAATTAACTCTAGACAATTTGGTTACCAACATGGAGTTGGCACATATAACGTTATAGAACAATTGATAAACGATATAAATGAAAATTTAAACAATAAACGAAAAGTAGCAGGGTTGTTTCTGGACCTTAGCTCAGCTTTTAACACTATAGACCGTAATATATTATTACACAAGTTACAGTATTACGGTGTACGAAATAATGAATTAGAACTTTTTAAGTCATATTTAAAAAATAGAAAATATTACGTAGAAACAAGTAGTTTGGGGTCAAATGGAGTAGAAAGCGTAAGCAAATCTAGAATGAGACAAATAAACAGAGGAGTTCCGCAGGGATCGGTCTTGGGCCCCTTATTTTCATAATTTTTATCAATGACATAATTGATCACATTCATAAGGAAATTTCGAACATTAATTTAATATTATTTGCAGACGATACAAATGCCATTTTAACCAGATGTAATTTAGAAGAATTACAAAGAATTGGAAATGATACCCTAGCAGTTTTTCATAATTCGTTTTCCATTAACAATCTACAGCTAAACACAGATAAAAGTAACGTTATTCTTTTTAAGACTACGTCACGTAATAGGAGTAACATTTCTGTGAAATTGTTAAATAATGTTATTTCTTGTGTAACAGAAGTAAAGTTTTTAGGTTTCAGAATAGATGAAAATTTAAACTGGAAATCGGAGCTAAAAGAAATTGAAGACTCAATAAGCTCTTCTTGCTACGCGCTTCGTAGTCTTAGAGACGAATTAACCGTAGAACAACATAGGTCAGTGTATCATGCTTTAATTGAAAGGTAGTATTGCTTTTTGGGGAAATGGCTACAAATAATAATTCATATTGAGCTTTTGTAGCCCAAAAAAGAGCAATACGTACTATTGTAAGAATACCACCTTGGGAATCATGTGCTCCACATTTCAAAAATATGAAGATCCTAACGGTACCCAGTTTATACGTTTAGATGCTCTTAAATAATTATCATAAGCAAAGGTATCTTTATGAAACTGATAAATGACACATTAACTAGCACTTTTATATAATATCTTAGAAGATTTGGATAAAGTAATAAACCAAGTAAATTAATCACTTTGTCTGGACATTATTCATAACAGCAGCGAGTCAAAGTTAGCCAAAAGTAATAAAACGCAGAAACGTAAGAAAAATTCGCGGTTTCTATTCGGTGTTATGATCACAAGATAACCCTAACCTAACCAACCAATGTCTGTCTGAAAACCAACAGACATTGGTGGGTTAGGTTAGGGTTATCTTGTGATTGTGATCATAACACCTATGCAATTTTTTCTTACGATTCTGCGTTTTATTACTTTGACTAACTTTGTCCCGCTGTTATGAATAATGTCCGGACAAAGTGATAAATTTATCACATTGTCTAGACCATTTGGTTATTATATATAATGACCAGTCATTATGTATAATAGCAATTTATAAAATATTGAAAAAAAAATTTTTTTCGCGCCCACCCCTTGTTGTTAGGGTATCGTTAGATAGGTCCCTTCAAAACATTTAGGGTGTGTGTATCATTTTTCGATACAATGATGCGTTTCGAAATTATTTACATTTTATCGTGTCAATTTTCGTTTTGCACGGTCCCCACTATCTCAGAAAGTCTTTGTTTAGAAATTTGAAAAAAATCATGGTAGTAGTTCATATGCCGAACCTACAATAAAAACTACTACGGTTTAGTAGGCTCTACTAGTTACCGAGTAAAAGCCGACAAACATATAAAATACATTTTTTTTGATGAAAACTTACAAATGTTATAGAATTTGAAATTGGACTCATCTGCAGGCAAGTAAAGCGTAGGAAATACGTGACCCTACATTGTACGTGGCCTGACACGTACTTGCCTGGTTTTTATTTTTGATATAATATTCTTACCATGGAAGCTAATAACTCAAACATTACAGATGTTTGTATCAATAGCGAGTAAACCATAATAGTAAGTGGCCCATAGCGCGTCAGGGCTTGAAGATCCTGTAAAGAAATATTTCATGTATAGGTATCCATATTAATTTATATACAATATATTCACTTTAGGTTGGCATTGCTGTTTTTTTCATTCATTTCCCGGAATGGCATGAAAATTAAGTGCAAAGGACAGCAAATAAATTATTATTTACGCTTTTCTAAAAATATTTGTCATTGCTTTGTTTTTTTTTTTGTTAAAATTCATATCTACATTCCATACTAAAATTATAAATGTGAAAGTGTGTGTGTCTGTTTGTTTGTCCGTCTTTCACAGCAAAACGGAGGGACGAATGAACGTGATTTTTAAAGTGGAGATAGTTGAAGGGATGGAGAGTGACATAGGCTTGTATCTTTCTACCCGCCACTTCCCTAAAAATTGGTTTGCGAACTATTTGTGACTAATGAAAAAATCGTGCATCATTTTTTATTGTAAATCTGCCCCCAACCCCTTAAAAGAGGGGGTGAAATTTTATATGAGACTTTTCGCAGTTTTCAAGGTAGGAAGCTAAAAATTGGTATGCGGACTATTTGTGACTAATAAAAAAATCGTGCATCTTTTTTATTTCTGGAAATCTGCCCCCTACCCCTTAAAAGAGGGGGTGAAATTTTATATGGGTTTTTCGCAATTTTCAAGGTAGAAAGCTAAAAATTGGTATTGGGACTATTTGTGACTAATAAAAAAAATCGTGCTTAATTTTTTTTTTTAAATTTGCCCCCAACCATAATAGAGGGAAACCATATAAAAAGAGGGGGTGAAATTTTATATAGGACTTTTCGCAGTTTTCAAGGTAGGAAGCTGAAAATCGGTACACAGACTCTTTGTTACCAACGAAAAGACCTGCCCTTTTTTTGGAAATCTTCCCCCAGCCCATAAAATAGGAGATGGGAATTTGTGTGAGACTCTCCGCAAAATTAGTATAGGTTCTATACAAACGAATAATAAAATAAAACAATAAACATTAAATATAACCATAAATCCAGTAAGTACGCGTTTTAGGATTTTTCAAAATTCAACCCCTAAAAGAAGGAAAATGGAGTAACAAAACGTGAAAAAAAAATGGGATGTAAAAAAATCCATACTAATATTATAAATGTGAAAGTGTGTTTGTTTGTGTGTCCTCCTTTTACGTCGAAAATAATGATCCAATATATTTTTTTTTTATTGGGGATAGTTTAAGATCTGGAGAGTGACATAAGCTACTTTTTATCCCGGAAAAACATCTTATTCCCACGGGAAAAATAAAGTATATAATTTTTTTGTTCTTCTTTCACGTGCGTCGAAAGGAACACCGTACCGAACATGATTTTTTTGACAGAGATGATCTAATACTCCAGTAACTTTATACATCATAGCATGCGTCAAATCCGGTAGGTCTGATTTTTTGCAGACTTGTTTATGATGTTGGCCTAATGAATAATCCAAGTTTGTTAGTTGTGACCTCGAGCGCCGAACGGAACTTTGTCAAAAATCGAAAACCATCAAGTTTTGTGCCAAAAACCGACATTGCAAGGCTCTGACGACAAAGATCACTACTCCTTTTTTAAAGTATATAAAGGGTGTTTCTTGAGAACCTGGATTTTCGTTGTCCGGAAGTAAAAAGTGTACGTATAATTGAAATAAGCGTATGAAGTATTTTTTTTAAATTAAAATTTAAACTGTAATCTAACAGGGTCACTACGATAATTAAGAAAAATATAAAACAAAGTGAGTAATAAAATATTTGAAGTGTTAAAAATTTATTCCACTGGCGTGTCCGTACTCCAATATTTTATGTTAGATCCCAAATTGATAAGGATTAATAAATAAAATAGATGAACCACGTATTTATAGTACATTTAATTAAACCACTGGATTTGTTTTGGTACATCGTTGATTACTTTACTTCAATTTTACTATCAATTAATTTTATTAGACGACTAAAAAAAATTATGCACTATCGCCACTCTAATGACTACCTAGGGTGTAAAGGTCATTGTCCTAGATACAGTCAGTTAGCGACAATCGATAATTTTGCTACATTTTTTGATTCCCTGACATTGATTAGTCTGTTTCTAAGGTCAGTGAAATCAAAATGTGATATAGTTTTTGACTGAAAAATTATTTCATCATCATCATCTCAGCCACAAGAAGTCAACTAGGCCTCCCCAAACGTCTCCAGTGCGACCTGCTGGCAGCGGCCTGCATCCAGCGGCTTCCTGCGACTTTCCTTAGGCGAGTGTCCTACGCTGCGCTTTCCGGTACGTGATCGCCATTTCAGAACCCTTTTGCCCCATCGGCCTTCGGTTCTGCGCGCTATGTGATCTACCCACTGGCACTTCAGTGTTTGGCTATGTCGGTTATTTTGGTTCTGCTACCGATCTCATCATTTCTGATTCGATCTCCCCGAGCATAGCTCTTTCCATGGCTCGCTGAGTGACCCATAGCCTTCTTAGGAGGCTCATAGTGAGCGACCACGTTTCGGATCCATAGGTCATCACTGGCAACACACATTGCTCGAAGGTTCTTCGTTTCAAGCACTAAGGAATTTTGGACGAGAAGATATGCCGTAATTTCCCGAAAGCTGCCCAGCCAAGTCGGATTCGATTGTCTTCTTTCTCGAAGATGGACCTACCTAAGATGGTTTGTCCAAGGTATTCGTACTCGTCAACAACTTCGAGGATCGAGCTCCCAACTGAGACCGGGGCGGGTGTGACATGGACATGATTTTCGTCTTGACCATGATCATTTCTAGACCCACCTGTTGGGAAACTCGATTGAGGCCTTCGAGCATGGTGCTGGGCTCCTCCAGCGACCACAATGTCATCGGAAAATCGAAGGTGAGTGATATACTCGCCGTTGACGTTGATGCCGCATCCTTTCTCGTCCAAAAGTTGAAGGCATCTTCCAGAGCGGTCGTGAACAGTTTCAGAGATATGACATCTCCCTGTCTCACGCCTCTGTGTAATGAGATTGCCTTCGTGTTCTGTTCCTGTACTCGGACTGACATGATGGCGTTTTTGTATAAGTACGTCAAAGGTTCGATATACCTGCAGTCTATGCGGCATCGCTGGAGAGACTGTAGCACGGCCCATGTCTCGATCGAATCGAAGGCTTTCTCATAGTCCACAAACGCTAAGCATAATAGCAGATTGTACTTTTCGGTCTTCTGTACAATCTGCCGCTGCGTATGGATGTGGTATAATTCTTTAAGAACAGAACCACCTTCAGAAGCTCTGCTGTGATTCCGTCCTCGCCTGGCGCCTTGTTGTTCTTAAGCTGGATTAAGAAACATTTTTTAAAACTATATTTTTGTAAAACATTTCTAAAATTTCGCAATTTTCCTAATATTCCTTTTTTTATTGCAGGAATATGACAATAATGTTGTACAAATGGGGTGCTCTCAAGGAATACGAATGTGATTACGAGACCAATAGATTATTAGATATTTATGTACCTATGTCAGACGATTGTTTACAAAAGTAGATAATAATATCTGAAAATTGAAAAATACATGTTCACATTTGTTAATTTTATTTAGATATGTATAACTGAGATTATATATTCTAATGTTTAATTTTGTAATTTTTGATATGTAAAAACTTACAATTTCTTAAAAAAAAAGTACAGAGTTGTTGATTTTTGATTCCCCTTGTTGCGGACACGAGCCGATTTTGTAAATAAATAAATTGATTATGTTTTAATTATGTTTTACCCTAGTTTTATGGTTCTATTGAACACTTTGATAATCGGAATTATGTGATTATTTAGTTTAAGTTTAAATACCTTTGTTTTACATTAGAATAAGCTAATTAGATTACGTAATTAGATGTAACATGGATATTTTCACTATTTACGTGCACTATTTACGTGTACGATTGGATATACACGTATAGGATTTTAGTTCCAAAGCCTGGAGCAGCGCCACGAGAATTCGTCCACCTGAGTTGTAAAATCTTGCCGTGGCGCTAGTAAATGAAATTGGTAATAATTTTGGCTTATGATCTTCAATTGTTTTGTGTGTTTACTGTCTTGAATATGTACGGATAGTTAACAATTAATGTGTAAAAGGTTGGTTACGTCATAGAGTATGTTTGATCAATAACATTAGCGCTGTAAACGTTAAGAATACGACGTTATTGGTCAATTTCGTATCAACTTTTACGTTTTGCATGTATAATTTAAGATTTACGTGTTTATTTCGGATATTAGTTTTGTGTAGTTACTGTTAATATATCGCTTATATGGAAACAGCGTGTTAGTTAGTTAGAATAACCACGAATATGGAGTTATAAGTTACTAATTGTAGAATGTAGAGCGCAATAAGCGATATGTGCGTAGTGACTTTTTGCCCGAAATGTCGTCGGAAATTGGCGCAAATTACACGAAAATTATCTCGCCTCCGATTGGTCCGCATGAGGGCCAAATATGTCTATAAATATGTCAGGGTAGCTCGGTACTGTCACAGTCCAACACAGCTCTTCAGAGAGTGAACAACACCGAGCTACACTACCAAGAAAGAAATAGTATTGTTTTAAATGAAGATAGAAATAGTACTCAAGAATAAATACAGTCCATTGATGTTAAAAGAAGCAAACCTCGTTTTCCTTTCCGGTATATGGTTCCTGGTGACCATTGCCTACCCATTGCCGCAGAACCATCACCCCTGTAACTATAAATTGATTCCCCTGGTCATGATTTTTTAAATGTCTAATATCTTGGAATTATAGGTTCAAAATGAGTGCCTATTCGAAATTTATACTTCAGGTTTAGCCTATTTTTATGTGTAGTATCAGGTTTCATTATATTTTGAAAATAAAAACTAGCCAGTGGAATCAACTGAATAACCCCATTTTCAGGAATCACCCTAAAATTCCTGACAGTTTGAGGCCTAATTCAATTGTCTAGGTCTAATAGCTCATATGATACAGGGTTCCTAATGTTCACTTATTTTCCCCAAAATGTAAAAAAATTGGAAATGTCTAATTTTTATAACTTCATTTTTTCATAATTTTATAACGGGGATATTTTAAGGACTGGAGAGTGACATAAGGCTACTTTTTCCCACGAGATAAAGAGATTCCCATGGGAAAAATTATTGACGTTTAGCTTGACCACGCGGGCGGAGCCACGGGTAGTGTACGGCTAGTGTATTAGATATAGCAATAAATATAAGAATACCATTTGTGAACATTCCAGAAGTAATATACAACAGCAGACTAGATGAAACAGATAGTAATTAGCAATCACGTAGCCAAAAGCGCCTGAAACATGTGACACGAACCTAAAAAAAAATAAGTAAGTATATCTAAAAAAACATAGGTATAAGTATATTGTTAATCGTTCAATAAAATATTGATTTAATAACATTGCACGAAATTTTATTAAAGTATTAATTATTGAGAAAGTTTAAATTTATTTTTAATTGCTTTTACGCAAAACTGCGAAGACACGTGCATTGTGAAATTGATTCGGAATTTTTTCCTTTGGACAACAGTGAAAGAGTAAGAGAAGAGAAGTAGATTGCCGCGCGAAATCGTATCGCAGCAATTCGATTTGCAATTTTGATGAGTCCTTTCATATTAAAATTATTACACGCTAATACAATAAGTCGTACTTACGTAGCTATAGTTCTGTGATGGAGTAGAACCTCCGTCAACTTTTCGTGTATTACTTTAGTTTCAGAATCGGAATACATTTTTACTTCCAATATATTGTGTTTAACCAATTCCAATTCGCCTTTTGGTAACGGAAAGTGAGTGAGGTCATAAATGAGTATTTTTAAATGTCCCCAGGTGTGGATCACCATAATGAAAATAAGTAAATCAATTAAGCAGAAGAGACACGCACAAAGGTAAGTAATATACCAATTGAATATAAATAAAGGGATGTGTGCTTTGATGTCATCCTCATAGTTGAAAGGTAGGGCGTAGTACACTGAATACTCGAAGGTTATGTTTCCACTTTGACTGAATGCTCCAGATTTAATGTTGTTAAATAGTGGTATAATATTGAATAATGAAAACGACGATATCAGTCCCACTTCTATGTATATCGTTAAGTAATACGATATCACGTGTAGACGTTGTTTAATCTGAAAATTAATTGAAATCCTCTTGATATTAAATTTATTGAGTCACCGGCGGGGAATCCAATCTCACACGCTAGAACCAAAATGGTCGCGTACAGCGCGGTTTCAGAGGAGTTTCCTCCCGCGAACGCTGAAGCTGTGGAATGAGATCCCCGCCGAGTTCTTTCCTTTAGACTACAATATGGGGTTCTGAAAAAGGGGCATTAAAACAGAGTCGTCAACGCGCGCGCGAGTGATACCTCCTCCGGTTTTGCAAGCGTCCATAGGCTACGCTGACCGCTTGCCATCAGATGGGCCGTAAGCTTCTTCCTTCGCCTTCATGGTATAAAAAAAAGAGTCAGCAACGGATTCGACATCAGCCGCACAATTGCGACGATTACTTATTGCCAAATAAGAATAGGATTGAGAAGACGAAAAGTGTCTAATGACAAAGTTAAAAGAAAAACGTTTTTTTAAATTTGGTGCTACATAGTAATTTTTATACTTATTGTTCTCACTAAAGGTACAACAGATCTTTACTTTCAAAATTCTAACTAGAAATGAATGACACATCAACTATTTTGAAATACCTACCTTTGCAGCATATTCGCTTTTGGGTTCGTGGTGGAAAATGTGGATTTCATTCACAAACTCGCTGACAAGTTTGTGATATTTATTCCCATAAATCAATGAATACCTGACCTGAAAATAATAGTTATACCCTAGAGACCCTACAGACTTATTATTATTGTACGTGAACTAGAAGATAAAGTAAATATGCATGCTTTATAATATCGTTATTAACATATTATACTTTATAAAATCTTTGAAGCTTGTTTATATTTTATTTTACATGTTCACTTTGTTAAATATCATATCATATTGCTGACCTCCGTGGCGTAATGGTTACTACACCGGACCTCCGCCACCCAGGAGGTCCCGGGTGGCGAAGGATTGGCATCGGGTCTTGGATGTTTATCTATATATATATTTGTTATAAAAAATAGCATCTTTTTTTTATGTCATACAGTAGACAAACAAGCAACCGGGTCACCTGATGGAAGGCGGTCACCGCCGCCTATGGACATGAGTAACACCAGGGGCGCTACTAATGCGTTGTCCACCAAGGAGGTTGGAGGAAGGGAAGGGAAAGAAGGAGGGGGAAAGAGGGGATAGGGAGGGAGTTGGGCTTCCGGATCTCTCACTCACCGAACGAAACGCATTGCTGCTTCACGTCGATATTCTGTGAGAGGGTGGTACTTCCCCGGTCGAGCCAGCCCATTTCGTAATAATTGCTCTACCACTCCAAAATCGAAAGTATCGTTGTTTTAACACTAACACCCCCTAAAGTAAGTTCGAAATTTGTGTAATGGGATACCCTATAACCATCCCATAACACAGTGAAAATTCACTAAATGTGAAGTGAAATTTCATGTGAAAATTCTTTCTAAATCTTGTATAAAATATTTTAAAAATATACTTACTTAAGTTCAAGTTTCGAACTTACTTTGGGGCTAGCTCAATCTGTGTGATTTGTCCCTATATATTTATTATTATTTACTAGCTGTTACCCGCGGCTCCGCCCGCGTGGTCAAGAGAAAATGTCAATAATTTTTCCCATGGGAATCTCTATCCCGTGGGAAAGAGCAGCTTATGTCACTCTCCACTCTCCAGACCTTAAATTATCCCCGTTAATTATCAAAAAATAATGTTATACTTTTTTTGACTTGTTACCTGTGGGAACATACCCGTGGGAATGAATAAAAAGTAGCCTATGTAATTCTCCAGACCTTAAACTATCCCTAATAAAAAAATCATATCAATGCGTTCATTACTTTCGACGTGATGGAAGGACAAACAAACAAACACATTTTCACATTTATAATATTAGTATGGATGGAAGTATAGATTAGTTTAGGTATAATGTTAGGTGAAGTCTAATTATTGTACCTACTCTTCTCTATAGGTAACCGAAAAACTAGATCTTACCAGACACACCACATTCATGAACAGCGTTATGTAAGTATGACCCAACTCGAAGAAGGTCAGCGTTCTTATTTTGTTCTTGATATAGATGGAACCGAGGGTGAAGGCGGAGAGACTGAGCATTATGTTGTATACCCTATAAATCCATATATATTTCGATTCCTTCTCACCAACAGCTTTCCCAGGCCAGCTAGCAATTATTTTTAATTGCAAACATAAGAACTTCATGTAATTAATATCTTGCGCCTTGCGAACGAATCTGGATAAATTTTCCATTAGATTAGCACAATACTCATTAATACGATTTTCCACGTGTTTTGCTAGCCCTGCCCACTCCATACAGAAAATCTTTACCCTAAAGTTGCCTTGAAAAGATTACTTTCAGCAATAAAAGCGCCTTGTTGCATGTACGCTAGCCAGTAACTCCTGTAACTTTCTGTCTATTGTACACCCGTTTTTATTGTGTATTGTAAAAGAAATCTTTCTAAATCTTGTATAAAATATTTTAAAAATATACTTACTTAAGTTCACTCCCATTCGTAAACATTGTGACAACACTTATCACCTGTTTAGGGTACCTGTTCTGGTTTTCAATATTAATATCAATAAGTAAAGGACTACTTGATTTGAGATTTTTTTTAGAATTGTTTAGGGCAGCTATTCAAAGTTTTGTTTTTCAGGAAAATATCTACTGCCGATTCTGTGGTAACTTCATACTTCATGACCATTGAAGCGTAGTGGTTCAACGACCTAGGAGAGTCGCAGGAAGCCGCTGGATGCAGGCCGCTGCCAGCAGGTCTTATTGGGGGCGTTTGGGAGAAGCCTATGTCCAGCACTGGACTTCTTGTGGCTGAGATGATGATGATAATGACCATTGATGCATCGGATTTATAGTTTTTAGAGTAAAGCAAAAAATTTAATAAAAAAATTTAATTGCTTGCAACAAATATATTTTTCAAGTGTTCATAGAAATACGAAACAAAAATAAATAAAAACGACGTCTTGTGTAATTTTGGCATGTGTTTGTCAGGGTGTTTGTAGTAAATGTAATGTAATGACTGAATGCAGTTTTAGAGAGAAACAAAACGGTAGACTGGTGATGAAAACCTTCAAACTGAATCGTAACTCTTCTGTGGTATTACATCATGCATTCATCGCTGACCATCTGTTCAAAGAACTGTGGAAGTGTACTTCTGAAAAAAAAATAAAAAAACGTGTGGCACTCGGAGACTGCCGCAGTAAAGCTATTGCATAGTCGCGGGCTCGAACTCACTCGTGGACGCGGCCAAAAAGCACGCTGTCTCACCTAACATCGTGTCTAAAAGAGATAGAATCAGTTATGAGCAGTTAGCAGTCTACACGCATCCGTCTAGTCGCACGCACACAAACACCGTGCCGATGTCTGCCGAACTGAAACGACGTTAGACGATGCACGGCTTTCAACGCCGCGCGAAGTGGGGGATGTTAGGTTTTATTTTCTTTACAGAATTTCTTGATTCGGTCGCCGCGCTCAAAGCCCGCGATAAAAGCTATGCTATAGCTTAAAAACACTCCATAGCTCTAATTATTTAATCGGGGGACACGGCAGTTTCCCGCCAAGCCGAGCGCGAAGCAAACACTGCCACACCATTCTTTACTGGAACCATTTCGCCGCAGAAATTTTCCAAGTGTGTAGGTCATTTAGAGCAACGTTTCGCATTTATGACACTCACTCACTCACTCATGATCATCAGAATAGAACTAGTACTTCCCATAAACTCAGAGAGCTGAAATTTGGTACAGAGTTAGGGTTTAATGACCACAGAGAAAACTATAAATACTAGGATAATCGAAGATCTGGAGTACCTGGTGACCCTGATTAGAAAACACAAGAGCTCAACCAAACTATTAGAGATCGACATACCGCCTTTACAAAAAATATTCAATTTCTACAAAAAGAAGTGAAGTCCCACCAAAAACATTCTGTAAAAAACTAGCCAAGTCTCGATGGAGCTGCTTGTTTATCTCTAAAAAGTAATGAATTCTGGGAGCACCTGGTTTTGTACCCTTATGTACCCTTCAACGGCCAAGTCACACAACAGTAACTATAATAATAAAGAAATCGCAGTAAGGAACCTTAGACTTAGCACGACTTTGTCCAGATTTCATTACTTTTTAGAGATAAACAAGCAGCTCCATCGGGACTTGGCTAGTTTTTTACAGAATGTTTTTGGTGGGATTAATGGTTACAATTAATTGTTAAAAAATTTAGAAAGACCTCACTAATTTTAAAACTTACAAAACCCGTAAAGTGAAATGATTCAATTTCGTGTCTATTAAATCAATATTATTGTCTTTAAAATGAGAGCATATTTCGTTCAAGCGCCAATATTATCTATGCACCAAAATTTAGGCCTACTTGTACACTGAAAATTCGCTTATGATTAGCCTTTAACCGTGAGTATTGAGAACCATTCAGTACAAAATCAAGATTACGGAATAATACTTACAATAAACGAGACTAATCGTTCTGATTTATAGTTTATGCATAATAATAATATAATTTATAACGGTAACTAGTACAGACGTAATACAAATGATTTTCAAAGGCCGACGATTTGACGATGATTCTCTGAATATTTTATGAGTAATAAAATAAACTAGCTATTGCCTGCGACTTCGTTCGCGTAGATGTCGATATTGATGCAATACACTTTCACCCCTTGGGTGTTAAGTTTTCAATAGCAATAAATGGGGAAGAAAACGCAAAGCTAATAGCAGATGTCGCTGCGCTCGCTTGACTCAAACTGACTCAAAGTAAATATCTGTCACCTGTCAGTTTGTTTAGTTCTTCGCATAAATTACCACATTACCGTGTTTATAATATTTCTTTTCTTGATCAAAGATAATTATGTATTCAACATGGTCTATTCATAGCAGAACTGTCGCCTTTATAATCAGATGCAAGAAAATGTTCTGAACATAACCTCAAATTGTTCGTAGCAGCCTTATCCCAAAGTCTTCTCATTCGCAAATTCTTAAGAAAATAATGGTTAACATTATTATTGCACCCAATTACAGCACGAGGCATTTTTGTAATAAAAAATATTTTTCACATTCGACGTAAAATTTTGTATAATATTTCACCATTTGACGTACTTGAACGTTGTTTTGAGTCGAGCGATATCAGCGCTACTAGCGGCTAAACTTGGCAGTTTTCTTCCCCATTGTTTCTATATTTATTTTTCTGAGCACAAAACTCCATCTTTACGTAGTACAAAATGAAGTCGCTTCCCGCTGTCTCTATGTATGCTTAGATCTTTAAAGCTACGCAGCGGATTCTGCTACGGTTTCTTTAAATAGATAGAGTGATTCAAAAGGAACGTTTATACGTATAATATTTTTCGAAATTCCCACGGGAAAGCGGGATACACGCAAACGAAGTTGCGCGGGTTTCGTTGTTTTATAAAATACAAGCTTCTCACACCCTCGAATGCTATAGTTAGGGGTTGAATTTGAAATAGTCCTTTCTTAATGCTCGTACTATTTTGAGATATTCAATTAACCATAATAAAAATGTGTATGTTTCAATCAAATTTTCGATTTTCATTAATAGCACCTTAACACAAATCGTTAAAACTACTAAGAACATTAATGTTGACAAAGTAACATTATCATTAGCTAGCGATTAAATAAGTCAAGGTAAGATACTCTTTAGATATAATTTGCGACTAAATAAATCAAAGCAAGGTATTTGATTTATTTAGTCGCAAATTATATATATAAATATAAATTATACATTGAAAAGTGAAAGCTGTGCAGGTATCTGAGAACTATTATTATTATAATGAAGATCTTCAAATAACAATATACTTAGTATAATTTTGCTGTTTTCGTCACATGACAATTCTCACGGTATGCTTTTTATTTTTCATGTAAATTATACTTTAAGATTTTGCTACAATCCATTTAAAAACGTCCTTCTTTTGTTCACTAGTCCAACATGGTTTTTCATACCAATCATTTTCTTCCTAAACAGTCTACGATTCGTATTCGTGCTTTATTAATGTTTCTAAAATGAACTGTCGAAAGAAACATAAATAAACCTAATTATGGTCAGTGGGGCAATTCACGTAACAAGAACCGATTCTAGTTCGATTCAACGACACTCGCTGTCCCGTTCAATTCCTATTTTGTATGAGTGAGACAGCGAGTGTCGTTGAATCGAACTAGAATCGGTTCTTGTTACGTGAATTGCCCCACTGATTTCAACACTATCCACGTACGCGGGAGAAAAATATAGTTTCATATTAATTATACACCACCGCCCCCACCATCCTACCTTCTGTACCAGAGGGCGCGGTTTCGATTCCCGCTCGGGGAAAACATTTATGTAAAAGCATTTGTGTTTGTTCTTTAATCTGGGTGTTTTCTATGTAAATATATCCGCTGTCTGGTACCCAATACCCATAACACAAGCAGTTCAGGCCTACCTTACTTTGGGACTAGGTGGCGCTGTGCAAATTGTGTAAAACTTATTTATTTATTATTAACTGCATCAAGCGCAATGCGTTGTGATTGTGACTCAACTACATAGAGCATGAGCAACGCAACGCAACGGAAAAATCACCTTTTTTTTGTTTATAGTCAGGAAAATGCATTACTGCATGTCCCTCCGCTGGGGAAGCGACGGGGGTCTGTCGGGCTCCCCCTTTAATGCCACTTGGGTATACCGACTAAAAACCTGACTGACTTGCACCTCATCCGCCAAGATGGGCGGGGCCACGGGAACTAAGATACATCCGTGACCCCGCCGGAAACGGAAAAATCACCTGTGAATCCGGTAAATAAAAACTAAAATAAACCGCAACCGAGAGCGGAAAGGATATAGCGAGGAGCGATGTATTACATTAATGTAATTTTTTTCAGGTTGGAGTTGCAAACTCCAGATTGTCACACTGACAAGTCCGCAATGTGATTAATTCTGGCTGAAATTATTGTCAAGGCGGAGCAGGTGGAAGACAATCATGTTTTCAGTTGGCAATTGGTATACATGTGCTTAATTGGCAGAGCCCGACAGACTCCGTCGTATCCCCAAAAAGTTGACGAAAGACAATTTGCCATGTAACATCGATTACAATGTTAGAATGTGTGCAATAAAAGAATCCATTTCGCAAACCATATTATTATAATTGATTGCTAGTTGTAATAAAAAATACTGTAAAGTTTTGCAATTCAATTTGTATTCCGCTAACGTTATTGGTTATTTGACTTCAAACTGTTCTGCATTCACGATGAAATTATCAAATCTTCTTATTTATTTATTTGTCATAATTACTGTTGTAATTTACTACGTCAGTGCTGTAAGTATTAACTCGGTCACTATCAAAAAATATAAGCTACGATAACTAAATGAATTATAATTACGCTCATATTCTTCTTGGGCTTTGTGCACCTCCCTGTAGAATTACAGACGTGATCATCGTCATCTCAGCCACAAGAAATCCAATGCTCCAAGATAGGCCTCCCCCAAACGTTTGCAGTACGACTGGTTGGAAACGGATTACATAAGTTATAACTAAATTAAATATTAGGTACTTAAATATAGATCACAAAAATTAATTACATTTTGATTGCTACAAAAAAATTTCCTTCTCCAGGACCCCTGTCGGAATAGAAAGAGCAATGTTCATCAAGCACTTAAAACGGTAGAATCTGTTCCTATTAGTGATATTACAAATTCATTACGAGATTTTCGTAGTATATTTAAAAAAAACGTGGAAATGTATAAAAGGGACTTTAAAAACGTGAAAATATTAAACTGTTAAGGTTTAGCTACTGTCGACCTGTAGCCACAAATTTTTGTAGGTATAATATACAAACAGGTATTCCCCCAAAAGATATTTTTTCAGTGTGCCACCTGCAACGGTCAAAAAAGAAGTGAAGAATTTCCTGAAGACAGATTCTTGAAAATTGTCAGGGGACGAAGGAAGATTCACCGCCTACTTAACAGCACGTCACCTTACTGACGTGTCAGTCGGTGCATCACATCACAACATCATCATCAAATTAATAAGCCACTTAAAAATAGATATCCACAGAATACCTACATTATTTATTTATTCTATGTGACAGGGGCGCCGCCGCTCCGCCCAGGATGGAAATAAGCCAACTACGATATCACCGAAAATCAAAAAAATTTTAACGCAAATGAATGAGACCAAATTATTAGACTACATGATAGAATCCAACTTCCTCATTCAGGAATTAAAGAAGATTTTTCATAAAACCAGCACCACAGTCTGTGCAAGATGTAAAGGAAAATAAAGATACTTGAAACCAAATTGTTAATTGTTAATATTTTTACCTTGATGTTCTATTTAGTATTATCTGTGTGAACCTTAGAGTGAATGTGTCAACAAGATTGGAGTATAGCAAGGTACTAAACCGTGGTCCAACAACATAAAGGACTGACCGATAAACTAATATTATTACGTTTGTCAATCAAACATGCGTGACTACTGGCGAACATGATAAACACAACCCTAAAACTGTACGTACACCTTTGTCATAAATTGTAATGAAGAGGCATCGTGCTCAGCATATCGTAGAATTCCTTATTTGCCATACATAAATAACTTGATGACTTTCTGGGATACTAGATCTAATGACTAAACTCACTTTTTATGGTTCCGTAGTACTACAAGGAACCCTTAGTTTCGCCATGCCCGTCTGTCCGTCCGCGGTCTACCGCCTAGACGCTTAATGCTAGAAAGCTGTAATTTGGTCAAAGTGCTGGAACAAAATGTTGAATAATGTTTTTTTGGGGTGCCTCCCCTACATGTAAAGTGTTGTGGGTTGTCGTTCATGACGTTAAATGTAAAAAAAAATTCTTGGTACTACCAAGAATTTTTTGTAGTAGGGTTGTAGGTTCACTATATGGACTACTAAGTCCATATAGTGAACCTACAAGGAAAACTATAACTAACGGTTAACTAGGCTCTACTAAGTAGTTACCGAGTGACTTGTGAAGAAACTTATGAAGTAAAATGTCTTTAACGAACATGGCATTGTAATCGTATTGTGTTGTGCGTGGTAACCCTACATTGTGCGTGGTCGGACACGTACTTGTCCGTTTTTTTTAAATAATAAATAAATATCCTGTAACGAATCGCACAATGCCATCTACTCCCGAACTAAACAAAACATATACTATTGGGTAAATGGGAAATATACATAAATAGTTTTAGAATACGAGTAGTTTACTTCTTACAAGCAGATAATTTAAATTTAAATACCATAGAGGTACTTTTATTAATAATTAATAACGATAGTGTGTATTATTTTATGTCACATGAGTGGATATGTATATATACGTAAAGTATTGAGTAAAACATAAATAATAATATACCAAAGAGCAATAATAATAACGCCTTTGATCTCTACCTTCCAGCCTGTCAATAGTCTAGCAATTTCGGTGATCAAACAATGACATGACAGCCGTCATAATAAAAAATCGGAAAGAAAAGATTACATTGATTCGTATGTAGTTCGGATCTATTTCTAAAAAAAATATATAAAATAAAAATTGTATAAACATGTCGTATTCAAACGAATTCCGTCCTTATTTCATATTGATTAAGAAAGAAGAAGAAAAAGGTGATAAGTTCGCCAAAATCAACATGGAAGTTAAACATCAGGCGTACAACAAGCCTATTAATCCATTTACGAAGAAAACTGTATTTACTCAAACATATCCAACTAAGTTGATCCCGGCTTCTCCGAGGAAGGCGTGCTGCTACTACTGCTCCTAATTTATATAAAAAAAGTAACTATTATGCAAAATGGACCTACATGCTCTCACAAAAAAAGAAATCACCCACTTCTACGTTTACTGAGCATTGCTTGGACAAGATCCTTAGGAGACGTTTTAGGTGCAACGGTAAGATTAATGAGTTGCCATCAATTATCTTCCAATATTTATCTGTTTGGTCTGCAAATATATCTACATTTATATCAATATTTGTCAATAGACATTACAGAAATAAATATAAGTGAGTTGGGAAATATCGAACTTACAATAGATATTGTCTAACCTGTCCTGTGTAAATTTATAACGTTTAAAAATGAATATTATAAGCTTATGAACTACATTGCTTGACTTTCAATTTCAATCCATTGATATTTTTATCGTAGAATAATAGATATTGAATTATCCTTTACAAAATATAATGAAATTATAATTATTACAGGCCGATGCACGAAACGCTAAATATACCGCCACAAGTAATTTTACTGAACCGAGATTTTTTGTCAATATGATGGCCTTTGCAAGTCCACCGGTGACACATGAAATAAAGTTTTGTTATGATCTTGTAATGTCCCACAGTAGGACAAGACCACGCCATCTCTTTCTGGTTCTTCCGCGACTCTGCATTCTGAGACCACTGCCCCACTGCGTCGTTTGTTTGTCCCTGCAGCTGTGCGGTCCATATCTGCAGAGTTTTATAAATAAGTATTAGTTACAAATTTTAATGACCTATTTTGTTTCGTCTGATAATACTATTTACATTGTCCCTCCCTCCACCCATTTGCTTTATTCCCAGGTATGAGATTTGCACAAATTGCTTGCTGTTCTACGGAATATTGTAAAATTTTTCACTGTTACAATCGTTTGCTAGGTTTTAATCAGGAATTAAATCTGTTTATGCTGTCATTGATGACTAAACTTGATGACTTGGACATTTTATACTGTAATAGAATTCATTTTCACCAGCATTAGCAAATTAGCACATTCGCCATGTAGTTCCACTTAATTTATTGTTTCATACGATTTCCACTATTTTAGCCGTGTGCCGTGTGCCGTGTGCCGTGTGCCAAGGTAATTTTAATTTCATCTTTTCTATAGGAAGTCGTATAAAGCATGATGCAAGATGAATATCAATCGCAGTGACCGTTTGTCGATTGTAGTATCAATATATGTAATTATTATGCTGCGTTCTAATTATTTCCGTTTTAGTACGAATACTTATTGGTTTACAGAGAGCATTACACGGACGAAAGCGTTTTATTTACGCAATGTTTATTTTATAAGGTTTGTTTGAATAGTGGTTAACGTTTTATATCTACAATGCGAACAAAATAGACATTATCAGTTTGTTAAGTTGTTATCAAAAATCTTTCGACCTGAACGTTCATCAAATACGTTGAATTATAAAATATTTATTACCATGCAGTTTGAAGCAGCTGCTGGTGAAGATAGTGACCTCCTCGACAACCGGGATAAAGGGACGAAGGTATGATTTTTTTTACCTTTTTAGGGTTCCGTAGTAAACTAAAAGGAACCCTTATAGCTTTTCCATGTCCGTCTGTCCGTCTGTCCGTCCGCGGTCTAGCGCCTAGACGCTTGATGCTAGAGAGCTGTAATTTGGTATGTATACTTAAATTAACAATGCTAACAAAGTGGTAGAACAAAATTTTGAAAAATTTTTTTTTAGGGTGCCTACAGGTAAAATGGGAATGAAAATTTATTTTCGCACAGACCCCATGTTGTGGGTGGGGTATCGTTAGGAGGTCATGGTAAAAATCGAACCTTTTCTGATTGGCCTCTGTCTTGGATGTTTGTTAATATCTATTTGTTATAAAATATACCTAGTATCGTTGAGTTAATACAAGTACGAAATAATAACACAAGTTTCGAACTTACTTTGGCTCAATCTGTGTGATTTGTCCGTTTACATATATACATACACAATAATAATTCGTATAAATAATGAAGCGATATTATAATCATCAAATTCAATAAAATATTTTTCATGAAATATTAAATAGATTTAAATGCAAAAACTAGTCACGGATCTAGAAATAATTGCGATATAGGTACACGTGACACCCAAGGACTTAAGTGAGCAAGGCCTTTGTCGTCTGAAATTATGAAACAGCTATTAACCTTGTCTCTCTAATATTGTAAAATTTACTACTGGAATCATTTTTTTAAATAAAATATCCGTCTAGAAAATGCTAAGTACCAAAATTTAGTAGGTAACCATGCATCCACACCTCAGTTAACTTTTGTGGAGCAACACAACAAGGTAGCAAAGCAACACGATAACATTATGTAACATTCTTCAACCAATTTTGCCAATTTCTTTTTATTTTTTGTTATCTAGTGTTACTCACTAACACTTGGAAATGTTGATCTACAAAAAGTAACTGCGGTGTGCGGATACACGATAATTGCTTAATTGGTTAATGTTACCGAATACGACAAAATTTTACAAAACTATTATGTAGGTAGGTATATAGATTTAGATAGTTATCGATAGGGAAACTGTCGTCGTAACTCGTAACACCGTACATAATTGGTTTAAAATTGTATGTACTGAACAAAGTACAAATTCATTGACAGGAGAATTTTTAGACACATTTACTTGAACCCTCCATAGGTGTGGACCAACTAATTTAATATTCTTTTATGGTTTTTCTTTCTTTTTTTGTTGCGCATTATCAGAATGGAGATCACAGTATGAAAACCCTGAGGACTCTGGTTTCTAGTGGTTAAATTAAATAATCTGTGACAATTATTACGTAAAATTACGCAATCTTGATCTTCCTCAACCTTGTACATTCAACAAATAAAAGAAACGGTCCGTATTTTTGAAGTTTTCTAATACAGCATGAAAGGATTTACTCGAGTTTATATTTATCAATAGTGTTCGTTTAGTACTATGTAATTAGAAAGTTGCATAACAATGTTTGCATCATAAAGATTTGGAGCGGAGGGCGCTGTCGCGGAGGGCAATATATGATGGCCCGTGCTCCATGTCCAATTTAATAACGCGTTCCGGGCGATGTTTGGGCTGTTTCTCTGTCTGTATGTAGTGCATCAGGCATGTTTGCAGAGGCGAACGTCGACTGTTTCCACGCTAGCATGCGGAATAGGGTAATGCCTCTGGTGCGCAGGGTTCGAGCCAGCCCCATCACCGTTATGGCGATGATCGCCGGCAGACTGGACTGCCCCCTACATACGACATTGCTGTGACAGGCATGTCCCGCAGGACCGACTGGAGAGGCGTTTTTAATAATTGCTGTTTTTTGTGCGTGTTATTTTTTATGTGATAATATTTGATGTGGGTAATGTAATTGAATTGAATTGTAATTTTATTTTGTACTAGTAAAATCCGGGCAACTTCGTCTGCGTGTATCCCGCTTTCCCGTGGGAATTTCGAAAAATCCTTTCTTATCGGACGCCTCCGTCATACACCCTACACGCTCCAAGTTTTAGGTCTCTACGATCAGCGGTTTGGGCTGTGCGTGGATTCTCAGTCAGTCAGGACATAGCATTTTATATTTTGTATATGGGTCTTGTAACCTGAAATAAATGCACTTTATTTAAAAAAAAAAACAGAAGAAATTTCTTTCTTCTTAAATTTTTTGTATAAATTAAATTGTATTTAAATTAAATTTGTATAACTTAAATTCTATTATGCACTATAGATACATTTTTACAAATTGATGATGCAAATTTTAAGCTCATTCCAAAATGACGTCATTAGAATACCGTCCGTAATCTACATACCATACATCGTCAGAACGAATCCTCAATTCTCTTATCTTTCTCAACTAATCCTAATTCGTACTCTTGCCCCTATAGACCCAAAGGAAATGGAGCTGCAGAAAATGCAGTGAAAACTGTTAAAAATTGTATTAAAAAGGCTTATTCGCAGGGGGAAGATGTGGAACAGGCTTTATGTAAGATGTTGTTTCAGTATAGAAATTGTGCCTCTACCTGCCCCACGATTTATTTTTAAAACTACTTTTTAAACAGAATTACATGTAGTGAACACATGTTACATACTACAACAACTAATGTAATAATGATGAATAGATTAATAGTTTATAATTTTTTCACCTTACGCCTATGTGAATGTAGCGAAATGGCCAAGCCACATATTTTGATAAGGTGTAGAGTTTGTGAAGTTAGGCCTTGTAGAGGTAGGGCGTGTAGAGTTAGAAGCTTGGCTCTACCTAGATCAGATCTGATAACTTTTTGACAATGCGAGTCATATGGTCTTGTCTTGGTAACATTTTACATGAAAATGTTTTTGGTGCGATATGTATTACTTGTGAGATATATTGTGTTTTCATGCGATTTCCGAGTCAACATATTTATTTAAAACGTTAAAAATTTTGAATATTGATATGGTCACTATAAGATGTTGTTAGGTTAGATAATTACGTAACAACTTAAGACAGAAGGTCCCTTAAGTAGGGTCTGAATAAATTAATAACCGACTTGGTATTACATGGCACGGATCTCACACTTTTTACGGTGGAACAACTGAGTTGCGAGACTTGTTTTTTTTTTTGACAAGTATTGTTTTTTATGGGATAACTAACAGCGTAACAGCGTAATTTAGTTGAGAATTCTCGCAAATAAACGCTCGGAAATACTGCTGCTGCCAATAAAACATCAGGCGATGTTGGACTTCTACACAAAACTGCGATGTGACGGCGCGTCGCCAGAATCTACGAATGGGAATCATCTTGCGAATTCACTCGCGATTTTTCTTTGGTCATCCGAACTATAGAATCATAGAAAAGAGATACCTTGCCGCATGAATTCGCATCGAAGTTTTCTGCGTTCCAGATTCGCGCGCCTGTGTTCCCTTTGAGTGAGTCCACATTGGAATTTTGAGGGTATTGAATGTGTCACCCCTCTTAAAAGTTCTTAAACAATTGTACATTCAACCACTAATTTGTAAAAGTAGCCATTAAAAACTTACAATGGATTAAACGTGGCCCTTTATCGGCCGTTAATCGAGCACCATCAAGTTCACACCCAGCGAGAACCACAATATATATGAGGTTTTGAATCCGCCAGCTTTTAGTAAAGGTTTTAAAACTATTGTAAATTCAACCACAAAGTAAAAGTAGCCATTAAAAAGTTACTGTGAGTTAAAGGTGGTGACCACCCATAACTTGTAATCTAACAAAAATTTACGAATTAAATCTTGACCGCGACGATCAACCTACGAACCTCAAAGAACATTCATTGTGTGCACCAAAGGATACCAACCACATTGTATAACCTATTGGCTTTAATGTGAACATGAAAATATTGGGATATTAACACTTTCGCGCGAGCAACGTCTTATCTCGTCCAAAAACAGTCGGTACGATGTTGAACAACATATGACTACGTCGAACTTTTTCCCTTCATTACTACAAGAACGTACAAGCACGTTAGTTGGCTATACTAAATCCTTATAGTGACGTCATTGCGCCATAATATATCAAAATCTCAAAGATCTTGCGCCACGCAATATAAAAAAAATAACATGACTTTGTGAGCGCTTCGCACACATCCAAAGTACCTCTACACGGGCACACAACGTCACTGTACGGCGCGCTGCGTACAGGTTCCAATACAACAGTCTAGCTGCGTCACCGTGCGTGCGAGGCTGTGCGCGAGCGGAATGATAGATGTAAAGGCTGTCCAGAAAAGCCACCACTTTGTGCCATCTGCTTCGAAGAATGGCACAACCAGTCCTAATAACTTTTAAAATTGTTTTTTCTAAAACCTATTTGTTGATTCTTTAAAGTAGTAATTAAACGAAAAAATCAAGGATTAGAATATAAGAAGGGGAAGACTAAAAGATGAGAAAGAAAGGTGCCAAACTGCCAAGTGAGATTATGATTATAGTATTGAAAACTTAATGATAGGAAGATAGTGATAAATAAATGTCATCTCCTGTTCGTCTATGGTTATGACGTCTGTTAATGTTGACGTGTCTAGACGTTCTTGCTATAAAGCAGCACGTAAAAATTATGAACCGTAGCAAAGCGTGATAAAACGTTGACGTATATTGACGTCAGTGTCATTATATGTTACATCGAAGTCATAATATAAAACAAAACGTCTAAATACGTAAAAATATTTGTATGGGGAAAATATGCGCCACGGCAAAGGTTAAGTGAAGAGTTGATGCTCGCGCGAAAGTGTTAAGTATTGATTGTTATGGGTCATCATATGCAGATAATAAATGTGAAAGAATTTTTGTATCAAGTTCACTCAATAAAACATTTTTTTAAATGTAAAGTAATAAGTTTGTACAAGTTTGAAACGCACACAGCGAGCACGAGCGACGAATACCGCCAGCCAATTTTTTGATTTTGTTACTTCGATCGCCAGATACTACACTGGGCGTCAAAAATAAGTAGTACAGTTTTAAAATTGCAATTACTCTTAAACTATAGAAGTTAGAGTTTTGAAATAAAAGTCATTTTATAGCAAATTTAACAAAGTTTTCTAAAAATAATACTTTATTTAGCATTAGTAAAGTTTTACACTGAAAATTAGGAAAAAACTAAAAAGCTAACCATTTTGAAGGAACTATCAAGAACTTAATTTTTACGTTTTGGGCCTTGTTCCCACTTTAGTAACTTGTGTTGCCGCCTCGGGCTCTGATGACAGCTTGGAGCCTGTTTGGCATGCTGAACACTAAGTTTCGGAGGCGGTGTTGGGGAATATTCACCCATTCTTCTATCAGGGCCTGTTTTAGAGCCCTGAGGGTGGCGGGGGGTGGTCTGCGTCTTCTGACTAGCCTCCCAAGCTCATCCCAGGCGTGTTCAATCGGGTTAAGATCTGGGCTTCTTGATGGCCAAGCCATCAAGCTGATGCCAACCTCCTGAATGTACTCTTGTACGAGATGAGCGGTGTGTGGCCGGGCGTTATCATGCATTAGTATAGCTCCATCACCCATATTTGCTAAATATGGCCCTGCATACTCGTTAAGGATCTCTAATGCATATCTTTCACCAGTCAGAGTGCCATTTTCTATGACCACTAGCTCTGTGCGACCCTCTGAAGAGATGCCAGCCCATACGTGTACAGAGCCCCCGCCGTATTGAACTCTTTCCGAGATGCAACCTTGAATGTATCGCTCACCAGGTCGCCTGTATACTCTCCGCCTTCCATCGGAAGTGAATAAAGAAAACCGAGACTCATCTGTGAACAAAACTCTTGTCCATTCTTCTTCGCCCCATTGTACGTGTTGACGCGCGTAGCGTAGTCTTACCACTCGATGCCCTGTAGGTTGGCTTCAGCAAGTCTTCTCCTCACTGTACTCTCACTAACGTAGTCTCTTCGGGTCTGAAGAAGCTGTTGCTGGACCTCAACTGCATTAAGGTGACGATTTCTTAACACATTAGAGACAATTAAGCGGTCTTCTCGGGTACTAGTGCACCTGGGTCTGCCATTACTTGGTCTCCTTAGATGGGTTCCAGTCTCTTCGTATCTTCGCTTTACTTGCTGGATCGTTCTTAGAGTTACACCCACCGTTCTTGCAGTACGACGCATACTGATGCCTACTTCGAGAAAAGTTATGATTCTTGCACATTCTTCTGGTGAAAGAGGCATGATTAGTAAAGTTTACTCGCTGAAGACACATTTGCTTTTGAATTGCAATTGATTTATCAGCAATAAAGAAAACAATAAAAAACAAAAGTACAAGCCAACAGTTTAAAAAAATAGTGTTTTTATTTATTAAGTTTTTTTTCAGTCAATCTTTAAAAAATGATATTATGCATGAAGTTTTTATTAAATGAAATTAAATTGTCTTTTAACTTTTTTTTATTTCAAAGGTCTAGCTTCTGCAGTTTAGGAGATATTGCAATTTTAAAACTGTACTACTTATTTTTGACGCCCAGTGTATTATAAAATCATTGACTAAAATTCATTATATATTTTACTAGCTGTGCCCGCGGCTTCGCCCGCGTGGAATTGGACTTGTGACTAATTAGGTAGTTTAGACGGATTTAACAGTCTCCTATTACTGTAGTTTAACGCGACGTAGTTTCAAAAAAAAAAAAAAAATCAAAATCATTTATTGACCCAAAAATAACCTGTTACAAAGTAATAGTAATAACCCTGGTCCCCACACTAGGATTCCCTGTGTTGTGGGTAACCAGTCTCTTCCCTAGTTTTTAGTTATATTTAACAAAACAACAAATTACCACAAGTTCAACATAACATGTAGGTAGTATCATAAATAGAAACAAAAAACAAAAATCAAGGTAGGAATACAAAGAGTAACAATAACGATTTGAGTGGTGCGAGTATTAATTTTGTTATTTTATATTTGTTAATAATACCGTCATCAGCGCATACGGCTGACTTCGGTTTGGACGCTGCTGTGATATTCTCGTCAATGTCGATGCATTTGCTACCAGAGAAGTACACATTAGAAATACACAATAAATATTTTTTATAATCTAATAACAAAAATTGTCTAAGGATGTATGTGAATATGTGTGTGTGTGTGTTTGTGTGTGTGTGTGTGTGTGTGTGTGTGTGTGTTTGCTCAAAAATATAATTCAATTTCAATTTAAATTCATGGATGGATAATTTTTTCAGTGCCGTGGTTTCAGTTTGACGCGTGGTCAAGCGAAAATGCCAATAATTTCGTTCCCGTGGGAATTAAAAAAAACCCCTACTTTATCCTTGTCAACATCATAAAGGGAATCTCTATAAAAAAAAACAGCTTTTCAGGTTAAACGCTTCCTATAATACACGCGTAGTCTAATTATTCCGAATCCTGTGGGAATTAAAAAAAAATCCCATCTTTATTGTCTACTTTATAAAGGGAAGCTTAATACAAAATCTAGGCGTTCTAGGTTGAGCGCCCACAATAACACACGTGCAGTCCTATTTGTCCCGTTCTTCCCATCCTTGTCAACATCATAAAAGGAACCTCTATACGAAATTTCAGCTTTCTAGGTTGAGCGCCTGCGATAATACCCTTTACTCGCTTTCCCTTGAGAATTACATAAAATCCCATCTTTATCCTAGTCAACATCATAAAGGGAACCTATATACAAAATTTCAGCTTTCTTGGTTGAGCGCCTGCGATAATACACTTACAGTCCTATTACTCCCTTTCCTGTGGCAATTTCATAAAATCCCATCTTTATCCTTGTCAACATCATAAAGAACCTCTATTCAAAATTTCAGCTTTCTAGGTTGAGCTCCTGCGATAATACACTTGCAGTCCTATTAATCCCTTTCCCGTGGGAATGTCGTAAAACCCCATCTTTATCCTTGTCAACATCATAAAGGGAACCTCTATACAAAATTTCAGCTTTCTAGGTCGAGCGCCCTCTATAATACACGTGTAGAGTATACCCCATTTCATCTCTCTAGTCTAGGGGTTGAATTTTAAAGGAGAATTCCTGCGAAGTTTCAAATAAAATGGTCTAACTAATCTAGTTTCTTCATACAAACTTTGGACCCCCGTTTCACCTCCTTAAGATGTGATTTTTGAAAAATCCTTTCTTAGTGCACCCCTAGACTTCATGGGAAACTTATGTACCAAATTTGGAGTCTTTAGACCCAGCGGTTTGGGCTGTGCGTTGATATGTCAGTCACCAATCAGTCAGTTTCTGGGATGATTTCAGTAAAGAACCTTCATGCTGAATTTCATTCGAATAACTACAAAACGGCAAAGTTTCATACTAACTTTGCACCCCCGTGTAACCCCCTAAGGGATGATTTTTGAGAAAAATATTTCACTCATGTTTCATGCTTTTCAGTAAAGAACCTTCATGCTGAATTTCATTCGAATAACTTCAAAAACGGCAAAGTTTCATACTAACTTTGCACCCCCGTTTTACCCCCTTAGGGGATGAATTTCCAAAAATCCTTTCTTAGTGAGCACCTATGCCCCAAAAGGAACCCCCATGCAAAATTTGAGACTCCTGGCACTTGTAGTTTCGGAGATTTCGTGATGAATCAGTCAGTGATTTTCTCTTTTATATATATAGATTAGAAAACTTTACATAATAGTTCCTTTTTTTTTTGTTCACGAAAAACCGATCTAGCAGAGTTTGGTTGATGTCCTTTATACGAAATAGAGTGAATCCAATGACTCATCTGCTAGTCACGTGTTTTTTACTGTTACTGAGATGCAGTCATTGGATTGGATGAAGCATTGATGGCTCTAACAAGTTACTTTATCATACTAATATTATAATATAAATGAGAAAGTGAGTTTGTTTGTTTGTTGTTCCTTCACGTCTTGACTAAGCAGCCGATCATTATGAAAATTTGCATAGGTACATATTGTTAGGGGTACAGACCCCAACATAGGCTAATTTTTATGCTGGCGAAGATGCGGGTAACTGCTAGTTTATTATATTGTTAAGGCATGTACGCACAACCGAACACGAACATGGTGAACATCGACATCAACACTTTGTTCGCACGTGCGTACCACTAACGAACATCAAACAATTTGTTCGTCAAAAGTGTTCGTGTCGATCCAATTTGGTTGTTCTGTGTGGACGATGTTCTCAGCACAACCGAACAAGAACATGGTTACCACGAACATCGAACACTTTGTTCGCACAAACGAACAATTTGTTCGTCAAAAGTATTCGTATCGATCAAATTTGGTCGACGGCGAATCCATGGCTACTGAGTGGTTGCGCGCGAACACAAGTAGAACTATGTTTGTAGGTGTTCATGTTCGCTTTGCTAACTTACGTCCACACGTGCGAACCAAAATGTTCAGTGTTCGACACCATATTCTTGTTCGGTCGTGAGTGGTTGCGCGTGAATACAAGTAGAACTATGTTTGGTAGGTGGTCATGTTCGCTTTGCTAATTTACGTCCACACGTGCGAACCACATGTTCCGTGTTCGAAGTTCACGTTCACCATGTTCTTGCTCGGTCGTGCGTACACGCCTTTATGTTTTGTTTTTTATTTTACAAAATATTACTCTATCAATTAAGTGGCTCGTAAATGAAATATCGACATGAAATAGCGTGATATGCTTCTTGTTTCTTTCCCCCAATTCCTTGATAAGTGAGCAATGCATTCAAGCAAGTCAAGAGTCTTGGATGTCTGTACCATGAGATATTGCAATATCTCGTTTGGCGTCTATATCTTTAACGTGAAAAAATATTATACTTGATACTGATAAAGATCGAGATGGTGATAAATAATATTAGTGGAAAATCTCGTATCGTACTTTTATTAACTGTATTAACGTAGTAAGTGGAAAAGCCAAAGATATGCTTTCTAGGATTCCGTAGTAAACTACAAGGAACCATTATTTCGCCATGTCCGTCTGTACGTCGCGTCGTCCGCTTTCTAGCTCCTAAACGCTTAATACTAGAAAGCTGTAATTTGGTATGTATACCCACAGTCCCACACATATTAACAATGCTATCAAAGTGCTGGAAGAAATTTTAATTTTTTTCTTATTTGTGGTGCCTCTCCCATAGGTACATGTAAAGTGGGATTGAAAATTTTTTCTCGCGCCGAGCCCAAAAATCTGTATCCCCAAAGGTCTTGTGTCTAGAAATTCGAAAAAAAACAAAGTAGATGTCCATATAATGAACCTACAAGGAAAATTAGAACGGTAAGGAAGGCTATTGGACTCATCAGCAAGCAAGCAAAGCATAACTGATACGGAACCCTACACTGTGCGTGGTCCGACACGTACTCGCCCCGTTTTGTTTTAAAGGCAATTGAAAATATTATATTATAAAAAATTCGGAGTGACTAAAGAGTCTCTATTCGCGGTGCCGGTGGGTGTAAAAAATATTACCTACATTAGATATTAGATAGGTACATGTATTTAATTATGTAAAAAAACTGCATCTAAAAATATTAAAACAGAGTACATACACTACTAGATAACGTTTCACTTACATTATTGACGTGCAGTGTTTGTTTGTGAACGGTAGGCTTTTGACCGTCATCAGTGTTAACGTCACCGATGGCGATGGTGCGACTGGCGACGACCGCTAGAGACCTCACACGGCAGTCAGTTGCCCGCGCGCACTGACACTTAACGTAACAGACTCACGCGCATCGTCTATCGTCACTCAAGCGATCGTGGCTACGCAATACTAAATTAAGTTTTGTATATTGTGGTTAAAATATATGTGAACTCAATCAACACAAGATGGAAACCAAAACCTCTGGGGTTGGTATAACTTTTTTATGCTGCACAGCGTTTTTTGTATTAATATTTTTTTATTTCTTGGCGATTTGGTGTTTTTTTTTTTGTTACTTACACAAACTTACAGTCTATTACGAATGCGAAGTTCTTTTGTTGAACAGGTCAACGTCAATGTTATAAAACATATGTTCCGGCGTTATTATTCATATTTTCTTATCGATGCTAACTATACAGCTATCGTTCGCAAAAATAGTTTTACAATGAGAGTTCTATTGTCTTTTTAAAGACATTTTTGAGAAAATAAATCAATAGAGAATTATACCTTAAAAAGTACATAATAAGACGAATAAATTTAAAAATAATAAAATATATTTCAAGCGTTTGGCATTATTATATTCGAAAACAAAACAACAATGTGCTATAAATTTTCTGATTGTTACAACACGTGAAATCTATATTAGATTCTTATTAGATTATACATACATACATATCTATATCTACACTATAATATTATAAAAAGGGAAGATTTGAATTTCTGTGTGTATGTTTGTAATGAATAAACTCAAAAACTTCTAACATAACAGTGGAATTAAACTTGTGCATAAGATGGAATTTAACTAAATTGCCACAGTTTAACCAAATATTTATTTGACATAGTAGGCACCTATGTTGATTATTATAATAAATATTATTTCTCTTTCTTTGTGGTATCTCTCATGTCTGACGATTGTGGAAGTTATTAAAATAGTCGCATTAAGAAAAACTTAATTTGTCACGGACGGCTATCTAACGTAACAGATTAATCTTTTAATTTTTATTGACAGTTAAAATATAATCATCTCTATAAATATGAAACAAATCTCTAGATAAAGTCTGCATTTATATGTGTCAACATTATAATACGTAGTCATTCATGTACATTACTAATATAAATAAATTGTAAATAGTTTCTTCATTATTATTCTACTATCCCGTGTTTCTTAATCGTAAAGGAGGGTAAGAAATTATTATGTACATACAAATCAGATTTTTTCTAAGAAAAAACTGATTATATACCTACTCATTTGTATATAGAGGCTATAGCAAGTCCTAATCAACAACTAAGGTGGGAAACCAGACAACAGATGTATATTTAACATACACTTATAATACATAGAAATTACTCAAACATGACTCGAGACAAACATAAACGCAGGGATCGAACCCGCGCTCTTTGGTATGTAAGGTAGGTCAATAATAACGAAGCCACCGGGCTGTCAAATAATTACAGATTGAGCTAGCCCCAAAGTAAGTTAGAAACTTGTGTTATGGGATACTAACTCAACGATACAATATTTAGATGTTTATATACAGTATGTAGATAAACATCCAAGACCCGAGGCCAATCAGAAAAAGTTATATATTCCGGCAATCGAATCCGCGACCTCCTGGGTGGCGGTCCGGCCACTACTAGGTACTACTAATACTAATAATAAAGTTAACATTTATTGAGGCATGGTCCAGCCATTAACCCAAATGATATGAGAATTGTTCACGCATAACTAAATTATGCGATAGATTATTAGAATAGTAGGCAAATTGCATAATCCTTCGCTTACTATATTTAATTCCAGCGAATGCAAAACAAGTCCAGTTGTTTCGGAGATTCCGACAAATAGGCTTAATAATTAAACAGACTTAAATAATTGTTATTAAGACCTTAATTTCTTTGCATTGATTAAAAACAAAATAATGGTGGCACAGTAAGAAAATTGCAGCACAATAATATTGTGTCCTTAAAAGAACGCAACGAAGCGTAGGATTAAACGCTACTAATTGCTCCACACAAGGTTTTGTGAGATTTTTTTTCGATAGTAATTTTATTTGTCACTACAACTGAAAAGAAGGTGCACTGATGCCAAACTAAAATGATCAATTATTTTGTGGCTAACAAAGCATTGTGTAATTGTGAGATTTTTAGCTTTTGCGAAATATTTACTGTTTGTTGCGAAATTTTGCATCGGCTATGCATCCAACTCGGTTTCCACCCAGAATATTATTGATTAAGTTTTATTAATTACATTAACTTTTGTTTTGTGTCCACCGCATTGAATTTAGTTAAATTACTAAACCATGAAAATTTTGTTAATATGAAAATCTAATTTTTTGTGGTACGGTTTATGTGATTTCATGTGATAATGACGATGTTTAGAAGAGTCATATGGAACAAACTGGACGTGTCATCCGAAATAATTAGCTTAAATTTTACATTATAACTCTCCATTCAGCGCGGTTTTAGGTTTTTACAAAATATGTTTTTAAATGTAGATTCTAAGAATTTATTTACTCATTCAGTCTAGCCTAGTCTGCTAGTGCATGTCTTTTATAAATTACTCGTATCTTGTATAGCTTTTATCCGGCTCATAATTTCTGCAAAAAGAAATTCTGCAATATTAGATGTCTTGGAATTGATTATTCTTATTAAATATAATACTTTCTTAACTTAATATGCCTGATGTTTAGGTCAATAAATGAAGAAACCTAGAGATAATTTCTGTCTTTCACAGCTAGAATCTAGATAGAATTCAAGATTAATGTTGCAATTTCTCAGAGATACCGTTTACTTTCATAAAATTACTTAATTAAAACTTTTGACCCAATTCAATGAAACATTTAATCGGTAAAATTGAAATTTAAAACTTTAAACTATAGTTCCAATATTTTGTACATTAAATAATATTTGATAAACACGATAATACTGCAAAAGAATCATTACTTACCACTTTCTATAAATTAAAATTATTAGATATTTTCGAAATTCCTGTTCTATTGCTTATCCCTATATTTTTTTATGTAAATTATTCAATGTTTAGACAAATCTTTTAAATAGATTTTCAAATAGGTACTTTTTAATTGTTGAAAAGTATGAAATTCTTTCTTTACTTTTGCTCTCCAAGATACTATCATCGTTGAAACCGTCGTCGCGTCGTCCGTCATGTCTATCACTTGTTTGGGAGACAATATTGGTGTTCGTACTTGTTCGATTTACGACTATATTAGTTTGACTGTACAGTAGTGTACAGTCGACTTCACCATTGCACTTTTTTTTTCTTCCAGGCCATAGTGACTTGGCAATTTTTTACGAGTCGAGAACGCACATTTCTCCAACGCGCTCACAGCCACCATTTTCTGTTGGACCAACCAACTATTATGCACTGCACAACTAGTTGGTCCAACAGGACACAGCGCTACATTAAATCTCATTGTTGCATTTGTATCAATGCAGACGCGTAAACGTGTATTCCATTAACTTCAAACACTAATTTAAAATATGTCTTACTATCAAATAGAATAAGATTATTAAGTACCTCAAACATTTCTGATTCGAACACATACGCGTGGAAACAGCGCGTCACTGCAATAGTCGGCACTTTTACCGCGCGTTAAAAATATAATGCGCTCTGCATTGCCCTAAATTTGTTATCGCATTTCTATGTAACTAGAAGCAACGACATAACATTGCAAAATATTATCCGTACGCATCGAGATATAAGGTAGTACTTATATTTCGATGTCCGCACGCTTCACTTTCGTTTCGCTATACATTAAATAATAAATTAATTCTATGAAATTCAAATGGAGTTATTGTAAATATTACGACGGGGTCAGTTGTGGCTCTTTTGTCGATTAAGCCCGCTAAAATGGTGTCCGCGGGCTCGATTGACAAATTTGAATATTTTTATTTATTTTTCTTTTGTCGATTGAGCCCGCAAACAAAAAGACAATAGAATTTGTTAAAAAAAATGACGTATCAAAGTACAGTCGTATACAAAATAGTCTACTTGTCTACCTGATAAAAAAAATGCTAAGTGATTGTATCACATAAGTGTTTGAGAATGCTGTAATACGCATGGACTTGTCATCGCGTCACAATAAAGTAGGTACCTGCCACTTGATTAATCTGTCGTCACTTCATTGTAGGTACTCATCCGTACGCATCGAGATCTTGTTGATCTTGGGGGGTTACTGTCACACGCTTCCGTAGGCTTTACCCTAGAGACCCTACAAGTGCCCCCCGGGTGGTGCTAAAAGTGTGACCGAAACTAGCAGGTGGGAGGGATTTTATCCCGACTGGGTAGCTACCACCTACCCCGGACGTAAACCCAGTGAAGTGAGAAATCGCGTTTCTGTGATCAGTCCGGGACCTTCCAGTGCCCTGGTGATTGCTCTTGGGTGGGCTAATACCTGGGCCATCCTGCTTCCCACTGTCACCTCATATTTTGGGTCTGTGGACTCGTCGGCCAGGGAGACCCGTAGAAACGGTTATTCCGCTGGCCGCCCGTCGCCAAGTCGAGTGAGCCCGAACCCATGCTAACTACCATGGGAGGCTGCTCACGATAGGTGGCGCATAATCCCGGTGTGGGTCGTCGTGCCGATTAGTGACCGGAGGGAGTCCCGGCGACCACATCCGGGGGGGTATGGGGGCCCTTCCGTCCGGCGAGTCCGCAGTCCTACGCAGTGAGTCTTTCAGTGGTTGGCGGGTGGGCCAACGGTCGGCCGGTCCAAGAGCAGTCACCTTAATTCACATCCCTATTTATAATGACAGCGCATCATACAAGTAAAAGTTATACAGCGGGCAACGATAAATCTCCCACTTCTGAGTTTGGAGTCGACTTCACGAACATCTGTGGAATCCGAGCTAATCTCAGTGCTGTCCATCAACATCTAGAGACGGCTAAGCCTGCTCTACTTTTCCTCACGGAGACCCAAATATTACGACCATCTGATTCCTTTGACCTCCAGTATCCCGGCTATAAACTGGAAGAGAACTTCTTAGCACGTGCCGGGGTGTGCTTATATGTCCGGTCGGATATTTGCTGTCTCCGTCTGCGCTGTTTGGAGGACCCCTCCTTGTCCACTTTGTGGGTGCACGTGGACCTGGGCACCCAATCGCGCATTTACGCTTGCGTTTATAGATCTCACTCGGGGAATTCGGAGACCACTCGGCTGTTCGACCACCTTAGCCGAGCCGCAGACGACGCTCAACAGCGGTTCCCTTCAGCCGAAATGGTCATTCTGGGTGATTTCAATGCCCACCATGAGTCCTGGTTGGGCTCCCCGAGAACTGACCATGCTGGCAGAGCCGCCCACACCTTCGCTCTAATGCATAGCCTTACTCAGTTGGTAAAAGAGACAACTCGAGTACCTAGGCAGGCCGACCAGTCACCGTCTTTGTTGGACTTGCTTCTGACGAGTCATCCCACCGGATATGTGATCTCTGTGAAAGCCCCATTGGGAAACTCTGATCACTGCCTTGTCACGTCAAAAGCGCCCCGCCAATCACCACCGCCCTTCTTTAGGAAAGAGAGGCGAGTCTGGCACTACTCTTCTGCGGACTGGGATGGACTGCGTGACTACTACTCCGCCGTTCCATGGAAAGAGCGCTGCTTTAGAGACGACGATCCTTCTACTTGCGCTGATTCCATTGCAGACGAAATCAAACTGGGGATGGATTATTACATTCCATCTTCAGTGGTGGTCAGCAATGGAAAAAGTAGACCTTGGTTCAATCGCGACTGTAGTGTGGCTGTGGCGGCAAAGAATGCGGCGTATCGAGCCTGGATGAGAGCCTGTGTAGACGATGACCCTAACGCGAGCTCTCTAAAGACTGCCTACAACATCTCTTCCAAAGCTTGCAAGAGGACTTTCAATGCAGCGGAGGCTAAGCGCAGGACTCGAATAAAAGACCAGCTAATGGCGTGCCCCACGGGTAGCCGTTCTTACTACCAACTGGTCAAATCCGTGGAGTCTAACTTCTGCCGCTCGTCCCTGCCCCCTCTGAAGAAGTCTGACGGTTCGCTCGCTAATACGGCGCAAGAAAAGGCTGAATTATTAGCCGATATCTTCGCCTGTGCTTCACAACTCAACGATCGGGGTGCTGATCCTCCACTGCTTGAACACTGCGGCTATTCTATGCCGGATGTCCAAATCCAACAGTGCCAGGTTCGAAGGGTGCTCCGGTCGCTTGACGTACACAAAGCGTGCGGACCAGATGGCATTCCAGCGATCGTCCTCAAACATTGTGCAGCAGAATTGACTCCAGTGGTGACACGCCTGTTCAAATTGTCTTACTCCACTGGCCGCGTGCCGGCTTCTTGGAGATCGGCCAATGTGCAGCCGGTCCCTAAGAAGGGAGATCACTCAGACCCTAATAACTACCGCCCTATAGCTATAACATCTGTATTATGCAAGGTTCTCGAACGGATCCTTAACACGCAACTGCTCCGTTACCTAGAAGATCACCACATCATCAGCGATCGACAATACGGTTTTCGTCCGAAACGATCGACTGGTGATCTCCTAGCGTACGTAACCCACTTGTGGGAGAGGGCTATAGATCGTTACGGCGAATCCTTGGCAGTCAGTCTGGACATCTCCAAGGCATTCGACAGGGTCTGGCACAAAGCGCTGCTCTCCAAGCTGCCGTCTTACGGACTTAACGACCAGTTCTGTACCTGGGTAGCTAGTTTCCTACACGAGCGTAGCTTCCAAGTTGTAGTCGATGGCTACACCTCAAAGCTCAAAAAGGTAAACGCTGGCGTTCCCCAGGGTTCCGTGCTGTCACCTACGCTTTTTCTTTTGCATATTAACGACCTTTTGCTTGTTAACAATATCCATTGCTATGCAGATGACAGCACGGCACATCTGAGCTGTGAGGGTCGTGCTGGAATTAAGCGCGAAGAGGTCGAAGAGCTACGCAGAACGATGGTGTTGGAGCTGAACGACATCCTTTCGAGGGTGGCCCAATGGGGCAAACACAACCTCGTCAGCTTTAACCCAAAGAAAACTCAGGCTTGTGCGTTCACAGCGAAGATGGTCCCATTCTCCCGAGTCCCGACTCTCCTGAACACTCCTCTCGTCATCAATGATCACCTTTCCATTCTCGGTTTGAATTTGCGCGCAGATCTGAATCATAGAGATTACATCCAAAGCGTCATCTCAAACGCCTCTCGCAAACTCGGAGTCCTGAACAGGGTGCGGCAATACTTCACACCAACACAACGACTTCTACTATACAAAACGCAAATTAGATCGTGTGTGGAATACTGCTCGCATCTCTGGGAAGGCTCTGCAAAGTACCTTATGGATGCTCTTGATTCACTGCAAAGACGCGCCATCAGAATGATAGATGATCCGAAGCTTGGTGCAACTCTCGAGCCTTTAGAACTCCGCAGGGAAGTCGCTGCGTTGAGTCACTTCTATCGGCTGTACCATGGCGAGTGTTCGGTTGAGTTACACGACCTTATTCCGCCTTCCCCGTTCAAGCACAGGAACTACCGTCCTAAGCAGCGTGCACATTCACATACAGTGGACTATCTAAACCCCCCACCCCGCACAAAAAGATTCGGTCAATCATTCTTGTGTCGAACCATTGAACGGTGGAACAAGCTGCCCGACGATGTGTTCCCTGCACCATACGTGTACGACATGGGGTCCTTCAAGCGGAGCGTGAAGAGGCACCTTTCAGGCCGGCATAGTAGAAGCGACGAGACACCATAAAGGATGTCTCGTCGCTCCTATTCCTGGACCCCAGTGACCTGCGGCCCATCTGGCAGGAGCTGGCGTCACATGCCGTGTCCCAAAAAAAAAAAAAAAAAAAAAAAAAAAAAATTATACAGATTATACTCATTCAAGTAAAAAAAGTGTAGATTGGTTGGAAGCGGTCCGACAATGGAACGCTAATTACTTAGCCCAACCAACATATCTCTTTTTTGCTAGTTTTCTGTTAATAATTGAATAATTTCATTCTTGTTGTTGAATATACTGTAATTTTGTGAAATTCTAAAATTATATAAAAGTTACCAATGTACCTACGCCACGTTCATTGTTGAGACCCATTAGAAGTCTGCGGTCGCATATTTGGCATTGAAGATAAGCAAACACACATTTGATCAGAAAACTCATCAAGGTTAAATAGCGTCGTCAATTACGTACATTTTCCCTGTATAGCTGCTACTCCTTACTGATTTGCATCAAGGCTACAGCTTGGTGACCGATTTCTAGGCAACTTGTAACGCAAATTAATAATACGTGAAGTAGAGACAGCTGCAGAAAAACCGGACCCCCCAAACGAAATAAAAATTACGTCTTTTTGGGTAACTCTAATTTTCAACGAAATTCTATCGAATACTAGACATAATCAAAATGTAATTGCTTATTTAATAATTTTCGTTAGAATTAAGTTTTCTCGTGTAAGAAAACTAAAGAAGAAACTTAAGAGAAAACTTAATTCTAACTTCATTTGGGGGGTCGAGGTTCTCTGTATCTCTTGAGGGGTCACAAATAGTCACAATAAAGGTAAAACTACTGATTGTGACATTTCTAAGTGAATCAATTGGCCTTTCCTTTTCTGAATGAGAGATCCAATTGGTCACCAGTTGGAAACCACTCATTCTCAATAAGCCTGACGTGACCTAAAGCATTGTGTAGATATATTCATAAATCAGGTAGATAACCTCAGAATGTTCAGTTTTACCCATACTAATGTTATAAAATATGTATTTGTATTAGTTGTAAATGTTGTTATCTGTCTTGTGTGGTGATAAATTAAAAAAAAATACGAAAGTAATATCTGTTAATGTTTTCGTATGGCCAATCATTTTGATGACCTTGACGAAATGAATGAAAACGTCAGCATAAAGTAATACACAGTAAAATTTACATATTTTTCGAAACAAATAATTGAAAATCTTAAAGGACAAAAGTTACAAAATATATTTTCATTAAAATTTGTACTTATACTTTTTTTTTTATAAAAATGTTAAGAAACTACAAACGTAATCAAAAATTAAATCTGGGTAGTGTTTTCTTTGAAATTCTAGTGAAAACCGTTAACTATAAGTATCGTGTCGTGTACACAATTCAATGTAAAAATATTTTTTTTATTTTAGAAGCTAGGCTTATAAGCTAGGTTTATAAGATGAAAAAAATCATACATTAACATTGACTTCACAAATCGGTGCAGTGTCATTGTAGACGTAGCTCGTCGGTGTTTTTGCGAGTGCATTACTCGATTAAATTCACCGTGTAATGCTCGCGAAAGTGTTTAGAAATTGAGATATTATCGTATGTATGAGTAGCTATTCAAATAGCAGAACTCTCAATTAACACAGCGATGCTGGTCTAGTCCAGTCTGAATATAATACATTAATTACATTCCTTCCTGCTTACGAGAATCATTGCATATTTATCTAATTTATTATTACAATTACGACTGAGGAGTTCAGTCGGGTCTTATAATAATATGCAGTTAATGCATTGATAACAATAATTAGAGAGTTTGAATCATTTATACACATATAAAAATACATACAATAATGCAACATAAAAAACTAAAGTGAAGTTCAATAACCTCCACGAAAGACAACTACCGTCTCTCCATAGATCCGAATTCGCAGTTTTACTTTTACAGTAACCATCTGAATTATTAGTTCTAAAGGTACTTATTGTCTTTTCACCAAACCTGTATTGTCTTTTCTGTTTTATTTTGATTTGATTCGACACTATTAAATTTAATATCTATTAATGCGTTGATACATATCTATTCATTTTACACTAATGTTATAAATGTATTTTATTGGCTATCTAATAGGAATGCTGAGAATTTTGATAAAGACACTAGTATTTCATCAATAAAATCAATGTTCGCGTATTAGGTCAACGCTTAGACATATTAACTTTTAAATTTTCGCGTTGCATTATATAAATTAATAATAAACATATCATTGTCTGAATGACGTTTCGACCAGGTTGCACCGGCCGTGGTCACAGGCGAACTTCTCGAAACGTCAGGCAATATCAAGGTATGATTGCGTTAATTCCCGTTTTATAGCCTAAACATATTTTTATATTTACGAAAAATTTCCTTTTGCCAAACATAATACAGATCACATTTTGTTTCAATTGGTTTCGTTATAGTGATTCTATTTGTTCACAGTCTATTCAACTTACTAAATGTGCGACCAATTAACGTAGTATATTTTTAACGCCAATTATGTTATAATATTGCCGGATTTCTTGTGCAAAAACGATTTTTCGAGATAAAATGTAAACTGTTTTCGAAGAAAAATTCTTTCTAACGTCTCTTATTGATGATAGACGTAAAATGTATATCTAGTGTCGCTCGACTCGAAGAAAAAATGCAGAACCATATCACTCTTTGCGAATTTAATGTCTAATTCCAACGGCTTGTTACAAAAAAAGAGAGATTTTAATGGAGGGTTTTTTTTCTTTTCGTTTACCGTACGAAGTTCAGATGCTTAACGCCGATATTCTGTAGCTCCAATAGACACTTCTTCACTGGAACTTGTTTAACTAATAAAGGCTCTACAACCTACTTTACTATTTTCTGATTGCCATTCTTTGCAAATCGCCAGTTATTAGTAATCGAGAGTAATAGATAATCAATTATCCTCATTCATGAACTTCGTAGCCGAGTAACGTTGAAATCTTGTTTGTCCTCAAAAAAATTAAGACGTAAATATCATAATTAATTTACTAGATGATATCTACTTAGGGTTTTATTGCGATAATAAAAAAAAGCGTAAGAAAAATATCGGGAAGACTGGTAAAAAAAATATATTACACTCCCAAATAATGGGATGCAGAGCAGATGGTGATAAACCCATAAATAGCAGCTCTGAATTACTCTGCCCACGCTCCCCTTCCATTTGGATCCACTGCTGGATCCCCCAGTGAATTCTAGGCGAATTATTTTCTACTTCAATCCACCGTTAATTAAAATGTTAGTTAACTTGACTTTAAGTTTTTATTCCTATTTTACCTACTTTCATAATGTTCACATGAAAGGGGTTAACGAACTAAAACATTTTTTCTTCGACTGTCTAGGCTTATCTCCCATAGTAAACATAATGTAAGAGATACAACTAGCCGAGTTTTTCTCCATACAAATGCTGTGGGGTGATTACTCCGTTGTTTGACATCGTTCGTATAGAGTTGTTAATAATATCGATGTGTCTTGTCGTTATTCATGCTTGTATTAAAACAGAATTGTAAAATGATCAGTAATTTAAAAGTTATGAGCCTCAAAACATTCCGTTTCAACACGTAATTGTAACGCAACTTTGGGCACAATTAAATACTGGAAGGAGTATGAAATCTTTAAAACAAAATTAATACAAGCATAGTTTGGTTATTCAAAAATTTATTTTCTTTTATTTTTAATTAAAACATTCAGCTGTTTTATCACAAGAACACTTCTCTCAAAAGCCTACTCGTGAATTTTTAGACGCCCGTTTCAACAATATTTGTGTTGGCATATAATATTTATTTATTTATTTCAACAAAATTTGTGTGTAAATCGGTGTAAACAGTTTCGCACTGTTCATTTCATAACCAAGTCTATCCCATTCTCAGCGAAATAGCATGCAAATTAGCCACGCCCACCAACGAGTTCCAGTTATCGACTAGTGCACTTTTAATATAAGGATTTAATTGTCCTCTTAATAAAATATTATGCCGTGATGTTACCTTCACGCTAACACAGTTTCGTACCACCTTGCCTTGACATACTCCTATCTGGCCAAAAAATAACCAAGTTGGATTAGGTACAAAATACTTTTTTACAAAGTAGTTTTAGTATGTATGTAAATTGACATTTCTAAAAGTAGATACATTAGATATATGGCCTTTTTAATAATTTTCTACATATTTAAATCTTGCTATCTAGTAAATTACATACGCAAAATCCCAGACATCTATAGTCTACTATACATAATATTAAAGAAGAATGATAATATTATGTATTCTTGTTTCTAACGAAAAAACTCATAACTGGACCGATTTCAAAAATTCTTTAATCGATGAGAATACATGACCATATAATATAGGCTATATTATATTTTCAAAAAATTATGGATATCGCATCTTTTACGTCCACGTCCGATTACGAACAGAAAAATTTAATCTGATATTTCTCGTGAATTCACAATGAAGAGATCTAGTTCAATTCGTATTAAGATTGTACTTTTTTTTTTTATAAAGTAACATTTAGAAATATTGTTATTGCAATATAGAACTCCAAATAAGAAAGAAAGATTTAATATCAATGCCAACATGTCCTTCGCTATTGTGTAAACCTCCAAAGAAGTAAACTAGGTTAATAGTTAATACTATCTATTGATATTATTTGTATATTATTGATTATGAAAATAAATAACATTCAAGTGGAATGATATTGCATCACTGATTATACTATTAAAATGTGAAAGTGTATTTGTTTGTCCTAGAGAATAGAGAGACATAATTTTACGGGGATAGTTTAAGGTCTGGTGACAGACTTTTTATACTGACAAAAAAAATTTTTCCACGCGAAAAGTAAACACGATAAAAGCTGATATTTTGCACAAAGGTTCTACATAATATTATGGTATATGTATATATATGTCCAATCCAACCACATCTCGGTCCACTTTTACCATCGACTTACGATGCAATAGAGAGAAGCTGATCGAGTGAAATGCTGACCTGTTATTGAAGTAATCATATTGCTGAATCGATTCAAATTATTTATTTGTAAACTTTCGAATGGGTTCCTGGACGGCTTAGATTAGATGGAGACAGTAATGTCTGCAATCAGAACATCCATACGTTTTGTTGTTATTTTGGAGACAGGGTAACGTCTGGCGGACCGGCTTTTTAAGTTATGGATAAATTCGGATTTCGGGATGGTTACTAGTCAAATAACGTTGTTCTTATGAAAACTATACACACATTATCTGACTATGATTTATGAACTTGTAACAAAATCATAGACCTACCTAAAGAACAGTAGGGATATTTCTGATCACTATCAACTTTTTATTTTAAAAGATTTTTTAATAAAATTGTTGGCTATTTTTGGCTGTAAATGCTGTAATATAATTCATAAATGTTGAAATACAAAGTGTTCTCAGTTGTTTTTGGAATAACATGTTTCTTAATCAGCTGCATTTATCATTATCTACCAATTTGGCGATTTCCATAATTAGATTTTAAGTTATTTGGTCTTTACTCTTAATTACTTAGTGGTTTAATCTGTATGATTCTCTGAGCCTGTCTAGTCAGGTCATGCTCATGAAATATAAACAAAAATATTTTTATATTCCGTACGAAACGGTACAACTAATTAAAACGCACGACGTATACTGCTGATTCAAGGCAGAGGAAGTCTTCCGCTTCCTAATTCACTCACCGCACTCACTGTCATTGTATTATTATATTTTGATTAAAAATACACTGTAGTCATAGGTAAACTTGTTATTTTTAAACTTGTTCTTTTGGTACCTAAACAAGGTGTATTCAATACGATTTGGCAACTGATAATGAGACATTAGTTAGTACCTACTTCAGGCTACTTCTAATAGTTCTAATATTCTGTAATCAGTGCGGTAAGGTGTGCGATACAGGATAAGCGTAGAACTTGTATGTTTATCCATAAACATAAAACTATCTATACATAAACCTATACATTCTTGGCTTCCGAAGTTCACCCATGTCGCCAGCTTGCCAGGCTTGCCAGGAAAACTGGGCATATTCCGAAGTCCTCTGGGTAGACTTTGGGAGGTTTACATGTACATCGATGTCAGATTTTAAAAATCCAGACTAATCCTAGAACACGCAGCACTTTTAAATCAGCGCCCTTTTTGGTTACAATCTCATGTCAATCTCTCTGTCTCACTTATACAAAATAGGAAATGAGTGAGATAGTTCATCAGTTTGATATGAGATTGAAACTGTTTTGAACAGGGGGGCAGATAGAAAGAAGGAAAACGTTTAGTGACTCCCCTGATGTCGCTGCAGTCAATGGCCGGGGCCGGTCACTTACCATGAGGTGACTTGACTGACGTATGCTCGTTTGCCAACTACTTCAGCAGAAAAATAAAAAGGGGAATATTGGGAGAATAGGGTAAGAAGGGTGAATGTACTCGTGGGTGGATTCCAAAATGATTTCTACAAATAAATAGGTATTGTTTGCAATCACAGTATGATATCACTACGTTACTTGGCATTTATTTACATCTATGACATATGAATACAGTTATACCATTGTTCAAAATAAATTATTCAAATGATATTTATAAATAATTGTATGATAAATAAACAGTTATTTTAGAGAGCATTGCGTTCAATAAAGACGTTATTACAAACAGACAATCTATTAAACTTTCATTAAATGCTTAAAAATAATGTCTCTGCAGTAATTTATAGACCATTACAATTTTTTTTTTTTAATATCACCTATTGATTAGTCATATACCTACAGTTTGGTTCCCAAGTTACACGAGCCAGCCTTTGAAGTAATATCTATTCATTTTATAATAGTATTCTTTTTAATGGATTACTAAGTTTCGTTAATTGAAATACAACAATATGTTATTACACAAAGTTTATGACATTTACTGGTAATAGCACATAAACAATCGCTATACAAAATCACTTAGTAATTAAAGATAGTCAAGGTACAATGGAAATTGTTTTAACTTTGTTAGTTATAATACAGAACTCTTTGTTGCATTTATTTTAAAGAATTTTTATATTACAATACTTTTACGTCATTAGGCACGGCAGACTAATATAAGCCACCTTTTGGAAAGTGGTTGCCGCTGCCTACCAGCATCACCCAGGGCGCTATAGTAGAAGACGGTAGCGCCATATTTGAGCCTTATTGTGCACTTTGGTATAGAAGCATGAAATTTCTACCATGGATAGAGTGTCTCACAATGATCGTTTTAAGATGTGGAGGGAAGTCAGATTCTTCCTCTGTGAGTGGGGGGAGGGGGGCAAAGGGGGTGAATTCCACGTCTTGATGATAATTTTTTTACTGATCCGTTAATGTTACTAGGGCTTGTATGGTGTCGTTTTCATATAAACCGAATACAAGGAATTCATTTTTAACAATAAAAATGTATGGTCCCGTACAAAAAAATTAAAAATACTGCCAAAAAGTGAAAAGTGCCGCTACTTTTTTTTTGTTAGCACGTTATTTTTACTTTCAAATCTTAATTATTATGATATTAAAAAATACTGTGATAAAGCTTATTTAATGTAATTTACAAATATGTATAATTGTAGTATACTTGTAATACAAAAACTATTTTAAAAAAAAGAAGAACGTGCAAATTCCAGAAGATGCGCGCGGTGATTCGGTGAGATGTAGGTACGCGTAGCGACAAATTTACATAATGTACTATAGTCATTTGTTATTAATATTTTATAGCAATGCTACTAGCCATTTTGCGACATAGTTTTAATGCAAACAAATGAAAGAAATGCGTTTTTATTGCTTCCACGGAGAAAAACATTTAATAATTTTGACTTAGAGAAGGTTACTAATAAAACATCAGAAATAAAAGTAAAATGACGTTTAACCAGCAGTCATCAATACAAAAGCAAAGTGCTGTACATTTGAGTGCAGCTTTGTTACATTTGCATCTTCCAGTACACCCTTTTTTAACGCTGCACTGCACGTAATTAACATAGTGATAGTGGGGATAGTGTTGTCCAGACTGGCTGCCATTCGTTCGAATTTTTAATCCAACCCCAGTTAGAGGGTTCAGGAATATCTGGAACTTTTGTTAAAGATTGCATCCAAATGTAAGCCTGATAGGAAGCGCGTTTTATATATTGCTGAAGTGCCGCTTTTGTCGTCTATGGCTCAGGATTTTTTGGTAACGAGTTTTTTTCTGGCTTCATTTACAGTCAGCATTTCACTATTGTGGTCATACATTAAAACCACAAATCTTTCAATGAGCTGCAATGAGTCGTCGCTTATTTGTTGTGGCATTGTCATCATTTCTTCAAAGGCGCTGTTTACTTCTGGAAAAGATCGCCATATTTCCCATGCTGTTTTTTCCCTCTACCAGCAAAGAACTCCGTATCACACCCTACTGCAAACGCATGAAAGACGGGAACGTACTCACATTGTGACAAACTCATTGACGCTACCAGGTCTTGCGGAAACTGGAGGCAACGCCATATGCAACCCATAGTTCAGATAAAGATAACTTTCTGAAGAATGCCACAGCCAGTACTAATACATCTGTGTCTACAGACGGTGCGTATTGTCACTCTGCTAAATCCTTTCTTTACTGCATCAGCTAAATGTAAAAACATTCAGTCAGCTTCATCGTGAAAATATGGTATACACCATACAAGCCCTAGTAACATTAACGGATCAGTAAAAAAATAATCATCAAGACGTGGAATTCACCCCCTTTGCCCCCCTCCCCCCACTCACAGAGGAAGAATCTGACTTCCCTCCACATCTTAAAACGATCACCGTGGGGCACTCTATCCATGGTAGAAATCTCATGCGTCTATACCAAAGTGCACAATCATCGCGCTACCGTCTTCTACTACTACTAATGCGATAGGACTAGGAGTTCGGAAGCGACGCGGCGGAGTCCGCCAAGAAATAATTATAAGCCAAGAAATATCAGCAACTGACCGGCTTTTATTATTTCGTGGCTTTTGGTGTAGAAACCTTAGGCTCGTAGGGTCCCATTGCATTGTCCTTTTTAAGGATATCGCCAAACAAATACTTTGAACCACAGGAGATCCAAAGACTGGCAGTTACTTCGCTCAACACTAATTTCTATTGCCATTCAGCGAGGTAACGCTGCAAGCGTTTTGGGTATGCTGCCACAGAGAATTAATTTTTAATAAATAAGTTTTAGTTTATTTCTAAATACTTGTTTAATATTGAGTAATGAATAGGATAATAAATATTAATAAACATGATTGAAAAAATAATTATTACCTACGGTTACGCCTCCAATGCCTCCATGCATCGCCACATTGCAAAATTAATTCAATTTTTTGTCACATTCGTTTCAACAACTTAAGCAACGAGTCAATGAACTTCATTGTATAATACGAATATTTAGCACCCCGTTTTCCTCATGGTTCATCTGATAAGCACAACTATAGTTGTGTCATAGGAACGTCCCCGAATAATGTTAAATTCCAGGGGCTGGAAGACTTTGTTTGTTTTAAAATTCTTAGAACTTTGTACCTTCAATTTAACTAGCATTTACTGCTAAAATTTAATTAACACCGTAATTCAAATGAACTGGTATTATCTCCTAAATGCAATTTTTGCATTTTCCATCACCATTTATTTTGTCTTGATTTCCTTATAACAACTTTGTTTGGAAATAAAAAAATAAGTCTTGTATGATCATCGTTTTGTTATTTTTTTAGGATTATTTCAGTTTTTTTAATTTGTTTCTCCCTATACATCTTACTAATATTATAAAGAGGTAAGATTTGTATTTTTGGACGAATAAACGCAAAAACTACTGGACCGATTTCAAAAATTATTTCAGGGTAGGGAAGGTAGGTACATCCATAAATATGTAGTCACTTTAGTATACCTTGTTACTTTCGTATATCATTTAAATTACGTAAGACATTTGAGTGAACATGTCAACAAGTTATAGTGACAAGGTACGAAAGTGACTATATATTTATAACCATTGAACTGTACGTGGAGGAGACTGTACACTAGGTACCCCCGTGTACATAGTCTATATTATATTTTCAAAAAAATTTGGGATCTTTAGTAAAACCTGTGGAAGCTCTTATTCATTGTCACCTTATTTTTTGCAAATTTTCCACGGTTAGTCTCGGCGGTAACTTATAGTACCTACCTAAGTACATAGAATTATCAGCGTTTTTCTACTCAAAGCGAAACAATTATAGCTACTTTTATGCGGCCACGGCACACTTACCATATTCGTGACACGGCGGCGGCGTTTTTATAATTGCACTTCGCGAAATTGTGAAGTGAAAAGTGAAGAAGTAGAGTGGGTCTCCTTGTCTACAAGAGGTGTACAAGAAGTTGTAGTGTGGAGAGCTAGCATAAATAGCCCTAGAGTGACCTTGTGAGTTGTGACCCCACCCACATCCAGAAATACTAGTGTAATTATAAAGATGTGAATACGTGATAGTAATCTTGGAGCTCCATTATATATTTGCTTAAAAGTTGGACCTTTCAATTCAATACAAAATGTATGCCAGGACTCTGTAAACTGTCTGAGATTCGGTCGGTCAGAACAGTTTTAACTGACGCGCTGTGGAAAACCAGGTTTTCCCTAAGTTAGTACTAGTTTTAACAAAGGTCGTATTTGGTAAAAACTAATTCTAACTAGAAAAAACGGGTTTTATTTAACTGTAACATCTACAATTAGATCTTACTCCATGGACTTCTGAACAAATATAAAACAACTAGCTATTACACGCGGCTCCGCCCGCGTGGTCAAGGGAAAAGGTCAATAGTTTTTCCCATGGAAATCTCTTTATCCCATGGGAAAAAAGTAGTCTTATGTGACTCTCTAGACCTTAATTCTCCCCGTTCAAAAATTATGAAAAAATAATATTACCTATACTTTTTTTCCCGTGGGATTGAGATACTTTTTCGTGATAAAAAGTAGCCTATATCAATCTCCAGACCTTAAACTAAATCCAATAAAAAAACATCCCATTCCGTTCATTACTTTCGACGTGAAGAGAGGACAAACAAACACACTTTCACATGTATAATATTAAGTATGGATAACTCACAAATAATGCAATATGAAACAAATCATGTCATTGCTACTGACCTTACAAAATTTCCTCTTGACCATTCACAGGCCATGTGAGCTATGACAACATCCGCAATAATGATTGCTATTGGTTTCTTTTCAGTAAAACTATATTCTGAGCTGCGGGCTATTTTAATAACAGTTAAAATCTAGTTTCAAACTCACTCATTATCTTGTTCATTTTACATTTCGTGTGAGCGAGATGGCGTTCGATATCAAAACTTGACTTTGACAATTTTAGTTAAGAGAATAGGTCTATTCTGGTTCCAATATTTCATATAAAAATCTTTCATTAGCTTTCCACTTACAATATTATAAATCGATTTTTTGCAATTTGAATGAATTCACAAAAAATGCATTTTTATTTTATTTTATGTTACGCAATATAGATTTTGTGGAAAATTTACTGTTACACTGCTAATTGTATTAAATTAAATAGTCGTTTATTTCAGGTATATATAACCCATAAAAGATACAATAAATACAATAGAATTAAATAAAATAAAATGTAAAATTAATGTTAAAATTTAACTAAATACCATACAGGGTTACTTCCTGTTGCTATCACGCTGCGCGGAGAGCCAGTACCTATTAATGGGACCATCCAGATACTGGGCCAGTTGGGGTGGTTGTCGGGATACCTCCACGTGGTCCACCCCGGGCAACGCCGGCGCGTCCTTGCGCGGCTGAAGTCCCGACACGTGGGTCCCTCCCTGCGCTCGAGTTGCGGCGAGCCGCGAGTTGAGGGGGACGAGCGGGGTCCGGTCCCTGCGTTTCGCCGGGTGCGGGTTGCAGGCGGACGGGTGTGTCCACTCCCTGCGCTCGGCTCGCGAGTTGACGCGGACGCCCTAGTGGGCGCCGGCCTTACCAGCCGGCGTGCGGCGCATACCGTAACCCGTGGGTCCTCCACCCACGGGCCGGGGGCCTTGGCTTAACCGCCCGGGCCGCGAGGAAGACAACCTCTATAAAAATCACGAGCGGAGCTGACGGCCGCGCCACGCTGAATAAGTGTGGTGTGGCCGTTGGCTGGCGGTCGGCACAGTGGGTGCGATCGCCGAGTGGACGGGGACCATAGCCCAGCCGAGACGGCGGGCCGGGGAAGGCCCGTCGTCTTGAGGGAGCGATGGTCCTCGGTGTCGGCAGTGCACCTGGATGCGGTGTACTGCTGACGGAGCGTATCGGGGGCGAGCGGGTCCGGCTGGTACCTTGGCCGGACGGCCCTGGCGGGGTCGCGGTTGTATCCCAGTTTCCCGTGGCCCCGCCACACAGGGCAAGAGGCATCCCGTCAGTTTTTTAGTGGTAAGTTCCACAGTCCCCACCGCGTGCTCCCCGGGCGGTGGGGCTGCCACAAAGCATTTTTCTGACTTAAAAAAAAAAAAAAAAAAAAAAAAAAAGATACTGGGCCAGTGTAGAGAGGATCACGTTTTTGGAGTTGCGAACACGGGTCCAGAACCCTGCAACGCGAGACCTGATAATAGAGAAATAGTCAGGTGCGCAAACATGGTACCTAATATTCCATGTTTGCGCACCATGGTATGTTGGTATACCATGTATTGGTAATATACCTGTAATTAATAGTTGTATGAGAAAATGAGGAGACTAATAAATAAATAATCTAGAGTTCCCTCTTTAGTCATATTAGCTGTAGAGTAAGTAGTAAAATATAACTATTTCGAGCAAGAATGAACAACTGTAATCTTTGTAGTAAATCACACTTCCTGTGGGAAACTACACGCTCTCCGGTAATTTGAGTTGAAATAATAAAACTAAGTATATTCAGTCTGATGGCCTAATAAAATTGGTTTCATTCAGCGGCAATTTAACGGCCAGTGGTCAATCACCATCAAGTCGCCGCAGTGGGCACGCTAATTGGTGTGCGGGCACGACAGATGAAAATCCAGTTGCTACCGGTTCAGGTCGCGTGCACCAATCACAAAAGAATTCGGAACAAGCCGCGGTCGAATTAGAGATGTAATTGGCCATCTTGACTCAAAAAGTTGTATTTGAAAACATGTAGGTATCTCTATTTTTAGGAAAAAAAAAGACGACATAGACAGTACCAAAGTACGTTTGGAGACCTATGTCTCACGGTGGACTATGGATGAAAAAGTGTATTATATTGTGTGTATCGCAGGGAAATGATGATATTAGGGATTTCACGAAATCACGGCGGATTTTATCATTGTTTATTATGTCTTCTACTTTAAAAACCGGCCAAGTGCATGTCTGGCCATGCACAGTGTAGGGTCCGTATTTGCTGTGCTTTGCTTGCTTGCAAATGAGTCCAATATCATATTCTATGACATTTGTAAGTTTTCATCAAAGAAATTTTATTTTATCAGTTCGTTGACTATTACTCGGTAACTAACTTAACAGTTATAGTTTTATGACTACCAAATTTCTAAACACAAGACTTTCGGAGATAGAAGGGGGGGGACCACCTTGCAAAACGAAAATTGACACGTTAAATGTAAATAATTCGCAAAAGGATCATTGTATCGAAAAATGATCTTCCCACACCCTCAATGTCTTTAAGAGACCTATCTAACGATATCCCATAACATGGTCGGTGCGAAAAAAAAATGTCATTCCCACTTTACCTGTACCCGGAGGCACCCCAAAAAAATTTTTTTCAAAATTTTCTTCTACCACCTTTGTTAGCATTGTTAATATAAGTATACATACCAAATTACAGCTTTCTAGCATCAAGCATCTAGGCGCTAGACCGCGGACGGGCAGACGGACGGACGGACATGGAAAAACTATAAGGGTTTCTTTTAGTTTACTACGGAACCCTAAAAATGATCAGTTCACCTAAATATGTTATGTCGTTTCAATAATCTGTAAAATGTAGAAAAAGCAGACACGAGAAAATAAGTCTCGAGCCGAGAGGGACACAGCCATAAGCTATAGGCTTAATGTGGATTTAAAATTAAAATGCGTTTCAGAAACAGACGATTTGATTAAATATAGCGAGGACAGCCTGTTAGCAGAGGGACATAAATGGTTAAGAAAAAAATATTGTAATACTGTCTGAACGTATTGTAACCCTCTGTGTATGGACAGTTGTATCTAAAACTGGACATTTTACTTTTATTGCGTTGCCCACGCTGCACGGTTACATAAAATCGGCTTTCTTTTATTACGCAAACATTTGTTTTAAAATTCTGTTGTTTTATTTTTGAATGAGAATATAGTTTGTTACATTTATTAAAATCGAAATTCTGTTGTTTTATTTTAAATGAGAATAAAATTTGTCGCATTTATTAAAATCTATTCGGAGGATTTATTCTTGTAATATACAACCAAATATGCCGTGCCACGCCCCGTGTAGGGTTCCGTATTGCTGCGCTCTATACTTTGGGAACAAGTGGCGTTGTGTGAAATTGAGAATATTTTATTTGTTATAATTTAAAAGTTTAAATTAGTTAAGTTTTAGTAAGTCATGTCTCAATACTAGCTAACTACTACCCTCGAATATCGGTAATAACAGTTGTTTAATGTATTTCTATTCTAAACACAATTGTTTCGCTGTTAGAAGGAGGATGTGTCTAACAAAAATTGCCAAATTAAATGTAAATAATTAGCAAACATTGAATCGAAAGAATATGCTTTATTTACAACTAGCTGCTGCCCACGATGTTACCCGCGTTTAATTTTATGCACAGCAGCGCCATCTATATATGTATCAGACTTTTGACCAAATCCTACGGGAATCGCGTACTTTTCGCGATAAAAAGTTTCCTATGTGTCCCAACGTACCAATAAAAAATTGGTCCATACATTTTTGAGCGTGAAGAAAGTAACAAACACACACACTTTCGCTAGCTTTTGCCCGCTGCTTCGCTCGCGTTAAATTCGTGGTAACACGGTTACAATTTCGCAGGTATTTTTCGTTGGTAACATAGAGTCTATCTACCGATTTTTAGCTTCCAACCTTGAAAACTGCGAAAAGTCCCATATAAAATTTCATTCCCTCTTTTAAGGGGTTGGGGGCAGATTTCAAAAAAGAGCAAGTCATTCTCCGTGAAAAAATTTCGTTAGCGCGATGTAGAAACGGACATAAACCGCACAGTGACATGTTGTGTGACACTTTTATGTAATTCAAATTGTTCAATAACAAAACAAAATCTTTTAAATTGTATTGGCTAACGATTACATCTGTGGTATATAAAAGATTTATCAAATTATTTTATTTCTATTTAAGTGAATATTAATTGTCTAAAGGCCTCAGCCTGTTATTTTATTATATTTGTTGGGTTGGCGACAATATGCTGCCGATCGCCTATAGACTCTTTTCGAAGTTGTATATTACTTATACCACAGAATAATAAATAGTGCTACATACTTATACAAGACTAGCTGTACCCGCGGCCTTGCCCGCGTGGGTAGCTGGTACCCGCGACTTCATCTGCTCAGGATTAATACTTTGAGTAGTTTATTTTCTTTTCCAAGGTCCTATCCTATCGATCTTTATATCAAAATCCATCAAAATCGGATCTGCGGTTTAGTCGTGTAAGCGTAACAGACAGACAAAGTTACTTTGAGAGATACATGTTTGGAAGAGAAAGGGAGTCATTACGTGGTGGAAGATCCCTATAGACTAATGTAATTTCAACAAGGCAGTGACTAGTGTAATATCAATATAATTTCTAGTGATCAAAACTTTTTCAGGAACATTATGAGCTTGCCCTTAACTATCTCCCCCTCAGCATACCTATGTCCTTGAGTGTACCCCATCGTAGACGTGCCTGCGCGGAATTATTGATTTAAAAACTTGGCTGGCTGTTATACGTACATTCAAACTTACGCTTAGTGCACATTGCATTGATATGAAAAGTAGCCAACTCTCGAGGTTTTACTCGAGTAATCTTGTAATTTCCCTCCTTTCTTAGGTTACAGGTCGTGCCTTTTTATCTTTTGTTTACCGAATATAAAGTAAAAGTCGGAGTTACTTTTGTATACAGGGTGGATCGCAATGACATGTAAATAAATACTTATAATACATAGAAAACACCTGAACTCGAGTCAAGCATATATGCCATCACATATATGTTTGCCCCGGGAATTGAACTAGCGCCTTCTGGTGCCGAAGGTAGAAACAAATGTTGTCAAAAGTATAGTTGAAAAACTACCGATTTTCCATGAAATAATTTAACAGGTCCCAGGTCCCTGTCCAATGAATCATATTCAGATTCATATGACAATTTTTGCTCCAATTTTTATACGCCCATGAATCACATATATGAACAAATTCTTATACTAATTGGTAAAAGTTTTCTTCTTGGACGCTGTTGAACAAATACGAATTTTTGTATGGGGCCGTGTAAGAATAAAACCGGACAAGTGCGAGTCGGACTCGCCCACCGAGGGTTCCGTACATAGAAATATATTTTTACAAGTACATAATATTGTACTCGCATTAGTGACATTTAATTTAGTAATATGTAATCGTTAATTTGCGTAAATCAGTTAAGAGTGCAGATTAACAAGGTATTTATTATGCAGATTATCTGGCTGAACCAGTTAAAGAGGAAAAAAATATTCACTTCTTACATCAACTAGATAATATGCTGACTTCCTAGGTAAACTAGAGACTAACGACTAGGTATACGGTAAATTCCATAAAACAGGTTCTTGTTTGAATAAAACATTCTATAATCCTAATTTTGGGTGTGGGGTCACAAGATAAACCTAACGAACCTACTGTCACACATTCCGTTTTTGCGTAGTTTCGTTGTTCTCTAGTGCTAGTTTAAACGTACTTCGGAGAAACGCGTTTTCCTAGTTAGAACTAGAATAAACAAACTGCACCAATCTAGTTAATGGACACATTAACGTATACGGTAACATAATAATATACAAATGGACACTATATCAATTTGTAGCATTAAATAAATTTTTTCAAGAATGGCGTGCACAGTTTGTAACTTGATAGTCACAAAGATAATATAAAAAGATTCACTTATTATGACATTTACTGTCATAATTTGACACATCAAACATCAAGTCATTGAAAAGTAAAATAAGCGAGGGCTACTATAAAAGTGTCCATCCGAAACAACGAAATACGTAGTGCTCTCAAAAAAGACATCAATACATAGTTAGAATAAGGTTCAAAACTGGTTAGAATTCAACGAAACGTCGTCAGTTCTTATTTTCGGAATTTCCATTCCATAGTAGCCCCCCCGTTTTGATTTCCTTCAGAACGTTGAAATATGCGTTTTTTTGCTGAATAAACCGCCGTATCTTTTTTTTACGTACACTTAGAAATTAGATTTTTTCACAACTTCATGGGGCCGTAGGCCTGAGTATACATATAGGGTCGTGACAGACAGACAGACAGACAGACGGACAACAAAGTGATCTTATAAGGATTCAGTTTTTTCCTTTTGAGGTACGGAACCCTAAAAATAGTGAAAAGGGTGAAAAGATTCCGTTATATGGGGACAGGGAACCTGATAATACAGAAATAAATAAATATTATTATAATACAAATCATTTTAAATAAACTCTATTTACAATCCATTCTTGATTTATTATCGCAGTTGGTTCCTTCAAGTAAAATAATTTAGAAGTAAGCATGTAATATTATACAATTGTAAAAATGCGGTGATTGCATGGTTATTCTAAATTCAATGACTATGCAAACATTCGCCGAGTCGTAAAATGACATGGATTTTAAATGATAACATGTAGAGTCCAAGGCAGGCAATTTTAGTAGAACATACAGTACAGCAAGAAGAAATATAAATTGTAATATATTATGTGCAAATGGAGCATAACATTTTAATTAGATTAATGGTGTCTTTGATGGCTAATATGATCGAAGACTATACAGGTTGAAACCTTCAAGTGTGTTTGAAATATTCATTGAAACAATGGAAGTCACTTGTGGTTTGGAAGTATTTTAGCCAACGAAATACTATTTTATAATGCTATAAATAGTAAAAAAAACGGGCAAGTACGTGTTGGGCCACGCGCAATGTAGGGTTCCGTATTTGCTGTGCTTTGCTTGCCTTCATTTGAGTCCAATATTAAATTCTATCACATTTGTAAGTTTTCATCAAAGAAATTTAATTTCATTAGTTCGTCGGTTATTACTCGGTAACTAGTAAAGCCTACTTAACCGTTATAGTTTTCATTGAAGGTTCAGCATATGGACTACGACCACGATTTTTTTTTAATTTCTAAACATAAGACTTAGAGGGGGACCACCGTGCAAAACGAAAAGTAACACGATAAATGTGAATAATTCCGAAACCGATCATTGTATCGAAAAATGATCTTACCACACCCTCAATGTTTTGAAGAGACCCCACAATATGGGTTGAGCGCGAAAAAAAAACATTTCCACTTTACATGTAATGTAGGCACCCCAAAAAAAATTTTTTTCCAAAATTTTGTCCGAGCACTTTGTTTGCATTGTTAATATGTGTATACATACCAAATTGCAGCTTTCTAGCATTAAGCGTCTAGACGCTAGACCGCGGACAGACAGACAGACAGACGGACATGACGAAACTATAAGGGTTCCTTGTAGTTTACTACGGAACCCTAAAAAAGAGTACATTGCTTATTTTGCAGTATGTACTTTATAGAATTTATCCTGATCAGATCTATCAGATTTACTAATTATCAAAATTTGCAATTAGTTAATGTTTATTTAACATTATGTTATGAGATATAGGATATGATATTTTTCAAACCAGCAGACTGGAGTTCAGTAAGGGTAAAATATATTTTCTTTAATTTAATTTTTTTTCTATTACTATCTCCGATAGTTTCGAATTTTTCCATCCGCGCTTATTGAAAACATCATACTGTGTAAGTTGTGTAACAACATAAATTTTTACTACAATACGATTTTGCAATTTCAAACGAGAAATGAGGATATAATTTGCAATTTCAAACGAGAAATGAGGATATATTGTAAAAGTGTGACCGCAGAAAAGATGGATAACATAATTCGTAGAATTTAATGTGGGGAGAATGAAAAAAAAACGTACTGCGCCTCCCAAATGTCGGGACCAGGCAAGGCAGCATAATAATCATGGTTGATTATAAGAAACTTTAAAAGAAAGTATAAATTCTTTGAAAAGAATGAATAGGAACTACAATTTTAAAACCTGTTTTTTTTTGTAAGGTAAACAAAATCACAAAAATTTTAACCTAGGCCTGGTTTCACCCCTGCTTATTCACCCAGGTTGACATAGTTGAATAAACCTCTGGCAAAAGCCTATTTGTCAGATTAATATAACATCTTATAACAGGTTCTTGTATGGTTTTGACTGATACATAAGTCTTACATTCGCATAATAATTTGCTTATTCAAGTAAAACATAATATTATGAGTAATAGAAATTATGACTTAATAGGATATTATCATAAGCTTAACAAAGAAAAAAAACAAGTAGAAAGCAATAAAGTTGATATAAAAATGAATCTGCGAAACACAATGTTAATTGTAGCTTATGGTGCAAGCGTCCACTGCATTGCAGGTATTGATATTGAACTTCGTCCTTGTATAGTATTGGCAGAAAGTAAAATGTATGTTTTATATCGATCGTATTTAATTGGTTTGCATTTTTATAATGGTTATAGCAGTTAAGGTGTAGTTTGTCGTTTCGCGACACAAGGATTTCATAAGGACATTACCGCTTTTCATCAGGCTTTTCTATCTGCAGTATGACATAAAAAAGTATCTATGACATAATATAATATTAAGTATAATATGACATAAACAAATAAATTTTACTACTTACGTATTAATAACTAACATTAGTACCTATGTACATTTAAAAATATTCTGAAAAGATTAAAGATTGGATAATTAAGATATTTATTCTTCTTTTCAGAAACTACCATATCCAAAGGCTGTGGGGTTCATAGTTACAAATGAGTTTTGTGAACGATTTTCATACTATGGAATGCGAAGTAAGTATCCATTAGATTCTATTTTTTTATTCATTCATTCAATACATCCTAAACTATATAAAAAGGGTACAAGATTGTTGATGATTTTTCTAATAGTGAAAACCACCTAGTTATATTCATCGATATGCATAATAAGGAGAATAATTAAATAATTAAACAAAAAGAAATGAAATTCTACTGTAATTATTCGAATTGTTATTCCTTCCGAAAATGAAAAATGTGGACAGAATGGAATCCCACTCTGCCCGGGGAAATTTTCAAGAAAAATTACAATAATAAGCAGATAAATCGATAGATCATTCATTCAACTTGAAATGAGGTCGGCTCAGTAAGACTTCTTTTTGCATTTCCCTTAAATATTTTACGACCCCACCAGTCGTGAGGGCTAGAGTTTGGAGGTTCTCTTTTTTTTTGACAAATATGGTTCAATTTCTTTGGCAGCGGCATTTCTTTCCGCTCGTTCCTGCAGTACCTCTGTTATGTCTGGTTCTTCATCTGATTCATTGAAACCATCGACCACACAACCCTAGGGCTGTGTGGTCGATGATTGTATCACATTGACATGTTTGCGCGCCAAAATGGCTAAATGAATACCGAGTCGGTTCGGCCGGGTCGCGAACAGTCCGGTATTTTAAGACTAAACAATATTAAACTCTCCTATATTTTCATCCCTCCGCATAACACACCCAAACCATGCAAGACGATTTCTTCTCATTTTTTCTGTTCAAATTTCTTCGTCCATACTCCGATACCTCATATACTTATACTAAAATACACATACAAACAGATCAAGGCCGTTAGATTAAAAGCAATCATTTAATTATAATATAATATTTTCCGATCCACTTCTCGATGGGTTTTCATATTAACACTATCATTTACGCCGCATATAAGCCATTGTCTTTTATCGATAGAATAAATAATGTTGAAAGACACGTATTTGTATTAGCTAGTTCATGGATTTTCTTATCAGACGCCACTTATTGCCAGTTCAATCAGCTCAGGGACATTTAAAAAAAACTTAATTCACTTTTTTTTAAACTGATTATTTAATCCCGAAAGGTCCATCGACATGTTAACATAAAAAAACAAACGAGATTTATTCGAAAATCCGACGTATCTATCCTACATTATCAAAAGTCTGTAAATTATTACCTATGTGTTTGATATTTTTATCTGAAACTAGTGAAACCCGCGCAGCTTCGTTTGCGTGTATTTATTTATGCACAGCAGCACCATCTATATCAGACTTTTGATCAAATCCTAGGGGATCGCGTACTTTTGAAGAAGTAACAAACATACACATAACTATCGCCTTTATAATACTACCTTTTCCCCGCGGCTTCGCTTGCGGTTAATTTTCTGACATAGATCTTGTTTGACAACAAAACAACCCATAGCGCGACTTGTGGCGCCATCTGTTGGCCGACAATCCGATAAGAAACGATTTTTCGAAATTCCCACGGTAAAGCGGGAACGAAATGGAGCGGGTTTCGCTAATCTACCTATATCTGGTTTATCCTATCGGGCTAAGGACAAACTAGTTTCGCCTAGGCTATACTAGTTAATCCTATAGTGTATAGAAGAACTAGTTTAGCCTAGGTAAAATTAATTTGTCCTGAAATCGGGTTTGGCCGGTAACATAATACCTATATAAAAGAAAGTCTGTTAGTAACACTATTTATAACTCAAGAACGGCTGAAGCGATTTGGCTGAAAATTGATGGAGAGGTAGCTTAGAACCAGGAGAAGTACATTGGGTAGGGTAGAGTAGGGTAGTGCCTCTAATGCGGAACAAAGTTCGCCGGTCTAGTATTTTATAAAATAACATTCTTTGAAGAATATAATCGGAGAAAATGATAAAATAATGTTAGCTGTCGTTATTTAGAAATGTGTGTCTGTATCCGTGTGTACACAGCATAATATACGTTTATTTTTGTATAGGCACAGTTTCCGTGAAGTTGTTTACGTTGTTTTTAGAAAGCAGAACAATAAATAAATATACTTACCTACGTTTCTTTACTTACTTCGTGCATTCTGTAATGTTTTTAAGAATATTTTTTTTTTTTTTATTTATTTAGTATACAGCATTGTAGTAGTTATGTATTCAGTAATTTTTACAACTAATTTAAAATAAACCGTAGGAAAAGAAAGTCAAATCTTATAATCGCCTGAATTGACCTGTCCCCAAGAGTAATAACAATATATAGAGGGAGTGTCCCTGCACCCGTTTTGATACACCTCAACTGGTGCCAACTGGCACCAAACGCCGAACTTTGCCGAACCGCTTCGTAGTTGTCGATGTCAAAGCGCGCCAAACGTGTCTCCCGGAAAAAAAATATGGCGGTTTGTGCTATTAAATCGTGTCACAACACGTCTGAAAAACAAAAGAAATGTAATGAAATCAGTTTTCACAGGAAAGTTTTAAATATTTCATAGTAATTTGTAGTTAATTATGAAAAAGAAACAATACGATTTTAACATATTATTTTTATGCTCGGTGTTGCCCAATTGTGAAAATATTTTTCCCATTTTAACTATTTTTATTGCTTTAACTGATTAATTTTAAAACAGTTGCTGCTGCCACTAATATTTACGTAGGTATGTGACACGTTCTCTAATGGAAGTCCTTGTGAATTTACGATGTCATATATCAAAAATTTTGTTACTTGAAAGTTGAGAAATTTAAACAAACTCTATTTATTTCCCCGCTTTTTGAAAACTACACCTCCATTGACAACATTCCGCAAGTGTCAAGTGCATGTCACCGACATGTCATCGAGCGTTTAGCGATTCACTTTTGACAGAGCGCTTGTATGACCCCACTCCATCTAGTTAGTTATTAATCTAAGCCTGTCCCATATCAATATTTTGCTATTCTAGAGTGTAATTTATTCTGCTTCGATTAATTAGCTCTATTGATATCGGAATCAGACTCGTTCTTTTTATGTCAAAAGTACCTACTTGATGGTTTAGTTATGGGCTAGGGCATCAAAATTTGTTCGCGACAGCTTGCCAGCTAGCGCCTGCGACTTGTTAATCCCCGTTCACGGTTATTTTACCTCTGACAGATGTAAAAAAAACAGGTTTAAACACACAAAATGTGTCACAGGAATAATTCTTAATGTGTAAGCCTAGATAGACGGACTCGAGCTGTTAGCCATTGATCAATATACATGGACCGCTCTTATTTGGAGTGTATTAAACCTGTTTTTACATTAATTGTCACACAGGTCAAACAAACTGTGAACCGAGTAATAACTTTTCTACAACACAGATTAAATAGTTATTCATATTAGTATTCTGGCATCTGGCGAAAGTTCTTGCTAAATGGCTTTAGTTCCTATTGTTGAACTCGCAAAGATGTTTGTAAGAAACTTCTGCGCATTGCCCTATTTAAACTTCCTTCCTTCGGGCTTAATATTATTATCTATATAACAGAACGTGTTTGTTCCAGCTATTTTATCATTGTACCTGCGCGACAAGCTCGCATACGACGACAATGGAGCGACAGTCATCTACCACGTGTTTACGATGTTCGCCTACTTCTTCCCCTTGCTGGGTGCCATGATCGCTGATGGATGGCTGGGCAGATTTAGGTACTAACATACATACACATAATTTTATGTAGCCTTATAGGCTACTGTTACCAAAGACATTTTGTCACAAAGATATTTTTCGAGGAAATGTATTTAATAGCACTATAACAATTTACAACAAATTACCAAATCTGCTGAAACTACTTAATGGAATTAAATTTAGAAATGAATTTGTGTGACTGGTTAATGAAAAACTGTTTCTTAGTGTAAAGGAATTTGTAAATTTTTGTGACAAAATTGCTTTATATTTGCACGCCTGCATGGGATGAATACTAACACTAATCCTATTATACAATATCATACTAATGTTACAAATGAGAAAGTGAGTTTGTTTGTTTGTTATTCCTTCACGATTTGACTAAGCAGGCAGACGATCATTATGATTTGTATACTTTTTTATTTATTCAATTACATGGCAATTGGCAACACTGACGCTAGTGACGCTACGTGCGATCGAATATATTTTGATGGTCAACAAACAATCGAGTATGTTTTCAAGAAAAAGTAAAAAAAATATCTAAACTATGACTTTTTTGCAATTTTGCCAAAGAAAATGTTGTCTTTAAAAACACCTATGTTTACAATGGTTCTGAAACGGTTTTTATGCTTCGAATCAAGATCACGAAGTCTCAATTTTCCCAAGAATTGTCTCAAGTCCTGTTAAGATGCAAAAAAATTGCTCTTCAGTCTCAATGTTTGTGGAGGAAGCATGTTCTATGCGTTCTTTTTGGGATTTTGGTCTGGTGATTGCGCAGGCCAGTCTAAGACCGAAATGTCATGCATGCTCCTGAAGCCAGCTGGTCACCACTCGCGCTGTCTGCGTACGGACATTAACACCACAACCTTTCAAGTGGTGTCCAATCGTCAATTTTTATTTAACACAAACAACTGGTGCTCTGACGAGAGCATTTGAAGAAACAGCATTGCCGTAACATTTGGCTGTTTTTTCGCATCAGTTAGCAAAAATCGGTCTTCGTGCGTATGGTCCTTGCGCTTCTGGCCATGGCATTCTTTCACTTACTTCCCCAGTAGCATGATAACGTTACTTTAACCTTGATTGCTGCAAGCCTTGCGACAAGAGCAACTTTTTAGCATCATACCAGGACTTGGGTAATGTCGCCCAAAAAGATTTGATTTATGACATGAAATAGTTATTTGTTATGCAAGGCTGCAAAGTTGTTTTTTGGCGCGAGTACTTTATTGAAACCTGAGCTAGCGAAGGATTCTAGGATTTCAAATATAGAATCCTGAGCGTAGCGAGGGTTTCAAAGGTACGAGACGCAGAATAACTTTGCTGCCGAGCGAAACACACAACTTTTCACCTCACTACTAGGAAAATGCTAGGTGCAAGAAAAACGCAAATAATATAGGTATTAAATAAGTGTTTATTTTCTTTCATGCGGTGTCGTGCTGGCCAGTTCGATTATTCTAAAAATAAGGTTGGCACACTGGCATGAAATAAGTACCTAATAATGCATTTTCAGAGGACTGGCGGTATAAAAAATTATAGAATAGAAAGGTTCGAATTTTAAAAATTCTTTCCACGCTAGGGCACAAAATGCACTTTTACGCTCAGATTTCGAATAACAAACAGATTCTTTCCGAGCTTGTGAAAGAATCTGTTTCTATTCTATAATTTTTTATACCGCCAGTCCTCTAAAAATGGATTAATACTTATTTCATGCCAGTGCGCCAACCTTATTTTTAGAATAATCGAACTGGCCAGCACGACACCGCATGAAAAAAATAAACACTTATTTAATATATTATTTGCGTTTTTCTTGCACCTAGCATTTTCCTCGCTGTAGTGAGGTGAAAAGTTGTGTGTTTCGCTTGGCAGCAAAGTTATTCTATTCAATCCTAGAAACCTTCGCTAGCTCGGGTTTCAATATAAGTACTCGCGCCAAAAAACAACTTTGCAGCCTTGCATAACAAATAACTATTATTGATAACTGATTTTTCGCATAATTGCAAAAAACTGCATAATTTTTTCTTTTTTCTTTGTGACGACCGTATTAAACAAATACGGTCGTTACTTGTATCATTATTTCACTTTTAAAAAAATATTTACGCAATAAATATAATATTATTTTACTTTTACATGTACCTAGTCCAATAAATGAGCTTTCTAAAAATAAGTATGTCTAACAAAAAATGTATAAATTGAGCAAAATCAAAACATCCCTAGGCGGTGTTGATGTATTGAAAAAAAATCCCGAAAGTACCGAAATTCCCGGGAAATCCCGGTTCCAGCATAGTTCGGTACCGAAAATCCCGGTTCCTTGAGATAGTACCGGTTCTCTATACCCTAATTTTTACTAGTAAATTCCAGAATGAAAATCTGACTTGTAAATTAAAGCAATTATTATGTTATCTTGCTTTGCGATAAGTAGACTCAATGAAGGTTGTTCCATATTATGCATGTTTTTTAGTTCGATGCACTTTTAACTGTATTTTAAGGTATTTTCAAGTAGGTAAACAGTTTCACTGCCAGCGGCATAATTGAATGTATGCCTTTGATTACTTAGGGTGTCCATAAAATTATGAAAAACTTGAATAAGAGGCCAAGCATAAAGACTTTTATTCGCGGAAGTATATCCAAGATCACTTACTTCTTTGGCATCTGGTCAACTATTCGATATTCTGTAATCGGGTGTTGACCCTGATTTCTGGTGATATTAAAATAATAATGTACTTTACATACCATGAAAGTGCGTAATCTTTTAACAATACACGGATTGCACTTTGCAGTTGTGTCTGCTTTTATGGTCAATAAAAAAATAACAATTGCCATATTTTAGACGCTATGATATGTTACCACAATAGTATATTGATAACATAAATTTGTTTCATAATTATTGTCACATCAATATATTGCAAACTGCAATAGCGTCGAAATTAATTAATGGCCGGACATCTAGGTAATTGCAGCCGTCAAGCATCGTTATTGTTCTTACCCTGCAATCAAGCGTAATGGTTTTACCATCCACGCTGTGTGTGAAAATTATAGAAATACATATGTACATCAATTTATATTGGGTCTCTAGAGAGGAACAGTGTTATAGGTCGAAATTATGATGATCCATTACTAAAATGAATTGTTCTATTGTTACAGTGGATTTTTTATGAGTTTACTATGCTAATAAAATGCGTAGATATACTCGTATTATCTTGCTGCAAATACAAAATTCTATTAGTACATCTAGTTACATTTTAGGGTCGTCAACGCGGCGCGCGTGTGATACCCCGCCTGGTATTGCAAAAGGTGACCGCTTACCATCAGTCGCACCGTATGCTTGTTTGCCACATTAGTGGTACAAAAAACATTATTTTTGTTTTTGTGCAGCGACGTTTATCACCATATTCGGATTATTCTTGCATTTATTATACAATTTTGTACTTATCGATATTAGTCGCTTAACAATCATACTAATAATGAGAAAGTGAGATGTTTTTCTTTCACGGCTTGACTAAGCAGCGGATCATTATGAAAATTTGTATTCATATTGTCAGGGGTACAAAGTCCAACATTGGCTACTTTTTAATTATTGCACGATTAAGGCAAAGTAGCAGCAATAAGCTTGTCAATTAATGTAAAAATGTTACGTATTTCTTTTCAGAACTATACTCTACCTGTCGCTGGTATACGCGTTGGGCAGCATTCTGATATCATTGACTGCTATGCCACCAGTTAACTTGCCACAAATGTAAGTATACTAATAGTTATTTCTGATGTCCCACTGGTGACGAAAAGCCCCCTTTCCTCCCTTCACATGTCACTGTCCAGAACTGTCACGGACCAGTCTCTGATAAAGGTTCTGAAGTCGTCTGACCATACTAATATTACTTAAAATTTTATGGAAAAATAATTTTTAAACTTTCAGATTATCTTATATGCTTAATTTTTTTTATGATTGTGTTTCAATGCTTTTTGCCAATAATAATCGATTAATAATATCGATATGAAGCAAATGGGTTTTGTTGAAAATATTTAAAAAAATAAGCTTAATTGTAAAATACCGTAGGTATCTACCAATAATATAATCAACCACCATCCACTTGCAGAATAGCTGCATAATTTTAATACACGTGTATGCATTGCATTATGAAAACATTAAATAAATTAACCTTTTGATCAGCACTTTATCATACAAACGACAAACTTTTACATCTTCAAAACAACGAAGATTTTCACAGGCCCGGAGGTTGAAGTGACTTATCTTAGTATACTACATTGGCCCAAATCATGGATTCGAATCCTGCACAAAGACAATCATTGTGTGCATGAAAATAAGTTTCTACCACTTCATAGGATTTTTTCTGTTTTCAGGGAATTCACAATCATTGCGTTACTATTGATAGCCTTCGGTACTGGAGGTATTAAACCGTGCGTATCAGCCTTTGGCGGGGATCAATTTAAGTTACCAGAGCAGGAGAGATATCTTGGCTATTTTTTCTCTCTCTTCTACTTTGCGATCAACGCTGGCAGCCTCATATCTACCTTCCTGACGCCAATCCTCAGGGCAGATGTTCACTGTTTTGGTGATAACGACTGCTACTCATTAGCATTTGGTGTACCGGGGATACTCATGATCATTTCGATATGTAAGTTTATTAGTTTTAAAGTATGTGTAGAACTATTAATATAGGACGTAGGTATGCAAGGCAATAAGCGCAGTACTGCAGTCCCTAATGTCAAGCATTATCAGCAATAGCAGTCTGACTTTCTGCAATATAGGAAAAGTAAAGACGAATCAGGACGAAGAGCCCGTCCAAACTCTCGTTTTCGCTCAACTACGATTTTAAAAGGCCTTCTAATCGTTTTGCTTATCAAAAGATAAGAAAGAAAACCCTTCAAAGTTGCCCGGAGATTAACCAGAATAAAAGGACATGCGACAAATAAGAGATACAACCAAAATATTGCTTCTTTTACTTAAAAATAGCTTTTAAACATTCTTACACAAAAAGTAAATCGATATTATGTTTATAAAACAAACATTTCAAATTGTATAGATTTGAATTTTTAATAGGCGTCGCAGTTTTGGTTCAATGGCGTACCTAAGTTAGAAAATCAGTCATGCAAATTCATAATTTACAATTTTAATTATATGTTGAAAGTCTTGAAGATCTCTGTGCTGCGACTAATTTATGGCATATTTGTTTTTCAGTATTCTTCATTGCTGGGAAGAGGTTATATATCATCAAAAACCCATCAGGCAATATCTTAGGGAGCGTTGCAGCGTGCGTCTGTGTAAGTTGACAATCATTATATTTTATTATTCGTAAAATTACAAAGACAAATACGATCCGGACTTAAGCCCATTGTCGACCAAGAGGACGTTTTGATTGAAAATTTTTCGGAGTGAGATATATTGTTTTTAGAATAACGAGCAAACATCTCTGCATGATGACGGATGACGGGGCAAGAATATCTTATACAAACTTTCTATTTCAACCGTGCAATGCAATTGTTAAATATAAAAAATTACTAATGCAATTTTGGACGATAATGTCGGGAATAAATAAGTGTGCACTCGACATGGGACCGGTGTCGAAATCAGCGACGCGGTGCGCTCTCCGGCTGATTCGAGTCCGCAGCTGAGTCTTTGTTTGAGCTATCAAACTTCAAGTATTCCACTGCGCCCTCCCTATCGCCGGTCTTATTTTAAGAATATCTATAACACAAAAGCCATATTACATAATAATTCATCCTCAGGAAACATTACGTGGTTGTCATGCATGAGTGTCGTTAAAACTTGTCAATTTGTTCAGTTGGTCGTATTATTTACATGAATATATTAATGAAATGCAAAAAATAAATGGGGAAAAAAATATTTTTGACACGTACATACTATTGTTTATTAAATTGTGTATAGTATAGTACTGTACTACGACTTATTATATAGTAAACATTATAATGGAAACACTTTCGGGTTCAGTGCACCAGTTTTTTTCAAAGTCAAAGTCTAATACTTTTATTCAAATAGGCCTAATATAAGTTCTTTCAAATCGTCACAATTTTTTCCTACCACCAGCCCCTTACTCTTGAAGATAATTCCGCTCGATCGCCATTGGATTGTTACTTTTAAGTACTCTTTACAGCTAGACTAGCGCTAACTAAATACTAAACTAAATGAAATCGAATTGTATGCTAACCAAATAGTTAGTAAAGTATAAAATTTCAAGTGTACGAATTAGGATTTGCTGTTAATTTTGTATTTGAAATTATACAGAATTGAAATTAAAATCGCGATTGCTTTGCAGAGTAACCTAGAAGTTCAGACGGCAGTTTAAAATGGTACTAATTAGTTACAATTACAATATCAGATCTCATCCACCACAAACTTGAAAATATGCTTATCTATCACTTGATCATTGTCTAAAATAATCTCTTTGTATTTCAGCATGCAGCTACAAAATCATTCAAAAGTAAGGAGAAACGGGAGCACTGGCTGGACCACGCGGACGATAAGTTTGACTCCAGCCTCATCGAAGATATCAAAGCTTTGCTTAGAGTCCTGCTGTTATTTGTGCCTTTGCCTGTTTTCTGGGCACTCTTCGATCAACAGGTAAAATTACCGCTCCTTGTACCTATAAATTAATTCAAGTTTGCGGTCGGAGTTACCAAATTCTTTATTATTCATTTCAAAATGAGAATCTATTTTTTAATCTGCTTGTCTTATAGAAGCAGATTTTAAAAAAACTATGACCTCCAAACTCTGTAACGCTCCATACACTATAATCTCCAAACAAATAAAGATCAATAACTTTTTCAATAAAATTTTAATATTTTGATTTCCGTTCAAAAACCCTAAGTAACCATTAAGTTTCGCATCTAGTTACCCACTAATAATATATCTGCAGGGTTCCAGATGGACATTCCAAGCCGATAGAATGGAACAAGATATTGGAAGTTGGACACTGAAAGCTGATCAGATGCAAGTGCTCAATCCGCTGCTCATTCTTGTCTTTATTCCGCTTTTTGAAGTGGTAAGATAATTTCAAGTTTAACAAATTAATTTACAATTTGTTCTGCTAGTAACTTTGAAGAATCGGACATAAACCTATATTATATTTTAGGCAATTTATCCTTTCCTGTCATGGTGCAAATTAGTTAGAAAGCCTCTACACAAAATGGTTTGGGGAGGAGTTTTAGCCGCTTGCGCATTCGTCATTTCTGGAATAGTGGAACTAAATCTTTTGGTATGTTATGTTTTATTTGTAAGCATATTTTTTATATCAATTTTTTTAATGATTTCATAGCCATAATCGATGTATTGAAAATTTTAAGTCACCTATAAGTATAATATATGTTTCCTTGATATGCCTTCTATAAATTCGGCTTTTGCCTACATTTTTAACGTTTTGCTTCACAGCCAACATATGGTACACCAGTAACGGCAGGATTGGCACAATTACGTGTGTACAATGGCTTCAACTGCAACTTTACTCTTAACATTACAAGTCTTCAAGGCAGTGAAAATTATGAAATAGGTCCTTTGTCTGTCTATGAAAAATTAGACATTGAAACGAGTTCATTCACTGAGATACCTTACTACATGAAAGGACAAGACAACAGTGAATGTTCAAATAGAGCATTTTTAGGATTATTCCATTTGAAAGAGGAAACAGCCAATTCGTTCTTTATTAGCGACAACGGAATTTATAATTTCACCGATAAGAACGACAAAGCTATAGATGGAGTTGGTGTCAGGTAAATCAAATTTTCATACATATTAATATACATTATACATTCACATAAAACATTTTTTTTCTACGAGACAAAGTCGTTAGCTTGTTTTTTCTTTAATGCTTTTACAGTTCATCATGATTATACCTTACACAATTTTCTTTAGAGTAATATTTTTTATATATGTCTTCCCAAAACATAAACATTTTATTTTCATTCTTACTGTTACTCAGTTTGCTTACTTTACTCAATAAGAAAAGACGATCGTCTGTTGAGGTCATAGAAGGCCATGTGATATCCCAATCTGAGGAACTAGGCGTCGGATCCCCAGTCTTCACAAAGTTTGACCACAGATTTGTTATTTTCTTTATAAATATTCTATCTCTGCTTTGAAAATCATTGATAATTCTAACATAGTTCTCCCAAGCAGGTTCACATTTCAACACGTAACAGATTTCATCGCCATTGGCCGCACCTTTTACTCTAATATTCGATCCAGCCATAGAAGTTGCCTTCACTGTACTAAAATTGCCCACGTAGTTAAATTTATACACGTACAATTTGCTATTACTGAAATTTAGTAGTGTTCTTATAAATTTAAGAATGGGGTACACGATAAGATCGGATATGTAGCGTACAAAATCATGTAATGATGTTTCTGATATGTCTCCGATAAAATATTTATTCCTAATTTTGGCACTTATTTCTTTATACACTTCCGAGGTATAGTTATATCTACATCCATCTATAAAGGGAACCATAAACTTAAAAAAAGATGAGAATGACCTCAAATATCGAGGATTATGCAGAAATGGAATAGTTTCTGATATACTTTCTTGGCTGTTGAAACCGATCAAAATAGGTGTACTGTGGTTTTGAAATTTTTTGTAAAAGTTTTCGGGACGCTCTGTCAATATTGCCTTTTTCGATTCCTCTTCAAGGATTGGCGTAAATGGCACTACGGGCCTTTGAAAATTAGTGACCTCTTTGCTATTATAAATTTTTTGAGATGCTTTAATTATGTCTTTGGTTGAAGCAGAAAGCAAATCTTCTGAACTGATCTTGTTTAGTTCTTTTTTTAATCGTTCTCTTTCGAAAATATAATCACTTTGGAAAATAGATGGAGAGAAAATTGTACCGCTTTGCAATATCATTTTTGAAAACATTTTTCTGTGCTTAGTGGTCAATAATAAAGAAATAAATGTCGCCGCCGATCCATTTCCCATAACCGTTATTTGTTTTTTATCACCACCAAATCGCTTTATATTCTTTCTCACCCACTTCAAAGCTAAAATTATATCTTTAATACCCATATTTACATGAGAGTCCGTTTCATTAAATTTCAAAAAACCAAATACTCCAATCCTATGTGTTACACTAACGAAAATGATGTCGTTATCAATGAAAAAATCTGCTCCTTGTATATGACTAAAACTTGAACTGAACGCATAGCCATGAATCCAAAATACCACTGGTTTATATCTACTATCGTCATCCTTAGGGATGTATGGCGTATAGATGTTTAAATGAAGGCAATTCTCAAATCCATATAAAGCGTGTTTATGGACAATGTGTGGTTGGGCACAAGCGCCATGATATTCTGAAGAGGCATCAAACGGCTTCTCCCATTTCTCATGTGGTTTTGGATCTCTGAATCTGAGTTCTTTCACCGGTGGCTGAGCATATGGTACGCCATAGAAAGCGTAGTAAATGCGTCCCTCGAACACAGTACTCCCTTTAGTTCCTATGACCCGACCTTGTTCAACTTTCACTTCCACTCGATGTGATATCACCGCGCATGACAAAAGTGGAACTACAATGAAAATACACTCCCGATACATCACACATTTTTTGTTAAATCTGATTAACGAAACGCTGCATATTTAATCAAAAACATAACATGCAAAATTATTTTCAGTCAACTGTCAAATGTTTTGGTTTAAAAAGATTAAAGTAACAACTGATTAATTACTTTACGCAAAATTGTTACAGGTTTTTATCAAATGTTAAAGACACAGTACAGATAAATATATTCGATACGAAAAATAACAGATCAAAACTGTATTTACAGTCCAGTGATACTAGTCAAAAAACTATACATAAAGGTATAAGTGACGTAATAATTAATGGAGAAACAGTATTACAAAATTTCAATTTTCAATCTGGTGCAGTTTATACAATCAACGTATATGAAGACAGCCATGGCATTTATGTAAGTCTAAGTAATATACTCGCATTGTTATACTTTAGTTCTTTTTTATTACACGATAATAATTAAGTACCTCACGAGATTTAAGTACTACATTTTATCATGTTATAAGTAATACAATTTCATATTTTTCAAGACATTTTTAGTTCGCTACTGCTGGATCTCTTCAATGTTCGTTAGGTATAAGATCATCGTTCGAATACCTTTCTTCCATCATTTGAAATCAGCATAATACATCTTCTTTTTCCATTCTTGTCTGCTAGCTAAATATATTACCTAAACATCGATATCTACGAGTATACTAATATTATAAAGAGGAAAGATTTGTACTTTTGTTTGTAATAAACTCAAAAACGACTGACTGATTTGAAATATTCTTTCACCATTGGGAAGCTACGCTATCCCCGTGTGTTATAAGCATTTTTTTTTAATAGTGATCCTTACGTAAAACCCTTGCAAAGCAGGGACGGGGCGCTAGTTATATATAAAGAAAAAACGAAATAATGAACTGTTTCAGCAAGCGAACGCTGTGATGATCACACCGGCCAACACAGTGCACATTCTATGGCTGATTCCACAATATGTGGTAATGACGATGGGGGAAGTGATGTTCTCGGTAACTGGACTCGAGTTCTCCTTCACGCAAGCACCGGCCAGCATGAAGTCTGTGCTTCAATCTGTGTGGCTGCTTACTGTGGCCTTTGGAAACTTGATAGTTGTACTTATTGTCGAAGGAAACTTTTTAGATGCGCAGGTAAATGTAAAAAAGAAACAAACAATACAAACAAAAACTAATTACCATTTGCGTCGTCTCTAAAGAGCCAGACTCTGTGCCCGTGTTTAGACGCATAACCTACAAAAGAAGCAGCGCATACATACCACTCAAATTAGTGTACAAGAGAATAGATGGACCATCCCCACTTTCATGCTAGCCTATACAACAGAATGGTTCCACTTGTCACAACTGGTATAGGTATTATAAATTGATGATGTAGGTAGTGTAACAAGCACTACAATAATAAAAAAAACAGTAATTTGTGTAAGAGCGGTTTCAGACTAGCGTTATTATACGCGCATATACGGTAGTTTCGGCATACGCCCTTACACGCGCGCTACATTACGCGCTTCAAAAAACCGGACGGGCGTATACGGCCATATTTCGGCGTGTTCACGTACCTGTATAGTGGTGTCGTGTCAATAGCTTATAAGCGCGTCAACGCTCGTACGAATCACGCATATGCGCCTAAATGCGCTTCCAATAACGAGCTTATACGCGCGTACAAAACGCTAGTCTGAAACCGCTCTAATAACTGAGAACTATCTTATTTTCAGTGGAAAGAATTCTTCCTGTTCGCCGGACTGATGTTAGTGGATATGTTGTTGTTCAGTGCGATGGCATTCAGATACAAGTACGTCGATGTCAAGTCAAGTACCGAACACATACCGCCCGTTGAAGAAATTAGATTTTCCGAAAAACCCGCCTCGCGACAAGACTAGGTTGTTATTATACTTACATTCCAAAAGTATTATATTTTTATTACATAAAATTATGTTCGTTTTTATTATAAAATCCTACTTAATTTAAAGTCTAGATGCTAGACTTAAAAAAAAATCACGAAAGAAACATTCTTATTAATTTAATTAATTATCATAGATATTACAAGTAGGAATGAAATGTAAGTAAGTACCTATAATAAAAAAAAAATTTAATGATCATATTTTCATAAAATTGTACACATAGGTAATACTTATATATGTATACATTTCCATTATATCACCTAATTACCATATTTATTTACCATAAAGAAACAAAAAGAACATATGACATGATAACACAAATGGAGAAAGAAAACATTCGCCAAGCTCAATCTGTTTAGTTAAATGGCGTGAACACATTAGTCTATTCGTTTTTGGTAATTTGTGTGTTGTTCCCATAGATAGAAGCCGCATCTGAGGGGAGCGGATGGTCTGTGACAGCGGTTAACCCTCCACGCCACTCATGTCATGTCAATGATGGGGTCGTTTTGTTGTGGTTCTCAAAGTTATTTTAACTCAAGGAACTTTCCAAAAATTAAAAGATATGAAGATTAAATTTCATAATAATAACGATATTATATCAGATACAGAATTTGATTGAGACTGTTCAGTACAACAAAATCTTTTTTTTTTAGATAAAAGTCATAATTAATGCAATTTTTTGGTGTAAATATCAATTTACTGTATTCATTTATCACAGACAATACACATAAAACAAATAACACAATATTTATTATGTAAGTATCTACAAAAACGACAAAAGTATTGAGTTAGTAAGTATATCAAAAGTTTAAATAAAGTTTTTTTTTTCATAAAATTGCACACATAATTACTGTAACGAAACACAAAAACAATATGACATATTACAAGTATTTTTAACAAACTCAAACTTCAGAAGACTACAAATTTTAACACTCTCATTCAATGCAGGATGCAGGTATTGCATTAAGTATTCACGCTCACAATAATGCTCGCTTGCACTTTCAAATGCGTATTGATTTGTATTGCTACATAATTAATATCTTTTACATTCATTCACACTTTACTCTACCGTTTCCCGACATCGATATAAAATATTTATAGTATATATAAGAATAAAATATGGATCCTTAAGTAGTAAATTATACACAGGCCTACAGTGATTTTGTTGCCGCCAAAACCATACAGATTTTTAGTACATTGGGTACCCGGATTATAACTGCATACTTATTTATACTATACTTTATTAGTTTATCTTATTTTTTTTTTAAATAATTACTCTCAGTAGTGTTAATATAAACGTACTTAGTTATGTACATGCCATCTTTAAAAAAAAACTACTATTATTGTATTCTCTTTTTTCGAGGCGTCCTCCTTGTGCCCTGAGATATAGGCCTTGGCTTAATTCAGGCTCCAGTCTCTCCCTATCTAATATTTGTATGTTAGAAGTCTTGTTAATTTACCACCTAAGCCTATGATGGTGGAGAGAAAATAAACAATATATTATTATTATTATTTTGTTAATGCTACGTGTAGTTTTCGAGATACAAGATATGTCAAAAAACACAAAGTAAGCTTTTATACATTATTTTACAGGTATGAAGCTTTTTTTATACAATGTGTATTGTTATGATACTCCAACAGAAATCTGCCATCATATGCTCATCCCAGCGACCTTGGTACCTACTATAGGAAAATTTTCAGGGAAATCGTTCTTAAAGTTATATAAAAGGTACGGAACTAATGCCACTTAAAATATTCGAAATACGCCTTTTTTACGAAGGCCGTTATACGTTTTTTTTTTTTCCACTACATATTCACCACAAATTAAATAAAATGTATTCGGATTATTTAAACAACTCCTCCAGCTAGACGACGACATAATAATATGATCGAATAATCACGCAAATTGACGTAATGTGAACTCAGTAAACATAACGAAATATATATTTTTTCCGATATGGGCAGTTTAGAAACTACACGTAGTTTTGATGTTATGAAACTTTTAAATGAACCATTATCAAGTCATTCATCAAAATCATATTATAGAATTGTAAGCAAAAAATATATTTTTTGTTAACCAGTGTTATATTCAGATTTAAAAAAAAATATATAACACATGAATAAAATAAGAGTAAAAGACATAAATAAAAACACAAACTCGGTCGAAACGCCAGTCGAATGTAAAAGCAATATTGTTATAAAATGGAATTGTAAAGGAAATATATTTTTAAGAAAAAATAATTCAATATTGATAAAAGTTTGAAAACCTCTGAATGCGTTTATAGCAGACGAGACTTGTTGATAATTGCGTATAATTAATGCTTAAATACAACAAACAGACAGACAAATACGGGTTGGGGTAAAGAACGATTTAGTTTCCAGGCTATTGACAACGGGGATAATACAATACAGTACTACTAGGTATAATGGGTAAACTGTACTTATGCCTAGATATAATATTATAGATTTGACTCATTCTTACAGCAGCGTTCTACTGTTTTATTTGTTGATGAAATTAAAATAGTTAGATATAAGTATCTATTTTTTGATTCGCTCTGTTTAATAGCAAGCAATTATATTCTCTTTTTTTAAATCAATTGCAACAGTAGCTAACATTATAAAACACGATTTTTGCTCTCACGCTGAATGTTACTTATATGTATACTAGCGTAAATCTATGGTTACACTGAATGTTACTATCGTGCTATACTACATCTGCCTGGCAGGTAGAGTAACTGGCACTTATCACTAACCTTTAGGACCCGCCATTATACATGATAACTTAAAATGCTCGCTGAAAAAAATATTTCTGTAAAATAAACACCCTATTTCCAATTGACCGAATTGGCATCTGCACTTGAATTGAATCACAGTATTTATAACTAGTTCGCGACACGGATTAATTAAGTGTAGTCACAAAAACAGCTTTTGCGAAGGCGTCAGTACATGTTCCAGGCACTTTGGCCTGCGCGTGCACAGTGCGTGCCTTAGGGCGGTGGCACACGGCGCCCGGCCACGCGACCACCGCTTGACAAAGGCCGACCGACCACGTGCATTCACTCACGGGATAATCCCAAACCAGAACACACACAAATAAATAAATTAACTAAAGCCAATGATGTTTTGTAATAAAAATCGTACCTACATATTTTCTCGTGTTGGTTTTTGTATTTAAATCTCAATTCATGTGAAGATCCGGTTGGTTTTAATTCATGTTAGTTTTTTTCCTTTTTAATATATTTTGCTAATGTTCCGAATATTGTATTAATATTGGTTTTAATTTAATTATTGAACCATTTTGTGAAACATAAGTGCCTGATACAAAATCTTAGTGGCGGTTAATGCATTATCGATATTTGTGAAATAAAGAGGAGATGGCCCATTTCGTTCAATTTGTCTCTTCCATTTGTATATAAGAGATTAACCCCAGGGACGGGGAATCTTCGCTAGTTACTAACTATAAAGGATAGAAGTAGTATTCTGTGATAGAAGGAAGAGAAGTGAAAAATCTAGGGCTCAGAGTAAAATAAGATAGTAGTAAAATAATAAGACAAATACAAGAGCGATCGTTATAGAGGACAAGAACAAAGAAGAAACAATGACAATATAACAATATGACAGCTATCAAATTATAAAAAGGAGTCATCACAAAATTATAAATAGGTAGTACACAGTAGATGCTGTTATAATATTCTTTATTTATTTTCTTGACACAATCTTGACTTGAAAATGACGTTTAGGTAGGTAGGTACACTATTATTTAGTTTACATTGGTAATTACGACAACTTGCAAATAAGCCAATATAAATTCTTGTATATTGTACCTATAGTTATTTATATTTTTTCAATTCCATGAAGTTATCACAACAGTTTCAAAGCGAAATACATTCGCTGACACTGACGCAAACAACTTCACAAAATCACAAAACGGTACAAACAGAAAAGGAGCCGGTCGTCGCGTCGTTGAAAATGACAAGGATCTCACGCGTAAAACTATCAAACATGTTCGGAGAGGCGTGGTCGGTCGCGTGCCGCCGCGTGCCGCGACATCGGCAGGTCGGGGTTCGCTCTCAGCCGCGACAAATCAATTACAGGGTCGACCCGTTACTACTTCCGAATACTAAACAGCACAAAATTATAGTTGTTCGCCAAATTATTTGTTTATAAAGGGTAACTCGCTAATTTATATGACAAATGTAGATCGCTTGTTACGCTCTTTCAATAATGCAGTTCACACGTCAATAAATTAGCTTAAAAATTTTCAAGTTGATAACATAATGTGTTATGATAATAATTTAAGACCTAACTTCATATATCAACCCATAAATCATCCCATTGCTGTGATACGGGTCTCCCTTCAACCGAAGGTGATTAGAGCGTAGGTACTCTGCCACACTGCTCCAGAGTGCAATGCAGAGTTTCAAAAATTCTTTCACCAGTAGAATTTCAGGGATCATTATCAGGGAGTGACAAAGGCTATAGCTATTCCCAAAATTCAATGTGGTTCGCACGGGAACTTCACGCGGACGAAGTCGCGGGAAAAAAGCTAGTAATATATATTCTGGGTTGTTTTGGTAGCAGACGAGTACTTTATTGCCGCTGTCAAAAACAGGTGTCCCCGGCCAATGGGAGGGCTGTGCCTGCATTGAACCGTCACCAACACTCCTACATAATTTTGCATAGAACTCTGTATAAAGTTACAAAGATATTCTTTTCCTATGTTTTACCTATCTGGCCGAGAGAAGACATTCATAGATTAGAGATTTTATATTCTTGCACATTTACGTAACATAAATCAACATCAACACCTAACATATAAGCTAACTAATTAATTATTAAAACATTTTTAATAAAATCTATGGAAGACCTTAGACCCCTAAAGTCTTCCATAGATTTTATTAAAAATGTTTTACTAATTAAGAAATTAGGTACCCAAATATTATTGTTTTAAACTATACTAGTGTTATTGGGTTTTTTCTTAAAAATTCAGACTGCCATAGCTGAAATTAGAATAAGCTTGCTATTCCATCCCTCAGACTCCATAAGACTGGGTTTCATAGGAGTGAGCTTAAAAATGTACAAGATATTTTCAAAAATATTTTATGGTTTAGTTAAAAGGTTTAGGGCAGGAAAGGCAATGGGTTCTATAGGTAATAGGACTAATAGGTATAGGAACGGAAAATATATTTTTCTTAGAATGAATTTCTAATTGAGTAGGTTACAGTTTATCTTCCAAAACCATAAGTACTTACTTACATCGGAATTTGACTTCGTCGTTCGATCGGACATTTTAGACGCGATTTTTGGTAGGTAATATAATAAGTATGTTTTGTATACTCCTGCTAATAATAGCATAATATAAATAGGTACATCATTTATCAGATTTCAGTCATTAAAAAAAGTATTGTAATTGTTTTCCCGATAGAAAAAATTAAGTTCACAAACATCGTTATAACTATGTAAAACTACATTTGTAAATTCATTAATATTTTGATTTTAGTGTAAAATAATTAAATAAGTAAGTATAAGTATCAGGATTTCATATATTAAAAATTCATCGTTTAAAATTTCGAATTAATCTAAAATAATAAAAACACAAACATTACCAAGTAAATACTTTAATTAGTGATATTAAATTTCTATTATACCTCGAATTTATCATTTGCAGCTATCTATTTCCGGGGATGCCCGGATAGTCCCGCCTCTCTCATCCCTTAATTCCTAGGCTCCTCCCATTTCGCAGGGGTTGAGGCACGCACACATGGATAAACTATCATCCTAAACTGAGCTTATTCGTAGTGAACTTAAGGTTTTGTTTTCCATTTACGACTTAAAATTTTCGAATACTACACAGATTCCGCTATTGAACCGGCCGCACTCTCTATGGTATAAAATTACTCTACCATCGGGAGGAGGTTCAGTTCTAATCGAATTTTATACAGAATAAACAGTTATCATTCCAGTGAATTATGTCTGGAGCTAGGACTCAGCTGGCTGATTCATCCACTTCACCACCATTAAGGTATGTATGAATATTTGTATAAAAAGAACACGAATTTTAAGTTACATAATTACAGTACAAACCACTGGTGACCCAAAGGCTGGCAGTTACTTCGCTCAACGGATATCTATCGCCGTTCAGCGAGGTAACGCTGCTAGCATTTTGGGCACCCTGCCACAGGGACCATGTCTTTTTAATGCTTAGTTTTAGTTTTTATTTTTTATTGTTACTTTAGTTTTTAATTTTTATTGTTAGTTTAGTTTTAATTAATTTTATTGAATTTCATATTATTTAATTATGTACATTACAGTACTAATTAATTCTAACACACAATTTTTATTTGTGATCGCAAATAAAATGTCGTTCTACGGAATGTGCTAATATAAATTTTATAAAATTCTAAAATCCGACTGGTGGTTGTTTTCCCCATTCTAGGTACGAGCTCTTATACTGAGAGAACTGTATTTTTCGGGATAAAAAGTTGTTTTAATTTTTAATCCAAGTTGACGCTGAGATACGTCAAATATTAATAAAATAAATTTTAATATTTATTCTTAATATTCTATGTGTTAATGAAACTAAATAATTTATTCAATTTTTTGTGTCATCAGTAATAAGGGTATCATAAAAAACTATTCATAGTACTCCTAAAGCGCTTCACACTTTCTAATGATATTAAAGTTATGATTATAATTTTTATTTGTACCAATAATGAATTTAACCATATGTACGTAATGTGTGTACTATAAAGTTCATTTAAAATGCTTCAAATGCCTACTAAATGAGATAGCAATGCGAATGGCACGGAATCTTTTATCTTAGTTGTTGCGATATATCATCATAATACGCCTCTGTTCGCTTCATTTCATTATTTAATCTTTTAATACTTCTTGTAGTAATTAAACCTCTACATCGCAATGACTATGTCGTGGCCCAATTGTCGCATTTACCATATTCTAAAAGCTTCAATCTAAGATTAATACTAATCTGGCTCTTTAAGCACTTACGAAAGATAGCTCACGTAAAATTACTTATATCTACAAATCTCTTGTTCAATCTATTATTCTGTACTGTACTGTATAACAGTCTGGGGTGGTACATTTAAAACAAAAATTATTAGTCTTGAACGGGCACAGAGAGCCGTGTTGAAGGTGTTGCTACGAAGGGATAGATTAAACAGCAGTACAAAATTGTATTCCGAATTAAATGATTTAATTGTTAGACATAATGTAAAAATATAATCCGAAATTGGCTACAAGCTACAAAAGCTTACATACAAGCAGACCGAGAACCTATTGAGTTCTTAAATAGATAAGTATTGCTCACAGATACTCACAAATGCAAGTGGATGCATAATGATTGTTATTTTGATTTTACATTAGTTTAAAACCAATTATTGTTTTCACGTCCGAAAGAGCGGTTCCTACTAATACAAGTTTAGTCTTAACTTAAAAGGAGGACCCAGAAACTTGTAACATAATATGGTTCTTGTCAAAATAAATATATTTTATTTTATTTATTTATTTATGATTAAAACGATTTACTCAATATTTTTAGTGGACATTTTCATGAAACGCTCATAGCCTTTCTACGCCTTTCTGCCTCATCATCATGGTTCTAAAACCATGATAAAAACGTCACCAACCTTTTACAATCACTTGTAAATTAGCTAAATAATATACAAGAACTCCACAGCTGGACCAGCAGTGGACTTCTTTTGGCTGAGATGATGAATATGCAAAAGTATGTTGTGTGTATAGTGAAAATCGGCGACTCGAGTATTCGGGACTGAAGTTCGCATACGCCGACGGGTCCGACGACGAAGGACCAACTCTCGCCGCAGAGCTGCCGTCATGCGTATACGCAGCAGCCCGCAGCAGATTACAACTACCACTCGCTGCTTACGTACACCAACACACCAGGCAGTTGCATCCAGGTAATCATTATTTACCAACCACTAGTTCAATACAACTGAAAATGTGTGCTGTACTGCTTGCGGTCTAGTCAAATAGGCCTATTTCACTAGGACACAATGGTAGAACCTCCAATCGTTACCCGTGTACCCTTACAACTTCATACATTTTGGCACGCAGATAAATGGCCCTAATATGAATTGCACCACCACAAGCAGACACTTTTACAGAACTCAAGTTTCAATTCTGAATTCAAAGGTCATTACGTTTTTATCTCTCCAAATGCTGATAGATTTACTAAGTAGAAATTATTCATCGAGAAGTTCCCTGATTTCACAGAATGTCGTGTTCTCTAAATGTCCTTATCTCAAAATGTCCATTATCAATATGTCCTTTTCTCTAAATGGCTTTTCTCAAATATTATGCAAGCAATATTTGAGGATTTCAGGTAAAGTTCAGAGTGACGTTCATAGCTTAACGTATACAACATATTGATAATAACATATTGCTAATGGACATTTTGAGATAAGGACATTTAGAGGACAGGACATTCTGTGAAAGACATTCTGCGAAAGGACATTTCTAGAAAAGGGCATTTTGATAAAGGACATTTCGAGAAAAGGACATCATGCGCTGAATGTATGATGTCATAATTTAATAAATAGGTACCTACTCCAACCAACTAAGAAAGAACCAACAAAAGCTGCTCTATGAATCTCCCATCTGGAAACACGATTACATTTTTTTAGATGTTGAAGTAATAATTGTAATAAAAGACATCATTTTTTATATAAGCCCCACAACTGGGCAAAGGTCTCCCTTATAATTGAATGTTTTAAAACTTTTTCTCCGTTTAAATTAGACGTTCTACTGGAGGCGTCAGCGGAGCCCGAGTACCAATGCGGGGGCTCCCCGTACCGCGTGCAGCGCGCCGCCGCTAACGTGCGTGAGCGCCGTCGGATGCTGAGGTCCGGACCCAATGGGTACCCAAATTGTTGCGGAAATTCATTTTTATAATTTTTTCATAACGATCTACTTAACTGATTTTGCGACATTTAATTTTTTGTGAAAATATATTTTTTTATGATTTTATTAGGTAGGTACCTACACCATTTAACCGCCACGCCTACGCCAAGTCCTCAAAATTGCTTTTTGATTGCCACGTTTTGAATCATTTTGCTTTGTTTCCGAAATAGTGTTAGTTTATAGAGTAGCTTATTTATTTAATACATAATTATAATATGTACTACATGACGAGAGAATGTGCCTGTGAGGACCTACTCTCTAGTCTCTATAATAAACGATTTCAATTCATTTAAAAATACTACGCAAATAATTTATAATGTATTTGATCACGTAGCCTAGAGCCACAAATTATTATTTAGTAGTTACTTCGTTGGTTCATTAGCCTACTGCCCACCATCTTAAATTATTGTTGAGATGATTGTGACCACAGAGGTTTGTGTTTCTTTGTGTACCTGCATGGGTACTACGGCTACGGCGGCGACAAAGACCGGCAGTACAAAGGTTATTATGTATGTACCTACCTAATTAAGTTATTTTATGCATATTCAGTAATTACTTGCATATTTAGCGATCCTTTTGGGCAGTTAACTCCGTTATATTTGTAGATAATATAAATATAGTACCTACGTAGAAAATATTTAAACTTTTTTGACTTGAACATTATAATAAGTTTTATTAAATAGGTACCTATGTCAAAAAGTAATTCAGTCAGAATCTAATTTAATATTATTATACTTTAATAATACGAAGTAACAATTAAGTTTTTAGGGTTCCGTACAGGAAAAAGGAAAAAAACGGAACACTCATAAGATCACTTTGTTGTCCGTCTGTCTGTCTGTCTGTCACGACCCTTTTTTTGGGAACGCGTGGAGGTATCAAGTTGAAATTTTAATCATATACCTACTTAGGTCTACGGCCCCATGAGGTAGTGAAAAAATCAAATTTCTAAGTTTACGTAAAAAAAGATACTTACAGCGGTTTATTCAGCAAAAAAACGCTTATTTCAACATTTTGAAGGAAATCAAAACGGGTCTACTATGAATTGAAATTCCGTACATACGGACTAACGTTTCGTTAAATTCTAGCCAGTTTTGAACCTTATTCTAACTAGTAATGTATTTTTTGACAGGAGTATGTGTTTCGTTGTTTCGAATGGACACGTCATAGTTGCCCCCGCTTGTTTTTACTCTTCAATGACTTGACGTTTGATGTGTCTAAATTATGACAGTAAATGTCATAATATTCTCTATATCAGCGTTATGTTACATAATGTATTATCTTTGTGAATAACAAGTTATAACTATGCACACCATTTGTATAAGTTACCGTATGGTATGCAGAATACGTTAATGTGTCCATTAACTAGGTAATCTGCAGTATAAAATTAAAATTAAAAAGCTCGTAGGTATTTGCACTTTACCTTTTATAGTTTGCTTAGACGAATTCAATTGCGAAAGACAGTGTCACTTTTGGAATCATTTTTTAATTTTATTACGCTAGGTCGACGGAGCCCCGCCTCCTATTGCTGTGTGTGGGATCACAAGGTAAACCTAACGAACCTACTGTTACACATTCCGTTTTGGCGCAGTTTGTTAATTCTAGTTCTAACTAGGGAAACGCGATTTTCCTAAGTACGTTTAAACTAGCACGAAACTACGCCAAAACGGAATATGTGACAGTAGATTCGTTAGGTTTGTCTTGTGACCCCACACCCAAAAATAGGATTATTAGGATGTTTTATTCAAACAAGAACCTTTTTTATGGTATTTACCGTATGCCTGGTCTATAGTCTGTAGATTACCTAGGAAGTCTGCAGATCTAGGTGATGTAAGAAGTGAATAATTTTTTCCCTCTTAAACTGATTGATTACGCAAATTAACGGTTACATTATATACTAACTAAATTGTCAGTAATGCGAGTACAATATATGTGCTTGTTTATATATATTTGATTATCTGTTTTTATACATTTATTCTTTTAATATTGTGTTTTTAGGGTTCCGTACATCAAAAGGAAAAACGCCATAAGTACAAGAAAAAATCCAAACACTATATATGTATTTGTAATTAAACCTTTAAAAATAGGGGGTCTCTTTTCGGGAAAAGCTCGGAAAAAACTGCACGAGTCGATTCCTGCATTATTTATTTCCTATTGTTTGACTTGATGACTACGGCCACTTTCTACCATCGATCTGCTCGTCACCGGGGCGGGGAATCCAATTTCACACGTTAGAATATAAATGGTTGCGTACTGCACGGTTTCAGAGAAGTTTCCTCCCGCGAACGCTGAAGCTGTGGAATAAGATCCCCGCCGAGGTCTTTTCTTTAGACTATAACATGGGTTTCTTCAAAAGGGCCATTAAAAGATTTTTACTAGGTCGGCAATGCGCGAGTGATGCTCCCGGTGTTGCAAGCGCCCATAGGTTACTGTGACCGCTTACCATCAGGCTGGCCGTAAGTTTGATTGCCACCTTAGTGGTATAAACAAAATTTATGTACGGAACCCTCGGTGGGCGAGTCCGACTCGCACTAGTCCGGTTTTTTTTTAGGGCAACTCTAATCAGATTTCAACGAAACATCGATCAAAATGTACTTTTTTTTTTAAATGTCATACAGCAGACAAACAAGCAAGAAGGCCACCTGATGGAAAGCGATTTATTAATTTTCGTTTAAATACATTGAGAATTACATGAGAAAACTTAATTGTTACTTCGTTTGGCGGGGTCAGGTGTCTCTGCAGCTGACTGTACTACATTTTGTACGTGAAATATCAAAGAACAAAAAGTTATTAGGCAGCTAGTAGTCTCGCTTCTCTAGGCCTCTATAGTCACACAAGATGAAATGTCAGCTAAAATGTGTGTGTTATGTTGTGATTTTAGCAGTATAAACTCGGCGTTCGATGAACTGCGTGTCCACGTACCCACGTTCCCATACGAGAAGCGGCTTAGCAAAATCGACACTCTCAGGCTGGCTATCGCATACATCGCTTTACTCAGAGAGGTAATCAAGATTGTCTCTAACTTGACCCAGTAGCCTGATTGCAGAACATTAACATTATGCCGAGTTTGTAGGAATTTACTTTTATTAACTTATTATTAATATTTCTGATTCTTATAAAAACCCGTGCGAAGCTGTTACGGAACGTTAGTCTATACTAATATTATAAAGAGGAAAGATTTGATTGTTTGTTTGTTGGTTTGTTTGATTGTTTGTTTGCATTGAATAGGCTCCGAAACTACTGGACCGATTTCAAAAATTCTTTCACCAGTAGAAAGCTACATTATCAGGGAGTGACATAGGCTATAGCTTTTCCTGAAATTCAATGTGGTTCCCACGGGAACGGGTTTGGAACTTCACGCGGACGAAGTCGCGGGCAAAAAAGCTTGTACATATTAATAATAATACACAGTGAAACAAAATGTAGTTTTCTTTTTGTACAATAACATTTCAATATTTTTTCAAAATGTTTTTAGACAAAGCCTTATTATTATTAAAGTAGCACCTACAGAATCAAAATCTTTTGTTGCAGGTGCTAGACGCCGACTATGATCCTTTGACATACGTGGAAAAATGTTTGCGTGGAGAGATAAAAGCAGATCGTGCACATTGGAATACGAGCGGTAATTTTGTTATTATTCACTTTTTTCACCTGCGTCTACTAGTTACTCTGTCAGTTATTTCATCAAAGTTAAAAAACGACGAACTATTTTACGACTAGCTCCCAATAAAGGTCTAGATAGTGGTGTGGCATGACGATAATGGATTTACTTTAAAGGCATACCATTACCTTTGCCGATGATACTGCTATAATGACATGACAACCGGAAACTCACATGAAGAATCAGAGAAAATGCAAGTCGCCATAACAAAAGTACATAATTGGGCTCAAAAATGGCGAATTAAACTAAATAAGTCAAAATCAGTTCATATTGACTTCACGAACAAAAATCAGCACTACCATCCGGTGTTCTTAAAATAACAAGCCAATCCCGTATTCTAACACAGCTAAGTACCTAGTAGTATGACTCTAGTTAGACGCCAAACGGCGCTGGATGGAATACTCATATCAAGAAAAGCGAAATTCTTACCTATCAATACATAATAAATTGCTTCTGTATAAACAAGTGTTCATGCCTGTGTGGACCCTTGGCATACAGTTATGGGGGCTGTACCAAACAGAGCAATAGACAGATTATTCAGCGCTTTCAGAATAAAGTACTCAGAGGCATCGTAAATGCACCCTGGTACTTCACAAATTATTGCCTCCATCGGGACGAATAAGTTTGTTAATACTTCTTGAATAAGTCTAGGTATATATTGCTGAAAACTGCAATAAAATCCTGTTGAGTAGTATGAAAGATCTAAGCGAACAGAAAGCGGAAGCGACTTCGTTTTATAATAATATAATATATTTTTCCCCCCTAGATCTTACTGCGAGGCTCTCGTGGATTAACTGGGAAAACCTTGGGGTGAACCCTCAGCGCCGCAGCGTTCTCACGTCGCTGGCACTCAGTTCAGACAACATACAGTACGCGCACAATTAGCACAGAACAGCATGACGTTTATGGAACGTTAAAATAATATTATAATTTGTCGCTTACACTTTTAAACTTTAACTATCATGTACTTAAGAAAGAAATTAAATCGATTAGGCGCATGTTGGCCTATGCGTAATAGAGGCACAGAGCAAGGGAGGTTTTCCGTAGTTCCGTTAGTACTGTCGTCGACTGGATGGTGGACGGTATCTTGTAACCATCAATAGAAAGTCCTAAAGCATATTTTTTATACATACTTTACATTGTAGTATGTCTGTAAGCCAAGCCAGATAAAAGGGAAACTATGTACGGTCAGCAATATAAATACCTAGATTTACACTTTAGTACCATGCCATTCCAAAAATCCAAACAACTGACATAACAGGGTATTTCTTTGAAAATGTGCAAATCGCTGTTCCAGTTAAAAAGAACTTATTACATTACATATTTTTTTAACTTTTGGCCAGTATGGAGATGGACCAGTATCTGTTCTAACAGGAGCAGTTATCAGATTAATGTTAAATTCAATACAATCTGATATGAATTCAATCTTGTGTCGAAATTCACATTACCATTCGTGTCCCTCTCCCCAGATTTTAACACAAAATATTTTATTTCTCGACTTGTACTAAGAAGAACGTAATTTAAGCAATAAATTCCATAAATAGAATGTTGTTATTAGTTTATAATACAATATAAATACTTAAAAGACTATTTTACAATGTTAAAAAAGTGAATCAACAAATGTTCCGGCGCTACACCCTCATTACCGTTCGAGAGTATTGTCGCCTTAATATCTTTGCTCCTAGTTGGCCTTGTGCGTTCGCCTTAACTGTGCAGGACAGTTCAGTCGTCGCTCGTCCGTTGCACGGAGGACACGTAGCGAGCGAGTATTTTTTCTACGGAAATATCGGTATTTAGTGCTCCGAACGGTTTTTGTTTCGTCAAAGTTCTCCATACAGTTTTTGTATTTAATGGTAAGTAGACGTGTGATATTTAATCATTTAAGGTCTTATGATCTTCATAAAAGGGCTTATTTTAAGTATTTACTTGTTTCAAAATGGTAAATGACATGAAAATTGTTCAAAATGAATAAAACTATGAATTTCTAATTACCATTTTTCTAATTACCAGTTTTTACCATTCCGAATATGAAGTGCAACGAGTACGGCATCGGGTGACTAGTCGCGGAGGGTAGCGGGATCCGAGGCACGGTTCACCGCTGGCCGACCGCAGGTAGTAGGGGACTCCTATACAGCCTATTGCGTGGACCTCTTGCTGACAACAGATCCAGACAGGTACTCGGTGACAATTTCTTCGCCATTGGGGCGCTCTGATCACTGTCTGGTGAAATCGGTATCAGCCTACCACCCGCCCGTTCCCAGGCGGCGGTTATGGCGATACAGGTCAGCAGACTGGGATGAGATGCGGTCTTTCTATGCATCCTTCCCTTGACAGTCTGTCTGCTTCTCTTCTAGTGACCCCAGCGTCTGTGAAGATGCCGTTACTGATGTGCTTCGTCAAGGGATGGAATACTTCATTTCCTTCTCTAACATGCCATCTACTGGTAAAGTTCGCCCATGGTTTGGGCCTGAGTGCAGCCGTGCCGAGGCGCATAAGCATCAGGCATACCTCGACAGCACAAGGCGTCTGATGTTCGCGAAAAGAAGAAGGCCTTTAACAAGGCTGCAAAGTCCTGCAAGATGGTTTTACAGAAGGCTCGATTTGATCATATTGGCCGAATAGGGAACAAATTGGCTTCTTTCCCAGCGGGAAGTAAAGCGCTTTGGAATCTAGCCAAGGCGGTCGAATCGAACTTCTGCCGCCCCCCTCTCCACTGCAGAAACCTGACGGATCACTTACTCACACCGGTGAAGAGAAAGCAAACCTGTTGGCGTCTCTGTTCGCGGAGTCTTCACGTCATGATGCTGATAGCGCGATACCTCCAGTTTACCTGGCAGCACGGTGGTAATGCCGGAAATCCGGTTGCGCCAGGCTGAGGCGCAAAACGCTGCGCAATCTTGACGTGAACAAGGCCAGTGATCGAGACGGTATCCGCTATTGTACAGAGGACATGTGCACCCGAGTTGACACCTGTATTGACCCGCCTCTTTAGGCTCTGTTTAAAGTCTGGGAAAGAACCGAGTTCCTGGAAGCTCGCTAACGTGCCCAAAAAGGGCAGCCGTGCCGACGCTGCCAACTACAGGCCCATTTCGATCACGTCCATACTCTGTAAGAATATGGAACGTGTTTTTGAACCGCAGGCTCCTAGCGTACCTAGAATCGAATGACCTCCTCAGTGACCGACAATATGGCTTTCGCCAGAATCGGTCCACTGGGGATCTTCTAGTGTACGCCAGCCACGTCTGGAATGAGGCTATTGAGGAATTCGGAGAAGCCCGCGGTTGGAAGCTTGCGGTTTCCCTCGATATTTCCAAAGCATTTGACGGTATGGCACGGTAGTCTTATTAGCAAGCGTCCTTTTTACGGCCTGACCTCTAATTTCTGTGCGTGGATTTCTGACTTTTTGGGGGATTGATCTATTCGGGTGGTCATTGATGGCTACTCGTCTAAACGAAAGGCTTTTAATGCCGGTGTCCCTCAAGGATCGATTATTTAAAGCATTTGTTTTTTGTTGTTTGTGAAATCACATGCAGTGTTTTATAAAGTTCAAACTATGATTGTTATTAGTGTTTATGAAAGAAATTAATAACTAAGTATATATTTTTTATATTTAAATGTTTAAGAAACTAACATTGGGTCAGTTTGGTAAAGAAAATAATTATAGTCTTAACATGTTAGAAACTTTTAAATTGTGTTATTATGTCGAGTTGTCGTTGATTGACAGCTAAGTGCGAAAGTGTGAAGTTAATAAACGTTGATTTTTAATTATTTCTTTTATTTTTCTCTGTTATCTACTCACCATTTCAAATTCTTCTCTTTACCGTTTGTGAACCTCTTTACCATTTGTGTAAATTACTCATTACCGTTTGCATAAAAAAAGAATGGCTCATATCTTTAATACTAAAAGACTTTTCTGGGTCCGGTTCAAAAAAATGTATATAACTCATACCAAACAACGCGACTAACACTCTAAAGAATCGTTCTTCGAACAAAATTTATCAATCTCTTTTATTAGGCTAATGTGCGCATCCCCAAAGAATTACCCAACAGCTATAATATCAATATCAACAGTTGCGTTTCATATGATCATAATATGGTACTAAAGTGTTAAGTGTGTTACTTCTGTTGCTGACGGTAACAATAAGGCTTCGTTGTACTGCTTAATCTACACTAAAAACCTCGCTTACCTCTATTTAGGCATTCTTTTGATTCAATAATTATAGGGGCACTATTATCATCTGCAATATGCAGAAAAGAACCTGCCCAGGATATTGGTTATGTTCTTCACGCTCTGTCTCGCCACTCACACCTACCAGCGAATCTCAGGGGAATCATGGTGGCGCCAATAACTAAAAATAAAACTGGTGATGCATCAGATACCACTAACTACAGACCCATCTCATTGGCTTCAATAACTGCCAAGGTGCTAGAAAGTCTGCTTGATAAACATCTTAAGAAACATATATTATATCTGCAAAATAAACCCTGATAAGAATATTTTTCATAAATATGAACGTAATATTTTAATTTACGGTTTATTTTTATTTCTAACCATGACTTGAGTTGGCCGCCATTTATGAAGTTGCTTATTATAATTCTAACTTTGATATTCCATATGGACTTGAGACTGCCGCTCAGTTTTTTATAACCCAAGCTACGTACATTTTTGCTCCAAGATTTTTGCCATTTCGTTTTAATTATTGTATAAATTTTACTTAACACTAGGTAGTATTAAGTTTCAATGTTACTATTTTTTATGGATCTTTGGTCTGAAATAAATGATTAATAATAATAATATAATGGCCCTTGCCAATTGATAATCATTATATAGTATAATTAAGTACTATTTAAAAAGCATGAACGCGGAGCACGTAGAATCCCGTACAACGACCCGCTATCACCTATCCCTGTCGCGCCAGCACAAGTTCACGAATATGTTGTGTGTGCTCGCAGAAGCGCAATGACCTCCGGGTCATTGCATCTATGCGAGCAGGGTGGCAATATAATCACGCAGGCAGGAGTAACAGAGACAGGCAACCACAAGTCAAAGCACAAAACTTTTACGTGCTCTACGATCCGAGTATACTAGTAAATATTTTTAAAACTCTTGAATACACGCTTTTTCGCAATTTTCCTTACTTCATGTAAAATACTTAAGTAATTTAAGTAGGTATTGTTAAATTGTCTTTTTGTCTCTGTGAGGGATTTTTATCTTAGGTTTATACAATTTTCAAAAAATAATGTTCCTAGATATTTACTATATAAGTCTCCACACTACAAATGCTAATCCGACCATTAGTTTCGCTAGAATAGTTGCATTGCATAATATCATGAAAGACTTACTACACGATAGATATGCTTTAGTTGTTCAACTTGCTAGTATAAAACCAGTTGCAGAAAAGCATTTTAATTCCACATTAATATTTTTTTAGGATTCCGTAGAAAACTACAAGGAACGCCATAGTTTCGCTATGTCCCTCTGTCCTTCCGCGGTCTAGCGCCTGATTTGTTTTGAATATACAATATGTTTCCGGAAATTTATGTAATCCGAAAATGTATACAGTTCCTAGGAAATGTGTTATTTATTATAAAGGTGGTCTCGTTCCCTTCGGTCGTTTGGCTTTTGATGGTCACATCACAAGCTAACCGTAACCTAACCCAGAGAATCAGAAATATCAGTAAATAAAATAATTGAAACACGTTGTTCATCAAACAAAGCTGGGTTAGGTGCTGGGTTTGTATAGGGTTAGCTTGTTGTGATCATCAATAGCCGAGCGACCGAAGGAAGCAAGGCTCTCTATAAAATAATACATTTCCTAGGAATAATATACATTTCCGGATTTCACACATTTCCGGTAAAATAAGTGGTAGATACCCCATTTTTTGCGCCTACCCATTCAATTTTCATAATTCGTTTTTTTCTTCGTTTTTACGACGAGCGACAGCCATATTATAATGTATTTTTAAAATGTTTTTGTGCAACTCACAGAAAGACGCTTACTAAAATAATTAATACTTTTATATACTGCCTGCCTACGCATCAACAATACTTATTATTAAGTAACTAAGTATATATTATTGTAATTATGTTGGTGACTAACATTATCATAGAAGTATCACCCCTAGTTACCTGCTAGGGTTGAAAACCGTACTTCCAAATTACTTGTGCGTGTAGAGATACATAGGTCTAATTAGGTTTATTATGGGTATAATCTTTAAAAGTAAAATATTCTTTTTTTACACGACGTTTACTATGTATATTCATACCAGTCAGCCACCAGCGTAATAGTGCAATTATAAATAGTTGGTGGTAATCACTAACCATCAGGTGAACCGCATGATCGTTTGCCAACCTCTTTCATAACAATAATGCTTACTACAAATACGAAAAGTATTTTTACGTTTATTTTTAAATAAACTATACTCTTTATACCACACCTACGCGTAAAGGGTCCCATTTCTTGCTTCAAAAGTAGCGGGAAAAGTAGTTACGGGATTCCTTTTTCCTAGAATATGCGGGAGAAAAAAATGTACGAAAATCCATTACCTACTGCACTCAAAAAGAGGGCAATACGTGATGAATATATTTTTTCCTCCCGGGTGTCCGTCGGGTGGTCGACGATGACGTCATCAATTTATTACAGAAATGAGTGAATATTGCGTGTGGCGAGAATGAATGATCACGCAAGTTAAGCAACGTTAGCTTTATAAAGTTCTCTCTTCTGTCGCCTCTCCGTCCTTTCCTTGCAGGTGTAGTATAAAGTCCTATGTAACCCTCGGGAATAAAGTGCGATCTCCACCTCGGGAGTGTCGGGAGTATTGCGGCCCTCCGCTACGTGTCGGCCCCTTGTCGGCCTTCAAGCAACTCCCTCGTCGGAAAACGGTCACTTTACTCCCTAGGTGAACAATGTAAATATACAACTTTTTCTACAAGTCGGTATTTAACCTTCTTTGGCTCAGATATACATTAGATTCTTGCCTTTTTATATTCTAGAGTCTGGAATATAAAAAAGTAGGCAATCCTAATTGATGCCTTCACGTCTTCCAATTACATAGAAAATAATGTATAACACTACGACCAACTTTACACTAAGCCAATTTTTAATGCGTTTATGATGTATAGGTACATAGTTTCTGTTGCCAAAGGGTCACTATAGCACCTATTATGTAATCTATTTTAAGGTAATATCTGAATTTACTCTATAAATTATATTAGCGAAGCGAATGTACTCCGCTTATATGAATTGTCGTATGAATAGTGTATCCCGCTTTCCCGTGGGAATTTTTAAACGTAGGTCACTTATTATACTTAAAAACCTTCCTCTTGAATCACACAAGGATACTGCTTTACTTGCGTTCAAAAATTTTGTAATAATACTTTTGTTGTGGTACCTTCCGTGGTTTTATTTACTCATGTGGTACCTACCTACAGTGCTGCCCACTACAACATAAACAATATAATTGTTACTACAATTTAAAGTATTATAGGTATTTGTACACTTTTAATTTCTTGTAAAACCCAAATCTAGTCGAAATGGTGCAATATATTATAGACATAAGCTTAGTATATAAGAAATTGGTAATAATTTCTAGAATAGGAATGGTTTCCGTTTCATATTCCTTAAAATAAAATAAAGTAATAATTATGGAATTGTTTTATTTTCATTCTCACACTTTTAGCATATATAAAAAAAATAAAAATCTGTTACAGAAGTTACAGTTTATAAACAATTTATATAAAATAAAAGCGAATAAAAAAAATAGGTAAGTATATAAGCAGTGGCAACGCCTCAACAAACGAATCCTTTTTAATTCTCTCCAATCTTGACAATAGGTACAGAGTATAAAAATACACAGAATACAAATCTAATTACCTATGTAGTTAGGTAAAAAACGGCTTATCATAAAAAGCATGTTATTTTTTCGTAAGTAGGTACCTAGTTTTTTTTTCCAATACATAATTAAACGTAAAGGAATAATATTCATTCACTAGGTACTTAAGGTACATAAGATTAGATTATTTCTGAATTGAACAATTTAAATTTGTAGTTTAAAGTTTTGATTTTACAATAAATTAGAGTACTTACCTACTGAGTTTTACATCTATTAGGATAGACAAACACGCTCATTAAATGCAAGATTTAGTGTAAATACTCATAGTGAACATAATGTTTTACATCGAGAAACGACTACCGTCATACATACTGGAGTAGTAGAACATTTATGAAATGTTACCATGACCCAGCAATTCGTTTCGTTCGGCGAGTGACATTATACGGAAGCACAGACTCCTTTCCTAACCCTTTTCCCACGTCGTAGCGGAAAACTCATTAGCAGCATCCCTGTAGTTGCTGTTCGTCGGTGACTACTTTCCATAAGGTAATAGGTACGCTAGCTTGGTTGTCTGACGTCATGAAAAAAATACTTCAGCAACCCAGAGGAAACCAATTGATTCTATTAGGTAGTTGGTTACCAACAAGGTCAAATCCAATGAGCGTCGCATTCCTTTACTGTAAAGTATAATCTTCCGTTCACTAAACTAATATGTACGATATTAGTAGGTATATACTATCTTAATTATACCATAGTTACAAAAGTAATTGTCTATATACCTAGTATTGTAAAGCTATTTAAACTATTTTATTCACATTTTTTTAAATCTACACCTACATTAAATGCAAAGACAGGAAAGGGGCCACCAAATGGTGAATTGCATAGACACATTTTAAAATTAATGATAGACTAAATTTTGCTGGCTGTCAAACTAAAGAAGAAAAAAGAGATGGTGTAAAGAAGGGGAAGGATAGAAGTGGAAGAAACTAGGGCTTAGAAGAAAAATAAAATATAATAATAAGATAAAGCGATAGAACCTAATAAGCTTCTTGGATAGAACCGATCGATAGGAAATACAAGACGAATAATATAGAAACAAAGACAATATGCGACAGATTATATCAAATTGTTAAAACTATAAAAAATAAGAATCTATCGAAAAGTATTTACACTTCCAGCCTGATGGCTAGTTTGTAACAGATAGATTGAGACTTGACTGAAAATTGCACAAACGACGAAAAAGAAAAAACACTTCAAACCCCTTTCAAAAATCAATTTGAAGTGGACGAAGGGGTAAAAACCGTCAATCAGTGTTGGCATTTCCCTCCTCCTTGTGTCGTTTGTCCTCAATGCCGAGGGTCGCAGGCCTCTTCGAATCACTTTCTCCTGGACTAATTCGCGGCAGCTTGCTCTGTCTTGGATCGCGTGGATGGCTCGCAGTGTTTAGGGCAAGGCGGAACTGGTCTGACCAGCGCATCGAGCTTTTCTAGGCCTTTTCCTTGCCTGTTTTAAGCAGTTTTCAGGTCATCTCTCTTTCTGGCAACGTGGCCCAAGAACTCAAAGGTTCCTCTCAGATATGTGGCGCTGAGCCTCATCGGTAACTTGAACTCGTCAAGAATAGATTCATTTGTTCGGATTTTAAATAATTTATATTGACTTAAAAATTGCATATATTAAAATATAAGTAAATCATATTTTATATGTACAAATTTCATTATCCTCATGAAATTTATTAATTCCGTTTCTCATTATTATACAGAGGCAAATATTAGATTCATTAAAAAAACTTATTTTCTACAAGTATGTTCTATTGGACGCTTTAACTTTTTCTATATACCACAAAGGTACCAAATAGTAAAAACTGTTAACTCTTAACCATTACATGCAGACGAGACGGTCGTCAGTCTTGTATGGGACACTATGAAGCCAATCACACGACGCGGCCGGCGCTAGCGCCGTGCCCGGTTGCGAGGTGAGGCGCCGGCGCACGGTGGATCCTCTACTAAGGAGAGCTTAGGCATTTTTTGAAAATGTAGGTAGATTATTTTTTTTTTCGATTTCATAAATTGAAGGTATATTACATTAATTTATAGTGATCTAAGTAGAATCAGTAGTCTAGTATTACTTATATGACACGTCAAACGTTACCTATTTTCTGTTTTCCTTGTTGTTAATTTGTAAATAATAAAGTTTAGTTCAGACTTTAAACTAATATTTCTGTAAAAGTAAGAACATATAATTTATGAAAAAAATCATGAGTGGTGATGAAGGTATGTAAATTTAACCCGTTTTGATAACTAGTTATTTGGCAATAAAAAATTATATATAAAATATGTAAATGTCACTTTGTTTCGAAAATGCAATTTCTCTTTTATTTATTTTTTTCAGGCTTAACAAGACCCCGGGCTTAGCTCCGGCGAGAAACCGTCTCGTCTGCATATTAATTATAAACTACAAACTATTTACAAAATATACAATAATTGTTTACAGTCAAAAGTCCCTGCTCTGTAAACATCGTATTATTATAATAATTTCATAAAAATAAACATCGTCCACATGTGTCACCGGTGGCAACTGGGAATTTTATTCCCATCTGCCACCGGTAGCAGATCTCGCGGAGGCAACTGGGAATAAACGCCTTAGTCCATACTACATCAACGTATGAACGAGCGTTTATTTATTTTGTTACATACATAAAATGGCTACCTATAGAAGCCGATGGAGACAATACATCCGGAAGATGACAACAGAGGCGTGTGATCACGATCTTCAGAACCGACTACAGAGAGACATACAAGTCATAATTACATAAATACAGAACTTAAGTAACTTTCATTTATTTTTTATTTAAGGCCAATCTTCAAGAACATTATTAACAGTATGCCATGTCAAGCCATTTCCTGTGGGTCTATGCTTTGAAGGTAACAACACATGTCTAATAAACGTCCTTCCCTGAGTAAGACCGAGGAAGAGTCTCCAGTTTTTCTTTCTGCCAAAATTATATGGGTGTCTAAGTGAAGTTTTTTGTGTTTTTCTTATTTTCTCATTAATATGAGCTTCGATGCTGGTTTCCCCTCGGCTTATATTTTTACCATGCATTACTGTTAGCAGACCAAGAGCAAAAAACACGGATACGCAAGTAAATGCCATAAACATAACAGCTTTACGTTTCCATGGATGTGCACATATTCTTTGGGCCTCGGTTATTGGTGGGACTGGCAGGTCGTGCTCTCGAGGGAAGTTAATGGAGTCATACTCGGCTATCACTTTGATCGGCACTAAGGCACCAGTCTGGTTGATGCGAACGGGATGACCGATTAAATCAGGATCGGTATTAGGAATAATTCCACCTGGAATATATAAAAAAATATTATTCTCAGTTAAAAAGGGCTTATCATAATCTTGAATCTGTACTACTCAAGATGATTAATAGAAATTTGTCATCCACGGCATAAAACTAAAAACAATGTAAAACATTTTTTTTGTAATTATTTGACGCGCAGGCAAGAATTAAGATTCGAATCGAGGCGGAATAATAAAATGGTATAATTCAAAGCCTATTCACCACCCTCTAACAGCATACTCGTCAAACCGACAGTATTTTTTAAGATTTTCAGTTTTGACATTTCTTATTTGTGAAATAGCCTATTTGAGGCTTTATTAACTACAAATATTTTGGAAACAAGCAAAATGACTACCAGTGAAAATAGAGAAGCAAAAGTTATACATTTACCAGTGTCATTCAAAAAGAGTACTTGATATCCTAAATCGAGCCCAGCAATAATGACGAAAGTGACTCCAGCAACCATATAAGCCATGAAAAGGTAAAAATGCCTCGCGTTGTAATAACCCACACAATTGTCAAGCCAAGGGCAGTGATGGTCCATACCGAGGATGCATCGATCACAAACAGAGCAGTGGTGCGTCCGAGGTGGTTTTGGTGATATACATTTTTTGCATATACTCGCCGCCTCTGGTATTAATGTACCCTAGAAAAATAAAGAAAACTTATCTTTCTTTCATATTTTATTAGAGGCTGAATGAAAGCAGAAATTGTAATCTCATCTATACGGAGGAGTTAGGCTGCAAGTTTAGTTCTAGAGTAAGCTCAATCCTCTTCAACCCTTCCCTCCCATTTTAAAACTTGTTTCCCTGCATATTTTTTTCACATCTGATCGGTTCATTTTAACAGTGCATCCACACCACAGTTACTTTTTGTGGGGCAAAATTATTATTAAGTAATATTTTTTTCCGTATATATATGTATCTGATCAGCAATCGGCTGTCAAGCCATAATCAGATGGGTTTCAGTATAATTATTTTGTTCATGTCACTCCATTAAATGTCATCGTAATTGTTATGTATATACAGGGTGACAAGGCTTAAGTCCTATTCCTTAAAACTGGTTAAACTAGAGGTCATTTGCAACAAATTAGCCCTCATCAATAGGTCGAAAGAGACCCTTTACCGAGATATTGGTGTATTTAAGTTTTTCCGACTTGGAATGGAAAATCCTCCATAAAAATAGTATTTGTTTCTTCGCACTTAAGTGACATATTTTTGGAAGCTGATGAATTAGCAATTATTTTCAATTAGAATGCGGGTTTTAAATGTTTAATATCCCCGAAATAATGTCTTAAGTGACAAAACTTAAAATATCTGTTTCGCACCTTCTACCATCGACATGGATTACACGAAAAAAATGTATGACACTTTGCGTACAAATTACGTAATATATATAATAACTGCGGAATTTCATAACCTTTTTAAAAAGGTAAAAATATTGAATAATTTTGTACCAATAAAGAAAAAAATTGGTCATTAACGCGTACCTGGATTTTTTTTTGTTCCAGGTAAGATTTTAGAATCATATAAAACCCGTTGGGTAGTAGAGTTTTTAGCTTGTATAAGAGGCCCCTGTGCCAGATTTTGTCAAATGCCTGTTCAGTTGTATGTCAAATATCTTTTTTCACCTCACAAGCTCGGAAAGAATCTGTTTGTGATTCGAAATCTGAGCGCAAAAGTGCATTTTGTGCCCTAGCGTGGAAAGTATTTTTAAAATTCGAACCTTTCTATTCTTAAATTTTTTATACCGCCAGTCCTCTGAAAATGCATTAATACTTATTTCATGCCAGTGCGCTAACCTTATTTTTAGAATAATCGAACTGGCCAGCACGACACCGCATGAAAAAAATAAACACTTAATTAATATATTATTTGCGTTTTTCTTGCACCTAGGATTTTCCTCGCTTTAGTGAGGTGAAAAATTTTGTGTTTCGCTCGGCAGCAAAGTTATTCTGGGTCTCGTACCTTTGAAACCCTCGCTACGCTCAGAATTCTATATTTGAACCACTCGCTTCGCTCGTGGTTCAATCCTAGAATCCGATCAGAATTGATCATAATCTCATCAAAAACAGGTTATAAACTTCGTAAAAAGATTTCAAGTATCAAGTAGCTCAATTTTTAACGGGACACTGTAACTTTAAGGAAGGAATACGTGGGGCGACCCGAGCTGTGCTCAGGGAAGAATTCTCCGGATTCGGTACCTTTCTGGGGTAGTTTCTCTTTAAGTCTTGCTGTAAATTTTCTATTCGGTAGTTATTTTTGTTTCAGGGTTGTCTTCGCCTAGCCAGATGGTTCGGTTTAGGTGTCGAATGCTCGCCTTCGTGCTTCAAAATTTGCTACTGTGATCCCGAGGTAAAAGCGTAACAGTAGCGGAACTCATCTTATGGACCACAGCATTGCTCTGGGGGGCGTTTATGAAGCACTTGTCGGTGCGCGTCTGATCACCTACTACTGCGCACCTACAGGTATGCTACTTTCTGCTTAGCATTTTTAAAAGTGGGGCAACATAATGCAAGTTTTGCGACTTTTCAAATAACTTTTTGTTATTGGATGTTGACACTTGGAAACGTTGTTCCACAAAAAATAAATGTGTTGTAGATGCACGGTAATAAAACTCGATTTCTCTTTGCTCTTGTGGACAGTAACACTTGATTCCACCTATGATACCACAGCAAAGTCAATTCAGATATTATAAAAAAACATTAGTTGTAATTGTTACTTATATTAACTTATATAGCACAGACATGAAATTAAACTTACGTGTGGTGGATATCCAGGTTTAGTTACTACTCCCATATAGTAATGGAAAACTATATTTAGCAAGAGCCAGTTTCCGAATATAACTAGAAATGTTGTGGTGTACTGACACCGTTGCCACCAGTATGGCAAGCCCACCAAGTAAGCAATTGCTACTACAGCTGCAGTTAAAACTATAACGCAGAAAACAAACACCTGAAACATGACATCATAAATGTTATTTTTTATTATCAGGTATACACACACGTCAGCAGCTTCCAGGAAAAAACCTTCGCTTACTAGGTAAGGGTTCATATTGATGGTTTCATGAAAAGGGTTCCATTACATTACATTTTGGAAGAAATTAACTATAATAAATACTGTGAAAGTTTATCATCAACAAATTGTTTGAATATCATTTAATAACCTTATCCTAATAACTGCTGACAAAAAACACACAATTTAAGTACTTATACTAAAATCAATAAAATACAAACCTTTCCCAAATATTTAGAAAAGTTATCGACAAACCAGAAAATTGGTTCCATCAAAAAGTCGATGGCATAACTTTGGCTCATGTGCTCATTATATGTGAGTGACCGAAACGTCAATTTCGACTGTGCTATTTTCCACAAAATGTATAACCTGGAATTTTAAGATAAAAAAACATTTTTGCCAAGTGGGTAATGTACCAAACATTGTTTAGGACACTGTTTAGGCTTTTGTTAGAGGTTAGGCGTCTCATCTAATTTCATATTGCTATTAAAATTAAAATTAACACATTTATTAAAATAAATATGTGTTTCACATTCTATTCTTGTACCTCTCGTATGAAAATTTTATAAATTCATGGATTGAGAAGCGAAGATTTCTGATAAGTTAACTGTACAAAAACGGTTCACTTACTTGATTCTAGGGTAAAATTCCCTCCAATTAAATCTCCACTGAATGACAACCATTTTGATTCTTCAATTTCTTGTATATAAAAATTGAAAATACATTATCTATACATTTTTTTCAGATGTCTATAATGGCAGTAGGTAGTATTCAAAAAACACATTTCATCCATAGCGCATAGTAGTAATATATCCACAGGTACATGGCTGTGTATAAAAGAAAAAAAAATTCTATTTAGTACCAGCATCTTTAACCCGAAAGATCAAAATGTTCCGAAGGGTCAAAATGCTCAGTTTATGAATGATCCCAACTCCAGACAAAATAAGCTGAAATATTGACCAGGCCGACATAAATAATCAGGACATAGAAGGCATGATTACCTATGATGCCTTCAATTATTAAGGTTGAAACTAGGGGTGTCAGTGAATAGGTACCTATTCTATTTTTAGACTTCCATGCCAATATGTACCGAGTATGAGCCCGACTCGAACATGGCCGGTCTTATTTCTTTGTGAAGCTTCAATCAAATTTTATTTACCCACAACAACAACACGGGATTTTTTTAAGAAATTAACTTACATATCTAACAATCAGAGCGTAGCCCTAGATAGAGAAATTTTAAATTACGCCAACTTAATATTATATTGTAATGTACAAAAAACCAATGAAGAAATAAATTAATATTTTTTTTGTTAACATATATAGTTGAACGAATCAATATTGCATTAAACCTTAATCAGAATTCTAATAGTTTCGATGATAATGTGCTATTTTTATATATAAAAGATTAAATAAAACATTATTTTAATATGTACCATGCTAGAACAAAAACAAAATAATATTTACTATCACTATCACAGACAGACAGAACCACAGCACAGAACACTACTACTCCTAGCTAGCGAAGAAACTGGACAGAAGTTCTGTCACAGAACAGAACAAACAAGAACAACTTAAGGGAGCCAGGAGCCAGGCAGGGATTTTTCTCTCTGCGAACACCGGACGGAACACTGCACTGACTGAAGGATGACACTTGATGACACTATTGACACTTGTCTTAAGCGGGCTCTACACTTGTCCGCGAACGGCGCGAACCGCGGTACGGCCGCGATTCACACATGAACAAGGCGCGAAAAATATAGGCCTCTACACCACATGAGTAAATAAACTGACGGAAGTTTATTTACTCATGTGTCTACACCATGCCTATAAGGAACAAAATCAAATTCTTTATTTAATTCAACGCCATCTAGTTAGGGGGTTAAGAACTCACCTACAACAACAAAGTTACTCTTAAATTTCGAATATTATAATGAGGTTAAAAACTGCCTTTTGCTCACTTCAGATGTCGCTTTGTTGACTATTCCAAACATTTGACAGCTAGCTGTCATTTTCCATACTATTTTTGTAAACATCATATTTATTTTCCAAATAATTCCGCATTATGACTATTTGTGCAGCTATTGATTGTAAAAATGTGGGGATCCATTTATTTCCCAAAGAAATAAAACGAAGAAAACTCTGGGAAAAGGCTCTTCGAAAGAAAAAATGGAAATCTAGTAAATGGTCTAGGTTATGTGCTGCCCATTTTAGACCTGAAGATTATTATATTAAAAATTATTATACAGGCGATCAAAATTTACAGAGAATAATAAAGAAAACTGCTGTGCCCTCTATATTTTCATTTTCCAAAAGCATATCTGCTAACCCACTGGCTCAGACACTGGCACAAGAACGCTCAGATCGTTTGTTAAAAAGAAGTCGCTTATAACTGTCTTTTGAAACATCTACTGATGATCCAATTCCAGGACCTAGCGGGATCCAAAGTCAAAATATATGTAATGCAAATGAAATGTCTTTTACTCATCCAAATCCTGGGCCTAGCGGGATCAAAACTGAAAATATTTGTGATGCTGATTTCAGTGACGAGAAATTAATAGTACAGAGTGAAATAGAAATACCTTTAAACCCAGCGGTTAAAATTTTAGAGTGTAATCAAGATAGTGAATCACCTAAAGTTAAAATTTCAGAGTGTAACCAACCTAGTGAATCACCTAAATCAAAGAGTACTCAAGTAAACTTCGAACACATTTATGGATCTATAGAAAGGTATAAAGACCAAGACAGTGTTATTGCTTTCTACACTGGATTTGAAACGTATGCAAAATTCTATTTTGTTTTTTCAACATTGAGTCCGATGGCACATTTTATAAAGTACTATGGAAGGTCATGTCAGAAATATTAGTATTGAAAATCAGTTTTTCTTGACTATGATGAAGTTACGTCGAAATAAATGCAATTTCGAACTAGCACAATATTTTCAAATCAGTCCGACAACTGTTTGTAACATGGATTAACTATATGGATCAACTTTGGAGAAAATTAAATATTTGGTCTGAAAAAGAATTAGTGCATTATTACATGCCGGATAGTTTTAAACAATATGATAAGAATACTAGAGTTATCATTGATGGAACAGAGATAAAGATTCAAAAACCTGGAAATCCTGTATCCCAGCAAGCATCGTGGAGTAGTTACAAGCATAACAATACATTAAAGGTGTTAGTAGGAGCCAAACCTGGAGGATTGCTGTCATATTGTTCGCCTGCATATGCTGGCTCAATAAGTGACCGACAAACTGTAGAAAGAAGTGACTTGTTAAAAAAGTGTGAACCTGGAGATAGTATTCTTGCTGACAGAGGATACAATATTCCGGATATGTTCATTGGAAAAGATATTACTTTAAATATTCCTACATTTTTAAAGGGAAAGGGACAAATACCTGGTCTGAAACTACTGAAAGATAGAAAGTTAGCAAGTCAGCGTGTTCATATTGAACGTTTAATAGGTTTAACAAAAACTTACAAAATTTTAAGAGACGAATTACACCATAATTATGTACCTCTGGCTTCAAAAATATATTTCGTGTGCCTTATGTGCTGCAATTTTAGAGAGTGTATTATGTAATAAGTACTCATAAGTTTAAGAAAATAAAACTATTTATACTATTAATTTTGTTATATTACACTGTCATAATAAAAATCATAATTTTTGTACAAATATTTGTTAAAAATTTGTGGTTTTAAAATAGGTTTAACAAAAACTTACAAAGGTAATACTCATAGGTATAAGAAAATAACTATTTAAACGTGTTAATTCTGTTTAAACTGTCATAATCAAAAATCATAATTTTTATACAAATATTTGTTAAAATTTGTGGTTTTCAAATAGGTTTAACAAAAACTTACAAAGGTAATACTTGTAGGTATTAGAAAATAACTAATCTAAATTTAAATGTCATTAATTCTTCTGTGCACATTTTGTTCAAAATTATAGATTTAGTACGCACCATATCTTCTATGCCATGGAGAACCGTAAAGACGTGCTTGCAGTATGCTTCTACTCCACTTCCCGCTGCACATTCACAGTGGCTCTCCACTATCATGCCACTATTATCCATTTTTAACAAAACAATATAAAGAAGCTTCTTCATTTGCGCTTTGCATTGCGCATGGAAATAAATAAGATTTTCCTCAAATGCAACTCTGACTGTTATTAAGCTCCTACTTTCATACAGTAGTCTTAATCTTGAGCGGTGCTTGAAACCTGAAACAACATGTAGTAAGTCATTAAATATCTAATTCGATCTAAAACATTTTTATTTATCAAGGGAAAATGAGGAAATCATGAATGTATATATTGTTACCTGTCTGCAAACTCTTGAATGTGTAGTTTCGACAGTGGTGGGAGATTAGTGCTGGCATTAATATCTCGGAATTTATCCATGCTAGGAATTTCAGGAATATCATCCTCAAGTTCTTCTTCAACTCCGATAAGGTTATTCCTATCGTACGCCTCCAGTCTACAAAAATAAATAGAAATAATTAAAAAGAACACAACATCACCTCCAAATCATAATAATGCCTGTTAATTATTTACCTTTCAAATAATAAGGCTTTTTTGCCGATGGTCTTTGCTTTCCGTTTCCGCAGTTCCTCTTTTAATTGTGCTACACTCCAGGTCGCATACATTTTTAACAAGATTTTTAACAAATTACTCTCCCATCAAACATAAACAATGAACCAATATGGCGGGTCTTGGAACAGTCAACAGTGACGCCACCTACGATGAGCTTTGAGTTTTTAACCTCATTAAATGCCAATAAATTTGATAAATACTTTTGAATGGTTTAAACGACAATATAAGCTTTAACTGATTAATTTTATGGAGAATAAGCCAAAAATATCATTTACTCTATTTAAAAAGGCACTAAAGTGGATTGTCAAGAAGTACTCGTTGAGTGTTACCATTATCAAATCTTTATTTTTAGCACTTAGTATATTTCGTATAAGAATGAAATTTAATATTTATGAGTATTATGAGTATTTTTAATATTATTGATATATCTATATAAAATGTAAATATATAAATGTAAATTATTTCAAATGAGAACTGAAAGAAATATCTATTAAGTTGTAGTATCATATTTCTAATCACTGAAAATTGTGATTTTAAAACTAATTTATTGTCGTTGGAATTAATTGTATTGTGTATAGTGGTAACACAGAAAATACAATAATAAATAATACTACGCATCTGAAATGAAATTTTGATATCGTTTATTTCACAATTCACTTATTTTCGGTCTGCATTTTCAAATCTTCAAGGTGCCACAAGTTTCTTTGTGATCATAGTGCGTCGAGTCGAATATATTACCTATCTAGGATGATGGATACTCCTTACTCTGAGATTACCTATTTTATTAATCCGCCTTTGTATGTAGACATCCTGTAGAAATTTATGATAATGTGTGTAAGCCTAGCGGCTTTTATTTTGATTTAATTTGTGTACTTACATCGAGCCTAGTGACTATATTAGCGTAGTGACTTTGTTTTGTGACGAACGATGTGATAATGAATTGCAAAATGTAAAATTTATGTGTTAAATAAATTAAAAATAATAAAATTGAATTTTTATTTGATCAATCTAATACATCATATTAGTAGATAGGTAGATATTATAATATAGGTGTATTAGGATGTTGATATAGATACGTAGGTAGGTAGGTACGGTAGATATAGATAGTTACGAATGTTGTTTAACCTGCTGACTAGATGGCGCTATTAGTTCGATCAGCTCTCATGAGCTGAGTTTTTTTTTTTTTTTTTTTGACGATGATGTGCAAGCTAGTGAAGCGCTAACGGGATACGCTTCACCAGCAACATTAGTTTTACGTGGGCGAGGTGTCAACCCGCCGCACAACCCCCGAAATGCTGGAGGACCACACCCGTCGTTGGTCAGCGAGTCCATCGGACTTAGCCGGTTAGTTTAGCTAGGCTGTACTACCGACCATTCCCCTATCCGCCACCTTGGGGACGCTCCCCTACGCTGTGAGGGCCAGCGCGGGGCATGAGCTGAGTTTACTATCTATTTCAGTTTATACAATAACACTACCTACACTATTCATAATGGGTCCCGGAGACGATCAAGTGACAACCGCTGGGCTAAACGAGTTCTTGAGTGGAGACCGCGGATCGGTAAGCGTAGCGTAGGACGCCCACAGACTAGGTGGAGCGATGATCTTTGCAAGCGCGGTGGCGTGCAGTTGGGGAGGCCTATGTCCAGCAGTGGACAAATGTAGGCTGATGATGATGACGAGGTTGAGCGCCTGCGATAAAACACTTACAGTCCTATTACTCCCTTTCCCGTGGGAATTGTATAAAACCCCATCTTTGTCCTTGTCAACATCATAAAGAGAACCTCTATCTATACAAAATTTCAGCTTTCTAGGTTGAGCGTCTGCGATAATACACTTACAGTCCTGTTACTCCCTTTCCCGTGGGAATTTAAAAAAATCCTTTCTTAGTGGGCACTACGCCCCAAAGGAACCCCCATGCAAAATTTGAGACTCCTGGCACTTGTAGTTTCGGAGATTTCGTGATGAATCAGTCAGTGATTTTCTTATATAAGTACTTAGATTAAAAAGATTAGACTCGAAAAGTTTCATACTAACTTTGCATCCCCGTTTTACCGCCCTTAATGGATGATTTTTGGGAAAAACATTTTACTCGTGTTTCATACCTTTCAATAAAGAACCTTCATGCTGAATTTCACTGGAATAACTTCAAAAACGGCAAGGTTTCATATTAACTTTGCGCCCCGTTTAACCCCTTTTTTTTTTTTTTTTTTACGTCAGAAAAATGCTTTGTGGCAGCCCCACCGCCCGGGGAGCACGCGGTGGGGACTGTGGAACTTACCACTAAAAAACTGACGGGATGCCTCTTGCCCTGTGTGGCGGGGCCACGGGAAACTGGGATACAACCGCGACCCCGCCAGGGCCGTCCGGCCAAGGTACCAGCCGGACCCGCTCGCCCCCGATACGCTCCGTCAGCAGTACACCGCATCCAGGTGCACTGCCGACACCGAGGACCATCGCTCCCTCAAGACGACGGGCCTTCCCCGGCCCGCCGTCTCGGCTGGGCTATGGTCCCCGTCCACTCGGCGATCGCACCCACTGTGCCGACCGCCAGCCAACGGCCACACCACACTTATTCAGCGTGGCGCGGCCGTCAGCTCCGCTCGTGATTTTTATAGAGGTTGTCTTCCTCGCGGCCGGGGCGGTTAAGCCAAGGCCCCCGGCCCGTGGGTGGAGGACCCACGGGTTACGGTATGCGCCGCACGCCGGCTGGTAAGGCCGGCGCCCACTAGGGCGTCCGCGTCAACCCGCGGCTCGCCGCAACTCGAGCGCAGGGAGGGGACCCACGTGTCGGGACTTCAGCCGCCGGCAAGGATGCGCCGGCGTTGCCCGGGGTGGACCACGTGGAGGTATCCCGACAACCACCCCCCCGTTTAACCCCCTAAGGGATGATATTGAAAAAAATATTTTTCACCTCACAAGCTCGGAAAGAATCTGTTTGTCATTCGAAATCTGAGCGCAAAAGTGAATTTTGTGACCTAGCGTGGAAAGAATTTTTAAAATTCGAACCTTTCTATTCTATAGACGCGAATGTAAACGCGCACTCGCAGCTCGCCTCGCGCCTCGCAGCGCTCGCGTCCGGAGCGGTTTTTTGGGCACGAGTCAAAGGGGTTCGCGTGGGATGCGAGCGCGGTGTTCACACTCGCCCTCTCGCTTCGTTCGTTAAAAAAGACTATGTTGTCGCTAACACTTCGACGTCCTCCATTCTGGCTAACTCGAACACAACACGAGAGTGTGAACAGACAACTCAAAAACCATCGATCACGTGAGGCGCGAGACGAAGCACGAGACGAGGTACGAGGCGAGAGTGTAAATGTAGTATATAATTTTTTATACCGTCAATCCTCTGAAAATGCATTAATACTTATTTCATGCCAGTGTGCCAACCTTATCTTTAAAATAATCGAACTGGCCAGCACGACACCGCATAAAAAAAATAAACACTTATTTAATATATTATTTGCGTTTTTCTTGCACCAATCATTTTCCTCGCTGTAGTGAGATGAAAAGTTGTGTGTTTCGCTCGGCAGCAAAGTTATTCTGCGTCTCGTACCTTTGAAACCCTCGCTACGCTCAGGATTCTATATTTGAACCACTCGCTTCGCTCGTGGTTCAATCCTAGAATCCTTCGCTAGCTCGGGTTTCAATATAAGTACTCGCGCCAAAAAACAACTTTGCAGCCTTGCATAACAAATAACTATTACTCATGTTTCATGCCTTTCAGTAAAGAACCTTTATGCTGAATTTCATTCGAATAACTTCAAAAACGGCTAAGTTACATACTAACTTTGCACCCCGTTTAACCCCCTAAGTTTTGATGCTGTACACCATATTTGTAGAAGGTATTCTAGCTGAGGTTTTACTAGCGAATTGTATATAGTGTGTTTTATTGCAGGTGGTATGCAGTTTTTTATTTTACGAAGGGCGCCAAAGAGGGAAGTCGGTTTTCTTCTTATATTATCAATATGAGCTTACCACGTAAGTCTGTCTACTATTAAACCTAGGTACCTCTCCTTATTTGATGGGCTAAGGACTAGTGTTTCGTAGGGAACATATGGAATTCCAATAAAATAGAACTCGAGATTAAGTTGATATATTAGGATAATTTTGAGATTACAAAAGCATATGTTTCGTGAATGCCGGTCAAGAGTGAAGTGAACGATTGGGTTCAATGAACTGATGAATGATGAACGCGCCGTAATTGTAGCATACATTGGTAGATTCGAAACATTGCCGCTGTTGTATTTGGCAGGCGTTAACAACTAGGTTATTTACCGTCAAAGCAACATGAGGTGGTACCGTCTTATTTTTTTGCAGTAATTATAATATGAATGTTTTTCCTGTGTTTATGGTCAACAGATTGTTTAGGAACCATTCGTTAATTAAGTCTAAGTCAGTTTGTGCCTCTTGAATAATGCTATGTATAGATTTACCAAAGTAAAACAGGCTTGTGTCGTCTGCGTACAGAGTCAAGTAACCCTTTAAACCTATTTTGCTCAGGTTGTTCACGTATATAAGAAACAACAAGGGACCTAGTATAGAACCTTGTGGTACGCCACAAGTTATTTTCTCTGGTGTACTTTTGAAGTTATCTATTTGCACAACCTGAGATTTATTTGACAAGTACGATTCCAAGTCTGTGGGCAGATCCGGTGACACCTATATTGTCGAGCTTTTGAAGTAATTTGTGATGAGAGACTGTGTCAAAAGTTTTTTTTAAGTCAATAAAACTCCTAGACATAAATTTTTGTTATCGATATTTGTTTTGATGTTAGTGATTAGGTCAATAGTTGCCGACAACGTGTTAGAATTTTGCCTAAATCCATATTGTTGATCAATAAAAAAAAATTGGCTTAAATATTTGTTCAAACGATTATATATTAGTTTCTCGAAATTTTTGGATATCATTGGAAGAACTGAAATAGGTCTGTAATTGCTAGGATCAGTTTTGGAACCCGCCCTATAAATTGGGGTTACTTTAGCCAATTTTATCCAAGTCAAGTCTATCCGGAAATTCTCCAAGTTCTATACATGCATTGATTGATGCAATCTGCTAAAGGTGTAATGATAGGTTTTTAATACATTTAATCATCTTTGTGCTAATCCCTTAGAGCAACGCGGGCTTCCGTCCCGGAACGGAAGCCCGCGTTGCTCTAAGGCTAATCCCGTCTAATCCACTACTAGAATTTGTATTTAATTCATCTATTATATTATTTCTTTCTTTTGTTGTACAAGGTTCAAATTTATTTAGTGTAGCATGTGTATGTTTATAATCGTACATGAGTGTGTTACCTGTTTGTTGGTGATATTTTGAATGGCTATTTGCTAAACTCGTCCCGACTGTCGCGAAAAAGGTATTGAACACATTGCATATCTTCGCACCATCTGTTATAATTTGAGAGTCGTGTAAGCTTAGGAGGATGACCCGCGATTTTCAATTTGTTATTAGCCAAAGAATTTATTGTCTCCCACATTTTCTTCGGGTTCTTGCTGGATTGTTTAAATTTATTGTAGTAGTATTTCTTTTTATCGTTTTCAATCTTCCGTTGAACTCTGTTCTTGTCTTTTAGGCAGAGAGAAAAATAAGACATATAGAAACTTTTAGGTATTGTTTTTTCACGTCTATCATATGTTTTTGTTTTCTTCCATAATGCATTTAGTATGTTTGTATCATACAAAGGAAATGAGCCATACAGCCAAACACAATAAAAAGTTCAGAGATAGAATTTGTTATTTTGCCTTATGTGTTTTTAAGTCATAAAAGATATTAAAATTAAAGTACGGTAGGTTATTTAATTAATTTAAGAAATTTATTTTATTACAAAATTAATTTAATAGTAGGCTGCAAAAGCGGCGGTGTTTTTTCGTGCGTTTATTAATTTATTTCCTCGCAATCGAAGTGAAAAGCCCTAACTCGTCCACAAAACCACTTTTATCCTCGACATTACTATCAGCCCGATAGAAATGATTCTTTTTGTGCACTTGTAAAATCTACTATTTATTACAAACTAGCGGCCCGGCCCGGCTTCGCACGGGTTATATATAACTATCTGCCTGTGTTAAACAGTCGTATACTTACATATAAAGAAATATTTATTTCTTTAAATACCACATTGCCAACTTCTGCGTCATTTCGTGTAAAAACAAAAATGTTTTTTGATGTTACACGTCACAGGGCAACATACAAATTGTCCATGTGAAAAACATTAAGTAGTTAGGTCGATTCCAGCAACTGTTAACGTCTGGCCGTGTGCCATAATGATGGTCATTCCATCCAAAAACTAAATTTTACAGGAAATTGTAGACATTTGAATTGGAAAGGCAATTCCGAAGGTGTGATCGGAATTCTGGGTATGAAAACAGTTTCACCAGTTCCATTACCAGTTATCTAAGGTACATTCGATCAAAAAAAAATGTAAGCCGACAGACAACTTTAAGTCTCGTACCGTTGCACAATTTTGGGGGTTTTAAATTTCGTAATAATAATATATTGGGTGTATATTTACTTTCAATAGGTACTATTTTTTTTTTTTTTTTTTATTATGTTTTGTGCGGCTTAAGTAGCACTGCGACCAAGACTGGTCTATTGTGATCGCCACATGATTTGTTAGAGCTCACCGCTAAACCCTGCAGCTGTGATGAACCGCAGGATTTGCTTAGGGGTGAGCTCCTTTAACTCATCCGGGCTTAATAAATGTTTCCCAAGATGAGTGCTGCGCTTGTGTATAAGTGGCCCACATTCCCCCAGAAGATGCAGTGGTGTTTCATCAGCCTCCTTACATCGTCTGCAGGTGCGTGTGTCACTCAGTCCTAAGTTGGACATGTGCTTATTAAGGCAACAATGTCCAGTTAAGGCTCTGACCATTATTCGTAGGTTACTTCTACTGAGCGCTAGGACAAGGTTGCTATACCTTTTGTCGAAGGCTTTGATTAGAAGTTTTGAGTGATCCATGCCCGGCGATTCCGTCCAGAGCTTGATAGCATTTTCGAAACAGGAGTACGAAAGGGTTCTGTTAGCTAGGCTTTTTGGTATACCACAGAAAGGCTCAGGTCCCTCCTGTGCTCCATTAGCCCCCACTCTTGCAAGCTCATCAGCACGTTCGTTGCCGTTAATGCCTGCGTGCCCTGGTACCCATCTTAAAACTACTCTATTTTTGTTGCCTAGAGTGTTCAGTCGTTCCATGCACTCTTCGACCAGTCTCGATGTGACCACATTCGAGTCTAGCGCTAGTAGAGCTGCTTGGCTATCAGAGTTGATATAAATTTTTTGGTTGGTGTAGCGCTTTTGCAGGTTGGCTTCCGCACATTCTACTATGGCATAAACCTCTGCCTGGAATATAGAGGCGTACTTACCCAAGTTCACACTTTTATTGAACCTTGGTCGCACTCCATGTATTCCACAGCCTACATTGTGACCCATTTTGGATCCATCTGTGTACCAGATTAGACATCCGGCCTCAAAGGATAGCTGGCTATTTAACCAGTTTTCCCTAGATGGAATTTCTACGGAGTACTGTTTTTCAAAAACGTGCCGCAGTAGCATGGCATCGGTTGGCATGCTTAATATTGGTGAATTCAGGGATGAGTCCTGTAGGATCCTCATTTTCTTGGAGAGCCAATTGCCCCTGCCCTGTATGTTGGCTCTATACATGCTTGCCCTCGCCTCTCTATGTATGAACACATGAAGAGGCAGCAGTCCCAGCAGTGCATTGAGCGCCATTCCAGGGCACGTGGACATAGCTCCCGAGGACATAAGACAGGCAGTTCTCTGCAGGCCGTCTAATTTCTGTTTGGCAGTCACTTGATTTGCTTTGTCGCACCACACCACTGATGCGTACGTTATGATCGGCCGCACAATGGCAGTGTACAACCATAGTGCGGTTCTGGGATTTATACCCCAGTTGTTCCTCATCAAGCGACCGCAGACGCCCATGGCCATCTTCGCATTTTTTGAAACGTTAGCCAAGTGTGAGTTCCATGTCAGCCTTTGGTCGATAGTAACGCCCAAATATTTGACTTCTGTGGAAAACATAATCATTTTATTATTAAGCTTTGGCCTTACTAATTTGTCCAATAGCCGTTTCTTCGAAAAGGGTACAATAACAGTTTTGTCGGCGTTTACAGAGAGGTCACTTTTGACGCACCAGTCACTGACAGTGTTAAGTCCCTTCTGCATTATACCCGAGATAGTAGATTGGCAGAAACCTCTTACTATGATTACCAAGTCATCTGCATAGCCTTGGGCATCAATTCGGAGTTCTGCCAGTTTGTATAATAGTTCATCTACAGCAAGAGTCCACAGTAAAGGCGATAGAACTCCTCCCTGTGGACATCCTCGTACTGTAGATATGTCAATTGTGGTTTTATGAAGGGCTAATCTTGCTCCTCTATGCGAGAGCATGGAGTTTACCCATCTCACTGTCGTAGGGTCGACATTTTTACTTATCAGCCCATTGACCAGCAGTGAGGTTGATGAGTTGTCAAAAGCTCCTTCTATGTCAAGGAAAGCACACAGTGCTATTTCCTTATCTTCTGTAGCCTTCTCCAGTCTATCCACTAGGCTTATAAGGGCAGTTTCTGTTGATTTACCCTTGCGATAAGCGTGTTGGCTGGGATGGATTGGATGTCTTACTAAAGCTACGTCTCTAATATACCTATCTATCACCTTCTCCATTGTCTTAAGAAGAAATGAAGAGAGGCTTATTGGTCTGAAAGACTTTGGCTGGCTATAATCTCTCTTACCAGTTTTAGGTATAAAAAGGACCTTGACCAAGGTCCACTGATCTGGTAAGTATCCCCAGGCATAACTTGCCCTGAAGATTTTTACCAGATAAGGAATGAGGATGCCCACTCCTTGTTGTAACAGGACGGGCAGTATTCCATCATCTCCGCACGCTTTGTATGATTTAAATGAGTCTACGGCCCACTGAACCTGTTTGGGTCTTATGATCTTTGCAGCCCTGCACCAGTCCTCATTACGAGGCTTATGATAGACAGGGCGTTGTTGGAATAAGTCCCTTGTCGTGGACCCTGGAAAGTGGGTCGCGGCCAGCAACTCTAAGGTCTCCTTTTCGCATGTTGTAAAGGAGCCATCTTCCTTTTTGAGGAGTCCAATCTGATTAGTTTTGGTTTTTGAGAGCAATTTATGGAGTTTTGCTGCCTGCGGGAGATTTTTGACCTCTTCACAGACCTTTCTCCATGATGCTCTTTTTGCCTTCCTAATCTCTTTGCTATATTCAGTTAATGCTTTCCTATAGTTCTCCCACAATTGAGTCTTTTTAGCATTGTTGAATAATTTCCTGGTTTTTTCTCTTAGCCTTTGAAGCTTAGAGTTCCACCAGGGTACTTTTCTGGTTGAGGTCTTTATTTTAAGCGGACAGCTCTCCTCAAAGGCTTTTTGTATACCTTTGGTGAGTATGCTAACAGCTACCTCAAGACTCTCAGTTGACCTGATTGTTTTTGGAAAGGTTTCTAGATTTTGACTTAGCTGATTTTTAAAATTAGCCCAGTCTGTTGATCTTGGATCCCTATAAATTGTGGTTTGTGTGTCTAAAGCAGCCCTAACCTCAAAAGTTAAATGTCTGTGATCCGACATTGAGTTTTCACTACTAACTTGCCAGTTATTGATATGCCTGGCAAGATTAGTTGTGGCTATCGTAATATCTAGTACTTCCTGCCTAGCACGCGTCACGAAGGTTGGTTCGCAACCTACATTCAGTGTTGTTAGGTGATTAGTAGTAAGAAAGTCAAAGAGTAACTCACCCCTCTTGTTGGTGTTGGTACTTCCCCAAGAGATGTGGTGGGCATTGGCATCGCAGCCAATCAGAAGCTCGGCGTTGTGTTGGGTAGCGTATTCCACCACTCTCGCCAGGTCTTCTGTCGGGTCATCTTTTTCTCCAGGAAGATAGGCGGAGCACATGATTACTCTCGCTCCATTCCACCCTTTGAGGTTGACAAAAGCAGCTACCAAGTCGTCATTGCAAACTTCTGTAATCAGTAGAAAATCAACACAGTTGTTAAAAATTATACAAGCTCTGGGTCTATTACCAGTATTATTACTGAGAATCTTACCGGCAGCATTCAGTCCCAGAACCTGAGCGTTGGCTACCCAAGGTTCTTGGATTAGGGCAATGCTAGCTTTGCCCTCAGCAAGACAACACTCCATTACCGCAGATGATGCTGCAGCATGGTGGAGGTTGGCTTGCAGGACCCTCACCCCTCCTGCCTGGGTAGCCTCTAGCGGTTTCCCGCCGGCTTAGAGCGCCCAGACTTCGGACGTGGACGTCCTCGGTGTGTGCGCCAAGCATTGTGGGAAGCCGCTGTCTCTGACGCCTGTGCCTTCCTTCTATGAGGCACCGGCCTGGGCTCCCTGGCTGCGGCATGCTGCGCCGTGCCGCAGCATGCCGCAGCCAGTTTGAGCCGTGCTGGGCTGTGTCCCAGTGATCCCAACGCTGCTCCGAGGCATTGGTCTAGGTGTTTCCCTAGCCACGGTCTGCCGTGGTTCTGGAGTCTCCCTGACTTGCCTCTCAGAGCCGGAAGTTGATGGTTGAGGCTCCTGTGAGCCTGAAGCAGTAGAAGATGGAGGGCCAACCTTCGGGTCACTCTTGACTTTAAAAATAAGCTTTTTAAAGCCAAGGGCCACCTCAAAGTTTTTAGACCGAAGGGCTGCGACAGAGAGCTCATCAAGGAAGAAGGACACCACATGCCCATTCCCTTCAGCCCTACTGTGCGCAACCCTCCAGTACTCCGTGTTGAGCCCTTCATTCTGGATCCCCAGCAATTTGGTAGCTTCGTCTAGCGACTCTGCCTCAGAGCTGGGGATGAAAATAGTGCCCACCGTAGGCTTTGGCAGCTCGCTCTCCGGTACCACGGTGAGTGATGCCTCGTCCCACGGCTTTATCTTTGGAATCACCTCCGAGAGCCAATTGACACTGGCTTTATCCTCGCAGATGACGTTGATCCACCCAGGTCTGTGTGTGAAGCCCGTGAATTTTGGTCCCTTTCCCTTGTCGGCGATGTTTAACATCGCCAGGGTCAGGGAGCGATGCACTAGCTTCATCTGGTCCTCGCTCATGGGGCTCAGATTCCTGATGCCCACGCGCGTTTGCCCAGCGACCTGGCTGAAACTCGGTTGTGTCACGGGCACGGGAGCCCGTGCCACAGCTGGCACATCGGACGGGGAAGCCCCCGTCCGAGGTGTCTTTTTTGCGTGCTCCTTCGGCGAAGCCTCCTCAGACCTAGGCCTTTTTTTGGCCTTCGGATCTGGAGGAACGCCCGTGATTGGAATTTCATTCCAAGGCTTTGAGGCCAAGGCGCGGGCCTCATCGACCCCCACATTGGCTGCTATTAGCCTTCGGAATCGCTTCCGAGCTGCACCACACAATCTTACATGGCGGTTGGGGGCCTCATCCGTCTTTGGGGCAGTGGCACAGGAGCCTCCTACCTTAGACGGGCTAGTCCCTTCAACCGCTGTCGAAGTTTTTGTACTAGGGGAGGCTAGTAAAACCTCCTCCATTAGTTCTATCGTCTCCCCTAAGAGGGGAGAGAACGGTTCTCCAGTCGGAGACGATGGCATTTCTATGTCAGTATTCTTTTTATTTAAATCTTCCATGTTGTACCCACGAGAAGCTAGGGAACTAAAAATGCCCACCGACAGAGCCCCGCATGCCGGATGGGAGGACTAAAAATACTACCCGATTCGTCCAGGTGTCGGGCAGCCACCGTTCATGACCGAGCTCACCCCCAGCCACGCATCCCTCGGCACGGTACGGATAACACCTTGGATTGGTATACATATAAACAAATAGATATGTTTATATATATTTATATATAACTGTATAGCATACAAATAAATAGATAAATAAGAATTGAAAAGCGCACGGTGGTTTCTGTTGTGTCTATTTCTTGTGAATTAGACCTAAAACAGGGCTGGCAACCTCGAGAAGGATAGTCCACCGCACTTGCCTTAGGGGATCTTTGCGAAAAACGCTACCCCCAAGACCATCGCCCCTCTACCACCTCAGAAGGAAGTAGTAGAGTAGGCCTGCACCCAAGCTACCATGCAGAGCGAAGCAAAGCAAAGCAAAGCATGCCGTAATGGGAACCGTGAAAGCATGGACCCAGACCCGCCCCTTCAATAGGTACTAACTTGTGTGGCGGAATTCAGGGGAATTCGGTTGGGTAATGCACTGCCTCCTCTCTATCCACGACTGTATCCACTGAATAATTATAGGTGTGTGAAGAATTTTAAAAAGCCCAAACAAATGACTAAACTCAAAGTTTATAAGTCTATCTACTTACAATCAATTCTACCAAAAATAATAACACGAAACAAAATAACTCAAATGTGAAAAGAAGCCCAAACAAAGGTCTATATTAAAAGTACCTATTGAGAATATTAACTACTAGCTTCTGCCCGCGGCTTCGCCCGCGTGGCCTAGTAACAATTAGCATATTTTTCTTCAGAACAAATTCCGGTCCTGCACGGCCCGGTACGGTACGGTTCCATCCGGTCCGGTCGGTCTGGTCCTGATATGGAGCCTACATGCCAATTAGCATATTTTTCTACAGAAAAAAAACCGGTCCGGTCCGGCACGGCCCGGTACGGTGCGGTTCCTTCCGGACCGATCAGGTCTGATCCGTTCCGGTCCGGTCGGTTCCGGTCCGGTCCTTATAAGGACCCTACATGACAAATTTGGCATCTCTAGACCCAGCGGTTTGGGCTGTGCGTCCTCTCGCAATTACGTTTCTGTATATCTTGCTTTCCCGTAGGATGTTGAAAAATCCTTTCTAAGTACATCCCTAGACGTCGTAAGGAACCTACATGCCAAATTTGATATAGCCTCGCAACCTCGTTTGCGTATATCTCGGTTTCCCGTGGGAATTTTGAAAAATCTTTTCTTTGTACCCTAGACGTTGCCGTCGTAAGGAACCTACAGTCCAAATTTGGAATCTCTAGACCCACCGCTTTCCCGTGGAAATTTTGAAAAATCCTTGCTCTCTAGACCCACCGGTTTGGGCTGTGCGTTGATATAAGTATGTACAGTTAAGTTAGTCAGGACTTTGAATTTTATATTGACGACCTCCGTGGCGTAATGGTTACCACGCCAGACCGCCACCCAGGAGGTCCCGGGTTCGATCCCCGGTCGGGTCATGATGAAAAAACGAACTTTTTCTGATTGGCCTCGGGTCTTGGATGTTTATCTATATACATATGTATTTGTTATAAAATATAATATCGTTGAGTTAGTATCCCATAACACAAGTTTCGAACTTACTTTGGGGCTAGCTCAATCTGTATGAATTGTCCCTATATATTTATTTATTTATTTATATATCGGTGCGGCAGCGTTATAAAACCACATGGTGACCGGAAATGTCAAATAATTATAGTCAAAAGCAACGCGTCAATATCAAAGGACCACGAGGTTACCGGAAACGTCGACATTTATTGTTTAAATTATCAGTTTATTGATTTTCTATAGTTTTAATTATTAGATTACTTTTAAATGTTTAAATTAATTACTTTAAAGATTAAAATGATTTTGTTGTGAAAAATTACGCTCGAAAATAATAATAGTAAAAAATGTACTTCCGCTTTATCGGGGTATAAATACGAGCGACCGGCGGCGCGCAATTCATTTTGGCGGTGAGAGCCCTACGCTCCCGCAACAGTCCGGTGTCTCAGTAAAGGGTGTCAGTACACCCGAACTGATTAGTCCATACAAAAAAAAAAAAAAAAAATAAAAAAAAAAAAAAAAAAAAAAAAAAATCGCAATTCATTCGAGCTGCGACCGCCGGACAGCTCGGACCCCTTTAACGTGCCGTTTATGAAAATAAATAAGAATTTGAATAACCAACCGAGTTTAATTTCGTATAATGGAGGATAGCCAAGATGACGACATTAATAACGTCAGCAATACTGACGTCACATTCTTTACAAATAATGCCGGGGCTATTTCTTCGATATATATATACGTATAGTCCGGTCCGATCAGGTCCAGTCGGTCCGGTCCGGTCCGGTCGGTCCGGTCCTGATAAGGTACCTACATACCAATTAACATATATTTCTTCAGAAAAAAAAAACCGGTCCGGTCCGGCACGGACTCGGAACGGTGCGGTTCCTTCCGGACCGATCAGGCGTGATCCGTTCAGGTCCGGTCCGGTCCGGTTCGGTCCGGTCCGGTCTGTCCGGACCGTATAAAGACCCTACATGCCAAATTTGGCATCTCTAGACCCAACGGTTTGGGCTGTGCGTCCCCTCGCAACTTCGTTTGCGTATACCTCGCTTTCCCGTGGAAATTTTGAAAAATCCTTTCTTAGTACATCCCTAGACGTGGTAAGGAACCTACATGCCAAATTTGGAATCTCTAGACCCAGCGGTTTGGGCTGTGCGTTGATATACTCTCGCAACTTCGTTTGCGTATATCTCGGATTCCCGTGGGAATTTTGAAAAGAAACATACACTAAATGTTAAGTTGAGCAAATCGCCACATATTAGTGAAAACCGCATCCAAATCGGTTTAGCCGTTTCCGAGATTAGCGTGTACAAACATACATACAAACATACATACAAACATACATACAAACATACATACATACATACAAACAGACGGACAAAATTTTACGAAATTCTTGTTCTATTGCTTATTCTTCATCGCCATAAACAAGTTTGTTGGAAATATATTCAATGTACAGACAAACTTTTTTTACACTTTTATTATATTATAGATAGATGTATTTACAATCAATTCTACCAAAAATAATAACACTAAACCAATAAATAGTAACTTTAAAATTATTCAAGATGTGAAAAGAAGCCCAAAAAAAGGTTTTAATTAAAAGTTTATAAGTCTATCTATTTACAATCAATTCTACTAAAAATTATAACACGATACAAAATGTGCCCTTAATAATATTAATTTTACAATAATGCAAGATGTGGAAAGAAGTCCAAACAAAGTAGGATAAGTACAATAAATTAAAAGTATGTACATAAAACTTTTATGTAGGTACATACTTTGTAAAACAAAGTATCTATCTCTATACAATCAATATATTAAACCAAACAATCAATATAGGTACAGGGTGTTTGGTAGAGGATTGAACATGGGATAATGGCAGAAAGGTGAGATGGTCTCCTACATGCTGAGCGAAAAAAAATTTACCAAGGGCCCATAGTTTTTTTTAAATGATTTTTTTTAATTTTCACCAAACTTTCTTCCTTCATGAATTTGAAGTACTTACTATAACTTTTTTTTATTGGATAAATCGGCCAGTTTTTTTTTCTTATATTAACTGTATGTAGCTTACTTTTAAATTGATATTTGTCGGTTAGTTACCACAAAAAATGATATGAGTCCTCAAACATAAAAAAGACGAAAAGTACACGCCGAGCGTTCAACTTTGGACTGCTGTAAAAAAAAAACTAAAAGTGGTACTGCAGTTCTAATTCTAGGAAAACAGCTCTAGTTCATGCCCTTTGGAATGGTATTCAATTTACATAGTTTTTTTTCTTTCTAAGTAGTCTTTTTCGTACATTCTACATGAAATTGACCATTTCTGACAAAAATCCTTTAAAAGAAAATAAATCAACATTTTCGCGCGATATTTATAATTTGATAAAAACGTAACCGCGCGATGTAACTTTTGAATAGCGCTATCTAGCGTAGAATAGAAAGAACTTGAATTAATTTCGGCAAGCGCGTAATTATTTTTTCTATAACTTCTAAAGTATCTATTTAAATTATATGGTGTAAAGATTATAATAATACATGAAATGCTTAAGGTAACTAACGTAGTTAACTGGATAAGGACTAATACTGTATACGTCAAAACCGGTTCCCAATTTCCACATTATTACTCGGAAATCGCTTTTTATTTTATATTAAGTTATCCGTAAACGATAAATATATGCTATCGCGGACTTTTTTGGAGGCCTTAATAAGAAGAATATCCTATAATTTTTGTTTTGTTATATCTCAAAGGGTTTAGCCAGCGTTTTCGTCGACAGCTCCCAAGCGGGTTGATTTTTTCCGACACTCCCAACAATAATCTTTATATTTCAGCCAATTTACACAAAATCCTGACAAATTTTATACATAAACCTTCCTCATGAACCAGGCTATTCTGTTGGTGAAAACCGCAAGAAAATCCGTTGGGTAGTTTTTGAGTTTATCGCGAACAGACAGACAGACAGACAGACAGCCGCGACTTTGTTTTATAATATGTAAGGATTAGAAAACTTAAGTTTCGGTACTGCATATTTTTACACTATGTGCGCAATGATAAGAAAAGACGCTCAGTGTCGTCGCAATATATGACGCGGGGCGCGGGGGCTCGACTACGCGCCGCGCGCCTGGCTCGCTGCACCTATGGCGCCAAAAGATATTTCATTTCCTTCTTTATTATACATAACACTCTTATCACCATGTGTTACGAACTAGTCTTAGGCAATGGCAAGGATCCAGAAGTATCGAAATTTAATTATGTTCAAATTGTGAGATTAAATTGTTTTTATGTTTTTACAATCGAAATTACAACCTAGATGCTTAGCCATTGCAATATTATTTGGCGCACCGTCAAAAGTTTATGTTACTATGGAAACACCAGATTCGGCCACCATATCCAGACAAGTACGTACTAGCTCAGCTTTTTGCGCACCTGATAAACCGTGAATTAAAAAATATGTTACTGGTATTTTAAAAGATCAATTTATGGCAGTCATCATAAAAGTAAGAGCTTCTGTAGCCACTGGAACACTTTCATCATCAACATTATTTCCTACATTGACGTAACCGTGAAAACGGTGTCCATCCCAGTCAACGCATTTTCATAAGGCCATTTCGTCTATGCATAAAGCACCAATAATTGGTCGATTTTGTGACTTTATTTTAAGTGTCTCAAACGATTCTTTAGTGAAACCTGGGTCACAGTCGACTACCTGGTACCATTTGCTAATTGTTTTTGGATGGGCTAAGCAAGAGTCAAAATGTTCACGCACATATTTGTAAGCCCGAGGTGAAGGAAAGTGTAACGTGAGGGCGAATTTACGTAGTTTAGGTGAGTATTTTTTTGGAATGAACCTCTCATTGCTACATTTTCATTGCAAATCAAGCAAATCTTAATTTTGGCCGCCTATGCTACTCAACAATTCTAAAGACTCTGTTACAATAAGATTCTCGCTTTTTAAGTTATTTATGACGTTTAACAATGTTGCATTCTTTTTTTCAAGCCTTCGTTTGTTTTCTTGCAATTTTTTAAGTCGTCTCACAACCACCGCCCGAGATCGAACCAGGAAATCTAAAACTCTCATTGCACGCCTAGGTGTTGTTGGAATGTCTTTTATCTTTACACCACTTTCTTCCATCTTCTTCCGTTTTCTAGGAGATAAATAATCATTTTCATCTCTGCGCTGAGGTGGTTTTCTTTTCTTCATTACCTACAACATTTTTTCAAAGTATTTATAAACCTGACTATAATCCTACTTTTTTACTTGATAATCTTACACTTAGAAGAGCTTACCGGATGATAATATATTGGATGTCCTTCAAAAATGGTTGGTATTGCATCAGTTTTCAGTTTTTTAATTGTTAAGCCAGTGATATAACAAGATTCATCAAAATGTTTCGAACAAAGCCTGGAATGTTTGGTAGGCTTCCAGTTATCACGTCTAACAGCTTTGATCCACTCACTTCTTATTTCAGGGCACTTCGGAAACCTAAAAAAATATTTTTTTAATTAAAAACTTGAAACTAGAGTATTATTGATAAAAAAACAAAATTCGAAGCGCATCGCATCACTAGCACAGATGCAAATATTTAGCGTGGCTAATTTTTAATGGTCTAAGATTTTATTTTAATCGTAATCACAAAGAGATACACAAACTAGATTGTTAAAATGTTATTACTACAGTTTTTCCGGTAATAAACCAGAAAAACTGTAGTACTTTAGCTTAAAATGACAGAAAATGTTGTGTTAAACTTACGTATGAAATGACAAATCAGGGTCTTTGACTCCCCCTTTCGTGGTTCTTGATGAACAAGACACAGCCGAACACGACATATTTTCACTTTTTCAAATTAATCCAAGTGGAAACACGTAGATTTTTCAGTATTTCACTAAAATATAGCACGATATTTCAATGTTATGGCCTACTAGTCGGTCAACTCGGTCATGATGTGACACGAACGAAGTACGATACGAACTGTCACGAACACAAAATACAGACAGTGCGCGGTTGTCAAACTTACAATAGCTATCTCTTTTACTCGTGGCGAGTTTTCGTGCGTTTTAATCAATGGTTTTAATGAGACACGATCATTTGTTTGACACATAGCCATGGAAGTAATAAGTACTACGTACAACAGGAATGAGCTGTTGTCGCAAAATTGAAGCCGAGCGAGAGCTCAGTAACTGTACCTTTTATCCTCAGAACACAGAAAGAAGAGAAATGTAATAAGACAGTTTTTGTACCGGAACCGATGTCGCCACTTACACACACAGTTACATTTTAACACATCCATAGAATAATCTCCGACAGTCACACTCACACAAATCGTAAGCCCGTGATTTGCAGTTCGATTACGAACACAGATGTAAGAAGTGTATTATAGTGACGGGCACCTAATGAAAAAGGGCGACAAGCATTATCGATAACTACCTCTCGATATTTTACAATAACAATTTATTACGGACTACAACTATGAACTATAATACCTATTTAATTTTAAATAATTAAAAAAGAAAAAAAAATTACCAAAGTTTTTAGTTTTTATTTATTTTATTTTTGGAAAATAGTAATTTTTATACAACCAATTAAAAGAAAGAACTTTAAAAAAATTAGTACATAATAACAAGCGATTTTTTTTAAACTAATCAAATGAGTTTTTAGGTGAGCTACTTTCCCCTTGAGTTTCATCCAATACTTATGGGACTAGGACACCCTGTACAAGGAATGCACTGTAGTAAAAGTTTCAAATTATTATACTTTCAAAAATTAGAAATACAAAATTATCGATACTAAAATATTCTACTTTTGGCAGCACTACATGGCTTGTGCGACGGCCATTATCACTTTGACAGATCGCGGAAGCTACAAGCGGCCGTACCACGATATTTTCACAACATTGTAATTATCGTTACGTTTGCATTCCATTGTACGTGCATACCGCAAAACATTGAAAAACGCGTATCCAAAACAAGCAATGGACAATATTTTTAACGGAAGTATCGACTATGCCGTATATTGTTTAATGATTTCTATGCCTCAAAAATATTTCGTTAATTTGTCATTTATATAGAAAAATATTAAATAAATGACTTACCTATGATAAGTAACACCACTATTACTTGAATTTACCGTATCACTGCGATTTTTGCACGTAATTAAAGCACAAGCCGGCATTTTTGTTGACATTCACGGACGTGTGTTCGCGGAAGCGTTGTTTTGTGAATGACTTAGAACAATCAAGTTCCTGCACATTTGTGCAGAAAATGGCGTCATGTGCCCCGCCCACAAACCATATCTCTTGTATTGTGATATCTGTGCTTTTATCCCTCTCTGGCGATGGTGACCATATTGAAATATGATTTAAGGACAATAATTATAAAAAATGATTGCTTCAGTCAGATGGATTTTAATCGAAGATGCTAATAATAAACTTGCCCTTTGGCACTACTTTATACATTTCCTGTTTTTGCTTGCTTTTCACACGCGTCATATAGCGTACTGTGTAGTTTGAGGCGTAGCCGCTACGCCTCATGCTACACAGAGCCAGCTTATATTGGAAGTGTAAAGGTCTACGTGCTCTTGACTGTACCTACTGGTCCTTGTCGGACATAATATACATGAGTATCGGTGCATTGAACTTTGTTTTCAACATTAAATATTCTACATATTTTTATTGATAACATTATTTTTGTATTTTCATTTTGTCAACGCGCCTCGATTACGTATTCAAAATAGTAGATTTTACAATAGTGCACGAACCATTTTTATCCGAGACTTTTAGCACCCCTCGCCAATGTGGAGGATAAAATGGTTTTGTGGACGAGTTATAGACTCTGCTTTTCACTTCGATTGCGAGGAAATAAAACAGCAGTATAACAATATATCGATATATTTCCTTAATTAGGTAAGAAAAAACTGTTAAGTTTACATTTAATTTACACAAAATACAAGCAATAAAACGGAGGGCATCTCGTCTCGTCAATCTCGTTTTGATAAATAAGCAGCAAAATCTTGAGCTTTAAAATGTTTGCTACATACAACTGATGCATCGGTCAGTTTTTGGGTAGAGCTCATGGATATAATATTTATCCATATTTCCTTAACATTAGGATCTTTAGGAAATCTGAAATTGAAACAAAGTTATTTTAATAGAGAAAGGAATAAAAAATGCATGTATTTAATTTATTTGTTCTTGAACTAGGATTGGATAGTCATGCATGCATCATGGTCACCCTAATTCTTCACTAACAAAATATGTCAAAATATGTTTAGAACTATTACCTGTGAAAAGATAAACCACAATCAGGATAATACTCGCTTCCGTAAGCCTCCACGACACAAATTCTTCCCATTTAAACTAAAATTCTTCAAAAATATCACGAAATTTCAAAACACACCGCCATTAACGTCCGAGTCGGCGATTTCATGTGGGGTTGTCATGTCAGTGAAATACGTTTCACCTAAATAAAAAAAAACCTATACGCCAATCGCAAATTTTTTGCGGTAATAAGGTTTTACACGAAGCAACAAATAATATTGCTTTATCATGTCGGTAATAAATTATTATTTATATTTAAAAGCATTTTAGAAGTAAATGTTTTTACTTCATTACATTACATCAATCGCATATTTTTCTACAAACAACGAAAGGATTGAAATCAACTAAACTCTGGCAACTCTAAGTCACTGTTAGAACGGGACACAGGGATCAGTGGTTGCCCTCTCACTCGGCTTCATTTTTATTTTGCGCGCAACAAGACTCTTACGACCATAACATAAGGTTTTATTTTCTTTATTTTAGCTGCAAGATGTACAGATAGAGCTCATTCCTTTTGTACGTAGTACTTATTACTTCCATGCACATAGCACACATAGATACAAGAGCGGCAACAGCTTATCACGCTGTCCATTGTGACTATTTGGTCCGAGGGTTTTAACCTTTTTAAGTGAGGGAACGCACGAGCAACTTTGTCTTCTTCGACTATTTTGTCACTTAGATCAAGTCTATGGGTTAGTATGAAAGTGCGCGCACGTAGCGACGCAACACCCAGGAGACTTTTTTGTCCGCGGGAGCCCGCATGGCGACAAAATAAATTTCCAGGGTTGCCAACTTATAACGTAAAATTTTATAGAAAAAGCAGTGTTGCCACCTTGGTTTTTGAAAAAGGGCAGTCGGACGAGCTAAAAACAGCTAGACTTTTTTATTAGAGCAAATTTTGCCAAAATAAGGGCTAGAAACGTCTAAAAACATAAATACAAATAAAATGAGAGAAAGCAAAGGTTAAAAATTGTTTATTTGAAACGTACAAAAAGCGCAAAATGTTGGAACAACAGAAAAAGTGGTGTTGCTGTCGCTCTCGTGCGCGCAATGCGGCAAGGAGACGGCGACATAGACAAATAAATTGCTGGGAGACAAAGTTGCTCGTGCGTTCCCTCTCTAATGTAACAACAGGCGAAAGCTTTATTCCCGCCATTCACTCGTACGCAAAAAAGCCTGTCTGTTTTCAGTACATTTTGTATAGGATGGCCTTGGAGAAAACACACTGCTGCGATAATAACGCAGCAATGGAAGTAGATCGCAATATCGCATGCGGTCTACCGGCCCGCTCACAGGTGCGATATTTCCGGCCGGAAAGATCGCATGCGATATTGCGATATCTGTTTGTGGTTTTCAGTACATTTTGTATTAGGATGGCCACACACCTGCGATAATAACGTGTGTACTTGTATGGCAAGGACGTACCTAATTTGGTTTTAGTTTATTTATTTATTCCTTATTGGGCGATTGGGAGTACTTCTCTACCAGTCAACCATCGGGTTGCAGAAATATTGGAGTGGATGATTGGCGGGACAAACATTTTAAAGAAAATGGTTACAAAACTAATACAAACGGCTATAACATACACATAAAAAATATACATATTAATCATCGATCGTAGAACGTTGGATAGGCCCTACGCGTCGCCGACTTGTTACTGATTCCATTCGTTATTACGTCATCACTTGTCATAGAATACATAGAACATTGATCAGATGCGACAAAGTTCTGATTACTTGATTAGGTACCTACTTACTATGTTACTTCAGATATGCGAGCATGAATGGATCGATGGATAAAATTTTACATTACTAATCGATAAAACACCAATTGTATCGTATTTTAATAGCTACTTATATGTCGAGATTGTTGTTTTTATCGAACAGAAATGTCAAATTTTATCTATTGATTCATCAGCAGCATAAAAAGTGTAAAATCATTTATTATTAAATAAAATCATCTATCTATATATATAAAATTCAAAGTCCCGACTGATTTAACTATATATCAACGCACAGCCCCAGCCGCACAGCCACAGCCGCTGGGTCTAGAGAGTCCAAATTTGGAATGTATGTTCCTTACGACGTCTAGGGATTTATTAAGAAAGGATTAAGACAGGAAATTCCCACGGGAAAGCGAGATTACGCAAACGAAGATGCGAGTATTTTACTTGTTTATTACAAAACAAAGCAAAGTTTTGAACCTCCTCCATTTATGAGTCGGTTAAAAAAAATTATAAATTTTGGATTAACAAAAAGGTGTAACTATAGATTTCGTAGTCACCAGAACTTTGGCAATTCTGTTTGATTTATATTCTTTGGCGGTCGGCCGGTTGCCCCGCCCCCTGTGAGTCTGGTCTTGCGTCCCGCTCGGCTGCGAGAGACGAGTGCTTTAAAATAAATCAAAATTAAATTGTTATGAAACACTTACGCATGAAAAGTGACACCTTTATCCTTATTTGTGTTTCGGCTTGTGTTTTTACACTTCCAAAACGAACACAACAAACTATGTTACCTCCGCGCCCGTTCACCGCAAGCGAATAACTCGGCCACAACCGTCCACACATTGGCCGCGTGTTTAGTTTGCAACGAGCAAATATAAACAATATAATAATATTAATTTAGTTAGGTAGGTACTTGTACCTTGTTTTGTTTCGATTTATTGACAACATCAACCACCTTCTTTTTTTCCATGTCTATTTTATTACGTAGTAACGGTAGGTATGCTGAAACTAAATAAATCGCAGCAGCCGTCAGTCCGCCTCAATTATCGTCCGCACATTGGCCCGAAGCAAATCAAACAGAACGACCTTCCAACGTGTGGACGTCGTCACAAACTATCACCAATGTGTTGGCCAACGTGTAGAGCCGGCATTTGAGTAATAACATGATAGGATGTACTCTTTGTATGGAAGGGCCTATCCAACGATCTACGATCGATGATATTAATAATAAACTTACATATACATACATACTATACGAACTCGACTATAGTTTACTTATTTAAATGGGGAAGAAAACTGTCAAATAGTTCATTGCAGAGGGCGCCCCTTGCTTGTTACAAGGAAGCTGTCAAACTTCATACAAAAAAGCATGGATAGGCCCTTCCATACAAAGAGTACAGCCTATCATGTTATTACTCAAAGAGGTGCACGCACAACTCTTACCTCAGTACGAAACACGCGCTTGCCGTGAACGGGCGCGGAGCTAACGTAGTTTGTTTTTAGAAATTATCACGTAAATATGCCTTCGTGTTCCTTTTGGAAGTGTAAAAACACAAATAAAGATAAAGGTGTCACTTTTCATGCGTAAGTGTTTCATAACAATTTAATTTTAATTTATTTTAAAACACTCGTCTCACGCAGCCGAGCGGGACGCAAGATACCCACAGGGGGCGTGGCAACCGGCCGACCGCCAAAGAATATAAATCAAATAGAATTGCCATGGTGACTACGAAATCTATAATTACACCTTTTTGTTAATCCAAAATGTAACCATTTTTTTAACCGACTTCATAAATGGAGGAGGTTCTATGTTTCATTGTACATTTCATTTTGTATATCCGCCGATTATTCCGTCTATTGTGGACCGATTTTCAAAATTATTTTTTTATTTGAAATACATACTTCCATTTTGGTCACCAAGTTTTTTATTTACATATTGTGCGAGGTGGTGCGAGCATGGATGAATCAATAGACAAAATTTGACATTTCTGTTCGATAAAAACCACAATGTCGACATAATATAAGTAGATATTAAAATACGATGGACATACGTGTATGTACATAGATAGCATACAATTCGTGTTCTATCGATTAGTAATGTGAAAATTTATCCATCGATCCATTCATGCTCGCATATCTGAAGTAAAATAGTAAGTAGGTACCTAATCAAGTAATCAGAACTTTGTCGCATCTGATCAATGTTCTATGAATGTATTCTATGACAAGTGATGACGTAATAACGAATGGAATCAGTAACAAGTCGGCGACGCGTACCTATGCCTTTTCCAACGATCTACGATCTATGCAAAAAAGATAAATATTTCCGATTTCTTTATTTTAATGAAAAATGGGTCGGTAGGCTTTTGGATGTGAAGAAATATGTTCACATAAGTTTGTATAATGCTATGTAAAATAAAAATATGATATATTAAAAATTGTTTAATTCCATTTTAATTCATAATTTCTGTAAATATACTTATTGAAAATAGCTTCCTTGTAATACTTATTGGTAAATTCATCATCTCTGTTAATAAAAATAACTTTTGTGTCCCTAAAAGTTTAAATAATTAAATTACAAACAAATTTATCAGTAACAAATATAATTGTCTCTGAATTTGGTAATGTTTCATTAGGTAACTCCATCTGTGGCTTCGAGCTATTTTGTCCACTAATTTAAAAAAATCTGTCGTAGACCTCCAATCTGTAACAAATGATAAAATGTTCAATCTTTTGTTCAAAAAGTGAGGTAATTTTTTTCGAAACTCCCTAAAATACCAAAGATATTTTGCTTGCTTATTTTATTTAATGCAAGTGTGAAATAATTTAAATGTTTAAATTAGAAGGTTACTGGAAGCTGGGGAAATGCCAGAAATGAGTAGTTTAGCTTACCTCGCTACCAAGTCAACTTTCTTTTTCTGTTGCGAGGCACCCCTTCTTTTCTATTCTTTTTTTAAATCTGCATTTTCTCCAGGTAGAGAGGGAACGCACGAGCAACTTTGTCTCCCGGCAATTTATTTGTCTATGTCGCCGTCTCCTTGCCGCATTGCGCGCACGAGAGCGACAGCAACACAACTTTTTTTTCAGTTCGCCCGCGACGCCTGCGCAGGCTACACGTGCCGCGAGTAGTTCTGTAATTTACGATTTCTATAAGCGTAGTATTTAAAAATTAAAAGGGATTTTGTTGTGAGACAATACACAAGTTAAGGAAGGGAGCGAGATTTCACGTAAAAGGGACCGAGAAGAAGATAAGGACGAAGAGTGGCAGACTTACACAAAAAATAAAAAGAAGGCAAAAACACCTCATGGGACTACGAGTCCGAGACAGATACCCACGGACACCGATACAATACAAGTCACTGTCTCATCGGCTAGCATATTACCGAAGCAATTCGCGTTAGCCAAATTACTAAAGGCACATAATATAAAGGACGTTATACGGGTCAAGTACAATAACCCCTTCAAAATATTGTTCACATTTAGTAGCAAAAGCAGCGCTGACAAATTTTGTGACTGTGACGCATTCTCAGAACTGGGATGGAGACGGCAAAAAACGTGGGAAGTCGGACTGTCGTATGGCATTATTAAAGATATTGATTTAGATCTATCCGACGAAGAACTGCTTAAGAATGTAACCAGTGATGTTGAGATTGTCGATGTCAAGAGGCTAAACCGCAGGAGCCCGGATGGGTGGACAACGAGCGAATCTATAAGAATAGGTTTTATGGGCCAGTCGCTTCCGGAAAATATTTATTTATTTGAAATGAGGATTAAAGTATTCCCATACGTATTTCCGGTGACACAATGCTCTCGATGTTGGAGATATGGTCACTCTGTGAAAATGTGTCCGTCTAACAGAGTAGTGTGTCCAAAATGTGGAAGGAACCATGCCAATTGTGAAGCATCTACTTATAAATGCCCCAACTGCTCAGGCGCACATATGGCCTTATCGGCAACATGTCCAATATTTAAAAAGGAGCGGCGTATTAGAGAAATAATGTCGGAAAACAACTGCACGTACCGTAAAGCGCTAGCGTTATATACACCGGTCCCAACTCTAACGTATATTAATCAAAATAAAAAGAGTGATGAGAGGGGCATAATAGAAGAGTCACAAGAGCAGGTGAATTACAGTCAGCTACCATCAACTTCATCCACTAGCGAGGCTGTCCTCACTCCCACGTACGCAACAGTTGTCAAAAGCCCTAAAAAAAATAAAAATAAGAAAAAATCGAAGAAAAATAAGAAGACAGATAGTGGTAGTAGGCCGACGACTGAGCCTGAAGAAGACAGCCATTATGAAAGCGAAGACACTGAATCCAACTCGCAACAAAATTTCAGGGAGAAGACCAGTTCATTTAAGGACCTTATAGAGAAGATTAGAAATATAATTTTTAACAGAAAAATTCAATTGACCGAAAAGATTAAGACGATTGTTAAAATAGCTTTTGATTGGTGTATATCTTTCGTTGTCGACTCCATATCTGATGCACCTATTGTCAGAAATTTGTGTACGTATCTTTATGGGATCTAGAAACTCTCAGGTAAGGGCAAGGCTCAATATGTGCCAGTGGAACGCTAGGAGTTTAAGACCAAAATTGAGAATCTTTGAACAAGTGTTAATCCAAGAAAAAATTCATATAGCTGCTGTATCAGAAACGTGGCTCGATCCTGATAGTTGCCTTAGAGTAAGTAATTACAATGTTTTTCGACACGATAAGGATAACTCGTACGGGGGCGTGGCTATTTTTACACATAAATCCATTCAGTCTCAGATCAGTCAAGTTCTCGAACACAATGGCTTAGAAATTGTACATATAAAATTATTTAATTGTAACTTTATTAAGAACGTTTTAAGCGTATATTGTCCCCCCAGTACGCGTACAACACAAGCTGTTTGGGATTTCCTTTTCTCTATCTCTGATAAAAATACCGTAATTCTTGGCGATTTTAATGGCCATCACACTGATTGGTCCATTAAGACTGATACTAGAGGTTCCCAGATTTTTGATTCTCTCTTGGAAAGTAATTTCGTAGTCTTGAACGATGGCAACCATACACGAATGCAATTAGTTGATGGCGTGCTTCGTCTATCGTCACCCGATATATCTATAGTTTCATCTGATATAGCATTTAAATTAAACTGGGCCGTAACTAGTGAAACTTTAGGCAGTGATCACTTCATTTTGAAAATTACAACTAGCTTAGAGTCATGCATGGAAAATGTAAGAAAAAGAAATTTCAATCGAGCAGACTGGAACGGCTATCAACAATACCTCGATAATGCTTTTTCGAATTGGACGTTACCACCTATCTGTGAGGACGCTTACAGTCTATTTGTTGAGACAATAAATAAAGCCGCTGATTTATACATTCCCACTATTAAAGTGTGCCGCAACCCCGAAAGCACATTTAAACCAAAGCCGTACTGGAATGCTGACCTATCAAGGGCAGTAGCCAAAAGGCGGTTAGCTCTTAAAAATTTTAGGCGTAATCCAACTCCGTCAAATTATGAAATATTGCAAACGAATATAAAAGATTCTCAAAAACTCATTCGAAAAGCACAAGACGAGGCGTGGCGTAACTTTTGCACATCAGTAAATGAGACTAGTTCGGTTAAAGATATGTGGGATAAAATGAGGTGGATAAAAGGTTACAAAACTGCTAAAAATCACGTAGATGACAATATAGCTAGTGAACTCTTAGATAATCTGTGCCCTGATTTTGTTATGTCTAATTGTCCTAAATTTAATACTACAAATGAGCTATTAGAGTGTCCATTTTCCTTACATGAGCTTGAGAAATGTATTAAATCGAAAGATACTAGCCCAGGCTGCGATGCAATCTCCTTCTCTATGATCAAAAAACTCACTAAAACTGCTAAAATTATACTTCTGAAAATATACAATGTAATACTAGATTCCGGGTCTGTCCCATCCCATTGGCGCGATATTGGTGTTGTACCTATCCCCAAACCTAATAGAGATCAAAACTTAGCTTCGTCGTTACGCCCTATCTCTCTGATGTCATGTGTATGCAAAATATTTCACTCTATGTTACAGAAGAGACTGGAATGGTATCTTGAAAAATATAACACCTTTTCAGATAAAACGGCTGGATTCAGGAAGTCTCGATCATGTTTAGACTGTCTGAGTCGATTGGTGACAGACATACAAATTGGTATTGCAAAGAAGCATACCACAGTGGCTTGTTTCGTGGACATTGATAGCGCGTATAATAATGTAGACGTCAATACATTATTATTAACCGCAAATAAAATGGGGGTAGGAACTAAAATATGTAGGTATCTTTGGAATTTTTTAACAGAAAGACATCTTAAAATTTTGTCAAACAACCGTACTTTGATATGTTACTGCAGCCAGGGTTTAGCACAAGGAGACCCTTTATCCCCGCTATTATTTAATTTAGTAACACATGAAATATGCAAAAGTATAGTCGGGATACACATCTCTCAATATGCGGACGATTATGTGCTATATATTTCCAGTGACAACTTAACCGCAGCAGCTTTAGAATTGCAGAGCTCATTAAATTACTTTTGTAAACTTCTGTTACCAATGGGATTAAATTTATCACCGCAAAAGAGCAAAATATGTGTATTTAGTAATCGTCCCATTAAAGAGCGAATAGTCATTCAAATCAATGAAATAACAATGGAGGTCGTCGAGTGTATTAAATATCTAGGACTATGGCTCGACCGCGGACTGACATGGTCTAAACACGTAAATGAAATTAAAGCGAAATCCCTCAAGTATATTAAGATCTTAAAAATTTTGGTTGGGCCAGGGTGGGGAGTACATCCAAAATATGTAAGACAACTATATATATCTATTGTTCGTAGCCGGTTAGATTATGGCAGCTTCTTATATGACGTTAGTTATACATCTCATTTACGTAAATTAGATGTAGTTCAGAATCAAGCAATGCGTATCATTGGTGGTTTTATAAAAAGTACTCCAATCCATGTAATGGAAAGCGAGTTAAATTTACATCCATTACACGTTCGTCGGCATTATTTGGCAGGTAAATACGTTTTAAAGTGCAAGTCATTAAAAAACAACAATTTGATAAGCGCATTAGAAACCCTTTCTAATCTATGCGCGACCCGCACATGGACGAGGAAAAAAGTACCGGCACTAGTGGGTAGATTAAACGACGTTCAGAATATCCCGTTACATTGCAGTGCTAACTTGGAAATGTTCACTTTAGACACGTGGGTCATAATGTGGACTTATCTGACGTGATTATTGTTGACATTCCGAACATTAATAAAGCCAAAAATAAATATTTACGTAATGAAATTTTAAATATATGTAATGGCTATCTTAATGAAATATATCAGGAATACTACAAATTATTTACTGATGCGTCAAAACATGGTATTAATCAAATAGGGGCCGCTTTTTTTGACCCTCAAACAGACAGCTTCATAAAAATCAAAATTAAATCCAATATATCTATAATGCATGCAGAATTATGGGCTATCGCGGAAGCCTTATCTTATGCAGAATCCATTGATGCAGGCAAAATAGTTATATTAAGTGACGCTAAGAGCGCGCTTTTACATGTAGCTAGGTGTACCTCGACAATTCGAGGCCTTCCCATAGCTTACAACATCATTGGCACAATTATGAAGCTTAAGTCAATGGCAAAAAAGGTGATAATTCAATGGATACCATCTCATATAGATATTAGCGGAAATGAAAGAGTAGATGCTTTGGCAAACCAAGCAATTGATGAGGGCCTACCGATACATATTGAACCATTTTACAGCGAATGTCTTTATAGAATTAAGCATCATTGTAAAAATGTGTGGCGGGAATATTTTGACCAGAGATCAAGGGAAAAGGGAATCTGGTATAGGACGATACAACCTGAACCTTTGAGTTTTTCTTGGATTGATAACTGTACTCTGAGCCGTAATGATACTGTGACTGCTTTAAGGCTTCGTTCCGGACACGTTCCGTTGAATGGGTTCGCATACTTAATGGGCAAGGTGCCGTCGCCTAATTGTACGGAGTGCGACTCCGTTGAGGATGCGTACCATATTATGATGGAGTGCGTAAGGAATGAGGCCTTTAGGAGACAAATTTTTGACAATATTTTTATGACGTATTCAGATGTAGGATTTTGTAATAGTATTCTGTCGTGCCCACTGTCGGAGTCGGCAAAACTACTGTATAAATTAGTATTGTGTGGTATAAGACGTCGCAAGTAATTGATTAATCTATGTAATTGTGGTACAATAGAGCGACATAGTCACATGGTGACTAAGCTCTTTAAATTAAGAAAAAAAAAAAAAAAAAACAACTTTTTCTCAGTGTTGCCAACATTTTGCGCTTTTTGTATGTTTCAAATAAACAATTTTTAACCCTTGCTTTCGCTCATTTTATTTGTATTTATGTTTTTAGACGTTTCTACCTTTTGTTTTGGCAAAATTTGCTCTATTCAAAAAATCTAGCTCTTTTTAGCTCGTCCGACTGCCCTTTTTCAAAAACCAAGGTGGCAACACTGCTTTTTCTATAAAATTTTACATTATAAGTTGGCAACCCTGGAAATTTATTTTGTCGCTGTGTGTGCGGGCTATAACGTAGTGATTATATACTCTTTGGTGCGGGCTCCCGCGGACAAAAGTCTCCCGGGTGGTGCGTCGCTACGTGCGCGCACTTTCATACCACAAACTAAATAGAGATGATACTCATACTAACCCATAGACTTGATGTAGGAGACAAAATAGTTGCGGAGACAAAGTTGCTCGTGCGTTCCCTCACGTAAAATGGGACTAATAGGAAAAAACGCTATAAAAACAATGTTCAGTAGGTACTGCCAGTCTGATATCCATGTTCTTATAAAATTAAAAAAAATTGAAATTGGTATTTTACGAGAGGTCATCCTTCATTTCATTTTAAATGGCGAAAGAAAACCAGTTACTTTACGTATACGGGCTTTTTTGCATATCAATAATTTCATATTTTTAATAAATAAATAATAATAAATCTATGTATAGCTACGTCAGGTAGCTACGGTGAATCTTTTGCTCTACAGTCTACACTCTCGCGAGGTTGAGCGAAAACGAAAGTGTGGACGAGTTCTTCGTTCTACTTCGCCTTCAGTTTCCTTTTGTCTTCTAACTTCGTATTGAATTTCATATCACTTTGTTTTTGCTCAACTTTTACAGAGTGTAGAACTAGCATTTTACCAATAATCCCAGAAAACATTCAAACAACACTGGGGAAGGACCTCCACCTTACAGAAGATCGTAGCCAAATAGCATTGGTCTCGGCCATGTTGTGTTCCGAGAGGTTTGGCAACGCGTGAGTGATACCCCTGGTATTGCAAGCGTCTATAGGCTACGGTGATGCTTACCATCAGGCGGGCCGTATGCTTGTTTGCCAACTTAGGCAAAACCAAAGGTAAGCGGGCCACCTGATGGAAAGTGGTCACCGCCGTCTATGGACATCAGCACACCAGGGGCATTATCAATGCGTTGCCGACCTCTGATGAAACCTCTAAATAGTCCCATGTCATGTAGTGCGAGTGAGAAACGATCTTCCGAATCTTCGCGTGGACACCAACAGAGGGTCAACGAAGTGGGGATGAGCCTATGGCGGGTGGTGCGAGTGCGGAATTTCTATTCTATAGGATATACTGAAAACCCTTACAGTATAAATAAATAAGACAAGTAAATGTAAACCTCTCAAATCTTTGTAAGTAAAAAAAAGACAGGAATCGCTTTACAGCTTTTAAAATGGAACCAACGAATTATTTATGACTCTTACGTTTTTCTTTACAGTAAAGTAAAAATCTATGAATTAGGCACAGTTTAAGAAATAAATACTTCGATACCATTTGTGAACATTCCAGAAGCAGTATACAGCAACAGACTAGATGAAAGATGCAATAACTAGCCAGCATAAAACCAAAAGTGCTCGAAATATCCGAAGCAAAATTGTTATAAAATGAATCATCTAAAAGGAATATAACAGAACTAAATGAAATTATTATTGTAAAATATTTCTAGACAGTATTTCCGATGGGAGAAGAGACAGTACTTCAGATTCTTTATTTCGCTTCTGATAAGTTACCATAAGCGAAATACCCCATCAGACATATCATTTCGATTTGTTGGCATCTAATATCATTCCAAGCATTCTAATATTTACTTTTTTATTTATTTACATCCCAATAGTTGGCTGTATTGGTGTACAACTTTAGTAGTTAATGCTAATACTTAAGTATCTCCAATATCATCAACTTACGTAGCTATAGTTCTGTGATGGAGAACAACCTCCGTCAATTTTTTGTGAAGTATTTTTGATTCTGTCTCCGAGTACATGTTCACTTCCAAAACATTGCTCGACGTCAATTCACCTTTTGGCAGCGGAAAGTGTGTGAGATCATAAACAAATTATTTTTAAATGTCCCTACGTGTGGATCACAATAATGAAAAGAAGTAAATCCATTATGCAGAAAAAAACTTGAACAAATTAAGCTAGCATACTGATTGAAAATAGTTAATGGAATATACACTCTGAAATCATACTCGTAGTTGGAAGGTAGAGAATAATATACAGAATACTCATAGGTTGTGTTTGCAGGTCGGTCATAGCTGAAGGCGCCTGACCTAATGTTATTCAGAACTGGCATAAAGCTGAACAATAAATAAGACGCCATCATTGCCACGATAAGGTATATAGTCATGTAGTGCGATAATATATGTGCACATAGTTTCATATGAAAATAAATAATTATGGTTTTGATACTTGTCGTATATATCGTTGTAGTGTCCACAGAATGTTCAATCAGTGGTTGATATGTATTAAAAAATCTGCGACCAACAATCAAGGAATAGCAAAGATGCTTTTAATAATTATTATGTAAGTTAAACTCCTTTGAAATACTATATATATTTTCGCTGTTGTTGTTTTCCATTCTTCCAGAGGAAAAGCACCAAAATCAAGATATGGCTGATCTTAATACAAGTAATAATAAAATGTAAATCTTTTTCGATATGGACTTTTTGTTGTTGATATGATGTTAATGTGGTGTGATCCAATTACCAAATAAAATTCTTCATATTAATGAACGAGCGATAGATATCCGTTGAGCGAAGTAACTGCCAGCCTTTGGGTCACCAGTGGTTTGTCGCAGCCTTTATCTATCGCCGTTCAGCGAGGTAACGCTGCTAGCATTTTGGGCACCCTGCCACAGGGACCATGTCTTTTTAATGCTTAGTTTTAGTTTTTATTGTTAGTTTAGTTTTTAATTTTTATTGTTAGTTTAGTTTTAATTATTTTATTTAATTTCATATTATTTAATTATGTATTTTACCAATAAAGATCCAATAAAAGATTCAGCCTATAAACGAGCTGTTACCCGCGGCTTCGTCCGCGTGAAATGTTCAAATAAGGATAACTCCTTTTCCTATAAATGAAACAAAGCCTATATTCTGCTCCAAGCCGAGCTCTATCTCCCTGTGAAAACAGGACTAAAATCCGTTCAGTAACCTAGAAGATGTGCGCGTTCAAACAGACAGACGGACAGACAATAAATTAAAAAAAAAATTTTTTTTCGCTTTTATTACCTTTTTCTAACTGTTCCCTCTCCATTTTTGTCAAATATGTTCAAAGTACAGACATATCGGGGTCTACTGTTTTATTATATGTATAGATTCGATGAACGTGAACGTTCTTTGGGACCGTATTCACTAGGTACGCTAGTATATACTAAATCTATGGTATTCACCAAATGTAAAAATAAAACACATTATTTAATTTTTACAGTAATTTATTATGAAAAAACTACAAAAGACGTAGCGTGCGTGATACGCGTTTTAATTTTAATTCCCAATTAAGTATCATTTTATCAATTATTTTCTTTTTTAGTTTCACAGTGACATCTTTAATGTGTAATTAACTAACCGTAAAAATCCGTTTCAGAAACTAATTGTAAATTTAATATAAAGTATGTAAGGGTATAAGTGATTACATTTATTATCCTAAACTAGTACTTTTCCCGCATATTCACGACCCACAACGCTGTGAAATGGAAGTGTATGGATGAAGTTATCACTTATAATAAATTCTTGTTGTTTTGTGATAAATATTATGTCTAGTTATAAAAACTAAACTAAATAAATAAAAAATAAAAACAATCTATTCAAGACTCATTATAATGCTTTCAAATAGAGGTGGAAAAGGAAGTGAATATAATGAACTTGGATTTTGGCATAACCACGGTAGCGTAAACTTGAGCTCGTGATTAATCAGATCTGTGTGTTATAGGTTTAATTCACAGCGTAATGTACAGTCGTTAGTTTTAGTGCATAAAAATTGTGGACTATGATATGGAATTAATAAATGTACATTACAGCAGCGTTGACTTCAAAACCCTTTCTGAAGAAAATTTGCTATAATTTTTTTTTCAGGGCGGGTCCCACTCGGAGACTATACTGAGTCGAGACAACATAAACACGCTGCTTTGAATGATATAACTAGGTCTTAAAGCGCTGTCCCACTGCTGCGCACGAAGAGGCTACGCACGTGTGTTAAGCTTTGCTTTGCAAGAGGATGTACGTGATTGTTTCCACTGCAACCCACGGGCACGTTAACCATCAAGTGACGTCATTGATACATGCATGGCTTGCTCAACATAGCTTAAAGGCGCGGTCCCACTGCTGTGCACGCTGCGCACGAACACGCTGGGCCACGTGGCACATTACAGCTGCGTGGATGACTACGTGGGTCTACGTTCCCACAGCGTGCGCAGCGATGTGCACGCTTTGTGGAACAAGCTGTGTACCGCATTCACTGCGTGCATGGCGTTGACAGCGCTGAGCTACGTTGAGCAAGCCACGCGTGTATCAATGACGTCACTTGATGGTTAACGTGTCCGTGGGTTGCAGTGGAAACAATCACGTACATCCTCTTGCAAAGCAAAGCTTAACACACGTGCGTAGCCTCTTCGTGCGCAGCAGTGGGACAGCGCCTTAACGCTGTCAACGCCATGCACGCAGTGAATGCGGTACACAGCTTGTTCCACAAAGCGTGCACATCGCTGCGCACGCTGTGGAAACGTAAACCCACGTAGTCATCCACGCAGCTGTAATGTGCCACGTGGCCCACGTGTTCGTGCACAGCAGTGGGACCGCGCCTTTATCCGTGTTTATTACCCGGCCAAATACGAAAGTCATTAATTCTATTTTTTATTATATTTACTAAAATATGTAACTGTTCATCTCTATTTGAAAATATTAAAATGCTTTAATGTTCCTGTCGTCTCTAAAGAATTTCAATATTGTACAAAGAGATTTCTTTGTGACGGAAGTGAATTTTGGAAATTCATTTATGATCAAGATTGATGGATGGAAAGTGAGTCAAGATACGGATAGACCTGCTCTGTAATAGCACGCTGGAGAGCACACTTATGAGTACGCTTAAAACTAGCCAGCTCTGCAGCTGTTCACATTTACCACTAATAAGTATGCTAATTTTATTCATACACCTTCACATTTGTTAGCAATAAGCATGCTTGTTTTAAGAAAACCTGTTCAGACGTGCTTAAAGCACGCCCCCTTCCACCCGCGCTACAGGTAGCGTGCTCGAAAATCGAACGGCTGTAGATTCGAGAGCACACTCGAAATAAGCATGCCTGTCACGTGCAGGGCGTGCTTTGAGCATGTCTGACAACAGATTTGCTTTAAACTAGCATGCGTATTGCCTGAAAATATGTAGTTACCGTCAGAATGGTTGGTGGCCTGTAACGTCAGGTATTAAGAGTGTATTAAAAAATTGCTATCTATTTGTTACTATTTGCTACCTTTTTCAAAAAGTTGCTACCTATAATATATTCTGAGAAATTTCAATTTTTTATTGACCAACCATTCTGACATCAGAACCATCGGTTGCCTCTTTGTTCAGTATGAAGGATATCGAGTTGCTGAAAGTGCGATGAAATTTAAAATCCCGTTTATATTATGTCTAAACAAACTATTAAAATGAGTTTCTTATCAGGATTTTAATTTATATACCCGACATACTATATGGCCGAGGCTCGCAATTTACATACAAAGCACATTGTTTCAACAAACTAAATAATTGCCGCACCGTACGTAATATAATAAGAATAAAACAATAAATCTATCGTTGGGATCGCTTGATACAATTTATTATCGCACTGTATCTCTCTACTTTCAATACTGTGCGGGCCTAAAGCAATTTTTTTTCTCACATTGTACGAAGAATGCATTAATTATTATAATTACAAGAAAGTAGTTAATAAAATGTGGCAGTTAAATATGAGAGTTGGAAAATGTGGCACGCGTTCGACACGCTTTAATGAGTTGAGGCGAAATGGACCGAGACTTTGGACATAAAGGAAACAAACAATAGTATGAACGTGGACTGTCGTTCACATTAGTTCTAAGCGCGACTAAGTGCAGCGTTAATTATTAGTTTAAGTAGTCGTAAAAACGGTGGCCCTCCACGCGGAAGCGGCGAAAACTTTTATTTCAACTTCACAGCTGTTATAACTGCTTACATACTTTGGTTTTAAAAATAATGGGATTTTAAAGATTTGTATGATGAAAAAAAATGCAATTATTGTATTAACACGATGTCAGAATGGTTGGTCAATAAAAAATTGAAATTTCTCAGAATATATCATAGGTAGCAATTTTTTGAAAAAGGTAGCAAATAGTAGCAAATATATAGCAATTTTTGAACACTCTTAATGCCTGACGCTACAGGCCACCAACCATTCTGACGGTAACAATATGTAGGTGTATGTTTGAAACAGTACGCTTATTGCTAGCAAATGTGAACAGTTGCAAAAAATGATAGTTAAGCATACTGATAAGTTTTCTCACTAGCGTACTATTACAGAGCATGTCGATCCGCACTTTAAGAATATGGTCTGCTTAAACAACTTAGTAACATTGAGTGTTTTGCTAATCAAGCATCGTTATCATTTATATACATAAAAAATCTAAATACCCGGTCTAATCCACCGTTATTACTTTCAGTCCATATAGCACTTAGCTACCTACCATAAAGGTACATGATATTATCGTCCATACCATCCACGTCGCGCTGATCGACCAGGGCTTGGCAGTGAACTATCAAGTGTAACGCCGCTTCCATTGAACAAATCATTGTGGGTCTACGGAACTGAAAGACGAACATAGTTTTTATAGCGAGAAAGGTTGAAAAGATATGGAAAAATTGTGATAAATTGATTTGGAGCTCGGTCTTCAATAAACGCCGTCCACGTCACGCCGTACGCCATTTCATAATGCTTAGTACAGAATTGTACTGATGTGGTCATTAAGACGCTGACTTCGTCGTATTTACGTCATCATAATATGACAGTTGACACGCTGTCGCAAGTCGGACGTGCGTACGGCGTTCATAGGAGACCATAGAATGAGTTTCGACTGACGTGGAGTGGACTGTGAATTGACCAATCTATTGTCGTAAATTTCACTTTGTGTAATTTGGTCTCAGTTCCGCCCAAGTCCGCCTTAGTCGAAACGTTTGTGGCGTGTTGACGGCAGCGAAGTCTGAAGCATGTCAAGCAGGTTTCATAGATTTGGCCTCACCACCACAAATACCATAGATGTGTATCAATCTAGCGGTACCCCTCGAGCGAGACTAAAAAAACAAGTGACAACGCTTAGTTCGTCCAATGTACCTCACGAATTTATTAACAAGATCCAATAAGCCGACAGCGCGCGTAATTCACAAAATTAAATTTAATATTTTCCACAATGAGAGTAGGTGTGACATGTTTTATATTAATCTACAAGTCATCGGTTTATTATTAAGGTATATTGTTTAGGGATCCCGCTAGATCGAACCACATACACCACAGACAGAAATTTCTAGCTTTAAGGTGATTCGTTTCCCACGACCTACAATTTTTTAAATGTATTAACAAATTGCAGCTCAGCTTTAATTGCACATTCTTAAGAATGCGATTCTCGACTATAAATAACCTAAATAAATTATGACTAGTAGCGCTTCTCTTTAAATTTGTTTACTTGTATTTGTCACAAATACACAGTCATTTCGGGGTTACGTAAACAAGGCTGGTCATATTCAGCTCCAGTAAAATTACCAAAAAGATACAACTTTAATGTTTTTTTAACATTTTTAAGTTTATTTTCCACCGGCGCGAGACGAGATGAGAATTGAAATTTTGTCGGCCCCTTTACCTTAAAAATTGCTAATAAATATCGCTCTGAGCATGTAGGACTGCATAGAAGATAGATAAGATTTAATTAAAAATAATATATATGTCAAAGACTTGTCGTTGTTTTTATTACATCAAGAAATATTTAAATCCTCGTCTCGATAATCCAACCCGTTTCGTTGGTAGAAAATCAACATCAATACATATGCGTAACAGCGATAACCGGGATTTTAATTTTCACCCAAATTAAAATCCCATTCATCTGCAAAAGCATACTCATCATCTAAAGTATGTTGGAATATATCGTTCAAAATACGTGTATGTTGTAAATCGTCTCTGAGGATTCTGTATAATTCCGGCAACCAATCCCTACCTCCATCTCCTCCGGCGGCTTCGTTCGGGCCGGGGGGGCGACGCCTTTCATTACCCCTAAAATATAAAAAGATTAGAACATTTTTAGCGTTTTAGCCTACTTCATTTATTTATCGTTTACAGAAAGATGTACTACGCATTAGCTAACAACCAAGCAAGCGGACCACCCACCTGATAGAAAGGGTATATTGGCGCTTATGAACATCAGCAATATCAATAATTATTGTTTATTAGTAAAAAAATATATACCTATCGAGTTGATATGAAGGGTCTATTGAGGCAATTAACTGCAAGAGGCCGGACTCCTCTGGTATTGCACCAGAAGGTACAGGGAATAAGGCATAGTTGTATCGATTGATACTATCTCTTGGGGAAGGCCAAGGCATAGGGTCGGCCGCACGGAACCCCGGAAGAATGGACAGTGGCAGCTCCTAAAAACATTACAAACATATCAAACAATTAATACGTACAAGAACATTAGTTAAATGTTAATTTATGTTCGCTATAATTAACTCTGTTCTTTTCTTACCTCTTCAAAGAGAAATTTCGCCATAGGCCGTATAACGCTCAAGTGGCGTACCAATTCTTTTGGGAGTCCTTGGAACATGGCCATTCTTTTTTCATTCCATTTCTTTACTTTCTCCTGTAAATAATAATATACATAAAAACCGGGCAAGTACGTGTCGGGCCACGCTCAATATAGGGTTTCGTATTTGCTGTGCTTTGCTTGTCTTCAATTGAGTCCAATATCAAATACTATCACATTTTGTAAGTTTTCATCAAAGAAATTTTATTTTCTAAGTTCGTCGGCTATTACTCGGTAACTAATAGAGCCTACTTAACAGTTATAGTTTTCATTGATGATTCAGAAATATGGACTACTACCAAATTTTTTTTCAAATTTCTAAACATAAGACTTTCGAAGATAAGGGGTCAAGAGGGAAATATTCCTTAAAAACAAAATAATTAACGAAAAACAAAATTTTGACTGTCAGCTTGACGTTAGATCAAACTAAGTGAATGAAAGAACGAAGCAAACGTTTCATTTTACGATTATCCTATAATAGTTGAATGCAAACGTGATTTTCGTGCTCCGTAAACACTAAAATATTATTTGCCAACGATGAGTACCTTCTTAGGTACTGCTTAATTTTATTTACATTCAAAGACACATTTTATTGTTGAATCGCGAGACCACATTTAGCCTGGCTTTGTTTATTTATTAAATAAGTTTTTTTTTTACTCAAGAACTATAAAGGCGGGTGGGTCTACTGCCAATGTTTTAAACAAAACATTGTTTTGTTCACCAAAAACACGTTCAGGCGGGTCTCCTGCTCCATGTTTTTGTACAAAACATTGTTTTGAATGAATGAAGTGAACTTAATGAAAATGTTTTGAAACTTGTGGTAGTTTATGCCTACAAATAATTTACATCATTCACGAATGAATGACAATGAATAAAGAGGTCAAAGCGTGAGTTGTTCATTCAATTTATGTGTTTTTGAAATAAGATTAGCTTTTTACAGGCTGAAACACATGAGTGTTTCAGGCTCATCGGAGTCATCCCAGCTCAGGCACCCGAATATTTTATTTCTATTATAATTATTTAGTACCTAAATTGTTTTAGTTACACAATAAGTGATTTAATAAAGATTTTATTTATTATTTATTTAATGATTCACAAAACTCATTTCAGCCGTACGCCATGTTGGTATTATATTTTTTTTACCATTCTCGCCAAATTAAACAGGATTTATAAAGCGAATATTGAATACCAATGAATTGAATTGCATTTCGTAAAGCTAAATGTGAGCACATAATTTATATAGTATACCTAACTGTTGTACATTTACTGCGATTAAATGAATTTGAATTGGCGCGGGTTCAACTCCCGCGCGGGACAAACATCTTGGAATTTGTGTTTGTTCTGAATTTGGGTGTTTTCTATGTATTAAAAGTATTTATTCACAATAATGCCTTATTTCAGTCGTCTGGTACCCATAACACAGGCAGGTTGAAGCCTAGCTTATTTTTCGACCATGTGGCCCTGTGTAAATTGTGTAGAATTGATTATTATTTATGTACTAGCTGCCCGGCCCGGCTTCGCCCGGGTACTGTTTCGTTTTTTTTTCAATCTTTCTGAGAGATTTTCTTAATATTTTTTCCGTAAGAACCTTGTACAGAGCATTAGAAAACTACAAAAAAAAATCAGCCAAATCGGTCAAGCCGTTTTCATGTTATGTCGTGACAACGGAAAACGGGTTTCATTTTTATAATAGATTAAATTCTTTAATGTGTAATGGATGTGCGAAATGTTATTCTGCCCTGTCTAAATGCCACAATGCCTTAGTAATATTCTTAAAAGTAAATACTGTGGTATATTGAAATACATTAATAAATATTGAGAATTTCGGTAATTTAATATGATGGAAAATATCCGAATATACTGGGTGTTTGGTATAGTATTGGACATGGGATAATGACAGAAAGGTGAGATGGTCTGCTTCTTGCTGAGCCAAAAAAAAATTTACCCTGGACTCATAGTTTTTATTTAATGTTTTTTTTTTATTTTCACCAAACTTTTTCCTTCCTGAACATAAAGTACTATAACTTTTTTTTAATAATAAATAAATAGAGACAATTCCCACAGATTGAGCTAGCCTCAAAGTAAGTTCGACACTTGTGTTATGGGAAACTAATTCAACAATACCATATTTTATAACAAATACGTATATAGATAATCATCCAATACTCGAAGCCAATCAGAAAAAGTTCGTTTTTCATCATGACCCGACCGGGATTCGAACCCGGGACCTCGCCTGGGTCGCCACCCAGCAGACCCACGTCTGGCGTGGTAATCATACGCCACGAAGTTTAAATGGATCAATTGGTCAGCTTATTTTTTTATTCTTATCTTAACTGTATGTAGCTTACTATTAAATTGATATTTGTCGGTTAGAGTTACCAGAAAAAATAATATGAGCCCTCAAATATCAAAACGACGAAAAGCCGAACGTATCACTTGGAACTGCTATAAAAAAATCTCTTTATATATAAACGAGAAATCACTGACTTGATTCATCACGAAATCTCCGAAACTACAGGTGCCATGAGTCTCAAATTTTGCACGGGTTTCTTTTGGGGCGTAGGTGCTCACTAAGAAAGGATTTTTTATAATTCCCACGGGAAAGGGAGTAATAAGACTGTAAGTGTTTTATCGCAGGTGCTCAACCTAGAAAGCTGAAATTTTGTATAGAGGTTCTCTTTATGACGTTGACAAGGACAAAAAAGTGACGAAAGGGAAAAAAAAAAGTGACGATTCGAAAGTGCTTGTAATATGCCTATTTGAATAAAAATATTTTGATTTGATTTGATTTGATTTGACAAAGATGGGGTTTTATACAATTCCCACGGGAAAGGGAGTAATAGGACTGCAAGTGTATTATCACAGGCGCTCAACCAGGGGGGTCCCACTCCGCAGTTTAGGTACGATTGACCGTGGGACCGGCCCGGCCGGTTAATCTCAAGGCTACCACCACTCGGCTCTCGCTCGTGCCGCTAGCTAGACGCATCGCGCGGACTCGGCCGCAGCGCGTGTCGAGTAAATAAAAAATGACAAACTATACGAAAACTAGGTACTACTGTTGTTTAAATAAATCAAAGGCGGAATCGGATATAATTTTTTTTAAACTCCGTACGGATAATAAAAGGTAAGTTATTTTGTTGAGTATTAATCATCACGTAAATAAACTGTAACTAAAGTAGGTGAATGAAATAGGCACATACCTAACTGGTAATTTAATATTCAGATTAAATTCTTCTTTAAAAGAAGACAACCCTAACGTCGTCAGAAGAGGTAAGAAATACGCGATAGAAAGAGACGCAACTTCTAGGTGATTATAACTGTAGGTTGTGTGCGCTGTGCGAGCTGAATTGCACCTTATTGTATCGTAGCGAGAGTCCCTATTTCTTTAATTGATTTTGCGGAGTGAATCTTCTGTACGTAGTACTATTATCTATTCTGTGGCTCAACCTAGAAAGCTGAAATTTTGTATAGAGCTTCTCTTTATGATGTTGACAAGGACAAAGATGGGGTTTTATACAATTTCCACAAGAAAGGGAGTAATAGGACTGTAAGTGTTTTATCGCAGGCGCTCCACCGGGTTCTCTTTATTATGTTGACAAGGATAAAGGAATTCGGAATAATATGACTACACGTGTATTATCGGGAGCGCTCAACCTAGAAAGCTGAATTTTTTTATAGAGATTCCCTCTATGATGTTAAGAAGGATAAAGATGGGATTTTATGAAATTCCCAAGGGAAAGGGAGTGATAGGACTGTAAGCGTATTATCGCAGGCGCTCAATCTAGACAGCTGAAATTTTGTATGGAGGTTCCTTTTATGATGTTGACAAGGATGACGACGGGATTTTTTTAATTCCCACGGGAACGGGACAAATAGGACTGCACGTGTGTTATTGTGGGCGCTCAACCTAGAACACTAGAATTTTGTATTGAGGTTCCCTTTATAAAGTAGACAAGGACTAAGACGTTTTTTTTTTATTCCTACAGATTCAATTATCGGGGGCGCTCAACCAAGACAGCTGAGATTTTGTATTGAGGATCCCTTTAAGAAGTGGACAATAAATAAAGACAGGGTTTTTTAAAATCCTACGGGAACAGGAATAATAAGACTACGTGTATTATCGGGGGCGCTCAACCTAGAAAGATGAGATTTTGTATTGAGGTTCTTTTATGATGTAAAGTCGGGATTTTTTTAATTCCCATGGGAATGAAATAAATAGGGCTGCACGTGTGTTATTTTGGGCGCTGAACCTAGAACGCCTAGATTTTGTATTAAGCTTCCCTTTATAAAGTACATAGACAAGGATAATTATATTAGTGAGAACTTGTAATTATATTAGTGAGAACTTGTAATTATATTAGTGAGAACTTGTAATTATATTAGTGAGAAAGAAGAGATTGCCTTTATGATGTTGACAAGGATAAAGTCGTTTTTTTTTTATTCCCACGGGAACGAAATTATTGGAATTTTCGCTTGACAACGCGGGCGGAGCCGCGGGTAAAAGCTAGTAACTAATAAATTATAGCATTCACTGTCAAAATAAAGAAGAAAAAGGAGATTAATGTGGAATTAACATTAAAATTCGTTTCAGAAAGTGGCTGTTACAATAGGTCTATTGTCAGAGCCAAAACCATGGCAAATTACCTTAAACTCTGGCTTTTCATCAAATTCTTCCAGTACTGCTATGGCATTTTGAGTGAACCAAGCAAGCACATCCGGCTCTCGCCACTTGGACCCTGAGAGCTTCGCATAGATGTGTGTCCAGTGAAGCAAATACTTTGGTGTCGTTCGTTCACCCGTTCTATAGAAGCTATGAGAGAGTATGCGCTCATTTTTAGTACCGGTGACATTCAGCAACTTGGTGACTACGCTTGGAAAATGAAAGATTGCGTCTTTCAATAACGAATTCGCCAGTGACATGTCGCCTGCAACAAATATTTTATATGATATGCACAGATAATTTATGATAGGAACGTCTTATAGCAGTACTATTTTAATATTTCATCGAGTTTTCGTACCACAAGGTCTTTAAAACAAGCTTGAAACAATATTACTTTTTTCAGCAATTTTGGTGACGTCACCTCTATTTCGTTCATTCAATTCGTACCATGACGTGACTTTTGGCCAGTAGCATTATTGTTTTAATGTCAAATTTAGTCATCTTATACAAGTTCCTCTTTCGCAAATGATACAACATTATTTACTATTATTTGCTCAAAAAAGTAAAGTAAATCAAATTATTTTCGATAAAACAGGTCTTAATAGGTCTTCAGGATTAAAATAGGTCGTTTTTTATCCACTTAAAACTAAGTAACATAAATCAAAACTACTTATATGGCTCCTCTTCACAATGGTCCATGATGGCTCATCAAATGATCGTCCATCATCGCCACCATGATCGGGCAACTCTCTACACAATCGTGAATTCAATAAAAAAAACAGCGCCCTCTGGTGGCGGATATCAGAAACTACGTTATCTATATATTTAAAATGCTTTGTCCTGACTGACTGACTGACTGAGAATCAACGCACAGCCTAAACCGCTCATCGTAAAAATCTGAAACTTGGAGGGTGGATTGTTTGTTTAGGGTAGGCGTCCGATAAGAAAGGATTTTTCGAAATTCTAACTCTAAGGGGGTAAAAAAGGGGGGCAAAGTTACTATGGGACAACTTGATTCCTTGGTCCAATCTACTTCAAATTTGGCATAAAAATTGTTTAAGAGAATTGATGGAAGACGTGATTCTTATATTATTGAAATTCTTGAAAAAAATGCATTTTGTGGGTAATTTTCTTCCGAGTTGATATCAATACTCATACTCCTTAGTGCTTTAAAGATTTCAATTTACATTTCATTTTGACATATCCGTGAAATGAAGTGTGTCATCTGTCATGTAATATTTTTGTAAATTGTGAATATTCAAATTCAAATTCAAATTCAAATTCAAATTAAATTTATTTTGCTTGAATACAGGTTACAGAAGAGGTTTTAAGTGGTATTGTACTTACATACATACATAGTTTCTATGCCATATTCTACCATTACGGTATGCAAAATTAAATAGGTAGCTAAATAGTTACAATAATTATAGTTACAGATAAATTACTAAACATTCTTTGCTAATAAAATAAATTTTAAAATTAAATAATACTGAATCCGCCATAAATTCATAATAGTATAGTACACAATTTAGGGCTTGTCACATAAATATTCTTTAATTGTGTAATAGGATTTGTTGATTAGCATATTCTTAACCTTATTCTTAAAAATTACAATGTCATTAATTTCAATAATGTTCTTGGGTAGCTTATTGTACAATCTAGGTGCCATTATAAATATGCTGTTATTGTACATAGCAGTTCTGGACAGCGGAATACAAAGTTTGTGACTATTGCGGGTGCCTTTTATGTTATCAAACAAATTATAGTTTGATTTCACAAACAAAATGATTTCATAACGTCGTCGTACTATTTATTTCGTGATCTCGGAAAAACAGCTAAAATTCTAACTACATCCTAGCGGACTGAATCATATTCATCGATAATAAACAGTAAGTAATTAAATTTTATAATATTTGACAGGGTTCAAGTTAAATTGGTTAATGGTTAAATGGCATATTGATATTGTCTCTTTCTCACTTATAGGAAATCTCATTACGTCGACTCGCTCTAATATTTCGTAGTGTTGTTGTAGGGATGGTTGTAGGCTGAGGTTGTAGGTATTGAAATACCGATCTACTTATAATTTTTTTTTACGGAAGTGGATGGAAAACATGCTCAGGAATATGGATCATTTGATGTTAGGTGATTGCCGTCGACTATGGAGCACATAGATTCTAGGGTCCCTGACCCGTTGCCGACCTATAACAGGAAAAAACAGGATATAGCGAGAAATAGTATAAGGACGGAGCTAGATTTTTTTTATATCACAAAGGTGGCAAACAAGAATTTCGGATATTTCACTCTCCGAACGGAACGCATGGCTGCTTCACGTCAATATTCTGTAAAAGGGTGGCACTTCACCGGTCGGGCTAGCCTATTTCATAAACTCCAAAGATTGTAATGAGAAGTACCTATATAAATAGAAAAATAGTCATCTATACATATGAAAATATTTTGTCTTGATCGTAGAGACCTGAAGCCTGAAACCTGGGTGTGTTCTGAAAAGTGTGGTGTATGATATAGGCAACCGATAAGAAAGGATTTTTTTTAAATTCCCACGGGAAAGCGGGATAAACGCAAACGAAGTTGCGCGGGTTTCTCTAGTTGTCTATAATAATCCAACAGTAATCGGCGATTTGTAGACGTGCACTCAATCATGGGCCATCATTCCTTTGATGTACCGACACAATGCCGATTCCGCACGATCATACGCGATGATAGCCGATCACAGACATTTATGCCCTCTACACTATCGTGCGTGCGTTTAGTCGCCCATCAGTGCCCATTGTGAAGCGGAGCCTTTACATTTCAAATTTTTTACGCTTGTGACAGCGTGCGTTCCTTTCACGATTCAAGTCACAATGTAGATTCGGTTTCATACTTATTCATCAATATTTTCTTTAACTTTAAGCGCATTTTTGAGATACTAGTGTATATTACGTATTAAGTTACATAAATATACTTAATTTTCCAAAAACAAACATTTAAAATTAATTCACATTAACTTTTTTACTTCTATTATTATAAATTATAACTTAAAATAATCATGTTACAGAACGTCATTCATTTGAAAGAGATGGCGCTATATATTTGATATAGCGCTGTTTCTTATTAGCCTTTAGCAGGGAATAGGAATAGACAATGTCATCAAATCAGTCGTTCTTTCACAACACTAAATAGGAATAAAATACTATTGCGCGGTAGAGGTCATGGTACGAAAACGAGTAATGTTATTATAAGCTTGAAACAAAACTTCCTTGAAATAAGATTGTTTTACAAAAGCTTATGGTTGGCCTGCAGGTGGTCGAGTCTTTTCGTAAGAACCGGTTCGAACCCCGCTCGAAATACATATGATATACCTACCAATAAATATTTACTCACCTTTATTTTTTTTTATAATATGGAAATTTGCCAGAGCATTTGAATATCTTATATTAAGCACAAATTCCAATTGCCTTGTAGTTTTTCCATGCTCAAACATATCTATTAACCATTGGTATTCTTTGGCTCTCAACGCCAGTGTATCCACGACAAATATCACCGCCAAGGGATCATCGGGATCAAGGTTGAGCAGTACTTTGGCCAACTCGAGGGCCGTCCGATGGCAAGCACTGTTCGTGAGCATGTACATATATTTCAATAAAGATACGTGAAATACACGATTTTCTCTAAACTTGTATTGTAAACGGGTGTTAATCTGAAAAATTTAAGTAATTTGATTAGATAACAATGATTAATTATGCTTTCTCAATTAACGTACTACCACAGAATTCATAATAGTACTAACGTACAGAATGGCCACTCCCCGCCCCGCACCAAAACGGGCGACCCCGACCCCGACCCGGCGAATGCTGCGGGAGGGGTCCCGCAGCATTCGCCCACAACGAGTGGGGTACTTGAAAGGCATTGTTATATGGCGTGTCAAAATGTCAAATGTCAAAATTTTCATAGTTTCTGGGTAATAGTGAAAAATCTCTATAAATGCTGAAATATTGTGTAGGTACATTTCTTTCGAATGAATCAAGGTAAGCAACAAAAACTAGATCTAGTCTAGATTGGACGAGATAATGATTTTATAGCAGTTCTAGGTTGGACTAGATAATAATTTTTTTGCGTTTTCACCCGTGATTCTAATTTAGTATCGTAATTTTCTAAGAATAAAAATAATAATTGATCTTAGTTATATTTACATAGACAGCGCCATAAGCGCACGGCGGTGAACTTACTTTGTGACAGCGCTCATAATAGTTATCTTTTTAAAGTGAATCCAGTGAGGTGTAGATCGATAGTTATGAAACTATTATGTTTGCAATTATGTGGCGATATAGATTTTTAGATGTTTTTTATATCACAAGATTTAAATCTCGTACATACCAACCCTGTCGTGCTAAAACCGGTAGGTATTCAAAACTCATTCGTTGTATGACGTGTCCGGGGTGTGGTACTACTACTATTTTTAAAGATAACGATACATAAAGCAAAAAAACAAATATCTTGAGACTTATGTGAAATTTAAATTAAAACGTTTCAGAAACTCGCTGCAAATCTAGTGATAGTGTGTGTTTGTGTTTGTTCATTTATCATGTCAAAAAAGCCAATGGATGGGATAGTTTAAAGTCTGGAACACGACATAGACTAATTTTTATCCCACAAAAGAAAAAAAACAGTGCAAACAGGACACAACTCATTGGCAATTCCCCTTCATCATGCGGGCGAAACTTCGCATAACAAAATTTTTATAATTAAAAGTTTATTTATTTAAATAAAAGCCTTTGGGTAATAAGTTTGGGGTGGGTCTGTTTATCGGAAAAATTTATCTAAAATATGGACAATATATTCAGCTATATGGGATCAGAAGTTCCAGTTAGTTTATATCATCGTGTGAATAATGGAAACATAAGCAGAAATAGGCAAGACAATTTACAAAGTTTACTTACATCGTTCAATCGAAAAGATGGATGAGAGACGAACTGTAGATACGCTATGGCCTGTTCAAGGAGCGATCTCGCTTGACCAAAGTCTTCAAGTTTAAAAAACATATCAGCACCCTGTAAAATTAATACAATTTTGTACTTAATAGAAAACTTACATTGCTTATGCAAGGTCAGTTAGATTTTTAATGACAAAACTTTCGCATAGGATTTACGCTTTCGCAGCTTATAGCAAATGCATGAAACACATGAATAACACGAGCGCGCCGGGCGTTATAATTGCTATAACACAACGAAACTGAAGGGCTCCACACAATACAAATACGCGGCGTAGCAAAAAAATAAAAATATTCATGGATGCGCAGAGTAGTGGATGTCGCGAAATATTTTCCATACAGTCATATATATACATATATTTCATTTGTGCAACAAAAGGACTGACCTGGCCCTGTTCGAGGCTACATATAAAAAGTTATTCATTCGTCCTGTCTGCGGTTCGATTAAATTACAGTTTACATAAAATTACACTCGCATAGCATTGTTAAACGTATCCAAAGTTTGATGGCTGGATATACACAGGTATATACGCCAGTGGTAGTCGCATCCCGCCGCTTACGGCTAACCAATGGCTTGTAGCGCTTAGCCATTGCTTTACATATGTTTATTATTATTAACGAAACCAGGCTAACTTGGATAGCGTTTTCTGTGTGCTACCCAGTGGGCATTTCAAAAACTCCTGCCTTATCACTTGTGTACACATCATTTATCTCTATGTGAAAGGTTTTAGGCTGAACGTTAATAAGTCCAGACAAGCCTTTCTTTATATAAATATGAACTTCGCATGTGCGTTTTACTTTAAAAAAATAATTAATAAAAATATACAAAAAATTATATTTCGCATTTGAGAGAGAAGTAAGTCAAGTCACTCAAGCAAGAAGGAAAAGTGGAAATTTTATTAAAGGGTGTTCTTTTATAACAACCATTAATGAATTACCTCAATGAGCTCCTCAACGTGCATTTGTTGCAGTGCCTGGTGGACGGGCACCATCCAGGAGTCTCTTTGAAGGAGTAAAGTATTTTCTACATATGCCTTGTGCATCCTTTGATAGTCTTTATTATGGTTAAAAACAAAGTAACGTTTTCCATCTTCAATTTGGTCTACTGACATACTTAGCCCTGAAAGAAACAGGCACACATTATTTAGATTTTATGAGATCATTACTTCTTAGTTCCTTATCCATGTGTTTTCCTTCAATTAAGACGAGTTGCAGAAATGCATTTTCAAGTCATTGGCACATAAAATTATACCTGTCACAGTCAAACTAAAGAAGAAATAAAAAAACCGGGCAAGTACGTGTCCAATATCAAATTCTATCACATTTGTAAGTTTCATCAAAGAAATTTTATTTTATAAGTTCGTCGGATATTACTCGGTAACTAGTAGAGCCTGCTTAACCGTTATAGGTTGAGCACCTGCGATAATACTCTTACGGCCAGTTCTATGTTAACTGGACGCCCAAAAAATGAAAACGTCGATTACTCGACCATCTCATTGACCTCCCACAATATTAGAGGTCAGACTTAAGTGGACAGATGTTCCTGAGCGACGATCACTGACCAATTAAATAGACCCGTGAAGATACATTTTGTTCCGACAGTTTTGATATTTTATATAATCATCCCCGCTTTCCCTTGGGAATTTTGGAATGTAGAATACTTAAAAACCTTCCCCTTGAATCACTCTATCTATTTAAAAAAAACGCATCAAAATCCGTTGCGTTGTTTTAAAGATTTAAGCATACATAGGGACACACAAAGCAAAAGCGACTTCATTTTAAACTATGTAAAGAAGATATACACTTTATTAATTGAAAAATCGATAGTCGATTGTGGTAATAAAACATGTCCCTTCACTGTAGCAAAAAAAAATATAACTTCGATGAATTGTTGAGTTTTTAGTCTGTGGTTTCCTGTTAATAGTCGATCGTGGTAATAAAACATGTCGCTTCAATATATAATTAATTATGGAACTTCATTGGTGTGCATATGTCAAATATTAAATAAAGATTTGGAAAGCTACAACTTACCAACTCTTGGCAATTTTTCAAATTTTTCAGGAATATGTATTATTAAGCCTCGTTTGTTCATTCTATCAATATTTGGTTGACGTTTGCGTTTCTTATTCTTCTCTTCTTCGTCAGAACCAAATACTCTATTTAATTCATTAGTTACATTTAAGTGCTTATTTTCTATTGTGAATGGATTAACTGTGTCACTCTGCATTGAATCTTCAGCGTTGACTGGTGCAACATGTGTTTGACTCGTCGACATTGGAAACATTTCTTGTATTTCTTTAAGAGATCTCTCTATTTCGTCCATCTAAAATAACAAAAGTACCTAATATAAGATGGGGTTATTAATATACAAAGCAAATCAGCCTATAATACCCGTTTTTGTCACTTTCATTCTTGGGGAGAATTGAATCAAGTGCGAATGAAACCAACCAAATATGTTGTAGTTAATCTTTGATTATTCATTATATATTAGACCCATACTACCTACACAAATGGTTATTAAAAAGTAACCATTGTTTTTGCCACAGTTTTTGTATTATTACACACATTATTATATCTATTGGATTGGGATTGGATCAATTTACACATATGAATAAGTTACAAATTTCTGTTCACAATTTTCTATGTGCAATCAGAGTATACGTTATTACGAATTATAAAAAGAAAATTAGAAACTTCAGAAAGTCAAGACATCTGATTTAAAGCAATCACTACAGCACATGTTACTATTCACATTAATATTACAGACTTAAGGCTAAGTTTGTATGACCGCGCTCGCGCGGTTGGGGCGTTCACATGACGGCATTATGTAAGGCGCGCGGTGCGGAGCGCGCTGAGCGTTGGCGCGCGGTAGACGATAATCACCGTTTACTTTGGTCATAGACCGCGCGGTTAGTAGTTCCGCGCGGTTCATATGAACTTAGCCTAAGTGAACATTTTCTTTGAATAAACTGTTAGGAAAAATGTTTAAGCTTTGAACAAAGTCCCACTATATACACACAGTTTTCAAACAAATGTTCACTTGAATCTGTAGGTGCATAGTGATCTTCATGCAGATTTTTTCTAACCTCAAAATTAGCCATATGTTTCTTTGCCATTTGTTTTGATTTACGTTTCTTTTTCTGATTTTTCTTTGAACTTGATGGGCCTGGAGTATTCGATGGTGGGGCATCTTCTTCAATTTCTTCATTCTCCGTTTCATGTTGTGAAGAGTCCGAGCTGGCAATCAGCTAAGGCAGTTACAAAAAAATTGTTACATATATTTGACCACAAGTCATTGACTTGACACACAACAAGATTGGCAAAAGTGTCTAAATGGTCACAACTGCTCTATTATCTTTATTTTCACTGCAATGACACAAACTTTTTGTGCAGTCTTTTCTTCTTTTCGTTGTGCTTCCGTTAGTGTCAACTGCTGATAACTAGTATTAGTGTTTTCAAATCAAATCAAATCAAAAAATGCTATATTCTGTAGACCTCGCGGGCACTTAGACACGTCACTTACAATGAATATCTGTATTACCTAAATAAATTATGCTACTCTATAAACTACCAAACTTTCAAGTCTCCTAACGGTCATTTACTTGATGACTGTTACATATCTAGTACAATTGGTATGCCCCCCGAAGAACGGAGGAGCTCATAATTGGGCAGTGAAAACCACATTTCACTTGTTATGCTGAATAATAAATAAATACTACAGTATGTACAGTCGTTAGTTTTAGTGCATAAAAATTGTGGACTATGATATGGAATTAATAAATGTACATTACAGCAGCGTTGACTTCAAAACCCCTTTCTGAAGAAAATTTGGTATCATTTTTCTTTAGGGCGTGTCCCACTCGGAGACTATACTGAGTCGAGACAACATAAACACGCTGCTTTGAATGATATAACTAGGTCTTATAGCGCTGTCCCACTGCTGCGCACGAAGAGGCTACGCACGTGTGTTAAGCTTTGCTTTGCAAGAGGATAAATAAATAAATATATAGGGACAATTCATGCAGATTGAGCTAACCCCAAAGTAAGTTCGATACTTGTGTTATGGGATACTAACTCAACGATATTCTATTTTATAACAAATACATCTATATATATAAAATGCTTTGTCCTGACTGACTGACTGACTGACTGGCTGACTGACTGAGAATCAACGCACAGCCTAAACCGCTCATCGTAAAAATCTGAAATTTGGCAGGTAGAACTATTATAAGACGTAGGCCGATAAGAAAGGATTTTTCGAAATTCGAACTCTAAGGGGGTAAAAAAGGGGGGTAAAGTTACTATGGGACAACTTGATTCCTTGGTCCAATCTACTTCAAATTTTGCATAAAAATTGTTCAAGAGAATTGATGGAAGATGTGATTCTTATTTTATTAAAATTCTTGAAAAAAATGTATTTTGTAGGTAATTTTCTTCGAGTTGATATTAATACTCATACTCCTTAGTGCTTTTGATTTCAATTACATTTCATTTTGACACATCCGTGAAGTGAAGTGTATCATCTGTCATGTAATTATAAATTGTGAATATTCAATCATAATGTCGTCTATTTATTCTGTTTGTGATATCTAAAAAACAGCTAAAATTCTAACTATGTATAAAGCGGACTGAATCATATTCATCGATAATAAACAGTAAGTAATTAAATATTAAATTTATAATATTTGACAGGGTTCAAGTTATATTGGTCAATGGTTAAATGGCATACATTTTGATATTGTCTCTTTCCCACTTATAGGAAATCTCATTACGTCGACTGGCTCTATTATTTCGTAGTGTTGTTGTAGACTGAGGTTGTAGGTATTGAATTACCGATATACTTATACATTTTTTTTACGGAAGTGGTTGGAAAACAAGCTCAGGAATATGGATCATTTGATATTAGGTGATTACCGTCGACTATGGAGTACATAGATTCTAGGGTCCCTGACCCGTTGCCGACCTATAACAGGAAAAAACAGGATATAGCGAGAAATAGTATAAGTAATGAGTTAGATTTTTTCTATACCACAAAGGTGACAAACAAGAATTTCGGATATTTCACTCCCCGAACGAAACGCATTGCTGCTTCACGTCAATATTCTGTAAAAGGGTGGCTCTTCACTGGTCGGGCTAGCCTATTTCATAAACGCCCACTCCAAAGATTGTAATGAGAAGTATAAAAATAGAAAAAAAAATCTATACATATGACAATTTTTTGGGTGTGACCAACCGATATGAAAGGATTTTTTGAAATTCCCACGGGAAAGGATAAACGCACACGAAGTTGCGCGGGTTTCTCTAGTATATATGTATATTTAAACATCCAAGACCCGAGGCCAATCAGAAAAAGTTCGTTTTTTCTTCATGACCCGACCGGGGATCGAACCCGGGACCTCCTGGGTGGCGGTCTGGCGTGGTAACCATTACGCCACAGAGGTCGTCAATTTAAATTGTATAGGAAATGAATACTTATAATAATATACAAAAATATTTTTTTAATTTGTTTTAGTATTACAACTAGTACGACAGTTTTTTTATATATTTCATTCACAAACTGCTCATTTATATTTTATGTAGGTACTTTACTTACAGATAAAATACTGATGGCTACTGTTGGATTTATGATTTACTACCTGTTACCCGCGGCTGCGCCCGCGTGGTCAAGGGAGAATGTCATTGATATTTCCCATGGGAATCTCTTTATCCCGTGGGAAATAAGTAGCCTTATGTCGCTCTCTAGACCTTAAATTTATTATCCCCGTTAAAAATTATGTTATCCTTTTTTTCTCGTGGGAAAGAGATGTTTTTCCGGGATAAAAAGTAGCCTATGTCACACTCCAGACCCTAAATCATCTCTGTTAAAAATATCATGTCGGTACTTCGGTCTCTTTCGACGTGAAAGAAGAACAAAAAAATATATACTTTATTTTTTCCCGTGGGAATAATATGTTTTTTCGGGTTAAAAAGTAGCCTATGTCCCTCTTCAGACCTTAAACTATCCACAATAAAAAATCATATCAATCCGTTCATTACTCTCGAGGTGAAGAGAGTACAAACAAACAAACTAACAAACAAACACACTTTCACATTTATAATATTAGTATGGATTTATAATTATAAATGGTTTAATAGAAATAAAAATATAATCTTACTCCAGCATATGCGTTTGTGCGAGTCTCCGGTGCCAAATCATCATCCGAGTCACTGTCAGGTGGTGGTAAGGTGTTACCCCCAGCAAGTTTTCGTATATTGCGAGACGACATCTAGGTCCCACCTAAAAGGCAAATGTAATAAATAGGTAGATAGTATCTTATGATGTTCTGTTCCTGTATACCTGGCACAAAAGCTTTAAAATTCAAAAATACTTTATTATGTGGGCCCTCAAGCCCTCACAGGCACTTAGACACGTTATTTACAATGAGAGTGTTAGATATTTCGGATTCATTCTGTCATGGATTACTGAAAAAGAAGCATTATGTACGAACTACGAAGGTGCTAAACTATATAATGGATTGCCAAATAATGTAAAAGGAGCTAAGACCATGTTCACTTTCAAAAAGATATTAAAATTCCTCATCTATACTAATATTATAAAGAGGTAAAGTTTGTGTATTTGTTAAATTGTAAGGGGTAATCTCAGGATCTAAGGAACCGATTTTAAAAATTCTTTCACCAATAGAATGCCACATTATTGCTGAGTGTCATAGGTTATATAAAAAACCAAAAAATAAAAAGGCTCTATACTAATATTATAAAGAGGTAAAGTTTGTGTATTTGTTAAATTGTAAGGGGTAATCTCAAGATCTACTGAACCGATTTTAAAAATTCTTTCACCAATAGAAAGCCACATTATTGCTGAGTGTCATAGGTTATATAAAAAACCAAAAAATAAAAAGGCTTTTAACATTATGCCCAACGAAGTGGGCACGGGTCAGCTAGTTTTAAATATAAAATAAAGGCCCTGATCGACGTCCCTCCTTCCCGAGCCTATACCGCGGACCGCGGTTAGAAAGAACGACGGTTCGGTTTTACTCGCGGCTCATTAGTGCTGATTGACTAGCGAGCAAAACGTCGCGCCTGAATGAGAGAGGTAACATGTCTTGTTCTGAATCTGAAGCTTTGTGTTATCTCGCCATCTCGCTTTACATGACGAGCAGAGTAAAAATATAGCAAAGTGTTTAAACAGCGATTTTGCAGTGATACACCGGCGAGCTTTACTGCCGACGCCGAGTCATAAAACCGCGGTTTTACTCGCTCGTCAATCTGTTCTGTTGCGAAATCGAACGGACACTTTGCTTTGCTTGATGCGTGCTACCGTCAAGTTTTTATCATTTTTAAAACTGTTCTTAAATTACGTTTTTGGTACTTTAATTTCTTATTTTTATGAGTATTAATACATTGTTTTTGTAATCACGTAAATATTTGCTGAGCAGCAGCTGTGTTTAGAGTTTAAAATAACTAAGTTACTTAAATGTTATGTGTTCAATAATGGTGCAGTGTCACAGAATAGATAATAGTGGCAGTGTTCTTAATTACTACGATGCGCAAGCGAGTAGCATCCAACGCGTTGAATGCGGGACAGTCCCAATAGTCTCGTGGAAGTAATTGCAGGACGGACGGACGCCACAGTGGGAACCCGCCTAAGAAAGCCATCTCATAAATACTTTTTCAAAACTCTGCAGCTATATGTATTACTCAAATTGTAGCTATAGAGTTACTCTATTATTATTTATATAGATAAATTCTTTGACTGTTCGTATTTTATAGCAAAGAGCATCTAAAGTGAGGGAATGAAAAGTACAAAAAAATGAAATAGCTAATTTTAATTTGTTCAGTATGATTTTATAGTGTCATAACAATAGAAGTTATTTATTTAAGTGTGATACCATTTTAGAAAGCTCAGAATATGTATTTTACGATAAGATAAAAAAATATGCTGTTTTTTTAATATTACTTCATCAGGACACATATACCATCACAAGTACTGTTTTAGTGTCTCAAAATTTCAGCTGTAATTTTGACAGTTGCCGAAGCTTGCCGAAGTTCTGTTTTTGTGTTATTTTATGGGAAATATAAGTAATATATAGGCTAAACTATAGAATATGACCCGTCGAGTTCGATGCCCCTGATTTTTTTGCAATTAGATAACAGTATCTAGAGTCACTGTGCGAAGTTTCAAGTTACGGAACAATAAAGTTTTTTTGAAAAAAAAAAAATAAAATTGTATTATTTTCGAGTATTATGGAGGTGTCAGACGTATTTTGACAGCTATAGATTACGTTCACTGGCATTATCAAACGTTTTGTTACACATGTTGATTTCCTTCATACACACTTTTTTATTTTTTTATTATTATTTTGACCCAATTTACTTAAAAATTAATTATACTTTAATTATTACTTTAAATACGCTAATTCATTTATTAAAATATGCTAAATTATTTATTGTAACATCACTTTTGATTTTAACAAATTATAAAATGTGACATAACAAAACGCAAGTACGGCCGCCATTTTGTTGCGTCACTTGCGTCAGTCAATTTGATTTTAGATGAATGGGATATGGTGGGTTAGGTTAGGGTTAGCTTGTGATGTTCCTGGTCGAGCTCTCGTCCTGGCTCTGAAGGAGTTAGAGCCCCAGCTGAGGGGGCTCTTCACGGCATGTCTCGAGCAGGGTCAGTTTCCCAGTGTGTGGAAGGAGGGGAGGCTGGTCCTGCTCAGAAAGGAGGGGCGCCCCGCGGACTCGCCGTCCGCGTATCGGCCCATAGTGCTGCTCGACGAGGCGGGCAAACTTTTTGAGCGTATTATCGCAGATCGCCTCGTCAGCCACTTGTGCAGGGAGGGGCCGAACTTGGACGACAACCAATTTGGTTTTCGTCGGGGGCGCTCCACCATAGACGCCATCATGCGCGTGAGGGCCCTGGCGGAGGAGACGGTGTCCCGGGGTGGGGTGGTGCTGGCGGTATCCTTGGACATCTCCAACGCATTCAACACCCTACCCTGGAGTTGTATTCGGGAGGCTCTGAAATACCATCGCGTGCCTCCCTACCTCAGTCGCACAGTAGGGGCTTACCTGGAGGGCAGATGCGTCACCTATCGGGGACGCGACGGTGCCAGTCGGCACCTCATGTCGTGCGGTGTTCCGCAGGGATCGGTCTTGGGACCGCTCCTGTGGAACATCGGCTACGACTGGGTGCTGAGAGGCGAACTCCCGTCGGGCGCCAGCTTGACGTGTTATGCGGACGACACGCTCGTAACTGCCCGGGGGAGCTCGCACAGGGAAGCGACGTTGATAGCCACGACTGCGGTGTCACAGGTGGTGAACCGCATCCAGCGCCTGGGCCTGGAGGTGGCCCTAAACAAGTCGGAGGCTATGGTGTTTCATGGTCCCCGACGTGCGCCGGCGCCGGGATCACACATCGTGGTCAGCGGGGCCCGGATAGCTGTCGAGTCCACCATGAAGTATCTGGGTTTGGTGCTCGACAGCCGATGGGAATTCGGGCCCCACTTCCGGCGGCTGGCGCCCAAGCTGATGGGCGCAGCGGGCGCGCTTTCAACGTTGCTTCCCAACTTGGGGGGCCCGAGTGCCGCCTGTAGGCGGTTGTACGTGGGAATCGTGCGGTCCATGGCCCTGTATGGGGCCCCTGTGTGGGCGATGGACATGACGACCAGCACTCTCGCCATTCTGCGCAAACCGCAGAGGGCGATGGCCGTCAGAGTCGTCCGCGGGTATCGCACGATTTCCTACGAGGCGGCTTGCGTCCTGGCCGGATCCCCGCCCTGGGACCTAGAGGCGAAAGTACTCGCGTCATTATATCGATGGCGCGAGGAAGAGCGGGCACGGGGCTTGAGGCCGGTGCAGCGGCAGATCGCGCTGCGCCGAGAGGAGCTCCGTCAGGTCTTGGTGACGGAATGGCGGCAAAGGCTTCTGCGCCCTACCGCCGGCCTCGCTACCGTCGAGGCGATCCGGCCAGTACTCGACGACTGGCTCGGGAGAAGGCACGGCTCCCTGTCGTTTAGGGTGACGCAGGTGCTGTCGGGGCACGGCTGCTTCGGCAAGTACCTGTGCCGCATAGATAGGGAGCCGGACGCTCGGTGCCACCACTGCGTTCATTGCGGGGAGGACACGGCGCAACACACGCTCGCCGAGTGTGTAGCTTGGGAGGAGCAGCGCCGTGTCCTCACAAATGAAGTAGGAAGCGATCTGTCGCTGCCGGCCGTAGTGCGAAGGATGGTCGGTAGCGCAGAGTCGTGGGACGCGGTGGTGTCCTTCTGTGAGGACGTGATGTCGCAGAAGGAAACTGCGGAACGGGAGAGAGAAATCTCGACTCCCTTTCCCGGCCGCAGAAGGCGCACCGGGCGCAGGAGAAGGGCGGACAACGCCCTTTTCCGGCCCCCATGAATGGGTCCAGGGGCGATGGACTTGGGGAAGTCCCCGCCCCCTATTTAATGGACCCGAGTCGCAGGCGCGCGCGGGTGTCGGCGCGCGCCTCTGAGGCGATGCACGGGGCAGTTCAACACCTCACTACCCCGTGCAGGAGTCGAGGCCCGGGCAGAACCGGCCAGCACTAGTGTGGGGCTGCGGAAGAATCTGGATTCCCGCGGCCCCGCGCGCACGTGCGAGGAGACACCGGGGTGGTTTTAGTCGGTAAGAGTCCGGCACGCAGTCCATGAGGATTTCCCCCCGTTAAAAAAAAAAAAAAAAAGGGTTAGCTTGTGATACAACGGAAGTCCCCGAGTGTTGCGGCGCGGCGCGCCTAGTCGTGCGCGCGCCGCCAATCGTGCCGTAGCCCAACAAGGGGGTCTTCGGACGACCGCCGGTGGGGCAGCGGTTGTATCATTGTTCCCGCTGCCCCGCCCATCTAGGCGGATGAGGTGGCAGTCAGTCAGGTTTTTAGTCGGTATACCCCAAGTGGTTAGAGGGGGAGCCCGACATACCCCCGCCGCTCCCCAAGTGGCGGGGCATGCAGCAATGCATTTTCCTGACTTAAAACAAAAAAAAAAAAAAAAAAAAAGGGTTAGCTTGTGATCATAACACCTAGGCGCGACTCTTTCAGCTCAAAAAATTAAAAAATGTGTATGAATGAAATCAACATGCGTAACAAAACGTTTGATAATGCCAGTGAACGTAATCTATAGCTGTCAAAATACGTCTGACACCTCCTTAATACTCGAAAATAATACAATTTTTTTTTTTTTCCAAAAAAACTATATTATTCCGCAACTTGAAACTTCGCACAGTGACTCTAAATACTGTTATCTAATTGCAAAAAAATCAGGGGCATCGAACTCGACGGGTCATATTGTGGTCATATTCTATATTTTTACCAATATATATTATTTGACAGACATAAAATAAAAATTGCAGTTTCAGTGCGTAACATATTGAAATCTGTTATAATATCAAGTGAGAACATATTTTTTTAAACATGCATATTAACATTTTTTTTTGTTTGAGATTCTTAGCGTGGACATTCAAAAAATGTTTTGGCGCAATTTTTACATTTTGTTTTATCATTTGCGATAATTTTATGGAGTATGTCACACCGTATTTAGTACCCATTCCCATACAGAATAATATTTTTTATCAAGTTATTTTGTACACGTATTCTATCACTTTTAAGTAAAATCAAGTTGAAATCAACACTTAAGAATTGAGTTGAACCTTCCATCATCACCTCAGTAACATGGAATGATGTGTTGTCTTCCAGACGCAAAAACACGAATAACTTACGAAAACATAAGTAACGCGTTGTGCGTGAATGAATAATTTATGTATCTCTTAATTATTGAGTACGAAATAAATGAATATAATAATAATATAAATAATTGTCAAAACTAAGTTCTGACTAACTAACTATAAGTTCATAAGAATCGGCACAAAACATTAATTTTCTCTGAGAAATAAATATCATAAACCAGAGATATTTATTAAATAAATAAGCTACTCTATAAGCTACCATCATTTTGGAAACAAAAAAAGTTAATTTAAAATATAAATTGATGTATTAAGTGAACATGAATCAAGCAAACATGTGCGTCTTACAATGAACACCGAAAAGACCCAATTAATGACCAATGGGACACAAAAACCTATACAAGTTAACATGAACCAAATAGAATATTGGAAAATTACACATATTTAGGTCAAATAATTATATACAACCAAACTCAAAGAAATTGAAACCAGAATAAGCAAGTTTTGGAAAAATTACTATTCACTCAAAGAAATAATAAAGAACCCACACTTTTCAACGAAAGACAAAAAGGTTTTCAATACCTGCATATTGCCATGTATGACATATGGTTGCTAAACATGGGCCTTAACAAGAAAAGAGAGGGAAGCTTTAAAAGTACATATACCAAAATAGGATAGAAAGGAGTATGTTGAACATCAAACCAAAAGACAAACTAAAATTAAGAGAGAGAACGGGTGTGGATGTCACATACATAATAAGAAGACTGAAATGGAAACGGATTGGACATACAATTCATAGTAGGAAAAATAATTGGCCTAAGAGGTCACCTTTCCTTTTTGCATCACAAAGGTGGTACCTTTGCAATAGAAAAAGATAGAAAGCAAAACAAAGAAAGAGATCAGAGGACAAAATAAGAAGTAAGGCTGGAGCAACTTGGTGGAGGAAAGCAAGGGACAGAACAGTGTGGCTTGCTTACACTACTGTAGTGTAGTTGACAAAGGAATATTATGTACCTGCATAGTTTTTTTAGGAGTCTTTAATATCTTATATCACAAATGACTTTATTGCAATAAAACACAACATTATATTACCACAATGAGTTATGACATACTAGTTCAAACTCCATCACTAATTTTATAAAATGTGTACACTCACTATTTTATACATTTTATGTTTTGTTTGATTAGGTAGAGAAAGGATAAGAAAATAAATATGTCGAACATCTAAATTCCGTACACCCAAGAATAAAGCAAATATGGACACGAATAGATTGTTTTCATTCTTGGACGTAGAATGGACTGTGAGATCTGATGGATCCCTATTCACAGTGTGTGGGTGGATGAAAGAAGATTCCACCATATTAAATGGCGGCGTGACTCACGTGTTTACGTCATAAGGTTTACTCTACTTCGTGCCTTTCTTACTTTTTGTTTCCAAAACAATAATGGTAGGTATCTCAAAAGAACCCATAATGTTGGAAGGTAACCCAAAAAAAGTATGCAACAACCCAAAACATCGTATTTCGCTGAATCGGTCGGTTCTACATGCGTGGCGGTCTGCGCCCGGCTGGGCAGCCCTGCCGTCATTCGCTTGTCTTTCCATGAATATATTTAATATATGAATACTTACTTATTGTGCAAGATCGTGTCGTACGTTGCAAGTTCCTTAGATATGGTACTCTGTGGTTGCAAGTCGTAGAGGAGCAAGCAGATTTTTTTTTACTAATAATACTAATATTAGAATAGGTACTAGTACTATTGATTTGATAGTAGATAGTAGGTAAATAAAACCAAGTATGTACCTGTCTGTCTACCTACTCTGTGGGAAAACAGCAAAACAGAACGCGAGTAAAATCTATGCCGGAAAAAAAAGAGTTTTTTTTTATTTCTTCGCCCAAGGGCAGGCAAAGGGGCTCTGAGCCCATACAGCCAAGTTGTAAGTTTATATAATGAGGTTAAAAACTGCCTTTTGCTCACTTCAGATGTCGCTTTGTTGACTGTTCCAAACATTTGACAGCTAGCTGTCATTTTCCATACTATTTTTGTAAACATCATATTTGTTTTCTTTATAACTCCGAAATATGACTCATTGTGCAGCTATCGATTGTAAAAATGTTCCAATCTATTTATTTTCCAAAGAAATAAAACGAAGAAAACTGTGGGAAAAGGCTCTTCGAAGGAAAAATTGGAAATCCAGTAAATGGTCGAGGTTATGTGCTGCCCAATTTAGATCTGAAGATTATAATATTAAAAGTAATTAACAGACAATGAAAATTTATACCGAACATTAAAGACAAGTGCTGTGCCCTCTATATTAAATCAAATCTGTTAACCTACTAGCACAAGAACGCTCAGATCGATTGCTAAAAAGAAGTTGCATGAAACGGTGTATTGAAATGTCTCGTGGTGATCCAATTCCAGGACCTAACCGGATCCAAACTCAAAATGAATGTGATGCTAATGAAACTTCTTTTACTGATCCTCCTGGGTCTAGCGGGGTCCAAACTCTAAATAACTTCAAAAACATGTTTTGTGTCATATATGCTGTAATTTTAGAGTGTATTATGTAATACTCATAGGTATGAAAATAAAACTATTTAATAGGTATTAATTTTGTTTTATTACACTGTCATAATCAAAAATCATAATTTTTATACAGATATTTGTTAAAATTAGTGGTTTAAAAATAGGTTTAACAAAAACTTTACAAAGGTAATACTCATAAGTATAAGAAAATATTTCCAAGTAATCATGGTCCATTTCAATAGCATATGGATTGGCAGGTTTGATTACTTGGAGATAAGCCATTTTACTACTAGTAGTACAGGAGAAACTGCTAGGATTTTGACATATCCTTCATAATTGTCCATTATATTAAAACGGGATTGCATCGGGGAATTATAGAATACTTTATTCGGTTTTTTAAATGTCATCAATTGTTCTGTGCACATTTTGTACAAAATTATAGTTTTAGTAGGCACTATATCTTCTATGCCATGGAGAACTGTAAAAACATGCTTACAGTGGTGCTTCTACTCCTTTTCCAGTTGCACATTCGCAGTGACTCCACTATCATGCCACTATTATCCATTTTTAACAGAATGATATTTAAAGAAGCTTCTTCATTTGGGCTTTGCATTGCGCATGGAAATAAATATAACTTTCCTCAAAGGCAACTCTCACGGTAATTAAGCTTCTACTTTCATACAGTAGTTTATCTCCCGTTCAGTGTTGCTTGAAATCTGAAACAACATGTATGTCATTAAATGTCTAATTCTATCTGAAACATTAAAATAACAAGGAACAATAAGGAAATCATGAATGTATGGTTTGTTACCTGTCTGCAAACTCTTGAATGTGTAGTTTATAGAGTGGTGGAAGATTATTGCTGGAATTAATATCTCTGAACTTATCCATGGTAGAAATTTCAGGAATATCATCCTCAAGTTCGTCTTCAACTTCGATGAGGTAATTTCCATCGTACGCCTCCAGTCTACAAAAAGAAATTGAAATAAATAAAAAGAACACAGCAAAACCTACAATTCACAATAATGCCTGTAAATTATTTACCTTTCGATTTATAAGGCTTTTTTGCTAGTGGTCTTGGCTTTCCGTTTCCGCAGTTCCTCCTTCAATCGTAATTACACTCCAGGTCGCTTACATTTCTATGATTTTTAGCAATTACTCTCACATGAACTCACATCAAACTTAAACAATGAACCAATATGGCGGGTCTTGGAACAGTCAACAGTGACGCCACCTACGATGAGCTTTGAGTTTTTAACCTCATTAATACAGGAAAAAAGAATACGTAAAAGGCATAAGCCAAGTTTTTGTAAGTATTAGAATAAGATAAATTTATTTTTTAAATTCAACGGAAAAGAATAAATAAAAATAAATAATTAAAAACAAAATATTAACATTATTTACAAACCATAGATTTCGTATATAAATATACTAGTAGTTTATAATTATAATCGATACAATCATAGAGCTACCTTCTGACAGGAAATATTATTTGATAATAGCCAAGGAATTTGTATACTACGTATAATAGCCAAGGAACTTATACCCAACCATGTGCACGGGCTGCCGATATGCGGTCCGAGCTAGATAGCTCAGCGAGAGCCATGTCTCCCTTTTATGTAGGGTGACCAAATATTTTTTAGGAAGTAGGTAGGTACCTAAATAAAGAACTTCATTTTGTATTAAGTAGGTACGATTTTTTTTGCGTTTTAATTATATTTTTAAAGGACTAACCACATTGAGACGAATCCAGTTGCTATTGAATAAAGCGGCACCCTGTGTATACAAGAATTGCTCGTTTAAAAGTATTGATGGAATTAGGATTTTTACGAGATTTTAGAAGTAAATCGTAAACAATCCATCATAATACGAGTACCTACACGTACATAAGGAACAGCTGATTTAGGGATAAAAACACACAGTTATTCAACGAATATTTGTTACTCAATTACTCCGAAACTATTACACTTAGAGAAAAAATCTTTTACCAGCATAAAGTAGATGTATAAACCTCTTAAGATATTTCGGGAGTGTTGGTCGCTCTCAGGGCACCCTGAATATCTACACCTAGCTATTTGAGTTATTGTGAAAAAAAAACTAAGGCAAAATAGTTAACAGAACAAATGCAGTACAATAAAAAATCGGTTCAATAGGTATAAAGTAACAAATACATATTTTTAAACCGGTAATGAATGTAACTGCAGGTAGGTAGAAAATCCAATGATTTTGCTCTATATAGTCACCCTACTTCATAATAACACACAACTGGGAAATATACATACATAAAGAAAGAAATACCGCAGTAACTTAAAATATTCTACCAAAAATTTATTTCTTTTACTGACAGTATTTAAATTATTATTTCTTGATCAAGTTTTAAAATAATAAGGATTTTTTCAACAAGATCGATCGAGTTTATTTTTCCTACAATTCCTACCAAATTATAAAATATTTGTTCCCGGCAATATTTAGAAATGGACACACAAGGTTCATGGGGACACAGACACAAGGCTCTTGAACCGCTTTCTCTCTCGGACCGCATTTCTCTGGCCAGATGATTTTCTCAATAGACTTTATTTCTATGGAGCCAAGATTAATTTTATAAAATGATATGAAATTGCGCGTGCACATTCCAGGTTGGGTATAAGTTCCTTGATAATTTTTTTTTACTTTTTTTATTTATTTATTAAGGATCACCAACATTTGTTAACATTGTTACTTAATTTAAAAATACAAGAACAATAATAAAAATTAATGTAACAAACAGTTACTGGTGAACACAACATGCACCAGTTACAAGAATAATAGCAGAGAATAGTTATAAAATTGAGAAAGTCATTTCAAACCATGGACGTATTTTTATTTTTTTTTTATTTTTTATTTTTTTTTATTAATTGAAAAGTTCAGTTCGGGTGTACTAACACCCTTTTCTGAGACACCGGACTGTTGCGGGAGCATAGGGCTCTCACCGCCAAGGACGTATTATATTCATGGACGTATATTATCTATAATCTATAATATAATAAAAGTGTAAAAAAAGTTTGTCTGTACATTGAATATATTTCCAAAAAAATTGTTTAGGGCGATGAAGAATAAGCAATAGAACAAGAATTTCGTAAAATTTTGTTCGTCTGTTTGTATGTTTGGATGTTTGTATGTATGTTTGTACACGCTAATCTCAGAAACGGCTGAACCGATTTGGATGCGGTTTTCACTAATATGTGGCTAATTGCTCAACTTAACATTTAGTGTATGTTTCTTTTCAAAATTCCCACGGGAATCCGAGATATCCGCAAACGAAGTTGCGAAGGTATATCAACGCACAGCCCAAACCGCTGGGTCTGGAGATTCCAAATTTGGCATGTAGGTTACTTACGACGTCTAGGGATATACAAAGAAAGGATTTTTCAAAATTCCCACGGGAAAGCGAGATATACGCAAACGTAGTTGCGAGAGGACGCACAGCCCAAACCGCTGGGTCTAGAGATGCCAAATTTGTCATGTAGGGTCCATATAAGGACCGGACCGGATCGGAACGGATCAGACCTGATCGGTCCGGAAGGAACCGCACCGTACCGGGCCGTGCCGGACCGGACCGGTTTTTTTTCTGTAGAAAAATATGCTAATTGGCATGTAGGTTCCATATCAGGACCGGACCGACCGGACCGGCCCGGACTGACCGGACCGACCGGACCGGATGGAACCGTACCGTACCGGGCCGTGCAGGACCGGAATTTGTTTCTGAAGAAAAATATGCTAATTGTTACTAGGCCACGCGGGCGAAGCCGCGGGCAGAAGCTAGTATTAAATAAAATACATGTTTCAAACATAAATTCTGTTTACATTAGAGAGCATTGGAGAGTGATATTCAATTTAGTAGGATTATAATAAGAAGTTCCATATGACGATTCTAGAGGTCTCTTTTAATTTCGTACTTTAGACGATTGAACGCTAGATGTCGCACTATTCAAATAATTTTTATCCTAACCACAGTTGCCAACCCTAAATTTTGATTTAGCAGTTTTCTAAACTACTATGTAATTTTAATTTAATGATTCTCGGTTTGTCAGGAAGGTCAAGCTGTTCCCGCAACAAATCTGTAACAACTTTTTCCTCAACTTATAAGTTTGTATGATTAATGAAATGATTACAAATATTATAATCGACAGATTTAGTAATAATCGGAAACATGATTGTGGCAACACTACACCCAAATGTCTTTGTTTCAACACTTTCAAGGAGTGTTCATAACGGCTACTTTTGGTCGTTATGCTATTTTTGACCAAATACTATAGAAGACTATACGCACAGCTCTTGACGTTTCTCATACAATGACTTGGCAACCTCCGTTCACTTCATGCCACTAGGGGCGCTATAACGATATAAGAAATAAATAAAAAAAAACAATATGGCTTTTGCAGGGGTAAGTCTACTGAGGATACAATTCTCGACTTGACAGACACAGTTGTTAAAAATTTTGATCACACACTAAGAACCGCTGGCGTCTTTCTGGACTTCTCTAAGGCTTTTGACACTGTCTCTGTCCCCATCCTTCTCTCAAAGTTGGAGTCTATTGGAATAAGAGGACTTGCTCTTGACATTTTCCAAAGTTACCTCACGAATCGCTCACAATTTGTTGTCATAGATGGAATTCAGAGCAATGAAGAATTCATTAGCTATGGAGTTCCTCAGGGAAGTGTCCTTGGACCGACGCTGTTTCTCATTTACGTTAATGACCTGTGTAACTTGTCTCTTCCAAATTGCAGGATTGTGACTTATGCAGATGATACTGTTCTTATCGTTAGTGGTCGGAATTGGGAATTTGTTCGTACACACACTGAAAATGCTCTAAATGTTGTGATGAATTGGTTACAGACGAACATATTGACTTTAAATTTGGCTAAATCTAGGTTCATTCCTTTTGCCCCCCATGTTTCCTCTAGAGCACCCCTATCTTTTAATATAACGGCCCACACTTGTTCTAATCCTAATTTCGCTCGCTGTGACTGCGTACGGGTGGAACGTGCTTCATCTGTAAGATATCTGGGAGTTTTAGTGGACGATGAAGTATCATGGAAGCCTCATATTTTGTTTCTTACCGCGAGGGTCAGAAAGCTAATATATGTTTTCAAAAAACTTAGAAATGTTTCAGATTTCGAAACATTGAAAACTGTTTATTATGCCTTAGCCCAATCCGTCTTAAGTTATAGCATAACAGCTTGGGGTGGTTCTGACAAAACGCACATGCTTAGACTGGAGAGAGCACAGCGTGCATTACTAAAGGTGATGTCAAAAAAACCCCTTCGTTTTCCGACTATTAGTCTTTATGACTTTTGCAAGGTTCTCACGGTGAGACAGCTTTTTGTTCTTCAAACCACTTTAAGAAAGCATTCCCAGTTGGTCTATGACCCTAGCTTTGCCCATTCTAAACGTAGGTCCGATAGAGTCTGCCCTGTTGAGAAACGAAGAACTGCCGTAGCGAGTCGGAACTACTATTACATCAGCACAACGTTGTACAATAAGCTAAACAGACAACTTAATCTCTATCCGCTTACTATATATAAATGTAAACTAGCATGCACTTTCATATCAGGCTACAGAAGATCTAATAAGAGTAGGTGAATAAAACCATATACAAACATATATACAAACAAATTTACACACACACACACACTCACACACTCACACACACATACTCACACACACACACTTTCACTATAAAATAACTTAAAACATTTTAAAACATCTTAGACTCTTAGTACATTTTCAGTGGTTATTCTGGGAACATAAAAACATTAAAATTGTCACTCCTTTTATGTAGGTGGGCGTTGACATGTGCAACACAGTTTTCATGCTTATGCACGTGTCATCGTATTGTTGTTCTTATTTACATTGTTATTTTGTTCCAAATAAAGAATTATTATTATTATATTATTATTATAAGAAGAATTCGGGCAAGACGCGACACTAGCGCCCCTACGGCATGAGGGCGGCATGAGGTGAACGATTTTAAAACTTTTGTGCGTTTTGTATGCAAAATGTTATAGCGCCCCGAGCGGCGGCATGAGGTGAACGGAGGTTTTTTGTATGCAAAATGTTACAGCGCCCCTAGCGGCATGAGGTGAACGGAGGTTGCCAAGTCATTGTATGAGAGAAACGTCAGGAGCTGTGCGTATTATGGCGGAAACACACTACCGTGTCGGGGCGTGTCGTGTCGCGCCAGAAGCATATCGCGTTCATACATTTTATATGGTTAGGAGCACATTTGTAGGGCGTGTCGTGTCGTGACTCGCTCTGTCGTGACGCGGACTGCTGGCCGCCGATTGCGCCACGGCGGTAGTGGGGGTTATGACGCGACACGACACGCCCTGCAAATGTGTTTCTATTGGCTATGTGCACGACAGTAGCGCCACTATAATGCGCAACTTTCCGGGATTATGCCAAATAATGACATATCAGTATTTTATTGCTTTCTAGTAAATATAGTAAATGAAAGATAAATAAAAACACGACAAGTGGTATTAAAACAGTGCATAAAATAATGGATATCATTATAAAAACGGATTTTGAAAGTGTAAAACACAATATTCGTTTGCAACCTCAAACCGTGTTGAAGGGAGAAAAATTAGGTTTAGCACAACATGTAAGAAATGTTGAAGAGCTACGAAAGAATGGCAATTGTTATTTAATACGAGCCCACATAATTCGTAAAACATCGGTGACATTAACGCCCTATGTAACAAGTTTACGGGTTGCAGACCAAGAGCTTTTTTTTTTATACCACACAAGTGGCAAACAAGCATACGGTCGGCCTGATGGTAAGCCGTCACCGTAGCCTATAGACGTAAGCAATACCGGGGGTATCACTCACGCGTTGCCAACCCTTCCACTCGCTCTGGAGACCTTACTCACCGTAGGAACACAACATGGCCGAGACCAATGCTTTTTGGCTACGATCTTCTGTAAGGTGGAGGTCCTTCCCCAGACGGGCTGCTCCGATTTGAGCGGATTATCCGCTGTGCCCTACCTCTCTTAAGCTAACTTAGTTTAGTTTAGCTCGCATAGCTGACGCGTTTCCCGTAGTTGTGTGTAGACCGCAAACTATGCGAACTAAGCTATGCGAGCTAACTAAAATATACGAAGCTAAGTTAGTTGTGTATGTCGATGCGCGCTAACACGAGCTAAGCCCCTCCCGCCTTCCCCGCACCCCCTTCGAACATCCTACGCCAGTGCTGTCCAGTTGTATGTTACAAAGTACTCTGTGGTCCAGTGTCCTTTGTCGTACGCATGGTCTTTTTGTAGCGAATATGGAGCAATTTATTTAAATTGTTAGACAATTTTCTATAATATGGAACACACAGTTAAAGGACTATCACAAATTAATTTAAAAGGATGTTGTATGGAAAAGAATAGTGGAGGAAATAAGTAATTCAGATATATCAGCTAATCTTTCTTCTGGGGTTATAGCCTTCCGAAAGTTAGTAGGTATCTTGTTTAGTGATATCACCGACAATCAATGATAACAAATCATAACTGAACCCTTGTACAACACTGCTTTGGCTTAGCTCTTGGTGTGCATGCCATTTATTTCTAGCTTAGCTTAGCTTAGCTTGCTTGGTTTAGCTTTGGCATAGCTTAGTTTTCGGTCTGCAACCGGCTTAACGTACGTAAGTACTCTCATAACCTTAAACGTAATGAATCGCTAACTTATTTGTTTTTATGGCATCTATCCATTTATTTCTTTGATTTAATTTCCAGTCCAATGTAGGAAATATATAGAATTTACACCGACTATTTGTGCCGTTATTTTTGCAATTCACAACACAACAACATCTATTATTAGGCATTTTAAAATTTATTATTTATTACGAACTCCGTGCAAATTGACTTTACTTTCCTGGATTGTTGCGTATTTCTGCCACGACAAGCGCTGCGATCGCTTTACTATACCCCCACCATGTACTTCGCACATGGCGAATACCCGCGCGTGGTTCGTGTCGCGAACAAGTGGACGCTTTTTTTTAAATTTGTTTTTGCAGCGTGATAATGAGTTACTAGGTAGTAGATTCCTGATAAATATACTTAAATACATTTTTTTGTAAATAAATACCATTAATACATTATAGAAAACACCCAGACAAAGGCAAACACTGCGAGCTTCTGTTCAGAAATGAAAGAAATAAACGTCTGGCGTTTATTTCGTTCATTTCTGAACAGAATCGCGCCCCGACACGACACGTAATGGCGGAAACACACTACCGTGTCGGGGCCTGTCGTGTCGCGCCAGAAGCATATCGCCTTCATACATTTTATATGGTTATGGCGGAAACACACTACCGTGTCGGGGCCTGTCGTGTCGCGCCAGAAGCATATCGCGTTCATACATTTTATATGGTTAGGAGCACATTTGTAGGGCGTGTCGTGTCGTGACTCGCTCTGTCGTGGCGCGGACTGCTGGCCGCCGATTGCGCCACGGCGGTGGTGGGGGTTATGACGCGACACGACACGCCCTGCAAATGTGTTTCTATACCCGCGCGCGGCTCGTGGCGCGAACAAGTGGACGCTTTTTTTAAAATTTATTTTTGCAGCGTGATAATGAGTTACTAGGTACTAGATTCCTGATAAATATACTTAAATACTTTTTTTTGTAAATAAATACCATTATACATTATAGAAAACACCCAGACAAAGGCAAACAATGCGAGCTTCTGTTCAGAAATGAAAGAAATAAACGTCTGGCGACTATTTCGCTCATTTCTGAACAGAAGCGCGCCCCGACACGACACGTAATGGCGGAAACACACTACCGTGTCGGGGCCTGTCGTGTCGCGCTCTGTCGTGACGGTGGGTGTGCACACTTACGTGTCGTGTCGGAGCGCGCTTCTGTTCAGAAATGAACGAAATAAACGCCAGACGTTTATTTCTTTCATTTCTGAACAGAAACTCGCAGTGTTTGCCTTTGTCTGGGTGTTTTCTATAATGTATAATGGTATTTATTTACAAAAAAAAGTATTTAAGTATATTTATCAGGAATCTAGTACCTAGTAACTCATTATCACGCTGCAAAAATTAATTTAAAAAAAAAAGCGTCCACTTGTTCGCGCCACGAGCCGCGCGCGGGTATAGAAACACATTTGCAGGGCGTGTCGTGTCGCGACATAACCCCCACCACCGCCGTGGCGCAATCGGCGGCCAGCAGTCCGCGCCACGACAGAGCGAGTCACGACACGACACGCCCTACAAATGTGCTCCTAACCATATAAAATGTATGAAGGCGATATGCTTCTGGCGCGACACGACAGGCCCCGACACGGTAGTGTGTTTCCGCCATAAGTGTGCACACCCACCGTCACGACAGAGCGCGACACGACAGGCCCCGACACGGTAGTGTGTTTCCGCCATAAGTGTGCACACCCACCGTCACGACAGAGCGCGACACGACAGGCCCCGACACGGTAGTGTGTTTCCGCCATTACTCGTCTATAGTATATCTTCTATAGCAGAGAGAAAAATAAGATAGTATTTGCAGGCTGGCGAAACTCAGTACTGCAAAAAATATATATGGACTTTACGCTAATTTTAATGGCGACATGTTTTGTCTCTTACTTCCTGTCTAACCTTCCTTGTCTCGCCCTGCTGTTAGACAAAATGGTGACGGGCAGTCTTGAATATTTGTAAACAACGCGTAGTTTTAGTGTGAGTTTTAGCTAATTTTACTGCACGTCACGTGCGTATTTAGTGTTTTCGGAGTCCACCCATATAACTAAGTGCATACCGGTTTATTATAATTTACGTGCATAACAGCAAAATGCATTACAAAACCTGTGAAATATGTGGGATAAAATCTGGTAGGAAATCTAATCAAAAGCGTGTATTCCTGGCTCAATTCCCACTAGATGAGAAGCGGTAAGTAGTTTTTCATGTTATTATATTGATGTTAAGTAATTAGGAAGAAGTTCTGGTCTCTTTAATACTTTGCCTTAGAATTCATAACCAAAAATCATGTGCGTCATAGGGATGTTCTTACTACGTACCAAATTATCGATAAAAATTTTTTTTTCGTAAATTTGGGTATAAAATGTAAATGAGATATTTGCGGCTGCATTTGTTTAATTCATTATTAGATTGTTCATGTTAAAGAAGTTTTATTATTTTAATCATAACAGTAACTGGGCGACCGAGTCTGAATTCATACTACAGTAGACAGTAATCTCTATTTATTTATTATTTCAGATTATGAATGCCTTCGCTCACAGAACAGTGCAAAAACGTGTGTCGATCGATCAGCTAACAACATCTGAAGACTCCGCCTAGAATACCAGATTAGAAAATGACAAAAAAAATAATTCTAACATTGTAAACGTAACTTTATTCGTTTTTGTTATGATATAATTATAATTATTAGGTAGGTATTTGAATTTTGAATAATACTCAATATTTCCAAACTAAGTAAAGAGATTTTTATTTTCCTTTTGTATGTTAAAGAAAACCTGTCTGCAAGGTACCCACGCCACGCTTTTTTTATCGATATCGATACATTCTGTACTGTAACGTACCTCATCTCTAGTATGCTTTTGTAGAATGTTGGCATTACTTTTTTTTTGTGTCTCTGTTGTTGGTACGTTGGCACGAGATCTTAGCGTGAATTGACTGTCAAAAACAAGTCAAAAAGCTTGTATGAAGTCCCGACTCTTAAAACGTAGTGATTATATACTCTTTGAGTATTTGATCGAACCGAGTCGAGTTGAACGGGTTTTCTTTTCGTAATTTTTTTGTCAGTTGTTGAAATGAAATTTGCGACGACACGACGATAGTGGTTTTTGTGACATCTAAATTCATTCTCCTCCAGATAATACATTATTCGTGCCTTAGTTTTTGAGATAGTGACTCTTGTTATAACATTGTGAGTATTTGTGAGATAGGACTCAAACTATGTCGATGTCTATAAAAAAGTGTTGTGTTCCTGGGTGTTTGGATTCAGGACGTAAGTATGACTTTTTATGACTGTATCCTGGAACCTCTCAATCATGCTCATAAAATCTCTCCAATACGTAAGCCGGTTGCCGGAATATTTATCCGACGGTTACCAAAAATCTGGCTCGAGACGAGACAGATTTTAATTTTACCTAATTTGCGATGTTTTTATGCCTCTAAGCTTGTAATATACATACTTCAACTCTTCCTCTCTGCACCTAAAGCGACTTTCTGACCATTTTTTTAAAATGAGAGTGCTAAAATGTGATGCAATGGCCTAGGCTTCGCGTATCTAAATTAAACCCTAGTATTGAAAGCTCGCGAGCAAACCTCGCCTTAGTTCCGCCGAGCACTTATACAAATAAAATTATTGCTTTTATACATCTATCTATACATATAATAAAACAGTAGACCCCGATATGTCTGTACTTTGAACATATTTGGCAAAAATGGAGAGGGAACAGTTAGAGAAAGGTAATAAAAGCGAAATTTTTTTGTTGATTTTTTTGTCTGTCTGTCTGTTTGAACGCGCACATCTTCTAACTTACTGAATGGATTTTAATGCTGTTTTCACAGGAAGCTAGAGCTCGGCTTGGAGCAGAATATAGACTTTGTTTCATTTAAATCGCATGACAGGAAAAGGAGTTATCCTTATTTGAACATTTCACGCGGACGAAGTCGCGGGTAACAGCTCGTCAATAATAAATATAAAACTAACGAAACCCGCGCAACTTCGTTTGCGTATATTTCGCTTTCCCGTGGGAATTTTGAAAAATCCTTTCTTAGTGCTCCCCTACGTTATAAGAACCCCTGTGCAAAATTTCAAGTTTCTAACCCTTATAGTTTAGACCCTGCGTTGATAGTTAGTCAGTCAGCCAGTTAGTCAGCTTCTCCTATTATATATACATATATAGATATCAAAATATTTACAATAGGTTGTATTAGTTAACCAAATAAACAATTTAATACAAGGATATATTATTTTAATTTGTGTGACAAACATTTTTCAATATTTTATTTCAGGTTCCCATAAAACGTTGCATATGTTTCCTAACCCAGCAAAGGACAGAGAGTGCTTTAATAGATGGGTTCTTGCAGTTGGAGGTGATATCATTGGCTTAGATTCTGAAGACATATACCTACAAACATCATAGTATATGTTGTGCACACTTTGAGCCAAAGTTTCAATGCCGAAATAATAGATTAAGCAACATTGCAGTACCTACATTCAATTTGCCAGGTCAGTAAACCATATTTTATCAATATTTCTCCTAGCTGTGCATGTACTACCTGACACTTGCATTATTTTATACTAGCTGCCCGGCCCGGCTTCGCCCGGGTACTGTTTCGTTTTTTTTTCAATCTTTCTGAGAGATTTTCTTAATATTTTTTTCCGTAAGAACCTTGTACAGAGTATTAGAAAACTACAAAAAAAAAAACAGCCAAATCGGTCAAGCCGTTTTCATGTTATGTCGTGACAACGGAAAACGGGTTTCATTTTTAAATATATAGATATGTTTCTATACATTAAATTAAAGTCGGCTTCACCTCATCTGTACACCTAGCAAACCTGTGAGCCAACATATTCCACTGGACAGCCAACACCCTTCTCTCCCTCTCAATGTCATTTAAGGGCTGAGCACACCGCAATCTCAAGCTGTACAGAGCTGCGCAGCTACGCGTCGTGCGTTTGGTGTGTCATTTCTCATAATATTGCATAGATTACAATGCCATAAGCTGCAACGCGCTGTGCTGCGCTGCATGCTGTGTGCTCAGCCCTTTAAATGTACAATGTAAAAGTTTACAAATTTTTTTTAGGCCCTTTGTCCCTTCCAACATTTACATTTACTGAAAGAAGGCCTCTAAGACAAGTGCAAGAAAAGTCAGTAGAATGACCACCCACACCATCCAACTCTGAATGCTTAGTGACAGCATCTAGCTTGACAGGTACCTATGTATTCCCAATTACTTTAGTAGTTTATTGGTGCTGGACATTACATATTTAGTATATGCTGCGCTGATGGAATACAGTAAATACCTCTTGTAATCTTGTAATACAAGGAATGCAAAAAAAGAAACAGCCTTATTTTTTTTTAAATAATAAGAGCGCCTATGCACTGAGCGACCAGGCCAGTGTGTTTTGGTTTTTATAAGCAATTGCTTTGTGCCCCTACGCACTTACCACTGTATCTTTGTAGGACATCATTTTGAGTGCTCCCTGAACAGCTATTTTACAATTATTTGTGTTGAGGATATAAATCTTTCTGAATGCATAATTTACGATACAATCTATTATAAAGTAGTGTTTCAAGGAACATAAAAAAACTTTTCTTAACTATATATAACAAATATTAACTAACATTTTGTTGTGGGGTAGTTTGGGGGTACGGAAGACTTAGTGCGCGAGTCAGACTCGCATTTAGCGGGTTATTTCTTTGCTATACACTACACTACACAGAAACTAATGTGTTTATAGAAGAAATCTGTCTTGGCTAAAAGACATTTTGGGACAGTTGAGGAGCAAAAATTACATCGAAAATTAATTCAGTTGCGATTAAGTAAATGTCGAAACTTTGTTAAAAAGCAATCAGCCAGCATAAAGGCTGCTATAAATATGTCTTCAAACCCAGCACTTTTGGCAACTACGGAAAATTTACCTAGTGCCACAAAATTATTAACAATGATGCAATTCAGAGAAGCAAAGAAAAAAGGCAAAGGCCGGCGATTTTCTATAGAGGAAAAAATCATTGCACTGGCAATTTTTAAACAAGCACCAAAAGGATATAGATTTTTAAGAAAGCTGCTGATTTTACCAGCTCCACAGACCCTTACAAAATTAATAGCGCAAGCAAATTTAGAGCCAGGGTCAACAAAAAGATTTTTGACCAATTAAAAGATTGAGGAATGACTGTGTTTTATTATTTGATGAAATGTTTCTGAAAGCAAATATAATGATAATACAATGAAAGAAAAAATAAGATAATTGGCTTCGTTACTGATGGTAAAACCACAAAGGAAGAATTTGCAGATCATGCTCAGGTCTACATGATAAGAGGCCTTATCAAAAACTATAAGCAACCTGTAGCACACACATTTTCTGCTGCTGCTACCAGTGGCCAACAAATTGCTACAGAAGTGAAGGCAATTGTAAAAAAACTTCAAGAAGCAAGCCTTATTGTTGTTGTAACGGTATGTGACCAAGGCACACACAATAGAAATGCAATTAGATTATTGTTAGAAGAGACACGCGGTGAATATTTACGAAAGGGAGAAGAACCGAAAGAAAAATTGATTATTATAAATGGCCAAAAAGTAATACCCCTGTATGATCCGCCACATTTATTAAAGTAATACGGAAAGTTAAAATTTCGTAGTCTGCAAAGGTGTCAAGTTTAAAAAACTAGATTCAAACGTCGCGTCTGTTCATTGTCTCAGTGACAATATATTTAGTCCTAGATTGTAAATAGTTCTATAGTTCCTTTTTTTACTTTTGTTATTTACCAATGAAGTTTTATGTTTTGTGTTTTATTTTATTTTTTAGTTCAATGTCTTATACGATAATTAATGAAGTGTTATGTTTTGTTTTTTATTTTTATTATTATTCAATGTCATGTATTTTTTATTTGGAACAAATGTAGCACAACATAGGTAATTCAAAATAGTACAACATAGGGCAAACATAGTGCATAAGTTTATATTCTCTAAAAAAGACATTCTGCCACTAAATGTCTTTGGTGACCGGTATGTTCAAGACGTACAACCTTTTTGTTAAATAGTTTATTCTGATTTCTTTATAATTTTGTCTATTTTTTGTTATGTCAGTCTTTTTTGAAATGTCAATTCTACTATTACAATATTTTTAGTTCACAATGTTCAGTTCTTAGGTTCAGTTTATTATACAGTCCTCAGCTCATTAGATCAAGGTGTAGTTTTATTTCTACATATTTATAATATTTGACAGGGTTCAAGTTAAATTGGTCAATGGTTAAATGGCATATTAAATATTGTCTCTTTCTCACTTATAGGAAATCTCATTACGTCGACTCGCTCTAATATTTCGTAGTGTTGTTGTAGGGATGGTTGTAGGTATTGAAATACCCATATACTTATACATTTTTTTTACGGAAATGGTTGGAAAACAGGCTCAGGAATATGGATCATTTGATATTAGGTGATAACCGTCGACTATGGAGCACATAGATTCTAGGGTCCCTGAGCCGTTGCCGACAGGAAAAAACAGGATATAGCGAGAAATAGTATAAGGAAGGAGTTAGATTTTTTTATACCACAAAGGTGGCAAACAAGAATTTCGTATATTTCACTCTTCGAACGAAACGCATTGCTGCTACACGTCAATATTCTGTAAAGGGTGGCACTTCACCGGTCGGGCTAGCTTATTTTTTAACCGACTTCAAAAAAGGAGGAGGTTCTATGTTTCATTGTATATATACAGGGTGTTTGGTAGAGGATTGAACATGGGATAATGGCAGAAAGGTGAGATGGTCTGCTACATGTTGAGCGAAAAAAAATTTACCTAGGGCCCATAGTTTTTTTTCAATGATTTTTTTTTATTTTTCACCAAACTTTCTTCCTTCGTGAATTTGAAGTACTATAACTTTTTTTTTATTGGATCAATCGGCCAGTTTATTTTTTTATTCTTATATTAACTGTATGTAGCTTACTTTTAAATTGATATTTGTCGGTTAGAGTTACCACAAAAAATGATATGAGTCCTCAAACATCAAAAAGACGAAAAGTACACGCCGAGCGTTCAACTTTGGACTGCTGTTAAAAAAAAACTAAAAGTGGTACTGCAGTTCTAATGCTAGGAAAACAGCTCTAGTTCGTGCCCTTTGGAATGGTATTCAATTTACATAGTATTTTTTTTTCTAAGTAGTCTTTTTCGTACATTCTACATGAAATTGACCATTTCTGACAAAAATCCTTTAAAGAAAATAAATCAAAATAATGTTACGAAACATAGAGCGGGATGGTTACACAAGGCAGGTACGTTTCTCTTAATCAATATCAGCATCCGTTCTTCCTTTTTCACTCTTCATTGCATCCAAGACCTTGTAGTGGTGAAGAGTGGTAAGTGGTAAGCAATCACCGCTGCCTATTGACATCTACGATTTTTTAATGACACGAAGAGGACAAACTAGCTAGCAAGTCACCTGATGGTAAGCAATCACCGCTGCCCATAGACATGCACAACTTTTTTTTTGACACGAGGAGGACAAACAAGCACCTTATAGTAAGCAATCACCGACTACAAAATCTTGGATGCGTTGCCCACCTATGACGGAATGAAAAAGGAAGGACCGGGGAAGGAAAGTTAATAATGAAGTAGGTAACAGGAGGTGAATCAGGCTTCCGGCTCTCTCACTCATCCTACGAAACACGGGGGACATACGAGGTACTGCCCCGGTCGAGCCTGCCCATTTACGAGCTACTATTAGTTCATTCATAGTAGTGGCTACGCTCTACCACTCTTCACCACTACAAGGTCTTGGATGCATTGCCCACCTATGAAGAGTGAAAAAGGAAGAACGGATGCTGATAATGATGAACCGTAACCATCCCGCTCTATGTTTCGTAACATTTATTTTCGTTAAAGTATTTTTGTCAGAAATGGTAAATTTCATGTAGAAAGTACGAGAAAGACTACTTAGAAAAAAATAAACTATACAAATTACATACCATTCGAAAGGGCATGAACTAGAGCTGCTTTCCTATAATTAGAACTGCTGTACCACTTTTTGTTTTTTTTTAACTGCAGTCCAAAGTTGAACTCTCGGCATGGACTTCTCGCCTTTTTGATGTTTGAGAGCTCATAATTTTTTTCCTGGTAACTCTAACCAACAAATATCAATTTAAAAGTAAGCTACATTCAGTTAAGATAAGAATAAAAAAATAAGCTGGACGATTGATCCAAAAAAAAAAAAGTTATAGTACTTCAAATTCACGAATTAAGAAAGTTTGGTGAAAATTTAAAAAAAATCATTAAAAAAAAACTATGGACCCTAGGTCAAATTTTTTTCGCTCAGCATGTAGCAGACCATCTCACCTTTCTGCCATTCTCCCATGTTCAATCCTCTACCAAACACCCTGTATATTTTTTTGTATGTCCGCCGATTACTCCGTCAATATTCTTGACCGATTTTCAAAATTCTTTTTTTATTCGAAAGTGCATACTCCCAAGTTGCTCCCATTGTCACCAAGTCAGGATCTGATGATGAGATCCCAGGCAAATCGAGGGCAACCCTCAGATTTTATAGGCACGTACAGTCAACAAAGGAGTTGACTGACCCCCCTCTGTATATATGATTAAAGATTTCTAAATATTGCGTGAAGGGATTTACTTGAAATTTTATTTATCAATAGTATTCATATTGTACTATGTAATTACAAATTTTCAAGTAAATCCCTTCACGCAATATTTAAATTTTTTTTCTCATATATACAGAGGGGGGTCAGTCAACTCCTTTGTTGACTGTACGTGCCTATAAAATCTGAGGGTTGCCCTCGATTTGCCTGGGATCTCATCATCAGATCCTGACTTGGTGACAATGGGACCAACTTGGGAGTATGCACTTTCGAATAAAAAAAGAATTTTGAAAATCGGTCAAGAATTGACGGAGTAATCGGCGGACATACAAAAAAAAATATATATATACAATGAAACATAGAACCTCCTCCTTTTTTGAAGTCGGTTAAAAAATAGGCTAGCCCGACCGACAATTTTATTTATCAATAGTATTCATATTGTACTATGTAATTACAAATTTTCAAGTAAATCCCTTCACGCAATAATTAGAAATCTTTAATCATATATACAGAGGGGGGTCAGTCAACTCCTTTGTTGACTGTACAACGCGTTACTTATGTTTTCGTAATCTATTCATGTTTTTACGTCTGGAAGTCATTATCCCATGTTGGTGAGGTGATGATGGAGATGGAAGGTACAACTCCTAAACGGATAGGAGTTAGAGGATGATTCTTTAAGTATTGTAGGTAAGTATTAGATTAGACCATTTGATTTTTTTCCATCATAACTTGTCACCAAATCAGGATCTGATAATGGGATCCCAGGTAAATCAAAGGCACTCCTTAAATTTGATAGGCACGTACAACGCGTTACTTATGTTTTCGTTAGCTATTCATGTATTTAAGTCTGGAGTCATTATCCCATGTTGGTGAGGTGATAATGGAAGGTACAACTCCTAAACGGATAGGAGTTAGAGGATAAATATTTGTAGGTATAATATTTGTAGGTAAATTGTAGGTATATATTAGACCGTTGATTAACATGATGGGAACACGTGTAAACAAGTGACTCTTGAGTGATTATATTAGGAGACTCACTATACCATAAAGTTGACACTCAAGCACCAGCACCGAAGAGGAAGAGGTTGCTTCACACCATGAATTGCAGTATAGTGTATTACGAAAGTGAAATCGCTTATTCAGAGAGTAGGCCTTCTCAAGTTATAATGTTACACATAGTCACAATTCGTATCAATGTTAATACGAATAGCTTATAATTATATATGTCGTCTCAGATCGGTCAATCCGGCCGATCGAGATCTGCCGGTATATCGAATCTGTCAAATTTTCATATGGGAACTTTTGGTTAGGTTAGGTTAGACTTGTGATTATTTATCAACAGCCGAGCGAGCGAAGCGAGCGAGGCTCGACATAGTATTCGAAAAGGACTGCTAAAAAGTGGGCTAAAAAGTGATGTGTACAAACAAACAGACAGTACTTATTAGGGTATAGAACCGGGAAATCCCGGTACCGAAAATCCCGGGAATTCCCGGTTCTTTTATAGCTGTAAAAGAACCGGGAATTGAAATACAAGAACCGGGATTTTCGGTACTTTCGGGATTTTTTTATTAATTCAATTATATGGCAATTGACAACACTGACGCTAGAGACGCTACGTGCGATCGAATATATTTTGATGGTCAACAAACGATCGAGTATGTTTTCAAGAAAAAGTAAAAAAAAATATCTAAACTATGCCTTTTTTTGCAATTTTGCCAAAGAAAATGTTGTCTTTAAAAACACCTATGTTTACAATGGTTCTGAAACGGTTTTTATGCTTCGAATCAAGATCACGAAGTCTCAATTTTCCCAAGAATTGTCTCAAGTCCTGTTAAGATGCAAAAAAATTGCTCTTCAGTGTCAATGTTTGTGGAGGAAGCATGTTCTATGCGTTCTTTTTGGGATTTTGGTCTGGTGATTGCGCAGGTCCGTCTAAGACCGAAATGTCGTGCGTGCTCCTGAAGCCAGCTGGTCACCACTCGCGCTATCTGCGTTCGGACATTAACACCACAACCCTTCAGTCAGTTGCGAGCGAGCGACAGAAGCAGTGGTGTCCAATTGACAATTTTTATTTAACACAAACAACTGGTGCTCTGTCGAGAGCATTTGAAGAAACAGCATTGCCATAACATTTGGCTGTTTTTTCGCATCAGTTAGCAAAAATCGGTCTTCGTGCGTATGGTTCTTGCGCTTCTGGCCATGGCATTCTTTCACTTACTTCCTCAGTAGCATGATAACGTTACTTTAACCTTGATTGCCGCAAGCCTTGCGACAAGAGCAACTTTTTAGCATCATACCGCGGCAGCATACAAGATGACCGTCGAATCGCGAGAGGGCGGAAACCCGTTCCCGGATGGGGTCCTACGCTGGAGAGAGAGTGCCCAAAGGTCCCTTATCCGGGAATGGGCGGCAAGGCTGGAGGACACGGACCGGAGAGCTGGAGCGCCACGTCAGCGCACCGTGGACGCCATCCAGCCGGTGTTGAGCAATTGGTTAGAGAGGCGCCACGGTGCGCTGTCGTACCACGTTGTGCAGGTGTTATCCGGCCACGGGTGTTTCGGCTGGTACCTGCACAACGTGGCGAGGAGAGAGAGAATACAGCGGAGTGTCACGAGTGCGGCTGCGCGGAAGATACGGCGCAGCACACACTAGAGGAGTGTCCCGAGTGGGCTGCGCCTCGTGCCGCACTCGTGGCTGTTGTTGGCGACGACCTCTCGCTCCCGGCTGTTAACAAACAGATGTCCGAGAGCGAGAGGTCGTGGGACGCGGTAGCCTCCTTCTACGACGAAGTACTGACGCAGAAGGAGGCAGCGGAGCGGGTGAGGGAAGCGGATCCAGCAGCCCCCCCGCTTCGCCGTAAAAGGCAGGCGTTTGGCCCATGCCCGGCGACTGACACCTTAACGGGGGCTTCCGGGCGGCAGTTTGGGGAAACCGTCGCCCATCGGATCGTAAGTCCCCGAGCGGTGCGGCGCGCCAATTCTAACTGTGCGCGCCGCCAATAGTTCCGAGCCCAAGAGGACGGGTCTTCGGACAACCGTCGGCGGGGTCACGGAAGTATCTTAGTTCCCGTAGTCCCGCCCATCTAGGCGGATAAGGTGGCAGTGAGTGAGAGTTTTAGTTGGTATACCCTAAGTGGCTTAGAGGGGGAGCCCGACATACTCCCGCCGCTTCCCCAAACGACGGGGCATGCAGTAATGCATTTCTCTCACTATAATAAAAATAAAATAAAAAAAAGGACGGGTAATGTCGCCCAAAAAGATTTGATTTATGACATGAAAAATCGATGCAGAACCATTGTATGAATCATGGGATATTTTATTGATAACTGATTTTTCGCATAAATGCAAAAAACTGCATAAATTTTTACTTTGTAACGACCGTATTAAACAAATACGGTCGTTACTTGTATCATTATTTCACTTTAAAAAAAATATTTACGCAATAAATATAATATTATTTTACTTTTACATGTACACCTAGTCCAACAAATGAGCTTTCTAAAAATAAGTATGTCTAACAAAAAATGTGTAAATTGAGCAAAATCAAAACGTCCCTAGGCGGTGTTGATGTTTTTTTATTTATTTTTTTATACCACACAGGTGGCAAACAAGCATACGGTCGGTCTGATGGTAAGCCGTCACCGTAGCCTATAGACGTAAGCAATACCGTGGGTATCACTCACGCGTTGCCAACCGTCCCAACCCCCCCAAGTGGAGCTCTGGAGACCTTACTCACCGTAGGAACACAACATGGCCGAGACCAATGCTATTTGGCTACTATCTTCTGTAAGGTGGAGGTCCTTCCCCAGACGGGCTGCTTCGATTTGAGCGGATTATCCGCTGTGCCCTACCTCTCTAGAAAAAAAATCCCGAAAGTACCGAAATTCCCGGGAAATCCCGGTTCCAGCATAGTCCGGTACCGAAAATCCCGGTTCCTTGAGATAGTACCGGTTCTCTATACCCTAGTACTTATACAGACAAACCAGGGTTTACTGTTTCTATCAGACTTCTAAAAAACCGCTGTATAAAATGCACTAAAAAGTATTAAATAAACAATTTTTATAAAAAAAAACAAACCGACTTCAAAAATGAATTTAAATAATATATAATTTCATGTGCTAGGTACCTACTGTTCTAATTGAAGTCGGTGCCAACCAAACCAAATATTACCTAGGCCACATGCATGAATGGAAGGCTGTGTACGACGAGTACGGGTGATCACGTCCGCGTGGCACCGACTTCAATTAGAACAGTAGGTACCTAGCACATCTATATTTATAAAAGAGAAAATCACTGACTGATTCATCACGAAATCTCCGAAACTACAAGTGCCAGGAGTCTCAAATTTTGCATGGGGGTTCCTTTTGGGGCGTAGGCGCTCACTAAGAAAGGATTTTTGGAAATTCATCCCCTAAGGGGGTAAAACGGGGGTGCAAAGTTAGTATGAAACTTTGCCGTTTTTGAAGTTATTCGAATGAAATTCAGCATGAAGGTTCTTTACTGAAAAGCATCAAACATGAGTAAAATGTTTTTTTTAAATTCATCCCTTAGGGGGTTAAACGGGGGTGCAAAGATAGTATGAAACTTTGCCGTTTTTTAAGGTTATTCGAATGAAATTCAGCATGAAGGTTCTTTATTGAAAGGCATGAAACACGAGTAAAAAAATTTTCTCAAAAATCATCCCTTAGGGGGTTAAACGGGGGTGCAAAGTTAGTATGAAACATTGCCGTTTTTGAAGTTATTCGAATGGAATTCAGCATGAAGGTTCTATATTAAAAGGCATGAAACACGAGTAAATTTTTTCTCAAAAATCATCCCTTAGGGGGTTAAACGGGGGCGCAAATTTCGTATGAAACATTGCCATTTTTGAAGTTATTTAAATGAAATTCAGCATTAAGGTTCTTCATTGAAAGGCATGAAACACGAGTAAAATATTTTTCTCAAAAATTATCCCTTAGGGGGTTAAACGGGGGTGCAAAGTTAGTATGAAACTTTGGAAAGGGAGTAATAGGAGGACTGCAAGTGTTTTATCGCAGGCGTTCAACCTAGAAAGCTGAAATTTTGTATAGAGGTTGTCTTTATGATGTTGACAAGGATAAAGATGGGATTTTATAAAATTCAAACGGGAAAGGGAGTAATAGGACTGTAAGTGTTTTATCGTTTAAGTATTAAAAAGTCACAAAAATCTCTTGATTTGAAAGAACCAATATGACCGTTGTTAATCAAGCCTGTTCGGCTTTTTATTTAGTGATCGATGTCAAAATGTATTCAGTCAGTCATAGGTTTGACATGGTGTTATGAATGATTTGTCATAGAAAATGCATGCTTTTCACACGGTAAATTGTATGTGGCATGTTCACGTGTTGGCAAACCATCCGCCTTATTTGTTCTTGCGCCCGAAAACAAAACAAAAAATATTGTATATCATAAAGTCCTTCAGTAAAATAAAAAAATATCAATCTTAATAAAGTTCGTGTATTTTTTGATTACCTAAATTAAAATTATATATATTTAAATTGTAGCTAATTTAAAGCTATCATTACATTTATAACCTTTTAGGCGATACGAAGTTCGCCGGGTCAGCTAGTCTATATATATAAAAGAGAAAATCACTGACTGATTCATCACGAAATCTCCGAAACTACAAGTGCCAGGAATCTAAAATTTTGCATGGGGGTTCCTTTTGGGGCGTAGGTGCTCACTAAGAAAGGATTTTTGGAAATTCATCCCCTAAGGGGGTAAAACGGGGGTGCAAAGTTAGTATGAAACTTTACCGTTTTTGAAGTTATTCGAATGAAATTCAGCATGAAGGTTCTTTACTGAAAAGCATGAAGCATGAGTAAAATTTTTTTTTTAATTCATTCCCTTAGGGGGTTAAAAGGGGGTGCAAAGATAGTATGAAACTTTGCCGTTTTTTAAAGTTATTCGAATGAATTTCAGCATGAAGGTTCTTTATTGAAAGACATGAAACACAAGTAAAATATTTTTCTCAAAAAACATCCCCTATGGGGTTAAACGGGGGCGCAAAGTTAGTATGAAACTTTGCCGTTTTTAAAGTTATTCAAATGAAATTCAGCATTAAGGTTCTTTATTGAAAGGCATGAAACACGAGTAAAATATTTTCCTCAAAAATCATCCCTTAGGGGGTTAAACGGGGGTGCAAAGTTAGTATGAAACTTTGCCGTTTTTGAAGTTATTCAAATGAAATACAGCATTAAGGTTCTTTATTGAAAGGCATGAAACACGAGTAAAATATTTTTCTCAAATATTATCCCCTATATTAAAAGGCATGAAACACGAGTAAAATATTTTTCTCAAAAATCATCCCTTAGGGGGTCTAACGAGGGCGCAAATTTCGTATGAAACTTTGCCATTTTTGCAGTTATTTAAATGAAATTCAGCATTAAGGTTCTTTATTGAAAGGCATGAAACACGAGTAAAATATTTTTCTCAAAAATTATCCCTTAGGGGGTTAAACGGGGGTGCAAAGTTAGTATGAAACTTTGCCGTTTTGAAGTTATTCGAATGAAATTCAGCATGAAGGTTCTTTAGGCGATACGAAGTTCGCCGGGTCAGCTAGTGAAATTATATATTATTTAAATTCATTTTTGAAATCGTTTCTTTTTTTATAAAAATTGTTTTCATAAACGCCCACTCCAAAGATTGTAATGAGAAGTACCTATGTAAATAGACAACCGATATGAAAGTATTTTTTTAAATTCCCACGGGAAAGTGGGATAAACGCAAACGGGTTTCTCTAGTATAATATATAAAATAAATATACTTATAGGGACAATTCATACAGATTGAGCTAGCCCCAAAGTAAGTTCGAAACTAGTGTTATGGGATACTAACTCAACGATATTATTTGTATAACAAATACATATATAGATAAACATCCAAGACCCGAGGCCAATCAGAAGAGGTTCGTATTTCATCATGACAGATCATGACCCGACCGGGGATCGAACCCGGGACCTCCTGGGTGGCGGTCTGGTGTGGTAACCATTACGCTACGGAGGTCATCTAATCTAATATATGTGTATTGCGACATTTATTCTATCAAAATTATTATCTAATGTCACATAACAAAGTCTTTACGTGAGTTTGCTAAGAGACTTGAACTGTTACAATGAAAATGTCATTACGTCCATAAAACCGTCATTACATTCATGCGAATAATTAAAAAGTACTCAAAATCTACAAGAGATAACGCAGCAGTCCAAATACTTTCAAAACGTTGCTATTAAAGTAAACTATCATATTTATACCAACATATTGATGTTTGAAACAAATTCTTAGGGTAGATGAAAAACACGTCAAAAAATATTATGGATAGGAACCCCCTCTCGCGTTTATGTGAGTTTCGAACAAATTTATTTACTTGAAAATGGCACAATGGAATTTTCGTCTGAAGTCCTGTGATTGCCAAACGAAAAAAAATAATTAAGTACCATGATTTTTTGAATTTGCCGCTGTTTTCGAGTGACTATTCGATTGCCAGAATAAATAATCAAACTTTGGCGCCAATACGATAGCGTCCACGCGCCGCCGCCGTCCACTTACCACTTACAGATCGATCGCGTCTCATAAAAAGAACGCTGGCGGTCAAGCTGCGCAGAAGCGATATTTCGGTCTCTTTTGGTGGTATGAAGTGCGGCGAGGGGCGGGCGGGCCACGCGCCCCATGCTTGTTCGTCCGTCCGTGCGCTGTTGGGCCCATTTGCTTCCCGCCACAGAGTACTTTATCTTCCCGCGCTTTGTCTACGCTGCTTTGTTACTTTCATTCGTGCGCGGTGCGCGAGTTGTGCGCGAGTGTATACATCCATCCATGCGCAAACACACCCCCTCCACTTTCTTCTAGCGTTTTTTTCGTGACGACCGCCTGTACTTTCCTTCCATAAAAGACGCCTGCGTAACGGAAAAGTCCTCTGCTGGTGCTGAAATCGACACTGACAAATACTTGTAAGTTGAAAATATTTTTGAGTACCTAATTTTTGATTTTGTTACAATAAACTTATGGCGACTCTGACCAAACCATGACCAAACGCTGTCCTAAAGTAATGTCACGTGTAGTTGAAACACTGTAGGTATTGTTAAAAATGTAAAGTGATAATTTTTGAGAAATTGAAAACCTTTGGTTGAACATTCTAGTCTAGTCTTCCTATTGCTTGATTGATGTTTGAGGAGTTTATTCTCGAAGCAAATAACACTACATATGGCGACTCTGATCAACATCACCGAATATGTGCTACTCTATTATAAGTGATTAACAAAAAAAGAAGTCAGTAAATCTCTTGTTGTCTTGCGGGCTTTCTCCGCAAATAGGCAGCCGATGTGCCCTTTCTGCATGTGAGGAGTGGTAGCTGGATTACCCAGCCATCCTAATTCCTCCAGGAAGCCGGCCAGGGACGTGATGTTGTGTATTTGACTTAATTAATGTTAATTAATGTGTAAACATAATTATGATAAGTTACATTCTATTTCACATTGTAGATAAGTAGGTAAAAAATTTCTTAAACAGGGAAAAAGAACTTTACACGTTTTTATTTTGTTTACAAACACTATTTGCTGCTCATGATAGGAACTGATTATGAATTTGTGGGTCTTTGGGCTAATTGAGAGGTGGGAGGGGTGGCTTTCTACCTGGTTAACCAACTAACTAACATTATTAGTGTTATCCAACTAATCATTTTTACTAACATAGAACACATTGACAAAATTCTGTAAATCTAAAAATGTAAATCTTGCAAAATACTTTTATTTTTATTTTCTAACGGAACTATTTAATATTTCTTTATTTTAATAAACCAAATGTTTATTTGTTTTCACAGTGGCACCAGCTCCAGATGTACCAACCACATCCAAAAATAGAGGTAAAACCATATTTTTCTCAACCAGTCCATCATGATCCCATTTTACTGCATTATCATCCAAATAAAGCAGCAAAAATTATAATTGTCTGTGGTGTGTTATACCTACAACATTTGCAATAAGTTTAGATTAGATTTAAATGAAAGAGATGTTACTGAGATTGACATCAATAATGTCTCTGCTGCTGAAGCTCAACAGGCCCTTACCGCTGCGCTGGCTCGTCAATTGCTGAGATAAGGAGAGGCATTAAAAAAAGGTCTCTTTTAGTTCAATAACTATGGTCAGCCCACACCACAGGTAAATAATGAGCGGTTTTAATTTACATACTGAGTAAGAATGTAAATAAAAAAAACAGTATTTTTTATAGAATTTATATATATTTTTTATTTTAATTTATCAAATCAAAGGTTTTAATCAGTTTTAATTAATAGTAGATTTTACAACAAGTGCACAAAACGAACCTATTTTATGCGGGACTCGGCTCGTGCTGATAGTAATATCAAGGATAAAAATGGTTTTGTGGACGAGTTTACTGCTTTTCACTTCGATTGCGAGGAAATAAATTAATAAACGCTTGAAAAAACAAGACCTGTTTCCCGCCGCTTTTTTTAAAAATCTCACGACATTGAAATTAGTCTTGGGCTACAGACCTATACAGCCTACTATTAAATTAATTTTGTAATAATAATTTTCTTAAATTAATTAAATAACCTACCTTAATTTAAATTAAAATATATTTTATGTCTTAAAAAACACATAAGGCAAATAAATTAAAGTAAATATTATAAAATAACAAATTCTATCTCTGGACTTTTTATTGTGTTTGGCTGTATGGCTCATTTTCTTTGCCCTAATATAGATTTCAACATCATAAAAGGAATACATAAGGGTTGAGCGCTCCCGATAATACACGTGTAGTCTTATTATATAATATTACTCCCTTTCCCGTGGGAATTTCATAAAATCCCATCTTTATCCTTGTCAACATCATAAACGGAACCTCTATACAAAATTTCAGCCTTCTTGCTTTAGCGCCTGCGATAAAACACTAGCAGTCCTATTACTCTCTTTCCCGTGGGAATTGTATAATATCTCATCTTTATCCTTGTCAACATCATAAAAGGAACCTCTATACAAAATTTCAGCTTTCTAGGTTGAGCACCTTTTTTTTTAATTTTTTTTATTATAGTGAGAGAAATGCATTACTGCATGCCCCGCTGCTTGGGGAAGCGGCGGGGATATGTTGGGTTGCCCCTCTAATGCCACTTAGTGTATAACGACTATAGTCCGGCAATCTCGTGCGCGACCGTCCCGCGGGGTGACAGACGGTGGCGGGGACGAGGTAGCGTAGCCGAGACTGCCGTATATGACGCGCGATGCACGCGTTTCCCTTCCCCGCTACACCACCCGCTACCCGCTGACATCTTAGTACCTCGTCCCCGCCACCGTCTGTCACCCCGCGGGACGGTCGCGCACGAGATTGCCGGACTATAAAACTCTCACTCACTACCACCTTATCCGCCTAGATGGGCACTAAGATACTTCCGTGACCCCGCCGGCGGTTGTCCGAAGACCCGTCTTCATGGGCTCGGCACTATTGGCGGCGCGCACATTTCAAATTGGCGAGCCGCTCCGCTCGGGGACTTGAGATCCGATGGGCGACGGTTTCCCCTAACCGCCGCCCGGAAGCCCCCGTTAAGGTAGTAGTCACCGGGCATGCGCCACGCGCCTACAAAGAACAACAAGAAGATGGAAGTCATCGATTTATGGTGGAGGTTCCAAAGACGCGCACAAAGCGCTTTGGTTCATCCTTCATTGTAAGGACTGCGGTACTTTAGAACTCTCTACCGGAATCGATGTTTCCTGAAAAATACAATCCAGGGGACTTCAAATCTCGAGTAAATAGGTTTTTTCTAGGTGAGCGTGTTACATCGTAGACCACAGCGATGCTTACCATCAGGCACGCATTATTTTAACATAAAGTTCGGTCAGTAATATAACACAGAAACAAAGAAATACATAGAAAATTTATATAGTATATATAATTGAATATAATCTAAATAACGTTGTCAATGAAAACTGCCATTTTGCTCTTAGTATTTTAACAGGTTTTTTTTTTTAGGAAATTCAACACTGCATTCGCATTTATAATCCGATTTAGAATAAGTTATAACCCGAGGTAGAATGGCCACTCTCCGCCCCGCACCGAATCGAGTCACCGCACCCGAGGAGCCCCGCCTTGGTCGCAGTCATAGATTAATATTGTATAAGTCGCAGGGCTGTGCGCATAGTGAACGAATGTGTGTTTCGAACATTTTCGATAATTCGTTTTAATGTACGAGTTTGGTGAGGATAGGTCAGTGTTTCCAAGCCGCCTGAGGGCCACCGACTTAATAATAAATAAAATAATAAATATATAGGGACAAATCACACAGATTGAGCTAGCCCCAAAGTAAGTTCGAAACTTGTGTTATGGGATAATATAGATAAACATCCATGACCCGAGGCCAATTCGAAAAGTTCGTTTTTCATCATGACCTGACCGGGATTCGAACCCAGGACCTCCTGGGTGACTTGGCTTAACGACTGACAGCCTTGGACAACAGCCGGGATCGACGACGGCTTAATGTGCCCTTCGAACACGGATACTTATTCAGCTTAGTTAATACAAATATATATTTTTTAATTTGTGTTTTGTCTTTTCAGCCAACATCAATGTCGACCATAACAAAGGGCAGCGCCTTGAAAAACAAATGGATCCAGCCAGAAATAACCGCCAGTACTAGTGGCATAAATTCCCCAAAGAAAAAAACCTCAACACCATTTTGGACTAAGGTCATACCTAACTCACATACAACCAAAAGTATCACAGCATCTAAAACAGACTTTTTTCTAATAGATAATAAACTTCCAGAAATTAAACTCACTAAAATTCAATTCGAGAGGCAGAAATTACCTGAAGCTTCATTAGATTCTGAAAGCTCAGATTCAGGTGATATTATCTTATACTGGAGTACGACCCCTTCACCCACTGCCAGTCCCTTGCTAAATCCAGAAGACTATGAAGGACGACAAAAGAAATTTATGTGTGAATTGTTTTGTGTTCTGCAAAATACAGATTTAGAACAAATAAATTGGGCTGGAAACACTGACCTTTACGAAAAATTAAACCAGTTGAAGTATTTTTAAGGTAGTACCTGTAAGGTAATATTGGCTCTTCCCATTATGAATGTGCATAATACACGTTTATAGGGAAAAAGATGCATCGTGGACATTCATAATAAGAAGGGCTAATATTTATAATTTATTTGATAATTATTCAGTAGATATATTGTATTTGTTGTCGCCAAATCAATTTTCACGAAAATTCTATCAATGACTGAGATGCAATTTGTAAAAACCCCCAAAAAATTTAAATTTCCCGCGCGGACCAAAACGTACCACTTTAAATTCTGTAGTTGGGGGCTGTCAAGTATTACGTAAGCAGATTTATTACAATTATTTACCCCCCATCCCCCTTGTCAGCAAAAGTAAGCAAAGCTCTTACCTCCTTCCCCCATGCTTACGTAAACATTTTTCAATTAATGTAAGTATTTTTTAAAAATATTATAATAAAAATGTTATAATTACAATTTTAAAAATAAGAAAATAGATTTAGCATAGAGATTAGATTTACTGAGACGGTATTCAACATAGAGTAAGGAACAAAAATATTATAATCTTACGAACATAACAAACTTATTTAAAATTTTTGGTACACAGTCATATTAAATTCAAATTAACAGTCTTCAGTCCATGAAACCTGAATAAATGATTCTACGTTTTCGATGACATTGGTACTAATTCTGTTGTATACGTACCTAGCTAAACTAAAGTAATTTTGACAGGACCAAAGGTGTTGTTATCCTTCCTTGGTTTACAATTAGTGATAAGGATAGCAACAGGTCCTGTCAAAATTAGTTTAGTCTATCATAGTTCAATGTACAACAGAATTAGCACCATTATTGGAGTGTTGAAAGACAAAGACAATGTGAGGAGGGTTGTCATTCGTGTAAAAAAGTAAATAACTATCGATGACGTAATCATCAGCTAGACTCCCCCTATCCCCCATGTCATCCAAAATAAGCAAAGCAAAGACCCCCCGCCACCCATAGTGCTTACGTAATACTTGAACGGCCCCTTGAGAATAAAATAACTTATGAGAGAGATGAAGATAATTTTTGCAAACCTAATTTTAATTTAAAACATGGTCTGTTAGTGTGATAAGAGAGCCTCTACCACACAGGCGCGTTTTTACCGGCCATTAATACCGCATGCGTTATTGCGATAATACGTTCCGATTCCTTGCTCACAGTTGCGTTTTTATCGTCCAATATTTCTTACGAGAAGAGCGTCTTGTACTGACGTTATTATCGGAAGCATTACCAGTGCCCGCGACCCCGCCACGTCGGTGAGACAGTCAGGTCGGTATCCCTCATTGGCTAGAGAGGTGAGCCTGACAGACCCAAGTCGCTTCCCCAAGTGGCGGGACATGCAGTAATGCATTTTCCTGACTCTAAAAAAAAGAAAAGGTGTGTGTACGGTCGTTTGCGTCTGGTCCTGACGGTCGATAATATCGCATGCGTTATTGCGATAATGCGTCCCGATTCTTTGCAGTTAGTTGCGTTTTTATCGTCCGATATTTCTTCGACAGAAGGCTGATTTTACACGCATTATAGTTAAGTAGGTAACACAGAATTTAACAAGTTGCATGTAATAATTTTGTTGTTTACTTAACAACTTAATTGGATTTTTTCTATTTTTCGGTGAAGTAGGTGGGCGGGGCTTATCATTTGACACGTTTGGACAGGCACAATTTAGTTAAATTCATAAGTGAACCATAGTCGTCAATACTTGTCAGAATATTTTACTATGTGCGTATAGTATGTATATGTAGGTAAGTTTATTATTTATACATAATATTTTATGTGTATGTTTATAGCCGTACCGTATGTATTAGTTCTTAGGCTTTTTTGTTTATTTGCTTTTAATTTTTGTCCTGCCAACAATATTTCTGCATTACCCAATAGTTGACTGGTCGATAATGTCTTTAGGCGTTAAGTCCGCCAATTGTACTCCCAATCGTGCAATAAAGAATAAATAAATAAACTAAAGAAAAACATAGGTACATAAAAAGAATAAATAAACTAAAACCAAATTACGTCCTTGTCATACAAGTATTATCGCAGGTGTGTGGCCATCTTAATACAAAATGTAGTGAAAACAGATATCGCAATAACGCATGCTATATTATCGGCCGGTAAAAACGCGCCTGTGTTCTAGAACTTATATCGGAATATCGCAGGACGGAGAAACGCAGTGTCCTACTTCCTATACGGCGTTATTATCGCAGCAGTGTGTTACTCCATGGCCATCCTAATACAAAATGTACTGAAAACAGATATCGCAATAACAATAACGCATGCGATATGATATTATCGGCCGGTAAAAACGCGCCTGTGTGGTAGGCTTTAATGTTATTGTTAACTGTGTTTATACAATATCTATACTAATATTATAAAGAGGAAAGATTTGATTGTGATGTTTGTTTGTTTGATTGCATTGAATGGCTCCGAAACTACTGGACAAATTTCAAAAACTCTTTCACCAGTAGAAAGCTACATTATTAGGGAGTGACATAGGCCTATGCCTATGTCACTCCCTAATAATAGCTTTTCCCGAAATTCAATGTTGTTCCCACGGGAACTTGTCCGGAACTTCACGCGGACGAAGTCGCGGGCAAAAAAGCTAGTTCATAATGTAATTAATATACCCAGGAGGTCCCCGGGTTCGAATCCTGGTCCGTAATGAAAAACGAACTTTTTGTGATTGGGCTCGGGTCTTGGATGTTTATCTATAGTATTTGTTATAAAATATAGTATCGTTCATTCCTTTATTGTACAAAAACAATATTAATTTCCACGTCACGTCGCTTTACTTCATCGTTTGACTTTCTAGTTTTTAGATTTAATTTTCTCTTGTTTTCCAATTTGGTGCCCTTGGTTGTTGTGTGTTATTTTGATTTTTTGTTTGGCACACAAATATTAAAAATTAAACCGAAAATATTGTCTTGGTTTGGAATATTTAAATCGCAATTTCGTTGCTGACTAACCTGGCAGGTGTGAGTGGTGCCTCTAACTTACCAAATAGAAAGAGAAGTGAGAGTGATGCTACATTACGTTCTGTTATATTCTAATTTACTAGTTAGAAAGAGACAGGGTAAATAATAATTTCAAGACCATATTTCCTTAAGTAGGTATACTGATCGTTGTATTAGATTTTAAGATTTGATGTAGTAAGCTTTTATGTCGCTGACCGAATTCAAGACTATTAGTGGGTTACATAAAGTACATTTTCAATGACATATTGTCTCGTGCTGTCCTTGTCAAATTAAGGAAAAAAGAGATAACATGAGATTGTAGAAATAAGTTTACACACGTACTGTATATGGCGACAAAAATGACTTTATACTTATTAAAATGTGATATTCTTAGGTTAAGGACAGATATCTATATGATCTATTATAGTAGTTACCTGAATTATTTTTGTAAAAAAATTGTATGTAAATTTGATATCCCAATATAATTGATATTCACAAAACATTATAACATTAATATTCTCAAAATAGCATAATAGCTAGACATCATCTCGTAAAAACACATTCACGAAATATGATATTCGTAATATAACACACTCGCAAAATATGATGAGCGCTAGACACCATATTCAAAGTTCAGTCAGGCGTATGCAATATAATAAATATATGGCTAACATTTCTGTAGCTAGACAAAAAGAATTTGGAATGGGTGACAGCTGGAAGTGCTGGAACTAAAAAATGTACAAACTAGAGTGGATCAAATAACCATTTGATCCAGTCTAGTTTGTACATTTTTTGTAAATAAAATTTGCCACTGTCAACCGACTTTTCTTTTCAAACTGTAGGTTCAATTCCGTTATTTTGAAAAAATAAAACATTAATTTGAAACTTTAAAAAAAAAATATGAAACAAATTATTTAATTTTATTCTTATTATATTATTATTACAAAACAAAAAAAATTCTTATTACATACAAAATATATTTACGGCTAATAATTCCATTAAACACATAACCGTTTTAGACATACCGAAAGACTATAGCTCCCATTAATTTTAAACCTCGCAATTACAAAAATACTAGTTTCATACTTGTATGTCCACAGGCATTTTTGGACAAGAATCGATCAAACGCAATCGCGATGTTACATTTTTATCAAAAATATCGTGAGTTGCGAATATAATAATAAAGTGAATATGATTTTCTGAAAATTTCCTTTTTTGCAAATTAGTTCAGTCAAGATGTACATTCGTGCTCGCAAAAGGTCGTGTCATTCTGAATTTTTTGTTGTTTTTTTTTACCTATATTAAAAATCCAGATTTGCAATTTCGAAAGTGCTGTGTGAGCGACGGTTTCTGCTCAATATCTCAGTGAAGAAGGGCTCTGATCGGAATAGTCAGTACAACTTTTTGCGGCATTGAATAATTTTGAGTGTTTATACTTATTTACAAACAAAACGTTAAACTCTATTTTCTGAGATTATTATTATGTTAAGTAGTAGTTAGAATGAAAGAAAATTGAATCAGTTTCAATAATAGAAATAATATAAGTCGTATAGCCAACGGGAAACTGAATCATTGCCAAACGCCTCTATACTAAAGGAAAATAAAATTTAATGTTTGTAATTTAATTGTTTATTTTTTTTACGAACGAAAGAATATATCTGCTTTGCTATAACAACAACTAAAACAAAAAATAAAATACCTAACATTGAAATTACATAACTGTACAAGTAATAATCATAGCTGCAGCACCTGCTAACTCTTTGAACAAACCAATTCACAAAAATATTTAGGCATAATTTTAGACAATAATCTCTCATTCAAAAAACATATTGCATTACCCAACGCCTATCTAACATGAAATGATGCATTATGTAAGTACATGAATATGTACATAAGTATTTTAAGTTGGTTTTTCTATTTAGAAAACATAACACTGTAAAAAATAACTGGGAAGGTACAACGTGCCTTGATTCGTCCAAGGGGAATCAGTAAAACTTTTTTCTTTTTGTCGTCTAAGGAGCTTAAACAACCGTGAATAGCATTACAAAAATATTTGTTTATTATTCAGTCTTAAGTTTTCGTGCACTGCGCACCGCGTCCTTGTCAATCGGTAACTGTGAGGTAACCGAGCGCGGGTGGGAGCGCATTCAGCGGGAGGCAGGGAGTGACCATACTGCACCTACGCTAGTACTATTTATTATACTCTGGAATAAGTGAACATTCCGACCTATTTTCGAAGAACTGTATCTTGGGAACCAATGGCTGTATAGGGTTTGCCCAGTCTCATATTGTAGCAAATTTAGTCTACTTAAAAGTATTAATTAAGTGATTATACCACTCAGACCCTTCCTTCACTGCTAGATAATGAGCAAAAACGAAAAAAAAAAACATGGTTTTTTGGGCATACCGTCGCTCGCACAGCGAGCATTGCAAATCTGGATTTTTAATATTGGTTTAGGTCTTAACAACATATAAAAAAATCTGAATGATCTTCTGCGAGCACGACCCCCTTTTCATGTCTAATTTGACTGGACTAAATATGATGTTTTTAGAAAATCATATTTCGAGAATGTGCTATTTTGAGAATATAATGTCTTGCTCGTATGATGTTTTGCGAATGTCATATACTGCGACTAAGTGCTAAGCGAATTGTTGTCGTATCTAATTTAAATCTTTGGCTACTACCGATATGCCTATGTTGCGTTGTATTCATCGCATGGCAAACAATTTTTGTTAGGTACTTCTGCGAATTTTTATATTTGTTGCTCTTGCTATCGTGAAATATTTAATGTCATCGATGTTTTATACCTTTATGATTTATATCTTCATTCAATGAAAATATATATCAGCCAGTGTGAATTATTACTTTTATTATCATACCTATTTATTTCTTTGCGAATGATATAATCGAAGTTCTTTGGCCTGCTGGTACCCATTTTATAAACCATTGTTTTCCTTAAATGTATTTTTTGTTACATGTAGATGTCGTTGACGTACAGTGACGTACGTACGTAGGTACAGATCGTGGTAGCCCTTGAGATTGAGCCTAGGACGCTCGGGGCCGGCTGATGCTTGTCGTATATAGACGACTCCTAAGGTGCTCCTTCACCGAGAGTAATGTAACATTATATGTAGATTTGATTTGAGCATTGCATTACAATACTACCTCCCTGACTTACGAGCGTTCGCGTGTAACGTAACATTATAGATTCGACTCATTCGACTTTGAGCATTACTTTACAATACTACAAGACTTACCTCCCTGACTGACGAGCATTCGCGTATACCTAATGTAACATTTAGTATAGATTTTTATTTGCGAGCATTCACATTTGATTTAGGTGTTTCCATAATGTCAGAGTTGTCAATATAAAATAAACTCAAGTTTCAATTAACAAGCAATTTGTGAATAGGCAAGTGAGAAACCACGGTTGGCGACGTCTGGTGAGGTGGTAGCAGTTGCCCCTTCGTCGCCGTTGGTGACTACATAGAGAACAAATGGCTTTGCCCCCGCTGAAAAATTAAATTATGTATAATTAAACACAAAAACATAGCGATAATCGTTGCAATGAAATGTATACATGTTTCTTAACTATATAATCTATTTCTATATATTATCTATATATATATAAATAAAATGCTTTGTCCTGACTGACTGACTGACTGACTGACTGACTGACTGAGAATCAACGCACAGCCTAAACCGCTCATCGTAAAAATCTGAAACATGGCAGGTGGAACTATTATATGACGTAGGCGTCCGATAAGCAAGGATTTTTCGGAATTCGAACTCTAAGGGGGTAAAAAGGGGGGTAAAGTTACTATGGGACAACTTGATTCCTTGGTCCAATCTACTTCAAATTTTGCATAAAAATTGTTTAAGAGAATTGATGGAAGACGTGATTCTTATTTTATTGAAATTCTTGAAAAATATGTATTTTGTGGATAATTTTCTTCGATTTGATATCAATACTCATACTCCTTAGTGCTTTTGATTTCATTCAATTACATTTCATTTTGACACATCCGTGAAGTGAAGTATGTCATCTGTCATGTAATATTTTTATAAATTGTGAATATTCAAACAACCTCCGTGACGACCTCCGTGGCGTAATGGTTACCACGCCAGACCGCCACCCAGGAGGTCCCGGGTTCGAATCCCGGTCGGGTCATGATGAAAAACTAACTTTTTCTGATTGACCTCGGGTCTTGGATGTTTATCTATATAATAATATGTATTTGTTATAAAATATAATATTGTTGAGTTAGTATCCCATAACACAAGTTTAGAACTTACTTTGGGGCTAGCTCAATCTGTGTGAATTGTCCCTATATATTTATTTATATTTATTTAACATGCCCCCCGCGGAATCCCGTTGTCCAAGTACCTATCACGTAATGACATCATAAATAAAAACATATGCACTCTATAAAATAATCCAGATTATTAACCTAGTATAGTAAGCAAGTTAGTATAGATAAGCAAGTTTTAGAGTGCTCGCATCGCTCGTTGACCATTGTGCAAAGTGTAAGCAGATGTTCCATAGTTCTATGTTCTTATTTTGCTTCCGTGAATCGGTTTTCACAGCTCTGCAATGCACATTTTACCACGATTCTTTAAAATCCGAATAAATAACATCGAGAGAAACAATCAGCGTGCGTGATTAATAGCTTCGTCGTTACTGTTTTGAGTTCGTCTGTTCGTTCATAATCGTGATTACTGCTTACCGTTCATGCTTGCTCAGTCGCGCTCTATAGCTTGCTTGTCTATACTCTAACTTATAAACTACCTGTACACCAAATGTCAAGCCGTTGTTGCGTGATAGAGTAACAAACATGCACAAATCGGCCGAGCAATTTTTGATTTTAATAGACAAACGCAATTAATTTATTAAGTAAGTAGATAATTAACTCACTGAAAACGGGTACAAAACCGTAACCGCAGAAACGGTCGGTGCCAACTGCGACGTTTGTTGACGATACTATTGGGTTTGGTATCACCACGAAGTCAGTGGTGCAAGCCCCGTCGTTGACTGCGCCAAGTGTGGTGCCCAGCACTGTATTGTCTGCACCTTCCACGTCACCCGTCACAGTGAAGGAAAAAGCATTTCCTCCTGCCTTTTATATAAATTTCGTTGTATTAGCCAATTGATTAGGTAGCCAAGTATTAAGCGTAAGCGTAAGGACGTGATACCGAAGTAAGGGAGAGGTGCAACTCTCCCCTACTTCGGTATCACGTTCGACCTGCGCAGTAGATGATTTCTATACCATTTTTCTAGAAATCGTCTACCGCGCAAGTCAAAACAGCAATCAGGTCTCATCTCGTGGCGCCGATTGTACGTTAATTTCACTTATTTTAATTTTGATAATCCTATTGGTTAAATACATAACATCTCCTTTCCTCTTCGTCCATCTCCTCTTTGGTGGACTATGATACTTTAACTAGTAAAATAATATCAAGTATAAAAAAATATATATACGGAACAAGCCCTGTATCTCCTGTATAGCCAGGATCAACAACTGCGACCTCAGATTAACAATAAGCAATTAAGCTTATTGACATCCCAGGGGAGAAATTATAGCTGTCTTGGAACTAACAACGAATTTAATCAGAAAGAAATGAGACGGAGTAGGTATATAGGTAGGTAGCGCATTGAAAGAACTTCTAACAAACTATCCTATACAAAATTTCCTTCAAATCTATCAAGCAGTTTTTGCGTGAAGGAGTAACAAACATCGATACATCTTCACCAACTTTGGCATTTATAATATTACTAGTGAAACCCGCGCAACTTCGTTTGCGTGTATTAAATCACAGCAGCGCCATCTTTTTTTATTTTTTATACCACAAACTTGGCAAACAAACACTCGGCCCGCCTGATGGTAAGCATAGCCTATAGCCGCTTGCAATACCGGGGGTATCACTCACATGTTGCCAACACTCCCAACCCCCCAAGTGGAGCTCTGGAGACCTTACTCACCGTAGGAACACAACATGGTCGAGACCAATGCTATTTGGCTACGATCTTCTGTAAGGTGGAGGTCCTTCCCCAGACGGGCTGCTTCGATTTGAGCGGATTATCCGCTGTGCCCTACCTCTCTATATGTAAAGCACCATTGACTCAGACATTTTTACCAAATCCTACGGGAATCGCGTACTTTTCGGGATTCAAAACCCTATGTTAATCCAAGGTATCAGCTACCTACATACCAAATATAAAAATTGGCCCAGCCATTTGAGCGTGAAGAAGTAACAAACATTAGATTTAAAATATTAGTAAGGATATGTTTTGACTAACTTGAGAGTACTGAATAGCACAGTATCCAGCTTCCATTCTAATGCATATGCCATAGTTGAGATTGACCATCTGCCGGGTACCCGTCACAAGAGACGCGCTTAACGCTGTGTTAGCAGCGGTTCCATAGTTGAAGCTATCTATAGTTCCTGTCGTTCCCGTATAGTATTGCAAGCAGCCGTTTGGTGCTATGAAACAAAATGTTATTTGAAATAATTTGAAAAAAATTAATAAAAAAAACTGTAAGAAAACAATAGGTATCTAATTATACTTTTATATTTGTACTACCTACTTATATAGTTTATGGTATGTACTACTACTTAAACACTACGTACTCGACGCTTACCTATACATTGTCATGACTTGACTATACATACTTAGGTATTTTTTATGAAGCTTGTTGCAATACGATTTCAGTGTAGTACCTACATTAAAAAATGGTACAAAGTTAAAATGTAACTATTGACACTTTAATAATTGTACCTAAAAGATATTTATAAATTAAAATCGATAAAAATAGTCTTTCAAAGATAATATTTTCCAAAAAATGATAATTGTTTAATAGTAGCGTAGTAGCACAATAATATTTTTAAGGCGGACTTGCGCTGACGTTAACGAAGTTCAGAACTGATACTTAGTTCATAACGAAATCTATTTTCAAATTTTTCTTTAAGCTGTGAATCGCGTTGTTGGTTAACGATCTTTTTTTAATGATATCAAAGCATCTACCTATTGTAGGTAAATAAATACCTAGCATCGAGTATGTATTCCTTTATATAAATGATTTCTCTAAGCCGATAGTATAAAATCATAGTAGAACATTGGCGTAGTAAAAAAAAGCGCCCTGTTTCTTAAAACATCTATCTCCGATTAAAGCAGCCATCGAGCACGCAGCCCTTCCTCGCTGAAAGCACCACAATGGCGGAGGCCGCCGGCGTAACTGTCTAGATCCAAACTGCTGTGTAATTTTTAACTGCATCTGTACTATCTGTAGCTAAAAGTTCCGGTCTCTAGACCGGGGTTCTTTCAAATCCGCCTAATTCCCTTGATGCAGGCTATTATTTACATAAGGGAAATACTGCATAGCTAGCCTATGCAGTATTTCCCTCTAAGTTATGGTAGTAAACAGTTACTCACCCAGTCCTGGGCAACCACAGCTCAACTGAATAAGTTTCAGGTTCCATCTCCTTGAGAACGTAGTGGCAAGAGATGCAGAGATGGTGATTGTTATAGGGGTGTTCCCATTGAAGTCCACGAATATAGTCTGTCCAGTCAAATCTCCACAGAGAGTAGGAACCACAGTATTACCACCAGTCACAGTAATGGTGTCGGTAACACAATTTCCGTCACCATCAGGCTGTGCCAAAACTAAATCCGAGAAGTCTATGCGAAGCTGTGAAATATTTCTTTGATACAAATACAATTTCATTGTTATATAATAAATAATAACCAATAGTAACTAATAGTAGTTAAATCAAAATAAGGGTCACTCGTCCTAATTCGGTAATTTCGTCCCTACTATAAACAACCACAACTATTAAATAACGATAATAACATTGTATTGTAATGTAATGTTCGAGATTGATGTAAGTGTCATACGTTTCTAGTGTGAAAAGCCCAAAAAAGTTTGCTTTTTTAAGACACTTTAAAATTCGTGGCCCTTATTTTGTTTTGACTAGTATGTTTCTTTCGCCATTAGTGCGAATATAATCAAAAGCGTGCAGCAACCAAAACCCCCAAACCCCAATAGATTAGTATCAAATTCAAATTAATTATAAATATTTTATTTAAAAAAACGCACTTAACAATTTAGTTGACAGCTCTGTGACAGATTAAAACTGTGCTACAGGGTTACAAAAACAACTGATTGACGAACTAATAGATATTCCCTCACCTGGCATATGTTGTCATTACATCGGTTAATTATGATGCTGCAGGCAGGCCCGCCTGCGTAAGCCGCCGGGTACCCCGGACTGGTGAAGTATGTATTGTTCACGTTAGACGAACTGCCGCACCCTCTGGTTACTGTATTTTATCAAATAATTTAGTTTGGGATCAACAAACAGAAAACACAAAATTTAACACAAATTGTATTCACAGAAGGTCACTGTTGGACAAGGCCTGGACCAAACTTTCCAGTATGACCACAGGATAATAAATAGTACTGTATGACTGGAAGGGGCCGTTTTTCCGACGGGGATCTGTCGGGCTCACCTCTCTGACCAATGAGGGATACCGTCTGCCACCTTCTCCGCCTTCACAGTGGTGGGGTCGCGGCAACCGGTGATACTTCCGCAACCCCACCGGCGGGTGTTCGTGGACCCATCCCATTTCACGGCTCTACAGCCAGCGCGCTCAAATAAGCACGTCGCGTCGCCGGTCCACTCGGGGACTTCCGTTCCAATGGGCAGGGCGCAGGATCTCTTTCCGTCACCCGCTCCGCGGCCTCCTTCTGCGTCATGACCTCGCCCCAGAAGGAGACCACCTCTTCCCACGACCTTTCGCTCTCGACCATCGATTTGATGATAGCTGGGAGCGAAAAGTCGGGATCCACTTCAAAAATATATTATTAAGTGAAAATACCTACAAGTTGTATCTTGCTACCAGTTCCGTTGATAAGAGATACTATAAAATGTCCGTGTTTCCGTAGTTTACTTACACGACTTATGCTATATTTAAGTATTTTACTTATGGATTAGTTATAAAAATTAATTGGGCCTGAGCAGACTTGTCTAGGTACTTTAAAGTGGTGAGAAATTATTAAAACCTTGGATGACATTGTTGTAACTTTCTTTGATAAAGTAGTAAATAGCAATTATAAAAAGAGGGCAAGTACGTGTCGGGCCACGCACAAGGCAGGGTTCCGTATTGGCTGGAGTGGTGCGGTCGATGGCTCTGTACGGCGCGCCCGTATGGGCTGACGCCCTGACTCCCTACAATAAAGCCTTGCTGCGACGCCCGCAGCGGGCGATGGCAGTCAGGGTGGTGAGGGGGTACCGCACCATCTCATGTGAGGCGGCATGTGTCCTTGCAGGCAGTCCGCCATGGGAGCTGGATGCAGTAGTGCTGGCGGCTTTTTACAGGCGCACCGCTGAGGCCCGCGCGGGGGGTAACTCGTTTCCGGACGAGGTTTTACGTTGGAAGGAGAATGCCCAAAGGTCCCTCGTCCGGGAATGGGCACTCCGATTGGAGGCACCGACGGCAGGGCAGCGCACTATTGGCGCGATCCAGCCAGTGCTCCAGAATTGGTTAGGGAGGCGCCACGGTGCGCTGTCATACCACGTTGTGCAGGTTCTGTCCGGACATGGCTGTTTTGGCAGATTCCTGCACAAGGTGGCCAGGCGGGAGCAGACGGCGGAGTGCCACGAGTGCGGCTCCGCCGAGGACACGGCTCAGCACACGCTGGAAGAGTGCCCAGCTTGGGCTGAGACTCGCGCTGCACTGGTGGCGGAAGTGGGTCCCGACCTTTCGCTCCCAGCTGTCATTAAATCGATGGTCGAGAGCGAAAGGTCGTGGGAAGCGGTGGTCTCCTTCTGCGGCGAAGTCATGACGCAGAAGGAGGCCGCGGAGCGGGTGAGGGAAAGAGATCCTGCCGCCCCCCCGCTTCGCCGTAAAAGACCGGGCGGAAGGCGCTTGGCACACGCCCGGCGTCTGCCACCCTAACGGAGGCTTCCGGGCGACGGTTAGGGGAAACCGCCGCCCATTGGAACGGAAGTCCCCGAGTGGAGCAGCGTGCCTATTCGCGCACGCTGCTGTAGAGCCGTGCCCAAATAAGATGGGTCCACGGACACCCGCCGGCGGGGTTGCGGAAGTATCACCAGTGCCCGCGACCCCGCCACGTGAAGGCGGAGAAGGTGGCAGACAGTCAGGTTTTTAGTCGGTATCCCTCATTGGTTAGAGAGGCGAGCCCGACAGACCCCCGTCGCTTCCCCCAAGTGCCGGGACTTGCAGTAATGCATTTTCCTGACTTTAAACAAAAAAAAACAAAAAAAAAGGGTTCCGTATTGGCTACGCATGTCTTGCTTGCAGGTGAGTACAATGCTATATATTGTAAGACATTTGTACGTTTTTGTCAAATAAATTTTACTTCATAAGTTCGTCGGTTGTTACATGGTAACTAGTAAAACCTACATAACCGTTAACACATTACTATATATTTCATACAAATTCTATAAGAGCTTTCGAAATCATTTGTAGACAGATGATGGCGACTGTGCGACTAAATTTCATCGCACGACGAAATCGCACATTTAATAATCGCGCGGTGTGTAATTAAGATGGCATCAGACGACAAAGTGTAAAGCTATAAATACATACCCACACAACATCTGCCTCTTCTAGAAGCACAGCTACCAGTAATTGTTCCGTTTAGATTGTTACACTCCCTTCGAGCTAAACACGTGCCGTTCAAAGAGGTACTGCTCGAGCATTCTGTATTTGCGAAACGCACGATACTTATAAACGGGAACACTGAAAATTTATTAAAAATCATTTATTTTGAGACTACATTATTATATTACAGGCTTGGGTAACAGTCTCGTATAAGCAACATATTTTTAATAGGTGTGAATTAAATTGCGCTGCTTTTGTTTTTGAACTCCATTATTTGTAAATAATACAAAATAAAAATATTTATATTAAGTTTTATCATGGTTGTAGGCCAAGAGTACGCATAATATATGAAAATTTGCAGCTTTCAAATTTGGGACGACTAATTGGTTATATATATGAGCTCATCTTAAAGCCCATGGTTGGCATGGGATGCATGTAAATTATTTTAGCTTAGCTTACATTGTTGAATCAGTGTTAAAAACATGTGCGTCCACCGCAAACTTATTATAATAATATTTATGAAAAACTAGATTAACTATCTAAATGTAAGCAAAGCTAAAATTATTTACTTTAGTTGACGGTGTACAAGTTTAACTAAATGAAAGCTATTTTAAAAACTGGTGTGGAGGCCACAGGCTATATGAACGTAGAGTATTTTAATTACTAAAATGTCTAGATTTTGATCTTAAACTTACAATCAGAACTTAAATAAGCACAGATTTCTCAACTGACAATAATACGACAATCCAAGTAAAATATATCACATTATCAATTCAACGCAAAATACAAATCAAAATTATAATTAATAAAGATAAATTTATTTATTCATTACAAAAATCCACAGCCCTTAAAAATTGAATAATAACGATCTTAAATATTACACCGATGGCCTATTAAGGATTCCCAATTTTTAGGTAAGTACTTCATTCAGCAAATTACGAGCAGACAGATTATGGGCCAGAATTTTGAGACTGTACAAAAAGATACAACTTCTATGAATGTAAACACTCACAGAAGTTGTATCATTTTGTGTATTATGCGTGTTAGGTGGAAGTGTTCAGGAAATGCATTGGGTGCAACAGCCAAATGTACCTAATGAAATGTTATTATTTTGTTTTATTTTTTAATTAAAAATAAACATAAATTCAAGTCCATAATAGAAAATGAATGTAAAAAATTTGTAAGTAAAAGCACAAAATAGATAATAGTTGTAAAAGTAAGTTTTCGAGTGTACTAAGTGACTAGTGAACAGTCACTCTGGAAAACTTACTTTTACTTACAAATTTTTCACATTAATTTTCTATTATTAAATAATGTGATGCAAAAAATTGAGGTTTCCGGCGAACGGGGCCGCCATTAACTGGGACCGCGGTGATTTACATGTAATAAAAACTTGAACGACTGATTTTCTTAAATATTCATTTATCGCTGGCGGTCCCGGTCGCCGGAAACCTCAAAAAATTGTAAAGGAGAAATTGAATTAACATCACTACATACTTCATTGAATTTCGCTCAGCTATATCTGATTAATGTGCATAATAATTTAAGAAAAACATTTTTAACACGACTTTAAATAACTACTCACATAATTTTCCTTCACGATTAGTTGTCGGCAAATCGTCTTGTATATCTGGGTCCATATTATCTTGAAAGTCATTATGGTTGATATTGTCATCGTTCTTAAAAAAAACGGAGCACGTCGCTATTGCCGCTAATGAAATTACTATCCAGAAAACTTTGTAGGCCATTATTGAACTGCAGTCAAATAACACGAATTAACTAAAAATCAGTTTGGGAAACTAATACATTATCCAGAGTTACCTAATTCGTCAATATGTCTAATCCCGAAATGAGAACTGTGGTGACAATCATGTATATTTATAAAGTGGGTGATAACGGTCCCATATGTTTGTCAAAGCTGTTAGAGGTGCTACCGTTTTCTGTTTAGCGCTTCTGTAGGTCGCTAATGTGACGTCCAGGGCAAGTGTTAGTGATGAGGAGGTCAATCTATAATAGTGAGATTTGGTTTTGTGGGCTGCTCAGCAGTCGTACAGTTTACGCAAAATATTAGATGAGAGTAAAAGGTGTACAACGATAGATCACATTCGCAATAAACTGCAACTACAAGACGCGAACATAATTCGTAACTATTAAGGCGTGTACGCACGACCGAACACGAACATGGTGAACATCGAACACGAACACGGAACATGTGGTTCGCACGTATGGACGTAAATTAGCAAAGCGAACATGAATACCTACAAACATAGTTCTACTTGTGTTCGCGCGCAACCACTCACGACCGAACAAGAACATGGTGTCGAGCAAAAGAGGCTACCAAGCCTTACTCGACTTGGTTCGATGTTCGTGTTAACAATGTTCTTGCTTGGTCGTGCTGAGAACATAGTCCACACAGAACAACCAAATTGGATCGACACGAACACTTTTGACGAAAAAATTGTTTGATGTTCGTTAGTGGTACGCACGTGCGAACAAAGTGTTCGTGTTCGATGTTCACCATGTTCGTGTTCGGTCGTGCGTACACGCCTTTATATACCGAACTTAAACCATCTTACACACTTTAAAATATAAAATAGAACAATGTGAAGATAAATAACAATACATAAATCAGAGACTTATATTAACTAACATTTACATTACAGATGATAACAAGACTCCACATCGATAATAATAATGATTCACCTTGTTTGTGCAATGCTGTATATCAAGGTAAATACTGTGCACATAAATGAAACAACGGCAATTGACGAAACATTTGAACCAACATCAAGCCGGGTACAGACTGCTGTTACGTAACATGTAAATGTAACATGCAATGAAAGAATGTCCCGTACATAACATATAATGCTCTGTTCGTGCGCTTAGCACGATTCATCTGCACTAGGGGAATCTTGTTAGATTGCATGTGAAGTTACAGGCTACAGCAGTCTTTAAAAAAAAACATTACAACTTAATATGACACCAATCCTATTATAGGAAACATCTTAGAAGTTTGCCAGAATGCTTTACCTCAACGAAACGTCGGCGTCGGTGAGATGACCCCTGTAAGGTTAACAATAACACTGACTTTAAAATACTTCAAAGCGTTTTATATGTGCAAATGTGCAGCGAGTCACAATCACAATCTCAAGAGACAGTTAATATTATTTATTACACTTTAATACCGTAATTAATATGACGCATTAGGAAAGCTACGGGATCAGATTTCATCAATTTATTGGTAACTATGAAATACCTACTCATCAAGTGTCTTATCTATATGGCATGGCATGGCATGACAGGCCTGGTGGTCGAGTAGCTGGCAATGGTCACTTTATCTCGAGAGCCGCGGTTTCGAATCCTGCGCGAGGCAAACTTTGTGTGCATGAACTGTTTGACTTGGTCTGGGTGTTTTCTTCGTATGGGTGAATTGCCCAAGCAAAAAAAACACACACTTCAAACCTGAGAACGGTAGTGCAGTGCAATGTGCTGATTCTGATTTTATATATTTTTTCTCAGCTAAGTAAGTCTTCTCTACCTTGATAAGAAAAATCATGATACCTCTAATACACCAAAAAAAAAATTAATGTCAAAGTGTTATTTTATCATCACGGGTGCGGTGGCCTGTCATGTCATGAACCCAATTCCGCTCCTAAATTAAATACATTACATCCATATAAGGAATGTATACCTTGCAAATACATTCCTTTTATGGATTTAAATCGATTTTGTTATAATTTAATTATAATTAGTCGATCAAAGAAAACTATTTTTGTTTGTTTATCTTCTTTCTCATACATTTGACAGGCAGTCAACTTTTGTCTGGAAATAAAAAAAATATATTTAAGGACAAATCACACAGATTGAGCTAGCCCCAAAGTAAGTTCGAAACTTGTGTTATGGGATACTAACTCAACGATACTATATTTTATAACAAATACATACATAGATAAACATCCAAGACCCGAGGTCAATCAGAAAAAGTTCGTTTTCCATCATGACCCGACCGGGGATCGAATCTGGGACCTACTGTGTGGCGGTCCGGCGTAGTAACCATAAGCCACAGAGGTCGTCAAGTTATCATTTCAGAGGACAGTAAGTTTTAGTAGAATAGCCCGTCAACATTGCGTTGTTCTCTCACCTTTCCTCTCTTCGGATCAGTCCGGCTCAAGCTCTCGGCGTGAACGAACCGGTCACAACGTGTTGTGGTTTCCCGCCAAAAAAGTAAGTTTATCATTTCAGTAACATGGGGACAAAAATAGTTTCATTTTGGTGGCCGTTATAACTCGTACTAGATTCGTTTAATTTGTTACTTGATAGACTGTGTAAATTTAATTGTGTATTAAATTTACACAGTCTATCATTTCGGTGGTAATTTTTATCATTTCGGTCACTCACGCACAATGTTATAAAATAGGCTAAAATAATATTATTTGTCACAAAAAATATGTAGATAGCCTTGAAATAAACAAAAAACACCGAAATTACACACGAAAATCTCTTGTTGAAATTCACATGTATATTTTTTTAATACCACTAGGTGGCAAAGAAGTTTGTAAAGGGCCGTATGTAGTAAGCGTAAGCAGTTAACGTAGCCTATGGACGCTTGCTATACTGGTGGTAAGTATCACTCGCGCGTTGCCGGCCATGTTAAAAGTGGAGCTCTGGAGACCTTACTCACCGTAGGAACACAACATGGCCGAGACCAATGCTATTAAAATTTGGCTACGACCTTCTGTACGGTGGAGGTCCTGTTTTTGTGATTTGCAAATAAAGCAATTCTATAAACCTTCCTTTTAAAGCACTCTATCTATTAATCGCATCAAAATTCGTTGCGTAGTTTTAAAGATCTAAGCAAACATAGGGACAGACAGTCAGAGCGACTTTATTTTATACAATGTGAAGAAGATAATTAGCCAGTTACAAATCGTTGTAAATATTTATCATTTATCAGATTATTTAAATTGTAACACAATATTATTATCTTTACATAAATATAATATGAGTGACTATGCCATTCCACTTCTAAACAAAATCGTAGGTATATCTATTTTAAGTAGATTCAGATACAGAACGAAACTGATTCTTATTTATAGTTTTACTAGCTGTTACCCGCAGCTTCGCCCGCGTAAAAATTAGCCTATGTTGGGCTCTGTCTGTACTTCTGACAATATGTATACAAATTTTCATAATGATCGGCTAGGTACTTAGTCAAGCTGTGAAGGAATAACATACAAACAAACTCACTTTCTCAGATATAATATTAGTATGATTGTTCCCTTTTCATTTTTGCCAAATATGTTCAATGTACAGTAGTGCCATTCTCTAAGCTTCACATCGTCGCTGAGAACATAGGAAACGCCAACGTTCCACATAGATGTCCTTGTGGCACAATGGTGAACGTATTGGGACACCATGGGCTTTCTTGTACCAGAAGCGCCGGCCGCCTGTCGCGTCACGCTTCTATCAACGACATAACGTTGGCCTCTCGTCACTGCCAACGTGCCTGCCATTCTTGAGCCGAACGGCATCGCACGTGACGATGGTAAGAGGCCAGACGGAATGTCCCTCGTGCCGTGGAGTATGAGACGGGCCTTGGTGTGGGACGCGACATGCGTTGACACACTTGCCCCGTCACATCTTCACGGTACGAGTAGGAGTGCGGGAGCGGCGGTGGAGTCCGCCGAGAAACTAAAAGCCACAAAATATCAGCAGCTGACTGGCTCCTACGATTTTGTGGCTTTTGGTGTAGAAATATTAGGCCCGTGGGGTTCCAGTGCGTTGTCCTTTTTTAGGGACATCGCAAAAAGGCTGCGACAAACCACAGGTGACCCAAAGGCTGGCAGTTACTTCGCTCAACGGATATCTATCGCCGTTCTGCGAGGACACGCTGCTAGCATTTTGGGCACCCTGCCACAGGGACCATATTTTTTTAATGCTTAGTTTTAGTTTTTATTGTTAGTTTAGTTTTAATTAATTTTATTTAATTTCATGTTATTTAGTTATGTATTTTACCAATAAAATATTTGATAGTAATATATTTTATTATTATTAAGTGTAATAAATACATTGATGAATAAATAAATAAATAAATAAATAAATATATAGGGACAATTCATACAGATTGAGCTAGCCCCAAAGTAAGTTCGAAACTTGTGTTATGGGATACTAACTCAACGATATTAAATTTTATAACAAATACATATAATATAGATAAACATCCAAGACCCGAGGCCAATCAGAAAAAGTTCGTTTTTCATCATGACCCGACCGGGGATCGAACCCGGGACCTCCTGGGTGGCGGTCTGGCGTGGTAACCATTACGCCACGGAGGTAAATTTTTCCCTGTGATGTGAAGCCTATTAAAATTTATTCTTTCAACTAACATGTCTCTTATTATATTTTATCTCTTACTAAGTGAAAATGTCATAAACATTGCATAAACATTGTCTACAATTTTCTAATCACCTCCTGCAATTGCTGATTCTTTTCTCCACACGATAAATTATCAGCTTCTTTACTAAGGTGAAATCTATTTTTAGTCTCCATTCTCTCTAGTTGTAAAAAAACACAATAAAAAATAAATATAAACAATAAACAACAATTTAAGTTTATCAAATTAAATTTGTATACTTCAAATGGAATTAATGGGGTAAGTTCTTCTTCCACTCTTCCAGTCTATCTATTAACTCTTTAGAAAGTCCAAAGATATGGATAAAGTCATGATCGGTAGTTAAAATACGCTAAGTGCGTGTTAAACGAGCCAGAAAAGGAGTCACCTTTTCTCCAATTGGTCAAAGGCAAAAGATCTTGGCAGCCATAATTTATCACTTGAAAGTTGAAACTTTGAAATATTAATAAATTGTGACAAAATACTCAAAACATCCAAGACGAAAGCTACAATTTAATAGCTTTATGTTTGACAGTTCAAGTTGTGGTTGTCGTTGTCGATGTGGGGTGAAGGTTACGATGAATTCATCAATGTTGCTTGGAGAATATCGATCTCTTATTATAAATGTCAAACGGTAGTTCCAACTCGCGCCACCCGAATCGTTGTAGCGCTAGTGTAGATAAGCGTGAGGATAGGGCTTAGTGAATACGAAATAGCCGTCTCAACGATGTTGCATCGCTGAAATGAAGGTTGTAAGGATGTTTACGCTTAGCGAATAGTATAGCTGATATACCGGGGTCGACTGCTTTATTATATGTATTGATTAACATCGTGCCTTAAAGTTGGACCATCATCCTTTAGAAAGTAATAATTATTTGTACACCAGTTACAAAAAATATATTTTTCACCTCACAAGCTCGGAAAGAATCTGTTTGTCATTCGAAATCTGAGCGCAAAAGTGCATTTTGTGCTCTAGCGTGGAAAGTATTTTTAAAATTAGAACCTTTCTATTCTTTAATTTTTTATACCGCAAGTCCTCTGAAAATGCATTAATACTTATTTCATTCTAGTGCGCCAACCTTATTTTTATAATAATCGAACTGGCCAGCACGACACCGCATGAAAAAAATAAACACTTATTTAATATATTATTTGCGTTTTTCTTGCACCTAGGATTTTCCTCGCTGTTGTGAGGTGAAAAATTTTGTGTTTCGCTCGGCAGCAAAGTTATTCTGCGTTTCGTACCTTTGAAACCCTCGCTACGCTCAGGATTCTATATAAGTACTCGCGCCAAAAAACAACTTTGCAGCCTTGCATAACAAATAACTATTTTAACTCCGTTAAGTTTCAAGCTCTCTTTTTTCTTATTTAGTTTGACAGTGACATCAATAATTTAATATTCCATAATGCCATTAACTTTAAAATAGCTTTGTGCAACTCATCAATAATCTCTAAAAGCTAATAGCAAGCACGCAATAATAACCTCCCTACAAGTGTCTGTCTTGTTTGCCAAACAGTAAAAAAAAAACCTCCATAATCATTTGGCAGAAAAAAAACCTCTTTCTCTATAATAATTATTAGGAACACCCTATAACATAACAATAAATTCATTACATTCTATACAATCTATACAATCGGACACAAACAAAGGGTCCGATTTTCAAAAATTAAATCAGAAGTGGGATAAAACCCACGGCCATTCCGGACGTGGGTTCAAGTTAGCAAGGGAACAGGGAGCATATAAGACATACGACGAAAACGAAACCATAGCGCGATTCAGGAATGTAACAGCGCCATCTTTTGTTAAATAATGGAAACACACTCTATACGCGTGTCAGGTAGTAGTCAGTACACGCGCGACTCCGGGGATTACATTTTGATCAAGATTCTGTAATCTTGATCAAGTATCCCCGGAGAATAATTATTGTTTACAATTTTTAAGTTCTATACCACGAGATCATCGAAAATATACTTACTGGATAGGTACATTCACGACGCTATATTATTATGGATAGGTATTTTTCCGAAATCTAACCTGCGTAAAATGTACATTTTATAAAATTTTAATAGAGCCTTTATAGGACTACCATATTAACATTTTACACTTATATACCACTAGCTTCTGCCCGCGGCTTCGCTTCTTTCGCGTGGCCTACTAACAATTAGCATATTTTTCTTCAGAAACAAATTCCGGTTTGGTCCGGTTCGGGCCTTTCAATTTCGTCCTGCTAGTGTTTTTATTTTCTGGTTGCCAGATTATTAGTATTATGGTGTGAAAATAGACGTTTTTAAGGTAAAATTTCTCAGCCGAAGACAGACCGCACAAATGGTAGAGACCACAGCGCTATGAAATTACTTTCGTAGTAGGCTGCATACAGTGAAGTCTGCAGATGTCGATAGTGCCGGTTCCTTTAGCAGATATTTTGCTGACCACACCAGATATTTTAAAAAAAATACTATTTAATTATTTGCCTGTTAGTCCTGTTAAAATATTAAGCTACTTTATAAAATAACATCATTAGAAAATTAGTTTTCCAAATGATGGTATTTTATAAAGTATAGTAAGTAGGATTAACAAATTTATATGAGTTAGGGAATATCTACGCTAGGAGGCGTGTTGGTGAAAACGGGAAATCACGTTTTATATTTATACCTACTTACTTTATATTTTAAAAGCAATTCTTATAAAAGAAGATAACTTTTAAGGTGCTGATTAACTTGAAAATAATTTTTTTTATTTTGCAAGTAGATTTTCAGAAAATACTTTCGCACGTCAAAAATTTTTTTTATCCTACCGTATTTTTTTTATAGTGAATGGCCTGTTGAGAAGAAGTGCCGCAAGAAACTCAACAAACAGCCTGTTTTTGAAAGCCAATATACATAATTATTTAAAAGTAGTTTAAAGTTTTTTTAAGTATTGTTTGGTACAGAGGAGCAAATTACTATGACCACAAATTTTTATCTTTAAAATAATCTTCTACTTTCTAATAACCTTTTTTCATCAAGCAACGTTTGATAGTCGACTTAAATTTATGCAGAGGCAAATCAATAAAACTTTGTGGCAGCTTGTTGAACATTTTTATGCTTTACCTATTCTATTCTGGTGTTGAAGCTTTGGTAGTCTGCATTTTTTTGAAAAACATCATAGTTTTTGCGTACATACAAAATACAATCAAAAATGTATTGAGACGCCACGGTTAGTATGTTAATTTCCTTAAATAATTCTTGAAGCGAGTGGCGTGGTCTAAAGTTATATATGGCACGAATGGCCCTTTTTTGTAATACGAAGATCGTCTGAATATCGGCAGCGGAGCCCCACAACAATAGACCATACGACATCAAGCTGTGAAAATAGCTGAAATACACTAATCTCGCCGTTCCAATATCAGTAAGCTGCCTTATTTTCCTAACTGCATACGCGGCGGAACTGAGTCTTCTTGCCAGGGCCGCAATATGTGAGCCCCATTGTAGTTTTGAATCTATAGTAATACCAATAAAAATGGTGGAATTTATCAGCTCAGTGGGTTCTTCATTTATACTAAGGCTATTTTGGATCTGCCTTATACATATTGTACTAAATTTAATACATTAGTTTTTTTTGGAATTCAAAGCAAGGTTATTAGTCGAAAACCAGTGTAAGACTTGTGAAAGAGCATTGTTTACATCGTCAGATATATTGTTATGTCGGTCTGTTTTGAAAATCAAAGAAGTGTCGTCAGCAAATACTATTTCACATAGATCTTTAGTAAAGTAAGGCAGATCATTTATGTAAATAAGGAATAACAGTGGGCCCAATATCGAGCCCTGGGGCACCCCCAAATACAGAGGCGCACCGGAAGAGTTAGTACCGTTAATGTTAACTTTTTGTATTCTATCTGTTAGATAAGATTCTATAAGACGTAACGAATCTTCTGAGGCACCATAATAGTATTTGATGATCCACACAATCACATTTTGACAAATCGCAGAATACACCAATCGCATCCTGATTATTTTCCCAAGCATCAAATATATGATTGATAAGTTCAACCCCTGCGTCTGTAGTGTTTTTATTTTTAGTGAAACCGAATTATTTTTTGTGCAATAAATTGTTCGTGTTAAAGCATTCACTTGTAACAGAACATCGAGCATTCGCCGTTTTTATATTTGTCGAACTGAACAACGAGCCGAGCCGACCAAAGAGCCAAACATTGCTACGAACATCATGAGCATTCTATTGAATAGAAGATGGTGGCAAACTAATCTGAATCTAGAATGCTTGCCAGTGCGCTCGATAGGATGCTCGCTAAAATATTCTCGTATTTTTTCTGTGATGTAACATTCGCAAGAATGCTCATTACAAGTGAATGCTCAAGTCTATCAGCACGTTTACGAATATAGTAGGTTACTGCCCCGGCGAGTGAACAATAAGTATCCAAGTATCTATTTCAGAAACATCCTCATTAGATAAATATATTATGTACTGCCGTGAACTTTTCGTTAGAACTTTTCCAGTAATTTATTACCTACTGAAGTGTAACTGGTCTGCTCTGCAAATACACAAGATCAATATAAAATGTGCACGAGACGATATCCGATTTCAAAAAGTCATAACCATGGCTAGTTTTCACGTTCACATACATAAAATTAGTAATATTATAGATGTGCATCTGAAATAACGTACTTACCTTTAAAATGGTGAAATATTTATTTAAACATGTAATTAGGGGTTCAGAAAATTGCCCTCTAACACAACAAAATCGCTCTTCGAGTTCTAAATTAGGTAAAATAAAACCAATTATAATGTGACTAAATTTAATTTGTTCTGTAATGTGATAGCAGCATTAACATATTTTAATAACATTCATGAATAGGAATATTCACGTTGGATTGTGTGTGATGACAAAATAAATTTACCAACAATAATATTTATTGTTAGTAAAAACTGTGCAACCCCAATATGAAGCCTTCAAAACATTCACGCGCAAGCATTAAAAAAAGGTTAAACACAGAGCTTGTTTATACTGTTATGATGAGTTTTGAGTTCCAGATAGCCTTTCTATCAGATTATCTGTACTTAATTAGCAACCTGAGAAATCGATCCAAACGTATTTGTGAGAGAAATCCTGGAAACTACTAATCAGGCCCAAGAAATAGTTAAATTTATCGTTTTCCTTGTCCTTTCTCCATAGCACGGTTCACCACCTATGAGACCTATGATGGTGGTGTTAATTTTTATTAAAAAAATGAGTAAATATATAATTTTTGTGTGCGCAACACAAATGAGCGACCATCTAAGGCTCTACTACTGTGGCTCTACCACACAGGCGCGTTTTTAACGGTCGATAATATCGGTGGTGTTATTGCGATATCTGTTTTCAGTACATTTTGTATTAGGATGGCCATGGACACACTGCTGCGATAATAACGCCGCAATGGAAGTAGGACGTTGCGTTTCTCAGTCCTGCGATATTCCGAAATGAGTTCTAGAACGTTTCTATACATTGTCTCCACACGGCGATTTTCATTCGGACTCGTCGCGATTCTCTCTCTTGTGGAGTTGGTATCAAACGGTCTTACTTATAAACGTTGCTTAGCGAGTATTTAGTTAAACACTGTTGTGTCACTGTCTGTCTTGATGAGAAATAAATGAAGTGTGAAAGTGACAAAACATTGTTTAACTAAATACTCGCTAAGCAACGTTTATAAGTAAGACCGTTAGTGTTTACAACGTGGATAATTTTTGACATGTTACAATATAAAATGATAGCATTTTACTGCCTTACAAAATATTTGAGGTTGCACGTTATGATAATACAAAAAAATAACAATTTTCATATTTTACAAATGTAGTGTCATGTTTATTATTATGTTGAGAAACAAACAAAAATATAATGTGACGTCAACTTGTACCATAACTTTTGATTTATCCCTTACACTAAACAAAGATTTCGATTATAACGCTAATCTAGAAATACTAAAGATCTTTAGCATCGGCGGGTGAGTTTTATTTAACATATTTTTTTTTCAATATTATGTACCTAATATAAGGCAAACGTCCACAATTTATAAAAATAACTTTGTGGTACAAGTCAACATTCCGTTAATTTATTATTGTGATTGGTTTTATGGCACTGTTCTTAATTTTACCTAATCGAACTTCAGATTCTTTACGACTGCTTATATATAAACAAATTTGTCTTCACAGTAGGTAGGTACAATAAGCAATACATATACTTACTCTACACTAAAATATTGATTTTATTAGTCCAAATTTACACACACATTTGATTTATCTTTAACTCATTAGGAGTAATTAAAACTGTTTAGATTTGCCATTACGTGGTTAAATTGCAGATTAAATAAACCAAAACTGTAATAATAAGATTAACATAGAATGTTAGTAAATCACACTTCTGGCAACTCCTACTCACTATATAAAACACAAAATTCATCAAAATATATATCTCATGTTTACACTTAACAATACAAAAGAACATAATATTTAATAAAAAGAATTTAAAAACATGTCATTGGTAATAATTTATCTTGTGACTTAGTCAACATACTTAATCTAGGCGCTGGGAGCGCCTCTAGGCGACATAAAACTAGAAACAATAAAAAAAATATAAACAATAAGTACAAGGAATAAGCAAGAACAGAAGAGTGAGGTACGATACTTTGTTCCAGCAGAAGACGAGCCTATGTGACTACGGTCTCTTCGTAAAACTAATTAAATAAAAATATGGCATCTACAGACACGTTATGGCTCAGTTTTACAAAACTTATAGTAGAACACCCTTTACTACACTACAATCTTGACGTAAGTCACTCTGTGTGGCTCATTAAAGCTAATGGTTCAGATAATTTTACGGTGATATTTTTAAAAGTAAGTGGTAATTTTAAATAAAACGGCATGGAAGTCTTTAAGACTAGAGTGTGAGAATTTTCTCTTTAAAAGTTATATTAAGGGCCGAGCAGATGCACTACTTTTAGTCGCGGCGTCGTCGATTTAGCTTTACCAAACATAGTAGAATCACAAAAACGCCGAACAGTTCGAAAGTAGCATATCTGTTCAGGTCCAAAATAATTAAAGGAGCCAGAATTCATTTCATGTTTTGGCTTTAAATTGTATTTTGATATTGTTTATAAAAGACAAGACGTTTGTAAAAAACTAAATGCAAGATAGCGTGGCAAGATTATTAATTATAATACTAACATTACACGAATGAATATATTATTACAACGTAAACAATTCCTGATTCCCGATGTAAGTAACTGGAAGATAATAGCAATTAGTTGTGAACATAAGTCGAGATATAGAAAGCACTTTCTATATGACTTTTCGAAATAAATTAACATGAATTTTATATATAAAATAGCGAAAGATTATGTACAGAGTTACAGCATTACGATAAAAAGGAGCAAATTAAATGTAACATGTATTTTGATACAATAGTGCACTTTATAGGCCTCATTTTATATTTTATAGTAGAAATACATACAGGCACAGGGCATCATATTATTATAATAAAATCATCTAGCATACTTACAAAGTTTATACTACATCAAGCACGGACAAATAAACTTATAGTAGCAAAATTACTAGTGACTATCAACGATGGCAATTGTGTATTAAACAATATATCGCTAGATGGGAGATTTATTAATTAATTAGATTAAAAGGAATGACACAGGACACCAAAGACCCTAAAGACAAGACATGATGTCGTAGGCTTTATTCAACAAAATTAATGTTAATGTCACCTACACAAGAGCCGCCAGTCGTGGAAATCTGAAAACTCTGCACTCTGCTAACGACACACTGCACCATAAGTGGCATGTCTTTGTAATGGCATCATATCCTATTCTATGTGCAAAGTAGTAAGTGTATCCTCGTATTAGTATAGTATATAGTTAGGTCACTGGACGGAGGCAATAAGGATCAGAATTTATAGTTTCATATATAAACTGCCTAAAGCAATTTATAAATTTACATTAATATACGTTATATAGACTCCCTAATTTTATTGTTATATGTAAATAAATTGATATATGTTATGTGAAATATGTATGTTACGAAAAAGCGTATTAATGTGGCAATATTATATTTCGGGAATTTAATAACTGTAGTAAGTAAATCGAGACTAGAAAGTGTAAGTTTTGAGTGTGCGAAAAATACGACCCGTGGTTGTAGGTCCAATCCAAACAGTGTGGTGGCAAACCCAGGTCGTAAGATTCGGAAACGCTCCTGTACCATTATTAAACTAACATCTACCTACTGTCTATTTATTAAGTCATTACAATAAGGATAACTATAATATCTTGGATATTCCTTGCTTTCTTATAAATAACTTACAAATAAAATTAACTAATCATATCTAATGAATACTTAGAGCTTTACGTAACGAGGGTTCCGTGCCAACACCCGTTGCTATATTATTATACTGAGCAATTTTTATTATGCTAAAGCCAAATATATATCCAAATAATCTAAATTCTCGATTTTTTATTATTGTGAAGCTTTGCATTCGATTTTTCCTTACCTTATGTTATAAATTACAAAGTTACCTAAGTAAATTTAAACATTGTATTTCAAATTCTATGCGTCCGAGTATGCTGTACCTACGCTTAACATGAGGTCATTTTAGCTATACAGGTAGGAAAAAGACGACGAACACAGGCACACAGCCGAACCTACCTGATAGACATGCGTTTTGTATAGGTTTAATTTAAAAAAAGTTTAATAATATGGGTACCTAAGTGAAATCGTAAGGTAAGAGAATTATACTGCAAAGCTTCACAAAAAATCTATAAAATATGCGTTATGTTTTTCTTCTGTTTTTGTGGCAGTATCGTCATTTTAACAAATGTGTTAAACGTTGGCTATAGTCACCTATGCTAGTATTATTTAGTAATCGGTGGCTATGCTCAGGTCGACAGGCGTATGCGCAAAGCATTTCCTGAAGTAAAAAAAGGGTGTAGTTACCACTAGCGATAGCTGTCAACTTAATTTCAGTTTAAATAGAAACGCAACATTGCAAAACGGTTCAGACGATCACGTTGAGCAAGTTGTTAATAATACTTTGTAATTCACTTGTTTTTTGTGTTTACATTTTGCCTTGAACTACTGGAAGGGCTTGATTTAAAAATTAAATTACTGTTTTCAATTTCAGTAACCGAGGTCAGGGTAAGGCAAATGCCGTGGGTAGGGCGAATCAATGTCGACAGGACACATGCATAAATATCCTGCAGGAAATATTGTATTCATGTTCGCATTTTGTTACACAGTTAACTTGTTTTATTTCTAAAAATAAGGATAGATTTTTTATTTTAACCAACGAAAATAGCTATCCCGTGGGAATTTCCAAAAATGCAAGTGTATTCTTTGGCAAGAAAAAATCATAAAGGCGAACTCTGCAAAATTTAGTCAGTAGTTTGTTCAGTGTTATAGATCCAAGTGTTGGGGCGTTGATCAATTGGTTAGTCAGGACTTTTATTTTTATAAATTAGCTAAAAAGTGATATCATATACTCCAATCGTACCCACTCTCCTAAGTACATAAATTTAAATAGCAACGGTGAGGCATATGTTCTCGATTCGCTTATAATATATTTGTCATTTTTAAGTAAATAATTTATAAATAGGTACTATAGTTTTGGGTTACTCAATAGTTGACTTTGTTCTATTCGTTTTAAATAAAATTAAGGCATAAAGCGATTTCCTTGGTATTACTGTTCAATGTTGTCTTTATTGTGACTTTAATAAACAACACGAGAATTTACTTAATGGTTAACTGTTGAATACGTGAAAAAAATAATCGAATAACATTGTATTTTCAGATAATACATAATAGTCTGTACGAACAGCAAGTAATGCAAACTACAATTTATTTACAAAGCTATGCAACCCATGCATATTTTTTCAATTCGCATAAATTTATTTGTTGTTTTGATAGTGAATAATAATAAAAATAAATTGTAACGTAATCAGTTACGTCATTTGTTTTGTATACCCAAATATATTTAAAAAATTTGGTATGAAAATTTTGATGAATATATGTATAAACGAAATTAAAAGTACTTATTCGATTAGATTCAGGGCTGTCAATCAGCAAAATAATTGGTCACTTTTTGCTGTGCTGTGTTTTTTAATAAAAGTTTTAACTTTTATACCTATGCGTTCACAATGTTGCGACAGTTTCCTTTTGGTCGCACACGTAGAGTTGCGCTCGCTCACAGCACGCCGTAGAACGTGTCCATCAGATTTGCGTCCAGATCGCACTCCAGAAACATGCTTTGACTGCATTCTTCCTGAAAATACATAATCTCACTCATTCTTACAGTTTATGCTCATGGTTAGTGTACGTACAGCCAGGTGCACGCCGAGCTTTACACTTGCAGTACAAACTTGGCTCTTATGACATTACAACTTATGAATGGTACAAAGTCCAATATGCAAAGGTCGACCTGCTCTTGACTGTACATGATAAAAATAAGGTAGATATTACTGAAATTCGGCATCGATGGGCTAATCACTTCTTACTCTTTCATAATATTTAATAAAAAATGAGATTTCAGATGCTCTTTTGAGTACGAAGAGTGTTTAGCTCTTCGTAGTCCAAATGCCTTACTACGCTAGAGCTTAGCTGTTCGTACTACGTACTACTGGTACTACACAATTCAATATAATATTTAAAAAAGTTTCTTGATACCCGAGTAGACTGGAGTGTATCTATTTCGCTTTGGATTCAAATGCTTGGGACAATGCGTCAACACAATCACCCGAGTGGCAGAACCCCACGAATACGAAAATATCCGCATTGCCCCATGGATTGCTGGATTGATACAATAGTGCATCAACTTTACGACATGATATAAAAAGGATATCATGCACTCCTGCAACCAACTCACTTCCATATTTAACGTAAAAAGTGATACCTGAGTGGATTGAGATGTGGGCGGCTGATCCCCGCCCCTTCTCGCGTGTCATTTAGAGGTTTTGGGCAGGTGCCGCTTCATGTGGAGTGCGAGGTGGTCTGACCGCGCGAACGAACGCTCGCATACCGCGCATTTGAACGGTTTAGCCCCCGTATGTTTGCGGTAATGCCGTGTCAATTCGTCCGAACGCGCGAATCGCCATTCACACTCGGGCCACTGACATGTGTATGGTTTCTCTCCTACATGGACAATAGTATTATTTATAGGATTGTTAGTTTAGAATTTATGTAACCGGAGGTTTTAGAATAAGGATTTTTTTATAAGAAACAAAAATAATACAGAGTACTTAGTCAAAAAGGATCTTCAAAGTGGAGGTAGACTCATTAGAAATTATTATGTACCAAATATGTACAATAAATAATGTAAATTCTGTTGTTAATCGATCTAATATAAATTATATTAATATTTGATAATGAGATAAATAGAGATGGTTGGGCATAAGAATGTTTCATTATTTAATAATATAAATAGGTATCTATAGATTAATAATATAAAATTTCGCATTTTGCAATTTTTTATATTCAGCAGTTTAATATAAAGATACATTACATTAGGAAAAATTAAATAAAAAAAGAAATACACTCGCATTGCGGCATCCCTAGCTAAGTTCGCGGTGGCACATTACAACATGCATTTAAAAAAAATATTTATTTTATTATATTTACCTGTATGTATTCGCTGGTGAGCTTTCAGGTGAGAACTTTTTGTGTAAACTTTCGTACAACCTGAAAATAATAATTGAATAGTTAAAACGGAAAAAATGGCGTCTTTTAGTTATTCTATAAAAAAGAAAATCATATTTTCATTAGGTAAGGTGGAGGTCCTTCCCCAGGTGGGCTGCTTCGATTTGAGCGGATTATCAGCTGTGCCCTACCTGTCTTTAATAGTTTAAGTTAGTCATAAAAAAAACCGGGCAAGTACGTGTCGGGCCACGCACAATGTAGGGTTCCGTATTAGCTACGCATTTTTGCTTACAGATGAGTACAATGCCACATTCTACATTTGTACCTTTTCGTCAAAGAAATTTTACTTCATAAGTTCATGAGCTATTACTCGGTAACTAGTAGTGCCTACTTAACGTAATGTTGTATATGTTACCTAGTTGTAAATTTTATGTTAAAAAAGAAAAGAAAAAAAACAATCAAAATTTTGTCCCAGCACTTTGTTAGCATTTTTAATATATACATATATACTAAATTACAGCTGTACGCGCTAGACCGCGGACAGACAGACAGACGGACATGGCGAAACTATAAGGGTTCCTTGTAGTGATTTAATTTATGTTGAGACAAATTAATGGCACTATTTATTGACATTCCGCGTGCGTAATGTTGTATGTATGTACCTAGTTTTAAATTTTGTGTACATAATATAGTAATAAAAGTACGATATATTTTTATATGACAAAAAAGGCCGTAACTGGTTTTCTTTCGCCATTTCTTTTTACCAGTGGTCATTTTGCTTTTATTTCCGAAATGGTAGTAGTTTATACAGTAGATTAATTTATACAAATCTTTTATTACTGTATACTCTTATCTGACAGTAGAACGTGTTTGTGAAAACCTATTCTCTGAATTTGAACCGTTATAGTTTTTCTTGTAGGTTCAGTATATAGACTACTACCATGATTTTTTCAAATTTCTTAACACAAGACTTTCGGAGAAGGGGCAATTTTAGTTTTGCACGGTGCCCAAAATTGGCACGTTAAATGTAAATAATTCGCAAACGGATTATTGTATCGGAAAATGATCTTCACAGACCTTCGATGTTTTTAAGAGACCTATCTAACGATAACCCACAAAATGGGGTCGGCGCAAAAAAAAATCATTCCATCTTTACCTGTAGGGCAGGCACTCCAATGAAACATATTTTTTAAAATTTTGTTCTACCACTTTGTTAGCATTGTTAATATAAGTATACATACCAAATTACAGCTTTCTAGCATCAGGCGTCTAGGCGCTAGACCGCGGACGGACAGACGGACAGACGGACATAGCGAAACTATAAGGGTTCCTTGTAATTTACCACGGAACCCTAAAAAGCAGTGTACTTCTTGTGGCTGAGATATAATGAGAAGTTAAAGCCGACTATTAATATGTAACAGCTTATTCCTTACCAATAAAATCGCAGTGATGTACTCTCCGTTTCTCCAGCTCGGGATTGTTCCGCCTGTTATACTTCATTTGAGGGGGGGACGCCAGCCGCGCCTGCACCAAAGGCGAGTGGGGATGCGGCGGGGGCGCAGGCGCAGGGGGCGGCGGCTGTGGACCCATTTGCATTTGCTGCATTTGCTGTAGACATAGGTAATACTTTAATCTCTGATGAAGTAAGCAAAGCCAAAGAGTGTCGAGCTCTTCAAACATGAAGAAATATTTTAATGTGAAATTACATACATTAAATATTGTCTTATTCGTTTTATTTACCAACTGATCAGAAGACTAATACATATCAGAAGATTAATAATTCTGGTTGTAATAGTTCACAGAGCAATATTTTACCTGAGAGTGATGGTGAGCATGTGGTCCAGGGTGTGGTGGGGCATGAGGGGCCCTGAGCAGCGGCGGCGGGTGGTAGGGCGGCGGCGGCGTCCGGCGCGGCCCGCCCTGCAATCAACACCAATGTTTGTCCGGCTCCCAAAATATGTTCACCCAAAATTTATATAAGTAAATACAGAGAGGTATGTATTTTCCTGACTTTAAACAACAAAAAAAGTTATTCTTATAGTATTTCATTATCCTTGCTCCAGAAGCAGTTTGGCTATGTCATTTTATTGCAGCCGCTTTCCATATTTGTTATACATTTATGCAGGACTGCTTACCCGAAGCTGAATATCTCAGGGTTACTGTATCATAATTTTCGTTTATTTGAATGTCCTCATCAGTCAATGTCATGACATTGCTGAAAACTTAAGTAGGTAAACAACATACAAAAAATTTATAGTAACGAACAATCGCTGAGCAGAAGATGGTACCATCATCGTAGTCCGCAAGACTTCGCATAGCAATTCGAAAACAATTACATGTATTAATGATCCGGCACGTACAAATTAAACGTGGCTGTAGTTATTGTAACAATTAGTACGAGTTAAACCAACATGAACGTCAGTAATACCTGCATTGAGTTTCCTGGACTGCCTTGGTCGGAGCCGGGCGGCGTCAGAGGAGCCATGTACACGAGCCGGGAAGGCGCGTACTTGGCGTAGGAGGGCGCGGGCTGGTGCGGTGGATGGTGCTGCGGCGGCTGTGGATGCGCGTACGACGGCGCACAAAGCCTTTCCGTCTTGATTTCCAGCGGACTAAGAAGCGGCGTAGCGCATTCCTCGAGTAGTGGATCGTCCGCTTCCAATTTAACATGGGTAGTGCCGAGCGAGGCGAGCATATTCGCATTCTCGGGATCGATGTTCCTGATGGATGAGGCGATGTCCTCCCAGAGAGCGGGGGCGGGCCGTAGGAACGCATCGTCGCGGGACGAAGTTCCGCCGTCGAAAAGGTCCATGTGGGCGGGCGCGATTGAGGCGCCCTCTTGCTTGCAGAGCAACGACTCTAGCTCAGATGTCTGAAATTAATAAAAACGAAGAGTTAATCCAACAGCCACGCAAGTTATTTCTACACAATCTCTATCAACCCTGCTTTGAAAATGTTGCATTCTAAGAGGCACATAGTTCGTCGAGTTTATTATGCTAATCCTTTGATCACAAGAGCCAATCCCAGAAGGCATTCGTTCAATCCGAGTAAAGCAATTCATTGCTTTAAATTGACATGTAAGAAACAACTACATTGCATTCCATATTACTGTCCAATTTATTCGTTTACGAGTAAAACAGTTACTAAAATTATAACATTATCGTAAACGTATTTCATAAATGATTTCGTAATTTTGTAACTTGTAAAGTTGCACATAAAAGTCATCTTATAAGAACAGAACTGACAACTACAATGATTGTTAATGATACAATTAGTCAAACAGCTCAAGATTGAACCACTGATATTTTGTGATTTCCAATAATTTCTCTGAGTCTGTGGACACAGCGTGGTGCTCATTACCATACAATGGGCGCCCACGCGCTCGCGAGTTCTTGCAGGTGACGAGCCGACAGCTTTCTTAATGCTATTTTATAGAATTATTAATCTCATCAGTCCCAGAACTAGTTCATATAGGGTCACACATTATGACAATGACACATTTGAGTGATTTCAAGTTCTGAGGGCCTATACTCATTTAAGTTCTAGTATCAATCTGAAGCACTATTAGATCTTGATCATACGAGTATAAAATATAAAATGAGCGAGATAGCTTGAGATTGAGGCTATATTTTACATTTTTTTAGCTGCTCTGCTAGCCACTGATTTTTAAAAACAGAACTTATCTCCGTGAGATGAAACTCGACTCTGTATATCAGTGATAAAATATTTTAGGTTACATTTGTACTAAAAAAACCACAAAAAAATAAACAGCAAACATACATTTTATAGGCACGCACAATGTAGGGTTCCGCGTATTTGCTGTGCTTTGCTTGCCTTCAGTTGAGTACAATATCAAATTCTATCGTGTCAATTTTCGTTTTGCACGGTGGTCCCCCCCCTCTATCTCCGAAAGTCTTGTGTTTAGAAATTTGAAAAAAGTCATGGCAGTAGTCCATATGCTGAACCTTCAATGAAAACTAGTAGGCTCTACTAGTTACAGAGTAATAGCCGACGAACTTATAAAATAAAATTTCTTTGATGAAAACTTACAAATGTCATACATAGAATATGGCATTGTACACATCTGCAAGCAAGCAAAGCGTAGCCAATACGGAATCCTACATTGTGCGTGGCCCGACACGTACTTGCCCGGTTTTTATACTATGTAAAAATAATTAAATTCGGTTAGCTTGCGCACTTCCATTGTTCATGTTCCCGTGGGATTTCGGTTTAAGATGCAACATTTTTATGTAACTTTAGTATTTCCTTTTATAATATTGTAGGTAGAGTTTGAGTGATATGACCCAGTTGACGTTGGGAAACGATACGAGGTAACTGTATTTTTTTTTTGTAAGGGAAATCTAAAAATATATTTCACCACTTTCAGTGCTGTATTTTCCTGTTCATTTTCCGACAACACATTTCCAAGATAAAAATAATATCTGTACATTTTTAAATTGTAAAGAAAAGGAAAAAATTAGAAACTGTTTTTTTATCGTTTTGTATAAGTTTAGTTACATTATGTACCCATAGATGGCATTGGCGTTGAGTTAAATCTATATATTTGTGATTTATTATGTTATCCTAATGTAGACTACTTTTGTATTTATTATCAAATCAATAATATAAGATTATTTATCTATAATATAAAACCGGGCAAGTACCTACGTGTCGGACTACGCACAATGTAGAGTTCCGTATTTGCTGTGCTTTGCTTGCCTTCAGTTGAGTCCAATATCAAATTCTATCACATCTGTAAGTTTTCATCAAAGAAATTTTATTATATATAAGTTCGTCGGCTATTACTCGGTAACTAGTAGAGCCTACTTAACCGTTATAGTTTTCATTGAAGGTTCAGCATATGGACTACTATCATGATTTTTTTCAAATTTCTAAACATAAACGCGGCATAAACCGTGCCGTGCCCGGGCCGGCCGGGGCCCGGCCCGGGCACAGCACGGTGTAACGTGAATCATCCTAAACAATACCCACCGACATTTCGACGCCGTGCCGCGGCCGGGCACTGCTTTATTTACTCATGTGCCTGCGGCACACGGTCAAGCATGATTCACTTGTTTCAATTCATACAAAAAGTATACTAAATATAGTAAGACCACAGTGCAAAACGAAAATTTACACGATAATGTAAATAATTCAGAAACGAATCATTGTATCGGAAAATGATCTTTCTACACCCTTAATGTTTTGAAGAGACCTATCTAACGATATCCCACAAGAAAGGATGGGCGCGAAAAAAAAATTCATTTTCACTTTACATGTAGGGGAGGCACCCTAAAAAAATTTTTTTTTTCCAGCTCTTTGTTACCATTGTTAATATGTGTATATATATTTAGCTTTCTAGCATATCAAATTTAGCTTTCTAGCATTAAGCGCCTAGGCGCTAGACCGCGGACGGACAGACAGACAGACATGGCGAAACTATAAGGGTTCCTTGTACTACTATGGAACCCTAAAAATGAATTGCTGAATGTGTTGCTAAGCGCAAATCTCGAGAACTGCTGAATATTCCAAAACAAGAATTAGCGAAATCTAATTCTTTTTTTGGAATATTCCTTGAAGTACGAGGAAAAATTAAAATTCCCACGGGAAAGCGGGATACACGCAAACGAAGTTGCGCGGGTTTCGCTAGTTACTTATAAATAAGTAGAAACCAGAAGACCAAGGCGCACTGTGCGGGGCGTCCGTACACAGTAAACAATCATTTCTGTAAGTATGTACAAAAAGTAATGTTAACCCATCAAAAACATAAATGTAAAATGAGAGCCAAGCTCAATATAATTTCCTTTTAAAACTTAGGATAATATTATTCCCAATTTTGTCTTTGAAGTCAACAACCAAGGCATATATTCATCTTGGCTCTCATTTCACATTTATGTGTGATGGAATATAATATGTTATTATGTTAACTAAAATGATGTCTCAGGAAACAGTTAGCGTATGTATAAACTGCGGTAAGATACCTATTTCCTCGGTTGATAAATCGAACAAGTATGTAAACTTATGTAAATATGTGTATTGATAAGAGGTAACTTCATTGTCTTATCTATATTTACTAAATGATTATTTACCGAGAAAGCAAAGGTAATGTTATCTGTTTACATAACATTTTATGTAAAATGGTAAATTTTAAGTACTTTGTAGTAATACTCGTAAGTACCTATTAAATAGGAATATTATTGTAAGTATATATTTTAAATTAGAGGAAACAATAACGTTATTCATCGTACATAAGTCTCACAAACATGGAGTTCTATAAATATAACCTGTGGAGTTTAAAATTTTGTTGAACATGTTTAAAATTTTCCATTAAAATTCAAAATATTATTTCGAGAGTAGGTCCTCACAGACACTTTCTGTCTTCAAAGATTACGTTACAGTAATACATTGTTTTTATAGGTAATAATGTACTCTTTAAACTACTACTATTTCGGAAAGAAACGCAAAACGATCACTGGTAAAAGAAATGGCGAAATAAAACCTTTTTTGTCATATAACAATACATTTTTTATTTTTAAATCATCAACATCTGTTTCAACCATTTCTTTACCTATGGGATCATCACTGGCCATTTGTAACTACAACCTTGGAAATATAGACTTTATTTCTTACTAGCTTTTCCCCGCGGCTTCGCTCGCGTTAATTTTATGGCTGTATAGATCTCGTTTGACAACAAACCAACCAATAGCCGACCGACTTGTGTCGCCATCTGTTGGCCGATACAGCGCCCTCTATAGTAGAAAAATTATTTTCCCATTGGAACGACATACTTTCACGGGATAAAAAGTAGCCTATGTTGGGCTCTGTACCCCTGACAATATGTATGTAAATTTTCATAATGATCGGCTGCTTAGTCAAGCCGTGAAGGAATAACAAACAAACAAACAAACTCACTTTCTCATTTATAATATTAGAAGGATTATATGTATAACTAGCTGCCCCGGCGAACTTTGTTCCGCCTTAGAGGCAGTACCCTACCCTACCCTATCCAATGTCCTTCTCCTTCCGTTCTAAGTTTTCAGCCAAATCGCTTCAGCCGTTCTTGAGTTATAAATAGTGTAACTTCTAACACGACTTTCCTTTAAATAATATATGGATACGTTCCAAAATTCCCATGGGAAAGCGGGATACACGCAAACGGGTTTCGTTAGTTTTAATTAAGAGCATAATCATCAGAAAGGATCTGAGATGTGCGTCTAAAGAATACTTTGGTCATATGCATTTACTTGGCAGCTGCAGTGTCAGTGTATGAACACCGCTCAAAACGAAACGTAAGCGCGATTTATAAAATGCAACGCACGCCATCTAGTTCAGGTATTCCTTGAATGCAGGCGATGTGTCGTTTTGCGCTTGTAATGTTTGTGGTGGTCGGATTGTTTTCTAACTTTACCTACATATTATAAATCCTTACATATTATTAAACTTGCGCTTGTAATGTTTGTGGTGGTCTGATTGTTTTCTAACTTTACCTACCTACATATTATAAATCCTTACATATTATAAAACAAAGTCGCCCGCGGCGTTTATCTGTCTGTGTGTTAATTTGTATAGGTTTTGTTTAAATTGAATGAACTGTAACGATGTTTGTTGATGGTATCGTTAAAACTCAAGCCGTTTGGGAACTTTCATCGCAAAGGCTCCTGCCCTTGGAGATGTAACAAAACAATGTATGGAAGAATTGTTCCTCTTTTATAAATCTTCTAAAAAGTCCGCAAGGTCTGAATATATTACTTACTTAGCAATGAATAAAAAATCTAATGACTGGAGTACAAAGCTTTATATGTTTGGACTGTGTTTAACCCTCTTGATATCAAAGGCGTTATTAAGGATGTTGAGGTAAGGAAAGAGTAAGGAATGGAGAAAACTTATAATTGTGAGTGATACGTACAAAGCGTACAAAGGCATGATAAAAAGCTGAAGATGAATGACAACGACAAAAAAGAGGCAAGTTTAACATATACAATGAGAATTATAATAAAAATATAATTATTTATAAAAGAGTTCGATTTGTAACAGGCGTAATTGTTAACATGTCGAAATATAAACAGTAAACATAAATCGTAACTAAGATCCCGATTAAACGTTTCGTTATCAAAGAGACTGGTCGTGTTTACCCTCGGTGCACTGAGTGGAACCTCTGTGGAACAGTGTCTGGTGTCGCAAGAACAGCGGACCGCGCGAATTCCTTCCATGACCTTTGCCGATCGAACGATTGCGCAGCGGTTCCTCCACGGGTAGACGAGCTTAGGCAACCGCCCCAAAGATTAGACTAGCTTATAGAACTTCCACTTAATATTACCTATTATTTTGTGCTACTGATTTATTGGGGTGTACCTATGTTCTCATGTGACATAGGTATAATATGTTTTAACTAGTAAAATACTCACAACTTCGTTTGTGTATATTTCGCTTTCCCGTGAGAATTTTGAAAAATCCTTTCTTAGTACACCTCTAGACGTCGTAAGGAACCTACATTCCAAATTTGGAATCGCTAGACATAGCGGTTTGGGCCGTGCGTTGATATATAGTTAAATCAGTCAGGACTTTGAATTTTATATACTTCCATAGATGAGAATAAAAGTCTTTATTCATATTGTTTTTTTATTAATTTTTTATCGGATAATAAGTAATTACTGCTGTAATACACCTTTCCCCACAGAGGGATTTTAATTGCGGTCCACAAGATAAAGAAAAATTAGGTTAGCACTAACACGAATAAAGAATACCAAACTATTTTTTAGGAATCAAAAGTATTTTTCATAGTACCTACACTTCCGGACACTTGAATCGAGCCACCCAGCAGTTTCAACTTTGATTGCTGGTAACTTAACAAAAGTATATGATCAACGAAAAAGTTTTTATGCAATTTGGAAGCTGGTACACTTTACATTAATAAGGTATACTTAATTCCAAATTTAAATTTCAATAACTTGATAAAATTACAATTTTAAGTGAAACTTGTCCTGTATAACCTTTCTCAAAGACAAGACTCGGGTTGAATTTTGAAGAAAAAAAAAGGAATTATTGGAAAAAAAAATATTCAGTAACTTGTATTGCCTCCGAGAGCGTTTATGATTGCAGTCATGCGATTTGGCATGGAGTTAATCAACGTCATTATAAAGTGTTGTGGAATGTTCTCCCATTCCTCCTCGATGGCAACTCTCAGCTCTTCCAAAGTTTGTGGTGCTGGTTGGTGAGCTCGAACACGCCTCTTTAATTCGTCCCATAGACGTTCGATGGGATTCATATCAGGGCTCCTTGCTGGCCATTCCATTGTCGTGATTCCAACATCATGAAGGTATGCCCTGACGATTCCTGCAGTGTGCGCTCTTGCATTATCATGCATAAAGATGAAGCCTTGGCCTACAAATCCAGCATATGGCATCACATGAGTCTCTAGGCAATGGTTAATGTATCGACGGGCATTTAGTGTTGGTAGACGTGGTCCTGTCACAACCTCTAGCCCAGTTTTACCATCGGCAGATATTCCTCCCCAGACTATCCACGAGCTCCCGCCATAACTCACTCTCTCTTCAATACAACACTGAACAAAGCGCTCTCCCCGCCTTCGGTAGACCTTCCTCCTTCCATCATTACCATAAAGCATAATCTTAGTCTCATCAGTAAAGAGTACCTTGCTCCATTGGCGTTGAGTCCAATGCAAATGTTCGCGTGCAAACTGTAAGCGCGCCATTCGGTGAGCTCTTGTCAGTTTCGGCCCGTTGGCTGGCTTATGTGGGCTCAGACCACGTTCTTTAAGTCTTTGTCTAATTGTTCGCGCGGAAACAGCCACTCCATGAAAGTCTCGAAGCTGTTCTTGGATCTGTACAGAGGTGAGGTGACGATTTCGTAAACTGGTTGTCGCGATAAATCGATCCTGTCTTTCTGAAGTTACCCGAAATCGCGGTCTTCCTGGACGGCGCACGTATACACCATCGTCGAGGTATCGATGGTTTACCCTTTGCACAGCAGAACGGCTTAAAGCAAGCTGTGATGCTACATCGCGCTGACTTCGGCCCGACTGTAAAAGCGCCACAGCTTGCGCGGCTAGAAGAGGCGGTGTATCCATAATTTTAACGTTTAAATGGCTCAAATTAAAAAAAACAACAATTTTACGATGTCTTAATTTCAAAACAATTACGGTGAATTCAAAATTATGGAGTTAAATAAAAAAATTATGTTAATTTAGATCAACTTTTCTTTTCAAAAGAATGCACTAATTTGGATTTTGTTTCGTTTTTTCATTTGATAAATTCAAAATTGGAACAACAGCACTTCAAAATCATTATGAATATACCAGCATCAAAACTGCATAAAAACTTTTTGATTAACTTAAGAATATTTTTATGTTCTATGTCATTACACATAAAAATGTAGGGTGGCTCGATTCACGTGTCCGGAAGTGTAGATAATTTTACCTTTGTATGTATAATATTATAAGCTAGTTGACTCGTAACTTGGTGACATGGTGTATGGCCTTCCTTGAGTTCCTGTGATAATCGCGTTCGACCAAACTTCTTTAAATATAAATAAATAGGGACAATTCATACAGATTGAGCTAGCCCCAAAGTAAGTTCGAAACTTGTGTTATGGGATACTAACTCAACGATATTATATTTTATAACAAATACATATTTAGATAAACATCCAAGACCCGAGGCCAATCAGAAAAAGTTCGTTTTTCATCATGACCCGACCGGGGATCGAACCCGGGACCTCACGGGTGGCGGTCTGGCGTGGTAACCATTACGCCACGGAGGTCGTCGTCTTTATTATAGTTAAATTCTATTTCAGGAATTGTTTACGGTATAATTACTTTCTAGTACCATGGCCGACATACTCTTTGACCGCTAGGTGCTTTATTCGCTTCAGTTTGGCTCATTTACGAAGCCTGCTAAATCAAGCGACTTACTCTGAACTTAACAGACGGCTATTGTGTAATCGAACCTCCTGCACAGGTCTGACAGATGAAGAAAGCACTTGTACCAGATATAATCTCCAATCTGACCGCTATATTTCATTGCTAGTATAGTTGTTCATGTTTATTTTGATCAGTGAATGGATTACTTATCTATCAGTAGGTCAATGACTTACCCGGTTTTCAATCTTGAATAAGATACCTGCTAAATTGAAATTAATAGCGATTATTCTATAGATAATCTCCCTAGAATTTATCTATAATGCAAATGCTAAACATATGCCGCTAGACATTGATCATGTGTCATAACATTATTGTATGTGTCTACAAAAATTTAATGTAGCAGTACACTTCAAATAGTATATTGATCAAAATTATTTAATTCATTATTATATTAAAAAGAGAACATTAGACCATTTTTAGGGTTCCGTAGTACACTACAAGGAACCCTTATAGTTTCGCCATGTCCGTCTGTCCGTCTGTCCGTCCGCGGTTTAGCGCCTAGACGCTTGATGCTAGAAAGCTGTATTTTGTTATGTATACTCATATTAACAATGCTAACAAAGTGGTAGAATAAAATTTTTTTTTGGGGTGCCTCTCCTACAGTTAAAGTAGGAATGAAATTTTTTTTTCGCACCGACCCCACCTTTTGGGGTTTCGTTAGATAGGTCTCTTAAAACATTGAGGGTGTGGGAAGATCATTTTCCGATACAATAATACGTTTGCGAATTATTTACATTTAAAGTGTCAATTTTCCTTTTTGCACGGTGACCCCCCCCCCCCCCGCTCTATCTCCGAAAGTCTTGAGTTTAGAAATTTGAAAAAATTCATGCTATTAGTCCATATAGTGAACCTACAAGGAAAACTATAACGGTTAAGTAGGCACTACTAGTTACGGAGTAATAGCCGACGAACAAGTAAAATTTCTTTGACGAAAACGTACAAATGTCATAGAAAATTGCATTGTACTCATCTGCAAGCAATAAATGCATAGCCAATACGGAACCCTACATTGTGCGTGGCCCGATACGTACTTGCCCGGTTTTTTTTAATAGTTTAAGGCGCAGGTAAGCAGTATGCCGTAGACAGGTAAAAAAGGATTTTCCCAAATTTTAGGCATAAAGGGGGTGAAAAAGGAGGGAAAAGTTGGTATGGTACAACGTAATTCCTTGGTCCGATCTACTTCAAAATATAAACAAAACCGGACAAGTGCGAGTCGGACTCGCCCATCGAGGGTTCCGTACGTAGAAATCATTTTTTGTATACTACTAAGGTGGCAAACAAGCTTACGGCCCGCCTGATGGTAAACAGTAGCCTATGGACGCTTGCAACATCGGGAGTATCACTCGCGTATATATCACTCCATAATAAAGTCTAAAGAAAAGACCTCGGCAGGGATCTCATTCCACAGCTTCAGCACTTCAGCGCGCGTTTGCGGGAACCACACAGTACGCGGCCATTTTGGTTCTAGCGTGTGAGGTTGGAAAAAAATGATTCACCTCTTACATCAACTAGATAATATACAGATTTCCTAGGTAATCTATAGACTAACGACCAGGTTTACTGTAAATTCCATAAAACAGTTTCTAGTTTGAATAAAACATTCTAATAATCCTATTTTTGGGCGTGGGGTCACAAGATAAACCTAACGAACCTACTGTCACACATTCCGTTTTGGCAGAGTTTAAATTAATTAATAAATATATAGGGACAATTCATACAGATTGAACTAGCCCCAAAGTAAGTTCGAAACTTGTGTTATGGGATACTAACTCAACGATACTGTACTGTGTAACAGTACATTCGTTAGGTTTACCTTGTGACCCTACATCCAGAAATAGGAGGCGGGGCTCCGTCGACCTAGCGTAAATTATAAAAATGTTTTCAAAAGTGTCACTGTCGTCCGCAATTGAATTCGTTATTACGCAAACTATAAAAGGTAAAGTGCAATATGAGATTTTTTAATAAAATTTTATACTTTAACGGATGTTATCTTTGTGACAAGTTTGTGACTATCAAGTTATAAATTGTGCACACCATTCTTGAAATAAAAATTTAATGCTACAAACATGGACCTAGAAAAAAAGGCGGACGGAATCTTGCTAAAAAGACGCTAGTACTATTTACTATACTGTGCCATAGTTAGCCGGCCGGTTCGTACGTATACGCGAGGCGGCTTACTATGGTTGCTTCACTTTTTAGTTTCAGTGATGGTGTTCGCCTTTTTTTCTAGATCCATGCTTGCAGTAGCAAAATCCTGACAATTTGTTGACATATGGCTGCTAGCAGATGGCGCCATAAATCGTACTACGGTTTGCTTTTCACTTTTGTATAATAACTCGATCACACTATATCTGTTATTCTGTATAAATTAAAATGTATCGCGAGCATAACCTCGGATAACAGCTAGTTATACATAGTATGTAGAGTGCCCGGCGGTATATATTGGACTTCGCTTAGTCAAAGACTAGGTAGTCTTTGTAGTCATAATTATAATAAATAAATATATACATATTTGAATACAAAAGCTCCAACTGTAAAGTTTAGTTGGTACTATAATCAAAATTAAGCTTGTGTTTACACATTAATGTTATTACAATATCTATATGTATACATATAATAGAGTCGAATATAAATAGGTATATAGAAACAAATAAAAAATACAATTCGGTTGTGATTGGTCGTTGTATAGATAATAATAGTGACGCAACGCATGAAACGCACTGAACGGGTAGTGCGGTGATGCGTCGCGACGCCCCACCGACCAATGACGGCGACGCGCCGGTGACAGTACAAAATTATCTGCCATTATCTTTGTGCACTTACCCTTGTTTGATGTCGACATTTTGGTAACGACCTACTTTAACATAAATGGGTTAATAATAGAACATCGTTTTTTCTCAATAATTGTGTCTACTTGAGATATTATTATATTCGTGTTCTTCTGTCGAGTAAAACCACTTCGCTCCCACTTTCAAGCGGCGATACAATTACCGGAAATAAGTTCGGAAGCTGGAGATAGACCAGCAATGGATATTTGATTCTCGGTATAATAACTGTCCCATGTACTTCCCTGGATCTCATAAAATCTTCATACCAAAGTTCATCAAAATCGGTTTAGTGGCTTAAAGAAGTTAAGGTTAAAATCAGACATTAACGTTTATACTTAATATTAATATGGATAGACGGATCAATCAAAAAATATGATTAAGGTCAAACGAGGTCACCATTCATGTATGTACAGGCAAACGTATAACGTATGGCTATCCCATGGGCTGTGTGCTAATTAGTCTTTAAGGGGCAGTTCTTATTTTTTATTATTCCTTATAGAATTACTTGTTTATAAGTACATCGGTTTCACAATGTCCCAATGAGTTCCAAATAGAAATACAATTGAAAATTTAACAAAACTTCTATTAAATTTATTTGACACATAGTGTATATTATTTATCTTAATATTAATAAGAACGAAAACATACTAAGTAATAATAATACATTAGAATGAGTCAAAGCGTTCAGTATGGGAAAAATAAGCCTCAAGCACAGCCAAGACTCAGAATTTTATGAATGCCTACTTACTACTACATATATAATTATTACGATTATATGTAAGTACTAGAGAAACCTGCGCAACTTCGTTTGCGTTTATCCCGCTTTCCCGTGGGAATTTCAAAAAATTCTTTCTTATCGGTTGCCTACATCACACACCCAAATTTCAGGTCTCTACGGTCAAGACAAAACATTTTCATAATGTATACATGATTATTTTTCTATTTAAATACTTCTCATTACAATCTTTGGAGTGGGCGTTTATGAAATAGGCTAGTCCGACCGGTGAAGTACCACCCTTATACAGAACATTAACGTGAAGCAGCAATGCGTTTCGTTCGGAGAGTGAAATATCCGAAATTCTTGTTTGCCACCTTTGTGGTATAAAAAAAATCTAACTCCTTCCTTATACTATTTCTCGCTATATATCCTGTCTTTTCCTGTTATAGGTCGGCAACGGGTCAGGGACCCTAGAATCTATGTGCTCCATAGTCGACGGTAATCACCTAATATCAAATGATCCATATTCCTGAGCTTGTTTTCCAACCACTTCCGAAAAAATAATGTATAAGTATATGGGTAATTCAATACCTACAACCTCAGCCTACAACAACACTACGAAATATTAGAGCGTGTCGACGTAATGAGATTTCCTATAAGTGAGAAAGAGACAATATCAATATGCCATTTAACCATTGACCAATTTAACTTGAACCCTGTCAAATATTATAAATTTAATATTTAATTACTTACTGTTTATTATCGATGAATATGATTCAGTCCGTTATACATAGTCAGAATTTTAGCTGTTTTCCGAGATCACAAACAGAACAAATAGTACGACGACATTATGAAATCATTTTGTTTGAATATTCACAATTTATAAAAATATTACATGACAGATGACACACTTCACTTCACGGATGTGTTAAAATGAAATGTAATTGAATTAAAAGCACTAAGGAGTATGAGTATTGATATCAAATCGAAGAAAATTACCCACAAAATACATATTTTTCAAGAATTTCAATAAAATAAGAATCACGTCTACCATCAATTCTCTTAAACAATTTTTATGCAAAATTTGAAGTAGATTGGACCAAGGAATCAAGTTGTCCCATAGTAACTTTACCCCCCTTTTTCACCCCCTTAGAGTTCGAATTTCGAAAAATCCTTTCTTATCGGACGCCTACGTCATATAATAGGTCCACCTGCCAAGTTTCAGATTTTTACGATGAGCTGTTTAGGCTGTGCGTTGATTCTCAGTCAGTCAGTCAGTCAGTCAGTCAGGACAAAGCATTTTATATATATAGAATATATATAGATATAACTACACTGGGCGTCAAAAATAAGTAGTACAGTTTTAAAATTGCAATATCTCCTAAATTACAGAAGCTAGACCTTTGAAAAAAAAAAGTTAAAAGACAATTTCATTTCATTTAATGAAAACTTCATGCATAATATCGTTTTTTAAAGATTGATTTTTATTTCAAAACTCTAACTTCTATAGTTTTAAGAGTAATTGCAATTTTAAAACTGTACTACATATTTTTGACGTCCAGTGTAGTGAAACGCGCGCAACTTCGTTTGCGTTTATCCCGCTTTTAATAATACAGATAATAATAAGACGAAGAGACTATTGATATCATTTTGTAGACTATTTTACGATTTCCCATCTTTTCTCGTCCACTATTCCTGAAGCACTCACTGCTCTGAGTTATATGCAAAAAACGAAAAATTCCGACTTATGACTCAAAACTTTTTATATAAGAGTACAAAGGTTATCAATCATTTGATCGATGGGGACTCTTGACTTAGCATTTGGAATGAATATAATTTAAGACAAAAACATGCAAGATCCGTTTTTGTCCTTTTTCACTGAAAATTGTAAAAATTTACTGTAAATTATATATTGAACCTAGTTTTATAAATTAAACCGAGTTGAGTCTTCGTCTTAACTACCACCCGACTCGCGACCTTTTCGATAATACATTCGTATGAAAAGAATTATTACCAAAGTTACCATCCCGTTAGGGCATTGTTTGAACAGGCGTGTGCCGTCGTCGTCGCTCAGCCGCTCTATTTCCATATTTCAACGACGCCTACTCATGTCTCTCTCCTCAATACTCACCGCGAAATTGCTTTAAGGAATCATCACACGTATCGACGCTAATATACAGGAGACACGACTTTGGGAATGTGTGGTGAGCTTGTATCGACACTAAGTAAGGGACACTTACACATTGTACTTTGACAAGTTACAGATGATAAGATTCAAAAATTTACAATTTACGTACCTGTTAGGCTAATTGAAACATTATACATAGTAAAAATCTGCTAGAGCGATATCGCCTAATTAGTAAACGGTGTTTTTGATAACAGTAATGCAATAGGTATACCCACGACATAACAATTATTATAGTGTTAGAATATATTTTTTATAATTTATCCGAATAGTCAAATTGTCAAATTATCATTTTTAGTATGACAAAGGTCTATGTATAGTGATATTTAATTTATGAAATTTTAGAAAAATACGACTTAATTGTCTTCAGTTCGGGCCAAATAGTTTCTTCAGACCAGCTCAACATTATTTTGCATCGATAAGTGATGTGTCTCTAAGACATCCCTGTTTTATTATTTTTTTCATTTAAATATAAAATTATCTTTATTTTCCTCTCACTTCACAGTCTTCACACTCATTCTTATTAAAAATTAACCATACATACATATCTTACCTACTTAAAAAGTTACGTTGTACAAATCGATCTCTCAAATATGTTATTAACGGTAGCTAATTAACGATGATTAAACGCGCAGATTTAATTAGCATCTTTAAAAAAGTTGTGAATGTAGCATACCTACTTGGAAACAACTTTGCGTCAAATGAGCGAAGGGAACAAATGCTAATTATATTGTACAATAAAAACGTTAATGTTTAATACCACTACCACTCTATAAATGGTATAAGTACCTAACCAACATACTTTCTTTCCCTTTTAAGTACCTGCAAGACTTACTGTTCATCTAATATACCTATATAATATAGGTGGGTTAATAGTTATTAACCCTCAATTCCGCATACCTGCAACCTGCACGATAATTCTATGAGATATGAAAAATATTTTCCGATGAGATGAAGGAAATTCTACGACCATACGCGTTATAAAGCAAAAAGTTATTTAGTCGCAACTGTACTGTACAATCACATCATTGTTTAAGAATGATTATATGAAGGCCGTACAAAATATGGTGGTGGATAACGTTTTTAAAATTCTTGTAGTCATGGATATCCATGGGCAGCAATGATTGCTTTTCATCAGGTGATCAAATAGTTCGTTTGTTATTTTTTTTGCGTTTCAATCAGACTTCAGACGAAGATTCATTGCGCCATCTTCAAGTTATGCTTGTGAACGTAATTCAAAGCAGCGTGTTCATGTTATCATGACTCAGTATACAGTCTCTGAGTCAAGACGCCCCCCGAAGAAAGACGATAGCAAAATTTCTTCAGTGAAGGCAGATTTTTAAGTCAACAGTATAATGCACTTTTAATATTTTCTGAACACAAATTCCAATAACTATGCACTTAACCAATGTTTGCTTCACATTACACTATCAATACTATGAATCAAACGCTGAAACACACAGAAAAACCTCTATGTAATTTAGACAGTATTAAAACGCAAGTCAATACTCATTTATACGTAGCTCGTTTAATGATAGGTTGGTTAACAATCCATAAAGAACGTGTGGATAGGTTGGGGTGCATCACACCTGTCTACAGTAATATTAAATAAAATTAAAAAAATAACATATCGTTATTAAATCTGATCTATATTGTAATGATTATTTTTTCAAAATCAATAATTAAGTGTTTTATGTTGTGGCTATGACCACGTTTGATTTTTTTTAAACTAGTATAATACATTATATCAGTTTATGTATTGTAGGTTTTTCTTGATTTCAATAATACAATACTAATAAAATACTCGCAAATTCGTTTACATATATCTCGCTTTCCCGTGGGAATTTTGAAAAATCCTTTCTTAGTACACCCCTAGACGTCGTAAGGAGCCTACATTCCAAATTTGGAATCTCTAGACCCTACGGTTTGGGCTGTGCGTTGATATATAAATTTTATATTATTATATCTATAGATAAGTGTAAAAACTATTAAAGAATTTATGTTTATTTTATTATATTACGAGTAGCTATATAAATAGATTGCCTTTATAGCATTATACCTTATGTAATGATAATAAATAATAGCTATAACATTTTATAGACGCAGGGCATACGACGTCGGGTCATACCGCGTAGGGCGGGCGGCGCGGCGGCGGCGGGCGGCGGCGGGCGGGCACCGATCGATATGCAACGCCGCCCTCCAAGAGTGGGGGTAGCCCCCACTCTAAATCCTCAAAGAGAAAGACAACTTTACATAATTATTCTTCACGATTCTTGGAATTGGAAAATATATAAAATGATCCTACTTACTATAGAAATAGACGTATTATTAATATGATTGGATGTTTTATACCGTTATAATTTGAATGAAAATGAAAATCAGAGTGCCATACGCACGTACGCTGATTTACAACAAATGTACTTACTGGAATAAACAGTGCATGTGCATGTACCATCTCGCATGCATGTACATACTTGACTTAATCTAAAGTTATGTTTTTCTTGTGTATTCTCTGTGTGTCATAAAAACTCGTGACATTTTCACATAAAAATCACATTTCACACAAAACACTACAACATAAAAATCGGTACATATAAATAGTAGGAAAACAATAAACGTTGAGCATTATTTGTTTCCACGAATTAACGCGAGTTGGTTCAAAAAATAGTATTTTTTGACATGTCCCTCGGCATCGGGCGATAAATTGAAAAAGACGGTAATTTGAGCATTGTTTACTTTTCCCATAATTTTTGGTAACGTGGGGTGGGTAGGCGGAGGGGCGAGGGCAATGAGTTATATACAATTTTTGCTATTTTTTATGGAATGGAAATATTTGACACGTATTATCACAATTAAAATGTTAATGGTTTTATAATGTATAAGGTAAGGAAATATTTACGAATTTAGGTAACACCGCAGCTGATAAGAGACTGTCGACTGCAACGGCAGACTGCAGACTGTACGGGTAGACTACAGCGACAGACTACCGGCGACACTACTGCTTTCTATGTAGTTCTATGAGCACAGAACAAGTTTATCGTATTGACAAGATAAGAGAAGCTCTCGAGGAAAAGCATATTTTCCTTTTAAAAGTATAGCTTCTCTTGTCTTATAAGGTGAATAAATTGTTGCACACAATATGTAAATAAATTGGGCGAGATCATAAGCAGTAAGCTAGAAATAAGGTTACCAGTACCTAAGTATTGTATAAAAAAAGCGTGACAATCGCATAGTTACATGGCGTGTTTGTGTGCTTTAGTAAAAAAGTGTTATGCTAAACGATCCCCGAGCGAGTATTACTGAGCCAGCATGCAGACCAACATACATTTGCAGATATACATAAATTATACATAATTAACTAGCCCACAGCCACGATATGGTCATCGCAACTTCGTTGTAATAGGTATTGAAGTAATAGTGGTTACATTCAGTCAGACACTGCAGACGAATGATGCACTGTTCTCATTCATCATCACATCGTTCTCTCTTGCTCCCGCCCGATTATGGAGCGTTTACATTGTACTAGCCGAATGTGGTGACCACGTTCGCTTCATCAAATAAATTAATTCTATAACCGCCATAGCCTAATTAAAACCGCACAACTTTCGCAGGTTTTTGAATGCCGGCGGCAATTCTCATTCGAGAACATTTTGTAGCCGGCAAAACATGCAGCATGTGTGGATGCACCATGAGAATTTTAAGAGTTGTAAAGCATTGAAATGGAAACTCAACCGGAGAAGTACCACCCTGTTAGGTATAGAATATCCGGAAGCCCAACGCCTTTCTCTTCTTTTTTTCCTTATTCCCTTTCTTGTAGGGCAGGCAACGAATTGGTAGCGCCTTTGGTATTACTGATATTTCTAAGAGGCGGTAACCACTTTCCTTCAGGTTTCCAGCTTGCTTGTTTTCCTGCGGTATGATATAAAAAAATGTCTGAAGAGGCGAAACATGTCATAAAAACAGACATTGTTTTAGCGTGGTTATAGCGACTGCAAAGGAACGAAAGTTACGGAAGCACACGAAATAATTTTAATTAAGGAATAATTAACCTACACTAATATTATAAATGTGAAACTGTGTTATTGTTTGCTTGTCCTTCTTTCTCATCGAAAGTAATGAATGGATTGATAAAACCATGTCAATTCATTTAAGTAAGTAACTTCTTTTGGCCTGAAATTATAGTACCTACCAACTTAAATATCAATTTATAAATCTTCTAAAAGAAGTATCTTCGAAACTTATCTGCAATAAAGTATACGTTAACGTCTAAACATGAACAATGAAGGTATTCTCATAAATCATCATGTTACGTTCATATTTACACAAAATTTGTATCTCATACAACTTGTGTTGTTCTAACGGGTGGTGCAACTTTGCACGATGTTATGTAAATAAAACAAAAAGTTTTCAGACAATTATCCTAACATTTTGCAGTATGATAGAAGTAAAACAATCAATTATGCGTGAAACAAAATATCGGCCAAATACCTAAGCGTTCATTCTCGGTCGAAGAATCCCAGCTGACTTTATCAAACTGTAGTAGTACGCTGACAACGAGTACATAAGAACCAGCAAATATAATTCCTAGTTAGAAAAAAGTGTCAAGCATTATTCCTAATGAGTCTGACCAAGATAGAAACGGAACAGCAGTGCCACGACGAATAAAATCACCGCATAAATATTCATGGATCATCCCCCAGTGGGCAGCGCGGACGCGGACCAAAAAATGTATGGCTTTAATAATAAAAACATATTAGCCGCATCGCATGTCTGTCTTTCCGTGACCGGGCAGTTTTACACCTGGCTAGCAGGGAGTCGGGAAAGCAGGGGGCGAGGGGTTTATGGGGATAATGGGGTAAGAGGGGGTCAAAGGCACCGTTTGTCGGCGGTCAGCTATTAATGAATGCGCCCATAATGTCTATTGTGCCCGCTGAGCAGTTCGGTAATGCTTGTTACTCATCGTTTTATAAATTAAGTGTCATGACTCTAACATCAAATAGGGCGATACGTGCGTTTATTACTTATCAAACACAATAATCATTATCAAATTCCGGTTAGATCTCATTAAATGTTCACTATTAAAAAAAATTGACTACTGCCTGATGGATTTTAACTGAAAATATTTGTGTTGGAAAAACATTTATTATTATTATTGCTTGGGCATTTTTGAACCTAAATGAGGACTAAGCAGTTATTGAAAAAATTTAAGTACTTAGGTATTAATTATTTAATTACTAAAAATATTAATATAGCATCAATAAATTATTTATTTCATAAATTTTCTTTTAAGCAAGATATTGTAGAAGACACTGTATTTTGTAGTACACGGAAATTAAAAATATAAATACAGCATCAATAATTATTAATTTAATAAATTTTCTTTTAATTATCAAGCAAGATATTGTAGAAGACAGTATTTTATAGTACACGGAAAACTGTGTCGCCACTACACGTCCCTCGTGCGGTAACCGCCGCGCCGCGCGCCGCCGGGGGTCGCAATCATCACGTGCTGGCGTTTACACGTTTGACTCGGTTTATTATAATAATGAAATTATTAGAAGCGGGGTCGTCGTCGCGTGCGCGCCACGCGTCCGGCCCCCGACCACGGATCACTATTACCTCATCAGATAGTTGCGATCGCGATGCTCCACACTCGGGGGTTGATTTAACTTTTTAATTTGATGGCGCTACCTTTAGCAAAAGGGTGTGATTTTTACGAACCTACAAGTCATTCGAATAGAAACTTCGATTTCACTATAATACGTCTGCCTATTATTAAAATATGTAGATTTTATTATTTTAATAAGCTTGCCATTTTGAAATTTCATTTTTATCGATGTTTTAGTAGAAAGATTTATTATTATACAGACAAGGTAAGGATTTTTTTATGATTTCTAAATATCAAATATCAATAAAAGTTTGGCTACATCCATACTTAATGCTATTCATAAATATTGTAAGGTGAATCAACGGTACAACAAACAAGAGGCGAAGAGTTAAGCAGGGTAACAATCTGACAAGAAGGGGTTGGCATTGGCAGCTTGCTAATTAACTAATGGATGCCTCCCCCCGCAGCAGTGGCACGGCGTGCCCGCGCTCGCCTGTAATGGATTGTGACACGCTCGGAGAACTCTCGTATTACCCCGCGATTATCAACTCATTTTCTTTTTACACGTTTTTAGAACGAAAGTCTATTTCCATACCGATGCGCAGTTTTGTATGGGTACAGAATTATCATGCCTTGTATATTTATAAAACACATATAAAGAAATTAGAAAACAGTAGTTTTGTTACCTGCGCAGATCTCAGGTCATTTCATGTTAATACATGTTATGTATTTAATGATGAATAATTTAACAGTGCAAACAGCATCGAAGCTCGTTTCGTGATTTGGGAGAAGTTACTGATATTAAAAAGGGATTTAGTGATTACTTACTAGAAAAGGGGGTTTGGTTTGAAGCATTTTATATAAATTCAAGAAACATTTTTTTCATTTCTTACATCTGGTATTTTTATAAATATAGTCGAAGCCGAAAGTACTTTATACTTGATTAATTAAACCTCAATAATACAATGTTATAATAAATAAATACCCATAAAAAACAACACTTGTCAAAAAAAACAAGTTTCGCAACTCAATTGTTTTACCGTAAAAAGTTGTGAGATCCATGTAATAATAAGTCGGTTATTAATTTATTCAGTCCCTACATAAGGGACCTTCTATCTTAAGTTGTTATGTAATTATCTAACCTAGCAACATCTTATAGTGACCATATCAATATTAAAAATCTTTAACGTTTTAAATAAATATATTGACTCGGCCATCGAATGAAAACACAATAATTATATCTCACAAGTAATGCATATATAAATTAGATTGTTTAGGACGATTGCCAAGTCAATATATTTAAAACGTTAAAGATTTTTAATTTTGATATGGTCACTATAAGATGTTGTTAGGTTAGATAATTACGTAACAACATAAGACAGAAGGTCCCTTAAGCTCTATGAAATTTGAAATATACCGTGTTTATAAAATACCTGCTTGGTCACTGAAAATTCAGGCTTCTAGTTTTATTCACAACGAAGTTAGAGGGGGTCGAAAATGGCATGAACTGCTTCGAGAAAAGGATAGTACGGCCGTGCCGCTTTTTTGCTTGACTTGGTGATATCATATAATATCTAAAATAATTCCTCATAATGAAACGGACAGTTTTATAGTTGCCGCAATAAAAAAACGTATAACTTCTTTGACGCAAATTGAATGGTCTGCAACGAGGTGAGAGGTGGTAAAGTGTTGATTTGAAATATTGAGTTTTAAGTGTTAGTGGCACGGTATATTTTTGTATGGCGTCCGGATGGGTAGTAAATCGGTATGGGGTAGTGGGATTACTGTGGCATGGATGATTCTTGGACGTATAGAAATAAAAGCATTATATTATGATATGACTGTGAGGTTAGTGCTCTGCAATAGTATCGATATATGACACGACAAAACTGTTATTGGTTATAACATTTTAAGGTTCTATAATATTTTGGTTTATATTAACAAAATGTGAAAGCGTACTAAGTGAACGAGACACATAAACTGTTAGAATGTTTACATAGGCAAAAGAAAGTATTGGAGACACCGCAAGTAAAGGCTATGGCAAGGTTTATTCGACTTTTTTTTTACTTGAAATAACTTTTTTTTAAAATGAAAATTTCATTTAAATATCTGAATTATAAAGTTACACAATGCATATAACGTTATGATTGTTTTTTGCATCAAATTTTTATACAGTAATAACCATTTTCTTTGTATTTCAATAATAAAATAAATGCAAAATGTAATTACTTCAAGAAAAAATAATTATTAAGAACATTATCTTTATCGATCTTAATAATATGTAGAAAGGCAGTGATACACACAACAACAATATTTATCACTACTTTTTTAAAACGTAAAGGTCATAGAGCTTATACAGGAAGTAAATCTTATTTTTATGTCCACTCTCTACATCTCTACGGATAAGAATAGAGAATAACTTATATCAAAGCAAATTTTATTAATTCAAATTAGTTGTAGAGATACTCATCGGCCCAGCCTACTGAAATAAATATTAATAAGACTGCTTGACGTAATTGGATGAGTCACGCCAACCGACGACGTACTATCTGCACGTTCGGAAGCTTGTGTACCAAAAACTTGTTGGACATTAAAAAAAAACACGCTGTAATAAAAACTATTGTTGCTGATCGTTTTTATAAGTCGAATATCATTATAAAAATAAAATAATAGAAGGAAGGACACAACGGGATTTAATTTTTGAAATTTTAATATTCCTGCCAACTTCTCTAAATTAAGTTTTTTTTTGTTTATAGTCAGAAAAATGCATTACTGCATGTCCCGCCACTTGGGGAAGCGACGGGGGTCTGTCGGGCTCACCTCTGCTCTCTCTAAAAACCTGACTGTCTGCCACCTTCTCCGCCTTCACAGTGGCGGGGTCGCGGCAACTGGTGATACTTCCGCAACTGTCCGTGGACACATTATCTTCTCTAAATTAACCTACCAATGAAACACAACAAATCCAGTCACCGAATGCGCGTCGAGCGAATTCGGTATAACCTAATTGATACATCAGTGAAAGTCTTTTACATTATTCAGTGGCTGAATACGACCTGTAACCGAATCGTTCAACTACATTATGTAAATGAACCATTAGTTCAAATCTCGACAGCTTGAGTAACCACACCGCGCCACTTCGGCACGCCAAAGAGCGTGGGTTCGATCTCCGCACGGGACAAACATTGTGATGATTGTTTGTGTACGGTGCAATCGTGCAATATGATTCGTCGGCAGTTTACATGTGCAACTCAATGCATACAGCGGTTTCAATCAACCTCTATCAATTAGTAACATAAGTATGGGCAAAGCCTTATTACTCATGAAATTTGAGTTTGGCTCCAGTCTGGGTGTTTTCATGTATCCTACGTATATATTACAAAAAATGTTATGTACTAGTCCCATAGCAAGCACAAGCAGATTTTAAGCTAATCATAACTTGAAATCAGGTAGAGCTTTGTACACATTATTTTAGAAATTAGAGTCAAACTCAAAAATACTTTAATCTGTGGGCCCTCGCGGACACTTAGACACGTCATTTACAATAAGAGTGTTACATTTTATTATTATTGTGTATTAATAGTAATAGTATTGTAATAAGTAAGCTATTCTATAACTAAATGGTAGAAATGTTGAGTTCAACGACATTTATGTTATACAGAAAAAAAATATGTTAATTATTATGGGCTGTGTACATAAGTGCGATGCGTAATGACTTGTATATAGAGCACTGTTGCGCGCGCAGATCGACTTAACCCCCAACCCCCGCCCTGCGCCGTGATTGGCGAAGGAAACAGAGAAAATGTACTTTGTGGCCACGATGAATAATTTTACCCATGTAATGCGTACAGCTCGTGTAGCTATATACACGCTATCTAATATTGTTTGAACAGTGACTATTGCTTTGTGTATCGAGGATAGAATGTCGCATGATGATATTGACACACTTCCGTAACAGTTTATAGTAATTGTAATGAAATATACGTAATTTTATTACAAAATAAATATTTTATGTAGTCGACAAGGTAAGTAAAGTCACAGAATATCGTTCCAAAGCAACAATTCTCGTGAAATTTGTTCCAAGACAAGTGAAATATGTTCTCTCATAAGTCGTCAATGAATTTAACTGCTTATTGTGAATCTGTTCATAGGACGCGGTGGGCATGTCTGGTGGGTTTGTCTTGTCTGAAGAGTATTATTGTTTATGTCGATAATGTCTCTAGGGATATGATATGTAATTAGTACTAGACAGCACGGTTTTGTCACAGGTCGCTCCACCACTACTAATCTTCTAACTTACACCCATGATTTGAACATGGCCTTCAATGACCACGTGCAGGTAGACGCTCTATACACAGACTTTGCCAAGGCATTTGACAAGATTGATCACAACATCTTATGCTGCAAAGCCTACCACCTTGGCATACATGGCGATCTCTTGCGCTGGCTTTCTTCCTATCTGTCTCACCGAACACAGTTGGTGGCAGTGCGTGGCTTTGACTCAAGACCCTACGAAGCAACTTCCGGTATTCCTCAGGGTTCGAACCTGGGGCCCTTATTGTTCATTATATTTATTAACGATCTTATAGAATGCGTCGCATGTAACTGTATTGCTTATGCTGACGATATAAAAATTTATAAAGAGGTGAAATCCGAAGCGGATGCACTGCTACTGCAATGCGACATTGATAGATTACATAACTGGTGTGTTAACAATAACATGATCTTAAATATTAAAAAATGCTTCATTATCACTTTCACCAGAAACATAAATACAATAAACTTTTCCTATAAAATTAACAACGATACTATTTGTCGCAATAATGTAATAAAAGATCTCGGAGTATGGTTAGATTCAAAATTATCGTATACTCATCATTATGAACACATCATTTCTAAGGTTAACAGGACTATTGGTTTCATTTTCAGAACTGTAAAGCCTTTTCGGAGTGCGAATACTGTGCTAACTCTTTACTACGCTCTTGTCAGAAGTGTTATGGAGTACAACTCGGTGATATGGTCTCCTCATTATAGCACTCACATCGATAGACTTGAGGCTGTTCAGAGGCGTTTCTTGCGTAATTTAAGCTCCAAATTGGGTTTGAGACGTAAGCTGCCTTCGTATGACAGTCGTCTCAAACACTTTCATATGGTCACGCTCCAGTCTAGACGAATGATCCAAGATTTTGCCATAATTTATAAGGTAATTAATTGCAAGTGGGATGCCGTGTGTCTGTTGAGCCGGGTCTCCCTGAAGACAGCGGGCAGTCAAAGAGTACCAAAATTGTTTTATATACCATCTTGCAATAATAACATCACACACAATGATCCACTGTATCGCATGTGTCGAGCCTACAATAGTATGTGCAAGGATTTAGATATCTTCTCCTATAGTCTGCACAAATTTCTAAATGTAATTAAACAGCATATGTAATTTCTTTCTTAAATTTATTTTAATGTCAATTTATAATATAACTATCACAATTTATAATGTTAATATAATAGATAAATTTATTAATATGTAACTAATGTAGCTTTTGTTATTAGCAGACGCTGTGCGTAGCAATTATCGGTGTGCAATTTTAATATACTTCAAAAATGTACATGTTCTAACGTAAGAAATTGTATTACTGTTGCTGTGCCAAATAAATAAATAAATAAATAAATATGAAAAGAACAGAAATCAATAAAATGCCAACTTTTAAACCCTCGATCAATGCCATGGCACGTTTAATGTCTTTCTCGTTGTGTATGTATAACGTGGGTGGTAAAATATGTTGATACCATAATTAAATATAATTATTTATTACATAAACTAACATCTTCATATAAATTCTGTATTCATTACGTGAGGTGTTGTGTGAATTTGACATGATTATTTATTTCTCTTCATGTTCTGAACTTATTATGGAAATATTTTGAGACTCTGGGAAGAATATTATTGGATAGTTTTATTTTCAAAAATTACCCTGGTAATTGACACCGGTAACGAATTAATAGTACCTACTTACCAGAGATGTTGCAGATGTTGATGATGTGCCTGTTGATTGAGTGATGCGCCGTGTTTACGGATTCGGATGCGAAAGTCCGCAACATCACCGCTAGCTTACTACTTAGCTCTTGAATAAAATCTCAATTTTAATTATTTACAATTACAATTTAAAATTAATGGCAAATACTAAACTGTACTCATGAAACTTTATACTTTACTCTATTTGTTAAGCTTTTCTTCGATTTCATACAGTACTTACAGTGATTAATTAGCGCTAGTGTGGTCTATCAAAACCATCCAATGCCTTAACGATCGAGATTATTTTCAAAATTAAATCCCCTAATCTGAAGAAGAGATGTTACCGACATTTGAAGTTCCAGCTTTATCTGTCAGAAAAAAACGTTTTTTTTTATCAGTTTTTTTTTACAAATATGTACTATACTACTAGGATACTAACAGGAACCCGTCATAAAGGCCCTAGTCTAGGTAAAGTCAATGAAAACTTTTTACTTGACAGATGAGAAAAACTATAGCATATAAATAAAAGGCTTGAGTGCTTGTGGGTACGTATGAATGACTACGCGATGGAATGCGCCGCACGCGACTCTCACACGTGCGTACAGTCCATGACGCACACATAAACATAATAAGCAGATTTTCGTTTGAAACAAGTTGTTCCACACACAAACAGACAATCAAAATGTCTGCGGGCACACACACAGACGCAAGGTATTATCGTTCACAAACTAACTTAATATTTACTTTTTATTACTGTGATTTAATACGTCTATCTTCCCGTTATTAGTATGATCGTTTGATTTAATATCTTTGGATACATAAATAATTGTTTTATCCAAAGCAAATCTTGTAGATTTCATTTTTTTATGCCATACGACAGGCAAACAAGCAAGCAGGCTAAAGTTGTTACCTACTGCCGTCTATGAACATCATATAAATTCCAGGGGCGCTACCTACCGATATTTTTTTCTATGAATTACTATGAAATTAAACATTACGTTACAGTAAAAAAGTTTTATGTCATATCGCAGGCTTACAGGAAAGTGACTACAGCTGCCTTCAAGCATCTGGAGCACCGAAAGTGCTAGGTGCCAGTCAATGCTACCTGGAATGGACTAAGAGAAAAGGGATAAGGAAAAAGAGAAGGTAAAACACTTGGACTTCCGGAACTGTGATTATTTTTTAAAGAGGTAGGGCACAGCGGATAATCCACTCAAATCGGAGGTCTGGGGAAGGACCTCCACCTTACAGAAGATCGTAGCCAGGTTTGGAGGGTATTGCAAGCGTCTATAGACTATGGTGACGCTTACCATCAGGCGGGCCGTATGCTTGTTTGCCACCTATGTGGCATAAAACCAACTTTTAGTCACCGAACGAAACGCATTGCTGGTTACCCTGTAGAGCTAGGCCATTTCATAAATCACTCCAATCTTCGAATTTTATCAAAGTTTCAATACTTTTTCGGTAATAAAAGTTCATACTTTTTACCTCGCCTGTACGTTTCTGTTGAATGGCGTTGCCTAGACGCGAAATACTATTTGCCCGTTACTTGTCTCAATGAATGGTGCCTCTCTCGACAATTCCCAAAAAGCCTTAAAGGTCGTATTCTTTCAAACGATAACGAGTTAAGCCACTTCTGTAATAAAGTCTAATTTTGATGAAATTAATTTTACCTAAATGACACGATATACAAAGATTGTAATATTATAGACCATGTCAAGTGGAAGTGTGCGCGAAGTTACTTTTCCAAATATCTAGGGGAACTATCATTCAACGAATACGAAATTTTGATATTTTTAAATTGTATCTTTTAACCATATTTAAAAAAAATTATAGTATACTGCGAGGTAGTTATTGTAATTACTTTGACACATGTCTTTTTCTTCTCATACCCATTATTATTTGGTGCCAATAGTACTTATTTTTCACGTATGCGTCAAATTCATTAAATTAATAGACTAGAACCGCTGTTCGGCCCGGGAAACGAACCCGGGACGCCCACGCAGGGCCGGAAATATCGTATATAGATCCTATCAGGTTTTTCAAGTGAGCAAGTCAGCCACGATTCTGTCATTAGTATGAATTGTGTATTTTTGCGTACCAAGAAAGGAAGTTTAAGATTTGATAAGGTCATACTGCTATGAAAGGTCGTTGACATATATTCAATGATAACAGATGCTTTACGTTCTACGGATTACAGATTCGACTTATATACAGACAGAACTTATGGACAAAACTGATCCTATAATTGGAATATGACTATGGCAGTCTGTTACTTACGTTGTAACGCTTAAACCAATAAAATTTTAATTAATTTCCAAAATAATATCTTTATTATTTTTGGAGTGGCAGAGCATTTACGAAATAGACTAGTTCGACTGGGGAATGATTATATCACAAAATATCGGCGCGAAACAGCAATTCGTTTCGTTCCTGTAGCCCAACTCCCTTCCTATTCATTTTCTCCCTATTCTCTCCTTACTTGTAGCAGGTGGCGTAATGGTAGACTCTGGTGTTACTGATATTCATTGGCTCGTCTATTTGCTTGTTAGCTTGCCGTATGGCTTAAAAATTATGTGAAAGCTGTTTTTTTGAACTGTGTGAACTAGGTACGTGCTTATATAGAGTTGCTTTAATTTTAAATATGGTATGTGCTGTGTAGGAAACATATCAGGGTCATTACAGTAGCTTCAAGACAATATTAGGTGTATAATGAAACGTTATTTTGCGGTGTGACAGCTCGTGCCTGTCCGTCGGTCTGTCCGTCACGACCGCCGCAACTGATCGCTTAATCACGATGCTGTTGATGTAATATATCAATGATTGTAATTGTAAGAAGAAGTCATGAAATGCATTTCAGTTTCACGTTCGAAACAACATTATTCTGAAACAATGCTGTTAAAAATTGTATATAAATAATTTTCAATATTAATACAATTACAAATAATTATATCGATAAGTAAAAATATAGAAAAAGTTTAATATGAAATGCCATCGACTCAAAAACCTTTAAAAAGTAATCTAGCTAAGAATTCTTTTGATGGCTTCTTTGTTACAAAAAGAAAATCTTTGTAGTATCCGCCATTTTGACATTTTCTTCAAACCCGCCCGTGTAAACGTGCAAATATTTTCGTGTAGATGAAATGAAATGGATTTACAAAAGTAGGTAATATCAAGAAATATATTACCCTAAAGTGACACATTTCCAAGATATTTGGAAATAAAATAAGATACGAGCGATCTTTACCTCCAATTATCTCGGTAACTTGACACTTCAGGGTAACATGTTACTTGATATTGTTTTTTTTTTTGTATAAGTATCCTATTTTTTTATTTATTAATATTTAAATGCCTAAACTGATCCTACGGCTGGGCAAAGGCCGCCTTTTCATATCCTTATATGCACTTATATGTCTAGACGTATATAATAAGTTCTTTATAATTAAGCTTCTACTGAAAATGGAAATCAATGAAAACGGCTAGCTATTAGAAAGGTTATGATCAGAATCAGATCAGTAAAAAATGTGTTTCATCAGCATACATAGTAAATTGTTCCAAATTGTATAACGCTATTAGTTTGATACAATTATAATACGGAATTTCTAAACATTATCAAAATATATTGTTAAATTTGTGTCACGCAACCAAAACGATCATGTTTACGAAGCGACCGAGAGAAACAGGTTCAATTTGTAGCCCATTTGAGTAAAACATATGTTGAAATCCGTGCAAGCGTAATGCCATTTCGTTTAACCTTTCCATGCACTGAAGATATTTTTTTAATGACAAAACAATACTTATCTTTGACACCGACCTTGGTTATGTCTCGGTATTCATTGACTGTCTTTGTTTAAAAAAATACGAGTGATCAACAAAGAATATTTTTATGTCAGAAGGGGACAAATTAACTTCACTGTTATCTCTTTTCCCACTATGTTTGCTCTCAATAAAGGATAAGAGACGAAAAATTTGTGAAAATAATATTAGGATTAGGTACTTCTGTTTTTAATGACTTATAGTTAGTTTAGTTCTTAAGCTATTTCAAATTTGTTTTTTAAGATGAATAAGTCGGAGCTTTTTAAAAAATATTAACTACTTATATTAGTTATAGTATACTGATTTATAATGACGCTATCAAAATTTATTAAATGATTTTGAACTAAAGTGTTAATTAAACAAACGCGATTAAGAGCTTATTAGCATGGCCGCATTAATTTGTTAGCTTAAAAAGCGCTTAATGTTTTACGACTACATCTTAGTACGGCGTTTTATTTCGTTAACGTCGTAGCATTTTAATTTTATACTTATATTATAAATATATATTCTTGGACAAATCACACAACGCCATCTAGTTCCAGACTAAGCAAAGCTTGTACTTTGGATACTAAATTGCTGATATGGATACTTAATAAATAAAAAATTCTAAATAAATACTTATTATACATAGAAAACACCCAGACCAAGGCGAACAGACATGTTCATGCATACAAATGTTTGCCTTGCGCAGGATTCGAACCCGCGGCCCTTGGGATTAAGTGACCATTGCTAGCTACTCGACCACCGGGCCTGTCTAATATAATATTTTATAATATTTATTATTATATCGACCGGTTTGTATTGATTTACAAAACTATAATTTATTGACCCAAAAATAAGCATTAGTACCCCCAGGGCCCGATTCTACTAACACAAATGCACCAATGGGATTAAACAATAAGTTAAACATTATGTTATTGTTACAAATGTCAAAAACTATTCCACTGATACACTATCGGCATTCTTTTGAGACACCATTGAGAGTCCATTGGTGCATTGGTGTTAGTAGAATCGGGCCCCTGGTCTCCGCATTAAGCTGATCTCTGCCAATCCGCATTGGAGCAGCGTGGCAGAGTACGCTCTAATCTCCTTTGATTGTATGAAGATCCGTATCACTTCAGTGATATGATTAATGGGTTGAATGATGTTTATCACTTACTCTTTTTCAAGTTTATTAGTACTAACTAAAATGTAGTGGGACTAAAAAAAGTTGTGATGTCCGGAATATCTTTTTGAATATGACTAAAATGACTATAGTTCAAAAGTGTGATCCACTACAGAGTAACAACGCCGTCACCGCTCATCATTAGTTAGATTGTTCTATATATTTGTTCATAGTTTTTTTTTGTAACTTTTTACTGAACGAAGAATCAATTATATTCATATATACAATGTACCAGGCTACGAGTTCAGAATTAACGTAGCTGCCCGATGATGTCACCTCACGATTAACGGACAGTATGCGCACGCCAGACAACATTTCCATTCACTCGGGTATTTTTCTCTAAAACCGCTGGGCTAACTTTGTTTTGTAGTAAGGATGTCAGCGATTTTACTTGGCGATTGTTTATGGTTTTTTATCGTTTCCGCAAGAGCTTATTTACTTACTGCCGCATTGTGGTGAAATACATACAGATCGATTTTTAATCATGAAATGTAAGTTTTTTTTTCAATCGACATTTCACATTTACTTACATATTACTTTTTATCTTTTTCTGTATGTGTACCCTAACTAATATTATAAATGAGAGAGTGAGTTTGTTTGTTATTCCTTCACGGTTTGACTAAGCAGCCGATCATTATGAAAATTTGCATACATATTATTAGGGGTACAGAGCCCAACATAGGCTACTTTTTATCCCGTGAAAGTATGTCGTTCCAATGGGAAAATAATTTTTCTACTATAGAGGGCGCTGTATCGGCCAACAGATGGCGCCACATGTCGCGCTTTGGATTGTTTTGTTGTCAAAGGAGATCTATGTCATAAAATTAACGCGAGCGAAGCCGCCGGGAAAAGCTAGTTGCAAATAAAGCATATTTCATCTCTAAACTTTATACTCAAAAAATTACTACAGTCAACTAGAATGCAATACTCGTAACGCCTATGTTCTAAAATCATTATATTTATACCCTTAATTGCCAAATTTTATCAATCTACCATGAACTTCGCGCCATGCGCAAAAAGTTTGTAGTGTATTGAAGATTGACAGTAATGGCTTGATGTTCTGTGGAGTGTACCGTACCTGAAAAATACGACTTGCCGCTTCCATTCCAGCGTTTAGATAAAGTATCTAATTATCGTAATTCATTGACGCACTATAGTAAATTAAAGTAAAACGCTCGGAGCAAACTCTCAGGTGTTATGTGGCGCTCTAAATATAATTTACATTAAATAATTGGTATGTAGATATTCTAATTACTATGTACTATTCCACAATGTTTCGCAAAAGCAGGGTATGTAAACGAAATAACGAATAAACTTAATATAAGACTTTCCGGTTGCCTCTAGGAACTTCCAGATGTGCCGGGCAGAGAGTTGTTGTATCTCCTCTGGAAGCAGAATATGCTTTCCCATGTATATACTTCTCTTGTACATGAGTGGTCCGCAGGAGCAGAGAATGTGCATGGCACTTTCTTCTTCTTCTTGGCAGAATCTGCACATCGCGGACTGGCTCATGTTCAGGTTAAACAGATGTTTATTGAGTTTGCAGTGTCCTGTTAGTATTCTAGTCACAGCACGATGAGTTCTTTGGAGAAGTTTTTATTGTGACCACTTATTAGGGCTTTGGCATGTGTTTGACCTGGGACAGATTTCCATAGTTCCTTCGCCATATGGTCACACTGAGTTTTTTGGATATAATTTTGTTTGTTAGTTTAGTTAATTTTGTTAATTTCAAGCTAAAGACGCGACGTAGTATGACAATCATATGAAAAAAAACACTTATTGTCCCAAGTTAAAGTAGTTTAAGAGAGGTAGGGCACAGCGGATAATCCGCTCAAATCGGAGTAGCCCGTCCGGGGATGGACCTAAACCTTACAGATCATGCCAAATAGCAATGGTCTCGGTCATGTTGTCTTCCTACGGTGAGTAAGGTCTCCAGAGCTCCACTTTTTACAGTGTCGGCAACGCGCGAATGATACCCCGGTATTGCAAGCGCCCATAGGCTACGGTGACTGCTTGCTTACCATCAGGCGATTGCGTACGTGGGGCTATTTGTCTCTATCTTCATTAAATCATGTGATAGAAACTTCCCCAAAATTGGTATTAACTGCGCTGGTTGCTAGTTGTAACTGAGTCTACGTTACATTTTCCGGAGTTCCCACGAAAATGAGCGGCCGAAGACGCAAACGTCTAAAAATCATTGATTAAACTATGCCTATCTACATTTCGTTGTAATTTTTTTTAATTTTCATTTCCAATAACAAATAAACATTGTCCAGTTTCACGCACAAAACCTCTTTACAAGACAAGCATTTGAGTTGAAGTGCTTTGTGGAGAACCCTAGAGCCTGTCGCTGTTGAGTGGATAGTGAACTGATTCTCACGATAGTGCCAAGAGATTACCTGCGCAGATGAAATCTCATATTTGTCATAACATTGCGTGTACTAGCTCTTGAAAATTAAACCTATTCTGATGCAAATCTTAAACTTCAAACAACGTGGCAAACAGAAAATGAGTGGAGTGAGCGACAAATAATCTAATCCTTAAGTCTGTGTCGCTGCCTTGTGTTCAAACAACAGCGCTTATAGAAATATACAAAGTCGAACTCAAATATTAGTAGGAAAAATATATTTTGCAAGTATTGTTCAATTGACGACCTCCGTGGCGTAATGGTTACCACGCCAGACCGCTACCCAGGAGGTCCCGGGTTCGATCCCCGGTCGGGTCATGATGAAAAACGAACTTTTTCTGATTGGCTTCGGGTCTTGGATGTTTATTTATATATGTATATGTATTTGTTATAAATAAATAAAAATCGTTGAGTTAGTATCCCATAACACAAGTTTCGAACTTACTTTGGGGCTAGCTCAATCTGTATGAATTGTCCCTATATATATTAATGATTTCAAATTGTAATTAATTGACAAAAATTTGCACCATTTCCTGTTGGACCAACTATTACGCACAACTAGTTGGTCCAACAGGAACAATTCGCAAAAAAAATTCCTGTTCGCACAACTAAGTTGTGCTTAGTTGTGCTATCCAAAATAAGTATTCCTATTGGACCAACTATTTTTTTTTCGCTGTTCGTGTTATATCCTTGTATTGATTGATTGGTACCTATGACCCTTTTAGCGAATAATTTTATGTACATTTACGTAAATCTGTCTTTTATACAAAACTAGCTGTGCCCGCGACATCGTTCGCGTGGTTGTCGAAAACACTATCGCGCAATGAAAATTTTTCCCCGTTTTTTGCAACATTTTTCACTGATGCTTCGCTCCTATTGGTCGCAGCGTAATGTTATATAGCTTCCTCGATAAATGGACTATCCAACACAAAAAGAATTTTTCAATTTGCACCAGTAGTTCCTGAGATTAGCGCATTCAAACAAACAAACTGAAGAGTTTGAAGCTGAAGAGCTTTATATATTAGTATAGATTTATTTGATTTTTTGAATCGTTTAGTTATCAAACATGTAACATTTATTTTGGGGAAAAAGATGATGACTAGTATTCCTCTTTTTAAAATGTCTTTTTAAATTTAAGTTTCATGAAACATTTTATTTTAAATGTTACCGAGTCTAACTTAATCGACCATCATAGAGCCTCAAGGCAAACAAATCGCTGCTGACTGAATGAGCCAGCAAGCCAAAAAATATAAGTTTATGAAAAACACTCCTGCGATAGTGAAAACACCCACTGATTAAAAGTTGCCACTTGCCTTTCTTACGAGTATTTACTTGCAATGAAACCACTTCATTGACAAGTAAGTAGTCTAAGAGATTGATGCAGGAATTAGGCTTTACAATCATCATCGAGGCTTTACAATCTTTACAACTCGTGTAATTTTAACTTCCAAATAAGGACAAAATATTTTGTGATACTATTTATTGAAATCCCGTTAATTGTGATATAGTATGAATCTCTTATTAACTATCATCAATGGTATATTTTATTTGGCATTTGTCCACAATTTTTAAGAAATAAAACAGTTCTAAAATCTTGAATCGTTACGAATCGTATCCTCGAACTGGTCACCCACTACAGATATAGCAGTACATAATTCTGCACAAAACTCCTTTACTAGAAGAGGCGTATGTGTGAGTGATCATCGTCAGTGTTGATATAACTGTCAGTCTAGTCGCGGGACTGGGGACATGGGAAAACGGCGGCCGCCCACGCGACTCGCGACCGGTGAGCGGTACAGGCGCAAACAAAACACAATAACCTCATTTTATTAACACCATAATCACTTAGCAAAAACTTTAATATTATATCTAAATATTATTTATTAAAACTTAATAGTTGATATTTTATTTAAGAAAGGATACTGGGCCTTTTTGTGGGTATGAAACACCTTAGACACTCATGGGGAGGGAAATCTGTCCCGGCCCGGCAGTTCCGAGATAAATGATCATTTCTGCTATGATTTTTTCACAGTGATTGTGTCTGAACATTGATTTATCACTAATACGTATGTATGATGATAATTGTAGAATAGACTTCGTTGTTAAATTAGTACAATTGCTTTTCACTATTGAAATGAAATGTAAATCACTAGCAGCGTTAGGTTTCCATTGAAAAAGTTAATTTACATCAATATAATCGTTACAGCTAGAGCTCTTAAAAAGTTAATCTCCCGTTTTTAAAGGACGTGAAGTAATAAATATTAATATCAATCAATTACTCGCATAGTGATTTAAACCCTATAAAAAATACCAATCGCCGCCTCCATGCTACTAGTATTTATATAAAGTAATTATCGTAACTCATTAAAGCACAATAGTAAATTAAAGTAAAACGCTCGAAGGAAACTCGGAGGTGTTCAATAGTGCCTTTAGAATACCTGAAGTGGAAACGATAATATAGTTTAAAACCCCTTAATGTGGTTTCTAAAACTAATAACGTGAGGTAATTAATAAATCAGCATTTAAGTACTCATTCATTAGAGTGTTACTGGTTGGCCATTAATTTCATTAGACGTGTAATTATTCTACGTAGGGCAAATAGATATAAATATTGTTTCCTATATGGATTTGCGGTGAGATAATCATATTTTGACTCTAGTTTTTTCAAATAATATTTTTCAGTCAACTGCGAATTTTAATGTACCTAGTAAACATTATATTATACGAATTATGTTAATTATGATTAGCGATGTAATTTAGGCTGCGAGTTGCCTTTTGTTCGCAAATGTACATGACATCATCTGGGGTATAAGCTCAAATTAAAATACTAGTTTCCTGTTTATATAACTTTTTATTCTGTGTTTATTTTATTATAAAGCAAAATGATATGAAAAAAAATTCAAGTTTCCTTTGTTTAGTGATACTCTGACAATGAACTTAAATGAGAAATTGATATGATAAGATCATAATCACGGGTTGGACAATTTCGTGTACTAAACGTGTATGTGATATGTATAAGCTCTAACGAGCTTGATAATCTAGTTTTCCAGCAGACTAGTTCACTTTTACCCTTTTCTAAATATACGAGAGCCACCTGAGTGTAAATAAAAAGTTGCGTCAGTAATGATCGTTCAAGAAACCAGGCATTTATAATGTTAAGCGTATCCATTTATGCGCACCAATTTATTAAATGTTGCGAAACGTCAGTGAATAACAACAAACCATCGCTGACTGTTGTACCCTGTTACCAGTAGTTTTACCGCGGCGCAAACATTAATAAGGCCGACTAAATCCTTTTCGGTCACATTTAATGACGCTCTCAGTCAATCTTGCAACCTGTTTGATGGATAGCAACGCTGATAGATGTTTTGTTGGCAGATCTCTCCGAGCTCGATCGGGGAACCGAGCCGGACGTTACTTAATCGGAGGAATTATACCTATCCCGCGTTCAATGTGATCTATTTGACCATATATCGTCGGCGACAGCGCATACGTATGCATACGAATTTGCTACTACACGAAGTAAAGACCTGCGATACATCAGACGAACATTGCTGCTGGCTATTCATGTTATAACCTTATTGCAATACCACCTTATCAAACGCGATCAACATTGTTCCCCTTTCCGAGCCGATCTGTCTGAACGGACCCTGACCTATATTTATTACACTAAAAATAGTAAATAAAATGAACTTGATCCGCGCGCTGTTATGTTTAAACTATATGAGTCCTAAGATTTCACAAATCATATCTCTACATAGTATATAATGAATCTTTACATAGTATATAATGAAGTCGCACTGTCTGTCTGTCTATATGTACGCTTAGATCTTTAAGACTACGCAACGGATATTGATGCAGTTATATAGAATGAATCAAGAGGAAATTTATATGTATAATGAATTCCGATATTCCCACGGGATACACGCAAACGAAGTTGCACGGGTTTCGCTAGTACTGTATAAACGCATGTGATTATTTTTGATACAGCAATGAATTTACATTATCATTAGTCGCACAAATATAATAAAACAAGATAGTTTTACACGTTAATTATATTATTATGTATGTATGTCCACAATCGTATCCAAACAAGCCAAATTTTATCTTGTCTTTGTGGGCGTAATTGATTGACTTACAGTAAATTGTTTAAAACAATAATAATATTGGTGATGAGACAGGTGCCTAGACGATTGTTTAGATAAAACACGTTATGAATAATGAGGAACTTGCTTGATAATTATATAGAGAGGTTATATGAATAATTATATTCGTTAAAAACATTATTGAAAAATTGATTCTAAGATTAGTATTCGTTTTTCATATTTCAGTTTAAGTTTTAAAAACAAGCGTCGCACTTTACCGAAATGTCGAAGTACGGCGCATTATGTAGACACGAAAATTTTCGCGCAGTTTTCGCCTTGGTCTAAATGCGTTTATTTGTGGAAATCAACTTCAGTTGTTGAAGAGCTCTATTCTCATTTAAAAGTATGATTTATTTCTTTATTATACACATATTATTATTATTTCTTTACATACGATGTGTATGTATATATTTTTATCAAATTTCTATTAGCAGTAGGGTTACGGTGCAAGCTGGTTTGTGCGTTCCAGACAATTACATATACGACGCACGACGAGCACTTGAAGATTTCATGTCACAAAGTATTTGCCTCAAAAGCGGCATTGTCGCTACCAACAGTTGATGAAGACTCTCCTGGAGCACAGGTTCTATAAGGAGTAATTACCTCTGCTATGTTAACCTTCTCTGTATTAATTGTATGTGTCTTAATTTAAATTTTACTTAATTTGAGTAGACAATTTATTGTAAAGCTCAAAGTTTAGTCAGACTCGGCAGAGGCCTCGCCACGCACTCGTATCGAATCAAATAGCCCGCAGGCGGGACTGAGAGAACGCGCCACTTTCTATGTAGTCCGACCACAATCGATATACTCGGATTTAATTTCACTCATTACAATAAATACGTCCGAAATAGCTATTTTATTCGGTACAGGCCACAGGTGTCACAGTTATAGGTTTTATATTCGGCATTCTTAAGGTTTGTGAAAAAAGATAAGTTGAAAATCTTATAAGTAATAAATCCTTATAAAAATAGATTATTGTTAGTCTTAATCTTGAGAATAGCTGTACCGAATTGGAAATTTAGCTTTTTAAATACCTATTTATGTGTAAATTCACCTAGAATTTGTACAATGTGGACTATAGTCAATAAAGTTTTTTAATTAGCTATCAATAAAGACAAAACGCGAAAATTTTATTGTCGTGAAAATGCGCCCTCAGTCTACGGTTCTATCATATCATTTAAAAAGTTACTTTTTAATTTACATTTACTAATGCTAGTGGTAACCAACCACAAAATTTTAACACTCTTTTATAATATGACAAACGTATCGTATCCTTATTTCTGTTGCCAACGACTAAAGAAGGACAAGCTGAGGTCTTTAAAGCGATCGTAAATAGATACTACTCGCTCATGACATCAATTGTGTCTCCACTTAATATCAGGTACGCTTGTGGTCCAGCCCGTCCATGAACCGGGCACAAGTCATCTGTCAATGTGACAATGCATGTGTCAACTTACGGAATTCTCTTCCCCAGGAATTCGAATTGTGAACGCAAACACACATTTAAATTTAGAATTAGCATCACGCGCGTTCGTCTATCTGCTTGATCTAAATCGGCTTAACCCTGCACTGCGACGACGCGCTTGTTTGTATAATGTTTGTGTTATACACTGCCGCCTGACTACTGACCTCCCTCGCACAACGCCTGATGAAACTTCAATGGTTGCTTCTATCATAAACGAGTTCTATCTTCCATATTGTACGTGTATGCGCCTCTCAATGATACGCCGAGTTTCGAGCTCATTTGTCATCGGAAAGATAATAGCCAATGTTGGTCGAATCGACAATGGGTCATATTTTCTTCTTGTTATGTTATGCACAAATGAGATGTGGGTTTATTCTTTTGTTGATGATGTTGGTACTTAGCTACTCAAGTGATTTCAATGCAAACAAATGTTTTGTTTTGCAATGAAATCACTTGAGTAGTATAGTCAAATGACTATCTCTATCAGCCAGTTGCAGATACGCATTTTAATCTTAGTTCGATATTAAGTTTCAACCTTTTCTGTTTTTCATCTTTATTTTGAGAGTGACAGGCTTAATTGCAGAGCAAGCAGCCCTGTATGACATGTTTCATTGATTAATTTTAAAATGTTTGCGCATTTAATCATTTTTTTAAAAGTCTTATTTAGGTTAATAAAGTCGAAATCAATCAGTACAATGCAGAATAATGGTAAATAACATGTAAGTGAAACACACGAGTGGTAGGCTGGTAAGGTAGCGCACAACACCAGAGCCAAACATACTTCAAACTTTTGAATATTTTTTTAAAGGTATCACGATTTATGGAACGTGCAGCTTTTTCAAATATCCAAATTTCCGTGCCACATAACAAGAACACGAGTATTCAAATAACTGAAGCTGCATCTGAAACTCTTAAAACTAATCCAAAAAATACATTATTTAAAAGCATAAAATGGTTTGCTTAGGTGTTTTCTGTAACAATATAATTGTTTCCTTCCACATGAATTTATGAATGGCGATCGTTTTAAATCGACAGATATGCGGTGCGCAATAACCGTCTGTCATTGTTATGGCGCATAAAAGCGTAGTGGCTTCGGCTACCAGTGTTTAGAGATGACTATAAAATGCCAAATTTTATAGGCTGGCCACATTGGCCGGGAGTGTTTGACCAAATCGAGCTATTAAATATGAATAAATGATCAATAACATTACATACACAGAATAAAATACATAAGAAGTGCATGTCCGAACCTAACAGTTTCGGAACTTGGGGTTCAGTATCCTTGTTTTGTGATGAAACAAGGTTGTTTTCATCTATTACAAAATTAGGAACCAATAATGCTTGATATGATATAGGTATACACGTAATGCTAAACAACTTCCGCTCAATCAAGGTGTTCATTTAGCGCTATAATGATTTAATGGCTCTAACAATAAATCTTATATATTCATTTAAATAAGAAAGGCACTTATAAACCGTCGCGCCAATTTTAATTATCCCATTCAATGATAAGTAATTCTCATAGATCATACACACACTATGATCTAAGGTAATCCTATAGTCCGACAAGGTATTAATGACCGTGAGTGACAGTTGTGCGATGATGTTACTGTGACATTTGAGTTACCATTTATAAAATTTTCCTATATTTTGGGAAATATGCATAATTTCAGCAGCCCGGCCCGGCGTATAGGACTCGATCCCACCCACTAGGACATCTTCATTTATAAATGCAAAAGATTACACCTAAAATAAGATAACTAATAAAACAGTATATAAACCATTCGTATTGAAATTAATTACGATCAAAATGAACAGTCAAAAAGTGGCAATACCGAACTATCAAAAAGTGACAAATACAAGATGGCGGAGTTAGTTCCAATTTTGGCCACGTTCATTGATCACCTTTGTCGTATAGTGGAGTACATAGTCCCTCCACATACCCAGGCAATTTTATTTTAAATTTTCTCATTCTTGGGCCAGTCTAAATATTTTTTGTCTAAAGACAAAAAAATAAAGAAATAAGCTGGATAACTTAGATTAATAACTTTCTAGCTGGAGTGCGTTCATACAAGCGCTCTGTCAAAAGTGAATCACTAAACACTCGATGACATGTCGGTGACATGCACTTGCGTAATGTTGCCAATGGAGGTGTAGTTTCCAAAAAGCGCGGAAATAAATAGAGTTTGTTTAAATTTCTCAATTTTCAAGTAAGTAACAAAATTGTAGGTATATGAATCGTAAATTCACAAGGACTTCCATTAGAGAACGTGTCACATACCCACGTAAATATCAGTAGCAGCAGCAACTGTTTTACAATTAATCAGTCTAAGCAATAAAAATAGTTAAAATGGGAAACTATTTTCACAATTGGGCAACACCGAGCATTAAAATAATACGCTAAAATCGTATTATTTCTTTTTCATAATTAACTACAAATTACTATGAAATATTTAAAACTTTCCTGTGAAAAGTGATATCATTACATTTCTTTTGTTTGTCAGACGTTTTGTTTTGTTTTTGTGACACGATTTAATAGCACAAACCGCCATATTTATTGTTTTCCGGGAGACACGTTTGGCGCGTTTTGACATCGACAACTACGAAGCGGTTCGGCAAAGTTCGGCGTTTAGTGCCAGGCACCAAATACCGAGTAATACGCACAGCTTCAGAAGAATTCGGGCAAGACGCGACACTAGCGCCCCTACGGCATGAGGGCGGCATGAGGTGAACGATTTCAAAACTTTTGTATGCAAAATGTTATAGCGCCCATAGCGGCATGAGGTGAACTGTGCGTTTTGTATGCAAAATGTTATAGCGCCCCTAGCGGCATGAGGTGAACGGAGGTTGCCAAGTCATTGTATGAGAAAAGTCAAGAGCTGTGCGTATTACTCGTCTATAGTATTTGCAGGCACCAGTTGAGGTGTATCAAAACGGGTGCAGGGACCCTCCCTCTTTATGTTATTACTCTGTGCTGGATAATGAATATCTTATATTATAATATTTTACTACTTTGGTTCCTTTTTGTATAACTACACTAATTTATAATTTACTACTCGTGTCAAGTACCTAAACAACATTCGTTAGCGGGGTTGTTCCTATTGAACCTGGTATCTTTACCAAGTACTTGGACACACTATAATACCCAAATAAGGCAAAAGCGATTCGAACAAGAGATAAATTACTTTGTACCTATATCTGTATAAGAATAAAACTAAATCTTACTTACCATAAAATAAATTTATTACTTACTTACCTACATTCAATAAGTATCCTCAATATTTTTTAATTAATAAAATGCATTCAAAATGCATTCAATAATCCTAGACTTTAGCTCAACGACCTAGGGGGCTAATCGGATACTTCCAAACTAATCCGTGTCCGAGACCTAAGCTTATTTCATGTTTGTTATGCATATTCAATTAATAATCTACATTTGTTTTGCTATTATATTAGTAGTTAGATATTTATTTTGATTAAATGGCCACTATTGAGCACCGGCTGTTTTGACTTCCAAATATTTTGATACTAATAAACTGTTATCACGATTTTGAAATATACAGCAGTTACTTAAATAATTTTCCATATTATATTTTGCAGTTTATAATGATTTGTTGTTTTTTTGTCAAAAGAAGAATAATATCAGTATGCGCACTTAAAATCATCGATTGCGCATAAATCGTATTCAACCTTGAATGAATTTCTCCCGGTGTGGTTAATCGAGGTGCAAGTGAAAACCTGTTAAATAATAGAATACATCCGATAGTGTAACTTCACGTTGCATACAACTAAACTATATTAGATGATTTTTATTAAGTAATAAAAATAATAGTTTAATGTGTACACAGAACTGCAAAAAGTTCAACGCCAATTTGTTAAGGGTTTTATGCGGTGCAAAGCAAAAACTTTTCGCAAATTCTTTTTAAGATTTCTACAATACGACGTTGCATGACGACTGATTGAAGGTTGCGATTTTCTTTTCTTTATGTATTGTCATAATGCTTACCTACTAACGTGTCATTTGGCTTGTATATAAGCTTTAGAGAAGTATATTAGTTCTTAGGAAGAAAATCTGTAATCACTTTATCACTATGCAACAAGATAAATGATTTACATAATACCTACCAACATTCTGTAAGATTTCCATTACATTTTCTAAGTAATCCGCAAAGAAGTGAAGGTTGTGAATCAGTTTCTATGTAAATATTTTATTATTATGTACCTGTAGCATTGTAAATATTCTCAGACAGCCCAGGTTTGTAATATACGTTTGGAAAGGTGTTCCATTCGACGAAGTGAAATGCATAGTATATCATAGCACTATAAATTTTTTAAGCGTTAGATTTTTTTTTAAAACCATACGCCGTTTTTATACCGGTGCTGTTATCATCGGGTCTTACATAGGCAATCGCCGGTTCATGATCCCTAAAATTTAATCTGTCTGTCGGTCTGTCTGTCTGTCCCGGTGCATGCTTATATCTTTAAAACTACGCAACGGCATTTGATGCGGGTTTTTAATAGATAGATTTTAAGAGAGGAAGGGCACAGCGGATAATCCGCTCAAATTGGAGCAGCCCGTCTGGAGAAGGACCTCCACCTTACAGAAGATCGTAGCCAAATAGCATTGGTCTCGGTCATGTTGTGTTCCTACGGTGAGTAAGGTCTCCAGAGCTCCACTTGGGGGGGGTTGGCAACGCGTGAGCGATACTCCCAGTATTGCAAACGTCTATAGGCTACGGTGACGGCTTACCACCAGGCCGACCATATGCTTGTTTGTACCTATGTGGTATATAAAAAATAAAAAAAAATAAAAAAAAGATAGAGTGGTTCAAGACGAAGTGCGCGGGTTTCGCTAGTATAAAATAAAATATTTTACAATAATTTTCAGCAGTGATTGCTTACCATCAGGTAACCATTTAGGTCAATCCTTACTGATGCATAAAATCATGCTCACAGTGAATTCTTGACGTGCAATGTATGCATCTGCTACCACCGGACCAATTCCTAAAACTAAAATTGTCAAGCCAAGTATCGATATCTATCTCGCTCGTACGAAATATAAAATGAGCGAGATAGTGAATAATTTGAAACTAGATTTTAACAGCTTTTGTTACGAGATAACCGCTTCAATGAGACGACATGTTAAGATTTGCACAATAATTATTTTATTCATTTGATAAATGGCAGTTTCATCAAAAACAATAACATATTGCTAGCGATTTGAAGCTTAAACGGCTTTGGGTTATTTAAGAAAACAAAATATTTATGTTGTAGCTAAACAGCGCCTTACGGGGAAGGTGGGGGCTACGGGCAACGAGACTGTTGCACGTAAATCTTACTTTCTCATAGTCCAATAAACATTATTAAAGTGCTCTGGAAGCCACCTCTAAGCTTCTACTTGACATCTATTTACAACCCTATTCATGTTCACCTCTCGCAACGACTATTTCTCGCTCTACAGCTGTTATATAAATTAGCCACGAGTAACTTAACTTGGCTTTTGTAATTTTGATACTTTCAAGTAGCGTTTCAATTAGTAAACGAAATTTTAAGGAAAGGACTCCTTAAAAAGTGAAAATTGTCAAATAAGAAAAACCCTTTATAACGACATATCGCTCAATGTTATTATAAGGTCATATCAAGGTCATAAGGGCCAATTTGTCTGGTCCTCCTTTCGCACGTTACACTTTACCCCACTTTTGAGAGGACAGAAGGGGAACCACAAAGGGACTGATACTCGATCGTTCGTTCAAACTAGGCTAGGATAGGGATTTTGGATTTGGCTGGGATTTTCATAATAATGATAATAGGTTGATCAACTTTGATAACTTCTAGGATATTTCAACAATAAATGGAAATAAATAATTGAAATAGGTGCCTAGTGGATTCAATTTATTAGCACGAACTGGCTTTCAAATGCCACGTAATTAAACTAAGGACATTTTACTGATTTATTTTGTGTCCATCTTGATCAGATTAAATAGTTACGTTTAATGTTATATAATTTTATAAAATACTAGCTGCCCGGCCCGGCTTCGCCCGGGTACTGTTTCGTTTTTTTTTTCAATCTTTCTGAGAGATTTTCTTAATATTTTTTTCCGTAAGAACCTTGTACAGAGTATTAGAAAACTACAAAAAAAATCAGCTAAATCGGTCAAGCCGTTTTCATGTTATGTCGTGACAACGGAAAACGGGTTTCATTTTTATATATATAGATGAAGGATCGCGGAGTAATTCATTTTAAATGGACAGTTGCATAAAAATATTAAGTATTAAGTTTATTTCTATTAGGGATCCGTACCTCAATCACAAATGTCAGATAAAATTAAATAATCAAACGCCTAATCAAAATATATAATCATTTATATTCCTTTTTTAAGCAAGACCTTCTATAGGATACTTCCTGGTTCATAAAATTTAGCAAGAAGCAAGGTGAGGGTAATAATTTACTAACTGCAAAATGAAATGCATTCACATTAGTTTATCTTTTATTCCGATAAAATTGTACGGGACCTATGCCAGTACAACTTGCACTTGGTCTACTTTGTCTCTCTTATTAAATAAATGTTTATTTGACCCGAAAAATTCCTTTTTTATACCTTGCTGTAAGTTGCGTGTAGGTATGCGGGTATGTAGAACAATAACCTATTATTTTTGCTATCGATTTAATGATGCGTGGGTGTTTTAGAAATGTTTCGTAGACGAGCGTTCTTAAGTGGTCCATCTAGAATTGTAGTCGAAAACTCATAAAACTCCCTCCGATCACTCATTGTCGTCTTAATTTAAAACAATACAAATTTAAATAAATCGTTTCGCGAACTGCATCATTAATTAAAAGTAACACAATGCACACAGACATTAATAGATCATGAAAAATCATCTAACGTAACGCTATCTGGACGGCCCTATCGCTATTAGCCACTCGGTGCTACTTTAGATAATTAATCGATTCACAAACCGAGTCGGCCACATTCACCACAATAGATTCTTAGGTCACAGGTCGCAGCTATGCTAAACAAGGACAGCTATACCGTGCCCAGCTACGGTTAGCATCAAATATCAAATCACGCCTCCGACGCCAGACAGGGATAGCATTATCGATAGTGAAATGTTGGTGAGATAAAGTTGCAATGCAAATGAGACTTACTATAATTGATGACTAAGGTTTAAATTAGCAATGTGGAGCCCCAGTCACGATTTCAATATTCTCACTAAAGGCAATCGGTATTTGACTTCATTGTGTTTGTTATTATCATTTATGTACGTATTGTAATGATAATAGAATACCTAGTTTCATAAACTATTTGCACAGCTGGCCGACATCATGACATAATAGCTGATTTCAAGAACTTTAATAACGGTTAAGGAACTTACCACTGTCTGTCTGTTCACTATTTTAAATTCCATCTCCAAAATTATATTTATCCATCTTGTCCGCATTTTAAAAATAAAGTAGATAATGTTTGACCGATTTTATTTGTAATTATGTATACTCAGCGCTGCATAAACCATACTGCATTGTCGCTTTCCTTACTGACATAGAACTCTGTCAGTTTTTTGGGATCCGTAGTACTAACGGGAACCCTAGAGTTTTGTCATGTCCGTCTGTTCGTGGTATAGAGAAGCTTAATACTAGAAAGCTGTAGTTTGGTATATATAAATATATGTAAATGGTATATATAAATTAAGAACCTGATTATTTCTTTTTTTTATTTCCTCTACAGGTAAATTGCGGATGATTTGTTTTGTTGCGCCCACCCCACCCCTTTGTGTGGTTGTTGTCGTTAGTTATAATATTTAGAAACATTGGGGTTGGGGAAAATAATTTTTCACGGAACACCACTAAGGGCATTTAGATGGCGCGAAAATTTTCTCGCAAATTTTCACGCCGTCAAAAGTTTTCCTGGTTACCGAGTAATAAATAATTTACAAACTTTTCACACCAGCATGTAAAACCTGGTATTAGTTATGTATGATTGACATTATAACGTAGTTTATTTTCTTTAGATAAGTTTACAAGTTGTAAATGACAAGAAAAAGTGCCTGTGAAGGTCTAATTTCTGAAATAAACGTTTCATTTTATTAGGCTAAGCTAAGCTATTGTGATCGGCGTATATAACTAAAACACCGTTCTTTTATTTATTTAACTAATATTATTTAACAAAAAAAAAAGTTTTGCATTTTATGAAATTAATTAGTTTTAAAACTTGAACCTGAAAAACGGGGTGATTTCAGTCGTTTTTTTTATATCACACGCACGACTTACTGTGTTATTGTGAATATGCGCGACTACTGTGTAATTATTACCCTTGAAGTCATAAAATAAAAATGTATACTATTATGAATAGTGCTTCATTCACAGTTCTTCATGATATAATGCATCATTTTTTAAGCAAATCTGTAATATCTACGTGAGTGTCACATAGACAGAATGTTTTTCAAAGTTTTTTTACCATAAAATATTGTTTTGTTTATTTTTTTAAAAAGCCACAGATCTGATGCGAAGAACGTATTTCTCTGGAATCACCGCAACATCCAGTTGTTCCAGTTTCCGGTTATGAATTAGCATCAGATATGCTGCTCAAAGCAGCAAGAAATGTATAGAAAGAACAGCATTAAGAAGCGAACTATCAATAATGAATACAAATGATCAGCGAGGTGACACTTGTCGAGATAGCTAGAGATTGAAAATGAAGCTAGACACATATTTCTGTGGTGTGTTGTTGCATAGCGCTTTCTGTCGCGAAGATGGGCGTACGCACTACACTACTTTGCCATAGAGTACGATCAGAGTCTACTTCATAGTAGTAATAGTCCGCAAGCAGTGCAGAAAAAAAATGACTGTCGATTTTAACTTGTATACAATGTCTAGCTAGTATGTAATGTAGTAGTGTTGTATACCTATGTTATGTTTTTTTTTTGATAGAAAGTGGTTACCGCCGCCTTAGTTAAGTTTCCGGATCCGCCTCTCGACGAGCAAAACACATGGCTGCTTCACGTCGATAGGTGCAAGAAGGTGGTACTTCCCGAGTTAAGCCAGACCATTTTATAAATGCTCTACCACTCCAATGAGAACTACACTCTATGAGATTAAGTATGATTGTTTCGTGTTATTAGATTGTAGACTCTCTGGTACTCTCTACTCTGTGACCACATTGTAATGAGTAGTGAGTGCGCACTCTGATGTCATGGGGTGGCACAATACACACCTCCACCTTCATGACTGACCGCGTAACGTCACAAAGCACTACAGACGTATATTTTTAGCTTTATTTATGATGAAACACTCGGTGCTCTCCTGACCACTTTGAAGTTTGATCAAGGTGGTATATAGCTAAAATTACATGTATCATAGACCATAGTAAGGTCTCCAGAGCCCCACTTGGGAAGGTTGGGAGGGTTGGTGAGTGAGTGATACCCCCGGTATAGCAAGCGTCTATTGGCTACGGTGATGCTGACCAATACAGGCGGGACGTATGCTTGTTTACCACCTTTGTGGCATAAAAAATATATAAATACATATTGTGATTACTATGGATGGATCTATTGGTGTATGAAGCACCGACGGGCTCTACCACTCAGAAAGTTCACTGTTCACTTATTTTCTGAGTGGTAGAGCATTTATGAAGTAGGCTAGCGCGACCGGAGAAGAACCACCATCTCACAGAGTATCAGTGAGTGTCAGATTCGGAAACCCAACTTTTTTCCTGTCTTATTTCTCCCTATAACGGGCACCGCATTGGTATACTAGTACACAGTAGTATTTTTTCTCGTGAACATGGCTCATTTTGGAATTCGAAATTATGAATAATATTTATTTATTTTTAGTTCGTTACACGAAACATTTACAAATAAACATAAAGTGAAATGTGACTAATATTTACAATGATTATTGTATAATTACTCAGTTTAAAAAATATTTGAAGCCCTTCCGCTATCGTGAGTTTATCTTTAAGGCACTGCGATTCCATATCAGTCAAAATCAATAGCTGCCTTGGAATAGAACTGTTTGAACAAGATACACTTCGTGATAAGTCCACACGACTCAAATGCTTATAAGGTGTTCATTTTGCCATGGACTTACTATATGTTTATTTCGACACATTCTAATAACCTACAATGTTAAAGTTAGGTACAGTCAAGTGCAAATATCTTGACATGATTAACTACGTAATTACGCAAGTATGAGTAGCATTTAGTTATTATATCTTTAAAAAAAACAAAAGAAGGTTATTATTATGAAAAACATAGTTTTTAATGATTTCTTGTATTTTTTAATTATTTCTCTAATCTGATAATGGTGTGGACAGACTATCATTTTGTTGTAAGTCCCAACAGAATAGGTAGTCTATCTGTGGTATGATCATATCAGATGTAGAGTGGCAGTAGAACGATACGTCTTCGTGACTTGTAACTAGAGTTCAACATTTCCGATTTTAACTCAAAAGTATTCCAAATATGATCGGTTGCCGTTGAATTATAAATAATTGAAACCGGTTAATTATTTTCATAATCATGTTATGATTAGATAAATTGGTTCATTTAATGATTGAATTAAATAAATATATCAAGGTTTTGGAAAGTCTAAGATGCAGGTGGTCCTGGACGACTGTCACGAGTAATAAATCTGTTTAATGTTTAAATATAATATAGTTTTATAGGGCGGCAACACGCGAATGACGCTTCTGGTTTTGCGAGCATTTATAGGCCAGTCGGTGGCATAGATTATATATTTACTATACCTTATTATAACACTTAAGTTTATGCATCCTGCATTATTACATAATAACGAAGGGGAAAATTTGTTAGAACACACGTGACAAATTATCAAATGCAAAATAGAAGTACTTAAGTAAAGAAGGTAAAATAAGAATGAGAAAGTAAATGTCGTGTCTTATCAAAATGAATCTGGTGGAGAGTAGAGAGTTCTGGAGAGGTTAGACTATAGGATGGCTCTATGAGAACTTCCCTAATGTCTAGACCCTTAAAAAGGCCATAAATTACAACCTTATTAAGTAAGTACTTAAGTTTAAATAAAATAAAATTAATCAACAGACATCGGCTTTCATCATCCACTATCCAATGTTCGGGATTTGCTATTACTAGATTACGTAAAAAAATAAAAATATTTAATTACATATATATCACAATTAAGTTCCAAAAAATGGCGACACTATTATTGTCATGTAATTACTATTTATTGTATCATAAACAATCGATCAAAAAAATTCAGTCAGTCATTAAATCGTTTTCAACAACTTGTTATCGACATTAAATTATGTTTAAAAATAAATTAAAATGTAGGTTAACAAACACAGGCGTGGTTCGCGAAAACTTCACAAGTTTCTTTGGTTATCTACTTGGATACGTTGCAGAAATTGATTAGATAAACATAGTAGATAAGGCACCTTGTGTAAATAAGAGATGCATAATATTCACCGATATCGTCTTCAAATCAAACTGCGGCTTACAATGATACACTGGTAACGTGATTATAAAATATCTAATTACTTTTTAACTCGGATATTGTTTACCGATTTTTTGATGCGTTTTAATTGGAGTAGGTACTCTGGGGGATTGGAGTGGGTATCTATGCGTGACGCAATGATAATATGACAGTTTGTTTAAAATTTATGCAATACATAAAATCTAGATATTACGCACTTATATTATATTATAGTACAGTAAATCTAATTAAGGATCAGTAATAAAAAATAAACAACAATCTTTTGTGTTATTCTACGGAACGGTAAAAACTTGAGAAACAACTCAAATGGCATTCGTTTTGTTTCTGTGAGTAAGCCCATAATAGCCTTTGACCTAAACAGTGAATTTACGATCCGGTTGCGAATTATTTACGTGATAATTTTTGTTAAACACCCCCCTTCCTCTATCTCCGAAGCTGTTTAGAAATTTGAAAAAAATCATGATTGTAGTCCATATAGTGAACCTACAAGGAAAACTATCACGGTTAAGTGGGATCTACTATAGTTACCCAGTAATAGCCGACGAACTTATGAAATGAAACTTTGATTAAAATGTACATTATGTCAAGCAAGCTGCCTGCAAGCAAGCAAAGCAAATAAAATACGGAAACCCACACCACAGAGTACCCGAATTGTGCGTTGCCAACACACCCACTTGACCGATTTAAATTGTTTAGTAAAATGAATATCCATATTTTTATGTTCTTTTACTAAATTATTCAATACTAGCTTTTTTGTCCGCGTGAAGTTCCGGACCTGTTCCCGTGGGAACTACATTTAATTTCGGGAAAAGCTATAGCTTATGTCACTCCCTGATAATGTAGCTCTCTACATGTGAAATAATTTTTGAAATCGGTACAGTAGTTTCGGAGCCTATTCATTTCAAACAAACAAACAATAAAATTTTTCTTCTTTATAATATTAGTATTAAAGTATAGATGAAATGATGCATGCACATGCAATATTGAAAAGGACAATGGGCAACATCGTTGTTATACCCAACGAGTGAGAAACAAGAAAGCCTTGTGGAAACATTAGTGCGCGTAGAACGGGTCTTAGGCACCCAGGCCTCTATCGGAACATATAAAGTGAAACTGCGCCGAGCTGTTTATCAATTGCAATTTCATTATCTACCAGACACCTGCCTCGGCGCATTTCCAACTGCACTATACGATTCAAATGTCGTTATTACGACATGAAATGTAGAAAATTTCACCGTAAGCATCACCTTACTATTTATCAAGCAAATCACTTCAAAACATCTATCATGTGTACAGGACAAAGTAATTACTTACTATAAATATTATAATATTATAATGTCAATTTAACATAAATATTTAGATCACTGAATTATTATAGTATTGTAGAGCAGAATGAATTTATTTTATGATATACATGATAGGCTAAACATCTTAGTGCTTTTAAATTTTTTACTGTACAAAATATATTTATCGCAAGTAATAATTACCTATATCAATTAAAATAAGATATCGCACAAAAGCTTGTATAATAAGGCTTTATAAAAACCTTTTATTATCTATTATATAATCATATCACGTTGGCCGTGGCTTATCATGCCAGAAATATTTCAAATTAAACAGTATATTTTCATCATTTTTTTAAAATATGTCAACGTATGGTGAGACTACTAGGAATAGCTGGGGTTCGAGACGGGTCTTCCTAATGGTGTTGCTGTGTCAGACCATCGGTACATCTACTTTTGCCGTGTTGCCACACACGGCTATCCGCAATGGTGCTCTGGGCTATTTGATCGGATACATCATGACCTTCATATTCTTGGGGGTACCTCTCTTGTACATGGAGTTTGTGATCAGCCAATTTACATCACGAGACTGCATCGATGTATGGAAAGCGCGTGCGTGTTTATCCCACATCGGCTACATAGTCGTCATCTGGCTTATGCTTGTTATCATTTGCAATCATGTTGTAAACTCCTTCTATCTCCACTACTTATTGATTAGCTTCGAGAATCCGATACCTTATTACACCTGTGGAGAGTGGAGTTCGAGGACTTGCAACATCCTTGTTTACAATTATACTGTCAACGAAGATTGCTCGAGGTTGAAACACCCTTACAGTTATTGTAGCCAGCTCTATACCACATATCCGGAATACCAGTACTTCAGGTACCACCTACTAGAATATAGGAAGAACTTTCACGTAGCTTGGCGAGTATCATTAACTTCTGCATTGATCATCGTGTTTTCATATGTGTGTTGTTTCCAAGGAAGACTGTCTGTTATACGGTTGGCTGAGGTCATGACAGTATATCCCATGCTGGGTTACATTGTTTTAATGTTGGGCACAATGCTTCAAAGAGGCATAGTCATGAAATTTCAAGAAACAATGGATGTAGATTTCAGTGTATTTCTTTCAAAATTTCGTATGTCTAATATAATTCATCAGACATTATATACTCTCGGGATTGGTTCTGGAATTCCATTTACGTTGGGGTCCGGCTGCTGCTTCCGCACGCCGTGCTACGCCAACACCGTAATCGTGGTGGGAATGTGCGCCGCATTTGCCATTCTCACCATAAACACTACCGCAATGATGTTCTGCCCTTACGGTGACGTGTTAGGTACTTCGACTAGAGGAATTCTGACATCAAATATGACATTCGTTTTTGAAAAAATACCAAGAGTTATGTTCCACTATAGATTTAGGGGTTTTTATATTTTATTGCTTTATACTTGTAATTTTCTGCTGGGTGCCGGTACAAATGTAGTATTAATGTCAAATGTTATGACTATAGCATCCACCCGATTTAAAACAATAGAAAATTATCCAGGTTTAACTTGCTTTATAGGACTCATGGTTATGTACGTTATTACTATACCTTTGCTAGGGAACATCGGAATAAGCTGCTTAGTAAGTTTTAGACGCTATGTAAATCTAGTTCCTATTTTCGTTGCTATGATTGAAAGCCTAGTGTTCGTGGCTTGGTACGGGCTCGACAGATTTTCACAAGATGTTCACTATATGCAGGGAATAAAACCTGGCACTTTGATGAAAGCCGCTTGGATGCTTTCAAGCGTTGTTTTGGGCTTTGTATTCGGTAACGAGCTGGTTTATCAACACGCGAAAGAACAGAATACGAAAGTGGACTTGTTCGGATGGTACATATTGCTAATACTTTTGGGGGGCATTCTATTAATTTTTATTTTTAAAATATTACTAGCACTGTATAAAAAAGATTTTTTGGGAGCAATATGCCTGGACCCGTTATGGGGGCCAAAAGATGAAGTGTTATTAAGGAGCCGCGCTATGTTCACGGCGCAGGCGATGACCAAGGAATACATCTACCGGCAATACCACCTGCAGGCCGGCATTCTCGAACGGCAAAGAGTTTCCAACGTCAGGCGGCACACTTCTTGATCATTTATATTTTTTATTAAACATAATGAAAATTGCAGATATTACACAGAATCATTTTTGTGATGCCACGTGTGTGTTTATTATGAGTCACTTTACGATCGCCTATGGCTATTATTTATAATATCGAAAACTAGTATCAGCCATTACGCAATACGTTAAGATTAGTGTGACTCACCTCCAAAAATATTAAAATATATATAATCTAGAACTAACGTATTTAAATTGTTGTTTTAATGTACATTATTAATTCAATAGCGAGTTTATAATTTGTGACTCATAGATATTTACCTGTTAGTGAACAATGAATGCCCGTTGTATGTGATATTTACTGTTAACATAATATTATTAATTAAAATTTATTAATCAATATTACTTTATTTTATCTATACGAGTGTATTACTTCTCTGAATGTTTTGTGCATTTCCTTCAAGTATTTTCCTAATGGTTTACATCTTGTTTTATCAATAAGTAGCATTGTAATTGGTATCTACGCTCTTTTCGTCTATAGAAACGCTACTTTAGAATTCATCTGTACTTATAATTAATTTTAAATTGATTACCTATCAATTTACTATGTACTTTTCATTTTATGTTTACATATTTATTAAATTGTGCTGTACCGTATTAAAGAAAACCTCATAAAAACGAATTCAGAATAAATCAAATAAACCAAGTACCTGCTAAGGTTTACCTTTTCCCTAATAACTAATCATTTAGCATATTATTATAAGAATTATTACATTGATATTATGTATTATTCTTTATTCTAGAGATTTTTTTTTTCTGTGTGATATTGGGTAGGTATTAAATATTGTTTGAGTCTCGGATTTCTATAGTTTAGACTCGCGACAGTCACCAAATTGATTACATTCTTGGAGGCCATAAAAAAGAAAGTAAGTATCCAACTCCGCTCCGCCCACTGGTATTCAAGTACCTATAGTGAGGAGCATTCTCGCGATGGCCGACGTTCGATGGACGACGTTAAAAAAGTGGAGCGCCATGCAGTCTGCTGACGACGCGACGCGACCCAACCTCGACGCGTGCGGACGTCGTGTCAGAAGTAGTCAGACAGAACCACCTAACACTCGCAAACTCAACATAATCCTTCTAATATTATAAAGGCGAAAGTTGTGTGTATGTTTGTTAACTCTTCACGCTCAAATGTCTGGGTTAATTGTTATGATATTTGGTATTTACATAGTGTACTTTTTATCACTAAAAGTACGCGATTTCCGTAAGATTTGGTAAAAAGTCTGATAAAGATGGCGCTTCTGTGTATAAATAAATACACGCAAACGATGTTGCGCGGGTTTCACTAGAAAAACATGTACCTAACGGAAAGGCACAGGCACAGGGCAGGATTACAAACACCTGAAACGAAGCGATATGGTATTTCACTAAAATATTTACTGTTAAATGTCACATTAAATATATATTCTGAATGTTACCAACCTGTAGTACCAACATCCAAAATAGAAATTTTAGTATTAATATTTTAATTTAATTTGTAACTAATACTTAAATAAATATAAAAACCATTTATATAGCAGTTATTCTCATGGGAACAGAAAAAAGGTTAAAATAATACTACAATATCTTCAAGTTCTATACCGCATTGTATGAATCCCGAAAATTCTATTATAATATTACATTTTTGTAGCATTTGGTAATTGCAGAAATTCTACCTGTACAGTAAAGTGAAGCCTTCCGACCAGAGGCTCTCTTTAAGTTTGCGAATGAGTAATTAACATCAGCCCCCCGGCCAATTGCCTTTTTGTTTATGTCAGTAGAATTTAGTCAAGTTACACGTTAGTCATTAAAACGTTAGTTCATGTAAACGTCATAGAGATTCAATTAAGAGAGTGTAGAGCCCGCTAAGGCTCGTCTGTCTACTATCCACACTTACTACACTTTTTGCTTTTTGTTCTCATTTTCTTTCCGCAATTGATGTCAACTGTGAGTAAGTTGGTATATCAGTGTTTTCATGCCACCCTGATGGTCACTAACTTGACTTACTAACCACAGAACCTATATTTTTATAAGGTCGGCAACGCGCGAGTGATACCCCCAGTGTTGCAAGCGACTATAAGCTACGGTGACTGCTTACCACCAGACGGGCCGTATGCTTGTTTGCTACCTTAGTGGTATAAAAAAAACCTAGAAATATTCATTTTTGCCAAAATTTTCTTTAATTAAGTAAAGCGATCAATTAGAACGGCTAGTTTAATAATTCAAAAAGCATACACGTACTCGTAGAGTAGATAAGGAGGCCGGCAGTTTGGCTCATGTTGTATTGAAGCTAATCCTGGTGAAAACATTGCTGCAAATAGTATTTTGATTCGCAACGATTAGAATGTTAAAGAAATACCGAAATATAATTTCAATGAAGTCATGAGCACACACACACGAGTGTTGGACGAGTGCAAATCCAGTTCGAGCACATTGCGTCATACAAATGGAACATTTAGAATGTTTGACCTGGCGTCAAGACCGACTACTATGTCCGCCACCGACGACTCTGACTGGATTCCAACCATTGTCACGACATTACACCTATTATCCAGTAAGTCTCTACTACACCGCACTCAACATAAAAGCTGGCGTGCCACTTGTTTTCCACTTAGTGTTGTGAAATATTTGACGTCGTTAAGCAAAAATGTTCCAAGAAAATTTTGCTGTTTTTAGATACCTGTTACAGTTTGATGACGATTCCGCCATTTAGGTTTAGGTTTACAGGTTTAGGGTTAAATTTTAAAACTTTATGCACAATATTTTCGTTTACTTTACTGTAACTCTGGTGAATCGTTTTCGCATAGTGACATTCAAATTCTAAAATAGTCATCAGATATGGTAACTAACCAAGACGAACTTACAAAGCCTAATCATTAGTAAAAATGTAAGATTAACGAACCCTACCATGTTTCGTAATGCTCACTCAATCACACTCGAATTGGAAAACGCCATCAGCGTATATCTGTCGCTATCTTACGTTGACACCTACACTTAGGCACGAGCTTGCAATTGCACAACTTAGTTTAGGTGATTTTCGAAAAAGTTACCATATCGGGCGTTTAAGTTATTGACCGCACGTCGGTTTTTAAAAAGGCTGTTAAGATCATGGCATTACTGTTTATCGGACGCGTTAACCTGTCGGTGTGCGGTCCATGGCTCCGCACAAGTGCGTAGTCCCCGGTCTGGTTGACTGAAATTCAAGCGGACTTTAATGCAGAAACGCGAATTCGAACGGCGAAGTCTCGAGCTATCTTTAGTTTGACTGGAACTTTACTTGTTCAAAAAATACCTGCAACGCTACATAATCTGATATCCTATAGAAACATAAAGTAGTACAGTTGACATTATTTTTGAATCAGTTATGTCTGTATGTGGTATAAATAAATTAAGTATTATTCAGAGACATGAATACTTCATTATCATAACCTCAAATTAAGTGCCCTTATGTATGCATAGAAAGTGTCTTTTGTTCATTTGTATATTGGTCGAGTACGTATCAGCGGTTCAACTGGATCACTTGTCCGCGCTAATTGAGGCGGCCCGCTTGCCGCGTGGCACTGCTGGCAGTCCGCACGTGGACGCCGCGGTCACTGATTCGTGTCGCTGCGTCCACCGGCCATCGATAACACCAAGTAACGGTGAGTTTTTTTTTAAGAAAAGTCAACACACGTAACAAATACGTTACTTCCTTACACGAAAGCCTTATTCGTGACAAATTTGTTACTTAATCTTAAGATAATTGCCGTTGAAGTGGTCGGATTTATTCAAAGAGTTTCGTAATCGTCAAAAGGATTTCATAAACTGCACACTGATAATTTGAAATACTGCTTTAAGTGGGTACGATAAGGTCATTATTTTAACAAATCGAAAAATTAAGGCTTTATCTAGCATTTGTTTTGCAATCGCGTATTTATTTAACACAAGGATACACTTACATAAATTAGGAACGCAGACAAAAGCGCAAAGAAACAGAATTTTTAAGACTTGACTCGACCGATAAGTCGTTTAAACGTGTCAATAAGAGATAACGGCTAACACAAATAATAGAGTAAAGGTACAGAGTCGATGACACAAGATAACTGGAGCCAAGAAGACACATTCACCATCCAACTATGAGTCCTAACCACCATAACGCTAAAATATTAAAACAATATGACAGTAGACTGAGTATTTTGAACTGAAAATTGTTTGAGTAAATGGAGTAAATCGACTTTTTTAATATACATACATTACTTGAACTACAAAGAAAAAAACCTTAGATAATAATAAATTCATTGGCTTTTGACAATAACTTTTTGATAGCCCAAGACAGCAGGATTTGATTGTCAGGCAGGCAATTATTTTTTTTTCTTTTCTCTCTCTCAAGCTTACATTGGTGTCATGTCGGCAAAAAGCATTTAACAGACCTAGTACATACCACATCAGGCAGAAGTGACGCACTCATTGCCGGTACAAGAAACTAAGCGGAGCGGAATTTCATATTATGTATTTTCAAACGATTAGCAATTTGTTATTAGACATAGATGAGTAAATTCTAATTGTGGGTTAATTATTATTAATTAACAGTAAATGAAAATATAATTCGGTAAATCTGCTGTTTTTTATTTGCAGTTTTTTATTTGTAGTCTGTTAGCGAAGTTTTTAAATGTATGAAATTTAAAAGATAATTTACGCAGCGTCATATAATCCCTAAATAAGGAAAGCGAAGTGCTGTGATATTAAATTGAAACTTACAGGTAAGTATTTACTTATTTTTTCAAAAGTAGTTTATAATTTAAAACAAAAAAGCGGGAGATCCGCTGACGCTTCAGTCACCTCACACATGACCTGAGGCGATGGAATGTGGTGAGTAGTGACTGCCTCAGGGTAGAAAGCCGAGCGTTCGAGACGCACCGACGACTGACGTGCAAATGGGACGCGGGCCCTTTGACTACCGGCTTATACTGCAATAAACTTGGTCCAAATTAATTAGACCAAGAGTTAGGGCAAGTAGAAAGCTAGTGATTGAGATGACATGTCACTAATACATTCGTCGATGCCCTTTCGATTCTACGACTTTATATGAGAACAAGAAACTTATACGCACTGGCTTAATGGAAACTTATGCCCGTTTTCAATAGTGAGAGATTAGATTTCTAAATAAGTAAACTACAATATTGGTAACAAATCTATTCTTTGAATTACGTAGGAAAGATCAACGAATACCAGCTATTACTAAATAATAATAAATTTAAATATTTTCTTAGAACTATATAGTTATCTCCCGAATAAAAAATTGTTCATGTGCTTTTCATCTCCAAGTACGTCATAACGCATGATAGATGACTCCATTTTCTATTGTTTAATACAGTTACAGCTCTCCTACATCTTAACATAAAAAGAGCATTTTTCCATGGCCTACTTTCCACGGCAACTCGTATGATGGACACAGTAAAAAGTCCCTTACTCCCACAGGCACCCATAAATCCACCAAATACTGAATGGAATCCCAACGGTTCGCGAAGTAAACGTAGAGCTTTCCATTGAATGGAAAAATGCATCGCGAAGCCGGTTTCTTCATACCTTCCGGATTCCCAACCTGCTACTCTAGGTCAGCCTCTCCCGTCCCGCTCGCTCGTACAAGGTACGACAGAGATTGCAAGATCGATTTGGGGTCGCGTCGCCCTAACCCAGATTGTCTGCACTCGGTAGACTTTGTAGTAGCCAGTCTCCTGGCTTGTTATCGGTACTTTTACCCGACCGCGGAACACCGCGAGAAGTGTGCGATTATTGTCATTCCATAGCAAAATATGCGTTACAATTTAGTGGTTTTTAATTATTATTCGGTGAATGTTATTCACAAACTTATCCCTGCTTTATTCATTGGTAAAATTATAATAAAATGATCCTGGATTAAGACTGACCCTAGCAGAAGGCTATCAAGCATTAAGGTTAAAGTAATTAAAACAATTATCAAATTAGATAACATAATAAAGTAGCTTAAAGTACGATTTATTATATACTATAGGTTTATAGTTTCAGATAATTTTCATACAAAACCGCCAATTTATCCGACAGATAGAGTATCTGAATTTATAAAGATATAGATTTTAAGTGGTATCCCACAGGACGCGATTTAGGATGAAATCGGTGTGACTTTTAATGTCAACTTATTATAAGTGAAAAATTCGTCACTTGTCTCATTTCGGCACAACAACGGTCGACTGCAAAAGATTTTATTGCAGAGTTCTTTTTAAGAAATTATACATTATTTATATATATAATTAACTCCCTATTAGGAATACATACGCATTACCTACATAAAGAAGTAGGTATGATACCGTCAACATTTAACTCATTAAGTATTCACACACAATGAAACTGTAGCTCACAATTAATATCATTTTTTAAACTAACTGCTGATATATTTTATGATGGTTATACTTGGGAACTTTTTCATACTGCAAACTGCGCCGTCGACAGCAGCAAGTGCAAAGTGCAGTTCATGAGAATGAAGCCTAAAATTACGATGATACTTGTTAAAATATTGTATATGTTGAGAAATTATTCGTTTTTAGAGCACAAATCAGTATACTTTACAAAAAGCGTTTTTGATGATTTTCAATTGTTTATGAAAAAGTTCTTACAAGAAGACTACCTACTGATGGACATAGGCCTCCCCCAAATGTTTCCTGTACGACCGATTGGAAACGGTCTGCATCCAGCGGCTTTCTGCATTTTTCTTCATGTTGTCCGACCACCACTGACCATCATATGATGATCGTTCTAAAGAATGAATGATATTAAAAGTATATTTCAAACACCACATTTCACAAGGGGAGGAAGAGTTGTGAATCATTTATATTTCTCGTATAAAATCATTTTTTCGCAAAGGATAATTCATTTAAAAAATTCTGTCCAATGGGAATCATTTATTATGCGCGGGTAATGTAATAAATGCAACAAGATTGTCAGAATAATCACATCCTACAAATAGAAATCGATGTCATTCTTGAGAAGAATTCAATAAAGTGCGAAAGGAAGAAAAAAATTTTTTTTTTGAAATATTGTATATTTTTTTATTGTTTGCGTAGGAAAATAACAAGTCGATAGGTAATACTTTAAATTTTATGAGTAAGTACGACCACGATATTCTAAGTACGCGAGGTTAACTTCAGTTTACTTTTTGATATGTAGCGATAAGTTACCAGTGACATACAAAAATTTAATGTACTAAAATATGTCTTTATTTGTACATGCTATCGCTCAAAATGTTCGCGTATTTTATTATCAATGAATGTGCAGTTATTTAAACGAAAAAAATATTTTCGAACGATATAAGTACACCTGTCGTTGTAAAGTGTATTTTGGAATAATGCTTTTTATAGGTAAATAGATACCTATATACTGATGCTTTTTAAAATATATTTCAACGTAAATTATATCGTTTTTTTTTTTTACTAAGACATCGGGACTCGGGACCTAACATTTTGTTTCAAAAAACTATAGAACTGTTTAATATTATTACTTGTTATCAATAGCAAAAAAAAAACTTTTCTTAAATGAACACTATAGGTATCTTAATGTGAGCGTTTTCAAAACGCTTAATTTTCCAGCCGTTTTATTAATTAAAAATATAGGTATGTGTATTAATATAACAGATTTATGGATTTTATGACACTATAATCAAGTGTAGGTACTCCGTCAAGATTTCCAAAGCGACCGAATGTAACCGATTGGAGCCAATCGCACTAGGGATAGCTTGTAAGTACTTTTTATTTATATTACCATTTAGTGAGCGATTCCCCTGCTTTACCAAAGGTGACTAAAATGTTAGGCAAACGTAGAGCTACTACCTAAAGAACCAAGAGTCTCCAATACCTGAAGGGCATAAGTGTGTAAATAGGTATTCATGAAAATTGCGTTGAAGAACTTACACCTAACTCCTCGCCCACGATTCCGTCGTGAGCGATAGCTTTAGGGATTTACACTTTATTCAATCGGTCTTACTTCCTAATAGTGATTCCTTTCAAAACTCCTACTCCGTTTATTATCTTTCTGATTAAATTCGTTGTGAGTTCCAATACAGCAGTAGTTTCTTCCCCGGGATGTCAATAAGCTTCATTGCTTATTGTCAATCTGAGGTCGTTGTTCTTGATCCTGGCTATATAGGAGACACAGCGGTGGGACTGTGTGGTGGGCTGGTCCCGATTCCTAACGTGAATGAGTATTTATATGAATTATTTCAGGTGAAGGAGAAAATTTGACTGGTTTGATAATACGGCAGACTCCCATACAAAATAGTACTTACATACATATAATGGCATAATCGATCACGTATTGAGCGCGATCATTGTGTTCGCCAGTTGGACCGTGAATCCTGTCACTATAACCCCTCCCCCGTAACCCCCCCATACGAATCTCATTACGTCTGCGCTTACGCAACTGAGTAAAACCAGTGGAGTGTGTAATGTTGATTAGAAATAAGGGTGATCTGGAGTACATCGCTACATTTCGATGATATAAACACTGATTTACTTTTTTAAACAATTTTTCTATCGAAAACTACCGAATTAAATCTATTAAAATAATAACTGATTGTAACTTGCCTTTTATTTATCGAATGATCGACCCTAAGATGATATGATCTACCCTATTTTTTTTTTTTTATATATAGGGACAATTCATACAGATTGAGCTAGCCCCAAAGTAAGTTCGAAACTTGTTATCCCTATGGTTGTCTGGAAGAGATTGCTCTAGCGAAAAGACCGCCTGTTGTACTTTTCTTGACACTATGTACTATTTTATTGTTATTTTTATTTTTATGCTACAAAGGTGGCAAACAAGCAGCCTGATGGTAAGCATCACCGTAGCCTATAGATGCTTGCAATACCGGGGGTATCACTCACGCGTTGTCAACCCTCTCAACCGGAGACCTTACTCACCGTAGGAACACAGCATGGCCGAGATGTCAATGCTATTTGGCTACGATCTTCTGTAAGGACTTAGTGACGATTCGAAAGTGCTTGTAATATGCCTATTTGAATGAAAATATTTTGATTTGATTTGATTCGGACGGGCTGCTCCAATTTGAGCGGATTATCCGCTGTGCCATACCTCTATTAAAATGGTGCAACAAAGAATATTGTATTGTTTTGTAGATTTTATTAAAAGCGTTAAAAAATGTAATTTCGTAGCATACGAAACACCAGAAATGAGAACCTCGATCATGGAGTCACTCTATCTTATGGTCATGAATACAATTCCCTCACAGGATATTATAAGTCGGTTTGAACACTTGCTAATAAAGTTCCGAATAAACTTTGTTTTGTTTGCTGTTTGCCAATTAAGAAACGTGAGACCTATACTAGAACTGTCAAAAAACTGACGGTATATGTTGAGAATGCTATTGTGGGCGTGATCAAACTGGCCCTTCTCTCAAATATTTGCTATACCCTTAACTTATCTATGCTATCTATTCTAATATTATAAAGAAGAAAGATTTGTCTATTTGTTTGTAACTAATAAATTCAAAAATTACTAGGGACCGATTTCAAAAATTATTTCATCGTTGGGAAGGTACAGTCAACAAAGGAATTGACTGACCCGCCTCTGTATATATGATTAGAGATTTCTAAATATTGCGTGAAGGGATTTACTTGAAAATTTGTAATTACATAGTACAATATGAATACTATTGATAAATAAATTTTCAAGTAAATCCCTTGACGCAATATTTAGAAATCTTTAATCATATATACAGAGGGGGGTCAGTCAATTCGTTTGTTGACTGTACATACCCCCGGGTAACATAGGCTATTTTTTTTTTTAAAACGGGGCGCCTTAACAAAACCCGTGCGAAGCGGGGATGGTCCGCTAGTGTTCTTATAATAACTAAAACAATGAATAGGTATGCACTAAAAAGAGTAGTTGTATTTAGTTCAATAGTCACTAAAAAAACTACGTGTAACATAGTACACGAAATTGAAATTATTGATTTACAAAAATAGGAAACAGAACAATGGCCGATGTCACAGTTCCCGCTGCTCTAATGGTGCGTTTAATTTATATTACAGGTACAGACAGCAAAACAGTATAATATAACACACGTTAGTTTTAATATAATGAAAAATATATAAAATATATTATATAAATATATATTTATATATCTTTCCATGTACGAGTAGATCTGGAGCAAGATGAATTCAGTTTGATTTGTTCATCATTAAAGGCTAGGTATCTATAGGGAAAAAGAAGGAAATAGAGCCTAGTTGGCCTTCCAAATCTTAGTCCGTCTTTTTAGACGTACGTCTAACTAAAAAATGATGTGTCGTGTCGTGATCGAACGATATCTGCATCATTTTGTATGGAAATTTCCTTAGAAAAATTGTCATCTCTATAACACACTGTTTAAACTACAGTTTATGATTATTAGAAAATCAACAAAGAAAGAACATAAAAATCGGGTTACTATAACTGGGTTAGGTGGTAAAGACCTAATTGCACTCGACTGTCTCACACAAAACGCGGATGCATGTCGGTATTTATGAGACAGTAATATTTTCGCGGTCAGCTGTCCATTTGCTAGACTCATAACAGCTCTACCACTATAAATAGGTAAGTCTTCCAATAAATACTCGTATACAGACAGATATTCAAAATTGTGCCTACATCTACGCATACAATAGGTACAGTCAGGAGCACTTGAGCTTTACACTTGCAGCACAATTTTGGCTCTTATGACATAGAACTTAAGAATGGTACAAATTCGAACATGTAAAGGTTGACGTGCTCTTGACTGTACAGTGCAAAAATGAGATAAGTAACCATTATTGCAATGTAGGTAAGTGCAAAAATGGTTACTTATCTCATTTTTGCACTGTACCACCTGCACCTGCTCCCCTATTTTCGTTACAAAGACAGATTCAATCTCGATTCAAATTCACGCACTATCTCGCTCAATTCCAATTTTGTATGAGTGAGACAGCGATTGAGTTTATTGAGAGCTAGCGGACCGCCCCGGCTTCTAAGGATCTTCTAAGGATCTCTACGGAACCTATGTTACCCGGAGGTAATGTACCTTCATAATGGTGAAAGAATTTTTGGAATTGGTCCAGTCGTTTTTGGGTTTATTCTCTTTATAATATTAGTGTAGATATTTGCGCTGATTTGCTGATATCACTTTACTATTGTCAGACAGCTTACCCAGATTACCCAGTATATGTTCGACTCATAAACTAGATTGCATCTGACTATAACGAACATTAATAACTCACATATTTGTTATATACAGAGAGAAAAAAACGTATAAGTAGATAATTTAAAACGATTTGATTAACAAAATCTAGTGCTACTTATGTTATTCATCCTTACATATTATAAAAACAAGTCCTCCGCGGCGTCTGCCTGTCTGTTCGCGATAAACTCAAAAAGTACATGGGTTTCTTTCAGGACTAGGGATAATAAAGACTTTTAAAATTTTAATGGAAAAGAGAGTAATGGGACCATACGGTGATCGAACCATGCTATCTAGGGAGGTCAAATTTTTCACAGAAATGCCCTGTAGCATTGGATTAGACGTGGTCCAACAATTCCCACGGGATACACAAATCATTGATTTGTCATCTTGCTAATGCAGGCGGAGCCACATCTAGTATTATAATGAACTTTCATTGATGGAATGAATGAATTATTTTTTTCACCTTTTATTACACAATTTTTTCAAGTACGAAAAATTAGGTTGCCTTGAAAACATTGTTGTCAGCAAGCTGGCCTTAGTTACCCAAATAATTATTTTTCTACCAATAATCTATAATACCATACCTACAAGCTACAGAATAAACACACGCTGACAGCGAAAAATAAAAGAAATTAAAAAATTAAATATGACACAGGCAAAACGCTGTATAATATGGTCTGTATACGGAACCGTAGAACTAGTGTCACAACAAACAAACAAAAGAAGAAATCTAAATGGTTACATTTCTTTGACGCTCGTACTGTATGTGTTTTTGCGCTTCGATGAAATCGTTCGAACAGAAATCGGTATGTGTGCAAAAAGTATGTTGCAGTACCTACAACAAATCAAAGAATAATTGCCGTTCTAATAGTTCTTCATTCATCGAATAATTTACTGTTCATTTATTCACAAAAAATACTAAAGCTAATACTTATTTGTTTGTATAACCTTATACATATTTATAACAAACACGAATGTTCGTCACACTAAAGTTTGTCTTGTAGGAGAATTGAACCTACGCCTCAATGGTACCTGAGGTGCTAAAGTCAGTACCAAGTGAGCCACCGGGCTGTGAAATTAGACTGAATACTTTACTAATTAGAACACTATGGGAGTTTGCACGGTGGAAATGCGTGCATACCAACTATCGTACGACACCGAGTACCATAGAGTAAACTTGTCCTGACAAAAAATAAATATTTTGACAAACAGACACAATTCGATTCAGTTGTATAGATGAATATTGAATCCTTATTATGTTGTGTCTATTCGTATCTCGCGCCGCATGAGCGCGCTTCGCCTAATGGCAACCAAACTTGTGACTTCCCGTGCACACATCAATGAGTTTTTGAATTTACAAATCAACTGGATATGCTCAATTAAAAGATCACTGCAAATCGATTTTACATTGACTCTCATATTTTTCTAAATTATAATACTTATACAAACATAATAAGTTAGGTATCACAATTATATTCACCATCTTATAATGTTTATTCTGTGTAGGTACGTGCGTGCGTATTTTGAATTTGGTAATGTTAAATAACAGACGATGATCCACATCAGATTGGAACGGATTTAGTATTATTTATAAGAAATACAGTATTGTAAGTCGACATTATTAAGCCGCAGCATACATATACAATAGCAGTATGATATTATTATGATAAGCAGGTGGCTCGAAAGCACTATAACTTCTTCATCCCCATCAGTTGAAAAGAGTAGGGAGTAAAAATAAATTATATATATTACACAATTTATATGACATAAAAGCTTGTCGCGAGATTTAATTACTAACATTTACTCGTAGTACGAGTAAATGTTAGCTCGATAATTATGTTTTCTTATACAGGTAAATCTCGCGACAAGCTTTTATGTCATATAAATTGTATAATGAATGACGTTATAAGTTGATAGTTAAAGTTTTAAAAGAAAAGTTATTTTATTCTTTTTAGCGCAATTAAATAAAAGCTTGTTTTTAAATATATTTTTTTACTTTTAATTTATTTTTTACTTTTTAGTTATCACTGGACAGGTTTCGCAGTGCCATCTATTGTCGAGAGGCGGTACTAGTCTAATGAATTTATTTGTTATAACTAGCACCAGCAATTTGAATACCTATATAATCATCAAATTTCCTGATTTTACTACAGTCACCCTGCGACAAACTAAACGGGTTTATGTACCCATCAAAAATAAAATACCGACCAAGGGCAAGTAGAACTCGCGCATAAGGGTTCCTTCCCATAATCATACTAGTCATACTATCATACTAATATTATAAATGAGAAAGTGAGTTTGTTTGTTTGTTATTCCTTCACGGCTTGACTAATCATCATTATGAAAATTTGTATATATATTGTCAGGGGTACAGAGCCCAACATAGGCTACCTTTTTACCCGTGAAAGTATGTCAATCCAAAGGGAAATATATTTTTTCTACTATAGAGGGCGCTGTATGGGATGCTATCGGCCAACAGATGGTGCCACCAGTCGCGCTATGGGTTGTTTTGTTGTCAAACGAGATCTATGTTATAAAAATAACGCGAGCGAAGCCGCGGGGAAAAACTAGTAATAGATAAAATACATTTTAATTCAAAACCGGTATAAAAAGAGCCATATACCAATGTAAAATGTACCAAGGGTAGGGTCACATTATATTGGTTGTTTAAAGACAAACTACAAATTTACGATTTTCAGATTTATTCCTGTACTTGTGCTACATCATCTTGCTTCTTGCCAAATTTCATGATTCTAGGACAACCGGAAGTACCCTATAGGTTTTTGGTCGGAACGGTTTAGTACGAAAAACGGAACACAAACGGCTGTATCGTAATTTTGTTATCATAATATTGTATTGTCATCTGATCTACAGTTTTAAGCAAAATTTCAGCTCAATCGGTCTTCGGGAAGTGGTTCAAATTTTCGTTCCAAGATTCCACCCTTACATACAGGTCAAGTTAAATAAAAGCTTTTAAAAAAAGGAGGGATTCTTTGTTGATGATATTGATGATATAAAAATCCTGATGAAAAAATTAATTAACCAATGTTGTATTAAAAAAGTCCACGAACTCAAAGGTGATTTAATTTTGTAATTTCATTACAAAATTAATGATTGTGTCGTAATTAATTAAGTTTTTTTTGGATTAATTTGAATGTAAATAATCCTGTTAGTGCAATTAAGCGACAAATCATGTGACATATGCACCCCTTGCGTGTTCGTTCGCTCGCTACGATGCCGAGTGATGGTCATTCGATTCATTAATTTGATGTATTTTTAATGTATCTTACTCCATATAACAACTATTCAAATATAGAAAAAATATTGCATTAACAGTGAAAACTCTTTTCTTACTATAATAAGATAATAAGCCGCCATATGGGGCTTGACGAACCGATTTTTTGTTTATAGTCAGGAAATGCGATAGCGTGCGTTATACGCGATTTCATATTTTAGACGCTACAACGCAATCAACAATCGAATGCACCGATTATGCAAGGATACATCCCTGAAATGTACTGATAAAACTCTTCCACTTATTTCTAATGTATCCACATATAATTATTTGCGATATAACGAACGTCGCAAAATCTTACTAATATTATAAAGGGGAAAGTTTGTGAGTGTTTGTTACTTCTTCACGGTCAAATGGCTGAGCCAATTTTTATGATATTTGGTACGTAGGTAGCTGATACCTTGGATTAACACATAGGGTACTTTTTATCCCGAAAATTAGGCAATTCCCGTAGGATTTTATTCGAAAGTCTGATATTGATGGCGCTGCTATGCATAAAATTAAACGCAGGTTACACCGCGGGCAACAACTAGTCAAAATATATTTCAACTATTGTAAGGTTGTAAAGTCTACATTTTAATGAATACAATACACGTGTACAGGTGTCATGTCACATAACTAACGGTCTACAAATTTAGTAAAAAGCAAGTAAAGTAACTAAAATTTTCAAAAAAGTAAAAATTATCATTACGTATGACTAATAACTTCTTATCGATCACATAAATCGTTCGATTAATAAACGTAATAGCATTTTTTATATAATAGGAAGTTATTAGTTTAATTAACAAATTAAACAATAGCCGATACAAAAGTTCCTTCTCCCATCGCTATCACTCAACATTATATCGATTCCCATAAGCGACACGGTCCATGCTCCGTAACAATAACAACCGAGTACTCTGTGTACCGTGTAAAGTGTATACTTATAGCATATAATATGATTACTCTGTGCATTGAAAGCGAAATTGACCAGAAACCGATTTATTTCATGCGTAGACAGGACTAATCCTTATAAATATTATAAATGCGAAACTTTGTGACAATGTTTGTTACTCTTTCACGTAAAAACGGCTTGATGTTTCATTTCATTTATTTATTTACTAGCTGTTACCCGCGGCTCCACCCACGTGGTCAAGGGAAAATGCCAATAATTTCTCCATAACCTCTATAACCCGTGGGTAAAAAAGTAGTCTTACGTCAATCCAGACCTTAAGTTAAAAAATTATGAAAAAAATAATGTTATACTTTTTCCCGTGGGAATGAGATGTTTTTCCGGGATAAAAAGTAGCCTATATCACTATCCAGACCTTAAATCATCTCTGTTAGAAAATCATGTCGGTACTTAGGTTCCTTTCGACGTGAAAGAAGAACAAAAAATTATATACTTTTTTTTCCCGTGAGAATAAGATGTTTGTCACTCTCCAGACCTTAAACTATCCCCAATAAAAAAATCATGTCAATCCGTTCATTACTTTCGACATGAAGGGAGGACAAAGAAACAAACAAACATATACACTCACATTATTTTATAATATGAGTATCGATGGATGGATATGGATATGTAAGTATGGATATTAGTATGGATTAACAAAATATATTGTTTAAATTTGATAGAGAAATAACGAAAACTAGACAATCGCATACATAAATAATTAGATTATTACAATTAAACTAAGGTATATTACAACCAATTAATAAGACTAAATGATTTAAAAATTGTTTAAAAACGCATTATTTACAAAAATGTAAATTTATTAATGTTTGAAACTTGAAATTTGGTACACGGGTAGTTTATTGTCCGGATATCAGTTCACCCGGGAACGGGAATACCAGGATTTCGCGGGTAAAACCGCGATCATCAGCTAGTAGATAGTAATTGCATGTGAGGCTTTAACACTCGTATACGCATCAAAAATGGTAATCTAATGAGTTTATTATCTGGGGGCACGGTAGTGCCCCCGCCGAGACGAGCTAAGCGGAGCGCAAGGGCACTACCTACCTTTTCTCGAAACGTTTCGTCGTTTTTTTGAACTCTCATAACTTTGGTTTGGATGATGCTAAATAGTTAAAAATTTCAAGATAGAATGATACCAGTACAATCATTAAACATACAAAGTTTGAATATCGTAGCTATTATACTTTAGATTTTATTAATGTCTAACAACCCCCGATTTCGTCAGTGATTCACTCACTCACTCACTCACTGATCATCATAATTCTTAAGGTACTTCCTGAAGTCCTAGAACGCTGAAATTTGGTATGTAAGTTAATATTACTACAAAGACAACAAAAAAAATCATAAAACTTGGAACTTTCATCCCCCAACCCTTTAACTTAGGGGATGAAAGTTTGTATGAGATTTCCGCTTCTTAATATCCTAGAAAGCTGAAATTTGGTATGTATGCTAGTATTAGTACACAAACAACAAAAAATATCATAAAACTTGGAAATTCTCCCAAAAGAAAAAAAAAGAAAAAAAATTATAAGCAACTTACAAAAAGAAATATAATCCCACCAAAAACATTTTCATGTAAAAATGTTGCCAAGACGAGTCTACATAGCTTACCCTGTGAAAAAGTTATCAGATCTCGTATAAAGCCAAGCTCTAAAGACTACACGCTCTAAACGTACAAGCTCTACACTACACCTTAATCAAAACCTATCAAAAAGTCTGCCACTTTTTCATAGGGTGTAGTGTAGAGCTTGTACGTTTAGAGCGTGTAGTCTTTAGAGCTTGGCTTTATACGAGATCTGATAACTTTTTCACATATATTATTATTTTAACTTGTTCATTCCACACCATTGTGTATAACATTCCGCGTATTGTTCTTATACCTAATTGTAACTAATGAGTGGAAAAAAAAAGAAATACAAAACCGGCCAAGTGCATGTCTTGCCATGCACAGTGTAGGGTTCCGTATTTGCTGTGCTTTGCTTGCTTGCAAATGAGTCCAATATCATATTCTATGACATTTGTAAGTTTTCATCAAAGAAATTTTATTTTATCAGTTCGTCGACTATTACTCGGTTACTTAACCGTTATAGTTTTCCTTGTAGGTTCACTATATGGACTACTACCATGAATTTTTTTCAAATTTCTAAACACAAAACTTTCGGAGATAGAGGGGGGGGACCACCATGCAAAACGAAAATTGACACGTTAAATGTATGTAAATAATTCGCAAACGGATCATTGTATCGGAAAATGATCTTCCACACCCTCAATTTTTTTTAAAGACCTATCTAACGATACACATCGCACAACATGGGGTCGGTGTGAAAAAAAAATTCATTCCCACTATACCGGCACTCCAAAAAAAATATTTTTAAAATTTTTCTTCTACCACTTTGTTAGCATTGTTAATATAAGTAAACATATCAAATTGCAGCTTTTTAGCATCAAGCGTCTAGGCGCTAGACCGCGGACGGACAGACGGACGTGGCGAAACTATAAGGGTTCCTTGTAGTTTACTACGGAACCCTAAAAAGAGTACAAAATGACAAAAAATGCCGTAACCGGTTTTCTTTAGCCATTTCTTTTTACCGGTTGCCATTTTGCTTGTGTCCGAAATGGTGGTAGTATATAACGTAGTTTATTTTCTTTATTTAAACCAGTTGTAAATGACAAGAAAAGGTCTAATTTCTGAAATAAACGATTTCATTTCATTTAACAGAAACAATATCCTATAATTAAAACCAAGGCCAAATAATTTATGATTGCAAGACGAGAACTTTCTCAATCATATTATCTCAATCTTATTATTATTGTATTAGATCAAACATAAAATAGATACATACGCACGTCGTTAATACGTGACAATGTCAATTGTGTATACTGCATACAAATTAGATACCAAGTTATTTTAAATACACCTTAACAGCTTGTACAGAGGTTTCAAAATTGCAATTGTTTGAACTGTATATATTTGTTCTATGTGTTTATTCATCACATTTTAATTCTGATAGTGTTCTCTTGTCAGGTTCTTATAACACGCACTATTTTTTTCTTGTGACACTGCTCAGCGAAATATTTGATCGGGTTTTGTTTTTTAGGCTTAATTATATTGTTATGCTGGTCTCCATTCACACGATCGCGCGTTTTAATCGCATTTCGTGCCACATTGAGCTTTTTGTAAGTTCGATATGTGATGGACAATGTGTATAATGCGCTTTATCGGGCTGAATGATTAATTACTATCTAAACTTCATTATGTATCACAGTGCCCTGGCATTATTATAATGCTACATGCCAATTGGGCAATTTGATAATAAAGCAATAATTGACGCGGTTATATTGGTTTCGTTGGACAGATTCCACTTTGGACATCATAGTGTGACAGTAGGTTCGTTATGATTGCCTTGTGATTGTGATCCCACACACAGAAATAGGAGCCCCGCAACGGGGCTCCGTCGACCTAGTATAATAATTATAATCTAATGGTTGTTACAATTTTACGATGACATATGTTTATATCATTATTTAAATTGTTTAACTTTTAGTTTATTTTAAGTTAAATGACAATAACAATAAAAAAAATTGCAATTAAATATGTTTGTATTACTCTGACCAAAAGCTGATGGGCATTATGTATAATGCCCGGGCTAATTGATTATTTGAATAATTATTATCACATTGTCCATAACAGATGTACGCTTCGGGATAGATTTTTAGAGGCCCTTCACACTAGAGGGTGTCTAGCGTACGTCGCGTCACAGAAGCACTGAGCTAGAATGGCACATTGGTCACACGATTTTGTTGTAAATGTATATTAATACAAATCCTATAATGACTGAACTTTTAAAAAGAAAATTTGTGCAAAAGCGAAAAAATAAACATGAAAAAAAAAACAGGAAAGTCGAAACCACGAAAGGAATCAAAGTTATTTTGTAAAATTCATTTAACATTTTCACGGTAACACGACGCAGCACTTTTCGCAGTCGTTCATCGAAGGACTGTAACTGCAGATGGAGATGTTTGCGCCGCGCAGGCCTATGCTGGACAAAAGCTAGTGTGAAAGGACTTTAACTGCAGATGAAGATGTCTGCGCTACGCATACGTTCATCCGACGCTGACAAACACGACAAAAACGCGGGGTTAATTCGCATTTTCTTGACATTAGATAAAGTTACATAGTACTATTCTATGATAGAACTGCTCATTGCACTGATTCAATAATGAAATCGTTTGTCGACAGATCAGGCCTTCACATGCGCTTTCTCAAATAATACAGAGAATATCAATGAATTATTTAACTCCTTGTAAGTTACAAGACGGTTTTTGTTATTTCTCCCGATAAGTCAATGAGTTTCACCGCTGGTTTATGGTCGCCATTGTTAATGCTATCATATCTATATATAAGTAGTGGATTGAAAATGTCAAGGGTTAAATAATAAACATTTTTCTATTACCAGATTGCGTTCACGAGAACATATCAAAATTTTACACATTGATGTTGAGATTCATTCAGTTAATTATCCTTGTCACACTGTAGACAAAGCGAAGAGCTTCTCTATTAATATAGTATTAAGTCTTATAAGTTGTTGTGCAACTGGCTGGTAATGTAAAATAGTAAGAATAGGTTCAAAACTCAGCTAGGTAATTGTGTAAACACTAACCTGCATCTGAAACCACGAGTCGATTAGCCCGGCGGCGTGCGGAGCGCCCCAGTGGCCGCCGCCCGGGACTATCTGAAACAAATCAGAAAGTGTTTTTAAATGCTACTTATAATACTAATACTAATCCCACTAATATTATAAAGGCGAAAGCTTGTCAGTATGTTTGTTACTTCTTCACGCTCAATTGGCTAGGCTAATTTTTATGATATTTCGTATGTATGTAGCTAATACGTTGGATTAACTCATAGTGTAATTTTTATCGCGAAAAGACTGCGATTCCCGTAGGATTTGGGCAAGTCTGATAGTACATGGCGCCGCTGTGCATATAATTAATAACGTATGGCAAAAAAATGTGTATAGGTATAATAAAACGCGGGTAACGTCGCAGGCAGCAGCTAGTAATATAAGAGGTAAGTTTTTGTATTTTTTCAGTTTTGTTTGTAACGAAGAAACTCAAAAGTACTGGGCCGATCGCAAAAACTGTTTCACCGTTGCGCGTTGGTAAGCTACACGCTATCCCGGGGTGACATAGGCTGAAGGTTTAAAAAAAAATAGGGATCCCTTATAACCCTTGCGAAGCCGGGGCGGGGCGCTAGTATATTATATAATAACTTATCCATCTATATACATAATGCTTTGTTCTGACTGACTGACTGAGAATCATCGCACAGCCCAAACTGCTGATCAGCAGTTTGGGCTGTGCGTTGATTCTCGCAAAGACCTGAAACGTGGAGGGTGTTCTTTGTATGACGTAGGCGTCCGATAAGAAAGGTTTTTACGAAATTCCCAAGGGAAAGCGGGATACCCGCAAACGAAGTTGCGAGGGTTTTACTAGTCTATCTATACCTGAATGACGGCTCAACGCACAGCCGAATCCGTTGATCGTAGATACCCGAAACTTGAAGGTGACGACCTCCGTGGCGTAATGGTTACCCGCCACCCAGGAGGTCCCGGGTTCGAATCCTGGTCGGGTCATGATGAAAAACGAACTTTTTCTGATCGGCTCGGGCCTTGGATGTTTATCTATATATTTATTTGTTATAAAATATAGTATCGTTGATGTAGTATCCCAAGAAAAGTTTCGAACTTAAATTCAAATTCAAATATTCCATTCACATGTATGTAGGTATTTATTTGGATGATGTAGGCATCCGATAAGAAGGGATGTTTCGAAATTACCATTGAAAAGTGGAATACACGCAAAATAAAGTTGCGAGGTTTATGCTAGTAGGTACATAATAAAATGATAAAGCCGTGGACTAAGCAGAAATTTTGAGTTATTGTACCAATGTTATCAGGGACAGTTAAAAACGAAGTTTCGCGGGTTTTCTAGTAATCCAATATTATCGCGAAAATGATAGTAATAATATTTCATTATTTTCCGGTATCAAAAACGTAAGTAATTATATTACTATTGAGCCTCGGTGAAACAGTGTAGACAAGTTGCGACGGACGCTAAAACTTTTAGTATCGACTACCTCCTACGGGTACAATTTTAAAACATCGCTTCAGTGGCCAAAATTGTAGACTTTCTTTATATCTAGATCTTTTCTTCAAATTATTAGTAGTTTAAAGAATTGTAATGTTGTAATAGTTTGATGATCCGCATTAGGGGCCATCCTATAACTGATACCACATAAGATAACAGAAATTTAAAACGATTTATCATGATTTTTCAATCATAGAGTGTTGTTGGAAATATAAATCATAAATTGGAAAATTACATCGGTAAAATGGAAAAACTGTTGTATAATTTCTCCTTCATGACTTAGTTGGAACTGGAGTTGAATTCCATGATCGACACCCACTGCTGGGCAGGACTGTACAGAACAGTGGGTGGTTCTAGGGTCCGTGATGTGGAGGTTTCGTGTTGATTCCTCATACATTTTGAGAACATAAGGTTACCGCGCGTATCAAATATACCATGAGCTTATTACCTACTTGATTCCCCGGTTATATATTAGTCATCATTTGTTTATAGCTATGTTGATAAAAATTTACATTTGTATGTTAAACAGAAAGTTTTAATTTATTGCCATTGAGTTATTGTTATTGGAGAGAAAAGATGAAACTATACAAATCATACGGCTAACAGATACTCGGTTATTTTTCTTAATAAGGCAATAAACAGTCGCGATGGCATTAGGCCGCATTGCTCGGCGGCGCAGACAATAATAACTGTACTTTAATCAATACGATGTCCGATGTGTTCTCAGTTGGTCACTTCACCAGCAACGCAGGTTTGGGGCCATTAAATCTAACAATCTATTAAAGTCGCGGAAATACGCCCACGGGTGCCGTTTCATTATGTGACATTTAAGACGCGTTCCGACTATCACGGATTCGAGTAAATTAGGGAATGTATTATGCTCGCGCTACGTTGTCGCACGACGACATTTATCCTAAATTATGCTTATGTTGTTTGTAAGGCGATTGTACTACATTTATTGGTAACATAACGGATTGGTCAATTTATTGAAAGAGAGTACAGTCAACTGAAAGTATTTTTTTTTTTTACATTTATATATCTTAATTGACGCAAATAACAATAGATTTAAGTGAACTTACCATGTACACAAAAATATGTGAAACATTTGTACGAGATTAAAATGAAATACAATTTTTCCATGTAGGTAGGTACTTATTTCTGAAAAGTGTATTCTCAATAAACACTATAAATATACTTACTGAAATATTTCTTATTAAAATAAAATTATAAATTTAAAATTGTTGTATCTGTCTGTAATTATTTATTTTTGCTTGTTGTTTATACATTGCATTTCAATCAAAGATCGACAACGAACGTATTACGTTATACTGAATTCGTAACTTTAGGTATAAGGGTAAACAGTTATTCGCATATTATAAATAAACGTTTCTACTAATAACCAACATAACAACTCATTTTCCAATTATGTTTGATGAGAACTTAAACATTAATTAACAAATAAAGAGACTTTTCAGTTTAAGATTGGTCACCCGCCGCCGCCGTCGGAATTCGTTGATGTCTTTTCAAAGAAGCCTAATAAAACTATTATATTTTTACTTATTGTAATTCGTAATAGTTTAAAATTATTTTAGTTTTATCAATAGAGATTAGGTTTGAGAAAAATAATTTAAATCACATAATGTGATGCACCATAGCGTAGTGGTAGGTATCTCAAAAATTCCAATGGATAATTTCTGAAAATGGTTTTACAAAAACAAAAACAAAGTATACTTTTGTACACATCACAAATAAGTAGGTAAGTAAATATTTTTGATGATTTGTTTTCACCACACATGAAAGTAAAATGTTTCAGGTAGGCTTATATAGTACTTTGAATCCGGGGCGAGAGTGGCTTATTTCATAAACGTTGTTTTGATGATTACTAAAATTAAAACAAAGATTTTATTTTAAATCCAATAAATTAGGCAAAACTTCTAAAATATTTTGTATATGTTTGTTATTACGTAAAATTCTTAATAATAATGAATTGTATAGTATTATAAATAATAGACAAAAAATAATCAAATGAAATCATATTGCATACCAAAACTTGCACTATTCCATTGAACGTTGCAAAAATCCATATCACTTTCGAAAATTAAAAGAACCACATAGAAACGTCACGGGTCGAACACTTAGAGAATAGTGCGCGCACTATTAGGCTTGTGTAAATGTGGTGAGGATACCTGGTCGCCCGCAAGGTCCTCGGCAGCAGGGTGCGTGCAGGCCTCCATTCCCGGCACGCCGGGTGACGTGGAGTCGCAGTCGGCGTGCGGGCGGCGAGTGCTCGCGTCACGCGGACATGACGCCTGCGCGCATCAACTGCGCGGCGCAGACTGTGCGTGATAGCGCCGCCGCGCGACCTCCTTCGCGGGGTTGCAACGAAAGTGATTAGGTACTCGCGCTGATAACGAGGGTTTCCGTTTTCTTTGTATGTCGGCCGGACTGTTGGGATTTTCTTTGCAACATTTTATATCATTTGTATATACTTACATATCAAGTTGTTTATGTATCTCTATAAAACATAAACTACTGATTGAGCTTATGTAACTTATGTATGACAATTATAATTTTATGAGACAGGTATATTATGTTGAATGATTAAATTTTGTAGTTCTGGCTTGCGCTAATAGAAAATGTATTTCTTATTGCTCTAGTGGTTAATTTTTTACTTTATCCTATATTATGTTTGAGACAGACGGAAAATTGACACAGGTTGATCTGAAAAAGGGCTAATTTACGATTTCAAATTCTTTACAGGGTCGTCAGTCCTTATAAAGTCCCTTTTAAATAGCCACAATTTTTTAAACTTAATAAAAACTTATTGAATACGACTATAGGCTTTGCAAGCAACATCAATGTAGAAATCCCACAAAGTTTTAGAATATTGATAAATGTATTCAAATCTTAATGGTCTTTAATGTGAAAATGTACGATGAACTAAGACAACTTCTATCGATGTACATAGAAATACGTAAGTACCTAATATACTACAATTTTAAACCCAAAATCTTAGAAAAAATAATAAAAATGTGCCCGTAATACTTGAATTTAATGAATAAAATCCTACCACTCATTCCAACTGGAAAGAATGGTACACGATTCCCGTAGGATTTGGTCAAAAGTCTGATATATATGGCGCTGCTGTTGATAAAATTAAACGCGGGGAACACCACGGGTAGCAGCTAGTGTAATTATAACCAAAAACTTTTATAAGATAAAAATCGTGAGAAAAATATCTCTTACTCAAAATTTTGCCTATATGACGTAGTTGTTAAGAGAGGTAGGGCACAGCGGTTTATCCGTTCAAATCGGAGCAGCCCGTCTGGGGAAGGACCTCAACCTTACAGAAAATCGTAGCCAGTAGCATTGGTCTCGGCCATGTTGTGTGCCTACGGTGAGTAAAGTCTCCAGAGCTCCACTTGGGGGGGTTGGGATGGGAGGGTTGGCAACGCGTGAGTGATACCCCCAGTATTGCAAGCGTCTATAGGCTACGGTGATGCTTACCATCTGGCGGGTCGTACGCTTGTTTGCTACCTTTGTGCAATAAAAAATAAAATTATAATAAGAAGGCGCGCGGCGTGTCAGTGAATTTGTACGCTAATCTTAGAAACGGCTTAATCGCCGTTAATGTGGTTTTCATGAATGCATTGTGACAAACCACCTATCATTGTGAGGTTTGCTGACCGCGTTGTATAAAATTTAATAGCGTTAATCGTTCACTTAAACGCGCCCTACTGCTCGGCACCAACGCACCAAGGCGCTAGATTTATTACAAACAAAAAAATATAAACGGCTAGGTTTTCCAAATGTGAAAGACTTGTGTGTAACAATCTGCCAACTTCATTACATACGCTGTGAATAAAAAGTGGACGTTATGAAGGGTGAACATTATGATACTGTGGACGTAACGCTACGGTGGACATTATGATAGAGTGGACCACGTGAAGGGAATTCATCTTTTTTTTTACTTTTACAGATATTTATAAATATTCAAACATCCATATCATATTACAAATAAAAATTAAAAACCAATTTAATTATATAAATCGTGAAATCAAATTAAATAAAATATTTGAATAATATTTAACTTTTAATTTAATATTATAATTACTTTATGGTAAATTTTTCACTACGATATTTTTTCTGTCCAGAAAACTGTTGGAAGACATTCAGATTTCTTGGAATTAACGCAAAGTTATCCCAAACGTAGCGAATCATTTTTTAAAAAGCAAATTAATTGATAATAAGTTTATTTTAATTTAAATTTAATCAAACGATTTATTATTTCTTGTATTAAGAACGAGATTAGACACAACACACAAGTTATAAAAGGGAAAGAAATTATATTTAGTAAGGATAGAAAAATGTGTTATGCGAAAGGAAAAACTTTTCATTCGATATAAATTAGGGCACAAATACACTTCGAGTACTTACAATTCATTATTTACAACCAGTTTATTTACAGCCGGGTGTTGGTGGGCTGCTGTTGGTTGGCTGGTGTTGGTGGGCTTTGGTGGCTCATTATGGCTGTATTATTTGTAAAACATGATAGTTTAAAAAAATCTTTGTGGGCTTTCTATGATTGCCACATCGTGTCATGGTCAATTTTATAAAACCCATAACACGGATTTAGGGATAAGGGTTTTTTACAATCATTACAACAATTTGTGGGCTGCTGTTTCGTTTGACAGATATTGACAGAATAGAGTAATAAAAATATATTAGACAAACTATCTATATATATAAAAGAGAAAATGACTGACTGATTCATCATGAAATCTCCGAAACTACAAGCGCCTGGAATCTCAAATTTTGCATGGGGGTTCCTTTTGGGGCGTAGACAAATAAGTACTTACCTACAGTGTATAATTTCCGTGGGCCACAAATCCCTCTAAGGGCGCTAATAGACGAGCGACACTCGGTCAACGACGCGCGCGGCGGCGTCGCGGCGTCGTCGTCGCTGTGCCGTCGACCATGAATCGACGACGTCATCACCGTGCCGACGACTTCGTCACCTAGCGTCGGCGGCGTCGCTTGCTGACAACCGTGAGTCGACGACGTCGCCGCCGTGCCGACAACGTCGTCGCATCCATATTATTATCTATACGCAGCAATACGTCTGATCTTCCGGACTATTTTCCAGTCACTACAGCTTGCAACGACACAGTGGACGGCGTCGTCGCCGCTAGGTAATGACGTTGTCGGCATGGCGACGACGTCGTCGACTCACAGTCCACGGCGGCATGGAGACGACGCCGTCGCGCGCGTCGTTGACAGAGTGTCGCTCGTCTATAAGCGCCCAAATATAATAAAGGCAAAAGTTTGTGAGTTACTTCTTCACGCTCAAATGGTCAATTTTTATGATATTTGGTATTTAGTTAGCTGATACCTTGGATTAACACATAGGTACTTTTTATCCCGAAAAATACGCGATTCCCCTAAGAATAGGTCAAAAGTCATGCTTGACTATCGTCAATGGTACTTTAAAAAATAGATGGCGCTGCCTGTGCATAAATACATGCAAACGAAGTTGCACGCGTTTCACTACTTATAAATAATTTCGAAATATAAAATACCTGCTCTTTTCATTATCCTTATGCTATTAAATTAAATAATGTTCGTTTTCACCAACGACCCCTAACTAACGTAGATAGATATTCCCTAAGTGTCTAAACACACTATGCCGAAAATACGCGACCGAAGTTCGGCGTGACTACGCCTGCAATGTATTTTAAATGACTGACGACACACCATGCCGAAATTACGTCGCGTTATAGCGTACAGCCGAACTTCGGTCGGGCGTAAGTTCGGCAGCGATTCGGCGTATAGCAACACATTATAAGCGACCGAAGTTCGGTTCGATTGCCACGACAGCGCTCGGACACTGACACTGACAATACACACACAAAATTCCGCAACCGAATTTCACCTATAACGCGACGTAATTTCGGCATGGTGTGTCGTCAGTCATTTAAAATACATTGCAACTTCGGTCGCGTATTTTCGGCATAGTGGTTTAGACACTAACTCATACAAATTTGTTCCAGTTAGGTTAAACCTACGCTAAGGCACTGATTACTAAATAGTTACTAGCTAGGGGTCGTTGCGTTGGTGAAAACTGGCATTAGTGTTGTATCTAGTTCTTAGCCACAAAGAGTTACGTAAAGATATTACAAAGTTGACATTTTTAATCATAAGCTGTCAATGTCAAATTAAGAAAAAAAAGGAGGTACATACACGACACCTACAGTGCTACAAAGGTCTTTATGAACGTGGCCGAAATTGGAACTACAACTCCCGTTCATATTGTATGTCACTTTTTGACAGTTCGCCTTTGCCAAAATGCCAAAATGTATGAAAATATGCCACAGTAACGGCCTCCTACAAACGTCACTCACGTTCCTAAACATCCTTGTACATCTGTAAAGTGCCATTGAATTTAAATAAATATTCTTGAACCCACTCGATGTCTAGGATCATTCTTGGATGAATCAGACAACGCCATTTAGCTCCAACCTGACAACCTAAGCAAAGCCACATTACTAGAAGTACTAGATTGCTAAATACTTTTTTTTTATAAATTTATATTATACATAGAAGACAAACATACATACTTATTGTTTATGCACACAAATGTTTGCCTTGCACGAAATTCAAATCCGCGGACCTTGGAATAAAGTAGCCATTGATAGCCACTCGACCATCATAAACATAATGTATGTGCAATATAAACATGTCAATTACAATTTATTTCATCATATCAACCCATAATCATCCCACTGCAGGGATATGGGACTCCTTTCAATCGAAGGTAATCAGAGCTTACTCTGCCAAAACCAAACTGCTCCAATGCGGATTGGCAGAGGCCGGTGTTTTCAAACCTCCCTAAAGCCACCAACTTGGCTTAACTGTCATCTATCGACAAAAGCCGGGAAGCACGGAGAAGCTCGTGATAACGAAACCCATCCAGGCTAGTGTCGACGTTGCTTAACTTGCGTGTTCATATTAAAGTGCGACACACAGCGACGATATCGAGCTCCACGATAGCGTATCCTATCTATATATAAAAAGGAGAAGCTGACTGACTGACTGACTGACATATCAACGGCCTAAACTATAAGGGTTAGTAACTTGAAATTTCTGACAGGGGAACCCCTGTCCGAAATTTATAACGTAGGGGAGCACTGAGAAAGGATTTTTAAAATTCCCACGGGAAAGGGAGTAATAGGACTGTAAGTGTATTATCGCAGGCGCTCAAGCTAGAAAGCTGAAATTTTATATGGAGGTTCTCTTTATGATGTTGACAAGGACAAAGATGGGGTTTTATATAATTCCCACGGGAAAGAGAGTAATGGGACTGTAAGTGTTTGATCGCAGGCGCTCAGCCTAGAAAACTGTAATTTTGTATAGAGGTTCCCTTTATGATGTTGACAAGGATAAAAATGGGGTTATTCGAAATTCCCACGGTAAAGGGACTAATAGGACTGTAAGAGTATTATCGCAGGCGCTCAACCAAGAAAGCTGCAATTTTGTATAGAGGTTCCTTCTATGATGTAGGAAGCAGACGGGATTTTTTTATTCCCACGGGAACGGGACAAATAGGACTGCACGTGTGTTTTTGTGGGCGCTCAACCTAGAACACTAGGATTTTGTATTCAGGTTCTCTTTATAAAGTAGACAAGGACAAAACGGGATTTTTTAAAATTCCCACAGGATCAGACGACCTCCGTGGCGTAATGGTTACCACGCCAGACCGCCACCCCAGGAGGTCCCGGGTTCGATCCCCGGTCGGGTCACGATGAAAAACGAACTTTTTCTGATTGGCCTCGGGTCTTGGATGTTTATCTAAATAAATGTATTTGTCATAAAATATAATATCGTTGAGTTAGTATCCCATAACACAAGTTTCGAACTTACTTTGGGGCTAGCTCAATCTGTATGAAATGTCAAAAAAAAAAAAAAATATAAATAAGACTACATGTGTATTATCGGGGGCGCTCAACCAAGAAAGCTGAGATTTTGTATTGAAGATCGAGGAATCTTCAAGAACTATGAAGTAGACAATAACAAAGACAGGATTTTTTATAATTCCTACGGGAACTGGAATAATAAGACTACGCGTGTATTATCGGGAGCGCTCAACCTAGAAAGATGATTTTTTTTATAGAGATTCCCTTTATGATGTTGACAAGGATAAAGTCGGGTTTTTTTTAGTTCCCATGGGAACGAACTTATTAGCATTTTCGCTTGACCACGCGAAGCCGCGGGTAACAGCTAGTACTTTATATAGCGTCCTCCTATAATTTATTTGTAAACTCCTAGGTTCCTAAAATTTATGTAACGCCTAAAAATTTTTATAATTACTTTAAAATACGTATAAAAACCTTTACTCATAACATTTGAGTAGGCGTTTAACATTTACCACAGAGTAATCTAAATTAATAAGCGGCTCCTACTTGTGCCGTACCACTAAATTTTAGAACGCACGGGATACTCACATGTTCATCCATCCGTCCATCTTCCTATGACCCCGCCTGCTGCTGAAATACAGGTGGGGTGGAGTCAACTTCTTTTTAACTAGGCATACAACATATATAAAAAAAAACGAGCATGTGCGTGTCGGGCCACGCACAAGGTAGGGTTGCGTATTTGCCGTGCTTGGCTTGCTTGCAAATGAGTCCAATATCCGTATTCTATCACATTTGTACGTTTTCATCCTTTTTTTTTCAATAATTTCGTCGGCTTTTACTCTACTAGTAACTAGTAGAACCTACTTAACCGTAATAGTTTTCATTGAAGGTTCAGCATATGGACTAGGTACTACAATGTTTTTTTCCAAATTTCTAAACATAAGACTTTCGGAGATAGAGGGGGGGGACCACCTCACCGTGCAAAACGAAAATTGACACGATAAATGTATTAAATAATTCCGAAACGGATCATTGTATCGAAAAAGTTAACTTTCCATACTCTTGATATTTTTAGACACTTATCTAACGAATTCCCACAACATGGGGTCGGTGTGAAAAAAAAACATTCCTACGTTACATGTAGGAGAGACACCACAATTTTTTTTTTTTTTAATTTTGTTCCAGCACTTCGTTAACATTGTCAGTACCTACGCGTATACACATCGAATTACAGCTTTTTAATATTATGCGTCTACTAGGCGCTAGACCGCGAACGGACAGATGGACATGGCGAAACTACGAGTATAAGGGTTCCTTGTAGTTTACTACGGAACCCTAAAAAGCCTTTTAAGTGAGAGTTGGACTCACGCACCGATAGTTCTTCATAAACTCGGAGGTATCAACATCGATATAACACACGGTTAATTTACCAATTGAAAATTAGTAAGGTATGAAAATCTAGTTACTTAACATTTTCTGCATAAAGTCTGATTTAATTAGTTAGTTTTTGGTCAAGCTTTTATGCAATGAGTTAGTTCGGCCGTGGCCACCTTACAAAATATCGGCGTGAAGCAGCAATGCCTTTCGTTCGGTGTTTTCTTCTTTTCGTATAACTTCTCTCCCAATTCCGTTCATAAGAAGCGGGTAACGCAACAGTAGTGCCTCTGGTGTTACTGATGTTCATAGGTGGAGGTAACCATTTTCCATCAGGTGCCCCGGTTTCTTGGTTGCCTGTCGTATGACGTAAAAAAATTAACAATAAACTAGACTAGACTTAGTCTTAGCCCACCAGATCTTATATCAAATTTCTGTATCCATTCTGTCCATTTTATCGATGGGTAACTCGATTGATCGGTGTAGTATTTAGGCATTCTCGGGCTCTAAGCTGTTTCTGCGTCTATCCCAGTCCTAGCTGATGTTTATGTGACTCTTTTCTAATTAAATAATCAGACCCTGGAGTAGAATGATGAATAATAAAACGATGTCAATAAGACTTACATAAATATTTAATTGCGACATTAATACTGTGTCATCGGTCACTTGTCGGTCTGCCAAGTGACCACTATGGGAAAACCTTTAGGTGCAGAGTGCAGACGGGCTAGGTTGATGGAAGTAATATCGCTCTTATATAGTATCATATTAAGTATCTAGTGAAGTATACTAATGGTTAAAATTCGTAGTAATTTTTAACAAATAGTTAGTTTTTTAACGAATTTTAACCATTAGTATACTTAACTACTGATCAAACAATCGGCCCTAAGTCAGTATAGCACGTCTGCAGTAGTCTGCACCCAAAATTAGTTACCACTCTTTTTTTTAATTTGTATATTCTATGGTTATGACAACGGTACAACCACCACTAGATAGAGCGAGAGAGATAATGCAACCGAAACAATACAGGTTACAAAAAATGCCATAGGAAGTGGGGAGATGTGGATCCATGTGGATAGACATTATTTTATTAAGAATCGAAGTTTGCAAAACACAGTTATACCACCATTGTTGAAAGGGCGCCGTTTCAAGACAACCGTATGGTAAAGATATTATGAAGTAGGTAGGCAGGGCTAGCGTGATGTTATGTTTTTAAAAGCTTTTATTTAACTTAACCTGTATGTATGTAAGGGTGGAATCTTGGAACGAAAATTTGAACCACTTCCCGAAGACCGATTGAGCTGAAATTTTGCTTAAAACTGTAGATCAGATGACAATACAATATTATGATAATAACAAAATTACGATACAGCCGTTTGTGTTCCGTTTTTCGTACAAAACCGTTCCGACCAAAAACCAAGATGGCAAGAAGCAAGATGATGTAGCACAAGTACAGGAATAAATCTGAAAATAGTAAATTTGTAGTTACTTCTTCTTCTTTAAAAAAACTATATTATTATAATGTGACCCTACCCTTGGTACATTTTACATTGGTATATGGCTCTTTTTATACCGGTTTTGAATTAAAATGTATTTTATCTATTACTAGCTTTTCCTCGCGGCTTCGCTCGCGTTAATTTTATGACATAGATCTCGTTTGACAACAAAACAACCCATAGCACGACTTGTGGCGCCATCTGTTGGCCGATAGCATCCCATACAGCGCCCTCTATAGTAGAAAAAATATTTTCCCTTTGGATTGACATACTTTCACGGGTAAAAGGTAGGTAGCCTATGTTGGGCTCTGTACCCCTGACAATATATATACAAATTCTCATAATGATCAACTGATTAGTCAAGCCGTGAAGGAATAACAAACAAACAAACTCACTTTCTCATTTATAATTTTAGTATGATAGTATGACTAGTATGATTATGGGAAGGAACTCTCATGCGCGAGTTCTACTTGCCCTTGGTCGGTATTTTATTTTTGATGGGTACATAAACCCGTTTAGTTTGTCGCAGGGTGACTGTAGTAAAATCAGGAAATTATATAGGTATTCAAATTGCTGGTGCTAGTTATAACAAATAAATTCATTAGACTAGTACCGCCTCTCGACAATAGATGGCACTGCGGAACCTGTCCAGTAATAACTAAGAAGTAAAAAATAAATTAAAAGTAAAAAATATATATTTAAAAACAAGCTTTTATTTAATTGCGCTAAAAAGAATAAAATAAACTATCAACATAAAACGTTAAATCTCGCGACAAGCTTTTATGTCATATAAATTGTGTAATGAATGACGTTATAAGTTGATAGTTAAAGTTTTAAAAGAAAAGTTTATTTTATTCTTTTTAGCGCAATTAAATAAAAGCTTGTTTTTAAATATATATTTTTTACTTTTAATTTATTCCTTCACGGCTTGACTAAGCAGCATCATTATGAAAATTTGTATACATATTGTCAGGGGTACAGAGCTGAACATAGGTTATTTTATTCGCGGGTGTAGCCGCGGGTAACTGCTAGTTGTAAATATACACTTATAATACATAGAAAACCCCCAGAGCCAAAAAAACACAAATGCCATCCCCGAGCGGGAATCGTACCTGCGCCCTGCGCCCCCAGGTGCCGAAGGATCACTACCAACGCACCACACAGGCCTGTCCAGTGTGTGTGTCGGGTGTTTGTTTATACGCTGTTATTTTTGTTATTTAGTTCCAGAGACATGGATCTGCCTCGTGGTCATGTCAGTGTTGAACTATCGCAGCGATTGATTTGACCTAGCCGAGCTGTTATGAATATTGATCGTTATACCATCCAAGGCGTCTTGTATACTTATTAACCCATATTATATGTTTCTTATTAAGTATAATAATTATATCTATTGACATTGAACACAATATCAGTTATACAATGTGTTGATTTCTACAAATTGTTACAATTCGTTGGTACCTACTATTTTAAAAGTTTGACTTTGGGAGGTTTTCAGAATAACTTCTATCAGTGCGCAGAATAGACCCCTCGACAATGTACAGTCAGGTGCACGTCGAGCTTTACTCTTGCAGTACAATTTTGGCTCATAAGACATAGAACTTGAGAATGATACAAAGTCCATATGTAAAGGTCAACCTGCTCTTGACTGTATTATATGAGATGTTTTGTGCAAAGAGTTTGTTATAAGTTGCTTGCTAGCCACTTTAAGAAACTGTTTGACAGCTTGACACGAATCTGCTATCAGTTAATAAATGATATATTGATCTTGTTGTGTTTTATGAGGAATATTACAATTTACCGTGCGATCGAAGAATTTACCAAATTTTTCAGCGGCGTTTCTTTCCGCTGCATACTGACAGGCGAATGTCCGCGCGCTTTCGTACGGGGTGGTTTCATAACATAAAGTGTATTGTGTGCCATGAGAGCGAATTTAGATTTTAGTCAAAAATATTGAAGGAGGTGATACAGTTGCCATATAAAAATATTGATTGAAGATTACTATTGTTATTGTATAGCGTACCTATCTACTTTCGCATGCCAGATACTGTGTGACACGCTTGATGACTACTCTTGTCCTAACGTGTTACTGCAAATAAATTAATTTGATTGAATTTGATTTTTTGATTAACATATTTGTTCAGTATCAGTAGTACAATCGCCTCCATAAATATTGCAACTGTACAAATAAACACATTGTATACTTAATAAATTACTTATGTAAGAAACCAGTATTACCCCTTTTTACCATTGAGATATGTATGTAAGTCAATGCTTTTTACTTTTTTTTTTTCTACTAGCGCCGCGTCCCAGCTTTGCACGGGGTTTTGTAAGGTTATTTTATTTGAAAATATAATATAGCCAATGTATAAAACATTTCCAGCAGTTTTTGAGCTTTTCTTTTCTCCCTTTTTAGGGTTCCGTAGTAAACTACAACCCAGTTTCGCCATGTCCGTCAGTCCGTCCTCGGTCTAGCGCCTAGCCTAGACGCTTGATGCTAGAAAGCTGTAATTTGGTATGTATTTATAAATTAACAATGCTAACAAAGTGGTAGAATAAAATTTTGAAAAATATTTTCTTACATTTAAACTGGAAATGAACTTTTTTTTTCGCGCTTACCCCATGTTGTTGGTTATCGTTAGATAGGTCTCTTAAAAACATCGAGGGTGTGGGAAGATCTTTTTCCGATTTTCGTTTGCGAATTATTTACATTTAACGGGCCAATTTTCGTTTTGAACGGTCTCCCTCTATCTCCGAAAGTCTTGTGTTTAGAAATTTGAAAAAAATCTGGATTGTAGTCCATATAGTGAACCTACAAGGAAAACTATAACGGTTACGTAGGCTCTACTAGTTACCGAGTAATAGCAGACGAACTTATGAAGTAAAACTTTGACGAAAACGTACAAATGTCATAGAATATGGCATTGTACTCATCTTCAAGCAAGAAATACGTAGCCAATACGGTACCCTGCATTATGCGTGGCCCGACACGTACTTGCCCAGTTTTTTTATATTAATATAGATTTTTTAAATATGGACGAAAAAGAAGAAGAAGACGTCTTTGGAAAACTCTACGAAAAATGAAAACAAATGTGGATAAAATAAAAATAGCAATAGAATCATATTAACCAAGATGGATGCGTTATCTTTACAGAAAGACGTCTTGTGAACAATAAAGAATATCACTTTTGTAAATAAACACAGAGTAATCGTAATCTGTTACTCGAGACCTTTTACAAATAATAATATCATTATGTATAATTACGTCTATTGAAGGTATTTCCTTTCTTCATTGCATGTTGGTTTTATAAAACTACTAGCGAAACCCGCGCAACTTCGTTTGCGTGTATCCCGCTTTCCCGTGGGAATTTTGGAATGTATTATACTTAAAAACCTTCCTCTTGAATCACTCTATCTATTTAAAAAAACCGCATCATAATCCGTTGCGTTGTTTCAAAGATTTAAGCATACAAAGGGACATAGGGACAGAGAAAGCGACTTTGTTTTATACTATGTAGTGATGTACATTTCAAAGTGCCAAATCGGTGATTTACCTATTACAATTTATCGTATAACGGAATAAATATTATGATAAAAATTAAAGGTTAACTAATCTAACATTTAAATATTAACAGAGAAGATCTATTTATATATTTATCGTTCGTCTAGAAATGTCGTTAAAATGGAGAATGCACTGTGGGCCACGAACTAAGTTCTACACCAAAAGCCATGAAATCATACGAGCCGCTAAGTTGCCGATACTTCGTGGATTTTAAGCAATGTTCAGCATTGTGTTCTGGTTCTTTACCGAATGACCCCCTTCTTTTCATAGGTACCGAGTTTTACACTTATAAGAAAATATGTGACTTTCGATGTCACAATGCATATACAAAATAAGTTACATGAAAATACAGTTTTTTTTTTCTTATTTATAGGTACTCATCGAAAAGGTAAATAAAGTTCATGGTACGCTTTCAACTGGTTATAGGGAGTCCTAGAGATATAGAAGCGTGACGATACACAGGTGTGTGTTTGGTCGTACTTTTGTTAAACAAGATATAATTTTACAATGACGAATGATAACAATATGTATAATTCCACGGGGGAAATAGTTGCCCCCGTAAGAAGACGAGCTAAGTCCCCCGACCTCGCTGCTCTGGTAGAGCTTATGGTCTCTCCACCACGGTGGTCGCACCACGGACTGTGCCAACCGCCAGCCAAATGACGGCGCCGCGCCAGCCGCCAAGAAAGCGTCTGCCGTCGGCACCTATCGTTCAATTTTGTTACGAGGTTTTAATTTCACCGCAACCTGTAAACATCAACAACACCAAAGATTCTGCCAATGCATTATCCACTACAAGGAAAGTGTAAATAGGGAAGAAAGGGGATAGGAAAGGAGCTGGGTTTCCGGATCTCTTACTTACCAAACAAAACGCATTGCTGCTTCACGCCAATATTCTCTGAGAGGGTGGTACTTCTACCGCCTTTAAACAAAATATTGACGATAATTTTCTTTTCAACTCAGATTGAGAAATGGTGATTGAGCTGAACTCGGATTCTGTCTATTCCCTCAAAGATTACAGCCATAACACACCGTATAATTTAGTCATGAGCTTAAGATAAAAGTGTAACTTTGTCAATAGATATTTGACGCAGATATTTCGCCATCGACCATATTTCTAATTGTGGTGTTAATATTTGCACCATAATTAGACATATGCCGAACTATTTATAAATTTTCGTGAGTAATGTTGATTTTAGTTTAAATAAATCTGTGGCACCGCTGTATCGTTGCAGGCTTATTCTAAAAATAAGCGTTAGTTAAACCGAAGAATCTAGAGTAGCCAAAGTCTTATGTTGACCGTTACTTCATATCCCATCCTAAACACCTGATGATATTTTGTGATCTACATATTTATTTTAGGGCGTATAAATTATATGAAAACTGAAATTCATTATTAAATTGATATTCAATTAAAATTTGTCACAAGCAAACCCACAGAAAAAAGATATTAACTATAGAAGTACTTGTGCCGTGTTTAATTATAAACATAAACAATCTTTTCTGCGTTTCAAACTACTTTTGAACATTAGACACAACTAATTGCAAACGTTTGAAAATCTTCAAGATATACTTTACAATATATTTTATTTGCATGGCTCCATCCAATCCTACTATCCTACTTCCTATCCTATCCTTCCTACTAATATTATAAAGGCGAAAGTATATTAGGATGTATGTATGGATGTTTGTGTCTCTTTCACGCAAAAGAATCGATTTTAATGAAATTTGGTACACGGGCTATAACCTGGAATAACACATAGGGTACTTTTTATTCCGAAATTCCCACGGGAACGGGAATAATAGGACTGGTGTGTTTAAATAAATTCTATACTAATTTATAAAGAGTATTTCTGTTTGTAACGAATAAACTCATAAACTACTGGACTGATTTCAAAAATTATTTCACCGTTAGGAAGGTACATTACTCCTCCATTACCTCCGGGTAACATAGGTTATACCATATATATATATATATATATATATATATATATATATATATATATATTAAATTAGGGATCCTTTCAAATGTCCTGGGGCCCGATTCTACAAAATAAATAAATATATAGGGTCAATTCATACAGATTGAGCTAGCCCCAAAGTTAAACATTATGTTATTGTTTAAGTCCATCACAAATGTCAAAAACTATTCCACTGATATACTATCGACATTCTATTGAGACACGACTGATCCTTATGAAGCTGGGACGGGGCACTAGCAATTTATAGATACGTTTCGAAAAACGTCAGCGGTACCGGGGCCTTAAACAAAATGAAAATGTGCGAGTAAGATTGGAATTTTCATTACTAGAATAGACCCTCAAGTCACATGTGGCTGTGTGTAGTATGAACAGATTATTTGTTCAAATTGTAATCTTAAATAGATAGATAGGTCTATCAGACATATGTAATGAACCTAACTTCTCGATTGTGTGCATGAAATATAATAAAAATATTCACTTATAACATTATTTATACCCATACGCTGATCAATTGAGGCAGGCGTGAGTCTGTCGCCAACCAATTGAATATAAATTACCTAAATTACAATGGACCTTACTCTATTCAATTCCTCATATTATGTCCTTGGGGTATGATTTGAATTTTTGATGCGAATCCATTTTTATCACTTAACAGCCGTAATTGGCGCAATAATTAGCGGATTAAAGAAAACACTTTATCACGACAAACCATGTTTGCACATACGTAATAGGAAAAGAAAACGGTTTTGCATGTTGTAATAAGTACTCTTTGAGAGTTTAGCTGTGACCATGTCTCCGCGTGGATTGATAGAGGCCCTATGTACCCTTAATTTCATAATCATTCTGAACAAGTCTTCCCTCTAAAAGCAATCGTTGATCATAGGGCTCATACATGTCGTGTTTATGTGTATGAGCCCCCAGAAGATCACTTCGTTGTTCGTCTTTTTGTCTGTCACACATTTTTTTTCTCAGATTCTCGTGGAGCGGTTAAGATGAAGCATAGCAATTTATGTCTTAATTATATATCGTACGTTTTAATATCCATTGGTTAATAACTTATAAGACATAGAGTTTTTATAGGTATTTCTCTTCGAACACATATAAAAAGTATCGCTGGCATATTTTCTTCATGAATGAAATGTGTTTGTCGCCAGCCCCTGTTAACTTATTGGCTTTAATTGAGAGAATACGGCAACTACCCCGATGGGTCAATTGGTTATGTGTTTCGTTTGCGGATTCTGTCCACGCTCAGGACAAAACATTTATGCAATGAACATTTATGTCATTTTCTATTTCTCATGCCTTCATGCAAATAAATACTAAAAAATAAGGAAGTATTCGTACCATCCGTTATCACATAGATGGTGCTTTCTTATGTACAATTTATAAAAATAAATCTTCTTGATAATCCAAGTCTGTTTTCCAAATAAAGATGTTTGTTAAAATATCCTTACGTAAAACTGTAACCTCTTTTACGCAAAAACGGCGAGAGCAGTGATTGCGGGTCACCTAAAGAAACCTATAAATTTCGAAAACTAATAATGCTAGCTTAATAAAATAAACAGTGTTTAAGAGACAATTGATTTAATACCCCTTAAATGAAAGTAGTAAAATTTTATAAGTCACAGACATTTTATTTATTAAAATTACATAAAGGAAAAAAAGTTTTTTTTAAACAGTTTTACATTCAACAGTTGTTGATCTCGCCTTAAAACAAAAATAGGAAACATGACATTTTTGTATGAGTCGAGTGTATTTGCTTGAACGGGATTAAGGGAATAAATATAATCGTACTAAATCATTAGAGCAATGTAAAAATACCTTTTACTATTCAAAATTGAGAATTGGATTTAATAATTTTTTTAGTACCTACCTACAGTCAACAACAAAGTAGATTAAGTACAATGTCATTTCTATAAATCCGAAAAAAACAGCTGTCTTCTATTAGCAATAACAACACTGAATTTGTAGTGGTAACTAAATTTTAATGTAAGTATTTTTGTTGCTGACCGTTCAAACAAAAAAAAAACAGAAAATATAATTTTGTGTCTTTTTTGTGCTCTAGCACAGCGGGTAATCTGCTCAAATCGGAGCAGCCCGTCTGGGGAAGCACTCCATCTTACAGAAGATCGTAACCAAATGGCACGGTGACTGTTACCATCAGGTGGACCGTATTCTTGTTTGCCATCTTAGTGGTATAAAATAATATATTTTTTTATTACTATAATAATAAATATTAAATGGCAATCACGACACACAATCACAAAATAGCTTTCAGTGCCTTACAGTCCGTATTTTAAACAGATCACTGAATTATGGGAAGAACCTACAATTTACTTTCCTAACACGTCATTTACTTATTACATTTGTGTTAACATACATTACGTATCTTACAATTTATTATCTCTTACAATTGTTTATCTTTAGCATTAATATCTTTTTTTAAGAGCAATTGAACAGTTGTACAAATAAATGAAGAGGTATAGGAATGAAAATTAAAACAAAGATTTTGATACCAATAATGTACAAGCATGTCCTTTAAGGTACACGCCCGGCGGACCGCACGCCGCAGACTACAGCTGCAGACAAGCGACTCCTACTAGTTTCTATGTAGGTATCTCTATTGAAAGTGCAGCCGACCGCAGAGTCATAGAAACAAGTATGTCAGCAAGTCGCTTGCAGTCCGCAGCTGCAGTCTGCGGCGTACGATCTGTCTTGAAATTGTACCTTTATTCTCACATAACACGTTATGTTCAATAAAAACTCCCAAAACCTGTCATGCAGTGTTTAGAAGAATTGAATCGTAATCCTCACCCTGCACACAAATATCTTGTCGGTTCTGCAGAACATATTACCATTTGAAATGGACTGTAACTGGCCCTATGGCTAATGAACAGGCTATACTCGTAAAAAAACCGTTTGATTCTCATCTCAATCTCAAGCGCAGTCCCACTCATACAAAATAGAAATTGAGCGAGACAGTGCGTGAGTTTGTAACTGTTTTTGATACGACGATATGGAATGGCAGGTCAGTCCGAACCGAATAATTAAAAAAAAATGTTGCTATGTCTGATATGACAAATACACCTAAATAAAGAAAGACTAGGATTTTGGCGCCAACTAGGATGGTGTCAAATTCAGCTCCTGAAAAAAAACTTTTCAGTGTATTTCAAGATTTGATTCATAGTATAGCACAGTGATGATCAGGAACTATTAAAAGTTCATTATCGTGCCGATTCCAAATTTGAGGGATACACATATTTTGAGTATAATATTTTTTATTTTATTTTATATAAAATAATACACGCTTATCGGTCGTCTACAAGAAACATGCTAGAATATTGAATAAAATATAAATTATCCCTATCTTTGCATAACATAAAATTATATCCTGCAATTGAAAGCGAAAGAGGCGTCAAAATTCCCTAGCATAAGTTTACAACCCAACACGACATCATGACGACGGCAAATTTTTGGGTTTTTATAACACTAAGTTCATAAATGTATGAGATTACATGTGTGAGAGTAAACCTATATAGCCGATTGCTACATTAGTAAATAAACAACGACTAGTCTGAAACTTCAGGCGTGTTGCTCAAACCGCTCCCAGCCTCCGTGGGATGCACACGTTCCCTCTCAAAACTGTGATATAATTTTTACAAAATGGGTGTCAAGAAAAAAGAAAAGTAAGTACTGTGCTGCTAAGCGATATTCTCAATGTATCCACTAAACTTTTTATAGCACTTGCGAAGTTTTTGATAGCTTATCAAATATTGCGAAATACTTTATTTATTTTTCGACATAACTTCAACTTTTTAAACTATAGTTATTTAAAATAAATAAAGTGACTAATTATATTTTATTAATATACCTCATTGATTTTATGCAAGTATAAAAAATAATCTGATTAATAAAAATTGCGAAATCAGAAAAATTTTTACTTATTTAACCAAAAAAACACAAATATTATTTAGTATGTAACAAGTATTCATAAATAATATGCCTGATATTTTATATATTTATTGTGATTTACGTGTGTACTATTTATCTCATAAGACCTTACAGTACAAATATTATTCAGAAATTTTATAAAACAGCGGATGTAGTTCACTGTGAAAACAATAGATAGTTAGTTGAAGGGGGCTTGTAATATACTTTTATTAATTATCATAATGTTTAATTCAATACAACTAATTTCTATACTTGTGATCTTGACATGTGTAAGATTACAATTATATTATTATTTTGAAAAGTACATCTTTCACGATCACACTATTACAATGTGTGTCCGTGAAAACTGCATCATTAAGCAAATTGTTATCCCTCTTTCCTGTGGAAACAAAATATTTATATTTTATAAAATAAGACATTTATACTTAATCGTAAGATATATTCTATATTACATTGCAATTATAGGGTTACCTATTAGTATCGCGGTTGTGGAATAGAGACCGAAATTTAAAAATAATTGTTATTGATTAGGTTTTTTCTGAGTCATAATTATCAATAATAGCAACGAGGTTTCACCAGAAAATTAATAGACCTGTTTCACAAAAATCAGCGAATACTTAATTAAATCAAAAGTGTTGAGTCATTTTCGCCCTTCATTAAATTTCTCCAAGAATGACAGTGTCAAAACAGGTTTCAGTTAAACTTTGGCTAAATCCACACCAGACGATCCAAGTTCCATGGACCACGGATCGCACTGGCTATTGTATGAGCTTGGATCGCGCGAGGCAAGTCCACATCAAACGCTCCATTGGATCGAGATCCTGTCACGCTCATTTCGATCGCGTGGGATCATCTGGTGTGGATCCGGCTATTCACTTGCCCTGATCCAATCATTATTAAACAACGAACCTCTTTAACTAAAACTTATTTCGTCACTGTCATTTTTGATCAGGATTTTAATTAGTGCATGAGTGACAGAAAAAGATTTTAATTGAGCCTTGACCGATCTTGATTAAAAGTGGAGGAGCCCAAGAGGGGATTTTTGTAGTTACTTGAGCGCGTCAGACTAAGATATGGGGGATATCTGGTGCACTGTTTAGTATTAACACCATGTTTTCAACTCTTCAAATAGGGTTCTCGTAGGGCAGAATAGAGTTGAAAAAAACTTGAAATACTCAAGTGCGTCAGATTAAGGGCTCATACACACATACACGATACGATGTCGCATCGTGCTATGGCGCGGAATCGGCGCTTTTAGGACTCATACACTTAAAGACGAATCTTTAGCCGATTCCTCGTTGTCTGACGCGCTCGAGTCACTACAAAAATCCTCTCTTGGGCTCATCTCCTATTATTAATGGTTACTGTCCGAACAGAACATTTTTCACTATTTGGTACCGTGTCGTCACTTCCACGCCAATACTATTCTCACATCTTCTTTTAAACAATCCATAAATTTTATTTAAGTTTTTTACGAGCTCACATTTTCTAATTATTCTCACAGGAAACCAGTTGAAGAAAGAGAGCCAATGGTATCATACTTTCAAATAGTAAGTTCAATTGAAACGAACCCTTTTATCCTTATATTATTGAACTAAAACATAAATGGAAGTATACAGTGTTCTATTTTGAGAGATTTGCAAAAATAATTTGTCCTAATTATGTTCGTAAAATCTCCCATTCATGATATTGTGCAATAATAACTCAACTGAAGTATTAGTTATTTTTTTAATCATACGTTTATTGGAGGTAACTTATTTATACAACTGTTTTTAAACACTGTGATTGAAAAGTAAAGTACCAAGAGATATTTGTGTGACGATTACACAAATATCTCTTGGTACTTTACAATTTCTACCCATAGTACAAGCTTAGTTGCTTAGTTTGGGACAAGATGGCGTTGTGTGTGTAATTACACAAACGGCTATAAAATTAACAAACAATTTTTTATTATACTGCAAATTAAATAGGTAAGTAATAATATTTCCTCATTTCTATATTTTTGTTCCATGGGATACCAATAGTCTAGTTAAAAAAGTGTTGTTACTATAAAGAGATCTGACAAGGAAGCATGGTCCGTGTCGCCGCAAGCTCATCAGATTTTTGTATGAAAATTTTACCACGACACACATTTTAAGTAACTTATGACTGAAGTCAGGCTGTTAGGATTGATCTATAAACTATAATTAAAACTATAACTCTACAATAAACAGTTATATGGAAATATTTTATTCCTTTTTTGATTGATGACAAATATTGGATGTTCATTTTAGAGATATATTTTTTCTGCTTTTATAACAGTTTCGTTATGCAACCTGCATTGAAATTATGGCCACGCTGTTGGGGATACTGTTCGGACTCTTAAGCGGAGGTGGTGTATGTTACAACTTGGTACAGTTTGGGGAGCTCAGCACAGCATTCGTCGAAAGAACAAAATATCATGAAAAGAAGTCCAGCTATATGCCTCTGACACAGCTTTTTGGAGGCGGCAGAATATTGTGAGTACAAAAACATTTAATTGTCCAATACCTATTCACCATCAAGCACGAGTAATGAGCATCATTCATACTAATTATTGTAAAGTTGAAGAGTTTGATTTTTGTTGAACGCGATCAGGTTCAAATTGAAAAGTTAGTTTACCTAATTTTGGATAGCGCATCAGCGATGAAGATTATAGACTATTAATAGATAACATCACGTCACAGTAACAAGTTTTTTCACGTAACTCTAAACTTATTTTAGTGAAATTTCATCTAATGGGCACTAAAAATAATCAAAACCTTCTCTCTAATTTTCTTCTCATTAATTTTTGTTAGAATATTTTGAAAACTACACGTATTAGTCCGTCGGGTAAGAGGCTAAATTCGCAAAACTTGATGTAGTTCTGCATTTTTGGTATTTTGTATCATAAGTGGTGGGTAAGGTAGTGCGAAATCAAAGTAACTTCGAAAAACCACTGGAACTGAGATCGTCGAAATTTTAAGACCTATTTCACTGTTAGCTCTCCAGGGCCAAAACTTTGCATTTTTTGCGAACGATGTTTTCTACACACATAAACCGTATTAAATGCATTTTGCTGTTCATAATATGTACATATTACGATAACATTTTAATGATCATAATGTCCATGGGAATTGGGACATCTGGTTTAAGATTTTTATTTCTCAAAAGAACACATATAAATTCACTTACATGAGAAAATTCATCTTGTACATATGTTTAGTGTTGATTTAATCAGCGTACCGAACTTATAGTTTAGAACACTGCTCTGTTAATAATCGCTTATCATTTAACTTAAGTAATTTAGTTTTAACTTTAAACACAAATGCAGCTCAGCAAATATTTCGACATAAATGTTATGTATAACTTTTTAGCTAAATACGATCTGTATACTGCTACAGTGCCTACCCTTGCATTTATGTCAACTAATTATTTACGAATTACAACATACTCCTTCATCGTAAGCAAAAACCCCTTTTATGAAAATCAACTTGTGCGTGTTCTCGTTCTTGTAAATAGAACAAATTAAAGTTTCGGCGATATTTTTTATATGAATTCGCATGTCGGGAATGCGGATAGTCCTGGCTGATGATCTTAATTTGAAACCTTGAAATCTTAGTCACGCGAGTCACAATTTAATCACTTAAACAAAGACAAAAAGTCCGTGATGTTAAAATATATGTAGTTGTGTAGGGGGTTTAGCTGTAAGACATCAAGTAATAAAACAGCTGCACACTAACCTTTTGTTTTAGACAAAATGCCTCTCACGAAGAGAATATGGATGCTTTAGTGGAGGACGGAAAAGCAATGGCTGCTGGAATGTTCGTCAGTATAGCTATCTCGCTGTTATTCTGCATGCTGTCTACTGCGCTTGTCAGCTGGAGTGCACTCCGGCAGGTATGCACAATGCACAATTTCAAGTTTGCCACTACAAAGACAAGAACCTTGCTTCGCAGAAGTTGAATAAGAAAGGATTTACTGGAATTTTCTTTAAAAATTATATTTACACTGTACAGTATCATTACAAAGTTTCATTCCAATAGAGTTTTCTCTCCTGGATTGGTACCTCTTACATTTGTTGCCTCTACTATATTTTAAAATGTGAATTTAGAAATCTGGACTAAAAACTTCAACTTCAACCCCTAAGATGTCCGTATAAGGGACTCTGTCATATACTACATCCGACTAACATTATAAAGGCGAAAGTTTGGGAAAATGTTTGTTACTTCTTCACGCTCAAATTGCTGGGCCAATTTTTATGGTATATTTTTTTACAGTAACATTTGGTCAAAAGTCTGATAGTCAAATAAAGTAATGGCGCTGCTGTGCATAAATACAGACAAGCAAAGTTTCGCGGGTTTCGCTAGTAATCATATGTTTTAGACAATCGGGTGGCTGAGTTAGCTCGGTAGTGAGTGAATATTCATCTCTAGAGATTGGCCGCTCTTTGATTCTAGAGATTCTCCAGTGAATCAGTGCGCTACAGTGAATGTAAATTAAATTGTAAATGAAAAATCTAAATAAAATGAAACAATAATGTTACTAAAACGTTAAATCATTACAATTCCGTCTAACTACTTAAATTTGATTTATTTTATTATCCTAATAAAAAGTATGAACACAATATCAACGATAAACAAAAGCAATTGTCTCAATTGAAGACCTTGCTTCCTATTGACGATGGCTTCGCGCACCTAACAAAAACATGATGTTATTTTAATTAACTGCAAGTAGTATTTTAATAAGCAGCAATTGATTTGAAACAAATTCGCTGATTGTGATTCGAAACTCATATATTACTCATATTATTGCAACAAGCCACTCTTTTCTAGTTTAATAGATGCAATTTATTGGCGGTTAAGTGCGTGATAAGCGGTTGCATACTACACTAGCCGCGGTTAGCCGCTTGCACTGTTTAGTAGCTGGTACGTAAAAGGGCAGTGCGATCCAAAAACCGCTTCATTGAAATTGTTTTTTCAGATAACTAGAATACGAATGCTTTTCCTAAAGTCGGTATTTAGGCAAGACATGGAATGGTTTGATACCGATACAGGTTTCAATTTGGCCTCAAAAATGACTGAGTGAGTATTATGTTTGATTTCAGAAAATTACAATTAATTAAATAACACTATACTTTGAAAACAATTTATTTTATAACTAAATAAATATAAATAAAATAAATATGTATATAGGGACAAATCACACAGATTAAGCTAGCCCCAAAGTTCGAAACTTGTATTATGATGAGATACTAACTCAACGATACTATATTTTATAACAAATACATATATAGATAAACATCCAAGACCCGAGGCCAATCAGAAAAAGTTCGTTTTTCATCTTGACCCGACCGGGATTCGAACACGGGACCTCCTATGTGGCGGTCTAGATAGCGTAGTAACCATTACGCCACGGAGGTCGTCAACTATATTGTAACTATTATTCACATCCATATATTATGAATCAACCGATCTCATAAAATACTAATAGTGCATAGGTACTTTTGAATTTTCTTTGGTACACAAGATTGGTAAGGAAACAATTAGGCAGGCAGAGAATCAATAACAAATGTTTTTATGCTCAAGCATTATTATGGAAGTTTCATATTAGATAACATTTAACGTAGTATTTAGCAATTTTGAATCATAATCCACCTCCCTGAAAACTTATTTCCTTTGTTGGCTGTAGTAAATTCCAACTTATTTCTTTATTAAATCACACTATATTATCATCATTGTTATACATTGACTTATAAGTAGCTCTTTTAAATTTCTCGCATATTTTTTTGACAGAAACATGATGAAACTGAAAGAAGGCATGGGTGAAAAGTTGGCAGTGGTTTCCAACCTTGTGGGTACGTCCATCATCTGCCTGTGCACCGCCTTTCCTCTGGGATGGGAGTTGACGCTCGCCTGCATCACCGTCATGCCATTCTCGATCATAGCTTCAATTATTTTATCTAATGTAAGTATGAATGTTTCAATACCCCAGAAAGGTATTGAAAAAGTCTTTAAAAAAAACTAATTATACATTCTTTATCATTCGTAAGGAGAATTACTTAAAATGCGAATCTGATTCTCGTGAAATTTTCGACAAAAAAACCACTTGACTAGGGAGATAGGAAAAAGACATAACAGGCGAGTAAAATTTGCGTAAGCTGAACAATATTAATAAACTCGTTGTGTTTTTTTTTCCACATATTTTATTAAGTAAATTATTAAATATGTATTCATACCGTAATGTAAAATATCCGCGGTCTTATATTTTTTAGGAATCGTACGGTTTCGTCTACAACACTAGGTACCTAACTCTATAACACTAGGTACCTAACTAAAATACGTACCTATCCAAAAATACATTTCTTACACTAAACGTAATTTAATAAATCTAGATAGTTTCAACAATGACAATAATTTTATAGATATGATATCACAATTGTACATAATCACAGTTTGCTTAGATTAAACTAATAAGATGTTTGATATCTAAGTTTAAACATTAAGAGCTCAGACTTTATTATGGATTATGATTTTATCATATTATAAAATTCAATAAACTCATCACTTTGATTAATGGTGTTTTCCACAAGTTATTTAACTATATTGTGTGGGCTTTTCCGAAAAACTATGACCTAAGACTTTCAAGAAGCGAGTTCAAGTCTATTACAAAGGGCGGTAACGGCTCAGTGATTCCCCCAGTGTCCTGCTCCATGGACATTGGTGATCACTCGTTCAGGTAACCTTTTACATTGCCTGTGCACCACGAGCAATAGCTCCTTGCCTAAGCATCTTCTCTGGTGTTTCATCTCAAGGGTCGCTGCCGTCGCTGGCACCTACATGAATTTTCCTGTGGGGGTCAATATTTACCATTGATAACACTCCATGCTGTAAAAAAGATTAACAACCTAGCGAGCCCGATGCAGTTGTAAGGGCACCTCTATTGATTGCGCAACAATTAATTGTCACTATTGTCAAAAACGACCGGTGGCGCCACTATGATGTTCAAGTAAATTATGGCCGTAAATCTGACCCAACAGTCTTGGATGAGTTAGGTATACTAAACTATTAACTGCCTCAACTAATGAATTATATAATAATGATGAAATGATAATACTAATGAAGAATGTCCGCTAATACGGTATACCTATATTCCCACGTGGACTGCGGTCAGCGTTAGTTTATCACCTATTTAGTTTAGCTCCTTTTTAACACAAAATTAAACTAAGTGTTAATAATGCTATTCAAATAGTTCTAAGGTACTGATAACTTTTGCAGAGGTATGGAATGGATAATGGGATACATGACGACTGAGTTGTGCAGGTTTCTTTTGTTTTTAATAAAATCTAAAAAGTATTTTTTTCTTTTTAGTATCAAACTAGTTCTACGATAAGAGAGATGGAATCGTACAGCCAGGCAGGAAAACAAGCTGAAGAAGTTCTAAAATCTGTACGAACTGTCGTAGCTTTTGCTGGAGAAAGCAAGGAAATAGACAGGTAAGGAATATATTAAGTAATCACAATAATGTAATAATAAGGCAAAGAGTTAATGAGGAAAACAATACGATATTAGAAATACCTGTTTTTTATATATTTGGTCCAAGAGGAAATGGTGCTATTATTGAGTGAATACTTAATTAATATTGTTGCCATGAGTCATGATTTACAATACAATACAAAACTCTTTATTGCCATTAAAAATATAAACATACAAAGTAAAAAATTACAATATTAATGTACAAAAGGCGGTCTTATCGCAAAAGCAATATCTTAGAGAACCTATTATAGGTGGAAACTAAGGATTATAGACGGGGTATGTGGCGAGAATATAAAACAACATATTCTAATAATACATATATATATATATATAAATATACTTTATTGCACATAAATTAACTGTACTAATAGTAGTGTACAAAGGTGAGCTTATCTCTTTAAGAGAGCCAACTTCATTTCTAGCCAACCCTAACTGGACTAATAACTGTTGTACAAGGGCGGTTTACAATAACAATATGAGCCAAGGGTCATTACAAATAATTAAATTAATCATTTTAACAAAATAAACAAATATACATACATAGATAATTAACTAATAAATAACTAAAAGGTGGTTAAACGGACTACAATATACGCTATCAATTAGTCACATGCTAGAAGGGAATAGCTTTTCATCATTTTTTTTTCAACTAAAATACTCTGAGCTTGCCGCACAGCTAGGGATAGAAAGTTCCATAGATGGACTGCTTGGACTGTGAAAGAGTCTGAGTAAAATCGAGTGGAGTGCATAGGAGTTTTAAGGCGGAGTGTTAGGGTACTACGTAGGGAAAGTCCTTCGTGGAACGTGAAGCGTTCTATAATATAAGTGAGTGTTGGGATTAAAAAGGATAGAATATAAAAGAGAGACAATATGTAGGTTGAAGCGATAGCGAATCAGAAGACAACGAAGCTGAGAGCGCAATTTTGAAACGTGGTCGTATTTACGAAGGCCAAAAATAAAACGAATAGCAAGATTTTGGAGGCGCCCGAGTTTGTTCAGGAAAGAAGAGTCAACGTAGTCTAAAATAGGAAGAAGTAAGGATTGAGCCAGCAATTTCGGTGGTTGGTAAAAAATTACGAAGCTGCTGAAGAGAACCAGAATCTACCAACAGCTTCCTGTTAACTTCTACTCTATATGGCACCCAGGACAGAGTTTTATCTAAATAAATTCCGTCATTTTTAACTTTATCAGTCTGCTCGACGTTAACTCCTTCAAATACGATAGGAAAAAGATTAATGGAATTAATTTTTGAAATGAATCGATGACTGTCGATAATAATAGCCTGAGTTTTGCCGGGATTAACAGGAGGGACTAACCTTTTTCGTAAAACAGCCATATTCTGGAACACAGGCTTAATGTTCTGAGCTCTTCAAATCATACCTTACCTACTGCATTAGCTCCAAAATACATGAATTGATTCAGAAAATTTGGGTGAATTTGTCCGCGTCAATTTCATGATTGAGGCCCGGCTGTGAAAAATTTAACTTTCAAATGGTTACCTCTTAGGAATGATCGCGTCACAGTATTACAATATTCTAAAACTGTGGTCGCGTTATGGAAAAAATTAAAGCAATCAAGTTGTTCGTAAAGATAAGAACCATAAAGATTTATTCTTACTAAAAGACTAAATGCTAGCATCACATACACATAGACGTCTTTGTCACGTTACAATTATTTCATTTCGTGATAGTCACAATATTCAATCTTAAACGGTTATACTCAAGACGTTAATTACTCTTAATGAATGATATCTTTGTTGGCGACGATTTAAATTATTTAACAACATTTGTTACGTCACACTCACGAGATTACTTTGTGATGAGAATAGGCGGAGAGTCCCACAAACACAACACGCGACATCCGACTTTGGTTATCGTCATACAAAAGAGAATGGCGTCATTCGCCTACTAAATTATACGTGATAAAAATCTCCTATTTTTAAGCTAATTCAAGTATTTTGCGTTTTGCGTGAAAACAAACATCCATCCACAAAAATTTTGAAAAAATATGTATATTTTTAACAAATGATTTATTTCATTAGACACTTGCAAATCCCGCGCAACTTCGTTGGCGTGTATCCCAGTTTCCCGTGAGAATTTTGGAATGTATTACACTTAAAAACCTTCCACTTGAATCACTCTATCTATAAAAAAAACACATCAAAATTCGTTGCGTAGTTTTAAAGATTTAAGCATACATAGGAACACACAGACAGACAGCAAAAGCGACTTCATTTTATACTATGTAAAGATACATTTATGTTACAAATATTTTCTCCTTATACCAAGACTTGATTGAGTATTTCTGTGTTTTTGCAGCAATTATGGATTAGTTACATAATGTTGATATTTCTGGTTCTTCAGTCAACTGATCCTACACAAAACTTTATTGAATAGATGAATTAAAAAAATATATATTATTTCTAGATATTGTGTATGTAATGTGTCTTGAAGTAGAAGTTACGCGATTCTAAAACATTTTACTATTGTTCATAAAATCCACCTTATTCAGTTTGGATTGTATCACCATAAATATTTTTTATCGCATAACTAAATCGGGGCGCATAATCTGAATTTGCAAGCTCCTCTGAATTCAGTGCTCTTGTAATTAATGCTTCGAGAGAATAATAAATCATTGAATCAAAAGTCTGTCGACTTTTTACGGAATACGGTGGTTCAATTACCTATAAAAAATATTTTTCACCTCACAAGCTCGGAAAGAATCTGTTTGTCATTCGAAATCTGAGCGCAAAAGTGCATTTTGTGCCCTAGCGTGGAAAGTATTTTTAAAATTCGAACCTTTCTATTCTTTAATTTTTTATACCGCCAGTCCTCTGAAAATGCATTAATACTTATTTCATGCCTGTGCGCCAACCTTATTTTTAGAATAATCGAACTGGCCAGCACGACACCGCATGAAAAAAATAAACACTTATTTAATAAATTATTTGCGTTTTTTCTTGCACCTAGGATTTTCCTCGCTGTAGTGAGGTGAAAAATTTTGTGTTTCGCTCGGCAGCAAAGTTATTCTGCGTCTATTTCACAGGGTTTCACAGCGTACCTGTGAAACCCTTGCTACGCTCAGGTTTCAATTTAAGTACTCGCGCCAAAAAACAACTTTGCAGCCTTGCATAACAAATAACTATTCCTGATTGATCCTGATGAATGTATCGAAATTCTTGTATAAAATTTCGATAGGGGAAGTTTTTAATGTAAATAAAAGAAAAGATGAAAGTTTCTGAAATTTCCAAAGAATAGGAGCAAGTAGGTGAAAAGCACAGTCGCTGCCATGATAATTACACCACAGGCCCGTATGCCTTCTTCGTTTACTGAAAAAAGGATTATATAGCCTGAAAAAAAGAATTATATAGTCCGTATAGCAGGGACGGGGCGCTAGTATTCATTATATGATTAATATTATTAGGTACTGCCATCTACTGGAGCCAGCTGAGAAGCACGGTCGCCGGCGTGGACTGTACACCGGATTGGGCACCGGCTTCAACTGGGTGCTCACTTATTCGTTGAACGCCATCGGTCTCACCTACGGGACTCGACTTGTGGTCAATGACTTTGATACGCCAACCGAACACAAAAAATACGTAGTGGGCATCGTGTTCAGTGTGAGTATATTCATGTTTACGCCCTATGAGATTGCAGGCATGTTTTATATTCTTAATAAATTTATAGAAATAATTTGTAATATTAAAGATAAACTCGCTGAATTACTTATTACCATTTTTTATATTATGGCTGTCACTGTCAAACTAAGGAAGAAGAAAAGAGATAGGTTGAGACTTGATGTAGAAATAAAATTAAAATGCTCTCAGAAACTGATTGCATATCAATAAATTAAATTAAATTAATGCCCTCACTAATCTTGCGTCCACATTATAAAAAACATTAAGATAAGGAATTTTGACGATTCCTCTTAGTAATTAAGACAACAAAGAAAAATCTTTCCTCAGTTGTTTTTTTTATGACATGAAAGACAAACGAGTAACTGCAATACCTCATAAAAAGTGGCCACCGCTGATACGTTGGAAAATTAAAATATATAATAGGTATATTGGTAGGGTTACTCATATCAAATAGTTTTAATCAAATAAGATATCTAATTAGTGGCCAGGCCAGCATTAATATGAATGCTAGGTAAGGTTGGGATTAAAAAAGTCTATTCATAACGTATTATTCTCAAATTTCAGATACTCTTCAGCGTATACATGGCGACTCAATCCATAACATTCTGCGTGCCCCATATGGAGGTGTTTGCGGCGGCTCGTGGTGCTGCCGCGAGTGTCTTCCAGCTGTTAGAGCGAGTACCCAAAATTAACTCCCTCTCCACGGGGGGCCTCTCTCCTAGGAGGGTGATAGGAGACATCACTATTGAAGAAGTTCACTTTAGCTACCCAGCCAGGCCTGACGTTAAGGTAAATTGGCAGAGTATTCCTAATCTACATCACCGGTTTATTATTAAAAAGATGATAAACCAAAGATTAACTAAGATTTTGTTAATCTTTGGTTTTGTCACTATAATTCTTGAGGAGAATGAAATGTATTGCAAGAATGACAAGATGTATTGTGTACAATTTATTTCTTTATTATTTACTAACGAAACCCATGCAACTTTGCTTAGATGTATCCTACTTTCCCGTAGAAATTTTAGAAAATACTTTCTTATCGGGTCGGGTGCGGGTACGCTATTTAAAGAACACAAGCTCCAAGTTTTAGGTCTCTACAATACATTCAGGACAATTTTTTTTTTAAGATAAGCGTTTTATAAGATAAAGGTTATGTATAATAAGCCCCCAAATTTTTTTCTTGTTTTGTTTGACCACTTTTTCATATAGAACTAGTTGTACCCGCGGCTTCGCCCGCGTGGATACTGCCTTTCCCGTGGGAATTCTATAAATTGCCGTCTTTATCTTTGTCAACATTAAAGGGAACCTCTATACAAAATTCCAACTTTTTAGGTTGAGCGCCTGCGTTAATACACTTACAGTCCTATTACTCCCTTTCCCGTGGGAATTCTAAAAATTTCCGTCTTTATCCTTGTCAACATCATAAAGGGAACCCATAAACAAAATTCCAGCTTTCTAGGTTGAGCGCCTGCGATAATACTCTTACAGTCCTATTTACTCCCTTTCCCGTGGGAATTCTATAAATTGCCGTCTTTAACTTTGTCAACATCATAAAGGGAACCTCTATACAAAATTCCAACTTTCTAGGTTGAGCGCCTGCGTTAATACACTTACAGTCCTATTACTCCCTTTCCCGTGGGAATTCTATAAATTGCCGTCTTTCTCTTTATAAACATCATGAAGGGAATCTCTATACAAAATTCCAGCTTTTTAGGTTGTGCGCCTGCGATAATACACTTATAGTCCTATTACTCCCTTTCCAGTGGCAATTCTTTAAAACCCCATCTTTATTCTTGTCAAAATAACCTCTATACAAAATTCCAGCTTTCTAGGTTGAGCGCCATACATATTTTTTGGGTAACTTGAACCGTTTATGCAGCGCACGCAACGGAAGCCCTAATAACAGCCCCCAACATTTCTTACTGATGCTTCGCTTCTATTGGTCGCAGCGTAATGTTATATATGTTTTCAATTCGAACCAGTAGTTCCTGAGATTAGCGTGTTCAAATAAACAAACAAACAAATTCTTCAGCTTTATATATTAGTATTGATTTTTAAACAGCGCCACCTAGCGTAATAGATTTAAAGTGCTTTAATTTTCGCGTGATTTTTACGTATAATTTGATGAAAACGTAACCATAGCGGCGCGATGTATCTTTTGAATAGCGCCATCTAGCGTAGAATAGAAAGAACTTGAATTAATTTCGGCAAGCGCGTATTTTTTCCTATAACTTCTAAAGTATCTATTTAAATTATATGGTGTAAAGATTATAATAATGTACATGAAATGCTTAAGGTAACTAACGTAGTTAACTGGATAAGGATTAATACTGTATACGTCAAAATCGGTTTCCAATTTCCGCATTATTACTTGGAAATCACTTTTTATTTTATAGTAAGTTATCCGTAAACGATAAATATATGCTATCGCGGACTTTTTTGGAGACCTAAATAAGAGGAATGTCCTATAATTTTTGTATTGTTATATCTCAAAGGGTTTAGACAGCGTTTTCGTCGACAGCTCCCAAGCGGGTCGATTTTTTCCGACACTCCCAACAATAATCTTTATATTTCAGCCAATTTACACAAAATCCTGACAAATTTTATAACTGAGCTAGACCGCGTACGTCTGTATGCGGTCTAGTTCGGACATAGCGAAACTATAGGGTCTGTTAGTTTACTACAGAGCCATAAAAACTATAATCCTTTATTTATTTTGCAGGTGTTGAAGGGCTTTTCTCTTAATATAAAACGAGGAGAATGCGTAGCCTTAGTAGGGTCTTCTGGCTGTGGTAAATCGACCATTCTGCAGCTACTGCAGAGGATGTACGACCCTCACTCAGGTTCTGTGAAGATCGATGAAAAAGATTTGAGGAATCTTAACATAGGCTGGTTGAGATCTTCATTGGGTGTGTATAACAATAAATACAGTCTAACAGACAATATCGGACCAAAATCTGAATGGAGCAAGCAAATTTGCTCTACAACCAACGTTTTACAACAGTCCGACTGAAATTTTTTCTTGATCATAGATTATATCACATCATGTACCTAACGAAATATTATTAGTGACCAATATTTTGAATGTCTGCTCATACCGACAATTTATTTATTTTGTAAACGAGCTATTATTTTTCCGTTCCCTGTTTTAACGTAGTGACAACTTTGACTCCAGTGCTATGATTGCAATCGAGTATTTACTTTTGTTTATCAAGGGGTGGTGGGACAAGAACCAGTGTTATTCCGAGGTACTATCCATGAAAATATTGCTATTGGTTGTCCTGAAGCGACGAGGGAGGACGTCATGAGGGTTGCAGAGATGGCTTTTGCTCATGACTTTATCACACATTTACCAAATGTAAGTATTACCATGGAAGTATCAATAAACTATACATAATTTGGATGTTAAATTATGTCTATTTATTTATTGATTATTAGGGCTACGACACAATAATTGGTGAACGTGGAGCATCGCTATCAGGAGGTCAAAAACAACGTATAGCCATTGCGAGGTCCTTGATGAAAGAACCAGCCATTCTGCTCCTGGACGAGGCAACTTCTGCTCTAGATCCACACTCCGAGAGACAAGTACAAGCAGCATTAGACCGAGCCAGTACCGGAAGAACCACAATTACGGTGTCCCATCGGTAAGAATGGGAAGAGTTTTTCAAGATATGATGTTTGTTTTAAATAAAGCCAAAAAATTATGTGAATACTATTCCTTTCAGCCTTTCAACTATCGTTAACGCTGATCGTATTATATGCATGGACCAAGGAGTAATCGTAGAGAGTGGTACACATGACGAACTAATGAAAGCCAAAGGTTAGTAAAGAATAAAAAGAAGAATGAAGAAGTAATAAATATATCAATGTTTCGGTAGATTAGTAGAAATTATTTATTATTAATAAAAATTATTTGTTCTATTTTGTAGGTTTCTACCACAAGTTAGTTACAACTGGAAACGAGAAGGAGCCCGATGTAATAGAAACTTTGCCTGAAGAGACCGAAGGCGGTGAAGGTGTAGAGCTATCCACAGAAGTGGCACTTGCACCACGTGTCGACGTCAAGAGGAGATCTAATAGGAGAATACACAGGCACCATTCGCTTAAAAGAGGTATCATATTTTGGTTTTCACAAGTTATTCATTCTAATTGCTAAGTAGTATTGAAATGAACTTTCATTAAAATGCTACTAAGTTGCCTTTGGTTTCATTTAGAGAGTGTTTCTTTTCTGATTCAATGGTGAATGGGGATTTTTTGGGTTTATTTAATCAAGTACATTAGACGAAGGGTTCGATAGATGTTATTCTAAAACACTTCTTGCAGATTCTCACGATTGGATGACACCGCGAGGCTCCATCAGCTCAGTGGTGTCAACGGGGTTAGCAAGCTTCGTTTGCAATGCTGATTTCGAGTCCGAAGAGGATAAATATGACAATGAAGTAATAATTATGATTATTATGTAACATGACATTGCACGCCTAAATCATCTACAAAAACATGAAAGGACAAAAATGCAGTAAAGCTGTGTCTCTTTCTTTGTCTCCTTACCTTTTTTAAGCTGTCCTTTAACGACTAATACAACAGGCAAATACAAACTGAATATATTTTGTATTTTTTTATTGTGTGATAATAAGATTTTTACTTTTAGAAACAGTTGAAATGTTTTGTTAGACGACCGTCAACAGATTTAACTAAAATCTAATGAAAATTTGTTTCCTTTCTAATCTAGGAAGTTGCACCAGTGAGTGATTGGCAGCTTCTGAAACTGAACGGACCCGAATGGCCTTATATAACTGTGGGATCTATTGCTGCATTTATCCAAGGTGCTTGCTTCCCTGTCTTCGCGCTGCTTTTCGGTTATGCAAGTGGGGTAAGAATTATTTTTACTTTATCTGCATGAAGTCACTTTCATTGAATCACAGACAGGATTGTGTTGACTCTGAAATGACGATTCCACTGATTCTTATGGCTTGTTATGACAGTAACTTGGTCATGCACTTAAGCAATAATTGTCAAAATCTCAATCAAGGGTTCTGAGTTTTACATATTATCATTTACAAACATAGTGATTTTTAAATTATACTTTATTATTTCAGATATTTGTATTGGACAAGCGCAGCGAAATCATATACCTGGCTGACCTGTACTCGGGTATGTTCGTGGTGGTGGCGGCTGTGGCTGGTGTCTCCATGTGTCTGCAAAGTGTCACCTTCACCAATGCCGGCCTCAAGATGACCACCAGACTGCGACATCAATACTTTGCTGGACTTTTGAGACAGGTACCCTGAACCCTCATCGACTATTGAGGAGGATTATATATATTTTCCCCGTATCTATTTCACGTTTCTTGTTTTAAAGAGGCTTGTCTTCAGGTTTTAATGGGTTAATACCGATAAAGAACGATGATATTCCTTGCATAAAGCCATACCGGAAATCGAGGGTTGACGCTGACATAATTAATGATAAAATAACTTTAAATAAATATAAGTTTTTAACAGATACCAGTTTCAATATCGTGTATTCATGTTGACGGCTCACTACGGTAGACAGAAAAAACTTTGTAATCTATTTTAGTGCGTTTGTGATGGAGGAGTCACGTTTGCCAATGGACGTCACTGAAATAGAGAGACAAGTAAAATTTTACAATTTCTGTAACGCGATCATTTAATATAATCGTCCGTGCTATTTATGTGGGTAGGTGTAAGTGCAATGCTCAGTTTTTTGACTGTCAATACATACAGTGTCACAAACTTATCAGTCACCGGCACATATAAGTTTGTGACAGTACATACACTACTGTATGTACTATGTATAACCAAATACTATAGAAACTCTAATACGCACAGCTTCGGAAGAATTCGGGCAAGACCGCGACACTAGCGCCCCTACGGCATGAGGGCGGCATGAGGTGAACGATTTCCAAACTTTTGTGCGTTTTGTATGCAAAATGTTATAGCGCCCCTAGCGGCATGAGGTGAACGGAGGTTGCCAAGTCATTGTATGAGAAACGTCAAGACTGTGCGTATTAACTCGGTAGAGTTTCTATAGTATTTGGTATAACTAATGAGTGCGCCTTGAATACCTTGGCAATTACCTTTAATAGCTTCGATCCTAGCGCCCCCTCGATCGGCACAGATATACAATATTAATCTATGGGCACAGCAAGTTTGTGGCACTGTACTTACAACATCGAGTAATCTATGGCCACATTTTTCTTTTATTATTCTACACTAGCTTTTCCCCGCCGACATAGATCTCGTTTGACAACAAAGCAACCCATAGCGCAACTTGTAGCGCCATCTGTTGGCCGATAGCCTATCCCATACAGCGCCCTCTATAGTAGAAAAAATATTTTCCTATTGGAATGATACCTATGTTGGGCGCTGTACCTGACAATATTTAAACAAATTTTCATAATGATCGGCTGCTTAGTCAAGCCGTGAAGGAATAACAACCAAACAAACTCACTTTCTCATTTATAATATTAGTATGATTTTTACATTTTGTTTTTTTTTTAGGAAATCGGCTTCTACGACAAAGAAACGAACGCAATAGGTGCACTGTGTGCGCGTCTTAGCGGAGATGCGGCAGAGGTGCAGGGCGCCACTGGCATGAGGATCGGGCTCATTCTGCAGGGATTCAGCTCTGTCTTCGTTGGTTTTATCATGGCCATCATCTACAATTGGAAACTAACGCTTGTTGGAACTGCTTTCTTGCCTCTGGTAAGGGCCATAAAATATTATGTGTATTAGCTCTTCTCCACTTGGATCCCCCAATGGATCTTAGACAACTTTTTATTCCACTTCAATCCACCAGTGGATTCTAGAAAACTTTAAATTCCACTTGAATCCAATTTTTTGGTATAAAGTACCAAAAAAATTTGGTTTGGGTATAGCAAGCTTTAAAGAAGTAGGTACTCGTGGTAGATAGATAGAATATGCTTTATTTGCAACACACAGACTATTAACATTAGAACACAACATATACAATACGGTAAACACAAGAAAAAGCTTACAGACTAGTGTATTAGCAATAAGGCGGCCTTATTGCTCAAAGCTCGTGGTAGTGTATAAAATTGAAAAAGAGAACAAGCCCCAAAATCTGTGTCTGTCTTTATGTGTTTTTCAAATTCATTAATCGGGTTTTAACTTTAAAGACATGAGTATTGAAAAAATAAAACGTTATTAATTTGTAGATGGTGGGCAGTATTTGGCTAGAAGGGATAATATCTCAGAAGTCCCAATCGGATGAGCGAGCAGCTATGGAATCTGCAACCGCCATTGCAACAGAAGGCGTTGTCAGCATTAGAACTGTACAGAGCTTAGGTGAGAAATGGGTCAATATAATATTGTAGGCATGGATATTAGAAGCCGTTCAACGTGTGAAAATCAATACTTGAACCTCAAGCGAACAGTATAACTGTTATGAGCTTCTAGCTTAACAAAAACTAATCAGTTATGAATTTTTAAGCACATGCCAAGCGGAGATATACTTACAGAATACTGGAGTCAGCGGATATGTTGCATTCATAAAAATAAGATTAGTTATTTTTATATCTTAATAAGTCGATCCTCTACGATTTCTTCGACGACGGACCTCATAGCTGTGTTGAGAAGTTGTCTGCCGTTTTTATATTCTTAACATCGTTCTTGATATATTATATTTTTGGTGTTTACAGGAATTGAACAACTTTTCCTGGAAAAGTTCCGACTTGCCCTCATGGATTCGTGCAAGGCTATCACCAAAAAGACCCGCTGGCGTGGTCTAGTTTTAGGTTTGGGGACCTATGTGCCTTTTATGTCCTACTGCAGTGCCACGGTATATGGTGCTGTGCTGGTGGCCCGCGAAGGTCTAGAATACAGGATTGTGCTTCTGTAAGTATTGGAGGCTATAGTAAGCTACATACTTTAACACTGCTATCACCTATCAGTCAGAAATTTATATTTTGTTGTAATTGAAAATGGAATATCAATCGAACTGAAACTAGGTATATAAGAAATTAATTTACATTGTCTGAAGAGGCTTTTTCTTATTTGAGACAAAATCTCTTGAGATATTTTGTCAAAGAAATTTTGTCTTATAACATTACTTCATATAATGCATTCACACCACTTATAAATACGCTAATAAAGTCCAGAATAGGTTTTATGCCAATTAAGAAACTCATACTAGTGGACTTCTTGTGGCTAAGATAATGATGATGAGATCCTTACCAAAAGTATCAGAAAAAACTGTCAGTTTATTTGACAAATAAAATATTTAGTAGTGGTAAAATCGGCCCTTAGAATAGCAAGCTATTCGAAATGGAGTTACATAGAAAAAAACATTTATTTTTAGCGTAAACGAGGCTATTATGTACGGAGCATACATGTTGGGACAATCTTTAGTATACGCGCCTAGCTTTAACTCCGCCAAAGCCTGCGGAGCGCGAATCTTGGCTCTCATTAACAGAGTGCCCGCAGTGAGGACAGAATATGGAGTCAGGGATAAGAAAGACTGGGTATGTATTACATTGTGGATCTGCTACATTTAATAAAAAGCATTCGAATAATCGTGTAAAAGGGAAAAGTGAGGTTGTACTTACTTTGAAAGGCCAACATGTGGTGGTGTATAATGCCTCGCGACAAAAAAAACGAAAGGCAGGATAACACATGAGGAAAAAAAGTATATTAGGTAAGTATAATGATTATTACTCTTACATGAAAAATTGGAACGACGGGTTTGCTAGAAATTTTGTATACAGGATACAGGTACTTCCGAGTCCGCAGGTAGTAAAGAATTTACTATTTAAATTATTGTATTTCCCTTTATAGGTAGCAACCGGGAAATTCAATTTCAAAGATGTAGAGTTCAGTTACCCTACTCGGCCTCACATTCGTGTTCTGAAAGGGCTGGATTTGAAGGTAGATGCTGGAAAGACGGTGGCGTTAGTGGGTGCATCTGGCTGCGGAAAGTCTACTGTGCTACAGTTGCTGCAGAGGTTCTATGACCCTGATTCTGGATCCATTGTAAGTTCAATTTTCCAATGTTATTGTAGACTTCTCAGCGGAGATGAAAGAAAGCTCAGTACACTCAGTACCTAGATATTCCATGTTATACATATGTTTGACAGTCAATCATACAAGTTATGATCAGAGAGATCACGCCCACATTGCCTATCTATTAGTTTCTTCTATCTTTGTATGGACACCTATCGTACCTTTGTATTCAAGTGACCCAAATAATTTGACATGGGTACTAATTAAACGATCTTCTTTTTAATAGCATATTACGCTTCTAAAAATTTAAATTGCCTTCTAAATTACTGTCAGCCACAATCAACGCGCGTCTAAATGACACTGTCTTAGCCACTAGTTATCTTATCTAAATAAAACTCAGCACGGTGGTGGTTATTTTTTGCATCTAAATTTGTAACATGCATTCAAGGAGTAAACTTCTAAAATATTAATATGTGGCACGAAAATAATAAATTCTATTAGTTTCTATTTTTTTAACTCGGTACGTTTAAAATATAACTTAGGTTACATTACATTAATTGTTAAAACTTATCTAAAATTAATATCAAATAGTATATTATATAGAGATTCACCGGATGTGGGTTCGGCCGAACTTCGTATTCGTATTCGGTCGAATATTCGGTTAAACAATGTGCCGAAGCCGAAGTTTGGCCAAAGTTCGGTTGGGTTTGGCGCGCTTTGATTAAACCAAACGTGTCATGCTCATGACTCGTTCTATTGCTTACCTCCCACTAGCTGCCCCCGCCGCCCCCGCGCGCCTTTAGTTATAATTGCATCATCCCGGAAACACGTGTGTTTGTTTTGGTTGTTATCTTTTTACAGTTTTTAAGTGGTTTCAATTAATTTTGCGGTTAGGAAGTGATACTAAGGTTCACAAAAGATCGAATATTTGGTCATTGTTTCAAGAAGTAGACGTTGATAAAACGAAAGCAAAGTGTACAGTTTGTGAAATGATGATTTTCCGCGCTGGTAGCGGCCGCCGCCGTGGTTCTACTTCTGCGTTGTACAAATCACTTTATATTATAGTATTATGTATTTGTTAAGCAGATTTTTACGTTACCGAACTTCGGCCGAAATTCTGTAAAAAAAAATATTTTTTTACCGAACTTCGGCCGAAAACGAAGTTCGGCAAAAGCTAAGGAACTTTGGTTTAACCGAAGTTCGGCCGAACTTCGGTGAATCTCTAAATGCCACTAATATTACCGGGTACGTATTACAATACCGAAGCCAAAATACCAAATTTTATAAAACCTATGAACTGAAGGCCGAATATTAAAACGACGAATGGTTGTTTGATCGAAAGTTTAAAATAAGTTTTGGCAGGCTTCGCAGTCTTTGCACTGTTGGCAGGCTTGGCTTGGCAGTCTTGGCTTGGCTAGATGTTAGGTAGAACTCTGACGTCTCCGGCGCTGCGGGATATGCGTGCAGCCACTTCGCCCTTGCGTAACAAAGCGCACGCACTCGTGCTTGCTCGCCTCCGCAGCTTTGGCTCCGGCGCCGCCTACGCCAGCCTCAGCCTCTACGGCTCCCACGGAGCCTGCGCTTCGTTACAGCGGAGGCTGCACTCCCTCCGCGTATATAAAATGGTGATAAGTTATAAAATCCATGGCAATGTATAAATCGGAAGGACAAGTAAAAATAATTGTTATTCTTTACTTGATGCTGTCTTTATATTATTTAGTTGGCGTTGTAAAAAAAAGACGAATTAGTTTATTAGAGGCTAACTCATTTTCCCGTTGCATAGTTATAAAAAGAGAAGTTGGATGATGTAGCAAAAAAAAGTTCTGTGGCTGGAATTTCTCCGTACTCGATGGACAAACATAAATCTGAACCGAAACTTTTTGTTAAAAGTGTCAAAGAGTAAAAAAAATTTTATAAAAAAAAAATAAACCGACTTCAAAAATTAATTTAAATAATATATAATTTCATGTGCTAGGTACCTACTGTTCTAATTGAAGTCGGTGCCACGCCGACGCGATCACCCGTACTCGTCGTAAACAGCCTTCCATTCATGCATGTGGCCTAGGTAATATTTCGTTTGGTTGGCACCGACTTCAATTAGAACAGTAGGTACCTAGCACATGAAATTATATATTATTTAAATTAATTTTTGAAGTCGGTTTATTTTTTTTTTATAAAATTTTTTTATTTAATACTTTTTAGTGCATTTTATACAGCGGTTTTTTAGAAGTCTGATAGAAACAGTAAACCCTGGTATGTCTGTATAAGTACTGTCTGTTTGTTTGTCTGTTTGTTTGTACACATCACTTTTAGCTCACTTTTTAGCAGTCCTTTTCGAATACTATGTCGAGCCTCGCTCGCTTCGCTCGCTCGGCTGTTGATAAATAATCACAAGTCTAACCTAACCTAACCAAAAGTTCCCATATGAAAATTTGACAGATTCGATATACCGGCAGATCTCGATCGGCCGGATTGACTGATCTGCATACGAGACGACATATATAAGCTATTCGTATTAACTACTATTAACATTGATACGAATTGTGACTATGTGTAACATTATAACTTGAGAAGGCCTACTCTCTGAATAAGCGATTTCACTTTCATAATACACTATACTGCAATTCATGGTGTGAAGCAACCTTTTCCTCTTCGGTGCTAATAGCTGGTGCTTGAATTTCAATTTTATGGTATAGTAAGCCTCCTAATATCGTCACTCAAGAGTCACTTGTTTACACGTGTTCCCATCATGATAATCAACGGTCTAATATATACCTACAATATTTAAAGAATTATCCTCTAACTCCTATCCGTTTAGGAGTTGTACCTTCCATTATCACCTCACCAACATGGGATGATGACTCCAGACTTAAATACATGAATAGCTAACGAAAACATAAGTAACGCGTTGTACGTGCCTACCAAATTTAAGGAGTGCCCTCGATTTACCTGGGATCCCATCATCAGATCCTGATTTGGTGACAAGTTATGATGGAAAAAAAAACAAATGGTCTAATCTAATACATACCTACAATACTTAAAGAATCATCCTCTAACTCCTATCCGTTTAAGAGTTGTACCTTCCATCATCACCTCACCAACATGGGATGATGACTTCCAGACGTAAAAACATGAATAACTTACGAAAACATAAGTAACGCGTTGTACGTGCCTATAAAATCTGAGGGTTGCCCTCGATTTGGCTGGGATCCCATCATCAGATCCTGACTTGGTGACAATGGGACCAACTTGGGAGTATGCACTTTCGAATAAAAAAAGAATATTGAAAATCGGTCAAGAATTGACGGAGTAATCGGCGGACATACAAAAAAAAAAAAAAAAAAATATACAATGAAACATAGAACCTCCTCCTTTTTTGAAGTCGGTTAAAAATAACATTTATGGAAACATTCCATGCCCGTAGTGTCAGAAACGTCATAAATATCATAATTTACATTATTCCAAGGAAGAGCCAAACATTTAATGTAAATAAATCCGCGTACTTTCAAAAACGAAACGTCATGGGTCAGATCTTGGGTACGTGGTTTGCAAGAGATGTAAACTTGAAATCGAACGACAAACCCACTTGGCCTCACCAGGCGGGCTTTTGTTACAAACGGCAAGCAAGGGAAATGATAGCTTGTGATGAGGACTTGATATCAGCGCGAGTACCACAAAAAGCTCGGGATTACTGTGCTCACTTCTATATTAAGTATCAAATGTGCCGTTACAAACACATGCCATTTCTACTAAACTGTGCACACCAGAAACATGAATTTCTGAATTGTAGAAAAGATGACTACGTATTGAGGATGATGGAGTTTGAGAGAGAAAAGCGACTGCGACAAAGGGAAATCAGAATACAGAAAAATAAAGAAACCCCCCCAAAATGTGCGGATCCAGAAAAATCTGAATAGTGTTCCAAAAAAACATCGTGTAATATTTTTTTAACTAATAGTTGTGTATAATAATTTGCTTAATATATATCTTGTTTTCCTTGCTACATAGATTTTTTAACTTTTTTAGTAAGAAAAGTATTTTCAAGAAGGAAACTCACAAACATAATATTCATGTAAATATTGTTAAAGCACGTAGATATTGTACCGTTGATGGTCAGAACCATTGAGTACGTATCCCTTCTGGTCAGAACTAAACTCTCGAACCTTTAGAACTCGCAGAGAAGTCGCTGCGCTGAGTCACTTTTATAGGCTGTACAGTCAACAAAGGAATTGACTGACCCCCGACTGATTCTGAAAAAGCTCTTTGACTTATTAAATAAATGTGTATCGTTTTTTTTTTCTTGTGTCTGGGAAGTCCAATCTTTAATCTATCATATTATTATGTTTATTATTTGGGTTTATTGTGTACACAATTTGTGTAAATCGCATTTCTGTAGACCTCTTAACGCCGACTGCAATCGAACTGCACGGTTGGTTTGCAGATTGCAGTCATGCATTGCAGTCGTGTGAACTGCATTCAAACTGCACTTGAACTGCAATTTGCGGTTGGATTGCAGTTGAAATGCGGTCCGTCTGTTGACTTTTCGTTTTGTTTTCCATCTCCTGGAACGCCAACCGTAAGCTGTCTTCAGTCCACGTAACGTGACGCGGGACGACGCCTGCTTTTCTTTGGCATTTCCGAGGCATTTTGTCCACCTGTGGCAAGAAAAATGTAATAGGGCACTAAGGCCACAAAAATTGAGGCGACTATCCTTTTAGTAGAGGATAAATGCCCTTTTTAATAATAAAATAAAGTAATAAGAAAATTGGAATTAAAATTATCACATCGTATACTTTACATGATAGTGCAATATTTACATCATATTAAAAGCTAATTCATTAAACGACCGAAAAAAAAGTAATTCGATAATGCGTACTTAACAATATAATTTTGACGCTTTTCAATTACTCGCCGCGGAAGATTTTACCACACACGGAAGAAACGCGCGCACTCTCCGACGATCAGAGCTCCGAGCGGTACTAATTGGTAGAAGGAAACACTCTTCAATCTAAGCAGTACAATTTTCCACCTTTTAGCCGTGGTCCCACCTACCTACCTTTTTTTGTTTTTTTTTTTTACATCAGAAAAATGCTTTGTGGCAGCCCCACCGCCCGGGGAGCACGCGGTGGGGACTGTGGAACTTACCACTAAAAAACTGACGGGATGCCTCTTGCCCTGTGTGGCGGGGCCACGGGAAACTGGGATACAACCGCGACCCCGCCAGGGTGGTCCCTACCTACGCACATACGGGTATTTAACATAAAGTATGTATAGTATATAGTAATAATACAATTCAAAGATACATTACATTACGTTCATTTTTAATCGTAACTAGTCATCATCTAAGCGTCTTGCTAGATGCACGTACTAAAGAAACAACAAACGATTTATAAAGCAATTAAGTACTTTTAAAATGGTAAACTTGAAATCGCGGCACATATCCCAGTGCGGCACCTCTCCTGGAATTACCCTATAGTAGAAGCGACGAGACACCATAAAAGATGTCTCGTCGCTCCCATAACTGGACCCCAGTGATCTGCGGCCCATCTCTGGCAGGCGCTGGCGTCACATGCCGTGTCTGAATAAGAAAATAACCCATATCACTATAGGTAATCAATCTAAATTCGTAAAGTAAAAGTTTGAACCCTAAAGAAATAAAGTATGACTATCTGGTGGTGAGAACTCCCAATTTTGCTGTCCTTTTTGAGAAATCCCCCAAAGTGGTTCTCTTCACGAAGCAATGTCGAATATAAGTAGGTACCCCAAGTAACGATCGTGTGCAATTATACTCACAACTCACATTGATCTTGCTTGACAATAGGACTCTTGGAACTTTTTGTGGCTGTGATGATGAGGATGATACCGCAGCAATGTGCCTTATGACTAAGACATCATAGCTTTAGGCTGCTGCTGCAATATGAATACCGGGTTCTTCGTCGTCTTTTCATTATAGGTACCTACAGAAGCACTACGACCAGGGATTTAGCACGAGGTAGGTACCTGTGAAAAGATTCCTAGATATAATATTAAAGTTAGGTAACTAAACCTGGGTAACAAAATAGACAAAAACTCAGAGGGCTAAACATAATTTTCAGGAATTGGACGACCGTGACTCTCGTTCAGGACTCACGCTACCCCGACTGAGGAGGCAGTTAGGTGTCGTGCAGCAGGAACCAATACTGTTCGACCGGACCCTAGCTGAGAACATTGCGTATGGTGACAACAACCGCAAAGTCACCATGCATGAAGTGGTCGCCGCGGCCAAAGCTGCCAATATACACAGCTTCATTGTTTCCTTACCTAAGGTCTGTAAACTACCTAGGTACTACTATCATTGTTTCCTTACCTAAGTTCTGTAAACTACCTAGGTACTACTATGTCTTTCTATCTAGCGGGACCCCACGAGCTAGACTAAAAAAACTAGTGGCAATGCTTAGTTCGTCCAATGTACCTCACGAATATATTGACAATGTGGACAAGATCCATAGTACCTCAACCGTTTTGACAGAAATTGGAAAAAACCAACTCGTCTATCCAGCGGGCCCCTCTGTTGTTTCTTGCTAGAAATACATTAAAATGATACGTACCACTAACCTACCTAAGGCTTCTTATTGAAAAGTGAACCAGAATAGTTTGGCATTTAAATTACTTTATTTTTGTGTTAAATGCTTGCACATTAGAAGAGCTAAGTTTAAAAAAATAATCAATACGGGCATTACAGGCTTACAATCTCAAGAGATTGATCAAACCAAACATATATCGTTGCTTTAGAACATTTATCCATCTTTCACTCCCTTGCAAAATCCTTATTGGTCTGACAAGACATGCAAAAACTCATTAGAAACAAGTATATAAGGACGACTTTTGGTAGCGATTCAGTAGCGGTGCCGTCGCGCACTCGAAATGATGAAGGCGCGAGTGTAGCGCTGGTACCTTCACCTACGTCATGCAGGATTTGCAATCGCTTATTTATGTCTACTTTTACCAGGGTTACGACACGAATCTGGGATCGGGAGGAGCTCAATTATCTGGTGGGCAGAAACAGCGTGTGTGTATAGCAAGAGCGCTGATCCGATCGCCAAGACTCCTGTTGCTTGACGAAGCTACTTCTGCCTTGGACGCCAACAGTGAAAGAGTACGTAATGTTTTTATTAAAAGCTCTTTGATGACAAATTACTATCAATGGCCTCAAGAGATTACTGGCTGATGACAATCCCAAACATAAAATAATGGTACTTGGTAATGGTATATAGATGCCTTTCTTATAAACATTTTGTTATCTCTCAGGTTCTTAATTTCAAACATATATATATACATACTTTCAAATGGGTATGTATATTGGCTTTCAAAAAAGGCTGTTGAGTTTCTTGCGGCACTTCTCTACAGGCCATTCTTCACGTCGAAGTACTGGTATAATAAAACAAAAATTGACGTGCGAAAGTATTTCCTGTTAATCTACTTGAAAATAAAAGATTTTATTTTATTTTTGAACGTAGTTGGTGCTACAATCTAGTTCCTTTAGAGCTGGGCAATACTTTGATAATTTAATAAGTTTAACAGCTATAGAAATGGATGTTATTGCAGACGGTGACAGAAGCCTTAGAAAAAGCGGCACAGGGACGTACTTGCGTTACTATTGCGCACAGACTCTCCACCATAAAGGATGCGGATCTCATTTGCGTTGTGGACAAAGGTAAATATTGATTTCCTTCTACTGTCTGTCAAAGTCGCCAAACTCATTAAAATGTTTGTACATTTCGCAGTAACTGTATTAAACCGATGTGCTCTTCTGACGCTACACGACATAATGCGTGTCTTGTATTATACTGTAGCGTCGTGTATGTGTTTATAAATAGAAATGATCTGCTTTACATATTGACGTCGGCGTCGTGAACGTCGTCTTGAACTTTGTTGTGGAACGTCGCGTATCTACATGGTTAATTAAAGATTCACCAATGTTGTTTGAATTCATGAGCCACCTGCTTATTAACGTCTATCAATCATATATTAATTACAAAATGATTTCCGACCTATATTATCTTATTAAACAGGCAAGATCGTGGAACGTGGCAATCACACAGAATTGATCAACATGAAAGGCATCTATTGGCGCATGTGCAAGGGACAACGCATGGCCTGAAACTTATCTCCGCAACATGGTACTACTCAAGATCACGTCTCATAAATTTAGAACAAGCATGTACAAAATATCAAATATTCTTTAAGTTTGATTATACAATAGAATTACGATAAATTATAAGTGAAGTTACTAAAGCAGTGTTAGGATAATGATAGAAATTGTAGTTTTATAAAGGTAACATTTTAAAATAAAAAAAGCTGTCCCAGACAATTTATTTTGTTTATTTTTAATGATTTCAAAATTTACCATTACATCCAAAAAGTGTTGTACACCGCATAATTACAGATACCATCAAAATATAAGCTCCATCATAAGGGAAGATAGTTTGGCAACAAGTATCAATCGCGCGCTTATGACAATAGAACATTAAAATATTGTTATATGCATATAAGTTCATACCAATTTAATTAAGTGGAATTAAATAAATGTAGATAAATTCAATGTTACTCGTACACGAAATTCTTTTTTCTATTTAAAAAGTTAACTTTACCATGATTCCTCCATCCTATCCCTATGTATCACATTTAATTCGATTAGCGTATATAGTTTTACATTGTAACCCGATTTCTGTTCATTTAGAAAATTGTTTCCCCCGAAATATGCATATAACCTAATATTAAATATGCTCTACATGCCCAAAATAACCATATCTTTTAAGTTACACAATATACCTGCGGAGGGTCAATTTAGTTACAAATTATAACATACCAGACTAACTAATCCAATTATTTTATATTAAATAGTAGTTTACAATAAAAATCAGTTTTTTTCATACACCGACGCAAATTTTTATGAAGTCATTCTACAAATCTACATGCCAGTGACGGCATACAACACCAAATGACAAGAGGCATAAATATATGTATCATAAATAGTCCGCAGCTGCGCGTCTAAATAACATTTTTTGCTTTAGTTTTCCATAGGAACCAATCGTATCTTCTTGGTAGGCTTTAATATTCACATTTGCATTCGCTTGATTATTTATCAAAATAGCATCTACTGCTGAGAAATACGGAAAGCATGTTAACTATCTATTAAAAACGCCATTAAATACCAGAGTACTTTAATGAAATGATTCTAAGAACTCTTCTTGGTTTCATTAATAACGTCAGACTAAATTCTAGAACATTTACTTACAGGCTACATCTGCCGATGGCTTACGTAGGTGGAATTTAGTTTCCTATTTATTTTTATTGCTCAGCAGAAGACGATATTCATCAGCTAGGTGATACGAATATTATACCCGTTTACAGCACCCAGCCCTATCCCGGCTCTACACTACTCGCAGAGTTTTGAAAACAAAGGAAAGTTGTAGAACGTCCTCGCTACATACACCTCCTGCCATCACTGGCTTAACATCGAGACATCTGGTCGTCATACAGTGAGCTATGGCCTGACTTGGTAACTTCTAAAATAGTGGAGAGCCGAGATAACTAAATAGTAAGAGAAGACGTCTACCTAAAGACTGGTGAAAACGGACATTAACCCAAAGAGGGAAGAACGACTGGACAATGTTCTATTCGGTTAGTGAAAAACCAGTCCTCCTAATAGCTACTTGCCATCTAGTTTAAATTAATGAAACATTTGTACTTTGTAAGATAAAAACTATTGACTGAAAAAATATGTAGCTTCACGAACAAGACACCAGACAAATTCTATTTAATTAGTTATACTGACACTCTAACAATAACAACTATTACATTTATATGCCAATATTCTCATAACAAAAGCTTAATTTCTCACTTCCTATTACGGTTTAAATTCTATCGAAATAAATTCTATTATGATTTGCAGCTGGTATACCATCCTCTGATTACCTTAATGATAACAATACTAATCACATGAGGAATTTAATAATATCAATGGTTATTTTTTTGGCATATTAGTGGTATAAATTATTAAAATTAACATCTATGGCAAGTTAAAAGTCATAACAAATTAATAAAAATAAAATCATAATAGTGAGTAACAAAAAACAAACATAGGTATATTCCAGCTCTTTTACAGTAACGTCTCATGGAGAAGAATTCAGGGTTGCTCACAGCTGGATAATGACCGACACAACCGGACGGTTAAATCGAATTAACGAATCGAAATCGAATATGCAAATGTATGTTCGGGAAAAAAGGCCACTTGGCTAAAATTCAGTCGAATCTGTGTATGCAACCGTGTCACCGATTACAGCCAACGAGAGCCCCAATACTCCACAATTTCTACATTGTATAGACAGCAGTTGTTAGATTGTAAGACTTTGTACTAATCTCGCTAAAAAAAAGTTAAATAAACCAATTTATATTTTATTACTACATGTATGTATAGTCGATATTTGACATATTTAATAGAATGGCACCATTTATACGTATAAAGAAAATAAGAATAATAAGCAGACCCCATTTTATTATAATAAATAACAAAAGGAATTTGAAAATGGTTGAATGAAGAAGTAAACACTCATCAATAAATAAAAAGTTAACTTACAAAAACTTTTTTGGGCGTCAATATTTTTTGTAGTAATTCGACGAAAATGACCTGTTGATAATATCCAGAGCTCCAAGCGTCCATTGGCTACGGTGACTGCTTATTATCGAGCGGGCCGTTTGCTTATTTGCCACCTTAGTGGCATAAATAAATATATCAACAGTCAGCCTTTTTTTAAAGTAATTAGATATACCTAATAAAAAGTATAATATGGTGTAAATTATATTGTCAAAATTTTAAAAAATATATATAAGATGGCGTCTGTTTATAATTCTAATTAGTATCTTTATACGCCTAATAACATTATATTACCATGTCGTCCAGATACTTAGACAAATAAATCAAAGCTAAATTCGCCTTCTTCCTTGTAAATAGTCGTTTCTAAGTACAAAGAACGTGGCATCACTTATACTGGGTACACATTTGCGTCACATAGCATGAATGGCATTGGAATAATTTCCCATACAAATTATGCTCTGTTCGTGCACGTAGTGTGCTCTGTTCATGCGCAGAAGGCGTCCACACTTTTTGGAATTTTATTACATTACATGCTATGTTACGCAAGTCTGTACCCACTATTACAGGGAGATGTAAGTACAATAAATTTAATGTAATGATTTCATGTGTAAAATAATAAGGAACTTGTTTGGGTACTGCTGTTACTGAGCGTATATAACAACGCAGTAGACAAGTGCTTGCGCACACGTACGCGGGACTAACCTGCTTTAGGATTCGGCAAGCGTTTACCAATATCACATAGTAATTACGGATTCCCTGAAGGAAATAATAAACAACACTATAAGAACCAATAAATCAGGTACCATTTGATGTATAAAATAATAATGATAACTGCAATTTACATTGTTACCATTTGAATCTTCTTAGTATATACTTAACCGCAGCATTTATTACATAAAAAGCAAAACGACACAATCATGGTAACAATTATCACAAACTACTACATGTGCTCTTATTTTAAAATAGAAGTTAATGATCTTAACTTCATAAATTTGGCAAACATGTCGGGCATCACGACCAGTATCAATTTATCACAATTCTCAACGACCTTTCAATCATTCGTTAAAATTACTACAAGTACTTACATTGAGATGAAAAATACAGTTTTAAAGTTAATGACACATCAAGTTTCATAACGTCATTGTCATCAACCCGAAACACAGGAATTTCCTAGCTCGGGTATAGTTTTAATTTTATCTTAGTATATATATTATTTTGGTTCTAAATTTTATCAATATTTTATTTTATTGTCTAACGAAGGAAGAACAAGAAGAGATAACTTGACACTTTACACTTGACACTTTGTAAAACTAAGTTTACAGACTGATTCACGTCACACCGGCCGGGCCCCGTCCGGGGCACGGTCCAATGTCTATAGTATACTTTTTGTATGAATTGAAACAAGTGAATCATGCTTGGCCGTGTCCCGGCCGTGTGTCGCCGGGGCACGGCGTCGAAATGTCGGTGGGTATTGTTTAGGATGAATCAGCCAAACGTTGTAATTTTTTATTATAACTGTTAGCTGTCAGCTCTTTTATTTTTACCGGATCACCATACGGCTCATATATCATTTCTAGCTACGAAGATCACTCGTATCACACTTGCAGGCACCCGGTAATGGAATAACAATCAAATAGAGGTCAGCGATTCGATTAAAACAAAATGGCCGGCGGCGGCGTCATCTACATGAGAGCAAATAAGATACAGACATCTATTACATTAAATCATCCGACACATTCCGGTTACACTACATTAGTACAAAATAGCCGCAGAATAGCTTACCGTTGCCCCCAATATAATAAACAAAATAAACATAAAAAATATAATTTTTATGATTCGTATCTTACATAAAAATACAAAATATGAATTAGAAGATTAGGAAAAAATATTATGATACACATTTCTTAAGTCGCATTGGACGTAAATGTGGATTTGAAGTAAATAATGCCTTCAGAGACACGGATATTTTAAATTGTTTAAAATATAACTTATGAGCCAAAAACATTACTTCTGAAACATAAACTTTAAAAAATAACATTTACATTAACATAAACGAGATTTATCATAATAAAATATAAAATTTAACAAATTCCCACATAAATATAATTCTAGGGCCGATATAACGTAAAATAATTTTAAAATTAGAAAACTATAATAATAACTATAAACAATTTAACTGTAAAACTAAATATAAGTTTACCTATAGAAACTGTACTCAAACATTAATTTGTACATAACTGATTTGTTTAGTGCCCCTAAATTCCTAACATTGACAATGTTACAATACCAAATCCATAAAAATAAAATATGAATTAAGTAAGTACTTTCTGATAATAATAAAATTTGAGATTTCGCTTCCGCCAACGTACTAAATAGGCCTTCCAATGTGAGTACATAATTTCATTTATTTCTAGAGTCGTTGCTTATATGTTTCATGAAAGAGAAAAACGCCGATTTTTGTATCTCGTTTACCATTCAATAAAGGTCGGTGTACACCTGGCAAAAATGTGTTTAGCACATTATCGTTAGTATTCTCGATGCATTAATCGGCACTAACGTATCATCGGTCTAGCCAGTGCGAAAGGTAGGAAAGAAAAGTTTATGTGTTTCACTATGAATTTGTCTGTTTCAGCGTTACGTAACAAATTATTACGCGTCACATATACAACAACTCTAAATTATAACGGCATCATGTACACTAGTATAGAATTGATGGACATATAATTAATATTACCTTATCAAAGATCAGGAGGCTCTTAGTGTTTAAGTCAAATGTGCTACCCAAGCACAGATGCTTTACAGAATAAATAAAAGCTTAAAGTAAAGCACATTTGCATTAGACATTATTCTGTTCACAATTGATCAAATCATACAATATTTTGGTACGAATATCATTTAAATACAGTAAATGGCATTAAAAACTAGTTTAAATGGCATAACTAACTTTTGAACTTACCTAAATTTTCACACAAATTGCACAGCCCTTGAAATAATAATATTTCACAAAAACTAATATATCGTATTATATTATACCCTAGGAATAACTAATAATACTATTACACACAACTGAGTGTTATAATTTTACCCCCTTACTTATAAACATAGTTTAGCGAGTAATTAGTTAAACACTGTTGTGTCACTGTCTTTTTTGATGAGAATTAGATGAAGTGTGAAAGTGACAAAACATTGTTTAACTAAATACTCGCTAAACTATGTTTGTAAGTAAGGGGTTAATGTATAACTTTATGTAAAAACCAATTAGACATTAGAACATAGATTGTACTACCCACTATTATGAGTGAATAACTATTATGCATGAATATTGGCTTCTCAAGAAACGCGAAATGCATCCTGCCGACTTCTCGGCAAAATAGTAGCAATAAGATCGGTAATCATCACCTTTTACCTTGAATAATAATATTTCGATTCGTTTATTGTCATGTATTATTAGATATTCTTAGGGTTACCTCAAAAACAAAACAACAGGAAAAAATGATCGGTAACAATTGTCTTTGTTTTTATGCCTACGTATCAATCTAAATACATATTTCGAGTCGCTCAAATAAATCTGTGTGGTTCAAGGTAAAATTGATTTAAAATTTATTATATCACATTGGATATAAAACATTGTACTGCTATTATTGACTAATGTCAGTTGTCGCCATATGCCTAACGAAAATTTTACACTATTGGAAAATAGATCTTAATCTAGAATGTACGACATTTACTTATATTTAAAACAAGTCATATTCAATCGGCATCACAACGCACAAAGTGGACCGATTTGGAATTGACTCTGAGACGAACCTGCGAGTGCTCTGAACTCTGAGCATTTCACGTGATGCGAATTCTTATATAAGAATTCAACTCTTTTAAATTGTATTGAAATGTTATGTGCCAAATGGCATCCTCAATCAATATGTGATTTCACACAGCCCAACGACCATGCAAAAGCACTAGTTCATACCACCAGCATGTGCGGATGCCCATTATATACCAATAAAACTATACGATCGAATAGACAAAACTTCAAAAATTTTTCATGTGACAATTTTTTTGGCTACTGTTGCGAAGACATTTATTATTTTAATATGAATTCGCCTGCAAATTATTGTAAAAAAATTGCTGAAAATAAATTGTTGGGTAATTGGATAATCTCGTTCACTGCTGCATATGTTGATGGTGATTGGAGTGGGGCGGGTGTGGTGGCGGATATCCAGGCGCAGGCGCAAGTGGCTGTGTCGCAGAGCTCTCGTAAACTATTTGTGCCTGTCTCTGGCCCGGCTCCGCCGTCATATACGGAGATTGCCCCTGTATACAGAATAAATATAAAAATTTCTATATTAATACACAAGAGCCATAGCAGACGGCTCATTTTAAATGCTCGGAGGACGCTCGTTTCCTGCTACATTGAGCTCTAGTATGTTAGACGTCACGATGGAATGATTGCAACGGCGCGTTTAAAATTCGCCGTGTGCATAGGCCCTAACAGACGGTCGTGTCTGTGTATTCCATTCCCAAATATTCTGGTCTCGATTATATTGAAAAATAGCCTTCTCATTATTACGGAGAAAACATATATAATAGATGTTTCTCGTAACTAAAGAGTAAACATTCAAAGGCATTAAGTAATATTTCGACATTACAAATATACATAATTTGTTATTTATTTCACTGGAATAAGAACTTAAAAATATTATTGAGGGATTGGTACGAGTGTTGTACTTCTGGCAGGTATGATTTGCCAATAACAATAGTCACCTTTCAAACAAATTGTATGAGGTAATCTCTAGCCGTTAATATTGACTTTGTAATTAAAATGGATTAAGTGCGATTCAGACTCACAGAGTTCCATTCCTAAAGCCTGATTTACATTGATACATTAGTATTGTATTAGAATAGACATCAAAGATATACTCACATTTATAATCGGTTGCAACATTCCCAGCCTGGCCAGAAGAAGTTGCTCCTTCACCTGGCGCAACTCCTCCTGCTGTTGCACTATCATCTGCTGCAACTCCTCGTGTTTTCGCTGCAACTGCTCCTGCCAGAGCCACTTACTAGTATCTCGCGTTGTATACCATAGGGAGTCACTTCCATAAGCTGGTGATTTGCTATGTATGCTTATTTTACTCAATTATACAATTCCATGCGTGTCTTCACATGGTACAATCGCAATGACGCAGTGTAATAAGACGCCTTAATGTTATACAATTAAGTGCTCACTAGCTCGTGGAGGTGAAGATATACTCTACCCATATCAGATAAATCAAAGGATCTATTATAATTCATCGATTAATTTAAACAAATAAGAATTTTCGACTGCATTTCCAAAATATAACTTAAGATAAATTTGATTATAGTAAAATGACATCACGCTGTAGGCTATATAACATCATGCTACGACCAATAGGAATGGAGCATCAATGAAAAATGTTGACAAAACAGGTAAAAGAAAAGTATCCAGTCATCCAGTCTAATCCATACTAATATTATAAATGGGAAAGTGTGTGTTTGTTTGTCCTTCTTTCATGGCAAACAAACACCGGACCGACGAATTGGCGTGATTTTTTAAGAGAAGATAGTTGAAGGGATGGAGAGTGACATAGGCTACTTTTTGTCTCTTTCTAACCCCCCACTTCCCTAAAATGGGGGTGGAAATTTGTATGGAGTATTCCGCAATTTTCAAGGCAGAAAGCTAAAAATTGGTGTGCGGACTATTTACTTGTGATGTGACTAACAATAAAGCCGTGTATCACTTTTTTTTAAATCGGGTGAAATATTATATGGCGCGGGCAAAAGCTAGTTTCTTATAAATCTAAATCAATCGACGAATCAAATGACTACTTCGGGAGTTTCCTATATTATAATTTATGATGGTTATCACTCGTTCCTAATATTGTGCGAACGAAATTTATTTGACAATGTAAATTATAGTTGAATACTTGGCGCACACTGTACAGGGCACGGCGATAGATTTGCTGCGGCGGCTAGGTGTGAACGTCTCCTTGTAAAATTGTAAAACATACTAATAATAAATACGATATTAATAACACCACACCTGCATCTGAGCTTGGTCCTGTGAAACTAGTACTGGCAGTGGCGGTAGAGGTAACGGTAGGACACCCGGCACACCAACCGCGCTCACATACGATGCCGGGTCCAAGTACTGTGCGCCAATCCCATGCTGCGGCACTAGCGCCGGCTCCACGACCTTGTGCGTCTGCGGGAACATCATCATGCTACCATGACAAGGCGGTTCAAAAAACTGGCAACATGCTGCCGTTGTCCGCATCAGCTATCGGACAAAATTAACATTCAACAACTACAACAGCTACAGGCTGTTGAAGCGTGCTGGGCATACACACATATAATTCATTGGTGATTATAACATGTATTTTTAGGGTTCCGTCGCCAAATGGCAAAAAACGGAACCCTTATAGATTCGTCATGTCTGTCTGTCTGTCCATCTGTATGTCACAGCCACTTTTTTCCGAAACTATAAGAACTATACTCTTGAAAGTTGGTAAGGAGATAGGTCTATAAGTAGGGATAGATAGGTCTTCGAAAATGATATTGTGGTTTCTAAAATATTTTTTTTCTAAACTGAATAATTTGCGCGAGAGACACTTCCAAAGTGATAAAATGAGTGCCCCCCCCCCCCCCCCCCGTAACTTCTAAAATAAGAGAATGATAAAACTATAAAAAAATATGATATACAATACCATACAAACTTCCAACGAAAATTGGTTTGAACGAGATCTAGTCATAGTTTTTTTTAATACGTTATAAATAGTAAACCGCAATTGCTGTTACCGTACCCTTCATGGGCGAGTCCGACTCGCACTTGGCCGCTTTTTTTATTTTCCATTATTCAAACATAATTTATATCTAAATCGTCGTCATGCTACAACGAAAAAGGAACTCGTTCAATTCAATACAGCTTCACAAACTTAACGTCACACATATTATATACTAAGACCATGCCAAAACAAAGATCTCTAACTAAATCCAGCTTAACTTGCAAAACTGCGGCACAACTTGCAATACTGCGCAACGTTTATCTATACTCATTGTCATGATAATTTGTCTATTTTATTAAATAATACAGTCAAAACAAAATAAAGGCCTAAGGTGGGGTTTTGTTAATTATTTTCAAATTTGATGGGGTTTCCAGTGATTTTGTTTAAAATTAAATAAAATGATTTGTTTAAAATATTCAAAAACATTAAATTAATGGTTTAAACATTTATTAAAAATAGACAATTTTAAGAAAAATAAAATTTTAAGTAAAATGTATTTTTCAAAAAGATGGAATTGATTTCGTAACCAACACATCGAAGTTTTTTTTTATTATTATTTGGGAATGCCCTGCAGTGGGACATTATAGGCTCCAAATAATAATAATTCATTTTTGGTGTTGTTATGAGAAAATGCTGGCAATTAAATGGCGCAGGTTCTTTTTTGGAATCTCGTCGTGCGGGAAACGGACATACAGGACTTGTTGTGCTGTTCTTAATTATTTTTTTCAAAGGTCACGACGTCTGGTGATACTAAACTTTTCTTTAGCCAAAAAAATTTTTTTTCAAAATTTTGTTCCAGCACTTTGTTAGCTTTGATAATATATGTATACATACCAAATTACAGCTTTCTAGCATTAAGCGTCTAGGCGAGCAACAAGCCACGTAATGAGTTAAAATTATCACCAACCAGTTCTCACCTCACGTGAACTGTTCCTTTGTGATGTGCAAGATTCTCCCGAAAGGGAAGCCGTGTCAGAGCCCCCAGCGGCGTAGCGAATGTGAGAAGCTCTAGGCCAGGAAGTGCCAGTAGTCGCTATTGTGCCAGCTGTGCTGCCTGCCGACGCCGACTTCACTGATGCCGGCTGCGAAATGGTACCCTGCATAAAGTAGAAACAATCTTTAGATAATACCAAGTAAAACATTACCAGTCTGATCAATAAGTAACCTTGTTTTCTAACATATAACTGTCTTAAGATAGAAATATATAGAATATGCTTTATTTGCAATACACAAACATGTGATACAATAAACAGTTTACAGTGTATATCCCAGAAGGCGGCTTTACTGCTGAAAGTAATTAAGAAATAGTAGATGGATCATCCAGTAAATGTGTGGACGTGTCGTTAGTTCGGCCTAATCGGAACAGCACTATGAAACTGTCGTTTCGAAATAATTTAAACAGATCTTATACACGTGAATGTTTCCTTTGACATGTATTACATGTATTTGTTATATAATATAGTATCGTTGAATTAGTATCCCACAACACAAGGTCTCGAACTTTCTTTGTGGTACTACTCAATCTGTGCGATTTGTCCATATATTTATATTTATTTATGAATGTTTACCTGTGATATTTGTTGGTACGTGTTGAAAGCGTCACTAGTCTCAGATATGTAAGATGGCGACATCGCCACCATATCTTCCGACAACGTCTCCTTAACAGTGCTGCACGCTGTGTCTGTTGCCTCAGTGGGTGGTTCGCCTACTGCACCTTCTTGCTTCATACTTTTAGCAATATCCGCATAACTGTAAAAATTATAAAATTTTATTCAATAAAGCTAAAGATTATACAATACAAACTCTTTATTGCACCAATAAATTACATAAAACAAAATAAGAATAAAAACCGAACGTAATGGGCTGCCTTATCGCTATGCAATTTCTTCCAGGCTCTAGTCTCTTTCATTTCTAGTTGTTATACTATGGCTACATTACACGTATATACACACGAATCTTCGCTTTATCGCGAGACATCTGGCCAAGTACTTCGTCCTATCGCGTATCAATATCGCGACATCGGAATGCCTTCGCGCAGCAGTCTGTAAATTACCGCACATCAAAGGTTCGTGCTGTTGGCTACACTTCGCGGCGCGCTTCCGTTTTTTTAACGAAAATGATTATCGCGATGTTCTATAGTTATCTCGATGGTGCGAAGTAATGTGGTCAAACACTTCGCGCTATAGCGAACACGAAGTTTTATCGCGACAACGAGAACACAAATCTTCGTGCTCAATGTAGCATTACGGCTCTAATATAAAAAATACTATAAAAATAGTAGATTTTACAATAAGTGCACAAAACGAACCATTTTTATCCGAGATTTTTAGCAGCCCGAGCCGAAGTCGAGGGCTGATAGTAATGTCGAAGATAAAATGGTTTTGTGGACGAGTTATAAACTCTGCTTTTCACTTCAATTGCGAGGAAATATATTATTTAATAAAAAGAAGACCTGTTTCCCGCCGCTTTTTTTTTTATCTTACACAATTGATATTAGGCTTGGGCTGCAGACCTATACAATTAAATTAATTTCGTAATAATAACTTTTACTTCTCATGCTCCGAAATTGCTTATTTATGCAGGATATAGGCTGCACAAAATTGATTTTTGTGCACAAGTGCATAAACGTATCTACTCATAAATGTATCTATATTAAGTTAAGGCAAAGAAAATAAGCCATACAGCCAAACATAGTAATAAATTAAATACATAGTAATACTATCTATTTAATTTATTACTTTTAAATATCTAATAACTTTTTAAAAAGTTCAGAGATAGAATTTGTTATTTTATAATATTTACTTTAATTTTATATGTTTTTAACCTCACTACCGCGCCGAGTCCCGATCGGGACACCTGTCATTTGAATGACCGCGGGACGCGCGTCTCGAACGACTTTACACCCTATTTTTAGAGAGATAGAGAATAACTTTTGTATTGAGCCATAGACAAACTTGAATAAATTTCCTATTTGGCAATACCCAATAATATTGCATTACTCATTTATTACATTCCTTTTTTCGTAATCGAAAACATATTATTTTTCTGTGCGATCGCGTTTGTTATGGTGCTGAATTTTGATGAATTTATACAGTAACTACTTATTTTTATTGGAAATTCATTGTAAAATGCGTTATTATGTATATGTCAAATCGTTTTAGATAATAGGTTGTAAGAAATATATCGTAACATTTATGTTTTTCAGGTTCAAATACAGTGACATGTATAGACAAATTTTATAGTGATATATGTTGTAGATTTTTCATGCATTTATGATACTAAATATGTGAACTCTAACGACTGTAATATTTTTTTGCAGCGTTAGTAACTTTAAATAGGAAAATAATTATACAGTAAAATGGCTGAAATAAATAATATAAAATAGTTTTCCATTGGATATAGATCCGTGGATAAAAGTTTTTACTAATAATTTAGTAACTTATATAACGGTAAATTTGATGTACGGCGATGCCAAAATGGCGTACCACGTGATAATTCGAATTTGATAATTGGCACACGGGAGTTCTACTCTGGTGTTTTAAATACAAAACACTATCTAGTTTTGGAATAAAAATACGATGTCCGAAAATGAGGTCAAATCCCACAATGTGGGATCGTATTTCAAGTGTTTTCAAGTGATGTAATATAAACATCTAGAGGTTTTTTTTAATGAACTGGGACAATAACAAAGGAAAGGGCCTTGTTCTTTGTATTTTGACTAAATGACGCTTTATGCTGATCGCAGATTTGTCAGCACTTTTGAATTTTGAATTCGTTGTATGCAATGATGTGAAACCTCGCACATTTCACCCGCACCGTACGCGCCGCATTTCGTAAAGTGCGGTAGGCATCCGAATTTGAAGGAAGCATTCTGATGACGTCATAACGCTGTGCGTACGTTTCTGATGACGTCACCCGCACTGTACGCGCCGCATTTCGTAAAGTGCGTTAGGCATCCGAATTTGAAGGAAGCATTCTGATGACGTCATATAACGCGGCGCGTACGGCGCGTACGGTGCGTGCTCAAATTGTTGGCAATACACTAAAGATTTGCGTACGGCGCGTACGCGAATGTGCTAGGCCAGCGCTTGGCAACCTTTTGGTAAGCAAAGGCCGCATGGTGACAAGATGAGATAAAGTCCACAAGGCCACATTGCTGGATGAAGGGGATCATCATCTAAACATCAAGGATCATCATCGTCTGTATCAGTAGTTTCGAATAAATGCAGTTTATGATACTGAAAACTACAATTTATAAAAACAAGAAGTATCAGCAGTTGCATCCCGGTCCCGGCACAAGTTGTGCGATCACTTTCCAATACTGGGCGAACAAATAAAATAGTGCTCTCAAAACGTGGTCACAAAGAGGGTTTTTACTATGACTTCTATGCTCCGTCTGGTAAGAAAGATGGTGATCCACGTAAGAAGCATAATATAATAATATGTAGGTAACTTTGAAAAAAGCGCCTTGTATTTCGCTGATCTTTCGCTGGGTATGGACCCAGCGAAAGATCTTTGCAATGTCCAGACTAACTTACACATTCTCATGTAGTGGTGGTTTTTCCATATAAACATCCTCGTGTAGGAAGGAACACGAGGTGGTACTTAAAATTTTGGAAGTTTCTTCAAAAGTTGTAACGACACTTTTTGCTATAGTTGAAAGCCGTGCGGTGTGCGCGTGTTTCTCTGTCTCTCTCTCTCTATATATATATATATATATATATATATATATATATATATAACAACGTTCCATCCGGGTGTCCCTTGACACCTCTAAAGTTTTTTTAAAAATAAATCTTCCATCTTATATCGAAATTGCTGGATCAAGTTTTGATACCACTCCATGATAGGAGTGTTAAGTGGTGATATAACCAAAAAAGGATTTTCATAAACTGCCACTTTTTCGAAAGTGCAGAACGAATTTTAATGCCCCTCCACATAAATGTTTAGTAGAGAAGAGATATCTCGTCGTAAATACCACATTTGGCGACACCTCAAAAAATTTAGCTGAGAAGATTTTCATAACCTTAATTTTTCTCTGAACGGCCAAGATAAATTTGCTCTCCCTTCTAAATATGTGGAATAATGAGGATCTATTAGAATTCTCACATCATAACCATATAGCAGTTTTTCTGTTGTCAGTCTCCTTACTTAGGGAAAGAAAGAAATATACTCATACATCATTAAGAATCAAGAATCAAATCGTTTCTTCAAAGAATAGACCTTCACAGGCACATTCTCTTGGCATGTCATACAATAATTATGTTTAATTAATATACTCTACAAGCTATTAAAATTTGATAATAACGGAATATGTATGGACTATTTATGAGTCTGAAATAACTGATATCTAAATTTATTTATAAAGGTAAGACAGTCATTTATAAAACAGTCGAGGGCTCGCGGGCCGCACAGAGAGGGATCGCGGACCGCAGGTTGCCGACCGCTGTGCTAGGCTACCAAGAAATGCGGCGCGTTCGGTGAGTGCGGCGCGTACGGTGCTGACAAATGTGCGATCACCTTTATTTCTCGCAATCAAGGCCGTAGCATACTTTGCAAAGTTTGACTATGTAATACAGGAGTTTTTTTTTTAAACTTACAGTTGTTTTGATATATAATAGAAACGGAATCGAAATTTATCAAGGAGTATATGCTCATTTACAGAATGATAAAATACAATTTCCTTAAAGAGTAATTAATTTTTTTGTGTAAACCTAAATTTATGACGCCATTTTGACATTTCCGATAAGTCAAATATCCTTCCGGCAACATAGTTCGATCGCACAGTTCGATATCACAAACATCATAATTTCAATCTCGGACTCAAGGGTTAAGACATAAAAGATATTAAAATTTAAATTAAGTACGGTAGGTTATTTAATGAATTTAAGAAAATTATTATTAGCAGACTTCACAACTCGTCCACAAAACCATTTTTATCCTCGACATTACTATCAGCCCGAGCCGAATGTCTCGGATAAAAATGGTTCGTTTGTGCACATGTTGTAAAATCGACTATGTATTTCTTAAATTAATTAAATAACCTACCGTACTTCAATTTAAATTTTAATATCTTTTATGTCTTAAAAAACACATAAGGCAAATAAATTAAAGTAAAAATATTATAAAATATCACATTCTATCTCTGAACTTTTTATTGTGTTTGGCTGTATGGCTCATTTTCTTTGCCTTAATATGGATACATTTATGAGTAGATACGTTAATGCACTTGTGCAAATCGATTTTGTGCAGCCTATATCCTGCGCAAATAAGCATTTTCTGAGCATGAGAAGTGAAAAAATATTTACCTCACAACTCTATGAGTGCACACAACGAATTCTGGCTTGGAGTTCCATTGGTGATAGGTGATGTAAAACCTTGTTTGTAACCAAATCCACTGCTGTCCCTTTGTGAGGAATCGATAGTAACAAGAAGTCAATTCGCCTTTTTGCATTACTGTAAATCAAAATACACGTATTTTTAAATTGAGATACATAAATATTTATATTCAAATTTACCAATTTCAAATACATTAATTATATTCATTCTAGCGTTATCTATCACTTTGCCTAATATTTTACAAAGATACAGAAATAAAATAGCGCAGAATATAAAGATAAACGTCTGTAGATAACCTTGGCACAGGTTCCATTATTGTGAGCACTAGGAGACGTTCGCAATCAGTGTATATGTGTGTCGATGACCATTTCTAAAGTATTAGAAATAGAGAAAAAGATGCAAAACAGACTCGCGACCGAAACTAAAACTGTATGATTAGGTATTTTAAAAATAAATTATCCTAGCCAGAAATGGAATTTGGTTTTGAAGAAAGAATACTTCAGCCGAAGTGTTGCCTAGGGAAAATATATTATTAAAACATGAAACTAAGAAGATCTTAAGAGAGGTAGGGCACAGCGGATAATCCGCTCAAATCGGAGCACCCGTCTGGGGAAGGACCTCCACCTTACTGATGATCGTAGCGAAATAGCACTAGTCTCGGCCATGTTGTGTTCCTACGATGAGTAAGATCTCCAGAGCTCCATTTGGCGGGGTTGGGACGGTTGGCAACGCGTGAGTGATACCCCCGGTATTGCGTCTATGGGCTACGGTGATGCTTACCATCAAGGGGGCCGTATGCTTGTTTACCAATTTTGTGGTAAAAAAAGAAACTTACATGCTTCATGACACGTCACAACCTTCTCCAAATCGTCAAAGTGATAGTAGTCATATCCCGAAGTGCCAAGTACTTCGAAAGGCAAATATCCAATGATGGGGGGCGCGCGATGGTCCAGAAACAGAAACTTCCACTCCAAACTGTGCCTTGAAGTAAACTCACTCCGGTTGGAGTCGACGAGCGACATGTCACGTATCAGTTGTGGTGTATGAAGCCGACCAGTGCAGACGAACAGCACCCTAATAATAAAGATTTTCAGCATTAGCTGCTTATGTGCAAAAAAATATAAATCGTCATAATTACATCACACCAAAAACTATTTATGAGGAAACAAAGTTGATGAATATTCAGCAACTTTACATATTACCTACAACACTAATCTATAAGATTACACAAAAATTTATTACATTTCATTCACAACAGTAGGTAAAACACAGAAAAATAAGAACAAATAAAGGTAAAACAAAACAATATAACATTTGGGGCAGCACAGTTATTTTTAAAAAGAAATTTGGCAGATTTGTATACTAAAATATCTTTTCAATGCGTTCTTAGATGAAAGGTCTACTTGAAGGGAAAGGAAATCGTAGAAACACTTTCTTTACAATCTTTAAAACTACGCAACGGATTTAGATCCAGCTTTTTTTAATGAGAGTGATTCATTTGAAGGTTTATATGTATACCTAATACATTCCGAAATTCCCCACGGGAAAGTGGGATATACGCAAGCGAATTTGCGCGGATCTCAGTAGTTCAGTAATTTACACTAATATTATAAAGATTAAAGATTTGTATTTTTGTGTGGTGTGTATGTTTGTAATGAATAAACCCAAAAACTACTGGACATTAATATCTCAAAAATTCTTTTACCGTTTGAAAGCTACGCCATCCCTAAGTGACATAGGCTATATTTTATTTTCAAATAATTTGGGATCCAAGCCGGAGCGGGGGCTAGTCAATAATAAGTGGCGCAATGTCGATCGAATGTTATAAATATTTTTATTTCAAGTGCTCCCCAGCAATAAGCTAACTTTTGTAAGATTCAAAGACTAGTGGTTCTATTCTAGTTTTACGAGTCTCAATAATGTAGCGATACAAGTATTTCCTGTAAATCTACTTGCAATTTAAATTATTTTTATTTTATGATGATGCCTTCATTCGAATAATACAATACTTAGAAATTTTTTTTCATACAAAGTTTTGCAACTTTCGAAACTCATACCTACTTTACCAGCACGAGTCTCAGTGTTGGTGCCATACATTAAAATTATGCTCTCATTAAGAACTTTTATATGATATACATAAAAACGTGCCCCATGACTGTTCAACTTGTTTACTTCCTACTTGCACCGAGATAATTTTGTATGTGATATTTTGTGTATGAACGAGCAAAAATAGCATAAAACTAAATTCCGCTTTAACCCCTATATAAATTCATAATACCATTAAATTTACGAAGGTAGGTTACCTTGAGTCAAGATCTTCGTATGCCAAATCTTCGCCTTCTGTATGTTCCACATTCGTTCCTGAAAAAAAAATTAACAAGGATAAATATACCGCAATCTAAAGCACTAAAGCATTTAAGTTGGTTAAGTTTTTAATTTTTCATGGAGAATGCTAAAAAGCCGTTCCAACGCAAAGTAAAGTGTAAAAATAAACTTTTTTAAAATGATTCAAACCACCATTTAAACGGCTTTTACAATTTTCTCTCCTCTCTGAGCTGGTCGGCCTAAACTAAACGGACCTTAAAAAGATCGGCTAAGATCTAAGTGCCAGCTAAGGTTTCACTACTTGTAAATAAAGTTTCAAATAGGCTATTTATCAATTAATAAAGATGTCAAAACCGTATTAGAACTGTCAAAAACTTTAAGTTTATTTGACGGTGATACCGGTGGTATCATCATCATCATTTCAGCCACAAGAAGTCCACTGCTGGACATAGGCCATATGGCTGGTAGCCGGATCTCTTCCGGAGATTCTTAGCATCCCCTGTCCCGCCGTTACCTTGACCGCTAGAGTCAGGAATGGCGGGGCTGCCGGCTACTGGGGACCTGGGCTTTTTGGTCTTTAACATTTTGGGGGGTTGTGACAAGCCGGTGACAAGCCCACCACACATTCCCACCACTGTGTCTCCTGTGTAGCCAGGATCAACAACGGCTACCTCAGATAGACAATAAGCAATGAAGCTTATTGACGTCCCGGGGAAGAAAACTACAGCTGTCTTGGAACTCACAACGAATTTAATCAGAAAGAAGATAGTCGGAGTAGGAAGTATTAAAAGGACTTCCCTCCTTAACAACTACGTGAGAAACAGCAATTTGAAGCAAAAGGCATTATACCCTACAGAGATGGCAAATCAAGTGAGGCTCGATTGCCGAGCACCACGGTCTATTGTTACATTACTATTGGGACCTAATGCTATGAGCTGTTGTTTACTATTTTGATTCCAATAATATGTATTGCAAAAACTTCTAAATGCCTGATAATTGTCTCTGCTTGCTACGAGATCAGAATAATAAACTACGCCTGAAGTGACATGTAAAGAATCCAACATGATTACGCGTTCGTCATGCCAAAGATCACACTCCCACAGAACGTGATGAGCTGTTTGTTCTACTCTGGTATTTGCGGTAGAACACTCACAGAAAGGAGAAGGTACAACCTTGAAATAAAATCACTTGGTCTTAAAGTTTCCGTGTCCCGTTAAAAATAAAAGCTACTTGATGGTCGACCTCTAGCCCGGTTTTCTTTAATCTGTCTCTCACAGAGGGAAAGAACAGATACAGATGACGGCCTTTTACGGAAGTCTCCCACCTTTCCTGCCATTCCGATAGAAGAGTCTGTAATACGTCATCTAACGGATTAAATAGTCTATTTATTTTGTCACGATCACGTGTCTTAAGAAACGCGGGGGTCATTTCTTTTGATCTATAGTACATCGACGCGCGACGCTGTATCTAGAAATCGACGGGTATTACGCCAGTCAGCACAGGGAGTGCCTCCGTGCTGACAGTTCTGTAAGACTTACACAAATATATCAAGGCAAGACGATGACTTTGCAACAATTTTCTTCGCGCGGCCCCAATTGTTACACGATCTGCGAAAACCGCTGAACCATATGTTATACAACCCAGGTACGTCGCAGTATAAACCATTTTTAACGTTCTAAAGGTTAAACCCCAGGTTGCGGCAGATACTCGAGTTAAGGCATAAAAATTCTTTTTGGCTTTTTCTCCTACCTGCTTCATATGTTCAATGAAATTAAAGTTTTTGTCTAAAAGTAAACCTCAGTAGCAGACTGTGATTTTATTTGAAAATGAAACTCCATTAAAGCGAAAGCGCAGAGGAACTTTTAAATTTCCCTTAAGCATAAGTTGATACGTTTTATGAGGTGCAAATTCGAGACGGTTACGATTTCCCCATTCCGAGATAATGTCAAGACTCGTTTCAGCTAATTTTTCTAAAGATGCCCGCGAACTAGCATTAATTAATAAGAGACCGTCATCAGCATAACCCTTCAAGAAGCATCCATCCCGTAAAGGGGAGGCTGAAAAAGTCGTCAAAGCCGATATTCCACAGGTAGGGACCCAATACTGAGCCTTGTGGGCAGCCTAATGTAAAGGAATTTTATAATCACAACTTTGCATGCTAACAAGTGTTAAAAATAAATTAAAAGTAAAAAATATATATTTAAAAATAAGCTTTCGCGAGATTTACCTGTATAAGAAAACATAATTATCGAACTAACATTTACTCGTACTACGAGTAAATGTTAGTAATTATAAATATATATTCTTTAATATATATTTATAATTACTGTTAGTTAAAGTTTTAAAAGAAAAGTTTATTTTATTCTTTTTAGCGCAATTAAATAAAAGCTTGTTTTTAAATATATTTTTTTTACTTTTAATTTATTTTTTACTTTTTAGTTAACACTGGACATGTTTCGCAGTCCCTACTAGACAGACTAGTCTAATGAATTTATTTGTTTTAACTAGCACCAGCAATTTGAATACCTATATAATTTCCTGATTTTACTACAGTCACCCTGCGACAAACTAAACGGGTTTATGTACCCATCAAAAATAAAATACCGACCAAGGGCAAGTAGAACTCGCGTATGAGGGTTCCTTCCCAAAATCATACTAGTCATACTATCATACTAATATTATAAATGAGAAAGTGAGTTTGTTTGTTTGTTATTCCTTCACGGCTTGACTAATCAGTTGATCATTATGAAAATTTGTATATATATTGTCAGGGGTACAGAGCTCAACATAGGCTACCTCTTTACCCGTGAAAGTATGTCAATCCAAAGGGAAAATATTTTTTCTACTATAGAGGGCGCTGTATGGGATGCTATCGGCCAACAGATGGCGCCACAAGTCGCGCTATGGGTTGTTTTGTTGTCAAACGAGATCCATGTCATAAAATTAACGCGAGCGAAGCCGCGAGGAAAAGCTAGTAATAGATAAAATACATTTTAATTCAAAACCGGTATAAAAAGAGCCATGTACCAATGTAAAATGTACTAAGGGTAGGTCACATTATATTGGTTGTTTAAAGAAGAAGAAGTAACTACAAATTTACGATTTTCAGATTTATTCCTGTACTTGTGCTACATCATCTTGCTTCTTGCCAAATTTCATGAATCTAGGACAACCGGAAGTACCCTATAGGTTTTTGGTCGGAACGGTTTTGTACGAAAAACGGAACACAAACGGCTGTATCGTAATTTTGTTATCATAATATTGTATTGTCATCTGATCTAAAGTTTTAAGCAAAATTTCAGCTCAATCGGTCTTCGGGAAGTGGTTCAAATTTTCGTTCCAAGATTCCACCCTTACATACATACATACAGGTCAAGTTAAATAAAAGCTTTTAAAATAGTGAACCAAATGTAATATTTTAAAACCTTTTGTAACCTATTTTTTGCAAATAAACGCTTTGACTTTGACCGGCCCTACGTGATATTGCGCCCGTAGTTTTCATGTATTTTTTAGATAACTCTAATGAGATTTTAACGAAATTTAGCATCGAACGCTAGACGTAATCAACATTTTTTTTTATTTTTTTTTTTCGTGAAAATACATTGAGAAATCTTAATTTTTATTTTGTTTGGGGGGTCGGCTTTCTCTGCAGCTGTCTGTATAGTCACGTGCAATGATATGTAATCATGTGCATTTAAATTTAGGTCTTACTACAACAACTTTAAAACTAATATGAGCATACATTTCGTACGTACGGTGGCCACGAAGATAGGAGGATCATTTTAGAAAAAAAAAATTGTCAGCTCCGTCCTTTTCTTTGTTACCAAACAGGGTTTTTGTTTATTAGAGCCACATGTGTCCACTAGGATGTTGGATGTTGCAACCAAAAATCATCCTAAAGATGTTCCTGCTATCCTCGAGGCTGACATACGTACGCTGTCAAACTCAGTTAACAGTATACTTACGAAAATGTCCAATGAACTGTACAAGTTCGTAGGTGGTCTCATCTTTGAAATCCAGAGAGCCGCGACGTAGGTGGCACTGGAACCTTATTTCATTTTCTATAACACAAAAAATTTGGACCATATACACACCTACTTATTTAACCTGCGCAGCAACCATGACACGAAATTCAAAAAATACGCACTGACGTTTCGTTGAATTCTAACCAGTTTCGAACCTTATTCCAACTAGTAATGTCTTTTGACAGGACTACGTGTCTCGATGTTTCGGATGGACACTGTCATGGTTGCCCCGCTGTTTCTAATAAAATATGAAGTCAATATAAAATTACGGTGACTGTATCAACAGTTGCATTAATAGCCGGACCCACATTAGACGATCCAACGCGATCCAAATGCGCGCACCAGGATCTCGATCCAATAGGCGCTCTATAGGAGCGCCTGGTGTGGATCCAGCTTATGAGTAATCATTTGAAGAAATAAGTACTGAATTATCACAAGTTATATATATATACTTATAATAGTTTCCATTTACAATAAATAAAATATTAATATGAAAAACGTGTTTATATGTATGTAGGTACCTAATACATACACATTCAACTTTTAGGACTTTCATACAGCAAAAAAGTTAAATTTGCACATAAGTTTTTAAACAAAAATTAAGTTAGGTGGAGTGGATTCACACAGGATACATATATACGTAATATACATCTGTTCTCACAGGAATACTATTACTGTACTAATGAAAATAATGGCAAATCCATTAAAATAAAACTAATAAACATAATAGATTTTTAATAGGGATTTATTATGAGAAAATAATTTTTTGTCATGATCATTCATCAAACTAGTGAATATTTTATTACTAGGTACATCAAGTTACGATAAAACTGATTGGCCGGCAATTTAAATTGTTCAACTAATCTGGTTCCCACCAGAAGAATCATGACAGAAGAAATCCCTGATAATCTGTCTGTTCTTTATAAATTCGCTTAAGCAATAAAAAAGGAAATTTCAAATAAAAAATTCGCAAAAGTAACTCCTAAAAGCTTGATGGAAACACAACTTAAACAACAATAATCCGTGCTTTTGTCTGCACGTTCTGTTTATAAAAAATATTTATTAAAAAAAAATTAGGTACAAATCACACAGATTGAGCTAGCCCTAAAGTAAGTTCGAAACTTGTGTTATGGGATAGTAAATTAGTAACTCAATGATACTTATAACAAATACATATACATAATATAGATAAACATCCAAGACCCAGGCATTTCAGAAAAAGTACGGTTTTGCTCCGACCGGGATTCGAACCCGGGACCTCTTGGATGGCGGACCGGCATGGTAACTATTACACCACGGAGGTCGTCGTATATCGCGGATGCTGACGGTAGATAATTGTTAATTCTAGCACTAGACCGTGACCATACAGAATCTATACAGATTGGATTGTAGATGATCACAGTAAGATGATAGCGATGCAAAACTCAGCAAAACATAAAGTAGTCAGTCAAAAAGTACAAAGCTATGCGTAATAAATTCGCAACGATTCGACACCAACCACACCAACCGACTTCGTACTCGCAAAGCGCTGGGCACATTTAGAACAAACTTAAATCAACTTTCTTTACATTCGCTCATATCGTCACAAAATATTATAAATGCGAAAGTAACTTTGTTTGTCTGTTATTATTCATCAGGTTAAAACTGAGCTGAAAGGACATCAAGCAAACTCGGCTAAATCGGCTTGTCGTGAACAAATTCAAGAAACAAAATATAATTTATATAAACTTATCTAATAAAATTTAATTAATTTTAGTCAATGATATGAAGTATGAAAATAAATAATTAAAAAAGCAATTCTAATAGGATGGTCAACGACATATAAATAGTATATTATCTGGCGATCGCAGTGATTAAATCAAAAAGTTGTCAAACTGACATTGGCTGGCTGTATTCACCGCTCGTGCAAACTGACATTGGCTGGCTGTATTCATCGCTCGTGCTCGCTGCGCTCGTTTCGAACTTGTACAAATTTACTACTTAAATATAAAAAAAATGATTTATTGACTGATCTTGATACTAAACTTCTTTCACATTTATTATCTGCATATTATAGATGACCCATAACAATCAAAAATATCCCAATATTTTCATGTTCATATTAAAACCAAAAGGTCATACAATGTGGTTGGTGTCCTTTGGTATATACAGGGTGACAGGGTTTAAGTCCTAAGTCCTATTCCTTAAAACTGGTTAAACTAGAGGTCATTTGCAACAAATAAGGCCCCATCGATAGGGGGTCGAAAGTGACCGGTTACCGAGATATTGAAGTTAGGTTTTTTCGATCCACGCGAACAGAGTCGCCGGCACAGCTAGTATTTATAATTCTATAGATATAATAAAAATTCGCTAAAATTGCAGTGGGAATAATTTATACAAATACCTATATAATCGTAAGTTACCTACTTCACCTTACTCGAGTATTGTGATAAAGATTTTTTTGTTAAATATGAAACAAGGTTGTTTCGTTTGAAGATCCGGGACAGCAAAATATTGCCTATTTATATCCGTTCTGCGAAGCGTGGGCAACAACGTGGGCGAGGCGTGAAAATCAGGGAGAATTTTGGCGTTAGCATTTCGCCATTTTTTACATCAAAACGTTTCAAGTTTGGCGATCAACTGTTGCTACACATTGCCTGTTGACGTCACATTTGGTGGGACTTAAATTCGGGGGGATTTTTATAGGGGTTGGTTACCCCTTTCAACCAACGACACAAATGCAACCCCAAATTCGGCGTAGCGTTGCATAAGAAGTGCTAATTTGTAGTTTAGTTTTTTTTATTTTTATATACGTAGCTAGTATTTTTTTACGTAAAAATCATTTTCTTAAAGAAAAACAAATTTAAAAATATTTAAGTTACGAAGCAATAACTATATAAAAGATAACCATATTTGAATACGAAAAATACAAACCTTTGTTCAGTAACATGGGATCAACTGATGATCTTGGATTCTGAAGCAAACTATAGAGACTTGGCCTGTCATCTTCATATGCTAAATCAAATACGCTCTGATTTATTAGGCTAGCCTGAAAAAAAAAATATAGTGAAAAAAAATTATCGAGGTTCACAATTTGTGTTTAATAAAAAAATCCAGTTACAAGATTTAACCCGATAAAAATATATATTATGTAAAAGCTAGTAAAATGAGAGATGTCCCTGTTCGGTCTCTCAAGTACAGTCATGGTAAACTTAGACGCTTCGGCAGGCCTATATGGACGTCTCGGCGGCGGTCTATTGTATTAGGTTGCTTTGGCAGCTACCCCAAGACAACAGAGCCGTCACAGTTCTAAATTGAAGTTAATGCTACAATACTGTTTGACAAAATCTCAAAAGTGTAAACCGCCAAAAACGAGTGCGTATGTCACGGTCCATACATATACATTATACCCTCTACATACCCATTAAAACCTTTTTGGTTTTAAAATTAATTCTATAATATATATGTCACATATGACTATTCATCATTGGTTTATTCAGATCATCAAAAGATAAATTTACCGGATTATGACCAAGAAGTGATGAAATGCTTTCCGAGACATAATATATTCGGCCACTGGCAGAGAATACCATTACGAAACCTTCCAGTGCTTCTAATATTAGAAATGTAAATTCTTCATTCGACAGAAAAGTCGGTTTCCAATCTTCTTGTATGTCATGTGCTCTTGATCTGACAGTTATTTCTGAAATAATAATTAGCAGTTAGCATCGTCAGTTAACTACTGCTTTGCTTAAATCTACTTTTATCTGCGCCAACCGTAGCCCTAGTCATCGCTATTCTGTTTTTTTCAACAGACATAGATACAGATCTAGCTGCCGGGTTTTCTGTTGAAATAGGGTCACAATGTAACGAATGCAGTATTTTAACTAAATAGATGCTTAAATTAACTCTAAAGAAACTCCTGTAAGTCTCTTTGAAATTATACCTATTATTGAAAAAGTTGGGTTGTGAAAACTTGCAAGTCTTTCTCACTGACGAAATATCTTATCTATATATATAAAAGAGAAAATCACTGACTGATTCATCACGAAATCTCCGAAACTACAAGTACCAGGAGTCTCAAATTTTGCGTGGGGGTTCCTTTTGGGGCGTAGGTGCTCACTAAGAAAGGATTTTTGGAAATTCATCCCCTAAGGAGGTAAAACGGGGGTGCAAAGTTAGTATGAAACTTTGCCGTTTTTGAAGTTACTCTAATGAAATTCAGCACGAAGGTTTTTTACTGAAAAGCATGAAACAAGAGTAAATTTTTTTTTTTATAATTCATCCCTTAGGGGGTTAAACGGGGGTGCAAAGATAGTATGAAACTTTGCCGTTTTTGAAGTTATTCGAATGAATTTCAGCATGAAGGTTCTTTATTGAAAGGCATGAAACACGAGTAAAATATTTTTCTTAAAAATCATCCCTTAGGGGTTTAAACGGGGGTGCAAAGTTAGTATGAAACTTTGCCGTTTTTGAAGTTATTCAAATGAAATACAGCATTAAGGTTCTTTATTGAAAGGCATGAAACACGAGTAAAATATTTTTCTCAAAATTCATCCCTTAGGGGGTTAAACGGGGGTGCAAAGTTAGTATGAAACTTTGCCGTTTTTGAAGTTATTCGAATGAAATTCAGCATGATGGTTCTTTATTGAAAGGCATGAAACACGAGTAAAATATTTTTCTCAAAAATCATCCCTTAGGCGGTTAAACGGGGGTGCAAACTTAGTATGAAACATTGCCGTTTTTGAAGTTATTCGAATGAAATTCAGCATGAAGGTGCTATATTAAAAGGCATGAAACACGAGTAAAATACTTTTCTCAAAAATCACCCTTAGGGGGTTAAACGGGGGCGCAAATTTCGTATGAAACTTTGCCGTTTTTGAAGTTATTTAAATGAAATTCAGCATTAAGGTTCTTTATTGAAAGGCATGAAACACGAGTAAAATATTTTTCTCAAAAATCATCCCTTAGGGGGTTAAACGGGGGCGCAAATTTCGTATGAAACTTTGCCGCTTTTGAAGTTATTTAAATGAAATTCAGCATTAAGGTTCTTTATTGAAAGGCATGAAACGCGAGTAAAAAATTTTTCTCAAAAATTATCCCTTAAGGACAACGGGGGTGCAAAGTTAGTATGAAACTTTGCGCGTTTTGAAGTTATTCGTATAAAATTCAGCATTAATGTTCTTTAGGCGATACGAAGTTCGCCGGGTCAGCTAGTAGTATAATAAAAGTGTAAAAAAAGTTTGTCTGTACATTGAATATATTTCCAAAAAAATTGTTTAGGGCGATGAAGAATAAGCAATAGAACAAGAATTAAAAAAAAAATTGACCGTCTGTTTGTATGTTTGTATGTATGTTTGTACACGCTAATCTCAGAAACGGCTGAACCGATTTGGATGCGGTTTTCACTAATATGTAGCGATTTGCTCAACTTAACATTTCGTATATGTTTCTTTTCAAAATTCCCACGGGAACGGGAATAACGGGACTGAACGTGTAAATCACTGACTACTGAAGGGATTATAATGAAATTTGGTTCGCGAGTAGAATTTAATCTGGAGTAACACATAGAGTATTTTTATCGCGAAATTCCCACAGGAACGGGAATAATGAGACTGAACGTGTAAATCACTGAATCATTACGTGTTCTGAAACTGCAAGTGCTAGAAGTTTCCAATGTTTTATGGAGGTTCCTTTCGTTATTTTGCGAAATTCCCATGGGAAAGGGAATAATGGCACTGCACGTGTATTACCCGGGACGCTCAAGGTAGCTGGAAGATTCTATCATCTATCCTTACATATTATAAAACAAAGTCCTCCCGCGCGTCTCTCGGTCTGTCTGTCTGTTCGCGATAAACTCAAAAACTACCCAACGAATTTTCTTGTGGTTTTTACCAACGGATAGCCTGGTTTCATGTATTAAATTTGTCAGGATTTTGTGTAAATTGGCTGAAATATAAAGATTATTGTTGGGAGTGTCGGAAAAAATCGACCCGCTTGGGAGCTGTCGACGAAAACGCTGTCTAAACCCTTTGAGATATAACAAAACAAAAATTATAGGATATTCCTCTTATTTAGGTCTCCAAAAAAGTCCGCGATAGCATATATTTATCGTTTACGGATAACTTACTATAAAATAAAAAGCGATTTCCGAGTAATAATGCGGAAATTTGAAACCGATTTTGACATATACAGTATTTATCCTTATCCAGTTAACTACTTTAGTTACCTTAAGCATTTCATGTACATTATTATAATCTTTACACCATATCATTTAAATAGATACTTTAGAAGTTATAGCAAAAAATTTACGCGCTTGCCGAAATTAATTCAAGTTCTTTCTATTCTACGCTAGATGGCGCTATTCAAAAGTTACATCGCGCCGCTATGGATACGTTTTTATCAAATTATAAATATCGCGCGAAAATTAAAGCACTTTAAATCTATTACGCTAGGTAGCGCTGCGCTGTTTAAAAATCTATACTAATATATGAAGCTGAAGTATTTGTTTGTTTGTTTATTTGAACACGCTAATCTCAGGAACTACTGGTTCGAATTGAAAAATTCTTTTTGTGTTGGATAGTCCATTTATCGAGGAAGACTATAGGCTATATAACATTACGCTGCGACCAATAGAAGCGAAGCATCAGTGAAAAATGTTGCAAAAACGGGGAAAATTATTAGGGCTTCCGTTGCGTGCGCTGCATAAACGGTTCAAGTTACCCAAAAAATATGTATGGCGCTCAACCTAGAAAGCTGAAATTTTGTATAGAGGTTCTTTTGACAAGAATAAAGATGGGGTTTTATAGAATTCCCACGGGAAAGGGAGTAATAGGACTATAAGTGTATTATCGCAGGCGCAAAACCTAAAAAGCTGGAATTTTGTATAGAGGTTCCCTTTATGATGTTGATAAAGAGAAAGTCGGCAATTTATAGAATTCCCACGGGAAAGGGAGTAATAGGACTGTAAGGTACAATGTACAGTTGCCTCGAGGATAGCAGGACCATCTTTAGGATGGTTTTTCGTTGCAACATCAACATCCTAGTGTACACATGTGGCTCAAATAAACAAAAACCCTGTTTGGTAACAAAGAAAAGGACGGAGCTGACAAAAGATCCGCTTACAAGATGTGCAAGCGATTTTTTTCTAAAATGGTCCTCCTATCTTCGAGGCCATCGTACAATGATATAGGTTGGTACATGGAATGTCATGGATTAAATGGCTTTTTTGTATTTATAAAAATTAAAATGGAAACGAAAAATCGGTAGATTCAACCAATGAAAAAGGTGAGCACGGCTATAAATATGATTTAAGTTTTCTAAGTATTACGGAACTCGAATTTTTATTTATCAATAATACTGTTGATACTCATATTAGGTATTGTATTATAAATACAAAGTTTCATAACGATGTTTATGCCATATTAGTACCTACGTCTATGCAACACAATTCGGATTAAAATGATGCTTGTGTTTACACTAAAATACCGAGACACCTGTGCTCGATTTCCTCCCGCTTGTTAAAGACATTTCTACAGCTGTTTATATTTCATCTGTGGTCTAATGACGTCGCTCCATGGCGTAAAGTTTCACGAAACGAATATTTCACAATAAAATTTTGTCGAATACTCGTCATTTTTTTTTCTTTTTTTTTTATTAAATTTATTTTAAACTAGCTTTTTCTCGCGGCTTCGCTTTAATTTTATGACATAGTTTTCGTTTGACGACAAAACAACCCATTGCGCGACTTGTGGCGCCATCTGTTGGCCGATAGCATCCCATACAGCGCCCTCAATAGTAGAAAAAATATTTTCCCTTTGGATTGACATACTTTCACGGGTAAAAAGGTAGCCTATGTTGGGCTCTGTACCCCTGACAATATATATACAAATTTTCATAATGATCAACTGATTAGTCAAGCCGTGAAGGAATAACAAACAAACAAACTCACTTTCTCATTTATAATATTAGTATGATAGTATGACTAGTATGATTATGGGAAGGAACCCTCATACGCGAGTTCTACTTGCCCTTGGTCGGTATTTTATTTTTGATGGGTACATAAACCCGTTTAGTTTGTCGCAGGGTGACTGTAGTAAAATCAGGAAATTATATAGGTATTCAAATTGCTGGTGCTAGTTATAACAAATAAATTCATTAGACTAGTACCGCCTCTCGACAATAGATGGCACTGCGAAACCTGTTCAGTGATAACTAAAAAGTAAAAAATAAATTAAAAGTTTATTTAATTGCACTAAAAAAAAAAACTTCTTTTAAAACTTTAACTATCAACTTATAACGTCACTAGCTGTACCCGCGGCTTCGCCCGCGTGGATACTGCCTTTCCCGTGGGAATTCTAAAAATTGCCGTCTTTATCCTTGTCAACATCCTAAAGGGAACCCATAAACAAAATTCCAGCTTTCTAGGTTGAGAGCCTGCGATAATACTCTTACAGTCCTATTACTCCTTTTCCCGTGGGAATTCTATAAATTGTAGTCTTTATCCTAGTCAACATCATAAAAAGGGAACCTCTATACAAAATTTCAGCTTTCTAGGTTGTGCGCCTGCGATAGGTCAAAACACCTCTAAATAAAAATAAAAACAATAAATCTCAAAAAAGGCCGTAACGGGGTTTCTTTCGTTATTTCTTCCCAGGGGTCATTTTGCTTTTTTTCTTAGGTTGTAGAATAGCTCATTCATTTATATGAATTAGATGTTATTATCTAACGGGTCCAGTATGTAGCTGCGAACGTCAATGCTGCGACAAATGCTGTTGCGAATTACTTTTTACTACGTCATAATTAGAAACAGCGTTGTTCGCAACTACATCATTCGAGTCCATAAGCTTTCGAACCTATGAGGTAGCAAAAATTTTTTTGTAACAGCGACGTTCGCAGCTACATACGGGACCGATATTTGTGTTAATATACTGAATAACACTAAAACATTATGTAAAATATGACTAGATACTCTATATAAACAATTTCAGTTTAATTTCATTTCAAAGGAATTAAAACTTACCATTATGATTTTTAAGGAAGGATATGGTGGCTTTGAGAACTGTAGATTTGTCCATTTTTCTGCTATTGGACGAAACCATGGAACTCAATTCGTTGACCAGCATGTTGAATTGGTCCCTCCGTTTCTTTTCACTCAAGTTGCGAGTCCTCCTATACAATTATAAAAGATTGCATGAAAATTAAAATTTTTGTTCTATGAAATTTATGATAACTCCACTCCACTAAACATTATTTTAGTGTGGAGGGAAATCTGTCATCTCTTGGAATACATTGCATTTTATTATCATAATCATAATTTTATTTAGTTATATTTTATAGGCGAAAGTTAGTGTGTATGTTTGTTATTTCTTTATGCTTAAATAGCTATATAATAGGCCAATTTTCATGATATTTGGTATGAAGGTAGCTGATACCTTGGATTAACACATAGGGTACTTTTTATCCCGAAAAGTACGCCATTCCCGTAGGATTTCCCATGACATATGCATTTCAACAAAGCTAACTATGCATGTCACTACAAAATTATGAGTTCAATTAGACTTCTGCGGGCGAGTAAACATTTACAAGATTATGTTTTGATGATTTTGATCTCACATGTTATCTTGCTTTAAAATTATGTGAAGTCAGCAAGATGACACATAAAATTAAAATATTACTGAAATATTTTTATTACAATAGATCTGTTGTTTTAAATGCAATAATAAACTACAGTCATGGTTTTACAACATAACTAGTTTTTTTTCTCTATTTTTCTTTGAGGCTTTTAGCCATGCTTGACTATTATTGATTTGAGCCCCTTTTTATAGTACAGAAGTAAAGTGATAGTACATTAACCACATATATGACTTAAAATTGTTACTGCTGACAACATGTATGTCTCTAGAACAAATATGCTTTCATGGCAATAATTATGATTGCAAAGCATTTTAGTATATTTTAATTTGATAAGGTAATATTAAAAACTAATAAAAGAAAACCGGGCAAGAACATGTCGGGCCACGCACAATGTAGGGTTCCGTATTGGCTACGCATTTGCTTGCCGACGAGTACAATTCCATATTCTATGACACTTGTATGTTTTCGTCAAAGAAATTTTACTTCATAAGTTCGTCGGCTATTACTCGGTAACTAGTGCCTACTTAACCGTTGTTTTCCTTGAAGGTTCACTATATGGACAACTACCATGAATTTTTTCGAATTTCTAAACTCAAGACTTTCGGAGATAGAGGGAGGGGGACCACCGTGCAAAACAAAAATTGACAATTAAATGTAAATAATTCGCAAACGGATCATTGTATCGGAAAATGACATTCCCACATCCTCGATGTTTTTAAGAGACCTATCTATCGATACCCCACAAGATAGGGTCGGTGCGAAAAAAAATTTTCACTACTACTTTACCTGTAGGGGAGGCACCCCAAAAAAAAATATATTGCAAAATTTTATTCTACCACTTTGTTAGCATTGTTAATATGAGTATACATACCAAATTATAGCTTTCTAGCATCAAGCGTCTAGGCGCTAGACCGCGGACAGACAGACGGACAGATGGACAGACGGACAGATGGACAGACAGACAGACGGACAGACGGACAGACGGACAGACGGACAGACGGACAGACGGACAGACGGACAGACGGACAGACGGACAGACGGACAGACGGACAGACGGACAGAGGGACAGATGGACAGACGGACAGATGGACAGATGGATAGACGGACAGATGGACAGATGGACAGACGGACAGATGGACAGACGGACAGATGGACAGACGGACAGATGGACAGACGGACAGACGGACAGATGGACAGACGGACAGATGGACAGACGGACAGATGGACAGACGGACAGACGGACATGGCGAAACTATAACGGTTCCTTGTAGTTTACTACGGAACCCTAAAATAAGCTTTGGAACGCACATTAACAGTCCCCCATACAAGCATTCAGAAACGTGATCCCGTGTCTATGATTCTAGTACCCTAGAATAATAGTAGAGCCAATTTATCTCATAGGTTACACGAACTAGGTGGAACCGTTCATCATGTAACGCATGCAGTACACTGAACTGTCAAAGTGTTAAGCCATTGATTCCAGGTGTTGTTGATAGATGACAGTTGTTAAGCCTGTGCCCTTCAGATGGCTTGAAAATGCCAACCCCCGCCAATCCGCATTGGAGCAGAGTGGAAGAATAATCCCCTTTAATTGAAGAGAGACCCGTATCCCTGCTGTTGGATGATTATGGGATGAATAGTGTAAGTCATTTATTAGTCAAATTAAGCAACAAGACTCAGTTATTCGCTCAAATAATTTGGTTATTTAGTTGTATGTATTTGTATCTAATACATTATTTTAATTTAAATAGTGTTAAAAAATTTGTTAACGAATTTGGGTCAGGGAGATCTTATTAGGTGGAATTTAACATTGTTCTTTCTAACTAGTAACATCTTATTTTATCATTATGATACATTACTGCCATCTACAATGTATTATGTTATCTTACCTTTTGGAGTCATCTTTGTCATCACTCTCCTCGTCCATTCTGCCGCCAATTGTCTTCAGCTTAATAATTGCACTCCAAACACATCGTATCAATGCGTCAATCAACGAATAATGATACTTATATCGATTTCACAGACTAGTATTTACAAATTGGACCAGGTACAGTAAAACAAAACCTATATTAGGCGGCTGTCGCATAAGCACTAAACTCAAAGCGCCTTACGATAGCATTGTTGATACTACGCAACGAATCATAATAATGATGTAAAATAAAATATTCTGGTCTAGGCGTAAGCTATTGAAAACTCCATAGACAGGACAATAATTTATGGTAACTTTCCATACCCACGCTATCTCTATAAATGTACTACTTAAATTATAAGCACTTGAAAATCTTCACACTTTACACTGACTCTACTCTAACCACATGCATGCGGAATTCATCTGGTTCATCAAGAGAACACTTATTTTTCATAAAACAAAGATTCTTTTCTCCTGTAATTCTCTTCGCGTTGCTAATATTTTGTTTAGTGTGGTTGGTACTTCCTTCAGCCACTTCAGTCAGGTAGACAGGTAACCCAAACCAAAGAGAAAAATAAGTCATATAGAAAAAGAGAACCCGCTCGCGGCCAATTCATGCCAATCGATTTGAAACCATAGATTAATATTGTATAAAATGACAGAAACTCAGTTCATGAGAGCTGATCGAACTAATAGCGCCATCTAGTCAGCAGGTTAAACAACATTCGTAACTATCTATACGAACTGTACGGTGGCCTCGAAGATAGGAGGACCATTTTAGAAAAAATCGCTTGCACATCTTGTAAGCGGATCTTTTGTCAGCTCCGTCCTTTTCTTTGTTACCAAACAGGGTTTTATTAGAGCCACATGTATCCACTAGGATGTTGGATGTTGCAACCAAAAATCATACTAAAGATGGTCCTGCTTGTTATTGTGGGTTGATTGTTGGAATAGAAACACACACAGCTTTTACGTAACATTCATGTATTTCTTTTTAAAACTTCACTTATTAAAACAATTTGATCTCCCCATTACTAAACACTTACTAATCAAGATTTATATTCTAAACATGAAAAGACTCTATAAATACATTTTTATCTAAATATATGTTTCCTACTAAAGTGTCATAAAAAGACTGAACTGAAATCTAGACAACTTGTCTTGTCTGTCTAATTTAGAAAAACTCCAATTTTAAATCTTTCTTCATATCAAACATTTTATAACCGGCCAGTCAAATACAATTCCATAAAATCTACAACATCCCCTCTGAATTGTATATCAACTACTTCAAATACAATTAACTATTTATGTACCTCTTCAACATCTCTTCAACACTAATCTTCTTAAAACCCATATTATATGTCCCTACCTACATCATAGCTAAATATATATAATACAAATCCACCCAATTATAAATTATTAATTAACAATCAAATTAAAATAATTAAAATATAACATAACATCATTAAACTAAATTTTGAATATCATTCCAAAATCTTACACCTACTTTAACATAATAATTAGAGTCCACAGTTAACTAATTATCACTGATCACTCACAATAAACTTCCTCAATCTTAAGAACTTAGTTCTATCAAGTCCTTTTGTTAAAATATCTGCAATATTAGAGTTGGTCGGACAATAAAAAATTTCAATTAAATTTTGATCAATCTTTTCTTTAATAAAATGATATTTAACATCTATATGTTTACTTCTCCTACTGAATATACCATTTTTAATCAAAACAATAGCCGACTGATTATCCACATACAATTCTGTTTTTGGAACTTTACCGATCAATTCTTTATATAAACTTTGAACATACAACAAGTCTTTAATACATTCTGCAGCAGAAATATATTCTGCCTCTGTTGACGAAAGAGCAGTGACGGACTGCTTCCGTGAACACCAGTGTACAGGTCCACCACCATACAAAACAACAAAGCCAGTCGTGCTTTTCCGTGTATCTGGATCACCTGCGAAATCTGCATCACAATATGCCCTCAGTGTCAAATCATTTCCCTGCAGATAACGAATTCCTGAGTCTACAGAACCTTTGAGATACCTAAATAAACTTTTTGTATTCGAGAAATCATTTAAATTTGGACATTCCTGATGTCTACTACAATAACCAACCTGAAAAGCTATATCCAATCGTGTTTTATTAACAAGATATAATAAAGAACCTATTAATTGTCTATATCGATGCACATCACTCTCTTTACCTTTCCCCTCTTGATGTGTGTCGATTAAGATATCAGCTGAGCAGATTTCTTTAATATCATTATAACCATTTTTCTTTAATAAATCATTAATATAAGATTTCTGATATAATTTAATATAATTTTCATCTAATAAAATATCAATTCCAATAAATTTCTCAACTTTATCAAATTTCCTCATTTCAAATTCTTTTTCTAATTGTTTTATAATGACATTTAGTTCATTCTCATTACTACCAATTAAAATACCATCATCAACATAAATTGCTAAATATATTTCCTTTTCTTTATAAACAAACAAACAAGGATCTAATTTTACTGATACAAAACCTAATTTCTTGAGACATTCAGTAAGCTTGATGTTCCACATAAGTGGTGCTTGTTTCAAACCGTATAGACTTTTCTTTAATTTGCATACTTTCTTTTCTTTATTTTCATTATATCCCGACGGTATTTCCATATAAATATCTTCCTTTAAATCTCCATAAAGAAAGGCAGTTTTTATATCAAATTGCTTAATTTTGTACTTTCTTTGTGCAGCAATAGCAAACAATAATCTTACACTTGTTGCATTAACCACTGGACTATACGTTTCTTTATAATCTATATTATACTTTTGAAGAAAGCCTCTTGCAACTAAACGTGCTTTATATCTACCTCCAGGCTTTATCGTAAAAATCCATTTACTGGTAATACATTTCCTATTTTTTGCTTCTGATTTTTCTACAATTTCCCAAGTTTTATTCTTTTCTAAAGAATCTTTTTCCTCTTGGATCGCTTTCTTCCACAGCTCTTTTTCTTTACTTTGCAAAACCTCACTGTAAGTTAAAAATGAACTTTCCAAATCATAATCCTGTAACCTCACAGGTAACCTTCTATTTCTCGTAGGTACAACTCTTCTTATTATTTCTTCCTCTTCCTCACTGACCAACTGTTCCTCCATCTCATCACTAGCATCTTCAAACGAATCATCAATTCCTCCTTCTTCTACTGCATTACCAATTTCTTCTTCCACTACTGCATCACCAATTTCTTTTTCCACTGAATGTCTTCCATCACCATTAAATTCTCCATCTCCATTATTCAACACTTCCTCACCAATACTATCTTCAAAAATTTCATTGTCTTCCACCAACTCCAACTCTTCATTGTTACAAAAACTATTATACTCTCTTTCTTCGCTCCTCTCGAAAGACTCTTCATTTCCCCTCTCAACTCCTCTCTCACCATTTGCTTCATCAACACGAAGTCCACGTTCTACATCGTTGTTTTCACAATTTTCAACAACATGATCACAATAATCTTTAAACAATTCACATAAACCCGATTGCTGTTTACTTAAATCACATTCCTTCAAATAATCAGCAACCATCTTCCCATTATTAATGAAGGTTACGTCTCTGGAGTAATATATTTTATTTTCAATTGGATTCCAGATTTTATAACCACTATTTGTAAAACCAACTAACAAACCCTTTTTGCATCGCGAATCCAGCTTCCTTAAGCCACTATTTATTTTAAAATAAGCTAACGAACCGAAAATATTTAAATGTTTTAGATTTGGAATTCTATTAAACCACATTTCTGCAGGCGTTTTATTATTAATAGTATTTGAACATCTATTTGTCAAATATGTCGCAGTCATTGCTGCTTCGCCCCACAACGCTTTAGGTAAATTAAATTCAAAAAGTAAAGCTCTTGTTCTTTGCATTATTGTTAAATTCAAACGTTCAGACTTTCCATTATATTGAGGAGTATGCGCAATTGTAAAATCAATTTCAATACCTTTATGTATGCAATAATTTTTAAATCGTTTATTATTATATTCTCCACCGTTATCGCACCTAAATATTTTAACTTTCTTATTAAAATGATTTTCCGCTAAATTAATGTAATTAATAATTTTTGTGTATGCTTCATCTTTTGTTTTTAAAAGAAATATTTTCGCAAAATGTGTGTAATCATCTAAAAAAGTTATAAAATACCTATAGCCATCACATGTTTCAAGAGTAATTGGTCCACAAATATCACTATGAACAATTTCTAAAGGTTCTGTAGCTCGGTGTCTAACAGATGAAAATGGTTTTCGACAAAGTTTGGCTTTAATGCAAACTTCGCAGTTGTCCACTTCTTTATTATCTCCAATGTCCAATCCATTTACCAAATTTTTCGTTTTTAACACTGGCGTATGTGCCAAAGCTCGATGCCAAAAGTTTAAATTTCTCCCCAATTTTGAAGTAGTAATACAAGCATTGACTGACCTGTTATCCCGTACAGTGTACCTGTTAGCTGCTGATGCACTGACGCTGACGTAAAACAGTCCGTCGCTCCTCCTTGTACCACTTAAGTAGACTACATTCGTGGCTGAATCTACAATTTCACATTGGTCGCTGAAAAAAATTATTTTATAATTATTCTCTGTTAACTTTGAGACAGAAATTAAATTCTTTTTAATCTGTGGAACACATAAAACATTAGAAAAATAGACTCCATTATTGGTAAATATTTTTCCTAATTTATTCACACAATGTATATTTCCATCCGCTGTTAAAATTTTGTATGAACAATTCTCTGTCTCCTCTAAGTATTCTTCCGAATTAATAATATGAAACGTTGCACCAGAATCTATAATAAATTCAATTTGCTTTCCAAATGAAGTTAAATTAGGTAAATTACTTACATTAGAACAGTTTGCCGTTTCCAGACAAAACTTAGAATAATGCGAGTTAATCTTACAATATTTGCAATTGTACTTCCCTGTGCAATTTGTGCTCAAGTGTCCTTTTTCCAAACATTTGAAACATATTTTATCTCTATTTTCTGTAATAAATTTGTTTGTTCTGCAAAATTTTGAAATATGTCCGATCTTTCCACATTTGAAACATTTCCTTTGAATTAGGAACGTTGGTTCAACTTCATTTCTTTTATTTTCTGACATTTCAATGTCATTCTTCATGTTATTCTTTTGTTCTGCTATTATTCTAGAAATTAAATTTATTCTTGTTTTCTCATCTTTATGCGTAGATTCCCACGCAGTTTTGAAGAATCTCATGCTCGCTGGCAATCCGCTGAGGATCTTCGAGATAATTTGAATTTCTTCAATTTCAGATCCAAGAATTTTCAATTTAGTCGTTATGTTCTCTAATTTACTAATGTCTGTTAAAATATCATTTTCCGAAAATTTATAATTATGGAATTGTTCTAAAAGGTTACATTTTTCCGTATCGGAATTGCCACAGAAGATTCTATTCAATTTATCTAGTATTTCTTTTGTCGTATCTATATCTATAATGTGACATAGATATTTTTCAGCAATATTTGCAAAAATGATTAATTTGGCTTGTGCATCCTTTCTTTCAAAATCTTTCGGTTTTTCCTCATTGAAAATATCCGAAATCCCTCTAGCTGCCAATGCAATCATTAATTGTTTCCTCCATAACGAGAACTCACCTTCATTTTCCAATCTGGGAATTCTTCCTTGTGATTCACACATTGTTGTAGTTATTTCTCTACCATACTATTCCAACATCATAATTGTTATGCCCACTGGGCCCATAACCTGTTATTGTGGGTTGATTGTTGGAATAGAAACACACACAGCTTTTACGTAACATTCATGTATTTCTTTTTAAAACTTCACTTATTAAAACAATTTGATCTCCCCATTACTAAACACTTACTAATCAAGATTTATATTCTAAACATGAAAAGACTCTATAAATACATTTTTATCTAAATATATGTTTCCTACTAAAGTGTCATAAAAAGACTGAACTGAAATCTAGACAACTTGTCTTGTCTGTCTAATTTAGAAAAACTCCAATTTTAAATCTTTCTTCATATCAAACATTTTATAACCGGCCAGTCAAATACAATTCCATAAAATCTACAACATCCCCTCTGAATTGTATATCAACTACTTCGTCGTCGTCATTGCATCAGGCTTAGTGTATTACACCTACAGAGTGTACTTCGCTAGGTGCAGGCGCACCAAACAACAGCAACGCATCCCGACTACGGAGATTTACGTGCCGCGCAACGAGCCGAAGTTACCCGCACTAGTGCAACCGAGTGACTCACCCGCAGTGCAGTGTAGTGCAGCAACGAGTGATGCACCCGTAGTGCAACCAAAGTGCAACGCAACCCCGATCGTACGCAGCCCTCTCGGAAGGGAGGAGTTATATATGCTCGGGTCCGGTACCAGTAGCATTAAGGTTTAATATTACTGTTTAGATAAGCAATAGCATATAAGGAACCTGTAACCATAGAATAAGTCAGTTGATTAAAGTCTCTTCGTGTATAAACATCTTGTTTTTTTAAAAGGCTCTCCGAGACGCTCCCTACTTAACTCTAAATAAGAATTTATTTGATTGTTGTCGCCGGATGGTGGCGGGCTCCACGTGCAACTTCAATATTATCCACGATTAATATGAATTAATTATTTCCAGCGTGTATATATTTAAAATATAATCATAAAATAAGTAGTTAATTTATAATTAAATAAAATTAATAATGAAATTAATATTTTGACAAGCCCGGTGATCGAGTGGCTAGCAATGGTCACTTTATCTCGAGGGCCGCGGGTTCGAATCCTGCGCAAGGCAAACATTTGTGTGCATGAATTGATCATGTCCATTTGCCTTGGTCTGGGTATTTTCTGTGTATAATATGTATTTATTTACAAAAATAAAGTGTATATATATTTATGTGTATTTATCAGTAAAAGAACTAGATGGCGTTGTGTGATTCGTCCAAGCATATTTATTTATTATTAAGTATTATTAATTATCACATTATATTATATTGGTAGGGCACAGCGGATAATACGCTTCGCATCGGAGCAGCCCATCTGGAGATGGACCTTCACCTTACAGAAGATCGTTGCCAAATAGCATTTGGTCTCGGCCATGTTGTGTTCCTACGGTGAGTAAGGTCTTGAGCTCCACTTGGGACGGATGGGAGGGTTGGCAACGCGTGAGTGATACTCCCGGTATTGCAAGCGTCTATAGACTACGGTGACGGCTTACCATCAGGCCGACCGTATGCTTGTTTGCCACCTTTGTGGTATTAAAAAAAAACATTTAATATATTCTCACTTATTTTGATTTTATATATCACTAGCGAAACCCGCGCAACCCGTCCCGTGGGAATTTTGGAATGTATGATACTTTAAAACCTTCCCCTTGAATCACTCTATCAATTATAAACCGCATCAAAATCCGTTGCGTAGTTTTAAAGATTTAAGCATACAAAGGGACATAGGGACATAGGGACAGAAAAAGCGACTTTGTTTTATACTATGTAGTGATATAAATGTAAGTCATATTTATTAACGCAGATTACATAACGATTTACTAAGCATAGGTAGGTAGTTTTTTCTTAATGTCAGTAACGTTTTATTTGAATCCGGACGGAAGTTTCCATCGATTGAGAGACTAGAAATAGGCTTCACTCTTTGTATTCCTAGGATAATGAATTTGTATTCAGTTCAGTTGTCGTTTATACGTTGAACGAGTAATAAATATTTTGTAAAATTTTACAACTGTCATTCGAGAAAATAGTAAAAAACCGAACCTAACAAAAAAAATTCTTCTTTTTTCATCTTTTTTTTCTTAATGGCCAGTTCTACATATTATATTTCACTTCCTTCAAGTTTCCTTATTGCAATACTCTTTGGTATCCACTGAATGTATTAATAAACTTTATGGATCCTCTTCACTTCACATATTTTAAATAACTAATTACCTAAATGAATTTCCCATTTTGAACGCAGTTTTATGCTTCTTTACCGTTACTTTTTGCAATCCTTGCCTACGTTACTGCTAATTCAATAACGAAAAAGAAAGGTAACGAAAATTTCTCTTGTTAGAAAATACAAAAAAAAAACATTTGTACAAATGGTGTGAATACTGGCTTACTAAATTTGTATTCCTGAGTAAATATTAATGCCTAATGAAAACAATATCTTACAATAATACTAAAGACTGTATTAAAATATGTAAGACTAACCTGGGGTATTGTGGATAACACAAGGTACCCCACGCTCAAAATACGACCTTTCTCTATGAGATTTTCCCTATACCAGACATATCTTTGATAGTTTTGAGCATTGTCTTGTAAAGAAAAATGGTGCAACTTGCAAATAAAGTAGTTTGTTTGATAGTTTTTTTCTCTATATTGGAGATATAACAAAAACAAATTTGGTAACGTAGTAAAGGAATATTTTTTTTCTCAATTGTTTGAACTTGTTTTTAAGATATTTTTATATCCATTAGTGTGGAAATGAGGTTCAATTTTAAAAATTTACACTTAAGTCGTTATGAAATGAGAAACAACAACTAAGATAATCGGATACAAGCAACAAAATATTGACCTTAGTTTTTACAAAAAAATTGGACATACTAAAAATAAGGTAATATCCTAAGGTAATATCTGCCTTTCGTTATCAATAGTTTTATAATTTGCTAGGTATTTATGAGTTTCTTATTTAATTTAAAGAAACTTACCTATGATTCAGCTACCGGAATTTGAAAGTTCCAAGGATAAATTTCTAGAGTTTAATTTCAAAAACTTCTGACACGTCAAAAACCAAGGGTGCATCGAAAAAAAATATGCCCATGTTAAGTCGGGTCCACAGCGCGTGTTTTGCCCTACACAATCAACAAAAACTTGTCAACATTCCACAAAATCGTCTACACAAAACTTTGTTTCAAACACATTTTTGTGTACATTAACAATGTTTTTGTTTTCCATGCCCGATGGAAAACACGTACACAAAATACCCCCGGCGCGGGTTGAGTTGCAGGGTCCAGTCATATCATCCGCCATTTTTGTCGTGATTTTGACAACTCTCTCGCCTCGCTACACAATACACAAGCTACCCGACCGCGAGCCGCTATGGACAGCGTGTGTAGAGAAGTATGTTTCAAAAACAAAGTTTTCTGTATGTGTTTTTGTTAAATGTTTTCAAAAAACTTTCGCTGGTGGCTTTACACACACAAATATTATTTTTGTAATATTATGTTTGTGCCAGTATTCAGGCAAAAAGGTCATTGTTTGAAATTCTTCCACGGCACTTCGATAAATCAATTTCACATGTAAGAAACCCTATTCATATAGAGATAGACTTCAATGCTTCAATTATACTTCCCTTAATAAGCGACGGATGATACTAGACCTGACCTTCTTGCACAAACTATTTAACAATAAAATAGATTGTCTGGAACTTTTAAGCAAATTTCGATTCAGGGTACCGCGGGGCCTACCTAGAACTCAAATCCAACCATTAGTTCCACCTTTACGCACTACATTATTGGGTTCAAATTCTTTTGTCCCCAGAGTTAGTAAGCTACTTAATAGTCATGGAAAGACCACAGACATTGTCGCCGTCAGTCTCAATAAATTTTGTAAGCACTTGCAAGAAACCATTCTTGAGTTGTAGACTGTATAGTGGTGTAAGTCTTCATTTGTTTGTTGTCACTTTGCTAGTTAGCTGTTTAATTTATATCAAACTTTTGTTATATTTTATTTTTGATGTCACTGTTATGGAAACTATATTTTGTGCATGTGGTGTTTACCTTCAATTAATTGTACATTTGGCTAAAAACTACTTGTAAAATTACACGTAAGAACATGTAATATTGTAACAATTATGGTAAACCTAATAAATATAAATAAATATAAATATTTCAAATATAATCGAAAAGAACTAAGAAACAATGTTATTCATTATAATTATAATTTGGTCAATTATTATTATTTATCATCACCATCACACTGCCTTTATTCTCTGAAATAATCTGTTTTTACGTTCATATCACCACTTATCTACTTTGATTATATATAAATATTTATGTATATATGTATTTGTGTATATTTACATAGTAGATGAAATGAATGAAATCGTTTATTTCAGAAATTAGACCTTCACAGGCACTTCTTTCACAGACACACTTTCTTGTCATTTACAACTTGTTTAAATAAAGAAAATAAACTACGTTATATACTACCACCATTTCCAAAATGGCAACCGGTAAAAAGAAATGGTGAAAGAAAACCGGTTACGGCCTTTTTTGTCATTTTGTACTTTCTTTTTCTCTCTTTTTTTTCCACTCATTAGTTACAATGTAGGTATAAGTACATTAAAATTTTGAGGAAGAATACGCGGAATGTTATACACAATGGTGTGAAATGAACAAGTCTACAATAATATAAAAAAAGTCAGTACTGACAAGAGTGAGCAGTCCCCCAGGCAGCACCCGTTCACGAGTTCACGCAAGAGTCAGCCATCGCTGTGCTCAACCATATTAGAGGAAACTCAGCGATCCGACTCCCGACGCCACCACCAGTTTTGACATTTAAGCGAGCATGACATATCTATCTTTGTATTAGTAAAATGTCCATCGCCATTATGGACAACACTTCGACGCGTGTACAATATAGGAATAGTCTGGAAAAAAAAACAATGAAAAATGTAAAAAATAAAATGGACGCACAATAGTTTACAGCGCACTTGACGCCTGGGGACGCTCTTGTCGAGTGTCTTGTGTCGTTTTACATATTAAAGTCCACGCATTCTTATCATTGATAAATTCGTTAATGGTATTTAATGTTATATATAGGTATTTAATTATTTAAGACTAGTTTTTGCCCGCGGCTTCGCTCACGTAAATTTTATTACATAGATCTCATTTGACAACAAAACAACCCATAGCGCGACTTGTTGCGCCATCTGTTAACCGATACAGCGCCCTCTATAGTGGAAAAAATATTTTCCCATTGGAACGACATACTTTCACGGGATAAAAAGTAGCTCTGTTCCCCTAACAATATGTATGCAAATTTTCATAATGATCGGCTGCTTAGTCAAGCCGTGAAGGAATAACAAACAAACAAACTCACTTTCTCATTTATAATATACTAGCTGTACCCGCGGCTTCGCCCGCGTGGATACTGCCTTTCCCGTGGGAATTCTATAAATTGCCGTCTTTATCCTTGTCAACATCATAAAGGGAACTTCTATTCAAAATTCCAACTTTCTAGGTTGAGCGCCTGCGTTAATACACTTACAGTCCTGTTACTCCCTTTCCCGTGGAAATTCTGTAAATTACCGTCTAACTTGTCAACATCATAAAGGGAACCTCTATACAAAATTCCAGCTTTCTAGGTTGTGCGCCTGCGATAGTACACTTACAGTCCTATTATTCCCTTTCCCGTGGGAATTCTACAAATTGCCAACTTTATCTTTGTCAACATCTTAAAGGGACCTCTATACAACATTTCAGCTTTCTAGGTTGAGCGCCTGCGATAATACACTTACAGTCCTATTACTCCCTTTTTTTAGAGAGCAAGCATATTATAATGTAAATTGTACCCTCAAAATTCAAAACTTTTATTACGAACTATGGAACTATACGCCACCGGCGCCGGTCACAAACCGAAGACACAGAAGAATGGCCATCGTCTTTTGCTCCCCTCCCCACATAAATATTTGATTCACTAAGGGGGCGCAACGGACAAGTGGGGCTATATGTAGTATTTGTCCGTTGCGTCGAGTCGATTTTTTCAAATATTCGCCAGCCATTACCTATCAAAAGTTTGGAAAATAGTGACGCGACTCAACGTAGCGCACAAGTGAGGTCTCACTGTAATGTTTAATAAACTGCGGATTTTTTTTTCTTTTCTTTAGAATTTTTAGAGTTTTTGAATCACTATACTCTACAGAAATACTTTTCACCTATCAAGAAAGTTCTATCGAGTTTCTTTTTTAATATTTTGTAGCTAATATAAAGTATATCACTGCAGTGCCCCCTAGTGAGTTCCTACCGTAATACCTATTTATGAACCCTCACTCATCAACCAGAAACCCACTAAAAATGAAAACCGCAACAGAAACAGACTAGTAGTTTTAGTTTTGCACAAACAAATGTTTACTGCAGCGCCCCCTGGTCAGTTGTCACCGTAACACCTATCTAAGAATATGCTCCAATCAAACCCGATCCTATTGTGGCGTCGACCGACTCGCCACTTGGACAATACTCTTTGCTGGCTGGATTGTTGAGCCACAACTCGACGCGTAACGTGATTGTCGCTGTCCTGCACGGCCGGATAGCGTGGTCTCGCTCTGAGCGTCGGGAGTCGAAATACAGCGATGGTTCGCGCACCACACGGCGCGCGCCGATTTACGAATTCTCTTCCTCGACTGACTTCGCTAGGCGAGCTTTCTGAATTTCTGAATAATGTTTTTATATTTGCTTAGCTGATTAATCTTTGTAACAATTCAAGTTGTAAATATATAATCATTCAGTGTCATCGTGTTGTGCCTTCATTCCCTTCTGAGTTACAAACATACTACATTCTACGGACAGGCTTTTCCTTTAGGAGCTTACTTATAACCTACTAATTGGTAGGGTGTTAGCGCTACCGGCACCCTGCCACACTATCACTGAAAACCACATCAATATCGGACTAGTAGTTTTGGAGATAAATGTCTACTGCAGCGCCCCCTGGTGAGTTGTCACCGTAACACCTATCTAAGAACATGCTCCATCCAATCAAACCAGAACCTATCACTGAAAACCATATCAAAATCTGACTAGTAGTTTTGGAGATAAATGTCTACTGCAGCGCCCCCTGGTGAGTTGTCACCGTAACACCTATCTAAGAACATGCTCCAATCAAATCCAAACCTATCACTGAAAACCGCATCAAAATCGGACTAGTAGTTTTAGAGATAAATGGCAACATTGATTTGCACAAACAAATTTTTACTGCAGCGCCCCCTGGTGAGTTGTCACCGTGACACCTATCTAAGAACATGCTCCAATCAAACCCGAACCTATCACTGAAAACCACATCAATATCGGACTAGTAGTTTTGGAGATAAATGTCTACTGCAGCACCCCCTGGTGAATTGTCACCATAACACCTATCTAAGAACATGCTCCAATCAAACCCAAACCTATCACTGAAAACCGCATCAAAATCGGACTAGTAGTTTTAGAGATAAATGGCAACATTGATTTGCACAAACAAATTTTTACTGCAGCGCCCCCTGGTGAGTTGTCCCCGTGACACCTATCTAAGAACATGCTCCAATCAAACCCGAACCTATCACTGAAAACTGCATCAAAATCGGACTAGTAGTTTTGGAGATAAATGGCAACATTGGTTTGCACAAACAAACAAACTTTTTTACCGTCTCCGTTCCGTCGTGGGTAAAAAAGGAACCTCTAAACAAAATTCCAGCTTTTTAGGTTGTGCGCCTGCGATAATACACCTTATAGTCCTATTACTTGCTTTTCCCGTGGGAATTCTATAAAACCCCATCTTTAATCTTGTCAAAAGAACCTCTATACAAAATTCCAGCTTTTTAGGTTGTGCGCCTGCGATAATACACCTTATAGTCCTATTACTTGCTTTTCCCGTGGGAATTCTATAAAACCCCATCTTTAATCTTGTCAAAAGAACCTCTATACAAAATTCCAGCTGTCTAGGTTGAGCGCTATACATAGTTTTTGGGTAACTTGAACCGTTTATAATGCAGCGCACGCAACGGAAGCCCTAATAATTTTCCCCGTTTTTGCAACATTTTTCACTGATGCTTCGCTTCTATTGGTCGCAGTCGCAGCGTAATGTTATATAGCCTAAAGCCTTCCTCGATAAATGGACTATCCAACACAAAAAGAATTTTTCAATTCGAACCAGTAGTTCCTGAGATTAGCGTGTTCAAATAAACAAACAAACAAATTCTTTAGCTTTATATATTAGTAATAGATTTTTAAACAGCGCCACCTAGCGTAATAGATTTAAAGTGCTTTAATTTTCGCGCGATATTTATAATTTGATAAAAACGTATCCATAGCGGCGCGATGTAACTTTTGAATAGCGCCATCTAGCGTAGAATAGAAAGAACTTGAATTAATTTCGGCAAGCGCGTAAATTTTTTGCTATAACTTCTAAAGTATCTATTTAAATTATATGGTGTAAAGATTATAATAATGTACATGAAATGCTTAAGGTAACTAACGTAGTTAACTGGATAAGGATTAATACTGTATACGTCAAAATCGGTTTCCAATTTCCGCATTATTACTCGGAAATCGCTTTTCATTTTATAGTAAGTTATCTGTAAACAATAAATATATGCTATCGCGGACTTTTTTGGAGACCTAAATAAGAGGAATATCCTATAATTTTTGTTTTGTTATATCTCAAAGGGTTTAGACAGCGTTTTCGTCGACAGCTCCCAAGCGGGTTGATTTTTTCCGACACTCCCAACAATAATCTTTATATTTCAGCCAATTTACACAAAATCCTCACAAATTTTATACATAAACCTTCCTCATGAACCAGGATATCCGTTGGTGAAAACCGCAAGAAAATCCGTTGGGTAGTTTTTGAGTTTATCGCGAATAGACAGACAGACAGACAGACAGACGCGCGGGAGGACTTTGTTTTATAATATGTATAATTTTTGCTTTGTTATAATATAACTATAATATAACGCAAGAAAATCCGTTGGTAGTTTTTGAGTTTATCGTTCGTTAACAGACGGACAGACAGACGCGCGGGAGTATAATATGTAAGGATATATATATATAGTAAGGATATATTTTAAATAAACTTCGTAATGTGTTGTTACATACAACAAATTTATAATTTACATACTATTATTATATTTTATCGCTGATTGGGACGCACCCGCAGTTGTGGGTGTTCTGCGAATGGGTCTTTATGGACAATTTTTATTTTTTTATTACTGCATTACATATTATATTTTAGTCCTCACGCACACTGCGCCTTCTACCATTCTATATAATTATCTCTCTATCTAGGAGTGCACGTCGGACCCTCGCGCCTCGGAGCTGTTATCAATGTTAAACCAAGCCAAATCGATGGCCTCTAAGCGTCTTGAAAACACTGACCTCTACCAATCAAGCAGCGTGGCAGAGTACGCTTTAGTCATCGATCGTATTAGTACCCTTCGAATACAGCCAAAGGTTGACATCACAAGTACAAAACATAATTTAAAATATGATTTTATAATACCTATCAAAATCAGTCGGTATCGGTACATACATATTATTAATATAACATACAGACTGATTTTGATAGGTAGGTATATTAGCGAAAGTTTCGAGTTAATTTCCAGCTTTCGCGAAGGTACGCGAAAACGATACTGTGGATAAATACTTCGTCCTGCTTCGTCTTTACTTTTCCTTTGTCTTTTGACTTTGTGCTTAGCTCCGGTCCGTTTCACTTTGGTCAACTTTGCGAGAGTGTAGAGCCTACATAAGGATTGTAAGATTAGGTATTGAAATATTTTGTTCTATTTTATCTGAGAACTATACAAAGCAAAATATCTCAGAAAAATAAAAGCTTTTAAATAGAATAATTTACGCCACATTCCGGTAATATTTTGCGATGCAATCTGTGGATGCAAGGCGCCACCCTTTCGCAGCAATCGATGAAATTTCATTCGTTCACTTCGCAGAGTACTTTTTCAGTTTCCTTTCTCTGTCTACCTACGGGTTCATTCGTGGTTCACTCCTCGAACCGAAGAACGAACAATATAAGTAAACAAATCGGTTGACAAACATGGCAGATTAGGAATGTGCACTAGTTCGTCTAGTCGATAACATTATATCGATTAGTTGAGCAAGTTAATTCCTCTATTCTAGTAGTTCAATGAGCAGTTTCCTTTTAGGTAGGTATTTTATAGTATTTCTAAACACTCGATAGATTACGCATCCGGCCCTTTTGGTAATAGAAGAGTGGGTGGTTGAAGTGACCTTTTTGTTACAAAGTCGTCATTTATAAAAAAAGTTTTGAGTCTTGTCTACATTCGATCTAGCCCTAATCCATTGATTTCGTACTGTAACATCCAGTGGATTCAAATGTTTTTCTTGGTTTCCACAGGTATGAACAGCATACCGTGATCGCATTGATTATTATATTAGTTACGTGTTGTGAATTCAAAGATTATTGTATTTACTACAATTATTATTCATTAAATTATGTAAGTAACAACTTTTTGAGGTTACGATGTTACATACAATACAAACAAACTTCAATCAGCACTTCAGAAATCACAGAAACAGAAATCAATCAAATTTACATTCGGTCAGTTCTTTCTTGCCACAGACTAAATATTTGGCCTCAACAAATTTCAAAAGTGATGCTAGCGCATCTTTTGATGATTTTAAAAACCAACTGATTATGCTTACTGGAAAACTGCTCATTGATTGAAACTTTTTAGTAGTAGTAGCAGATTAAACAATATACCCTCATAAAAAAAATTTGACAACTCGGGTATAAGAGGACCCTTACTCAATTGGTGTAGGAACTATCTCCATCTGAGAAGAAATGTAGTCAAGGTAGGGGAGCAACTAACCTAGTACTACTTCCGTAATATATGCTCATACCCAGATTGTTTACATCAAGCTAGGAGTAGCTGGACATGTCCAGAAATCGATTAAGTTATTCACCACACATATTTAGGACTCAAGTCGATAGGTACTGACAAATTGCTGTATGACCTTTCTACATCATTTATTTATTTATTAAAATTACGACAACGTCATAACAGGTTATAACTTCATTTCACTTTGCACGATCTATACCTTTTTATTTTTGTTTATAGACAAGAAAATATGCATTATTGCATGCCCCGCATGTCGGGCTCCTCCTTAAGCCAATTGGGTATACCGACTAAAACCACTGTCTCCCTGCCACCTTATCCACCTAGATGGGCCGGGGCCACGGGAACTATGATATTTCCGTGACGCACGATCTATACCTGCTAAACCGGTTCTGCACTGGCCGGTCGAGACAGCAGGCGCTGTGCGCTCGCTCGCTCATTTAGATTTATATTAACTAATTATAAGTATTTACATACATCATATCACTGCAATGGTTTTTATATGTATTATGACACTTTTTGATATTTGCGTTAAGCGTCCAATATTATGACAAATACAACCTATCACTGCATACATATTTGTAATTATGATGAATGTGAGTACATAAACAAACCTAATAAGGTTTAAAGGTACAATATAAAATTGTAATCTATTGTAACATTGTTTTTAAAATAAAATAAAAAGTTGTTAAATCTATTTTTTTTAAATGTACTATAGTGAACTTATTAGTATCGGTAGTACAATTACTATTTATTTATAGTTTACACCTACTGACACCTTTCAGACCATAAGAACTTTGTCTTGTTGAATGATAAGAAGTAGGTACTTGCCACAGACGTATAAAGAAGAAGTTCTTCTATATACGTCTGTGGTACTTGCCTTGTTATAAGTACTACTGTCGGGGAAACTAAACTAAACATAATATAATGGAGGCAGTTGTATTAAGGGCAACTTTATTAAAACAACACTACACTATACGATATTTTTATACAATCATTTATTTACAAATTTACAATTTTCTTTTTACTTAGTACCGAATTACAATCATTTATTTACAAATTTACAATTTTCTTTTTACTTAGTACCGAATTTATCGATAATGATCGATGTTCGACAGGGTTGCCAGATTGGGGTTTTTTTTCGCGATTTTGGGGAAAAATTTGACTCTCGGCGAAAAACTGGGGAAATAGAATCTTTGGGGAAAATTTTGGGGAAATAAAATACGTGATGGGGAATTTTAGCGAATTTTTTTGCACTTTTATACTAACCTAACCATCTTTTTTGGACTAACATCCTGGCTAAAGTGAACCATATAAAAAGCTGCTGTCTCTCTCTCTACTATTCTATAAAGTCTAGCTATCTAGTATTATGTCTCTTTTGTTTTGAACGTTTTGAACCAAAGAGGAACTCACTTGATTTGCCATCTCTCTAGGGTATAATGCCTTATGCTTCAAATTGCTGTTTCTCACGTAGTTGTTAAGGAGGGAAGTCCTTTCAATACGTCCTACTCCGACTATCTTCTTTCTGATTAAATTCGTTGTGAGTTCCAAGACAGCTGTAGTTTTCTCCCCCGGGACGTCAATAAGCTTCATTGCTTATTGTCTATCTGAGGTCGCCGTTGTTGATCCTGGCTACACAGGAGACACAGTGGTGGGAATGTGTGGTGGGCTTGTCACGAACCAAAGAGGAAAAAACCTTATCGGAGTTTAAGACGAACTTCAGGATGATATTCCTGAAATTCCTACCATGGATAAGTTCAGAGATACTAATTCCCATACTAATCTTCCACCACTATCTAAACTACACATTTAAGAGTTTACCAAAAAGGTAACAAACCACACATTCATGATTTCCTCATTTTCCCTTGTTATCTAATAATGTTTTAGATATAATATGACATTTAATGACATACTACATGTTGGCTCAGGTTTCAAGAACCGCTCAAAGGGAGACTAAGATTACTGTATGAAAGTAGAATCCTAAGAACCGTCCGAGTTACCTTTGAGGAAAATTATATCCCACCAAAAACATTTTCATGTAAAATGTTGCCAAGACGAGACCATATGACTCGCACTGTCAAAAAGTTATCAGATCTCATGTAGAGCCAAGCTTCTAACTCTACAAGGCCTAACTTCACAAACTTTACACCTTAATCAAAATATGTGTGTTTGCCGTTTCGTTACATACTATAAGAACTAATGTATAACAGAAAAGTATGATGATGAATAGTTTATAATTTTTTCACCTTACTATGTGAATGTAGGTAGGTATTTCATTTCTTTTTGTAAGTTGCTTATATTTTTTTTTTCTTTTGGGGTGAAGTTCCAAGTTTTATGATATTTTTGTTGTTTGTGTACTAATACTAGCCTACATACCAAATTTCAGCTTTCTAGGATATTAGGAAGCGGAAATCTCATACAAACTTCCATCCCTTAGGTTAAAGGGTTGGGGGATGAAAGTTCCAAGTTTTATGATTTTTTTTGTTGTGTTTGTAGTAATATTAGCTTACTACCAAATTTTGGCGTTCTAGGACTTCAGGAAGTACCTTAAGAATTTTGATGATCAGTGAGTCAGTGAGTGCATCAGTGACGAAATGGGTGGTTTTTAGACATTAATAAAATCTAAAGTATAATAGCTACGACATTCAAATTTTGAATGTTCAATGATTGTACTGGTGTCATTTTATCTTGAAACTTTTAACTATTTAAAGCATCATCCAAACCAAAGTTATGAGAGTTCAAAAAAACGACGAAACGTTTCGAGAAAAGGTAGGTAGTGCCCTTGCGCTCCGCTTGGCTCGTCTTGGCAAAAAAAATTGTATGGAAAATGACTGATAGCTGTCAAATGTGTAGAAAATTAGACAAAAGCGACATCTGAAGTGAGGAAAAAGCAGTTTTTAACCCCTTTTATTTGTAACAAAACTTTTGGGGGTTTTCTGTTGAAAACGTATCATTTTGGGGAAAAATAAAAGTCAGTTTGGGGAAAATCATAAAATTGAATCTGGCAACCCTGATGTTCGATGATGTTCACCACTAGCTCCCGTTTTTATGTCTTCGAACTCTTCGATGTGAATGAAATATTGGGGATATTTCGGGTTTCTAGGTTAATAGGTTTTTATTGCACTTTAAGATAGACAACAATTTAACGAAATGTTAGCCACTTGGGTACCGCTGAAAGGTTGAATTGAATTCGGCCTGTTTTTGATTTGGAACATACCACACCTACCTCTTAAGATGATTTTCAATTTAATCACAGATACGCACAATAATTAAGTCGGAAAAACACGGGAAAAACAAAAAAATCATACTATCTTCTCACGTAAACAAAGCCGTATAATAAAATGGCGTCGCGACCGTCGCGTGACAGCAAAAGTACATCGAATCAATTCAAGAGGGCGCTGATAAAAGAGTGTAGATGCTTTTTCTCAATGTAAAATCACTGTTGTGAGAAAGAGACAGGCTGGTATTTTATTACAATTTCCGTGTCAAATTGAACAATTATGACAATTCTTTGGGCTACCGCACGCACTGCAACGTCTGCAACAGCAGGTTCATTTCATGGCAATGGCAACAGCACGCTTAACGGCTTAACGCGCACTTGCGCCTCAGAATAACGAACTCTATGGAAATGCCCTATTTGTTCAATTTGACACGGAAATTGTAATGAAATACCTGTCTCTCTCTTACAACAGCGATTTTTCATTAGAAAAAAGCATCTACACTCTTTTATCAGCGTCCTCTTAAATTGATTCGATGTACTTTTGCTGTCACGCGACGCCATTTATGTTTACGGTTTTGTTTACTTGTGAGTAGGTAACATTGTGAGATTTTTGTTTTTCCCGTGTTTTTCTATTGAATTATTGTGCGTATCAGTGATCTAAATTGAAAATAATCTTAAGAGGGACCATGAAGTGTCTTGTAGCAGGTTGTGGTATGTGCCAAAGCAAAAACAGGCCGAATCTAACCTTTCATCGGTAAGTGGCTAACAGTTCGTTAAATTGTTGTCTATCATAAAGTGAATTTGATATAAAGTGTAATAAAAACCTATTCCTTTGAATCATCCTAGTTGTGAGCTGTAGAAACCTGTAATATCCCCAAAATTTCATGCACATCGAAGACATATAGACGGGAGCTAGTGTCGTACATTATCGAACATCGAACCTTATCGATAAATTCGGTACTAAGTAATTTAAAGTATTTTTCTCATTTTAGTTTACCAAAAAACGAAACCCGGAAAAGGGAATGGTTAGAAAAGATTGGGTTAGAAAATATCCGGCCAGGAACTAAAAACAATCATGTGTGCTCATTGCACTTTGAAGAAAGTGCGTTCAATAGAACTCTAAATGTAGTTAGATTAAGAGATGAAGCTATCCCAACAGTATTTGCAATTTATCAATCTTTTTATAAAACGGTTTTATTTAGACCTGTTTGTTTTTTGGGTCCAATGTGGTAATTGAACTTTTATTAGGATATATTTTAAAGATTTGGTTGTATATTTGCACTGAATAGGCTCCAAAAGTACTGGGCCAATTTTAAAAATTATTTCATAGTTGGAAAGTTACACTATCCCGAGTAACATAAATTATGTGTGCAGCCACTCTGGCTTACTCAGTGTGAAGCCAGGTTTTTGTAATGTACTATTTCTTTCTCTTTCAGGCTGACTGTCCATCCCAATTAGCATTAATTGACAGAGCGAACATTATTGATCAGCCATCATGCTCGGGTTATTCACATTCACAAGATACAAAGGATCTTGAATTGGTAAGGGCTTGTTTGAAAAAAGTTTCTAAATGAAATAATTTTATTTTTCAATGTAGAATTTATTAAAAAAAGGGAAACTTCAATTCATGACTTTTGCCCGGCTTTATCTGTGTGAAGCTAAGTCGGGGTGGCCGCTAGATTTCATTATAACCATTTCATTTAAAAAAAATACTTATATTTTAACAATTTACCAAACATTAAGTGAATGTTTCTGGGACTACCTATTATTACTTATGACTGTATCCAATGTGATAGGTAATTTTTTTCTCTTTCAGGAGTACCATCCATCCCAATTTGCATTAATTGACAGAGGGAACACTATTGATCAATCGTCAATCGTAAAAACTTACCTTAACATAAGATTTAGATATTTCGGTAAAAAGTCAACAGAAAAAAAATATTTTAGGAACTATTTTAATAAGATTATTTTATTTCGCAATGAATAACATTTGTTGTTTTTGTGCATTCCCTATTTTTGTATTTCATTTAAGTGAGCATTCATAAATGCTAAAAAATGATACCGATTTTGTCAATTATACTATAGGCTATTTATTAATAATGTCAGTCAGTCTCATTCAATCAATCAATAGGTTTCCAGTAGCCATTGTATTGTTGAATAATGAAAATTGCAACTTTGTAATTAAATGATTTTATAAAAAAATATCGTATCATGTTGTTTTATTATACGAGTAGTTGCCCTTAATACCATTCTATTACATATATACCATATATATTTATTTAAGGAATGTAGAGGAGGAGGTGTGAAACTATAAATAAAATTAAATTGTAATTGTACTATGTACTGATACTAAAAACTTTCACTGAACTAGTGAAAGTTTTTAGCATCAATAAAAATAGATTGAACTACTGCTAGATACTAAAAAGTTTAAATCAATTGAATTACTGAGAATAGAGAACTCGCTCAACTAATCGATATAATGTTATCGACTAGACGAACAAGTGCACATCCCTAATCCGCCATGTTTATCACCCGATTTGTTTACTTAGGTATGCAGGAAAAGTACATGCATAGGGCAGTTCCATATAGTTCGTTATTCTGAGACTTGCGCAGAACACAGCAGAAGATCGTTCATTCATTCCGTCGGTTCGGTTGGTGTCCCTGAATAGTTCAGTTCTCTCTCAACTCAACCAATCAACACTCCTACAGTTCACTTCGTATAATTCAGTCAGTCAGCGCTGAGATTTGGAAGTGTCGGGTTTGATAAAGGTGTGTTTACGAGTGAATTACCTATATTATAAATTGCATAGGAAAATGTCACGAGGTGACGACGACTCACCGCAGTCGCCGCACGACATGGATCCAGATGATGAGGTAACATAGCAATATTATTATTTTATACATAATTTTTATTTGTTACAACAACATTGTCGAAGGTGTGCCGTGCCGGTTGCTATAAAATGTGTTAAGTTGACAATAACTTTGGCTTAATATATTTTAGTACGGTGCCCTTAATACGACTCTCTGGCCCAAAACAGTTATAATTTTAGCCAAATAAGCTTTGGATTGAGTGAAAAAGAGGTAGTTCTCTCTGCCACGCGGTTATTACGTAAGGAAATTACTTATGTAAAACATAGGGATGGCTTTGGGTTGCGCCGACATGTCGGACCTATCATGATCTTCTGTAAACATGCAACGCTCGGGATTCAAAATAAAAGTTTTGTGTAGCTGCCAAGCTGTTTTTTAGGGTTCCGTAGTAAACTACATGAAACTAGGGCGTCGAGACCAAATTTGCCGGCGGCGGCTTGGCCCTTTATTTTTCCGTCACTACGTAATTTTAAAGGTATTAATTCCCCAGGGTATTCATACAAACTTCCAAGTCCAATAAACCGAATCTGCACAAGAAGGTGAAAACTATCACACCATTTCACTTATTTCCCACGTCAGTAAAGTTCTCTGGAATTACTTGCCGACGGCCAAATTCCCGACGCGGTGGGTCTGCTCCCCGTGCTCCTTGGAGTGCGTGGGATTCGGACAAATCCGCTCCCCCTTGCATCGTACTGGTGCTGGGGTTGGCGCGGTCGAGGAGACAACCTCTTTAAAAACAAGAGGTGGAGCCGGCCGTGCTTGACTCGGCCGGCTGTATGATGATCGGTGGTGGACTCATTTGCTCGCTCACCCTACCCAAAAGCGTCTTCGCCCCGACTGGTGTCCGGGCTTCCTCCATCCGTTGATACCGGGGGCGACCTCCGTAAGGTGGAACGCGGAGGCCCTGCAAACACTGGGTCTAGCCAACCCAGACACTGCGGGGGGTGTTGAGGGTTGGGTGACATGTGCGAACGAGGCCACCCTGGATGAGGGAGTGCGCGGTGGCGCAAAGTGTCACAGTGTCTACTGAGTGCGTAGTGGATGCTGTGGCGCTTGGAGTGGCGCAGGAGGCGTGGTGGAGGAAGAAAACCTCGTTAAAAAAAATTATGAGAGGGACCGGCGGCTCACAGAGCCGGTCCAGCAGCGGTCGCGACTCACAGATGGAGGGTACCCTTGCCCAGCCGAAACGGCAGTGCACCTGGATGCGGTGTGCTGCTAACGGAGCATTCCGGGGCAAGCATCCAGTGCAGTTAAATAGGCTCTACTAGTTACCGAGTAGGTAATAGCTGACGAAAACTTACAAATGTGATAGAATTTGATTTTGGACTCATCTGCAGTCTGCAGGCAAGCAAAGCACAGCAAATACGGAACCCTACATTGTGCGTGGCCCGACACGTACTTGCCGGTTTTTTGAAATAGAGACATATTACAAAAAGACGATATTTTATCGGTAAATTTTATACGTATGTAGTACCTATACTAAACTAAGTATAACGTTAAAATCTGAAAGATATTTTTTAACAAATTTTACACTACAGATACACTATTACACTTACACGAATATGCAATATAGGATTAGACAGGATATCTAATTAGATTGCTATTATTGCCCCTAAAGGTGACTGACCTGCTGCATAATTTGATATTGTTCTTTGTCCTCGTTTTTATTTATGACTGGTTCCCGCCAAATGTTAGATTCAAAATAACGAACGTTTTTGTCCGTGCAATCTTAATATTCCATTTTCTATGGGAATTTCGAGTTTGTAATCATAACTCAAACATTGGTGAAAAATTAAAATACGTTCGGTAGACCCTAGGTTTTTAATTTACCGCGTCCGGTCAGTCAGACGCCAGTGTCATTTTTTAATTGCATCATAATTTATTATGCACAAATAGTCCACCCAACGAAGACATAAAAATAGCTCTCAGGGGAAATAATTCGTGTAGTGGCGAATTTTGGCATAATTGTAGGAAATAGTGTTTTAAACAATATATTAGTACTGATGGGTGGGGGGTGGAGCGACGGTGGGGGGGGTTAAAGGTCCCGTGTTAGATTTTCGTAAAAATCTCGTAAATGATAGTCCATATGAAAAAGAGAAACCATAGAGGGACAAAAATGGACAATTGAAAACAAACTTATAATTTACTAACTGTTACCCGCGGCTTGGTCGAGGGAAAGTTTTAATAATTCTTCCCATGGGAATCTCTTTATCGCGTGGGAAAACGGTCCGGTCGTTCCGGTCCTTATAAGGACCTACATGCCAAATTTGGAATCTTTAGACCCAGCGGTTCGCAACTTCGTTTGCGTCTATATCTCGCTTTCCCGTGGGAATTTTGAAAAATCCTTTCTTAGTACACCCCTAGACGTCGTAAGGAACCTACATTTCAAATTTGGAAGCTATATAGCTGCGTTGATATATAGTTAAGTCAGTCTGTCGAGACTTTTTTGAATTTTATTATATACTAGTAAATCCCTCGCAACTTCGTTTGCGTATATCTCGCTTTCCCGTGGGAATTTTGAAAAATCCTTTCTTAGTGCTCCCCTACGTTATAAAAGGAACCCTTGTGCAAAATTTCAAGTTTCTAATCCATAGAGTTTAGGCCCTGCGTTGATATGTCAGTCAGTCAGCTTCTCCTTTTAAATATATAGACTAGTGAAACCCGCGCAATGAATGAATTTATTTAAACACAGAGGTCTTATACTCCCGTTCCCGTGGGAATTTCGGGATAAAGTACCCTGTGTTATTCCAGGTTATAGTCTACCCGTGTACCAAATTTCATTAAAATCCGTTCAGTAGTTTTTGTGTGAAAGAGCAACAAACATACATCCATACTCACAAATTTTCGTCTTAATAATATTAGTAGGAAGTTTGTTTTTCATTGTCCATTTTCTTCACTCTGTTGATCCCAGCTAAAATACGTATAGAACCTTTTTTGTAGACAATGTTATGTAGATTAGTTGAAGAACTTTTTTTCATATGGGCTACCATTTACGAGATTTTACGAAAAACTAAAACACGGAACCTTTAAACCCCCCCCCCCCCCCCCCCCTCTCCCTCCGTCGCTCCACCCCCACCCATCAGTACTTATAGTATATTGATTAAAACACAATTTCCTACAAATATGCCAAAATTCGCTACCACACGATTTTTTTCACCTGAGATTCCTTCGTTTGGTGAACTAAAACGAGAATATGCACTTGCAATTCCAAAATAATATGTACCTACTTGAGGGGAGATAGAAAATGCCAAATGGGTGTGGCTTTCTTTAAAAACGAAAAAAAATCTATCGAAATATTTACCAAGTAGGTCGTTCTACATAATTCACAAACAATTGGGAAGCGTTGAAACTACCAGTAGGTTTTTTAATTGGAGAATGCAAAAATACCTAACTAATCGCCACCAAGGCTGACGTTTAACAAAGTGACACTTATTACTTAATGCATAACGAAATCGATTTTCAAATTGTTTTATAAGCTATGCTATGAGTCGTGTTGTTGGCGCGTTTGTAATAAATTCAAATCCTAATAAATTTTAAATGTCACGAAACGGATTTTTAAATTTTAATAATAATTATAAATGTTTTTTTTGAACGGCTAAAAAAAAAGAACACAATGTACCATAGGGCATAATAAATCAACGTGTTGCCGTAGCATTGCTTACGGTTCTTACGCAAAGCGAAGTAAGCGGTGGGGTTATATAAGTGACCCACTGACACACTGACTCTGCAGCCTATACCGCGCTTGCACTGTACCACCTACTTACATTACATCTGCTCCGTTAGCGCAACCAATATTGCAATAACTAATGATAAAATCGGGTAAGTATTAATTTACAGTTGCTGTGTACTAACTAGGGGTTTTATTTAACCAAACATAAGGCCTTCCCAGCGCTTAGTATGAAAACGACGGCCACATTAACCCATGAATTGCAATCATATCAACCCACAATCATCCCACTGCAGGGATATACGGGTCTCCCTTCAATCGAAAGTGATATAAGCGTACTCTGCCGCGCTGTTCGATTTAGAGTGCGACACACAGCGACGCCTTCGAGCTCAAATTAGCAATGTTCTTTCTTGTACAATTTTATTTAAACTTTTCTGAAATATCAATTTACCTAATTTACGAGCTGCATTTGACAGCCCAGAGGTTGTGAACTATGACGCTGGCCTACCTCCTGACCTCCTATGTCAAAGTCAAAGAACGCCGATTCGATCTCCACGATCTCTATACCGGGAAAACATTATAATTAATTTTTTTTTGTGAGTTGCACAAATGCGCTATAAATGAAAGTCTCAAGCTGTCTTTTCAGACAGCAATAATTGATTTAAACAATAACTTAAAATGTGTCAATCCATGGATTCCTTACATTGAGTACCTACGTATATCCCTTTGGTAACGTACACTGTAAGTGTACGTTTGTATTTTTTTAAATACGAGTATTATGGTTAAAGTACGAAATTGACGATTTTTGCTAAAGTTGTGATTGTTTATAGAAGGTACGAACGTTTTATTTTTATTAATATATTACACATTTCCTAGAGATAGTTTATGCCCGTCTCTATTAATTGCGCACAAACACTGCGAGCGGTTCTATTTCATACGTCCTCATCATTATTTTAAGCTCTTTAGTTGCAATAGAACTTTGCCCTACAGGTGGTCTGGAGCTTCTTGCTTTATTAAATTTCCAACGCTGCGCTTTAGTGCAAATATATGATTGAATGTCGGACCACATTTTCAATATTCGACGAGGATTTATTGTTTGCTAAAGGGATTAGAAAAATAAATTCGAAGAGAGAAATTTCAATACGATGCGATGGCGGGAATGTCATAATATTTTCACTATTTTGTGAGGACCCGATGTCGGGGTTGGTACCCATGTCTTTTTGCAAACATTTTATGCATCGTGTTTATTTTAATTATTTTGAATTGATATTTATTTATTTAACTTTATTGACCACACTACATAAGTACTGATACAATAGGCGGACTTAACGCTTAAATGGCATTCTCTACCAGTCTTGATATAATGGGGTTACAACAATTTTATTCTAAAGACCGAAACGAATAGTTTTTTTTGTTAGCTCATTGGTTTATTTTGAGCATTGTATAGTTGTCGCAAATCCATACTAATATTATAAATGGGAAAGTGTGTGTGTCTGTTTGTTTGTGTTTCACGGCAAAACGGAGCGACGAATTGACGTGATTTTTTTAAGTGGAGTTTTTAAGTTGAAGGGATGGTGAGTCACATAGGCTACTTTTGTCTCTTTCTAACCCCTCATTTCCCTAAAATGGGGGGTGGAAGTTTGTATGGCGCATTCTGCAATTTTCAAAGCTAAATATTGGTATTTGTGACCAACAAAAAAAACGTGCATAATTTTTTTTGAAAATCTGCCCCTAACCCCTTAAAACAGGGGGTGAAATTTTATATGGGACTTTTCGCCGTTTTTAATATAGGAAGCAAGGGGAACCCTGCTACCCCGAATTTAACGCGAGCGAAGCCGCGGACATAAGCTAGTTAATCTATAAATATAAAATGTGCTTGTCATGAATGATTGAGAATCAACGCACAGCCTAAACCGCTGATCATAGAGACTTGGAACGTGTATTCTTTGTATGATGTAGGAATCCGATAAGAGGATTTTTAAAAATTCCCACGGGGGAGCGGCATAGACGCAAATTTTGCGAGTTTCCCTAGTCATAAATAAATAAAGTCGCACAATTTTATGATTAAACCAAGTTAAGCTAATAAACGAAGTCTTTCAAGTCTTAGTTTGGATAATGGTGATTCCCACTAGAAATCGCGAACTGAAATACTTGACTGCACCTTTGTGTCACAGATTAAATAATAGCTGTTTCGTCATCGCAATGTGCACTGGGTCGCGACTCGCGACCGACGATACCAGGACTATTTTATGTCACCAATGTTGTACCATTGGCTTTTACATAAAAATTCGCAAGAACTAGAACGATTTATTCGCAAAGCCTTTGCTTTGTTAAACCGTAACGTGGAGGTGACGACGCACACTGGTCCCGATTCGGAAAATAGCGGACATTGAGGCAAAAGTGCTTATAAATCGCTGATTTTTTTTTCAGGAATTCTCTGTGCAATTCTAAGAACACGTTTGAGCCCCGTTTTCTATTATAATGTTTTATTCGTGTTAAAAAAAAAAATGACTTTTTTTTTGTATGGAGCGAAAATGATTTTTTTGTCTCTCATCAAAACCGGCAGAGATGTTAAAATAAAACTTCATAGATATGATAGGGGGCACTTTCCTCTACATTTCGTCCGAAGACACCTACTTGATATCCTTGCCGCCTTCGGAGTATCAGGCGCTTGAATATCTTAATTTATTGGTTAGGTTTCAATAGGATATATAGAAGTAACCTAGGTGGTATGTCTTCAAAAATAATGATTTTGTATCGTTAATGATATCAATTACCTGAAATAATAATAAAATAAATGACATTATGCATTAAATTAATAATAATTAAACTTTGTTTGTCGTTAATTATAATGACTTTTTATTGTAAATGATGTCAATTATATCAAATAATAATTAACTAATTGATACATAACAATAAATAAAGTTGGTTTTTAAGATAACGACTTTGTATTATTAATGATTTCAAGAAAGGAAAGAATGTAAGGAAAAAAGAGGTAATAAGGACAAAGATTGAAATATGGACAAAAAGGTAATAAGAATATAGAAAGGGAGGAAAGACACATTGTCCATCTTTTGAAAATGTACGGAGAAAGGGAAGAATGTACGGAGAATAGAGTTAATAAGGTCAATAGAAATATGGACAAGATCGTAACAGGAAAATAGAAAGGGAAGAAAGACACATTGTCCATCTTTTGAAAACGTACGAAGCAAGGGAAGAATGTAAGGAGAATAGAGGTAATAAGTACAAAAAGGTAACAGGAAAATAGAAAGAGAGGAAAGACACATTGTCCATCTTTTAAAAATGTACTGAGAAAGGGAAGAATGTAAGGAGAATAGAGATAATAAGGACCAAGATAGAAATATGGACAAAAAGGTTATTGGAAAATAGAAGGAAATAGGCAAGAGGATAGGTGATAATATAAAAAAACAAAATACAACATAATATTTAAATTTATATTAGTCTATAATTAATAAATAATTTACCTGTAGGTACATAAATACAACTACTCTAAATGAAGAATCTCCGAGCTGTATTGCCATCGTTTGTGGTCCCAAAGCCTTGTTTTACTACATCTACAAGTACAACAAGCCTTGTTTTTTAATATTATCACCTATCCTCTTCCCTATTTCCTTCTATTTTCCAATTACCTTTTTGTCCATATTTCTATCTTGGTCCTTATTACCTCTATTCTCCTTATATTCTTCCCTTTCTCCGTACATTTTTAAAAGATGGACAATGTGTCTTTCCTCTCTTTCTATTTTCCTGTTACCTTTTTGTCCTTATTACCTGTATTCTCCTTACATTCTTCCCTTTCTCCGTACATTTTCAAAAGATGGACAATGTGTCTTTCCTCCCTTTCTATTTTCCTGTTACCTTCTTGTCCATATTTCTATTGACCTTATTAACTCTATTCTCCTTACATTCTTCCCTTTCTCCGTACATTTTCAAAAGATGGACAATGTGTCTTTCCTCCCTTTCTATATTCCTATTACCTTTTTGTCCATATTTAAATCTTTGTTCTTATTACCTCTTTTCTCCTTACATTCTTTCCTTTCTTGAAATCATTAATAATACAAAGTCGTTATCTTAAAAAACAACTTTATTTATTATTTTGTGTCAATTAGTTAATTATTATTTGATATAATTGACATCATTCACAATAAAAAGTCATTATAATTAACGACAAACAAAGTTTAATTATTATTAATTTAATGCATAATGTCAATAATTTTATTATTATTTCAGGTAATTGACATCATTAACGATACAAAATCATTATTTTTGAAGACATACCACCTAGGTTACTTCTATATATCCTATTGAAACCTAACCAATAAATTAAGATATTCAAGCGCCTGATACTCCGAAGGCGGCAAGGATATCAAGTAGGTGTCTTCGGACGAAATGTAGAGGAAAGTGCCCCCTATCATACCTATGAAGTTTTATTTTAACATCTCTGCCGGTTTTGATGAGAGACAAAAAATCATTTTCGCTCCATACAAAAAAAGAAGTAATTATTTTTTTTAACACGAATAAAACATTATAATAGAAAACGGGGCTCAAACGTGTTCTTAGAATTGCACAGAGAATTCCTGAAAAAAAAATCAGTGATTTATATGCACTTTTGCCTCAATGTCCGCTATTTTCTAAATCGGGACCAGTGTGCGACGCCTCGCCGCACAGCGCGGGGGATGCATCGCCTCATAGATTGGCGTCACATTTTTTTGCAATGCTTGTTGCAGTTTTCTTTAAAAACATTTAGCATTCGTATTGTCTCAACTCAGTATACAGTATCTTGAGTGAAGACAGAAGAAAGATGAAATCAATTTAATAGTTCCTGATCAATGAAGTCTTATCACTATGCATTTTAATCAAATTTTGCTACGTTACACCTGTGATTACCTAACAATACCTACTTCGAATCAAACCTCGAAACTTACGGAAATTAAATTTTTAATCACAATAATAAGTTAACGCTATCGTAATTGGCGCCAGAATCCTGTATTTCTTTCTCTAGCGTTTTTTTCGTGTAGTTCAGAGAACAAGCTTATATGATGATGATAGCGGTAGATGTACCGCTTAAGAATCTCTCTCTTCGTCCATTTCATTTCTCAAGGTGGTGTCCTTGAAAGCTCTCTGTTGCCTCTTACGATATTTCTCCATTTCGCACGGTTTTAGACTTTCGCATTGTAGCTGTAATTGATAGTTCGGTAACGGCGGTTACTTGGTCCGACCATAGACTAGCTACTAGCTAGGTGATCGGCCGCGTGATGTTTTTAGGGTTCCTTAGTACTACAAGGAACCCTTATAGTTTCGCCATGTTCGTCCGCGGCCTAGCGCCTAGACGCTTAATGCTAGAAAGCTGTAATTTGGTATGTGTACATATATTAACAAGGCTAACAAAGTGCTGGAAAAAAAATTCGAAAAAAAAAATTTTTTTTTGGCCAGCATCCCCTACATGTAATGTGGGAATGAAATCGTTTTGCACGGTGCTCCCCCCAGCTCTATCTCCGAAAGTCTTGTGTTTAAAAATTCTAAAAAGTTCATGGTAGTAGTCCATAATAGTGAACCTACAAGGAAAACTATAACGGTAGTAGGGTTTACTAGTTACCGAGTAATAGCCGACGAACTTATGAAGTAAAATTTCTTTGACGAAAACGTACAAATGTCAAAGATAGAATATGGCATTGTAGGTACTCATCTGCAAGCAAGCAAAGCGTAGAGAATACGGAACCCTACATTGTGCGTGGCCCGACCCGTACTTGCCCGGTTTTTGTTTTAAGTGTGTTTACTACGAAACACTAATAAAAAAACTGGGCAAGTACGTGTCGGCTCGGGTCACGCACAATGTAGGGTTCCGTATTCTCTACGCTTTGCTTGCTTGCAGATGAGTACCTACAATGCCATATTCTATCTATGACATTTGTACGTTTTCGTCAAAGAAATTTTACTTCATAAGTTCGTCGGCTATTCCGTATTGGCTACTCATTGCTTGCTTGCAACTTTTGTATTACTTGTATTACTCGGAAACTAGTAGAGCCTACTTAATAGCAAACGGATACATTGCATCGATAAATGATCTTCCCACACCCTCGATGTTTTGAAAAGATCTATCTAAGGATACCGCACAACATGGGGTGGGCACGAATAAAATTACATTTTCAAAATTTTGATCTATCACTTTGTTAGTATTGTTAATATGTATATGTATGTACCAAATTACAGCTTTCTAGCATTAAGCGTCTAGGCGCAAGACCGCGGACGGGTAGACAGGCAGACGGACATGACGAAACTATAAGGGTCCCTTGTAGTACTACGGAACCCTAAAAACGGGTGCATAGGCAGGCTCCATTCTGAAATCTTTAAAATTCAGCACGTACGTCAATGTATGTACATTTTATTATTTTAACAATTTTTTTTTGGGCAATATTCTGTTTTTTTTTATAACATTGTTAATTGATTTTATCACAAGCTGTAGTCACGGTAGGTATATTAAAAGATTCAATATAAGTAATATTTACTCTCTATTTCCTGCAAGTGAAATTTCATTTTATCATGCCGGGAAAATTCTAAGGAAATTAGTTTTGAACCAGGATGGATAATAGCTTTAAACTTTAAATAACGAATATACTTATTTATAGAGAATACGAAATAGAGGGTGGATCGTATGAAAATATATTATGTAAAGCGCTTCTACTGAAAGGAAATCTAATCAAAAGCTTGTTATCGTCTACTTCAAAGGCCGGCAACAGCTGAATAATTTCCCAACTGTGACTACCTCAAGAGAAATCTCTCCTCTGTTGTCTCTCCCTGTGTCTGTAGAATAGTAATTTTTGTAGCAAAAAGCGTGGTCATGTGGTACTGAAACCAGCACCACTTAATTCTTGATCATCGCTTTCCCGTGGGAATTCCGGAAAATCCTTGTATGTAATAAACCTTCCCTTTGAATCACTCGCTATTGAAAATTTAATTAAAATCCGTTGTGTAGTTTAGCAGACCAAAGCGAACAGACAGCGGACGCAAATTAATTTAATTTTTATTCTATGTAAAGATGCCGTTCTAGTAGGCCGCAGTCATCTAAACATTTTTGGACGCAAATAATTGCTTAGTTCTAATTTCTTGGCATGTTGTTAGGATTGATACCGATACTGTACAACCAAGTTGCAACCCCGAAAGACCTGTGCTAACTTTGTGGTGTTCGAAAAACCTTGACTTTTTTCAGTTTTTTGCTTATAACTTCTAAAAAATGCATTCTACAGAAAAGTCATCTATGACATTTTTAAAGAAGACAAAATTAACGACAATTGAGTGCAATTCGAGTTCTGTATGTCAAATACATCTCGAGAAACAACACTTCAAAATGAGCCATTTTTTCGTATATTTACGTACGTAGTTAGGTATATTGTCATATTATTTTATATTTTTGTTTATAGCAAAATTTTTATATTATATATATAAATACATAATTATTTTTATGAAAAATTAAATAATAAAAAATCCTAATTATTGTGTCTAACAGAATGTGTTGTGTAACTTGTGTATAGCGCCACCTTGGACTGCTTGTTTTGTTTTTTATTTTTCTTTTATTATGTTTCGTTTTCATTTTTGATTATGGTATCCTCGGAAGACCAGCCTTGTGGTTACAACAACCACAACATTATGCTGAGAGGAGGCCTCTTTGACGTGGGCACATATCATGTTAGTTGTAAGGTTAATGTAATGTAAAGTTAAAATTTGTGTTTTACGTCAAATAAACCATTTTTCTTTCTTTCTTTCAATGTATCGTTTTTTTTCAGATCGCGGAGATCAGCTCTGCGCAAGCGGCTGAACCTGGCAGTTCAAGTGTAAGTATTTTTTCCATATATTTCAATAAAATAGCAGTAATATTACAATTATTACAAATATTGTGTATAATAACTTTAATTAATTTGCGATATGAAAATGATAAAATTATAATTTTTATAATCATTACGGTGTATTATCACTTTGATCTACGTTTAACTCATACCACTCATACTGTCTCATACGTAAATTGCCTTTAATTTTTTTACAATATCGCCAAATAAGTTACAGTAAGCCTATCTGTAAGAAAAATTTTCCATTTTAAATTATACAAAACCTTTTGATTTTTCGGGAGATAACTAAACTTATTAGGAATCTGTTACGAATTAGCCGCCAGGCTGGGGAGTAAATTTAGTGTTAATATTATTTTTTATACTTTTTCTTTATATTTTTGATATCTGTCATTGTTGTCTTCTATTAAAATGAAAACTTCTACGGTTTGGGATGGGTAAAAAATATTAAACTCACGTCAAGGCACGGGACTTGATCGAAAATTTATAAGACGGAGGGAGAGTAGACCGCCGCCGGCCAAAAATGCACAACACTCCCGGAGTGCACCTTTTTTTTCATTGTGACCTTTTGCTTGCTATCCCTATCTGTAACCTTTTTTTTATTGTAATATTTTCTATTTTATTGTGAGCTTCCTTTGTTTTTACTTTTCTCCCCTTACCTTAATTTTTTACACATGGATTTAATGTAGATAAATAAAAACAGTATGCGTAGAGTTGTTATAGGGTTCCATAAACAAAAGCTACCAACGGAACACTATTACCAAACTCCATTGTCCGTCCGTCAAGCGCCTGTCTTTCAACAAACTGTTTTAATTAATTTCCAACCGTGAGCTTGTTTCCCTCTTGTCGGCCTTCGGACACTGATTTTAATCGAATTTTGCTAAACATTATATGAAACTATTACACATTTTTAAAGCACCGATATTGTGTCGCACGCACCTAAGAGACTATATATATTGTCAGCGCCGACAAATAATGTCGTCAACTCTCTATGTCCGAAAACAAAGTCGTGTCGGACCTTGCTCGTCTATGACGATGTTCACAATAAAATTGTTGACTGTCGGGGCCGATTCCAAAGGTTTCCAAAGCAAATATTTCCGACACGATTGGATTCACCCAATATTTTCTTTCCTTCGGTGGCTGTTATATTAGTTGGGTTGAGTCCATTGGCTCACGTAGTGTCAACTTCGATCGTCAACGAACACTACCTCGTGTGAACAGAGGCGCAGACAGTCGATTAAAATTACGGCCGCACAGCCGACAAGTGGCAACAATCTAATTGGTATACAGAAGAGTTGACATTTTTACTTTATAGCAGCTTCAATCTATACCTACATACTACATACATAAAATCGGAATAGGCGAGTCGTGTGACAATTCATGAAATATTTCAAAAATACATCTAAGAGATTTATGTTTAATGTGTCCGTGAGTGTTTAATGTATAATATAATTTCGGACAAAGTTACGGACACGGCTAGAAATTAAGTAGCTAGTAGAGTCTACTTAACCGTAATAGTTACTGTAGGTACATATAGAGTCTACTACCATGAGTTTTTTCAAATTTCTAAACACAAGACTTTCGGAGTTAGATTTCGGGGATCACCGTGCATAACGAAAATTGACACGATAAATGTTAATTATTCCGAAACGGATCATTAATATCTAAAAATGATCTTCCCAAACCTACAATGTTTTTAAGAGACCTATACTAAGACCTAACGACATCCGACAACATGGGGTCGGTCGGCGTGATATAAAAATGATTCCCACTCTACTTGACTTTACACTTAGGGTAGGCATCACAAAAAAAATTGTTTTACCACTTGTTAGCATGGATAATATGTGTGTACATACTAAATTACAGCTTTCTAACATAGGCGCTAGACCGCGGACGGACAGACAGACGGATATGGCGAAACTATATATAAGGGTCGGTGCGCATCTGACGGAAGATGTGTCGCGTATGCTCGGTTGCGTTAGCCCCTTCGCACACAAGGCGACGCAAGTCTCCGATACTCGGCGATTTTAGCATCCAACGACGCGAGTGTACGTACGAACCTCAATGGACTTGTATGGCGGTAGTCGCTTGGATACTAAAATCGTCGAGTATCGGAGACTTGCGGCACCTTGTGTGCGAAGGGGCTTGAGCTAGATCAGACAGATTCATAATAAAACGTGGTGCGTTGACCATACAAACGATAATCTGCCGTGTCAAACCTATGTCATGTAACTCGCGAAACATAGTTTTGAGTAATCGCCGTTTAAAGTTTTTAACAGATTTTTATCATTTGCGAAAAAGTGTCAAGATATTATTGAGATAATTTTTCATGAGACAACTCTAGGAAAGCTTAGTAAAACCGGGAAAGTTTTATATTAAAGAAATTTTAAATATTCTTTAAATTATTTACGATAACTGAGTTATATTAGGCGTGACAAGCTTTTCATACAACGCTTGTTTTACGCGCGGTTGTATCTTAAGATACATGAGAAGGCAAGAGGTGATCTATTCGAAGACGACACACAACAATACAAGAGTTACCCGTGATGGGTAAGTCTATCACGGCTAACTCTTAAACTCCTTGTATTGTGGAGCCGCGTTGAGCGTCCGTCGCGTTCATTAAAATTACCTGAGATAGCCGGAATGGACAGTGGTAAAATCACAGTTACATAAGTTGTGTGATAGCCTCGTATGCAAAATCTATAAGAGATTTTGAAAAAAAAAAACATATATACCTGTGTATAGAGGAGGTTAAAAAATACGTAATACAACTTACGCGTACAACTCATGGATCTTGAGATACAGGACCTTCGCCTGACATGGCAGTAATACGTTCGACGGATCTTCCGTCAATGTGCACCGACCCTTTCTTTCAGTTTACTATGGAACCCTAAAAGACGTTTAAAAAACTTTTTTGACGTAACGGGTTCTGTATGAAATGTTCCACAGATCTCGTGCCTCTCACGACCTTCGGGACATTGAAAATGAATTCAAACAAATCTTATTTTTAAATTTAATTATTTATTCCAAAAAAATAATAAGGGCGGAACTAGTCTAATGAATTTATTTGTAATTTTTTTTTGTAATTTAACTATCAGCAATTTGAATAAGTACTTATATATTTTCCTGATTTTACTACAGTCACCCTGCGACAAACTAAACGGGTTTAAGTAGGTAGGTACCCATCAAAAATAAAATACCGACCAAGGGCAAGTAGAACTCGCGCATGAGGGTTCCGTACCATAATCATACTATCATACTAATATTATAAATGAGAAAGTGAGTTTGTTTGTTTGTTATTCCTTCATGACTTGACTAATCAGTTGATCATTATGAAAATTTGTATATACACGGTGACAGGTTATAAGTCCTATTCCTTAAAATTGGTTAAACTAGAGGTCATTTGCAACAAATTAGCCCCTAATCAATAGGGGGTCGAAAGTGACCGGTTACCGACATATTGGTGTTTAAAAGTAGTATAAAGTTTTTTATAAAATAAAAAAATCTTCAAACTGCAAACATAAATTTCGATTTTCTTTAACATGGGATGCCAGGGGGAGGCTTCTCGACATATACTGTATTGCTAATGGTACCTTTTAAGGAAAAAAATTTGAACATTAGGGTATTTTTGATCTAGGAAATCTGCTACCTGCTACGTGTTATGACATTTTTTTTCTATTGGTGCATAATAAATCAATATTTTTACCTTTTTGGAAAGGTCATGAAATTCCGCAGTTATCTACATAATTTGTACGCCAAGTGTCATGCATTTTTTTCGTGTAATCCATGTCGATGGTAGAAGGTGCGAAAAAAGTATTTTAAGTTTTGTCACTGAATACCTTATTAGTTCGGGGATATTAGCATTTAAGCATTCTGATTAAAAATAGTTGCTAGTTCATTAGCTTCCAAAAATGTGTCACTTGAGTGCGGAGAAACAAATACTATTTTAGTTAAAGGGGGTTTTCCATGGCAAGTCGGAAAAACCTAAAAACACTAATGTCTCCGTAATCCGATCGAACCGGGTAACCGGTCACTTTCGGCCCCCTATTGATGGGGGCTAATTTGTTGCAAATGACCTCTACTTTAACCAGTTTTAAGGAATAGGACTTATAACCTGTCACCTGTATATTGTCAGGCTAGAGAGCATAGGCTACTTTTTTACCCGTGAAAGTATGTCATTCCAAAGGGAAAATATTTTTTCTACTATAGAGGGCGCTGTATGGGATGCTATTGGCCAATAGATGGCGCTACAAGTCGCGCTATGGGTTGTTTTGTTGTCAAACGAGATCTATGTCATAAAATTAACGCGAGCGAAGCCGCGAGGAAAAGCTAGTATTAGATAAAATACACTTTAATTTAAAAACCGGTATAAAAAAAAAACATGTACCAATGTAAAATGTACCAAAGGTAGGGTCACATTATATTGGTTGTTTAAAGAAGAAGAAGAAGTAACTACAAATTTACGGTTTTCATATTTATTCCTATACTTGTGCTAAATGATCTTGCTTATTGCCAAATTTCATGACTCTAGGACAACCGGAAGTACCCTATAGGTTTTCGGTCGGAACGGTTTTGTACGAAAAACGGAACGCAAACGGTTGTATCATAATATTGTATTGTCATCTGATCTACAGTTTTACGCAAAATTTCAGCTCAATCAAGTGGTTCAAATTTTCGTTCCAAGATTCCGCCCTTACATACATACAAACATACTGTGTAAGTTAAATAAAAGATTTTAAAATATTGCAAATTGCAACGCTGCTGTGCACCTCAGTTCAGTTGTAGCGGTAGCCGACAGACTGTCGAGTGTCGACGCTATTGCATAAAACTTCATTAGTCGAGCACTCGAGCTACGTTTAGGGATGTGATTTAATAATGGAATATCGATTTTTTTACCTTTACAGACTATGTTCAACATTATGAAAAAATACATACTTACTATATCATCGTTACAAATATATAAAATCTAAATGAATATAGATTATTTTAAATTTCCATATTTTCATAAAATGAATATGTTAATGCAATAAACCAGTAAAGTTTCATCCATCATGCTAATTGCCATTTGAATATTACTTTATATTGATTTTATTAAGCCATGTTTTTCTCAGCTGGGCTTCCTCCACATAATCGCGTCTTTATGTTTTATTTATTGAATGACCGTCCGACCGAGACGTCACCGCTGACCGTCAGTCGAGCACTGTTTCCTGCTTTACCTAATGACTCGACTTCCCGAGTATTTCTTATTATTTTTTCGAATTCGGACACAATTTCTTTTATTAATTCAGAAAGATCCATATTGTAATAAACTTGATAACAATATTGTGGCCATCTGTGCTGGGTCCATAATTATTAACAACAACCTTTGTAACTACTAAATATATAAAAATTATTATGAAGTAGTTCGGAGTCCTTAATAAATTAAATAATTATTAAAATGAGAAATCTATTCATATAATTTAATATCGATTATAGTATGACATCCCTAAGCCTAATTGTTACTCGTTACTGGTAGTTACCACTGCTCAACCGGTCGCTGCGTTCATTGGGCCAAGTTCAAATTTCATAATGCAGTTATTCGGTCGGAGCGTGCGGATCCCGTTTATATACCACTCGCTGGCTCACACCGATAATGTACATTTTTTTGTGAGCTAGCGTGATGACACAACGTTAAGGCCTATATTCACTTTGATTAGTGTGAGTGCAGGTGATTAGTAACTGAGGATGATTCACCCTCAATTACTACGATGCAAAAGATTTAGGTAGTAGAATTTTTGGTACTAAGGCTGAATCATCCTCAATTAGGTACTAATCCCCTGTACTCGCACTAATCGAAGTGAATTCAGGCCTTTATGGACTAGGGAATACACGCGGTTTTGCTCTTCGCTCTTCTGTTAGGTACTTATAAATATAAACAAACAATAAAGTTATGCGATTTCTATAAAACAGTAGTATTTTGTGACTAAAATACATGTTGTTACAAACTAAACTAATTGGCAAGATATTATATAAATAGTGAAATTGGATACAACACTCAATTCAAGGTCAAATTTCCATACTCCAAGTACCTACTTGAAGTATAGCAATTAGCAATATTACCTTGAAAATGTTGGCTAACTTTCTTTTTCTTACCTGAAAGAATGGGATGCAGGGTAAAAACCGAACTTTTACCGTTATTTATTAGGATTCATTTTTATAAATATTGAAAAACACACGACTCGGCAGTTGTATTTTGTATGTGTGTATAGATTTATTTAGTTCGATGGATTTTAACATTCTTAACATCACATTAACCATTGGTTAGTTCATAAGGCCGGTATACATTTTTATTTAAATGAACTCGAATAACGCTATAATCGATTGTTTATTTACAATTGCATGTTTTCACTCGTATCGTTACTCATGTCGGTTGTAGATAAGCATACTATAGGCACTTTACGTGACAGACTATCGCGCGTGTGTCGGGTCACATTTTAGATAACAATGTAATCTTTATATAACGTGTACGTTGGTGTTTACGTATAATATAAATGGTTAGTTTGACGCCTTCAAAACTCGTTATATCACGGTATAATATCGTCAAAGTCTGGCTCTTGGTACGGTCAGTAACATTAATAGTTTAACACTTCTTTCTTTCATATTTTTCAATAAACAATACACTGAATTTTTATCCACCTGGTCCGGAGATGGAGAGGCTGGGAATCTGTCCTACATTATGTCTTCCTTGTACAGACACCAGTCTCTTCATAGATTAGGTCTATTACGATGTAGAAACTAAGTACATACTGTAATGTAAAAAAAAATGTAAACCTGTCTGTGTGAGAGAACAAATAAAGTTTTTATTAATAACCAATAATAGCGTTAAATATTTAAAATTATTCGAAATGAAAACTAGAACTAATATTAAAAATTAAAAAAGGCAGGCAACCCTTAACCAGCTTTACCTTACCGAATAGCAATGGAAATGCGTCGAGCGAAGTAGTTATTTGATTCCATTAACAATTTAGTACCCTGTCATTACGTAACGTATCATGCACGGTCGGTATTACGTACGAGTACTACGGTCTTGTTACTGTCATAGTATGTATGTACTGTTCAGTGGGCACAGTCCTTCAGAGCTATGATGTGTCACACCACACATAATTCGCATAGGTAATTATAGTTATGGCGACATATAGAAGCAAGTGCGTAGGGCGAGGTAACTGTGAAAAAATAAAATGGCAGATGGGTGGAAAACTTAATTGTTTTATTCCTTAGGCGAAAATACATAAACACCGAGATGAACATTTTAGTTGCATACACTTTTGAAAAAAATAAATAAAAAGAAAAGAGGTGATCCAAAACAAACCCAGGCTCCGGCGCAAAAATTTTGTATTCCAGATTTTAGAGGATATTCATAATACTATTCTAAACTATCACTATCTCTCTTTATCGGGTGGCTAACATTTTTTTTGCTCATAAAGGTTTGTAGGCGTTATATTAAAATCTTCGGGTCTACTATGAAAGTGTCCATCCGAAACAACGAAACACGTAGTCCTGTCAAAAAAAGACATTACTAGTTAAAAGGTTCAAAACGTCAGTCCGTATTTTCGGAATTTCCTTTCATGGTTTGCCCCCGCTTATTGTGGGTTTTTCTACTAAGGGAATTGTATCACCTCCTTTTGCTATAATACAAATACCAAAATTTCTTTTTATTTACATAATTAATACATGGGTACGTAGTATAATTTAATTACTTTTTAGGGTTCCGCAGTAAACTACAAGGAACCCTTATAGTTTCGCTATGTCTGTCTGTCTATCTGACTGTCTGTCCGCGGTCTAGCGCCTAGACGCTTAATGCTAGAAGGCTGTAATTTGGTATGTATGTAATGTAAACACAACACATATTAACAATGCTAACAAAGTGCTGGAACAAAATTTTGAAAAATATATTTTTTTGCGTGCTTCCATGTAAAGTGGAAATGAAATTTTTTTTTCGCGCTCACCCTTTGTTGTGGGGTGTTGTTAGATAGCAGGGTTGTTACGGATGCAAAAATTTAGACATCCGCGGATGCGGATGCGGATTATTAGAAGTTCACATCCGCAGATGCGGATTTGATGCGGATGCGACTGCGGATTTTGGGATTTTAAAAGGATAATTATTTCAATTTTAAGTGCATAAATAACTGAAAATCACTTTAATTTTAACTTTTTAATTATTTAATCATATTTTTAGAACAAAATTACACAAGTTTTTAGTTTTACTGATAGAACAGAATTTTAAGCTTCGAGTTTCATAATCAAAATCTTTGTTTAATAATTAAACTTAAAAATTGGTGAATTATCTATATATATAAAAGAGAAAATCACTGACTGATTCATCACGAAATCTCCAAAACTACAAGTGCCAGGAGTCTCAAATTTTGCATGGGGGTTCCTTTTGGAGCGTAGGCGCTCACTAAGAAAGGATTTTTGGAAATTCATCCCCTAAGGGGGTAAAACGGGGGTGCAAAGTTAGTATGAAACTTTGCCGTTTTTGAAGTTACTCTAATGAAATTCAGCATGAAGGTTCTTTACTGAAAAGCATGAAACATGAGTAAAATATTTTTTTCAAAATTCATCCCTTAGGGGGTTAAACGGGGGTTTAAAGATAGTATGAAACTTTGCCGTTTTTGAAGTTATTCGAATGAATTTCAGCATTAAGGTTCTTTATTGAAAGGCATGAAACACGAGTAAAATATTTTTCTCAAAAATCATCCCTTAGGGGGTTAAACGGGGGTGCAAAGTTAGTATGAAACTTTGCCGTTTTTGAAGTTATTCAAATGAAATACAGCATTTAGGTTCTTTATTGAAAGGCATGAAACACGACTAAAATATTTTTCTCAAAAATTATCCCTTAGGGGGTTAAACGGGGGTGCAAAGTTAGTATGAAACATTGCCGTTTTTGAAGTTATTCGAATGACATTCAGCATGAAGGTTCTATATTAAAAGGCATGAAACACGAGTAAAATATTTTTCTCAAAAATCATCCCTTAGGGGGTTAAACGGGGGCGCAAATTTCGTATGAAACTTTGCCGTTTTTGAAGTTATTTAAATGAAATTCAGCATTAAGGTTCTTTATTGAAAGGCATGAAACACGAGTAAAATATTTTTCTCAAAAATTATCCCCTAGGGGGTTAAACGGGGGTGCAAAGTTAGTATGAAACTTTGCCGTTTTGAAGTTATTCGAATGAAATTCAGCATGAAGGTTCTTTAGGCGATACGAAGTTCGCCGGGTCAGCTAGTATTTAATAAAAGCACGTGCTACTCTGGCTCCGCCCACTTTCTTTACAAGTAGTTACTTGTTGATGTGAATCTACATCCGTAAAAACTCCGCATTGATTGATGCGGATGTGAATGCGGATGCAGATGTCTGAATTAATGCCATGATAAAATAAATAAATAGAAATTCCATAAATAAAATTAATAAATAAATATGTAGGGACAAATCATATAAGTAGATTGAGCTAGCCGCAAAGTAAGTTCGAAACTTGTGTTATGGGATACTAACTCAACGATACTATATTTTATAACAAATACATACCTATATAGATAAACATCAAAGACCCTAGTCAATCAGAAAAAGTTCATTTTTCATCATGACCCGACCGGGATTCGAACCCGGGACCTCCTTGGTGGCGGTCTGGCGTGGTAACCATTACGTCAAGGAGGTCGTCAATAATATTGCATATAAGGATTTATTCGATTATTTTTTATCAATAGCATTCATATTGCACTTTGTAATTTTGAATTAAATTATGAAGTTTTGTAACGGTACTTACATTGTTATAAACAAAATCATTGTGCTTAGTTCTTTACCCTGGTTACCCCATTTGTTGACTACTACATTTTGATGTGTTAATGTGCAACCGCCACATAAAGGGAATCGATAATAGCTACTATTATCAGCCTCGACTACTCGCACTAATCAAAGTGAATACAGGGCTTATAACAGAACACGAGACCCATAATAGAAAATACAAAATGCAATGCAGTTTCCACATTGGCTAGCTGGCTTATATACGATGTATTCTACTTATTGGAATGGAAGTAACATAATATTACCAATAGAAGACATTGGTAAAATTATATTACTTCAATTTCAATAGTTCCATTCCAGTAACATGAAGACTGTGGTAGAAATATGAAATACATTTAGTTTATTTTTTTTAACTTGATTTCGTGGGATTATAGGAAATGAACACTGGGACATACGCAAAGCCGACCCCACCAAGGCCTCAATCACCAACTCCACTATCAGTAGTAGAGGTGAGCTTTAAATATAACTTTTAATTTAACACATAAAATATTTTAAAATATTGAGTTATCGTTAAAAATATAACATTTCATCAATAAACAACTAAACTACGCCATCTTTCCTCTCTGTCAATATATATTTCTCGTTAAAAATAATAATGAAAATTTCCTTTTTTTTTCTGTCTGCTATTATGCATAGAAGTATGAGTCTTATTTCTAACGTAATAATCAATGATATCGCTTAACTGTTAAAAATCAGAGTCCTCTATGAGCGAATTATTTAATTAGGTATTGTTATAAAATAACATTAATAAATAAGTTTTAATTCCGTTTATAAAAAATGTACGGTTATATTTTTGACTTCTTTTATGCATAGATATTTTCTAAGGCAGCAATAAATGATATATTTTAATTGTTAAAAATAACATTTAAATGGCTGAAGATATAACATTTAGTTATAAATAACGAAACGTACGGTTAACGTTTAAAAAAGTTAATGCGTCATAAAAATACCAATATGTTAACTGTTATATTTTTAACGTTTTATGTAATAATTGTAACATATTATTAATTGTAATTAATGTAACATAATTATTTGTGAAAACTTTTAATCACATCTCTAATCAACATCATCGTCTCCGGATTTACGAAATATACATATTTCTACACCAATACGTAAAGCCTAACCAGGTTGTAGTAACATCCAGCAAGTTGGTGAAAAAAATGACGATCAAACTTATATTAATATCACACCTTTTGTTTGTTTGTTGGGTGTTGGCTCTCTCAAACAAAGCAGGCCAATTATCTGTAAAATAAAGAGCAAAAATAAAATATGCCGAATCATTTCTCTTTGTATGCGGAGAGAGCTGACATATCGGAATTACAGGATTTTCCGGCACCGCTTAATGCGGCAGGCGGAGGACCAGTGCGGGTGCGTGTCTCCACCCCTAGAGCATACCCACCGCATTCTTCCCCGAGGATGGCTAATAGAGTAATTAGCCGAGCACGGGCGAATAACGCCTTAGAAAGGGCATTTCTTTGCTTCGACTGCTTCATGCTACCAGATCGCCCCGTAACTGGCACATGCGGGCACACACGTTGCCTCGGGTAAGACTTTTTTAATATTATTATTACCTGTATGACATGACAATATCACTATTATATTAAAAAACATAATAACCTGATGATAAATGGCACCGGCACGTGACGAATCGTCAAAACTAGAGCACAACATCGTCACTTTGACTGAAAAACTTTAGGATTCCATCAATATTGCAGCTTACTACAATAGATGACAAAGTTAGATAGTTATGTCTTTAATGTGTCTTTAAGAACAACTGCACTGATAGCACTGAGGGCACTGCAGGGTATTGCAGCGCAGCGGAAGTATTAGGTCCCGCACCCCCCAACGGCCCCGACACACAAGGTGGCAAGGTGTAGATTATTAGTTTGTATGCCCAACTCAATTTGTAATGAGAACCTGACGGATCTCCGCTCTCAAAGCATATGCATGAATATATTTTTTCACACTCAAAACGAAAAATGGGGGCAGAGCCAATGGGGGCTCCCAGTATGACAAGTGATATCAACCTGTCCCAGAATAACGGCGCCAAGTGACTTGCCGCGGTATTTTCTTTGGTGATCAATAAGACAGCTGGTACCAATGCCGGTGCTTAAATCCACGGGATCAACCCTCGCGTAATCAATAGCACAGTATAAATAAGAACAGTATTTTATCTTTATACAAAATGTACAAAACGATACCTATGAAATCACTCATCAAAGCAAACGTAAATATCACACAAATTCTGTTACCACAATAAGGTGCACACAAACTAATTTAATTCAAACACCAATACATACATTAATAATAAATATTTCACATAATTTCATTAAATGCTACTAAAAATAAACATTAAAACATTAAAATTTTTACGAACGTCAGTTTATAAATTAAAATAACTAATGTGAGTTTGACATTTACTTTGCGACCATGTTGTAAATACATAGGTAGGTACGCTGTGTAACTGAAAAAAGAAAACAAATACTCTATAAATAAAAACTTATTTTTGTTGTATATTCTTGTGATTGTACAAAGTAAACATTTTATTAACAGGTGCATTGAGCAATGTGTGATCTGCCCATGTGGAGTCAGCGCACCCGAGGAGCTCTGCATTAACACCCTGATGCAAGAAATGATCCTGAAACTTCTGGACACTGAAACAGCGCTCAGGTATTTTTTATTTCATTTAAACAATGTATTTACTGCTTTAATTTTTAGTGTTGGTCGTTGATGATTCGAATGTCATTGCTGATTGGATGATTTACAAGCTTACTAAAAAATGTGTCGTTTTGTTCTTTGTTTTGTTAACCACAAAATATTATTATAAGATTCAAGGAACGGAGTTTTTATGAATGTTTTAGCAAAAAATACTTCAAAATAAATCAATAACGTTATTATTTTATTTTTGTAAACAACTATTTTGTTTATTTGTTGTTAAAAAACTGTTACAAAATAGTAATCCATACTTGCTAATTAATAAAGTAGAATATAACTAACTGTTGCTTATTCGTGATTTAACCGTTGCTGTAACGATTAGAAGAAAATATGAACATAAATTTGATATTTAGGAACTGATATTATCCTGGAAAGAAACGGGAACAGGAAAAAGCATATTAGGCGGGAAAAGTGTAGGCGTCTATTTTTAGTACGGGAAAAGTGATTTTACACGAGCGTCCAGTGACACAGATTAGAAACAAATTCTGGATAGCCGTTGTTCAAAAAAAAATTCATACAGTGAGAAACGATATTTTATTATTTTTACTTAAAAATCCTTGACCATCGCATTCGAAAAAATGTTTTGTAAAAAGAACATTTCACTTACACTCGCTTCTAAAGCAGTCATTTTCATCCAAATCGAGATCCGTGAACTTGATACATGTGATCCGTGATGTTGACACGCGTAACGTGCTGCATTGACGGATTGACCAACCAAATCGTTACACAATGAATGATTGAGATCACAGATCTCGATCTGGATTAACCTTGTAATGTCTGCTTGTTAATGTTTTATTTTATTGTTTATAGGAACTCTCATTATTGTAAATCTGGAAAGGAAGAAGGTAAGTTTTTTATTATATTATATTACTATTAATAGTCGCCTAGTAATCAATGATAATAATAACATTATGTTAAGTAAATACATATTAATATGTGTGCATTCCAATTTTGACCTTGCGACATCTACTTAAAAACGAACATATATATGTAAATACATCATTACAAGTGAACGTTATTATACCCATTTTATATTCTTTTTTAATAAATAAATAACTATGAATAAAGGGGATAAGCGAAATAATTTAAATTCACAATGAAGTAAATTTCACCTACCATTCGAACAAAAATGTTTAGAAGTTTATATTATTATACATGGGCTACAAAAATTTACTTGATTACAACTAATTATTATAATTTTAACAGTCATGTGCTATAGTTTTTTTCTGTCCTATCCTCATTTATTTTGTTTTTACATGTGTGTTTGGTGTGTGCTTACTTTTTCTGTTTTATTTATGTTACTGCAATGGCGAATGCTTAGAGGCGTTTGGGGGAGGCCTATGTCCTGCACGGACTTGTTGTGGCTGAGATGATGATGATGAATGGCGAAATATTAATATCTACAGCGAATTATTAAAAATAAACGCTGAGTGCGAATGATTTGATAAAAAAAATGTTTTCTCGGTAAACGAGCACCGAAGCAGTGCACCAATGGTTATCACAATACTTGACTGCTCAGTATAATATAATGTTATTTTTATGCTTTATAATTAACTAGCGGCCTGTCTTAGCTTCGCAAGGGATTAATAAGGATCCCATTTTTAAAAAAATTTTGGTTAAGGGCCGATTTTTCAATGCTCAGATAAAACGGCTAATAACTATTCGATGAAAAATTGGTATCGAATATTTGGATACCAATTTTTCAATTCATATTTACTCCACGGATAAGCTATCTGGAGAATAGATCAACTCGAGCGTCACTAACTTCACAGAGGTGAAACAAATATATTGATTACGCGAATGTTAGAGCAGGGCAATTTTTTTTACTGTCACAATCAAATGTCATTCTTGTTTGACATTGACATTCATTTCGAGTACGCGATTTTAACAAAACACAATTTGTGCGTTGCCATGGTGATTTTTATTTGTTGGTTATATTTTGATCGCAAATCGCAATGGAAGCGAAGAAAAGGGAGCGTTCCTCTAATTTTATTCCTGCTGAGATTCAATTAATTGTAAGTTTGATTGATAAATACAAAAATATAATTGAAAACAGCACGCACAATTAGTAAAAGGTAAATGTCAACGACTCAAACGTCAAATTAACTGTCGAATAATCTAATATCTAGATAAATTTATTCCTCAGATAAGCCGTTTATTAGTCGAATAAGGCCTATCTGACGATTGGAAAATACATTTTTACGTTATTCATCGAATAAACCTTATTTGATGGTTTATCTGAGCATTGAAAAATCGGCCCTAAGTCACCTACAGATAGCGTAGCTCCCCAACGTTGCAAGGAGAATTTTTGAAATCGGCCCCGTACTTTTTGAGTTTATTCGTTATAAATAAAAATACGAAAACCAAAAAACAAATCTTTCCTCTTTATAATATTTTGAATCAGGACAACACTATAGTTTTATTTTACGGTGAGTACCTACTTTTGAAGTGAAATTAAATTCACTCCGCACAACCTGGTAGAAATGTTTGATTAATAAAAGCGGAAAAAAATAACAATAATAAAATAAAGAAACTTTATTTAAGTTCAACTAAGTTTACCTTGTGGTCAGTGTGCGCTTCAACGATTGTATTAAGAGAAATTGAGAAATGGTTCTCCCTCGTGGTCCCACTAATAGGACAAAAAAGTGGGACCACGGAACGGGATTTGAACCCTCCCCTGTGCGAGCACGTCACTAAAAATGCAGCCGTCTCTCCTCGGGTGCATCACTGTGAACTGTGACGTCATTTTGCTTTTGGATTATCCGGCACCCATGGATTGCTCGGAGTGCTTTGTTTTATATTTTAAAAACTTTCAAAGCAGTTTTTAAGTACCTATGAAATTCGAACGAAAGCACTATAACAGCTTAAAGTTCTGCTTATTTGTTGCAGCGTTTATCAAGCTTTTTGTTGTTGTGAGCCACTCTTCATAAAAACATAACAGTGCCGTTTTCACTACTTGCTAATATAATAATTAATAGGTTAATTGCTATTTAAGAAACGTCAAATAATAGAACTGTCAAAAAACTGTGAGTTTAATCGACGTATAAGCTATTGGCTGCACTGGTCAAACCGGTTCTTAGTCTCTTAATTTCTTACTACAGATATTCTTCTTTTTTTTAAATCACACATATTGAGATACTATATAGTTTATAACAAATACATATATAGATAAACATGCAAGACCCGGGGTCAATCAGAAAAAGTTCGTTTTTCATCATGACCCGACCGGGATTCGAACCCGGAACCTCCTGGGTGGCGGGCAGGCATGGTAACCATTGCGCCACAGAGGTCGTCATTCTATTTCACGAAGATGAATTTTACGTGCGTTTGTGAGGTTACGCACACTAATACAATGTGCATGTCAACGTTACAACATGTAACGTTACAATACAACAATTACAACATGTTGTAACGCTATGAATGTTGCAACATTGTTAACATGTTAGCCGAACGCTTTTCGTGAAATGGAATATCTGTACCATATCACACAATAATAACAAAATCTAATAAATTATAGCTTAACCATTAGCAACCAAAATTGGTTTATCCACAACATGATGTTAAATTATTAAATCGTAACATATACTGTTCCTGACTAAAAAGTCATTGAAAATTGGCACTTTCAAGCATCCTTAAGTTTATCTTGACCACGCTATAGACAATGTGCGTTATCAATTTGTTACATAAACAAAAGTGCCTATAAATAAAAATTTACCCCCTTTGTAGTGTCAGTTAATATCAGAGTAATGTTAGATGATAAGGAAATGTTATCAGACAATGACCCACAATTTGTTTCTTTTAGTTTTCTTTATTCAGATATCGTGTAGGGTAAATATTGTTTGGCATGAAATGAATTATATGGATTTAAAAGTAATCTTTGCAGCGATTTTTAAGAGACTACTAATTTGTAATTGTAATAATGTTGTTAGGTAAAATTTATTTCTGGTGTTGTTGGTCACACTTGCGATAGCTATTAGCAGTATTGCCTTCGATCCGGTCAGCCAGCGGAATTAGAAAAATGATTTCGATACACTTCGTTTACAATTATAAGTCCTTAAGAGAGAGGAGGGCGAACGAGCAAGCGGGTCCCCTGATGGTAAGCAGTCATGAACATCTACGACTATTTGAATTTTAGGTGCGTTGCCCATAATATTTAAACTTTATTGACAACAATATATGGGTTCAAAAGGCGGACTTAACGCTAAAAGCATTATCTACAAGTCAATCTTTGGGAAGTGCAGATCAGATATACACGAATGTAAAGAGTAAATAATAGATAGAATACTGGGTTTTCCATAATAAGATAATAATAACTACATATACTAAACACATACATATCATGTAAGAAATTCTTGGTCCGATCCTATAAATGAAAAACAAAGGAAGGAGAAGTAGGAAGCAGGACGGGTATAAGGCTTCCGGCTCTGTTACTCATCGTACGAAACACATAGCGACACACCGCTATTTCACGTCGATAATCTGTGAAAGGGTAGCCCTGTCGAGAGTTGTAACGCTATGAATGTTGCAACATTGTTAACATGTTAGCCGAACGCTTTTCGTGAAATGGAATATCTGTACCATATCACACAATAATAACAAAATCTAATAAATTATAGCTTAACCATTAGCAACCAAAATTGGTTTATCCACAACATGATGTTAAATTATTAAATCGTAACATATACTGTTCCTGACTAAAAAGTCATTGAAAATTGGCACTTTCAAGCATCCTTAAGTTTATCTTGACCACGCTATAGACAATGTGCGTTATCAATTTGTTACATAAACAAAAGTGCCTATAAATAAAAATTTACCCCCTTTGTAGTGTCAGTTAATATCAGAGTAATGTTAGATGATAAGGAAATGTTATCAGACAATGACCCACAATTTGTTTCTTTTAGTTTTCTTTATTCAGATATCGTGTAGGGTAAATATTGTTTGGCATGAAATGAATTATATGGATTTAAAAGTAATCTTTGCAGCGATTTTTAAGAGACTACTAATTTGTAATTGTAATAATGTTGTTAGGTAAAATTTATTTCTGGTGTTGTTGGTCACACTTGCGATAGCTATTAGCAGTATTGCCTTCGATCCGGTCAGCCAGCGGAATTAGAAAAATGATTTCGATACACTTCGTTTACAATTATAAGTCCTTAAGAGAGAGGAGGGCGAACGAGCAAGCGGGTCCCCTGATGGTAAGCAGTCATGAATATCTACGACTATTTGAATTTTAGGTGCGTTGCCCATAATATTTAAACTTTATTGACAACAATATATGGGTTCAAAAGGCGGACTTAACGCTAAAAGCATTATCTACAAGTCAATCTTTGGGAAGTGCAGATCAGATATACACGAATGTAAAGAGTAAATAATAGATAGAATACTGGGTTTTCCATAATAAGATAATAATAACTACATATACTAAACACATACATATCATGTAAGAAATTCTTGGTCCGATCCTATAAATGAAAAACAAAGGAAGGAGAAGTAGGAAGCAGGACGGGTATAAGGCTTCCGGCTCTGTTACTCATCGTACGAAACACATAGCGACACACCGCTATTTCACGTCGATAATCTGTGAAAGGGTAGCCCTGTCGAGACAGCTCATTTAAGAAGATGACTAATTATAATAAATTATAACTATACGGGTGACTTTTCAAGGGGTTGGCATTCTTTGAGGAGGGGCTAAGAATAAGGAGCTTAATCGATTGGCGTTTAGAGAGAGTAGGGCACAGCGGATAATCCGCTCAAATCGGAGCAGCCCGTCTGGGGAAGGACCTCCACCTTACAGAAGATCATAGCCAAATAGCAGGTCTCGGCCATGTTGTGTTCCTACGGTGAGTAAGGTCTCAAGAGCACCACTTGGGGAGTTTGGGGGGTTAGCAACGCTTGAGTTATCACTCACCCTGGTATTGCAAGTGTCTATAGGCGGTGATTTTTTTTAAATATATTGCGTAATTTAGTAGGGCAAACCCGGCTTTTTGGCTTTATTGGAAGGACCGCCACAGTTTTCAAGTTAATGTTTTTCAAAAAATACTACGAATAAATATAATTACGATGGCAACCCCTTGAAAAGTCATCCTGTATAACAGTTATTGTACCTCAGTGCCGCACGAGGCAACGACACTGGCAGGGTCGCCATGTATCGGGATTTAGGTACTAAAATTATATCAGTACTTTGGGACGATGTACGTTTAATAATGCCTTTAATTACAATGGTACACTATTTATATACTGTTAATAAAGAGAGATTTATACACTAACACAAGTAGGGTTAAATAATTTTATTACAAATTAAAAGTTTATCAAGTGCAAAAATAATTTTCAATTATAAGTGGTCAAAAACAGTCGAATTTTAATGTTAATGAATTTGTATTGAAAAAAATCTTTGTTAATACCATGCAGGCGAAGCCGCATGCATAATTCGTATTACATAAATAAAAGATATCTACAGTTTGCACATAATTTTTAAATAATTTTTTTATTATTTATTAACTGTTCACATTTCCAATACGTTAGGATGTAAAAAAAAACTACTTAAATCATTTAAATTGCTCATGAGTACACCCAAAATCCTTGCATTATTTTATTAAGATTTACTTGTCTGTATGATTGTCTTAATAGTTGTTATGGCCGCCAGTGGGTATCTCGTGGGCGTTTGCCATATATAATCGCCAACCGACAACGCTATTATGTAAATGGGCTATTTGTTTGTTACATTGGCGTTATGTAAGCATATTGTCGGAGTTGCAATGGAGAGCGCCAGGTCGCAGGTTACGTTATGCTCTGTCTGTATATAGGTCGTACTGGGTACGCAGCGGCGCGGCGGCGTAATAGTAACAAAACTTCCAATTTCATTCACCGGCGCGCGTCGATCTGATTTTTAATTTATCGATAATTTGATCTTTTTGGGAATTAGTATGTAGTTTTATAGCAAGACACGCTCATAAATAATAATTTACAGTGTCGGTTGATTGAAACACACGAGTTAGAGTAGGTACCGACTTTGTTCTTGTTAACATTTACCAAAAAGAAGTTAATTCCCACGTTCGCGCCTAGATAGTTTTATTACTGTTATTACTGACAATAGCTAAATCTAGATCTGTTCATTTAACTGTGATTAAACTCATATTCTTCAGATATTATAGATGTGACGATGTGTTTTTCAAACTGTTGGTTGCAACTAGGGTATAGAACCGGGAAATCCCGGTACCGAAAATCCCGGGAATTCCCGGTTCTTTTATAGCTGTAAAAGAACCGGGAATTGAAATACAAGAACCGGGATTTTCGGTACTTTCGGGATTTTTTTATTTATTCAATTATATGGCAATTGGCAACACTGACGCTAGTGACGCTACGTGCGATCGAATATATTTTGATGGTCAACAAACGATCGAGTATGTTTTCAAGAAGAAGTAAAAAAAATATCTAAACTATGCCTTTTTTGCAATTTTGCCAAAGAAAATGTTGTTTTTAAAAACACCTATGTTTACAATGGTTCTGAAACGGTTTTTATGCTTCGAATCAAGATCACGAAGTCTCAATTTTCCCAAGAATTGTCTCAAGTCCTGTTAAGATGCAAAAAAATTGCTCTTCAGTTTCAATGTTTGTGGAGGAAGCATGTTCTATGCCTTCTTTTTGGGATTTTGGTCTGGTGATTGCGCAGGCCAGTCTAAGACCGAAATGTCGTGCGTGCTCCTGAAGCCAGCTGGTCACCACTCGCGCTGTCTGCGTACGGACATTAACACCACAACCCTTCAGTCAGTTGCGAGCGAGCGACAGAAGCAGTGGTGTCCAACCAATTGACAATTTTTATTTAACACAAACAACTGGTGCTCTGACGAGAGCATTTGAAGAATCAGCATTGCCGTAACATTTGGCTGTTTTTTCGCATCAGTTAGCAAAAATCGGTCTTCGTGCTTATGATCCTTGCGCTTCTGGCCATGGCATTCTTTCACTTACTTCCCCAGTAGCATGATAATGTTACTTTAACCTTGATTGCCGCAAGCCTTGCGACAAGAGCAACTTTTTAGCATTATACCAGGACTTGGGTACTGTCGTCAGATTTTATTTATGACATGAAAAATCGATGCAGAACCATTGTATGAATCATGGGATATTTTATTGATATTTGATTTTTCGCATAATTGCAAAAAACTGCATAAGTATTTTTTTTTTCTTTGTAACGACCGTATTAAACAAATACGGTCGTTACTTGTATCATTATTTCACTTTTTTAAAAATATTTACGCAATAAAAATAATATTTTTTTTACTTTTACATGAATCTAGTCCAATAAATTTCTTTCTACTTTCTAAAAATAAGTATGTCTAACAAAAAATGTGTAAATTAAGCAAAATCAAAACATCCCTAGGCGGTGTTGATGTATTGAAAAAAAATCCCGACGGTACCGAAATTCCCGGGAAATCCCGGTTCCAGCATAGTCCGGTACCGAAAATCCCGGTTCCTTAAGATAGTACCGGTTCTCTATACTGCAACCCTTCTGGGGGTCGCGGGGGGCGCGAATCCTCAGTAGCTCTTAGTAGAAAAGAAACGGCGGCGATGTAAAAATATGCTTGTATTAAGTTATTCATTTTTAATTTAGTAGGTATTATATTACAAATATAGGGTATGCATTGATAAGTGGTCGCCAATTTACAAAAATAATTACGACCATTAATGGTATCTTGTTATGAAAAAGTTGAAAAACACGGTAGGTACCTACGTTATATTAATATCGGCAATGCGGCATTAAGTATAACCTCGTATCTGACTTCTAATCAGCAACAGGATACTATTTGATGCGGTGATGCGGTCTACAACGGATGGCTAGGTACTGACCGGCGGCTGCTATATCAACGAAAGCAATTTTGGATTTGATCGTGTACCTAAATTGTTATTCTATTTTCGTTGCTGACCGTGCAGCGTATTTACTTTTGACGAAACTTTACAGTAGAGTTATAAACATCGTATCTATTTTATTTTATAAACGTGTCATAAATAAAACGTTAGCTTTTTTTTATTGTTTGCTACGAGCTGCCGTGCTTACAAAATGCTAGCGCGAAATATAAAGTTGCTGTCTCGTGTATTTGTTCATACTGAATTAATGGTGGCTCTAAGAGAGAACCGACTGTGCTCGCGTTGATAAAGAAGAGAGGTTATAGTATAGTACCTACGCGCCAAAATTTGGACTCTCAATTTATAAAACAACTTAAAATCTATTATCGTTATACACTTAATAACAAGTATGAGTTTCGAACTTCGTTTTATGTCTGCGCGAGTCAGCCGTATAATTCCCACGTTGCGCGCCCAGACAATTTTACTACTGACATCAATAGAAGTCTATAACTACTACCCTTCAAACATTGCAAATGTGACGTAACAATGTACAACATGTTTTTTAACGTGGATGATGCCCACGTTAAATATCGGGCATCATAGATCATAATGCCATTGGTCACAGTCAGTCACAGACGTCAAGACAAGTGACCTTCAAGTGGCCTGAAGACACTGACCCCGGTTGACCTGCACTTGACACCTGTTACGAAACCACACAAAGTATTATAGTACTCTTATCACAAATTGTATTTGACTCGGTCATCTCCATTTCATTCTTCCCGAACACAACAGAAGCCGCAAAGAGCATCACAGTGGAATTACAGAACAAAATGTGAACAAGGAACAAAACAAATATCTTAAAGTAATCGTTAATTAATCACTATTTCTTGCCTCCTCTTGTGCCTTTACGGTTACATTCTATGGGCGCATGGTGAATCAGAAATTCATCAGAAGGTTTAGCCTACGGGCATTCATGTCGTTGGTCGAATGCACTGCATTATTGACCTGGAAAATCACATTTCCTCTCCAATTTCATCTGTAATATACATTCCGCTTCGAAAACATCCGTTTTGAAATTTACTGCAGCAAAATGTTTCATGACTGTTCGTTCATTTCATCCGGTATTTTAACTTTTATTTAGTGCTTGTGCAAATTTTGTCACATAGACAGTTTTAATAACACTACGTTTACATGCTTTCCGTAGTTTGGAAAATGTTGACAAGCTTCAAGCCTTTACAAACGCCATTTACATTTTATTGTGTTTGCGAGTGTACACTATTACTTTGTTCCGGACAGGCAAGCATGGCAGACATGGCTGTTGAAGTTGAGTCTACTGTTGCATTTGGCTTGACCTGTTACATTTAACGCCAACATGTAAAAACGTCGCTGGCTTCCTTTGACCTGTGTTAAAAACCAACGCTAGCCCGGATCGATGACAAGCTCTCACAAGCCGTGGCTTGCCGTGGCTTTGACGTGTCAATCACCCCGTTCACTCGAATGTGTTTGAAACCTGTCAAGCATTACATGTTGAATATTGAGCTATAATTTAGTGCTTGTACATTCCTCGACCAAGCTCGCAATAGCGAATAAATTAAAATAGTTCGTATTTGACGGCCATGTCTTTTGTCTTCTGTTTTTTAAAAGCTTTTATTTAACTTGACCTGTATGTATGTACCTATGTATGTATATATGTGTGTATGTATGTATGTATGTATGTAAGGGTGGAATCTTGGAACAAAAATTTGAACCACTTCCCGAAGACAGATTGAGCTGAAATTTTGCTTAAAACTGTAGATCAGATGACAATACAATATTATGATAACAAAATTACGATACAGCCGTTTGTGTTCCGTTTTTCGTACAAAACCGTTCCGACCAAAAACCTATAGGGTACTTTCGGTTGTCCTAGAATCATGAAATTTGGCCAGAAGCAAGATGATGTAGCACAAGTACAGGAATAAATCTGAAAATCGAAAATTTGTAGTTACTTCTTCTTCTTTAAACAACCAATATAATGTGACCCTACCCTTGGTACATTTTACATTGATACATGGCTCTTTTTATACCGGTTTTGAAGTAAAATGTATTTTATCTTTTACTAGCTTTTCCTCGCGGCTTCTCTCGCGTTAATTTTATGACATAGATCTCATTTGACAACAAAACAACCCATAGCGCGACTTGTGGCGCCATCTGTTGGCCGATTGCATCCTATATAGCGCGAGATATAGTAGAAAAATATTTTCCCTTTGGATTGACATACTTTCACGGGTAAAAAGGTAGCCTATGTTGGGCTCTGTACCCCTGACAATATATATACAAATTTTCATAATGATCAACTGATTAGTCAAGCCGTGAAGGAATAACAAACAAACAAACTCACTTTCTCATTTATAATATTAGTATTATAGTATGACTAGTATGATTATGGGAAGGAACCCTCATACGCGAGTTCTACTTGCCCTTGGTCGGTATTTTATTTTTGATGGGTACATAAACCCGTTTTGCTGGTGCTAGTTACAACAAATAAATTCATTAGACTAGTACCGCCTCTCGACAATAGATGGCACTGCGAAACCTGTCCAGTGATAACTAAAAAGTAAAAAATATATATTTAAAAACAAGCTTTTATTTAATTGTGCTAAAAAGAATAAAATAAACTTTTCTTTTAAAACTTTAACTATCAACTTATAACGTCATTACACAATTTATATGACATAAAAGCTTGTCGCGAGATTTAATTACGAGTAAATGTTAGTTCTTGCAGGGCTCATGTCAAGAAGCTACTTTTAGATGTAAGACCAAATTGTATTTACCACATGAAGCAATAAATAAATGAATATGAATATGAATAATTATATTTTCTTATACAGGTAAATCTCGCGACAAGCTTCTAAGTCATATAAATTGTGTAATGACGTTATAAGTTGATAGTTAAAGTTTTAAAAGAAAAGTTTATTTTATTCTTTTTAGCGCAATTAAATAAAAGCTTGTTTTTAAAAATATATTTTTTACTATGGAACACTGTTGACACTTGTATCTGAAGTTCTCTCCTTTTCTCATTCGCATTAAAATACTCAATGCACCTGTCAGTTCTCGGATGGTTTGAAATTTACGAATTTCTCATTTCAAATTTGCCAGTAATAATCCAATTGAAATAGGAACTAAATATATAATTCCTACAAAAGGTTTTATTGTTTTATTTTACTACTAGCTTAAAAAGGCTCATTAAGCTAAACCAGTAAACCTTTGGTTTGAAACTACTGACATTAACGTGCAGTTGATACGAATTGCAGTTAGCACACAAAATAAATAACTGCTGACGTTATGGCCCTAGTTCTAAATTACAAATATGCTAGATTTTCGTGCGACATTGTGTGTCCTTTCCAAACATCATCATGTCCATTCGAATCAACGTTTGCCGACTAATCCGGAAATACGATTCTGTGTCCTGTCACACTATAGCTCGACAGAAGCTTATTGGTTTCGGTCGTTCAATATTGTCAGAAACACATTATTGCAGTAGCATATACTGTGTACAACACGATACAGAAATTTGTGTTAACTTTACTCCTGAAACTAAAATAATTTATTCAGCGACTATTATAGGCACTTTCTCTAGTCATTTACAACTCGTAAAATCAAATTAATCAATATCAATCTGAAACGGCTTCTAAGATTAGCGTGTATAAACAAACATACAAACATAATTTTTTTTAATGCCACAAAGTTGGTAAACAAGCATACGGCCCGCCTGATGGTAAGCATCACCGTAGCCTATAGACGTTTGCAATACCAGGGGTATCACGCGTTGCCAACCCCCCCGCCCCCAAGTAGAGCTCTGGAGACCTTACCACCATTCTCTCTATTAAAAAAACCGCATCAAAATCCGTTGCGTATTTTTTAAGATCTAAGCATACATAGGGACATACCATCGACATAAAAGTAAAGACAAGCTGCAATGTCCGGTACTGAGATTTTGCGGCATTGCGATGGTGCACATGTACACCACCACTGAGCGAGCGACAGAAGCAGTGGTGTCCAGTTGTCAATTTTTATTTAGAAGATCGTTTTTTATCAATTGGCATGAGTCGGTCAGTCGCGAAGCGAGCGACAGAAGCAATGGTGTCCAATTGACAAAAAAATATCTGTTAAATAAAAAGACAAAAACGATCTGTTAAATAAAATTGTCAATTGTCCACCACTGCTTTTGTCGTCCGCTCGCAACTGATTAAAGGGTGGTGGGTGGCGGTGTCAATTTGCACTATCGCAATGCCGCAAAATCTCAGTACCCCACAGCTTTGTCGATGTAATTCATCGACAATTTTAGCTTAAACGTCTATCGTCCTTTGACTAGTGTGCCAGTCGAGAAAATTACGATCTGTGTATGCTTTGACGTGCATTCGAACGTAAATGTACACGGTACATGTAAACCCTATTTATTTACACTGTGTACATTAGTAGAGATAGATGTGGTCAGATTGCAAGCCCTGAGCGTTGTGGGTCATATTTATACACGTAAAGTGTAGGTATTGGTTTCATGTCGTCCGTCAAGCGTTTTAATTTTATGATAATACTAGCGATCCTTTGCCGTGGGAATTTCGGGGAAAAAAATTACCTGTTTACAGTCAATGAAAGAGTTGAGCAGGCTAGAGAACTTAGAACAAATATTTTTATGCTAATAATGTAAGCATAGTTGTGTAGCGACACATTGACGTCACGGGCGGATTGTGCATGCGCAGTGATTTAGCCGCAGGCCACGCTGCCATGTACAATCCGAGCCAGTCGTCCCCTATACCCCGTCCGCGTAGGTAGATTCGCGTAAGTTTGTATAGACGCGTAAGTAGATTGAAGGAATTAAGGATTGTGTGGACAGTTGTCAGAAGGTTAACCCTGGAGTGCATTTTGTAGTAATAAACAGATGTGTTAACACATACTTTCAAATATTCCCACTGCCTCTGTTAGGGTATAAACCTCTTAAAGTTGTAAAATTTTGTAATTACACTAGTAAAATACTCGAAACTTCGTTTGCGTATATCTCGCTTTCCCGTGGGAATTTTGAAAATCCTTTCTTAGACGTCGTAAGCAACCTACATTCCAAATTTGTAATATCTAGACCCAGCGGTTTGGTCAGGAATCATAGTCAGGACTTAAAATTTTAAATACGATGTGTTGTTTTAGTCAGTTGCAATATTTGAATAGAAAATTGTAATAGGCGTAAATATTTCGTCGGTTCTATTTTAAAAGCCGTAAACAGAGTCCTGTAATTTTTGGGGTTCCGTACCGCAAATGGAAAAACGGAACCCTTATAAGATCACTTTGTTGGCCGTCTGTCTGTCTGTCAAGACCCTTTTTCTCGGGAATGCGTAGAGGTATCAAGTTGAAATTTGAACCGTATACTCAGGTCTACGGCCCCAAGAAGTTGTAAAAAATCAAATTTCTAAGTTTACGTAAAAAAGATACGGCGGTTTATTTAGCATATTTCAACGTTCTGAAGGAAATCCAAACGGGGCTACTATGAAATCGAAATTCCGAAAATATAAACTGAATTGAATTCTTACCAGTTTGGAACCTTATTCTAAACTAGTACCTAATGTCTTTTTTGACAGCACTACGTGTTTCGTTTGTTTCGAATGGAGACTTTCATAGTAGCCCTTGCTTGTTTTTACTTTTCAATGACTTGACGTTTGATGTGTCAAATTATGACAGTAAACGCCTGACTCATATGCAAGTCATATCAAATGCATCTTTTTCTCTATAGAAACGTCATGTTTCATTTTGTATTATCTTGTGACTATCAAGTTATAAACTGAAACACACCATTCTTGAAAAAAATATTTAATGCTACAAAGTGATATAGTGTCCATTTGTTTAAGTTACCGTTAGAATGCACAATACATTAATATGTCCATTAACTTAAGATTACCTAAATCTGCAGATTTTCTGATACGGTCCCTTAAAGTATAAAATTTTAATTAAAAAATATCCTAATGCACTTTACCTTTTATAGTTTGCGTAATAACGAATTCAATTGCGGAAGACAGTGACACTTTTGAAAACATTTTTATAATTTACGCTAGGTCGACGGAGCCCCGCCTCCTATTTCTGGGTGTAAACCTAACGAACGTACTTTTACACATTCCGTTTTGTCGCAGTTTGTTAATTCTAGTTCTAACTAGGAAAACGCGTTTCTCCGAAGTACGTTTTAACTAGCACTAGAGAACATCGAAACTAAGCCAAAACGGAATGTGTGGTTAGGTTTATCTTGTAACCTCACGCCCCAAAATAGGATTATTAGAATGTTTTATTCAAACTAGAATAAGAGGAATGTCCTATAATTTTTGTATTGTTATATCTCAAAGGGTTTAGACAGCGTTTTCGTCGACAGCTCCCAAGCGGGTCGATTTTTTCCGACACTCCCAACAATAATCTTTATATTTCAGCTAATTTACACAAAATCCTGACAAATTTTATACATAAACCTTCCTCATGAACCAGGCTATCCGTTGGTAAAAACCGCAAGAAAATCCGTTGGGTAGTTTTTGAGTTTGTCGCGAACAGACAGACAGACGCGCGGGAGGATTTTGTTTATTTTCAATATTATAATATGTAAGGATATATATCGTATGCTAATTGCATTTACACAGAATGTCCGATATACACAGAATGTCGGGTAACAGAATTCAGTTTAGAATTTCGAATTATTCGAAAGCGGGAATTCGTGAAGCGGGATATTGTATTTCGCTTTAAATTCGTCATTAGTACGAATTATTCAACAAATATGTCGGATAGGACTGGATACCAACGTGCATTAGCAATTGAACCGTATTAGGCGAACGATTCGTATGAAACAGCTCGTGGAAACTTGTTCGAATTACAATGTTCGACGATTGCGCGATGTTCCAAGTGAAGATTCGTTTTTCAAAGTCAAGGCATTTATTGCAACATGTTCAAAAAAGATCTTATTTACAACATTTAGTTAAAATTTTGGACCCTTTGGATTGGTACATAGGTGCAGAGATTCAGAGCAACAAGCTCGGCAATAAATAATCTCGGCCAGGGCCAAGACGGATGTCAAGAAGTTCGAGAACAAACAAAAACAAAGTAGGTACTGAATAGCTTCCAAAGACAATAAAAATGTTATACCGATTTTATAACTCCATTTTTAGAGTGACGTAAACCAATTTCATTTGAACGGAAGTATCAACAGACAAAATTTTGCGATATATTTGTATGTTTTATTTGTAAATTTCGCATTTCAGCTCGGTGGAAGCTGATAGCTAGACCACAGATTACTTAATAGTTACTGCTGGACCAAGCTTTCTCTATACTCATCTATATCTAAATCTCCTAAACCCTTTAACCTACAGTTTTTTTTTTACACAGCGCCACCTAATCTCAAAGTCAGCTTGTCTGCTTGTATTATGGCTATCAGACAAAGGATGTATTGTAAACATACAAGTTAATTTTTCAAGTGTGCGTGGATGGCTTCTGTCTAAACTGAAAGATATCGAAAAAATATTTAAAGCCTTTTTCATAAAAAACTTGTAATCGTGTAAGAATCGTTCATCGTATAAAAGTTACTGACAGTTTCGTTGTTTGGTACAATCGAATATACGTACTCGATGTTTATTTATTTATTCATCCATAATTACATAATTACAGGTGACAGACCCAACGCGACATAATATCATTAGATATAAATACAATTAGAATTAATATCAAAATTAAAATTACTAAGAATACTTAGAGGAAAAAAAATGTAATGAGCAAATTATAAAAAAAAAAAAGGAATTACACAAATGCAAATAATTACCGACATCACAATATTTCTAGGAACTTGTGAGCTCCGTTCAGCAGCTTTCCTACACTGTCCGCAAAGGGTCTAATTCTATGGGCAAGTTATGTCCCCAATAAGACGTAACGCACGTACGGTAGGTGCCGCGCGGCGTGGTTAGTGCGCGAAGGAAGCCTCTGCAACAGACGTGGACGTCTACGGGGCGCTACTGCTCCCGAGCTGTCCTGGGGGATGAGGTACTAGAAGGCCCACCCTCTATTTAATTGGGTTATGCATCCTATGGCGTATGATGAGCAAATAAAATTTTAATAGGAGCATATTTCTCCTTAGTCCCAGTGTCTCTCTGCCAACCATACCAGAGACAAACAGGGAGGGATATAGGTAGGGGTAATAGCCATAGCTCTTCTTGTACAACCAACGGGCAAACTTACACTGTATCCTCTACCGCTGTGTGCTTAGTTACATACTTATGTACAAATGATAACTGCACAATGTATCATCATTACGTGGCCCTAGTAAACTTACATATCATCTCGCTGGTAGTATATCCTTTACTGACCTTTACCAAAAGGGTTTTTACACTGTAGCAAATAGGACCTCGTTTATAATTTTTTTGCCAAAAATAGTTGCTAGATATTGAATTATTAAAAATATTAGAAGATGTAATTAGTGAGGCTTAAGCATTATAAACAAAGATATTTTGCAATAAATCTTTAAAAAATATAGTTACAAATCTTTTAATATCCATTAAATAAAGTTGCATTATCGCAGAGAGTTATTAGTAGATGTAACACCATAACATAAATCATTGATCATGAAAGGCTCAGGTCGTTGTCAACCACTGCACGCAGATAGCGAACTTGAAAGATACCATTGTATTATCTTACCTTGGATTATGGTGTAAGCGAATAGCGAAACATATTATATTGTCGTTTGGTACGCGGCGCGGTCGACTGTCTTCACTTTTATCATCGGAACAGTCGCGCGAAGCCCCGGAGTCAGAAAAACTTGTTTTAATCAATTAGTCGCTCGGACGAAGTCCCTAAGTCTGAAAAACTTGTTTTAATCAAAAAATTCTAGTTGTTTACGGGCTATATATAGAGTTTATGAATAAACAATTATGAAAATTTCTCGCTTAATTGCAACTAGCCGTATTGTATTGCAAACAGCAGTTAGATTTGCCGTCGCCGTCTTCAATTTCACCGGATGATTGCCGTAAATTCAATCTAGAAACCGAACTCTAATTAGAGTTCGGGAAACCGAACACTAATTAGAGACACTCTAATTAGAGTTCGGTTGGGAATCCGACGCAGTTTGCATTTCTCGTAGTATTTCATAGATGGACTTTGACGAAGTAACAAATAAAAATATGTATATTATTTGGCGGGAAACCGTGATCGCGGTCTTTACATTCTCGTCAAGTTGAGAGAAAACGAGATTGTGGCTCTTGGTCCTACTTCGAGTTTACGTTCCTTTGTTTTCTTATTTCATGCCTGATTTCACTTCACTTTGGTCAACTTCGCGAGTGTGTAAAAGTCCACAAATAAAACAGGCCGTTGCCATTACTGTCATTATATTTAGCGGTTGGGCGGCAGTGCACATGAAAACCGCGTTAAACATCATTTTAATTGGTGTTGACCATACGACGAACCGCATTGCGGGTCGGCACTGAGTAGGCGGATGGTGCCTATAACTCTTTGACATATTAATTGTATTTAGTTCTTCCAAATTGACTAAGGTGGACTCTGACTAACAGCCAGTTTCTGTAACAGATTATAATTCTATATTAAGTCTCAAGCTATCTCTATTTTTCTTCTTATTTTTACAGTGACAGGTAGATGTTAATATTATAAATGGGAAAGTGTGTGTGTCTGTTTGTTTGTCCGTCTTTCACGGCAAAACGGAGCGACGATTTGACTTGATTTTTTAAGTGGAGATAGTTGAGGGGATGGAGAGTGACATAGGCTACTTTTTGTTTCTTTCTAACCACCCACTTCCCTAAACTGGGGGGTGGTTGTTTGTATGGAGCATTCCGCAATTTTCAAGGTAGAAAGCTAAAAATTGGTAGGTATTTGTGAGTAACAAAAAAATCGTGCAACATTTTTTTCTTGAAATCTGCCTCCAACCCCTTAAAAGAGGGGGTGAAATTTTATATGGGACTTTTCGCAGTTTTTAAGGTAGAAAGCAAGGGAACCGTGTTACCCCGAATTTAACGCGAGCGATACTGCGTGCCAAAGCTAGTTAATTTTTTAAATTGATTTTGGCGTCAACTACGATAGCGTCCTCTTGGGCTCGTGGTTATAAATTTAATTTCTGTGTGCTTCAGCGTCTGATTCTTATTATTGACTAGCTTTTCCCTGCGGCTTCGCTCCCGTTAATTTTATGAGAGATCTCGTTTGACAACAAAACAACCTATAGCGCGACTTGTGGCGCCATGTGTTGGCTGAAAGCATACCATACAGCGCCCTCTATAGTACATATTTTCACTGGATAAAAAGCCTATGTTGGGGTCTGTACCCCTGACAATATATGGCACACAAATGTGATACACAAATTTTCATAATGATCGGCTGATTAGTAAAGCCGTGAAGGAATAACAAACAAACAAACTCACTTTCTCATTTGTAATATTAGTACGATAGTGTAATGTGAAGCAAACATTGGTTAAAGTGCATAGTGATTGGAATTTATGACCAGGAATTAAAAGTGCATTATCGGGTTGACTTCAAAATCCGCCTTTACTGAAGAAATGTTGCTATCATCTTTCTTCGGGGCGTCTTGGCTCAGAGACCGTGTACTGAGTCAAGATAGCATGAATTCGCTGCTTTGAATTACGCTTAACTTGAGATGACACAAAGGAATCTTCGTCTGAAGACCGATTGCTAAACGAAAGAAAAAAACTTTAAAAATGCGTTTCAGAAACTGTTTGTATTAGTTACTGCTACACATATAAATAGTGATTTTATGATGATTTATATATTATAAATGGGATATTATTCATACTAATCTATATATATAAAAATGAAACCCGTTTTCCGTTGTCACGACATAACATGAAAACGGCTTGACCGATTTGGCTGATTTTTTTTTTTGTAGTTTTCTAATACTCTGTACAAGGTTCTTACGGAAAAAAATATTAAGAAAATCTCTCAGAAAGATTGAAACAGTACCCGGGCGAAGCCGGGCCGGGCAGCTAATAGATAAATAAAAATGGATTTGAAAATATAAAAAGTCTCTGAATGTTTACACATTGCATATCAAACAAGCTCTTCACAATGTGTACCATAGTTAATTTAATAACGTAATTATTCATTTAGTTGGTTCAACAGAATATTTAATGTATGTCGTTAATTGACAAAATTATGTGTCCGTAGCTTGTTTGTAGTTTAAAATCGGAGTAATAAGAAACGCTGGACGCTTATCACTGGCAGGTTGGGCTTATATAATAAAAAGCAAACTGTGACTCCATTTTGCGTTATGTAACCCGCTTACTCGCTATTATGTATGTAGCCAACCGTACAAATGTCACAGAACGTATTTGGCTTCTTTGTTATAATAATGGTCAGGCCTTTACTATATAATATAGTTTAAACTAGGTATTAAGCGGCTTTACCATTGGGAAGTGCCAATTAGCTGTGTATATTTTTCCCATGGGAATCTTTTTATCGCGTGGGATAAAAGACCCTATGTCACACAGACCTTAAACTATTCCCGTAATGAATCATGTCATACTTATGGTTCCTTTAGATGTGAAAGAAGGACAAACAAAAAAACACACATTCTCATTTATAATATTAAGTACTTATATATTGACTAGTAAAACCCTTGCAACTTCGTTTGCGTACTCAACAACTCTCGCTTTCCCGTGGTAATTTTGAAATATCCTTTCTTAGTACCCCCCCTAGACGTCGTAAGAAACCTACATTCCAAATTTGGAATCTCTAGACCTAGAGCAGTTTGGGCTGTGCGTTAAAATATAGTTAAATCCAAGAGTTAAATCAATCAGTCAGTCAGGACTTTGAATTTTATATATATACTAGCGAAACCCGCGCAACTTCGTTTGCGTTTATTGCGCTTTCCCGTGGGAATTTTTAATTCTTTTCTCTCCGTAAGAACCACCCTCGTACTTCAAGGAATATTCTAAAAAAAGAATTAGCGAAATCGGTTCAGCCGTTCTCGAGATTTGCGCTTAGCAACACATTAATTTTTATGTTATGGAGATGGGAAAGATATGACAAACAATTTAATTTGGCTGCAATCGCTTTTATGGGCCTTATTCATTCTAAAAAGTGCTTGTATACTACGACGTGAAGTCGCAACGCAAAAAAATGCGACTACATTCTTTGCGATGATGCGAATTCGAACGGCGAGGCATCTCCCTTCCAGGACTCGGTTTAGCAAAGCAAAAAACTTGCGAATCAATTCAATATCTTGCCATGCGTTGTGCGACGCGACGTGTAGTAGATTGTTGCGATGCGACGTCGGATCGCAGTTTTGTGTAGAAGCCCTAATAAGCGCTGTACGCGACGTTCAGTGTTACGCATCATGTCTTTTGATGTTCTTTATTTGGTTTATGTCGTTGTTAACATTTTGTGTTAAAATAAAAAAAGATTAAATGAAGACCACATCACATATATGTAGGTTTAAATAAATTCTCTAAGATGTGACGCAGCGAATGGCATGACAATGATGTTAGTGCAGTGTCGACGGATGAAACCTCGTCGAGTATTCCTACATATGTGTATTGTAGGAAAATGACTGCTTGTTTAGAACAAAAGCTTCTCCTGTATTGTTCAATTTGTACCGTCTACAAACATAATATTATGTCCCTTAATAAACAAATACTTCGATAATTAAAACGCTTTATTAGTTGTAAATAATTTGTATTTAACTTTTGTAATGTATTCTCATGACAATGTCATATTTGCTAACCTTCGCTAGATTATACAAGCAAGGGTTAAATTGGCAACCCTCCGAGAATGCCGGTAGGCACACCTCAAAACCAAATCAAAAAGTTTATTACGTTCTCTACTACACTACGTTCACCTGGGTGTTATGAAGACAAAAATTCCACTTTATTCACCCAGGTGAATATAGTCTAACAAACCTCTACTTGTGGTTGGTGAAATGGTAAAAATGTAAATAAATGTATTTGTCGTCGAGACGTCGCGTACCTACCTATAAAAAAAATTATTCCATGAAATTTTGGAGTTCGGTCACAGAATACTACAGAAGGTTGGCTTCAAACAACCGTCCAGAATAGGTATACGCATACAAAGAACGGCGATGTGTGCGTGAGCTCTCACCGACGAGGTCTCGTACGCTCCGACCGCGGTAAGAACTGGTTTGAACCGGCTCAGTTTCCGTATTAACGCCAGGGGCGCCGCGCCGCACGTTCTGTGACGTGTACAATGCCAAGTTCGTGTAGTGTTTGTATGGCCAATTCAAAAAAGGACAAGGACATTTCTTTTTTCGTACCCTAAAAATGATGTGAAGTAAGTACCTACGATTTACGAAAATTTATTATTTTTGAATATTGTTGTAAGTACCTACTACCTTACTATCACAGCTACTACCTATTTTTAATAATAAGTAGTATTGTATACTTACCTAAATTACATAGAACCAAATGTTTAAACAATGTTAATAATGTTTATTACAAATGTTTGTATTATAAACCAGAAATAATAAGGAATTAAAACGAAACAATAAAAGAAAATATTTTCGGGTCACTCATTTATAGACAGGCCCGGTAGTCGAGTGGCTAGCCATGGTCACTTTATCCCAAGGGCCATGGGTTCAAATCCTGCGCAAGGCAAACATTTGTGTGCATGAACATGTCTGTTTGCCTTGATCTGGGTGATTTAATATCTAGTATAGTGATCAAAATCTTTCCTCTTTATAATAGTAGTATAGATAAGTACATTGTAAATTTGATTATTAAATAAAACATTTTATTATAAACGTTGTTTTTATTTTTATATTGAATTTAATACCGTGCCAAAGGTGTCAACCCTATGAGAATAGGTATAAATTTTTCATTTAGTCGGGAGTCAACCCTCTGTATTACTCTGTGGTTCGGTTCCATTGAATTTATTTTATACGATAGATATTGCTTTTTTCCATTTCTTTGAATACATATTTCACTACTATTGAATTGATTAATTGAAAAGCCTGCCTGTGGCAATGGCCGCAGCCACGCTTTAAAACAAAAATATCTGGTATTTTCGCACAAAGCTTTTCCTTTATTAATATTTTGAGAGGTATTGAATGGATGTATTTTGTACTCATCCTTTCATACTCATCCTTTCAATAACTCGTTGGTTTTAATATTTCTGGCTCTCTACCACGAAGTGTGGAGCGAATGTAATATCAAATAGTATTTTTACCTGACTGCCGAGTGGGTATCTATTTATCCATTTATGTCCGGTCGTAAACTAATCAACAACGGCTCTAATTAGAGCGGTGTCACTGAACATGATGGCTTATCTCGACGGCCCGTTATGGTGGGCCATTGTGTAGAGCATAAAGCCGGGATCGACGCTTCCGAAGCACGGAGTAGCTCATGATAATGAAACCTATCCAAATACTGGCTAGAGTTAACGTTGCTTAACTTGCGTGTTCGTTTAATAGTGCTACACATAGCGACGCTACGGGCTGTGTTATGTATGTATCGATAAATGAAATAGTAGGTATTGTGTTATGTCACATTGTAATGAAGCCTGTTATACGTACAACTTACACACTAATTGTAGCAAAGCGAGGTTGATGGCTTTATTTCTTGAAGGTTATTGGTGTCGCGTGGACAGGTTTGAAACATTTCGTTTATGTTTACATGGTTGTTTCAGATACCCTTGTTGTTGCCAAAGCGGAGAAGAAATTGGACGATGACGTAAAGCCCTTGATATCAGTTAGGGAGCCAATAATAATTAGGGTAAGTTATATTTATTAACTAGCTGTTACCCGCGTCTTCGCTCGCGTGATCAAGGGTAAGTGCCGTTGTATGTGTCAGTCTGTCTTTTTTTTGTTTGGTAAACAAGGTACTCAACGCCAAAGCTTGTGTCTCAGAATTTTTTTAAACAATTGAAAATCGATTGTCGTTATGCACTGAGTAATAAGTAAAAGTTTCGAACACGTTTTATGACTGCACACGCCAGGAGAATTGGCGTTCAGTATAATATTTTTTATATATTACAAAGGTGGCAAACAAGCTTACGGCCCGCCTGATGGTAAGTTGTCACCGTAACCTATGAACGCTTGCAACACCGGGAGTACCACTCGCGCGTTGCCGACTTTGTAAAAATCTTTTAATGCCCCTTTTGAAGTACCCAATAATAGTATAGTCTAAACTCCTAAAGAAAAGACTTCGGCGGGATCTGATTCCACAGCTTCAGCGCAGCGTTAATATTCGCTTCACTTATTCAAAACGTCTGCCATGTTATACAGTTTTTATAATGTAGTCTGATTTATAAACAAAACAATGTTTTCTTTATCATTTCTCTTCCTTTGACTGATTTAAGTGGCTTGTTATGTCTGTGTTTTCATGGCCGGAATACATCATAATAGTAAGTGAACGGAAGTGAATCATTTATATTTATAGGTACCTAATATTATAAGGATAACTGTTTAAATATTATAAAATAACAAGTAATAACCTTTAAACGGGCCGAACAAATATGATTCTTCTTTTTAAACCCTATATGTGCAGCATAAAGACACAAATTAATGTGGTTCCATATAGCCTGGTCTTTTCATGGGATAAATATAATACACCCTTTTTTGTTATTGTTTTTTTGACTCGCCCTGCTAGACAGGGCATACCGACTAAAACTAACTAAAACCTGAAGGTGTCCACACCATTAAGTCGGGGAAATATACATACCTGGATTAAGTCTACCGTGGTATATGTATATTATTTAAATTACCTACACTTGATAATAGTAGAAACAGTCTTCCAGTGCAGAATCATTCATCACAAATGCGTAATTGATATGAAACCTTTTGTCTTCACTGTCAACACTCGTTTTCAAAAGAATGTAATAAGCCGTGTAACGAAGACTTTACGTATATACAGAATTTTTGAAGAGTACTTCGTTAGTACGCTCGACTCACGAACTCATCATCGGAAAGTCAACATTTTATTCTATACTACGAAACCCGTGGGCATTTACGAAAATCGTTGTATATTTTATACATATTATGCCTTCCTCATAAATTACTATAAAATAAATATCATCCTAAGCGAACAGACAGCGAAAGTGACTTTATTTTATACTAGCTGACCCGTGCCCACTTCGTTGGGCATAATGTTAATAATCCTTTTTTAGTACCCCTTTTTTTCTCCGATTTACTTTGCAAAACCGACTACCACGTAAAAGCCTTTTTATTTTCCGGTTTTTTATATAACCTATGACACTCAGCAATAATGTGGCTTTCTATTGGTGAAAGAATTTTTAAAATCGGTTCAGTAGATCCCGAGATTACCCCTTACAATTTAACAAATATACAAACTTTACTTCTTTTTAATATTAGTATAGATAATGTAAAGATAAGAAATTTCAAGCAAAGACGTTTTTGTGCAAAATGGGTATAATAATAACATCCATACATTCTTCCAAACTAGCACATACAATATTAAAAGGATATAATTATGATGTCCCAACCCAATGTAGGGCAACGATCTAAAAAAAAAACGTGTGGTACTCGGGGACTGCCGCGATAAATTATCAGCTTATACAATTACTAGCTTTTCCCCGCGGCTTCGCTCGCGTTAATTTTAAGACATAGATCTCGTTTGACAACAAAACAACCCATAGCGTGACTTGTGTCGCCATCTGTTAGCCGATAGCATCCCATACAGCGCCCTCTATAGTAGAAAAAATATTTTCCCATTGGAATGACATACTTTCACGGGATAAAAAGCCTATGTTGGGCTCTGTACCCCTGACAATAAATATACACATTTTCATGATGATCGGCTGATTAGTCAAGCCGTAAAGGAATATCAAACAAACAAACTCACTTTCTCATTTATAATATTAGTAATAAAATAGTAATAATATTAGTATGAAGTATGATAATCTGATTTCGGAGCAGCTCGATCCGTGCGAGCTTCGTACAGTCGTACCATATACATACACGGTAAGGTTCAACTAGTTGCGGGCTCTAACTCACTCGTGGACGCGGCCAAAAAGAACGCTGTCTCACCTAGCATCGTGTCTAAAAGAGATAGAATCAATTATGTATGAGCAGTTAGCAGCTAGTCTACACGCATACGTCTAGTCGCACGCACACAAACACCGTGCCGAAGTCTGCCGAACTGAAACGACGTTAGACGATGCACGGCTTTCAACGCCGCGCGGCGTGGGGGGTGTTAGGTTTTATTTTCGTTACGGAATTTCTTGATTAGGTCGCCGCGCTCAAGCCCGCGATAAAAGCTATGCAGCTTAAAATCTTTTGATAATTTAAATTCAAATTTTTTTTTGTTTTGCAGGCCGTGATGCCTATAGAAGAGAGGACGTTCAGAGGAACTATCTCTCAGGCCATTTCTACTTTGCTCCAGCCGAAGGACCTCCAGTGTGTGATTTGCTTCGACACATTCTCGAAGCCTGTGACGACGCCGTGCGGCCACACCTACTGTCGTTCGTGCTTAGAACGATCTTTAGACTATCGCAGTACATGCGCTTTATGTATGCGATCGCTACTAGGCTTCAATGTCAGAGCTGTAAGTTATTTTGTTTTTTTCCGTTTCCGTTTATTTCTTTTGTTTTATGTTATAGAAGAGGTGTAGCATATTATTATGTAATATGAAAAACACTAAGGTACTGAAATTGAAACGAAACAAAGCGATGTAAGGGTCCGTTCACACAGACCGGCTCGGAGAGCATCGGCGCGCATTTTTCTTTTCACACAGACCGGATCGTAAACGCTTGGAGTTGGTCGGAGCGGAGCCGCCAACTATTTCACATAGACCGGCTGGAAGCGATCTGCATGCATGCGTATCATGCAATCGTAGCCGAATGGCTGCGATCGGAGCCGGTCAGCTCCTCTTATTATTTCACACCAAGTGCGTTCAAGCATTCTTAATGACAAAAGCAATGCACATGCAAAAATAAACCTTACTACAAATACTAAAAATTCTGTTTTCAACGTGATAAGAATCTGCTCTGCTCTCCGAGCCGGTCTGTTTGAACGGACCCTAATACTTACTTCGCTTTCTCGGACTACACTTTTTAGTAAACAAATAAATTAATAGATAAAAGATAAATAAGTACTCACTGTGATTATCAGTGAAATTTGAAATTATACGAGTTTAAATTATACGAAACATTTGAAATATGAAACATTTGAAACTTTATCATAAATATATTTTGGAATCGTTGCGGTAAGGAGTGATTTCATTAGGAACATAGTTATTTTTATCAAAAAATAAAATCAATACTGAAGCGGGAGCAAATAATTCAGTAAACGAATGCCTCAAAATTGGGTATAGAGTACGTGAGCACCCTAAGCAATTTCTTCAGAAACTTAATCAGGGTGCTTAGGGAGAAAACATACTAAAAGTCCTGACGTCTAGGAGGTGAGCCGGAGGGAGAAGGGAGGGGTGACAAAGGTCCCGTCCCAATTTTAGGTTTTTCGTTAATTCTCAAAAACGGTAGGTACGTTATAGCGGAAAATGGTAATGACGAAATGAAAGCTTATAAAATTTTCTATCACTTCGATTTTCACATTTTTTCCATATTTCCATCCATTTTCGGGCTACAAGCTTTGGAACAGTGTTGAGGCCTCATTCTGTTGGCAGCCATGACAGGTCACCAATCCATCTTTTTAGGGTTCCGTACCCACCGGGTAGAAACAAGACCCTATTACTAAGACTCCACGATGTAGCAGTGGTGTGAAATACGCTACCGGCCACGTGGAAGTAAAACACCGGGCTTCACGTAGAAAATATGATACTGGTGCAATAGAAAATAATAAGATCTCGGCGAGAAATCCACACCGATTTGGAACCTGGAATATCCAAAGACTCAACAAAACCGATAAAATACGTATAGTGGAAAGAGAGATGGAGAGGAATAACATAGACCAGCTTGGCCTCAGTGAGACCAACTGGAGAAAATCTGGACATTTCGTATCGGATTCACGCAATAAAGTTTACTTCTCGGGACCAGAAAAAGAGAGTAGCAGATGAGTCGCTTTTATTGTACCAAAACATCTGGACAAATGTGTCATGGGATACAAACCCGTAAATGACAGGATCATTACAGTCAAGCTAAATGTATCACCGTGCCGCATTATCCAAATTTATGCCGTGAAGAGGACATAGATCAGTTCTATGATGAGTTGACTCAGACACTTAACAGAAGACATACCCAAAAGAGAATTGACACTAATACTCGGCGATTTCAATTCGAAGGTTGGAGACACTACGAAAGACGACCATCTTAGACGCGTAGTTGGAGGATTTGGTATTGGTGACAGAAACGAGAGAGGGGACCGACTCCTACAATTCTGTACCGAAGAAGACTTCACAATCACGAACACCTGTTTTGAACATCACATCCGGAGATTTTACAACTGGATTTCCCCCGGAGATCGGTACAGAAATCAGATAGATTACATCTTGATGCAGTCTCGATGGCGGTCTTCCATTATAAACACTACTACTTTACCAGGAGCAGATTGCGCAAGCGACCACCAACTTCTTGCTGCTGTCCTGAGAATACGACTCAAAATGATAAAAAGACCAAAACATTTCCCAGATCTTCGGAAAGTGGATCACGAAGGATTCAGGAAAACCTTCCAAGAGAAAGTCAGAAACTACCACAGTGACCACCAAGACATTGAAACTTCTTGGAGCCATCTAAAAGAAATAATAGTGGAAGCAGCCAAAGAGAACGCAATTCAACGAGAGGTGATGAAAAACTTTATAACAAAAGACACTGAAGATGTTATCATTGAGAGACGAAAATTGAAAGAAAAGGGGCTGACCTCTGAAGATGACAGAATGCGATACTCAGAACTAAAGGCCGAAATACAACGCAGATGCCGGAGAGATAAAGCTCAACAAAACAACAACTTTTGCCAAGAACTGGAACGACATGCCGTAAAGCATGAGACTAAAGATTTGTTCCAGAAAGTGAAAGAACTTACCAGAAACCGCACTTTCGAAACAAGCTCAGTAAAGAACAATCAGGGGGTCCTACTCACAGAAATAAATTACGTTTTAAATAGATTGAACCAATATTGCAGCTCATTATATGACGACATATCCTCGGACTCGAGATCAGCATCAGGAAACATCCAAGACAAGGAGCCGGATATTTTGCCATTAGGGCAATGAAATTTTTGAAGTCGGGAAAATCCCCGGGCAAAGATGGTGTTCCTGCCGAACTAATCAAGAACTGTGGGGATAAAGGTGTAAAAGTCCTGACCAATATTTGCAACCTGATCTGGCCGAAAGAGAGGACGGAGTCTGTTTTCATACCATTACACAAAAAGCACTAAACTCTCATGCCACCAAAATCTTTCCAATATTTCTGTAATATGGAAAAAATGTATATTATCAAAGTTATTAAGAATTTTTTATTTCATACCGTTTTTGAGATATTAGCTAAAACCCTTAAATTGGGACCCTTGTCACCCCTCCCTCCCTCCGGTTCACCTCCTAGACGTCAGGACTTTTAGTATGTTTTCTCCCTAAGCATCCTGATTAGGTTTCTGAAGAAATCGCTTAGGTTCCCCCGCTCATGCACTCTAAAACTTATATACGTTATTGACTGAACTAAAACACGCGTGTTTATAAAACGGTCCTATGTTCTTTAGTTTTGCAATGACCGCGTAAAATTTAAATTTTTGTCTCTTCTCATCTTAAATGTAACTTTTCGTAAATGTAATTTGTAAAATCCTGTCTTATCGGATGCTGACGTCATACAAAGAATACCCTCCAAATTTCAGGTCTCTACAATCAGTGGTTTAGGCAAAACATTTTAAATGTATAGATATTCTGGACAAAGCATTTTACATGTACTGATTTATGTAAGTATAATTTTGGACTTACAGACACGTGAGACGGAGATGGTAAACGCTGCGTTGTCTGTCATTGGTGCATTACGGCCAATTCTACCCCTGGATCCGCATATGATTCCAATATTTGCATGCACCGTTGCTTTCCCTGGGTTAGTACCACACCAAATTATTCAAACGAACATTTTTTTTCAATCTTTAGTTTTTTTGGTAAACCATGTGATACAAATGATAACGGCCAGTTAAAAAAATGGTTCATGGTCGTATAGGAAACGACAAGTATTGTATGTGACGGCAATCGACAGGTTGTCTAATAAAAATGGTAATACTCTTACTAAAACAGTTCCAAGTACCACTACGGACACTGTTCTATCAATCAAACACATATTCTCATACAAGAAGCAATAGTACGGAACACTATTTATGGAGTATAGACATAAAAAAATCTACTTACAACTTCTCACCACAATTCACCGTCGCAAACATCAGCAACACCAGGCGTGCCAATGCGTTATCTACTACAAGGAAGGTGGGCGAAAAGCTCTTAATATAAAACTAATACTGGATACACAGCGAGAAACACATAAGTGTAGATATAATAATAAAAGTCATTCGTTCTTTCAGAATTCCCTGCCCCTTGTTTATTTTCGACCCACGCTACTGGTTGATGATAAGGAGGGTTCTTGAGTCCGGTTCCCGCAGGTTCGGCATCGTCGCATCAGAAACGGAAGGAACCTATTCCGGTTATGGAACGGTGAGTACGATTTAAGTCTATATCTGAAACAATAGTACTTAAGTGTTTTTCGTCTCTATAAATGGGTAGCAAGGACTTTCGAAGCCTCTTTAAAAAAACATCTTAAAAAAACCTCAATTCATAACAATTTAGTCTAAACCTCATCATAAAGATGTTATATGGATTTGATGTCGGTAATTTAATTATATAAAGGTGAGAAACATCAAGGTAATAATAGTTAATATACCTAATTTCCATTTTAATTCGGGTTATGAAAACACTGATTTTATGTAATAGTAAATTATATGCCCTATTAGTAATGGTTAATATAATTGTTTTAATGCGTTTGACGGCGAGGCCCCACACGAGCAGCACAGCGAACACTCTTTGTTATGTAATAGTTCGAGCGCCGGTGACATTGAACTAAAACGCGCAATCGTAGGATTGATATTGACGAAATTAAATTAATGACATTATATGACTGCTTTTGAAAGGATAAATAATAATGAGACAATACTCTGCTGAACATGCTGACCAAATCTTCAGCCTCAGGCAACAAAACATTATTACGTGATTATATTGTTGTGTTATCATCATATTATTCCAGTTTGGTTATGACATTAAATTGGTTTGATGCATTAGTGTTTCCATGGCTTGATGTCACATGTGAATTGGCGGGCTTCTTCGACGCGATTAGATTTCGAAATAAAGATCGCTAACAGGCGCCATCTAGTGAATGTTGCCACCCGTACTACCTCGCCTCTTGTAACATCACGTTTCTTTTTACTCGATATTTTTATTTTTTGACAACGCACCCACTCAATATGCACGTAACTAGCATAATGTGGCTATTCACATACAGTGCATTTTACTATTTTTGCTTAGTTTGAAACTAGATTACACTTTTTTTTGTAACAAAGTGGACGGACAATTGGATTTTGGCGCCAACTACGATAGCGTACAACCACTTGGTCTCGTGATTAAAAAATGAATTTCTGTGCGTTTCAACGATTGATTCATATTATTGATAGTGCAATATGAAGCAAACATTGGTTAAAGTGCATAGTGATTGCAGTTTATGACGAGGAACTTTTAAAGGTGCATTATCGTGTTGACTTCAAAATCCGCCTTTTCTGAAGAAATTTTGCTATCATCTTCGGGGCGTCTTGACTCAGGGACCGTATACTGAGTCGAGATAGCATGAATACGATGCTTTGAACTTACGTACACAAATATTACTTGACGATGGGCACAATGGAATCTTCGTCTGAAGTCCGATTGCCAAACGAAAGAAAAGAAATCTGGACAATTGGTCGCTAGCACCTTTGGCCTTTGGCCATGGACATCCATGTTTATAAGAATCTAAGATGGGGGAAAGAAGTAGGAAGCGGGACGGATATCGACTTCCGGCTCTCTTACTCATCGTGTATAACTGTGTAATTCATCCAGATATATTTATTGTACGCTTTTAAATATTTGACATAATTATATTTCCTATCAGGTGTTGGAAGTGCGCGACTGTGTGCAACTAGCAGATGGGTGCTCAATCCTATCGACAGTAGGATTGTCGCGATTCAAAGTGATCGAACGGGATGTCTATGAAGGGTGAGTAACACGTGCTTCCCGATTATTTTCTCATAACCTCTGGGCCCATTTATCTGTTAAGCTGATTTCAGACTACGCTTTAATATAATAGCATATAGTGTATAGCCCATAGCACAACTATATCGCGCACCATTCATTGTTATGGACACGTTCACACACATTGTACTGTACTATATATTATTGGCTTACTATTGTATAAAATTGGTGCGCAGAGTTCATGCTGTGTTATATCACGCACCGCCCTCTTCCTCCTCCCTCCCGGTCAACGGAGCTTGCTGTATACTATAAAATGCTTGCGATAATATCGCGTAATGTGAACGCCATGCTATATAGTAAAGCATTAAGTCCTTTGCGCACATTTACTATATAGCACAATAGTATAGCGTAGTCTGAAATAAGCTTTATGTACCTAATCTTTAATCTATGTAATCAATGACTCAGAGAATTTTGTTACAATTTATTCAATATCATAAAATTATAATGTTGCTAATGAGATGATAAACAGAGTCCAAAGAACGGCGAGCTACTTATACCAAATACTATAGACGAGTAATACGCACAGCTTCGGAAGAATTCGGGCAAGACGCGACACTAGCGCCCCTACGGCATGAGGGCGGCATGAGGTGAACGATTTCAAAACTTTTGTGCGTTTTGTATGCAAAATGTTATAGCGCCCCTAGCGGCATGAGGTGAACGGAGGTTGCCAAGTCATTGTATGAGAAACGTCAAGAGCTGTGCGTATTACTCGTCTATAGTATTTGCTTATACTATCCGTTTCAACTTTCAAACGAAAGCAAACAAATTCAGAGACAACTGTCAACTTCTCTCTGAACTTCAGAGATAAGTGTCTTCTCATTCCCTTTCAGAGTTTTAACGGATAGTAGATGAAGTTGAATTAACGAACCAAAAATCGTTGACTGACAATCGCCTTGTTCAATAAGGATTGTGGTTAAAAATAAGGAACTTTTTTTAGCTGTGATGTCGCACGAATCCAACCACTTGTGGATGTGCCTATGACTGCTGATTACTTGGTGTGGGAATTGCATGTATTGGCGGCCCGGATTTCCTACAAAACTCTGATGTGGATGACAAACATGACCTCGGATATGAGATACAAAATAGAGAGCGCTTTTGGTCCCATGCCTTATATGAACTTGCACAGCCAATGGTGGAGAAGTGCTGATGGGCCAAAGTGGCTTTGGTGGCTGATAGCGATCCTACCTTTGAGGGTAGAAATTAAGGTAAATTCTGGAAAACAATTACCTATGTAAAATGATTACGCTCTCAATATGGTATCGCGAATGCCGATCTTATTAGTAATGTTTATGACATTTCGAATATTAAAATGTAATTAGTTTTATGACTGTTCTAAAGTACATACATTTCAGATTTAACACAGGCACATGCCTGTGATTTATCTGAAGAGCATAAAACTCACTTTTTACTTTGAAATTAAATACGCCTTTATCATTTCAGGTGTTGATTTTGGCAACGCACAGCTTGCATAAGAGGCTGATGGCCGTGTCTCGCACTTTGGATGCAGTGCTAGAGATAGTGTTTGCTCACACGCCATTCTTATCTGCTGACTTCCGCAGCTCGTACGAAACCTGGACGCAGAGGGATTTGTGATGGGCATACGCTCTGCGCCTCCACGGCCAGTACCACCTCATGCACGGTACTTTTAATGTGTGGTATAATATGAGTTATTTATTTCCTATTTTTTATATTTTTTACGCTCTTCGTTAAACCATATACGGTCACATCTAAACAACAATAATAATGATTTTTTTTAAATAAATATCATTATAATACGTGTCTGATAGCATATATTATAGTAGGAGCCCAAGAGGGGATTTTTGCAGTGTTTCGAGCGCGTCAGATTAACATATTATAGAGGATACCTTGTACCCTGTTCAGGGGCGGCTGTACCTTAAGTGCGCTCGTGCACTGAACTACCAGATTTTAATAGGTTCAGAAAAAAAATGCTTATTAATCCGATTGACTATCTATTCAATATTAACGAAATTGTTACAAAACAATTTCAACTCTTGGCTAAAGTATTAAGTCTTATTTTCGCTTGTAAAGACAATTCGCCGTGCGCTAGGCCACGCGCACGGCGAATACTCATACAACGTCTATGAAATACGAGCTAAAACGCCTGGCGCGTGAGACAGAGATAGTGCAATAGAAAATGTATAGCAAAATTAGGCAGCTCGCGTGCGCCCCACGCACGAGCCGGAGTTTACCGAGAACTGGCGAACGAAAAACCGAGAGCGGACGGACGACCGCGTCGCGCGTTTGTTTTTGTTATTGTTTACATTGTGATTTGTGATAGAATTATAAATTATAATAAACTAACTTATCGTTTTGTGTGTGGGACAGTTGTGTGACTAAATAGCTGTTAAAATGAACATTAACTTTAACATTGACTTTATTAAAAGCAATAATAAAACTTTTCAACAAAAGATTGATTTCGAATCAGCTGGACCGCCCAGGCTATTTCGAACTTGAAACAAGAGTGTAAATCGAAAAATAAATCATTTACGCGAAGTTTTAAAAGTGAAATGTATAACAGAAAGAAATGGCTGTGTGGATGTGAGCGTCTCAATACATTGTTTTGTTTTGGGCTTTGTAAAGACAAAATGTTGTTTTATTGCAATTCAATTTCGAATTGGAGTACTCAGTGAGCTGATAAAGTGCACCACCAGTGCCATGACCCACCAGCCGCCACTGAACCTGTTATGTATCATCACTATGTTTTCAACCCTTCAAATAGGGCACTCTTGTAGGGCACCCGTCAGTATAGTAAAAAAATGGATGATTTGAAATACTCAAGTACACAAACACGATGCTACGTCGCATCGTGCTACGACGCGGGGTGTCGGCTAAAGATACCGCCTTTAGGGTTCATATCAAGCCCTCCAAAATCCACTCTTGGGCCCCCTCCACTATTAGGTGTTTGGTGTTTTAGGTGACTGTCCCGTTGCCGGAAACTTTAAAGCTAATTTCTACTTGTATTTGCACTTTTGCTCGTCACTGTACCTTCCAGGCGTATGCCACTTATATAAGTCGGATATCAATCTGTAAAATAAATATTATACCTACATGTACTAGTAAACTCAACCAATATTTTCTCCAGTGATTGCGACATAATTCACTGGTTTTCTTGAGAGCGTCCTCGTGTCAGATTTAGCTATGTGATTGCGGTCGACTGTCTGAATATAATTAACAGCAGGGTCTTCTGTGATTGTCGTGTAGTTTCATCAGGTGTGCACTTATCTGATATAGTTATATCCTCTAATGTCTAGCTGTCTATGCTTTAAGATAATGTTTCGCCAACTATGTGTAACTTTCATTCATAAGGTAGATTTGAAGATAGATCTTTTATACAGAAGCAGTTTTTATATGCATTTACCTACCTAGAACATGAACCCTCGGCACGTCGCGTAGTTTTTGTATACGCGAGTCGTCGCGCGGGGTCTTTAGAGACCCCAAGAAATAAATGCTTAATTTATATTATAATATATATTTCGCATTATTTTAACATAAAGTTCGGTCAGTCATATATCACAGAAACATAAAAAAATACATAGAAAATTTATTATATTATACATATAAGCTAAATAACGTTGTCAATGAAAACTGCCATAAAATTTTCTCTTAGTATTTAAACAGGATTGTTTTATAGAAAATTCAACACTGCATTCACATTTATAATCCGATGTTTCTAATTTTTCATTATCGAGTGGTTTATATTATAGTCATCCCAATTCCAGCCTCAAATTTAAAAAAAATCTTTCATTTTGGGTATCCAGTTTTTCAATGGGGGGTCAAAAGTAGGGCGAATGAGGCATAAACCGTTGTCGGATCCAGTATTCAGTGGCAGCAGCGTCAACTATGATCCTTTTTAGGAAGCAGAGAATTGAATCAGACGAAATAGTAAAACGGTTAAAAAGTGAATTTTTGTAAACCTCGGGCTTTCAAAGACCCCACGCGACGGACCGAGGGTTAATCAGGTTCTTATTTCAAAATGGTGTATAGGTCCATGGTGTATGTAAATTCGTAAAATGAGTATCAAAAGGGTAAGTGTGCCAAAATTTTGAGACCACTTAGATAATAATATTATATTTTTCCGACACATTCTTTGATTGTGATCAATTGTCTTAGGTCTATCGCACTGTTTTAGGGTCCATTAATTTAAAAATAAGTGGAACTTTACCTTAGTGTTTACCTCATAGTATTTAATAATTAAGTGGTTTTCAATGCTGTCGATTCCTTTTTATATGTGTAGTTAGCAAAAATCTATGGTAAGGGTAAATGGAGACCATTTCATTATTCTGAATTAAATGATGATTTTGATTATAAGGCATTATCCTTCTTATTATTATGTTATGGAATTAGTTAGACCAGAGTTTCAATACACGTATTCTTTTTGTGAAATCGATTGATATTACAAATAATGAGTACAAAAGAAAGATCAGACATTTCGGCACTCCTCTATATTTTTATAAAGTATATTTTGTTTTCTATTTGAGACATTTTAAGACTGTTAAGTAGTTATTTTATAATTTGTAGTTATAGATGCTGCATTTAATATAACGTTGTCATAATATATAACTTTAGTTATGTTCACTATTTAGATATTCTAGATAACTTTTTTTTAAGTGGTCAATAATTGTTGTGTGTATATATCCAGATCGAGCCTACCGAATAGTTGTCAAATCTGATATTTGTAATGTTATAACTTCCAAACAACCGATATTACTACTACTTAATTTTACTTCCTTCGATGCAAAGATCTGTGGAGCAGATGTGTCGGATTTATAATGACTTCTTGTGGCTGATACGAGTAATGTATAAAAATATAAGTAAATGTAATTTCGATTCGAAACATCACCAAACTATACTTACAGACATTAACAACTGTGTTATAATCCTTAGTATGACCAAATCAAGTTATGTATTTAGACTAAACTAGACATTATTCCCATTAACATAAAAAAAATGCATAATAAAATAGAATCCATATTTTGAATTATTCATAATAGCTGGTTCAAAGAAGATGTTGGTGTCAATAGGATTTATTAATATTTAGCATTCATTAATAATAAACTTATAAGAACATTCCATGTCTTTGATCCGTAGCAACCTTCCTCCACTTTGATTCTGTGAAATCTTTTCCATTTCTGTAACACCTTGTTAGCTGGATCGATTCATTCAATGTATTAGATTAACCTATTTCTCAATTATCAATGATGATTACATGGAATAATGTTTTTTGGAAATATTAGACGTTGTAGTAGTTTGATAGTCTAGAATCTAGGTACCGTAGATATATGAAGCGATTTGTCGTGTTAATGTGTGTGGGTTATGTAATATAAATAATTTACTGAATGTAAGGGCCATGTAGTGGTGTCTGTGAAAATAAAAATGCAATAAATGTATGAATGTTTCGAATCTAGTGACTGATGACTTTGACATAATGATGATCACATTCAGAAAATCGCTTCATGTATTGCTACGTCCTCTGAAATCAGAGTAAGCAGTTGATTTTTCAGTGTACTCAATTATAATACATATTTACTGGGTATATGCACAAGTAATGTTAATCTATATATCTACTTACTGGTCATATAAATTAATTACCTTAAATGATCGATGTGTGTTAGAACTTTATTGAAAATATATAACAAGATCTCATTAGTTATAATTAATTATTGCAATATTTCTTACTATGTTTTGGTATAATTACGGTTATAGTTAAGTTTTTAGAATTTACCATCATTACCATTACACAGTGAACGCAAGTTAATGATCTCGTCAATCTCAGATAATCATTAAGTAATTAACGTATATTAGTAGTGTAGTAATGTAGTGTTGTAGTTACATACGTCAAGCTGTTAAATTTTAATGTAACTTCTACTGTTCAACAAAGCTGACGAGTTCGCTGTGATCCAAAAATTATTAAATTTGTTTAGTTACTATGTTATATTCAATGATACTCATACTCTAGAATGTAAGATATATCAGTTTTCATTTATTATGTAATTATTCTACAGTTTCTAATGATTAATTTGTGGAGTATTTACCGGCATGACAACAGATCATTGTGATTCATCTGAGTATGATTATTATTATAAATAATGGTATGCAATAGGAATTTCTAAATACATTATGGTTTGGTGGTCCTAAAGCATTTGTGTACCTATTATACTATCTTGCCGAACAGCGATATGTAGATGCAATAATGCGCATACGATCATTAAAGTCACACAATGACGCGAAAAACTAAGTTTGGATGGTCTAATGCGATGTTGTTTCACCTCCCGCCGCTTACTTCCTCCAAACTCGAATTATGTAGCCGCGAATAATATATAATAATAAATCTCATACAAACATAATAAATTATTATTATTAATAAAAAACTAAGATCTAATTTTGTGTGTATTTGTGATTCCGTGCAGCATTAAAAATATAACTTTTGAAACTAAACTTAAGAAAATATTCTTCTCAATAGTGACCGTCTTCACTTGAGATAGCACACTTGACTACTTAGAATATTATATATTGTAGTTATGAATTCCTATTGCAAACTTTAATAATTTATATTTAATAATGTAATAATTGAAATTCTTGAATTGAAGATAAGAAGTAAGTACTTACTTAGGTATTATTTTTGTATCTATGATTGTTTTCTCAAAACCCGAAATTTTTTTCAATAAATAAAATATCTCTTGATATGTCTGATTTATTTTCCTTATTATTAACATATTTATTTCAGCTATAGATGGAAAGCGGATGTAAAACCTTTTAAACCAATCAGTTTAAAACGAAGTCTAGTTTAAAAACGTTTTGAACTTTGCTATTGAAAAAAGGTAGGTGGCATAGTAAATTGACAAATACAAAAGTTTATGTACAAATGCAAATAATACATTATAAGTAAAGTAAAATTCCCAAAAAAGTTAATGTTACAAATCATAATACATAAAGAGTAAGGAACAATGAAATAAAGCAATGCAATTAATAAAATCGTGGACAATTACAAAAGGTGACATAGTTTAAACAGTAAGATAGTGCACAGCGGATAATCCGCTCAAATCGGAGCAGCCCGTCTGGGGAAAGACCTTACAGAAGATCGTAGCCAAATAGCATTCGTCTCGGCCATGTTGTGTTCCTACGGTGAGTGAGGTCTCCAGAGCTCCACTTGGGGGGGGGGGGGGGGGGGGTTTGAGAGGGTTGGCAATGGCTATGGTGACGGCTTAACCATCAGGCCGACCGTATGCTTGTTTTTGGTATTAAAAAAAATAGTGCCGCTTAACCAAGTTTTTGAAGTTAACCAGAGGCTTGACGAATAGAGAGAGGTAGGGAGTTCCAAAGGCGAACTGCTTGGACATCACCACCCCTTTTCTTCCCATGGGTGTCGTAAAAGGCGACTAAGGGATTATAGTAAGAAAGAATGGGCAGCAACATTCTACTTAACTACACGACCAACCGCTCGCCAACCCGCCTGCCAAGCGTGATGAACTCTTTTTTCAAAAAGCCGCACCACAAGCAATGGACCTAGATGATCCCCGATGGTTCCACCAGGAACGAGATAGACTTCATCATGACAACAAAGAGACAAATTTTCAGTGATGTCTCCGTGATCAACAGGATTAAATCCGGAAGCGATCACCGAATCGTTAGAAGCACACGGAATTTAAATCTCACACTCGAGCGGTCTTGTCTGATGAAGTCAACTCTCCGACCCACACGTGCCCATATCCAGGATGCTGAGAAGTTTCAACTCGATCCTCTATCCAATCGCTTCGAAGGTTTAGAGATCTGCGACTCAGTGGATATAAATGACGGGTTGGTAAAACCTGTCTGTGAGGTAGGCATGAGACACTACAGGCCCCACCGCAAGAACAGACCACAGCGGCTCTCGACTCACACCCTCGACCTAATGAACTAACGCCGATCTATGTCGCTGCGTACCTCCGAAGACGCTGAAGTGTACCGGCAGCTCAATAGACTCGTATCAAAGTCCTTGCGACACGATATTCGCTCCTTCAATGCTAAAAGCATCGAGGAGTCGATAGAGCGAAATAAAGGCTCCAAAGTGTTCGCAAGAGACATGTCTTTTGGGCAGAGTCGGCTGACTAAGAAGAAAGAAGGACTTAAGACGGAAGAAGGTAGCGTGGCGTCAACGACGGCAGAGGTGTTGAGGGAAGTCGAGAGGTTCTACGGGCAGCTTTATGCCTCATGCAGTCACCAAACCCGTCAGCAGCACTGCGAGAGACCCAAGAGCTGCGCTAACCCGACACTACACCGAAGGCATCCCGGACATCAGCTTGTACGAGATTAGGATGGCTCTTAAACAGCTTAAGAACAACAAGGCGCCGGGCGACGACGGAATCAGAGCAGAGCTTTTGACAGCGAGTGGTACACCGGTGCTTAAAGTCCTGCAGAAGCTCTATAATTCCGTGTTGTTCGAGGACAAAACGCCTGAGGCGTGGAACAGAAGCGTGGTGGTTCTGTTCATTAAAAAGGGCGATAAAACCTTCTTAAAGACCTATAGACCTATCTCGCTTCTGAGCCACGTCTACAAACTGTATTCAAGAGTCATAACGAATCGTCTCGCTCGCAAGTTCGATGACTTCCAGCCTCCCGAGCAAAGCGGATTCCGAATAGGCTACAGTACCATAGATCACATCCATACGCTGCGGCAGATTGTACAGAAGACCGAAGAGTACAATCTGCCATTATGCTTAGCGTTTGTGGACTATGAGAAAGCCTTCGATTCGATCGAGACATGGGCCGTGCTAAAGTCTCTGCAGCGGTGCCGCATATATCACAGGTATCTATATCGAAGCGTTGACGTGTTTATACAAAAACGCCACCATGTCAGTCCGAGTACAGGAACAGAACACGAAGACAATCTCATTACACAGAGGCGTGAGACAGGAAGATGATCTCCGAAACTGTTCACGACCGCTCTGGAAGATGCCTTCAAACTTCTGGACTGGAAAAGATTCGGCATCAACGTTAACGGCGAGTATATCACTCACCTTCGATTTGCCGGCGACATCGTGGTCATGGTGGAGTCGCTGGAGGACCTTAGCACCATGCTCGAAGGCCTCAATCGAGTTTCCCAACAGGTGGGTCTAAAAATGAACATGGACAAGACGAAAATCATGTCGAATGTCCATATCGCGCCCGCCCCAGTCTCAGTTGGGAGCTCGGTCCTCGAAGTTGTTGACGAGTACGTATACCTTGGACAAACCATCTAATTAGGTAGGTCCACCTTTGAGAAAGAGGTCAATCGACGAATCCGACTCGGCTCGGCAGCTTTCGGGAAATTAAGGCATATCTTCTCGTCCAAAATTCCTCAGTGCTTAAAACGGAAAACCTTCGAGCAATGTGTGTTACCAGTGATGACCTACGGATCCGAGACGTGGTCGCTCACTATGGGCCTCATGGCTCTGCTCGGGGTTTCTCTACGAGATCGAATCAGAAATGAGGAGATCCGTAGCAGAACCAAAATAACCGACATAGCCAAACGGATCAGCAAGCTGAAGTGGCAGTGGTCAGGGCACATAGCGCGCAGAACCGATGGCCGATGGGGCAAGAGGGTTCTGAAATGGCGACCACGTACCGGAAAGCGCAGTGTAGGACGCCCACCTACAAGGTGGTCAGACGACTTGAGAAAAGTCGCACGAAGCCGCTGGATGCAGGCCACTGCCAACAGGTCGGATTAGAGGCGTTTGGAGGTGGCCTATGTCCAGCAGTGGACTTCTTGTGGCTGGGATGATGATGACGAAGTGCTATCCTGTAATGGTTAAAAATGTTAAAAACTATATTGCTGCTTTTCTGTTATCTTTATCTTAGTATTTTTCAATTTAAATCGAAATCGATTCGAAAGAGCCTATTAGGCCTATTTGAATCAGTAATTAATTACCAATATTGGAAACAAATCAAATCTTCTGCATTATAATTATTTATGTATTTTAATAAGTTGTGTCCTTGTATTAAGTTCGCCTTGTCCCGTTACGCGGTATAGGCTTTCCTAATCTTGAGGCGCCATTACTTGGTTGGTTAGCGTCATCAGTTGTCAGACTTAAGCGCTTACCACACGCACAAGCTTCACCACAGTTTGGCCTGCGCAAACTTCTCGCACGAAAAAACTGAACACTCCGTGTCTTACCACACGGTACAGTTAAGTACGCGCAAGCCCCGCGCAAGCCACATTCTTGTCGAAAACCTTGGGGTCGCAACAATGTTTCCCAATGAAGAAATATTTCTTATGCTATTATTTTTCAAGTGTTTGCTATTTAAAAAAAAGACAATGCAAAAGTCAAAAAGTAAGCGATCAAAGTGGACAAAAAAATTGCTGTTGAACAGAAAAATTCATCTATATATATAAAATGCTTTGTCCTGACTGACTGACTGACTGACTGACTGACTGACTGAGAATCAACGCACAGCCTAAACCGCTCATCGTAAAAATCTGAAACTTGGAGGGTGGATTGTTTGTATGACGTAGGCGTCCGATAAGAAAGGATTTTTCGAAATTCTAACTCTAAGGGGGTAAAAAAGGGGTGCAAAGTTACTATAGGACAACTTGATTCCTTGGTCCAATCTACTTCAAATTTTGCATAAAAATTGTTTAAGAGAATTGATGGAAGACGTGATTCTTATTTTATTGAAATTCTTGAAAAATATGTATTTTGTGGGTAATTTTCTTCGATTTGATATCAATACTCATACTCCTTAGTGCTTTTGATTTCAATTACATTTCATTTTGACACATTCGTGAAGTGAAGATGTCATCTGTCATGTAATATTTTTATAAATTGTGAATATTCAAACAAATTGATTTCATAATGTCGTCGTAGGTCATCGTACTATTTATTCTGTTTGTGATCTCGGAAAAACAGCTAAAATTCTAACTATGTATAAAGCGGACTGAATCATATTCATCGATAATAAACAGTAAGTAATTAAATATTAAATTTTAAAATATTTGACAGGGGTCAAGTTAAATTGGTCAATGGTTAAATGGCATATTGATATTGTCTCTTTCTTACTTATAGGAAATATCATTACGTCGACTCGCTCTATTATTTCGTAGTGTTGTTGTAGGGATGGTTGTAGGCTGAGGTTGTAGGTATTGACCGTCGACTATGGAGCACATAGATTCTAGGGTCCCTGACCCGTTGCCGACCTATAACAGGAAAAGACAGGATATATAGCGAGAAATAGTATAAGGAAGGAGTTAGATTTTTTTATACAACAAAGGTGGCAAAAAAAGAATTTCGGATATTTCACTCTCCGAACGAAACGCATTGCTGCTTCACGTCAATATTCTGTAAAAGGGTGGTACTTCACCGGTCGGGCTAGCCTATTTCATAAACGCCCACTCCAAAGATTGTAATGAGAAGTATTTAAATAGAAAAATAATCATGTATACATATGAAAATGTTTGTTCTTGACCGTAGAGACCTGAAATTTGGGTGTGTGATGTAGGCAACCGATAAGAAAGGATTTTTTTTAATTCCCACGGGAAAGCGGGATAAACGCAAACGAAGTTGCGCGGGTTTCTCTAGTACACATATAAATCTACTGAAGGATTTAAGAGATGATCCGAACAATTTTCGCAAAAAATACTCTACCACTTATACCCAAATCAGCCATTTTTGAGTGACGAACGACTTCAGCGAACTGCGAGCGAGCCTCGACTGTGGCTTGACTTGAACACTGAATGCCCAACCACACGCACAGACAAGTACGCGCAGGCCGGGCTTGCGCAGGCAAAATTTCAAGCAAGTCGAAAAGTCGCAAGCCGCGCTGTGGGGTTGGCGCGTGATACAGTTTTACCAACCTCACGCTCCGTGTTCCGTGTACAAACCGGCCTGCGCAGGCAAAACTGTGGTGAAGCTTGTGCGTGTGGTAGGCCCATTACTTCATATCGCATTGAACATTTGTCATCCACGTGGTCTGCAGTCTACCCTCCCTCCCTAAGTTGTGTAAGTAATTTACGTAAAATCAAATTAAGATACCTATTAAAAAACATAATTTATTTGTAACATTTATTTGTCATCTCACAAGTACGTACAATAAAAATCTATGGTAACAAAACAACTGGGCTCTTGGCGCAAGCCCAGAGATAAAAACAAATTATTTTTAAATTCCTGGCTTTTACAACGATTACATACACGTAACATAACATTCTATAAAATGATTTCATGCTTTTACGTTATTTTTACTCTACATGTTACATATTTTTTATAACATTGATTACATGTTACACCATGAAACAATTACTAAGTAATTGCTTATAATACTAAAAGAATTGCTTCATGTTTGTAACATTGATTACATGATACAATATGAGCAATATAACCAAAATAGATAATGGTTAAGTAATTAAAAATGCCAAATTCGAGATTTCTTTTTAAACAAGCTTATTTTATACAGAAACATAAATTATGCATAAAGAAATATACAGGGTGGAAAAGGACGACCGACCGACACTGCCAAAATTTCTTAACAGGTTTATCTACTTTATGCTGTTGAAAGTTTTTTTTAAAAGTATAATAGTGTTACGAACGTGTGGGAGTCAGGATTTGGATTAAACACAGTTGATGCGACCAGCGGTCAGGTCACAGATACAATCATTATAGCCAAATCACACGTAGAATCGAAGCCCATAGATCGCAGAGTTCGTTGGTCCAATCTTGGAGGACTCTCAGTTGTGGTTGTCATCTTGGAGGACTGGTCTGCTCGCTTTATTGACATCTACATATTCGACATATTTAGGATTTGACCATAGCGCTATTTGGATCGATTTCTCGCGTTTAGTGCTTGATTACTGTATGTACACTGATCTGTATTTTATTTATTCATACATTGTAACAAACGAGTGAAAGAAAAAAAAATGCAAAATGACAAAAAAGGCCGTAACCTGGTTTCTTTTACCGGTGGCCATTTTGCTTGTGTCCGAAATGGTGGTAGTATATAACGTAGTTTATTTTCTTTATACATATATACAAATTGTAAATGACAAGAAAAAGTGCCTGTGAAGGTCTAATTTCTGAAATAAACGATTTCATTTCATTTCATTTCAATCACAGTATTCGCCCAAGTCGCAGAGTCGTCCGTAGTCCGTTCGTATCGCAAAGATCGCAGGTTAACTCACTCTTGTTTAGTCTTCGCAGTTATCGCACCGAAAGCTCACAATGAATTGACTATGTCGGCTATTTATATATCTCGACATGCGTCTCGAATATTCCCATTTTTTATGGCCTTTTTTGTGACTTGTTTACAACTTTGATCAAAACAACTTCAAGGTCAATAAAAAAATGCCAATGTGTTAGATATGTAAACAAGTGAATAGTGGCTACGCGTGATGTGGAGAACATTCTAGTTCGTTCGCGACAATAGTTTCGTAGTAATTGAGTGACAAACATTCGTTGTAAAAATTTGTGTTTTCATCCCTAATATCATCTGTTGCTTATGTAGTAATTGTCACGATTATCATCATAGTGACAAATAAATAACGTTCTGTCAATAGGTACCATCAAGGTGCCATGCTAAAAGTAAATTATGAAAGTTTCTAGTTTCATTTGTTAAATGGATTAGGGTGTTTTAAATTATCTTTAGTGTTTTACGTATTGTTTAGTGGTTTTAAGTGTTGTCCCTTAAGAGTGTACATCGTGTGTAGTAGATACCTAAGTTCCTAGTGTAAAGTGTAAAAACTTTGATTTTTAAGTGATAGTAAGAATTACAATTATGCAGGTATGTGTGTGTCGTTGCCTACGGCCTGTCCGTAGCGTAGTAGGTAGTAGTTTCCGTCCGTGTAGACTCTACACCTGAGGTATCTTTGCCGTATGCACTGTTGTGGAATTAGAGTTATCTACACGTAGAAAATTAACAGTGCTTTTTTAAATTAAATCTATAAGTACAAAACGCATGTCGGTAAGGCATTATCAACTTCCGCCTGTGACGGCCGATTTTTTTCTTCCCTGTATAATCAAGCAATTTAAACTCAATGTATGTTACAATCTCAATGACTTATTTAAAATATCCTTAAATATTAACTATACATTTACTTGGCTTTGCCCTGGGCCGCCACAGCGGCCATGGCTTTCTTAACGGTCTCCTCATCGCCTAAGAAGACCATAGAGTCAACTGGTTTCATGTTTTCATCAAGTTCATAGACAAACGGAATGCCAGTTGGCAGGTTAAGCTCCATAATGGCAGCATCGCTAAGATCTGGAAATAATTATATACTTACTATTACTTATCATTATTATTAACTTTTACAGTCGAAATAATAAATGTAGATCTGCGAATGCTTTAAAATATAGACTGTTTTGTCACTGTCATTCGAAAAAAGAATTAAATGAAGTGCAAAAGTAAAAAAAAAAACTATGTCAAGTCTTTTTTTTGGAGATACATATTTGTTATTTGATTTAAATCACTATATTTACTTACCATCTAAATGTTTTACAATGCCCCTCAGACTGTTGCCGTGGGCGGCAATAATTATCCTTTTGCCTTCTTTGATCTGAAAAATTTCAGGAAATGTTAGAAACAATTTTTGTGACAAGAACACGTGCACCGCTGTCCAGCGGTGTATGTGAATACACCTCATGTTTTCAGTGTAATCGGTTGCAAGCGGCCTCCATTCCAATGCCTCCTGCGACCTTATTTATGAGCACCCTGTCCTGTGGACGTCCTACACTATGATTTCCTGTCCGTGGTCGCAATTCCAGAGCCATCCATAAGCAATAATACAAACAATTTTTTTTTTGTCTTATCTACAGTTTAAATTTTATTGATGTTAGTTATTTTTAAGCTGTTATGTAAGCAAGACAATAAATAAACCATTATCTTTCTTTCTTTTAAATAAAGAGTGCAATCATACTAACCTGAGGTACAATAACATCGTTCCAATAAGGAAGTGTTCTTTCAATGGTAAGTTTAAGACTCTCAAACATTGGGAACTCTTCAGGTTTTGGATCTCCAGCATAACGGGGATCTTTCACAATGGTTTCGTAGTACTGGTGGTCTTTCTCCATCGCTGGTGGTGGGATATCGAAACTGCGGCGCCAGATTTGTACCTAATTGAATTACATTGAATTAGTTAATAATTTTTCTTTTTTACCCGCAATGAATATCAACTGAGGGTAGCTGGTGTCAGTGTTTCCAAGCAATCTGATGGTAACTGACTTGGCTTAACGACTGTTATCTATCAACAGTAGCAAGGAACCATGGACTTTTAAAAAAATCATCATAACACAAGAACGTTTTGTTATAATTGACTCCTTATAGTATGTGGTAATAATGAATAATAATGTATGTGATGAGTGACTGGTAGTCCAGTCAATAGCGTAGTTGTAGAGTGCGTGAGCGGGAACCTAAACGATTTCTTCAGAAACTTAATCAGGGTGCTTAGGGAGAAAACATACCAAAAGAGAAAGCAATTTCTTCAGAAATTCTGAAGAAATTGCTTAGGTTCCTGCTCACACACTATACCCTCTTTTGAGGCATTTATTGACTGGACTATGGTGTCACAAAACGACGGGGAAAGCAGTATGAAAAAATCTTGCTTTAAGGATGTCATGGTTTGAAATTTTAAAGTAGTTTATTCATTTTAAACTAGCCCCTAGGTATGTTACCTGAGCCTCCCCATATTTGGCAGCGGTCTCAGCTTTATTTAGACCAGTGAGCCCACCATAGTGCCTCTCATTTAGTCGCCAGGTTTTGTTGACAAGGAGATCTGTTTGATCAATCTCTTTTAAGACCGAGTTTAAAGTAATTTGTGCTCTCTTCAAAACTGATGTGTAAGCGACATCGAACTGGTAACCCTCCGCTTTAAGGGCTTGACCGGCTGCCACAGCTTCTTCGCGACCTGTAAATTAACCAGAGTTTTGATATGAGGATTACTGAGGATGATAAGTATCGGGACACTTCTGAAACGCCAGCAATAAGTGCCGTAGGTACTATTTACTGCAGTGGAAAATCGCCTTAGGTGTAGATTTATATTTCTCTATCTGCAATCTTCTACCTCAGACTCTTCAACATAATTTTTGTACATGCAAGCACTAAGCTTTTAGTAACTGAGTAAACTTTAATTAAAAACAACGTGTCATTACCTTTATCGCTTAAATCAGCATCAAACCATCCACAAAACAAATTCTTTTGATTCCACTCACTCTCACCATGGCGGATCATAACAATCTTATACTTAGCTGGCATTTTGATTATATATTTAATTCAAAATTACATTAATTTGAAAAGTGACCTATCCTCCTCGTTCCTGTTGAAATTGACAGTACGACCTCTTTTGTTTTGTGACCTTTATTTTTTTTTCATCCCGCTAGTTGTCAAAGTCAGAACTTTTTTCTCTCTTCAGGTTGTGGTTTCTGCATTCTTGTTTGTTGCAATTAGCCAGCGTCATGTAGTAGTATCCTAAAGACCCGCGCACATTAGGGCGGGCCGCGTAACACCGCAACGCATAACAAAAATCCTCCTGAATCAGTTTCATACATTTTGTATGAGCTATCGCACACCTCAGGCGGGCCTCACCGGGCCGCATCGCAACGCACTGGCGCATCGCTAGCCAGGCGTATTTTTGAGGCGATGTTATGCGTTGTAATGCGGCCCGCCTCAGTGTGCGTTGGCAGACGCAACAAGTAGATGGCTGAACGAGTGCTGTTCGCTGTTCGTGAATTACCAAACAGAAGCCGAATTTATGTTTAACAATATTTAATGTATCAAGAAGCTCAGAATATTTTTCATATGTCATTCTAAAATATTGAATATTTTTAAAATACAACGAATTAATTATTAATAATATATAAAATATTTAAATACGTTTCAACACGTTTCAAGTTTATGAATTGTTAGTTTTAGAAAATCATAAAAAGAAAAATATAAAATTTTCTACCATTTCTACCAAATCCAATGATTAGTTGAGCTGGCAAGACGTTAAACAAGGACTGTCAAGGACACACTACCGGCGGGCGGGAGCCCTCTCACCCGCTTTTAACTAGCTACCGTAAACCTAAGTTTATAGATCTCATTTTAGCTTGACAAAAATTTTTGGCGCAGTCTAGTTATAAGGTACGATGTACCATGTCTCTGGATCTACCTATGTCATAAAATTAACCGCCAGCGAAGCCGCGAGAAATAGCTCTCATAAAAGTATCCTAACTAATATTATAAATGAGAAAGTGAGTTTGTTTGTTTATTTATTTGTGATTCCTTCAGTTTGACTATGCTACTAGCCGATCATCATGAAAATTTGTATACATATTGTCAGGGGTACTGAATTACAGAACCCAACATAGGCTACTTTTTATCCTGTGAAAAAAAGTATGTCATTATAATCGGAAAATGTTCAGACGAGTTATGAATAGAATTCGGAAGTAGGTATAATTCATGTTTCCAGGTGACATCTTTTGGATAAACAGGCAGGGAGATAATTATGCCCGATTTCTCGCCAACTTTTACTATCCAGGGTCAAGTTTACCACAGGATTGGGTCTATTCTTCCGATTTCTTCTCACGGTCAATGAGCAACATAAATTTCTTCAGGTATATTTCATGGGCGATGAAGAAAATGAACCAACTCGGCGTTAACTCAGCGTTGTCAGCATATTCAGGGAGTTGAAAGGGATATCGTACTAAAACTACAGAGAATGTTGCATGAGCATAACAGACTTATTAAACAATTATTATACCAAAATCGAACAATGGACGATGAGAAAAACAATGTTTTTTTAATAAAAACATCGAAATAAACACAGTCTGCAATTTCGTCTTTTAATTCCGCTGTATTGCTTACTAGATGTGCCCGCAGCTTAGGCTACTTTTATCCCGGAAAAATATCTTAGTACCACGGGAAAAAGTCTATTCCCTCGATCACGCGGGCGAAGCCGCGGGTATTAGCTAGTATACTATACTTTATGTCGATGATCAAAGGATTTTCTTCACATCTTTTAATAGTTGAAGAACAGTGTGCTTGTAATTTTGCTCTTTTGAGATACCTAACTGACCAAATATTACTATCCTCTTTGGTACTGACTCTCAGTTTACGAGTATTCGGCGGGTGTGCAATACTCTTTGGGATGTGCCCTAGTGTACCCCAAGAAGCTAATTATCAATCGATACGTCGTCATCCATCATAAGATCATAACGTCCGTTCACAAAAGCGTCATATTTCGTGAGAATTATGATGTCTAGCTATCATGATACTTCTGAGAATATAATATTTCAAGAATGAGCTATTTTGAGAATATAATGTCTTGCTCATAGGTAATTATTGTTTCCTATTTGAACAATGTGTCTAATTTAATTTGAAATAAAATAAAAATAATTTAATAACTTGGTGACTCTTTATTTAACTCATTTCTACAATTATAACATTATTGTAAAAAAAATCATATTATATAATAAAGGTGATCAACAGTAAATCTAAGGCCTATATTAAAGGTGACAATTCGACAAATTTTGTCACATACACTCAAAAATTTCAATGATAAATTGAAACAACACTTTTTGTGACAATAAAATTATCTTATTTGTTAAAAACTGACAATATTGTCAGATTGTCACGTTTATAAAATATAATGGGACTCTGGTCTGTATAAATTATCATCCATAATTAATAAAATCACAAATAGCATTAATACTAACACAGAAAACCTTCTTTTGACTTAGATTACTAACCAGGCCCTCAGTTAAAAATCAACAAGTGCATAATGTTCTATTAAAAATATATAATATATAAATTACTAATTTATAAAACTCCACTAAAAACTGACAGGCTTTGTAATATTCTGGTTCTATTGACAATCTTCAGGAACCAATAGAGGTAGAGGAGTTTATAATAGGTACTAAGTAAGAAAGAATGAAATTATGCAGCTTGTACAGTCATAACCTTCCCCATTTTCCTGTCAATAGTGTTTTTAAGATCATCATACCATTTACCAATCTCAGTATGCTTTCTTAAATCTTGGAACGCCTGGCATCCCTCAATGCTGCTAAGTACTCCATACACGCTAATATCAGCAAGATTGGGTTGATCACCACCATAGAAACGAGTTCCTTTCTGTTTGATAGCCCTGGACCATTGGTTTGCAGCGTCATACAGGGACTGGCGAACGTCATCTTTGATATTGTGCCTGGAAAATTAAAGTTTAATCAGAAACATAGTTATGTATTGTCAACAACATTGGGCCCACCACTGTATATTTTATATATAACAAACAATAAAATTTAAACAACGAAAAATAACCTGAAACGACATCGTCAACACTCTCTCTATTTCTAATTTCTAACTTACCTACCAAATTAGACAGAAAGAGAAGTTAATTTCCCCTCTCACTCTCATTTTATTTAATCTAATCTCTTGTGAACTCAGACTATTTGAGCATTATCATCAAATCAATTACTCATTAGGTATAAGTTATTAGTTGATGATTATAGATACTCGGTTTACTACAATGTTTTTCAGATAGCATGGGTACGGTGACATTTGGGATTTGAAGGGAATTTACAGGGAATTAAAAATAAATGTATCGTTAATAATGCAAATTTTTGTAGTCGCTTATTCTTCACTCTTTTCTATATCTTTTTGTATTCGCGGTTTTTTTTTCGAATAAAACATGCGTGAAATGAAATAAGTGAAAATAACTCAAACGTCTTCATACCCATGCTATCTGAAAAACACTTTAATAAATAACGCACATGAAGTCACTATATTTATACATTTTTATTATTGTTAAAGCGCGTTTTACAAACTACACGATATTCAGAGTCTAACAAAAGATATGGTATAATACCAGGGGGGTCCCACTCCGCAGTTTAGGTACGATTGACCGTGGGACCGGCCCGGCCGGTTAATCTCAAGGCTACCACCACTCGGCTCTCGCTAGTGCCGCTAGCTAGACGCATCGCGCGGACTCGGCCGCAGCGCGTGTCGAGTAAATAAAAAATGACAAACTATACGAAAACTAGGTACTACTGTTGTTTAAATAAATCAAAGGCGGAATCGGATATAATTTTTTTTAAACTCCGTACGGATAATAAAAGGTAAGTTATTTTGTTGAGTATTAAACATCACGTAAATAAACTGTAACTAAAGTAGGTGAATGAAATAGGCACATATCTAACTGGTAATTTAATATTCTGATTAAATTCTTCTCTAAAAGAAGACAACCCTAACGTCGTCAGAAGAGGTAAGAAATACGCGATAGAAAACTTTGGAGAGAATCTGCGACAAACATCTGAGGAGTCGCTTAATCAAGAACTTCTCTATCCATAAGAACCAACATGCCTACTGCGCGGGCAGATCCACAGAATCCGCACTCCACCAAGTGGTAGGCAAGATCGAAGAAGCAATTTCAAATAAACAGGTATGTCTAGGGGCCTTCATTGACATTGAAGGGGCTTTTGACAAAACCAACTTCCGTAGCATCGAAACAGCACTGATAAGACATAAAGTCCCAACTCAGATGACAGAATGGATTGTCAACATGCTACGCAACAGGATAGTCCGGTTGGGCGGCCCTGATAGCGGGGGGGCTGTAGTGGCGAGAGGCTGCCCCCAAGGGGGTGTACTATCGCCGTTACTCTGGAACCTCGTTGTCAATGACCTGCTCACCAGACTAAATTCAAGATACTTTTACACCGTGGGCTATGCTGACGACATCACCATCCTCATGACAGGACCAAACGCAAGCACCGCATGCGCCACGATGCAGTCTGCTCTAAGGATACTGGAGGGATGGTGCAGAGAACAGGAGCTATGTGTAAACCCATCCAAGACCGAACTTGTACTGTTTACTAACAAACGACAGCTCGGTAACTTCAGCCCCCCGAACCTACTCGGCACACAATTACAACTATCGAATGAAGTCAAATACCTAGGTGTTACTCTAGATAGCAAGCTCAACTGGAATAGCCACATTGAGAAAAAGACCAGAACCGCCGGCATTGTCATGTGGCAATGCCGCAAACTAGTGGGACGGCGGTGGGGTCTATCCCCAAAAATCTTCAAATGGCTTTATACAGTAGTAATACGGCCAATGGTAACATACGCAGCTCTAGTCTGGTGGCAAAAGACCGAACAAGTGACATGCGCCGCCAAGCTACAACGACTACAAAGACAAGCATGCTGTGCGATCACTGGTTGTATGAGAACAACCCCGACGGCAGCAATGGAAGCCATGCTTAACCTTCCTCCATTACACTTACATGTGCAACAGGAAGCAGCGCAGGCAGCTCTTAGACTTAAACAACTAGAATTAACTAGGCATGACAACTCTAAGCACTACAAAACATCTTCACATCATGGTTGATACACCCTCTCGTAACTGCACCGTGTGATAGAGTACTACCAACGGATATCTTCGATAAGAGATATAAAATCCAACTACACGAAGATAGCAACCTGAGAACAGCCCACAAATCACTTACCATCTACACCGATGGCTCTAAAACAGACGAGGGCACCGGCACGGGAGTCTTCTCAGAAGACCTAAATATACACATATCCATGCCCTTAGGAGAACACAATACGGTATTCCAAGCAGAATGCATGGGTATCCTACTAGCAGCCAATGCAATAACTGCTAAGAAAATGGAAAACGAGCGCATACTCATTCGCTCCGATAGCAAATCAGTGCTCTGCGCACTCGGAAGATACGTGGTGACATCCAGCCTGGTTCTGGAATGCCACGATGCCTTAACGAAAGCAGGGCACTCAAACCACATAACACTGCAGTGGATCAAAGGACACAGCGGTGATAGAGGTAACGATGCTGCTGACATGCTGGCGAGGAGGGGATCAGGCAACAAATCAGTTGGTCCGGAACCGATTCTCCCCTTGCCAGTCAGCTGGCTCAAAGGTAACATTTTAAAACATACTAACTTCTTACATAACAAACTATGGTTAGACGCCACAGACTATAGACAAGCGAAAGAAGCCCTCCCTGAAGTGGACGCTCGCCTCGCTAGGTCCATAATTAACTTAACTAAACAAAAACTAAGATTAATAACCAGCGCCGTGACAGGTCATGGCAGCTTTAACAAACATCTTTTCACCATAGGTGTTACAGACAGCCCCCTGTGCAGAGCTTGCATGTCGGCAGAAGAAACAGCGGCACACGTCCTGCTGGAATGCAGTGAGGTGTCAGCATACCGGGCAATCCACCTGGGAACACCAGGCAGTCTCCGAGAAGTACTCAGCGACGTCAAGTCCCTGGCTGACTTCCTGGAGGAATTAGGATGGCTGGAGTGATCCAGCTCCCACTCTTCGCACGCACAAAGGGCACATAGGCTGCCTAATTGCGGAGAAGGCCCGCAAGACAACAAGTAACAAGTACGCGATAGAAAGAGAGGCAACTTCTAGGTGATTATAACTGTAGGTTGTGTGCGCTGTGCGAGCTGAATTGCACCTTATTGTATCGTAGCGAGAGTCCCTATTTCTTTAATTGATTTTGCGGAGTGAATCTTCTGTACGTAGTACTATTATCTATTCTGTGGCAATACTAAGAAGTGAGAAGTTGTAAGTGCTTCTCGCTTATTTGTATTGCACCATCTCTTTTGTTAGACTCTGAATATCGTGTAATACGCACTTAAAGATGATTTTTTACCTGGATTTTAATCTTTTAGCAATAATCCACATGGCTGCAGCTCCAACATACACCATCACTGTACACTCCCAACTGGGGAACATTTGTTTCCATCCACCAGCTTCCTCAAACCACTTGAATGTTTCTAAAGCTTCGCCGGGCGTACGGTACACATTAGGTGACAATGTGTGGACGAGAACTTTATCTGCCCATTGTCGCCACTCACGTTCCTCACTAAAATAAATATATGTCAAATCAGTAACAACAGAACTGGATTAAGGGGAGACGCTAACAATAAAGCTATCTGTTTGCCTTATCTATATATATAAAAATGAAAACCGTTTTCCGTTGTCACGACATAACATGAAAACGGCTTGACCGATTTGGCTGATTTTTTTTTTGTAGTTTTCTAATACTCTGTACAAGGTTCTTACGGAAAAAAATTAGGGGTAGGGTAGGGGTAGGGTAGGGGTAGGGGTAGGGTAGGGTTAGGGTAGGGGTAGGGTAGGGGTAGGGTAGGGGTAGGGTCGGGGTAGGGTAGGGGTAGGGTAGGGGTAGGGTAGGGTAGGGATACACGCAAACGAAGTTGCGCGGGTTTCGCTAGTTATAAATGAATATGAATAAATTTATTTCAGATAAAATCCATAAATTGTTAGTATAACAAAAATATCTATAATATAATAAAAGTGTAAATATGTAGTAGAAAGCATTATGTTTTGTTTTATATATTTCGATAACTATTTATTACATTACATTTTAACAATTTATTTTATTTTGTGTAGAGTTTCATAAAACATAAAAACCAGAGTTGATACTTAATTGACTGACTTAATTGAATTAACCAGAGTTGATGATTAATAATCATGATTTTTAAAATAAATAAAAAATGTCGGTTATGTATCAAAATAAATCCGTTTTTTATCTATTTAAATCAGTTTTTTTTATATAATTGTATTCTGAGTCAGTTATTGTTTAGAAAATACACAATAATTTATATTTTAAAAAAACCGTAGGTACGTAGCATATTTATCTATTTAATAAAAATATATAAAATTAACGAAAATGAACATGTTCCTATAAAAGTAAATTTAAAAGTTACTTTAAAAATATTAAAAATAATTTATACTATTTTGTAATATTTACATAAAAATTCACGACGAAAATAATAATGAATTTAACATTAATCAGCAAAAAATTTAATGTTATGTTTTTATTGGTTTTGTATTGAGAATTTGTTGGAATTTAGATAACATTGGAGTGCAGCAGCAGTGCGCGCCGTAGTTTACGTCAGTCAGGGGAAATCCCTTTGCACTTTTTGGCTAATTTGGTTTCATTATGAAATTATTGATCTTAAATCAATGTTTTTTTTTTAAATCACTTGATTTTTATCGCGATTTAAATCACTGATTTTAATCCAGTAATTTAAATCATCTCAACCCTAATAAAAACTGCTGCATAAATATAAAATTGTCAAAGGATAGCAACATTAAAAAAAAAATACTTACGCTTCTGCCGCCTTTTCTTTCTCATCGTGCACAAATGTATTATGCATTATAAAGTATTTGTTAGTAATTTCTGTAGCATTTTTCCCAGAGTCATTAAAAAAATTGGTAAGTGGATAAAATTTGACTATATCTGCTAAATTCGCAGACTTGTCTCGCAAATATGTTTCAAGTACTGACATTATAGCAGTGCTGTCCATAAGTTGCTGTAACATTGAATGAAATATTAAATTAACATATACCTGGACCTTCAACTATGTCACACAATAATTTTATAGGAAAGGTGGCTTTTTTCAGATTAGGGCATGTAGTTCGAATGTTATGAATTCTGATGCACATCAAACAAAACTTTTCTCTTGTATTTTTTCCTTTATTAATACAAAAAGATACAAGGATTAACTAAAACCTGTCTTGTCACTGACATTCTCTTGATAAGAATAAAAATGAAGTGCGAAAGTCACTAATGTACACAAAGTTGGCAATAAAGGTTATTCTATTCTATTCACAAAACAAGGTAAACCTTGGCTGATCTTTGTTAATTAATGGGGGTTTCTGTTTGTGATAAGAACACACATTATAAAAAAATCCTGAAACTGAAGATAATAAATAACTGTTTAAAATAAAAAATATTAAAGAAATATAATATTAACCTGATATCCACCATCTACTTTAGCCAGGAGTATAGGCACTTTCTTATATTCTGACCACTTAATACCCTGACGTAGTACAGCGTCTACTTCAACAATCTCATAACTGATACCTCGGGAGTCAAGGTACGCACGGACCTTGCAACAAAATGGGCAGGTCCTATATTGGAAGAGGACCAAATGGAGGTCACTTGTATCATTGTCATTAATTATCTGTAATATAAAAACGTCAATTTTATACCATACACTCATACCTATTTAAAAACTTAAGAAACAAAAAATCATAACTTTTTGTTTCTTAACAAATTAAGGTGAAAATTCATGAATAAAATACATGGATACATAAAACCAATGGTTAACAACTATCTGTGTAAGTCATGATTGAGATAGGGGGTTGATTCCAACTAATTCCCTGGAAATACAAAATAGAACAATGGGTCAATTTTTCCAAATTATACCCCATTATACCCTAGTTACAGTATCCACAGAAAAGTCTATGGAAAAGGAAATCAACACAAGAATATCCAGCGATGCGAAACTGCAGGCAAAACTTGGGACTAGACTGGCGAAATATAGAGCAGAATGGAAGGGGTTAGAGGAGGCTTTTGCCAGGGGGCATCCAAACTGTCTAACAATATAATATAAAAAAAGCTATTAATTTCTAATAATAATTTAATAATTATACCCACTGGGGTATAATTATTATTAGCCTAACAAACTGTATTAACACAGATAATCATATAATGTAACTGTACATTATATGATTATCTGTTTCTTTACTTATATATTTATGTCGGCCAGATAAATTACTGATAAATAAAATTCTAAAGAGATATTGAGAATTTAATCAAAAGAATTTAAAAAAACATGGCTTCTCATAGTTTCTATGTGCACGCTGTCATAAGAGGTGATGCAGTGTTATTTTATTGCAGCCCCCAGCAATGGAAATGGTGGGAGAATCTGTCCCAGTATTTCTACATAGAAATAGTGGGTACCATCTGTTAAGATTAATGAGTTTTAGTTAGAACTACGTTGGTCCTGATTGATGAATGTAATTATAGTCATTTTTGTTGTATTGAAATTAGTCACTGTGACTTGTATCCATGCAACAAGTGTTTGAAAGACATACAGTTTCTGTTATGATCACTTTTGCACAGCTAGTTCGAATAGTTTATTACTAATTTTACATTGTATCATGACCAAATTTCATTAAAATGTCTTGATGTTCATTAATAATGATATAATGATATTAAATTAACAAATATTTTTTATAATTTAATTTAGTTTCTTACCCTGAAGTGAGGCTTATAATCCGGGGCTTGTATTAGTGGATATTCCTTATTTTCAACAGGCGCTAAGTTCTTTTTAACATTTATTTTGTAATGTGTATACCCGCCGTAACCTGCACCTACCAAAATACCAACACTGGCACTTACGAGAGTCAATTTTGCAGTTGATTTCGGTAACCGGCTTTTTGTAGAATATAAAATTTTTGTAATATTAATATTATCTTTCAGTGAAGGAAAAATTACTTTACGTAATATTGTGAACGTTGGTCGCCACATCTTACCAACAATACCTATAGGAAAAATAGATAAAAATTTCACACCATCAGGGGCACAACCTCGCGTAATCACGTTGATCGTTCGGCTGATTGGCTGATGGTGAAGCCAGAAACCAAAGAGTATATATTCACTACGTTCTAAGAGTCGGGACTTCATACAAGCTTTTTGACTTGTTTTTGACAGTCAATGAGGTTAAAAACTGCCTTTTGCTCACTTCAGATGTCGCTTTGTTGACTGTTCCAAACATTTGACAGCTAGCTGTAGGCATGAGTCGTACTTGCAAAATCCAGTACCAGGGCTACCTGGTACGTAGCCGAGTAAATACCAGGGCCCAAAACCAGGTTTTTAAATACTTGCAAGTATTTTCTTACTTCATAGTAAAATTGACCTTATGCTTGATGCTATAACAACGACAATTCCGTGTACAGGTCCAATATTACTTTTTTAAGAAACCTTTCATAACTTTAAATTGCTTAATACAGACTTTGGTCTCACATGACTCATCCATTTGTCCCGTTATTTATTTGATAATTATTCAGTAGATATATTGTATTTGTTGTCGTCAAATCAATTTTCACGAAAATTCTGTCAATGATTGAGATGCAATTTGTAAAAAACCCCAAAAAATTTGAATTTCCCGCGCGGACCGAAACGGATCACCTTAAAAAAACTTTGAAGTAATGCAAGTATTTTTTTCTTCACAGGAAATTGATCTGTATTGCAATCGCGTTAAGGTGCAAAATTGCTTGCGTTAACTAATAAAGTATTTTGTGGGGAAAAAGTATTTTATGGGAAATTAACCCTAACGCCTACGTTACTAAGGATTATAATGGTTTTGGCAAAAAAAAACTTTGAAGCGTTGCAAGTTTTTCACCTTGATTGAGTCAACCGAGGGCGCCCGAGTCCTAGTAAAATACCTTCAAAGTCTTGCAAGTATTTCGGGCTGAAACCTGGTTTACGCACTTGCAAACAAAAACCAGGGCTTAAAACCTGGTCGCGTAAATACGCCTCATCCCTAACTAGCTGTCATTTTCCATACTATTTTTGTAAACATCATATTTGTTTTCTAAATAATTCCGAAATATGACTCATTGTGCAGCTATCGATTGTAAAAATGTTCCAATCTATTTATTTTCCAAAGAAATAAAACGAAGAAAACTTAAAAATTGGAAATCCAGTAAATGGTCGAGGTTATGTGCTGCCCAATTTAATCTGAAGATTATAATATTAAAAGTAATTAACAGACAATGAAAATTTATACCGAACATTAAAGAAAAGTGCTGTGCCCTCTATATTAAAACAAATCTGTTAACCTACTAGCACAAGAACGCTCAGATCGATTGCTAAAAAGAAGTTGCATGAAACGGTGTATTGAAACGTCTCGTGGTGATCCAATTCCAGGAACTAACCGGATCCAAACTCAAAATGAATGTGATGCTAATGAAACTTCTTTTACTGATCCTCCTGGGTCTAGCGGGGTCCAAACTCAAAATAAATGTGATGCTGATTACAGAAATTCATAGTAGGTACACTTCTGGCTTCAAAAACATGTTTTGTGTCATATATGCTGTAATTTTAGAGTGTATTATGTAATACTCATAGGTATAAAAAAATAAAACTATTTAATAAGTATTAATTTTGTTTTATTACACTGTCATAATCAAAAATCATAATTTTTATACAAATATTTGTTAAAATTAGTGGTTTAAAAATAGGTTTAACAAAAACTTCACAAAGGTAATACTCATAAGTATAAGAAAATATTTCCAAGTAATCATGGTCCATTTCAATAACATATGGATTGGCAGGTTTGATTACTTGGAGATAAGCCATTTTACTACTAGTAGTACAGGAGAAACTGCTAGGATTTTGACATATCCTTCATAATTGTCCATTATATTTTCCTGGTAAAACGGGATTGCATCGGGGAATTATAGAATACTTTATTCGGTTTTTTAAATGTCATCAATTGTTCTGTGCACATTTTGTACAAAATTATAGTTTTAGTAGGCACTATATCTTCTATGCCATGGAGAACTGTAAAAACATGCTTACAGTGTGCTTCTACTCCTTTTCCAGTTGCACATTCGCAGTGACTCCACTATTATCCATTTTTAACAGAATGATATTTAAAGAAGCTTCTTCATTTGGGCTTTGCATTGCGCATGGAAATAAATATAACTTTCCTTAAAGGCAACTCTCACGGTTATTAAGCTTCTACTTTCATACAGTAGTGTATCTCCCGTTCAGTGTTGCTTGAAATCTGAAACAACATGTATGTCATTAAATGTCTAATTCTATCTGAAACATTAAAATAACAAGGAACAATAAGGAAATCATGAATGTATGGTTTGTTACCTGTCTGCAAACTCTTGAATGTGTAGTTTATAGAGTGGTGGAAGATTATTGCTGGAATTAATATCTCTGAACTTATCCATGGTAGAAATTTCAGGAATATCATCCTCAAGTTCGTCTTCAACTTCGATGAGGTAATTTCCATCGTACGCCTCCAGTCTACAAAAAGAAATTGAAATAAATAAAAAGAACACAGCAAAACCTACAATTCACAATAATGCCTGTAAATTATTTACCTTTCGATTTATAAGGCTTTTTTGCTAGTGGTCTTGGCTTTCCGTTTCCGCAGTTCCTCCTTCAATCGTAATTACACTCCAGGTCGCTTACATTTCTATGATTTTTATCAATTACTCTCACATCAAACTTAAACAATGAACCAATATGGCGGGTCTTGGAACAGTCAACAGTGACGCCACCTACGATGAGCTTTGAGTTTTTAACCTCATTCACGCTAAGATCTCGTGCCAACGTACCAACAACAGAGACACAAAAAAAAAGTAATGCCAACATTCTACAAAAGCATACTAGAGATGTGGTACGTTACAGTACAGAATGTATCGATATCGATAAAAAATAAGCGTGGCGTGGGTACCTTGCAAACAGGTTTTCTTTAACATACAAAAGGAAAATAAAAATCTCTTTACTTAGTTTGGAAATATTGAGTATTATTCAAAATTCAAATACCTACCTAATAATTATAATTATTATTATACAATTTATATCATAACAAAAACGAATAAAGTTACGTTTACAATGTTAGAATTTTTTTTTTTGTCATTTTCTAATCTGGTATTCTAGGCGGAGTCTTCAGATGTTGTTAGCTGATCGATCGACACACGTTTTTGCACTGTTCTGTGAGCGAAGGCATTCATAATCTGAAATAATAAATAGAGATTACTGTTATTAACGTTTGAGTACACACTAATTCAAAAGAGATGAGGGGTATTCAAGTGTTGAAAGAAAACAGCTTATTGAAATGACGTTGATGTGGCTGATTAAATATCATAAATTCAAATTATTATAGTTTACCGCTTACCATGGCGGAGTATGGGCAATGCTTGCTCAGGGCTGGTGATTGCCCAGTCGACGTGTAGCGGGAGCGATGGCGATGTGCTCGACCGCCACAAAGGGAAGATCTTCCGGCCAGGCTGGGCGTTATGCCTGGGGAACCGCGGCTCCGACAATGTATGTGTCGGAGGTTGTATTGTATATATATCTCCATATCGTAGAAACTTCGATAACGTGATTCATGATTCTAAGTGGCGCCGTCATGTGTTCGCATTGTGAACTTTTTCTTCACTCTGTGGTTCTTCTGAATGGCGATAGGTGTCGCCACAGACGTCACATCATTGCTTGCATCTGCAATAGATAAATTTGTAAAATATATACCTACAGGGTGTAATCGTTAAGGGTCAATTCATACTACAGCAGAGTCGAGTCGAGAAGCTCATCGAAGCATCAAATTTCCTCGGTTTAACATTGTAGTGAGGGTCATTAGTTGCCATTGCCAGTTTAATTCGCGCGAATGCACGCGCTGTCGCGCGAATGCACGCGCTGTTGCGCGAATTTCCAATTAGCATCGGTCAAAAAGATGACTCTACTGTAGTATGAATTCAGACTCGGTCGCCCAGTTACTGTTATGATTAAAATAATAAAACTTCATTTAACATGAACAGTCTAATAATGAATTAAACAAATGCAGCCGCAAATATCTCATTTACATTTTATACCCAAATTTACTGAAAAAAAAATTTTTATCGATAATTTGGTACGTAGTAAGAACATCCCTATGGCGCACATGATTTTTGGTTATGAATTCTAAGGCAAAGTATTAAAGAGACCAGAACTTCTTCCTAATTACTTAACATCAATATAATAACATGAAAAACTACTTACCGCTTCTCATCTAGTGGGAATTGAGCCAGGAATACACGCTTTTGATTAGATTTCCTACCCGATTTTATCCCACATATTTCACAGGTTTTGTAATGCATTTTGCTGTTATGCACGTAAATTATAATAAACCGGTATGCACTTAGTTATATGGGTAGACTCCGAAACACTAAATACGCACGTGACGTGCAGTAAAATTAGCTAAAACTCACACTAAAACTACGCGTTGTTTACAAATATTCAAGACTGCCCGTCACCATTTTGACTAACAGCAGGGCGAGACAAGGAAGGTTAGACAGGAAGTAAGAGACAAAACATGTCGCCATTAAAATTAGCGTAAAGTCCATATATATTTTTTGCAGTACTGAGTTTCGCCAGCCTGCCAGAAACATAAATCCAATCCAATACAAATGCAAGCAATGCGGTAGATCTGTCAAAATCATCGCCTCACTTCATTCTATTTTGTTTCGTTCTGAACAATTTAAAAAAATGCAGATTTATTTTAATTAAACATTAGATGATATTTTAATTTATCTTGTATCATTATTTTAATTTATTTATAAAAAAACTACTGCTTTTCCTATTATTTTTTAATAAAATTTTATTAGTAGCGACATCTATTGACGAGTAACTGTTACAACGTTTAATATAGTATAACAGAGTATAACTATTCAACGCTAGATGGCGCTAACATTTTTATATTAGTACTTAAAACATATTCTAGATGCCGTGATAAAAGTGAAGATTTGTTAGGTAATTTTGAAGTTTACAGAGGGCGCAATATCCTTACTAGTTCATATTACAATGAGGTATTTATTTATTAGGTTGTAGGGGGTAATGTCTTAGAGCTGTATAAGTACCTATAATAATTCATTTAATTTACTGAACTGATTTTGATAAACTTACAAAAGTCACGTTATTTGTGTCATACTCATAGGCTATATAAAAAAGTAATGAATCTGGGCGAGCCAAGTGCAGTGGGCAAAAGCTTTTTGCAAAATTAAATAAGAATACAATAAAATTGCTTTCGTAAAAACTGACGTGCAATAATTATTATTTATTATATTAATAAATAAACCCCCATTGACAATTAGCCAGTTTCTGAAACGCATAATTTAATTACAATTACACGAAGATTGCACGTTATGTCTCAAGCATCTCTTTTCTTCTTTAGTATAGAGACAGCCATAATCACATCTCTTTATTAATCTTTACATAGTATTAAAAAAAATGAAGTCGCTTCTCGTAGTGTCTGTCTGTCCCTGTGTATGCATAGATCTTTATAACTACGCTACGGATGGATGCGGCTTTTTATATATATAGTTAAGAGTGATTCAAGAAGAAGGTCTTAGTATCTCCTTCAAACTCAAACTCAAACTCAATCATTTATTGCATCTCATATGTTTACATAGCATGTACATATGGTGTAGGATTTACATTAAGTTCAGACATGAACCCTGCGAGGGCACAGCAAAATATAAAATGTAAGTTTTTAGGCGATAAATTAATTATAAAATTAAAATAAATTAAATTGAAGAAGTTAAATTAAATTACATTACATTACCACTCGCTTATTGAAAAATTCTTGCAGATTGTAATAGCTATTTTCTATAAGGTAATCTTTCAACATCTTTATAAATCTTTTAAAATTGTCCTCGTTTTGCACGTGTCTTGGTAACTTATTATATATTTTTATTGCATGTACATAATAATATGGTCCTGAAGAGTGCAATTTCAATTTAAATGCAGGCAGGGCCAATCTGTTTTTATTTCTCAAATTATACAATCGGGTGTGTTGGTCGCTAGTAAGTGTGAAAAACTGTTTATTTTTACGAACAAATTTGCAAATTTCCAGGATGTATATGGACGTAAGAGTTAAAATTTTATATTTGATGAAGTATGGTTTGCAACTTCATGGTATAAACATACAGATAGATGTATAATACATACGATATTTCCGAAATTCCCACGGGAAAGCGAGATACACGCAACGAACAGAACTATAATGCGTCATTAACTTTAAAAAATGATCTTGAGCAATTTCACGGAATGGGCAATGAAACTCATTGATTGACACGTTAACTGTCCCCATACAAAACTTTTCTACAACCCCATTATGTCCATGTCCACTTATTTATTGGTTCTGGATTCACAAATCCAAGCAGGAAAATCGAACTTAATGGCAAGTCCACGAAATTAGAGCTCATAGTATATATATATATATAACATAATTATGGTACCGTGTACCGCGAACGGTGCACGGATGTGATGGAACCGCGCGTCGTGTACCTAATTCGGTACACTGGACAGCTAACGTGTTAATTGAACACATTGCATCCACTTTGTTTTGTAACTAAACAAAAGTAATCAAGTATCTAGACATCAGCGGGTAGTCTTATAAAAAAATATACAATGAAACATAGAAACCCCTCCTTTTTTGAAGTCGGTTAATAAAAATGGTCTAGTCTCAATCTCAAGGATATTTAGATTTTATTGTTTTTTTTTTTAAGAATGGTCCCTCCGAAGTGCGTGGAAACGAGATTATTTAACAATATATTAGGAGGATATTTTTGCAATAAAACAAATAAATTAATACAAAAACGATTTATATTTAAATATGCACTGAAAAACTTATACAACGTTCGTACGGTTAAACTTTAGACAAGAATCAACTTTGGCAAAACAGGGTACCGTAGAAAAATAAAAATTTAATCACATATTCTTTTGAATACGAACCAAATACTATTTGCCATAAGTAACTAAAATAAACGTAATGAATAGTTGTGCTATATTATAGGGTATATGTTAGGAGCTTCTTGCAGTCTTGTATGGCTTATTGCACCTTGTACACCCTTGTGCATGTCACGTCCTTTGCTGTCATCACCTGCACAGAAAGATCATAATATTAATTATTGTTGACACACGAAACTTTTCACTTCTTCGATTCTACAAACAATATACGATGAATTTGTATAAGATTTGTAGACGCAAGCAAGACGCATTCATAGGTATTCCCTAAACAGTTCCCTATTATAAGTAAATATATTTAATTATAGGTGACTAGCGGCGCACAAAACAAAATGATCATTATACCGATTTATAAAGTTCGAATGTCCCGTTACTTCCGGCCGGTTCGCCCCACATTGTGTGATTTGATATGCGTTGACATTATTATACTAAATTTACATTGAACTATTACAAGTAGAGGTAATTGTTGAATTTTATGTTAAAAAACTTGTCCCCATCTACCCTAGTGTACCTATTTCTTTATATCTTTTAAGTCTTATGTGACTACTCCACTCATGCATGTATGTACCGCATAAAAAAAAAAGATAATGTTTATTTGGAACACTATATTCAAATAGTTTGATCTTAAAGCAGTCAGCGCCATGTTGGGGTCGAAAACGATATATTTGTGTATCGAAAACGATACACATGGCGGTGAGCGGGTTAAATCTAATCAAGTGTATCCAAATCGGTCTCCACTCAGCATAAATGCCGTGACATGAGTATCACGACGCTGGTTTTCGGTGGACACTGAGGTCACAGAGGTGCCCAACATCGAGCAATCTCTCTTCATTTAAATTTGCTATTCCTCTCGGAAGAACTCACGCAAGAACTAGCTGAAGTTATTAAGACATCAAGAATTTCTTTCTGATTAAATTCGTTGAGACTAGTTTCTCCCCCGGGACGTCAACAAGCTTCATTGGATATTGTCAATCTGAGGTCGCAGTTGTTGATCCGGGCTATACAGGAGACACATCGTTGGGAATGTGTAGTGGGCTTGTGCCAATAGCTAAAAATTACGTGGAAAATATAAGAACTTACAGCCTTCAACTCCTCTGGGCCGAATTCCCTGGTGTAAACGACTTCCAGGCCATCGGGTGCCTTCTGGACCTGCTTGAGGGTGTTGCCTTCGAAGGTGCGCACAGACTTCACCTGGAAGTCATGAAGGTTGAATTATTATACTGCTGGACTTCACCTGCAGACGGTAGTCATACATGACCGTTTATATTTGCTAAAACTACAATTTTTGGTTCCAAAAACTGACGTCGTCGTCAAAAAGTTCGTAGGTGTCAGTGTTTTCCGGCAACTGATCTTTTGACAATAGTCGGAAGTTTAGAAAAGGTTAAAGTGTTCTTAAAAACACAGTTGAAATGAAAGACAAAACCAAGAATATTGGTTTTATTTAACTTAAAATTCTTGTTACAGTTAGACAGTAGAAATCGTAATGACACATAGTTGTCAAGCCAAACTATAGAGAATAATATATCATTCTCCCCGCCTGGTGGAACAATCATAGTCCTGTAAAAGCTTTGGCGGTTTTCTCACTCTCCCAGATCTTCTAGGTTCCGTATAAGACTCTGGTTGATTCTCCGTGTGGTTCTGCGAAGGTGATTCATCTACTACCTCAGATAGCTCCTTATGTATCGCTTCGTTAGCAGGCATAGAATGTCTTTCCTCAGTAGGTTCTGTATGGAAAGGTTCTGAAAGATTTTCCTCAGTAGGTTCCGTATGGAGCGGTTCTGAAAGATCCTGGTCTGGTACAGGAGCCAAGTATTTATTGGAAATATTAACCTCGCGTCCATCTTGATAGCGAATCAGAGAGTAGTCTGGATTAGGATGAATCAGTTCAACCTCCTCTACTGAATCTTGATATTTATTAGCTCGGTTGAATTTCTTTACAAGCACTTGGCCGGAACCAGTTAGCCACGAGGGTATAGAAGTTCCATTCGAGGATCGTCGTGGGTGGTTAAACATGCGTTCATGTGGAGTACAATTCGTTGATGTGCATAGCAATGATCGTATACAATGTAGTGCCTGAGGTAATACACGTTCCCATGACTCAGTTGACAGATTTTTAGACTTTAGTGCTAGTTGTATTGTTCGCCATAACGTAGAATTCAGTTTCTCTACTTGGCCATTTCCTCTAGGATTATATGGACTGGAGTGACTTGTTGCTATGCCGCGCGAATGTAGATACTCCTGCACTTCTGCAGCTAGAAATGATGTCCCACGATCCGAGTGGACGTACGTAGGAAATCCAAAAATCATAAATAGATTATTCAAATGCGTTATCACTGTTTTAGCAGTCATATCTGAACAAGCGAATGCAAAAGGGAAACGTGAATATTCGTCGATCATTACGAGGAGATATTTATTGTTCGTACATGAAGGAAGTGGTCCTTTAAAATCTATGCTTAATCTCTCGAAAGGAGAAGTAGCTTTAATCAATTTCGCTTCATTGTACTTTCGAAAATATCTCGGCTTGATTTCACAACAAATGTGACAAGTATTAGTAATATTACGGACTTCATCAAGTGAGTATGGGAGATTCTTTGCTTTCACCCAGTGATACATTCTTGTAATGCCTGGGTGACACAGAGCTTCGTGCACAGATATGAGTTTTGAAGTATGGGATCCAACCGAGGCGCATATTCGAGTAATTGCATCTGCAGCGTAATTGTCTTTGCCTGGTCTATATACAATGTTGTACTTGTACTGAGATAGCTCGAGACGCCATCTCTGAATCTTTTCGTTCTTGATCTTACTAGAATGCTTCATATTAAACATGAAGGAGACGGATCTTTGATCCGTCAATAATTGGAATTGACGTCCAATAAGGAAATGACGCCATTTCTTAAGTGATTCTACAATGGCATACGCTTCTTTCTCTACGGCTGAATGATTTTGCTCGCTAGCATTTAACGTTCTTGAATAAAATGCAATTGGTCTAGAAGCTTGTGATAAAACAGCGGCTATGGAATGTTCGGAAGCATCAGTTTCGACAGTGAAGGGTATGTTGTCGTCAATTGCATGTAGTGACGATTTAGCGATGTCCGATTTCATTTCTTCGAGACATTTGACTTGATAATCTGTGAGTGGGAAAGATTGTGCTTTAGACAAAAACTGGATCCGTTTGGAGAAATTCGGTATCCATTTTGAATAATGAGCAAATAGACCTAAAGCCCGTCGAAGTGAACAAGTATCTTTAGGTGGAGGTAATGACATAAGGGGCTCGAGGCGATCCTTGTCTGGTTTTATAATTTTGTTTGCTAAATTGTAGCCGAGAATAGTAATAGACTTTTGTGAAAAACGGCTTTTCTGTTCGTTTAGTGTAAGATTGTATTTAGAAGCTGCTCGCAGAAAATTCTCTAAGTTTTTATCATGTTCCTCTTGGGTGTTTCCACAAACTGTTATATCATCAAGGTAAGCATACGTCCCTTGAAGCTGTTCCTTTCTTATAACCCAGTCAATTGTTCTCTGGAAACTTGAAACTCCATTAGTAACTCCAAAAGGAATTCGTTTAAACTGATATAAATTACCAACTGCTTCGAAGGCTGTATATGGCCTTTCTTTGGATAAAATTGGTACTTGATGATAAGCGCTTTGTAAATCGATTGTACTAAAGACCGTATATTTCGATATTCGAGACACCAGCTCTTCTATGTTAGGCAGAGGGTAGGCATCGAGTTCTGTATATCTATTAATCGTTTGAGAGTAATCAATAACTAGGCGCTTCTTATGGTTAGCTGTATTCGAAATTAATACCTGTGCTCGCCAAGGTGACTGACTTTCTTCAATAATTCCGTCTGCTAACAACTTTTCCACCTCTTGTTTAATGAATTTCTTGTCTTCATCACTGTGTCTGCGTGACTTTGTAGCTATTGGCTTACAATCTGGAGTTACATTAGCGAATAATGGTACGGCGGGAACAGATGCTTCCGCCACGTTACACACTACTAGCGGTTGTTTTGGTCCACCAAAAGCAAATTCTAGCGATGAGTGCTTCGCTAAGACATCATGTCCTATTATCATATCTGCACATAAATTTTTGACAATAAGCAGGTTAACGCCATCATAAGTATGATTCCCAATCATGATGGTCTGGTGAGTTTGGCCCGCAACTTGTGATGTATGACTCAAGGAAGCCATAGATATGGTTTGATCGCATGGATTTCTTCTTAATTGACACAACTTGCAAAACTCTTCATTGATAAAGCTCATAGAACTTCCGGTATCTAGTAATGCCTCCGCTCGAATGCCCTTAATGAAAGCGGGCATAGTGGCTTTCCTTAGAGAAGATGGTGAGGCGGCGACAATGCCGGTGATACACCCACTTTCTGCAGTGATTGAATTAAGCGAACTCTTGCTGCGACACACACTGGCGTAGTGACCTTTCTTTCCACATAATTGACAAGTAGCATCCAGGGCCGGGCAAATCTTTCTAGGGTGTACGGGTCCACCACAAAACCAACACTTCCGTTTGCGAGCATTTACGTTGTTGTTAAAGGAGCTTGCAGCAGCAGTTTCATTCTGCATTACATTAACAGATACAGTATTATAATTCTGAGTATTAACTTCTGCCATTTCCAACGATTGTGCTTTATTAAATGCTTCTTCTAGGGTCAGTGTATAGTTTTCTAAAAGTCTTTGCCTTATTGAGTTCGAAAAAATTCCGGCAATAAACGCGTCTCTTACATTATCGTTTCTGTTAGTATTTGCGTCTACTGCAGTAAAATTACAGTCCTTAGATAGTTCTTTTAAGACGTGCATATAACTCTCCATGCTCTCATCTGAATGCTGATTCCTTTTGGCGAGTCGATGTCTAGCGTAAATGACATTTTTCTGTTTTATGTATAATTTGTCCATTATAGCCATAGCATCATTGTAAGTTTTGCTCTCATTTATGAAACAAAAAACTTGCGCCGATATGTGATTTATAAGAAGTTGCAGCTTATAATCATCCGACGAATTTTCTTGATTTGCCAGAAAATTTTTAAATGTCACTTTCCAATGTTCCCACTGACTTGATGCGGATGTGATCGTCGGGTCGACATCAAATTTATCTGGTCTTAGAAATCGATCCATTACTTTTTCTTCATTAGATTTATTTAAGTTAAATAAATTGAAATGAAAGACAAAACCAAGAATATTGGTTTTATTTAACTTAAAATTCTTGTTACAGTTAGACAGTAGAAATCGTAATGACACATAGTTGTCAAGCCAAACTATAGAGAATAATATATCAATGCTCAATTTGCTCATTAATTTTGTTTCATCAACTGTAACAAACCTGAGACTTTCCTTATATCGTCTGACCATCTTGCGTAAATAATATGAAAAATTTCTTACAATATTTTGCAAAGTATAAAAATCTTTGATTACTATTATTTTACAACGCTTTTAAAAAAAATGTTGACCGTTAAGTTTCTTCCGGCACTTCTCAACATGCCATTTACGTAAAGTATTTTCTGTTTTAATTGCAAAATAAGTTATTTTATTGATTATTCATTCAAACAGAACTCCTTTTAATAAATACTTATTTTTTTAGAATACTTTATTTTAATTGTCATTCTTTCGTCACTTTTTTTCATCCATTGTCTCTCTCTCACAAAATACAAGTTTTCTCCATTTTTAAGGTTCCGTTCCGTAGTAAAGTACAAAGAACCCTTAAGCCCACCATTCACTACACGAGCCCGGACCCGACTCCCAACCCGGACCCGACCGCGACCAATCCGGCGAACCCATACACTGCACGAACCCTCCGCCAACCCACCGCCAACCCTCCAATCGAAGTGTGACTTTGGTGAGCCCTGCACGTGTATTTATTTAATATGCCGCCTGTACTATCTAAAGGAAGCAAAAGTAGCTTTAATCGTCGGCGGAATAATTATTTTAACTGAGAAAAGAAAAAAGAAACGTGTTTGGACAAAAGAGTGGTTAAAAAAACGAGCAACGCATAGTCATATAAACCTACTAAGGTGTATGCAGATATCTGAGGCTCCTGATTTTATAAATTATATGAGGATGGACCATACAACTTTTCAAGAATTGTTGGAGATGATAACTCCTTATATTCAAAGACAAAATACGTTCATGCGAGTTGCGGTTAGTACAGAAGAGCGTTTAGCGGCAACATTGAGATTCTTAGCAACGGGAAGGAGTACCTCCATAGCTCCTCGCGGCCACAACCGGCCGCTGTCATTTGGAATGCCAAACGTCAAACGGCCAGATGTGGCCGCGCGTTCGAACGACTTTAAACCTTATTTCTTAAGAGATAGAGAATACTTTTGTATGGAGGACTTGAGCCATAGACAAACTTGAATAAATTTCCTACATGGCAATACCCAACAATGCTGCAGTACTCATTCATGTCATTCCTTTTTTCGTAATCGAAAACATAAAAAAATTCTGTGCGTCCGCGTTTGTCAGTGTGCTGTATTTTGAAGATAATACGAGGATTCGAGATCGCCGCCTTGTCAACGAAGGTCGTCAAGATGGCGACCTCGGATCCTCACCGTACCACGTTGCCTTTTTAAAGTGTACTTTTTAGTCAAAAAGTGTTCATTTAAAATACTCGACATTGGCGGAATTGTCTATGTGTCGTTAAGACACGACAGAAACGCCATTAAACGAAAAAGAAGGAGAGCGCTCGGCCAGATATCCAGGGGTTCGAATCCCACATGGGGTGGAGGCGAAATTTTTCTTTCAAAAAATCAATTTCAAACTATGAATGGCTAGTTGCCAAAAAACTTTTGTGGGGAAAAAGCTAATAAAAAGCAAAAAAATCCTGAAACAATAAATAAAATTATCTTAATTTTTTTTAAACAAATTAAGATAATTTTATCTATTTAGATAGGTTTAGGTAGGCTATTTATATAATAGGGTATTATATAAAATTAAATATAAAAAAATAAACAGTAAATAGTTATTTATTGAAATTTAAATTACTAAACTTAAAGAAGGAAACAAAGATGATGGTGGATATGGGTGGATGGGTGGATGATGAAAATTAACAGAAATCTTTTGTTAGGCAATCACTACTGACTGCTGACAAGCATGTGGATTGTTTTTTTTTTTGGCGGGCTTTTAAAAAGGGCGGACGTATTTATATTGAAAATTTTTATTTATTATTTTTATTGTACCTATATAGTGATTCTTTATAACTTCTTTTTTTATTATTTTGTGTAGTATAGTGTTTTAGCCACTCAGCAGTCCAGCTTACCCCAAAAAAACACCCCAGGTCCCAAATTTGAGCGACAGATGGCGTCCTACACCTCCCGAGACATAAAAAAATATATATCTCGTAAATTATTACCCCTATTCTAATAAGAAAACTAGTACTGTTTAGCTAGATAAATTATCTTTCAATAAAAGAATATGACTACATACGAAAACTTATAAATAAGGTATATTTTTAGCGTATAATTTCAACATGAGAGGTTTTTTTTTACGACTTTGAGATTTACGGGCCTATTATTCCACTTTCGTATTCTTATTAGAATTTTTGTTATTAGAATCTTATTGCAAATGTACTTACCTTTCTGGAAATATACGTATTGTATACTAATATCCAAATAGTTTTGCCAAGAAAAGCATAAATCTTTTCTCTTACTTTCTCCACTTTCTTACTTTCACTTTTTGGCGAGCCGCAGGTAGTTTTCCAGTGAGTCAAGAACTTCGAAATATGTTAGAAATTAATGGTATTTCTGCTAAAACAGCTTCAAAATATGTTTATAATGAACGTAATGCGTTATTTTATATATATATCTACACAGATTTATTATAAAAACACTTACTTGTTACTTCGGCACACGAATCGATCACTTTTTTTGACAGCACTTTTCACTTGATAATATATCAAATTAAATACTTTATCTACAGTCAATTATTTGTAAATATGACACTTTGTTTAATAATGATTGTTTTTATAACGTTTGCATGTATAAATGATAACAACAGTTCACTCATTTAATAAAATATTGTCAGATCGTCTGACATGCTAAATTCAAAATGGCCAGTATCATTTTGGCCGCGGGTAGGTATTTTGCAAAGAGGTCAATTACCTTGAAATCTATTAGAAATTAATGGTTTTTCTACTAAAAAGCGTCAAAATATGTTTATAATTAACGTAATGCGTTGTTTAATATATATTTCTACACAGATTTATTGTAAAACAATTACCCCGAACCCCGGAACGTAATAATTTATTTTCGTAACTTCACTTTTTCACTTGTTAATATTTCGGTCTAAAGAAATTTATTTCTCATTATTTATTTGTAAATATGAAAGCTTATTTAATAACGATCGTTTGTATGCAGTTTGCATGTATAAATTATAAGAAATGTCCACATTTTAGAATAAAATAGTCTCAACAGTCCGAGTAACTTCGGTTGCTGGACGACTGACTGATGACTTTTGACTTTGGCATTTTTTTTTTTAATTTTTTGCTACTGGAGTGGTACAAGTTATGGCGGAAACACACTACCGTGTCGGGGCGTGTCGTGTCGCGCCAGAAGCATATCGCGTTCATACATTTTATATGGTTAGGAGCACATTTGTAGGGCGTGTCGTGTCGTGACTCGCTCTGTCGTGGCGCGGACTGCTGGCCGCCGATTGCGCCACGGCGGTGGGGGGGGTTATGACGCGACACGACACGCCCTGCAAATGTGTTTCTATACCCGCGCGCGGTTCGTGTCGCGAACAAGTGGACGCTTTTTTTTTAATTGGTTTTTGCAGCGTGATAATGAGTTACTAGGTAGTAGATTCCTGATAAATATACTTAAATACATTTTTTTGTAAATAAATACCATTATACATTATGGAAAACACCCAGACAAAGGCAAACACTGCGAGCTTCTGTTCAGAAATGAAAGAAATAAACGTCTGGCGTTTATTTCGTTCATTTCTGAACAGAATCGCGCCCCGACACGACACGCAAGTGTGCACACCCACCGTCACGACAGAGCGCGACACGACAGGCCCCGACACGGTAGTGTGTTTCCGCCATTATGGCGGAAACACACTACCGTGTCGGGGCGTGTCGTGTCGCGCCAGAAGCATATCGCGTTCATACATTTTATATGGTTAGGAGCACATTTGTAGGGCGTGTCGTGTCGTGACTCGCTCTGTCGTGGCGCGGACTGCTGGCCGCCGATTGCGCCACGGCGGTGGGGGGGGTTATGACGCGACACGACACGCCCTGCAAATGTGTTTCTATACCCGCGCGCGGTTCGTGTCGCGAACAAGAGGACGCTTTTTTTTAAATTTGTTTTTGCAGCGTGATAATGAGTTACTAGGTAGTAGATTCCTGATAAATATACTTAAATTCATTTTTTTGTAAATAAATACCATTATACATTATAGAAAACACCCAGACAAAGGCAAACACTGCGAGCTTCTGTTCAGAAATGAAAGAAATAAACGTATGGCGTTTATTTCGTTCATTTCTGAACAGAATCGCGCCCCGACACGACACGTAATGGCGGAAACATACTACCGTGTCGGGGCCTGTCGTGTCGCGCTCTGTCGTGACGGTGGGTGTGCACACTTACGTGTCGTGTCGGGGCGCGATTCTGTTCAGAAATGAACGAAATAAACGCCAGACGTTTATTTCTTTCATTTCTGAACAGAAGCTCGCAGTGTTTGCCTTTGTCTGGGTGTTTTCTATAATGTATAATGGTATTTATTTACAAAAAAATGTATTTAAGTATATTTATCAGGAATCTACTACCTAGTAACTCAATATCACGCTGCAAAAACAAATTTAAAAAAAAGCGTCCACTTGTTCGCGCCACGACCCGCGCGCGGGTATAGAAACACATTTGCAGGGCGTGTCGTGTCGCGTCATAACCCCCATCACCGCCGTGGCGCAATCGGCGGCCAGCAGTCCGCGCCACGACAGAGCGAGTCACGACACGACACGCCCTACAAATGTGCTCCTAACCATATAAAATGTATGAACGCGATATGCTTCTGGCGCGACACGACACGCCCCGACACGGTAGTGTGTTTCCGCCATAAGTGTGCACACCCACCGTCACGACAGAGCGCGACACGACAGGCCCCGACACGGTAGTGTGTTTCCGCCATTAAGAACGCTACGCTACTTCTCATTTTATTCCGGGCAACACCAAAAATACTCGTACGCGAGAGCCGTACCATTTTTATTTAAAAAAATAAAATGCATAGACAAACCGCGCCATTTTTGCAATGGCAATATATAGCCATGGACTGTTGGACATTTGTCAATATATAGCCACGGACTGCTGAAGTTAGTTTATTCTTTTCTTTATCTTCTATCTTCTCATCGGCTGCTCACTATGGCGATGGAGCCTGAGCCTCCCGATCCTCCGCCTGAATTTAATGTGTCCACGTCAAATTCTTTTGGCGTGGATGGTTTTGACCTAAATAATGTGGCAGAATTTGTAACAGTTAGCTACGAGAAAAAAAATAATAAGAAATCTGTTAAACTTAGCCATTCTTTTAAGAAAAATAAATCCTCGTCCTCGCCATTGTCACAAAGTCTCTCAAGAGTGTCGAGCCTCGCGTCACTCACTAAAGCTCCTGCCACGCCTGCCACGCAAACACAACATACAGACAAGTCTAAGGATTTTGTTTTTAGAAATCTGTATTTGGACACTGACTCGGGCCCTTTCATTCTTCACGTTTCACTAAAAAGTGATGATTTACGTTCAGGCACGGCATTGCATCCCATTCGATTTGGGAATTTTTTATTTAACAACAACATGCGCAACATTTCAATTAATGGCGGAAACACACTACCGTGTCGGGGCGTGTCGTGTCGCGCCAGAAGCATATCGCGTTCATACATTTTATATGGTTAGGAGCACATTTGTAGGGCGTGTCGTGTCGTGACTCGCTCTGTCGTGGCGCGGACTGCTGGCCGCCGATTGCGCCACGGCGGTGGTGGGGGTTATGGCGCGACACGACACGCCCTGCAAATGTGTTTCTATACCCGCGCGCGGCTCGTGGCGCGAACAAGTGGACGCTTTTTTTTTTATTTGTTTTTGCAGCGTGATAATGAGTTACTAGGTACTAGATTCCTGATAAATATACTTAAATACTTTTTTTTGTAAATAAATACCAATATACATTAGAGAAAACACCCAGACAAAGGCAAACACTGCGAGCTTCTGTTCAGAAATGAAAGAAATAAACGTCTGGCGTTTATCTCGTTCATTTCTGAACGGAAGCGCGCCCCGACACGACACGTAAGTGTGCACACCCACCGTCACGACAGAGCGCGACACGACAGGCCCCGACACGGTAGTGTGTTTCCGCCATAAATCGGCTAAAGATGCCAATTCTTTTTTATCCCGGCGGCACTCGCTACTGGGTAAAAAATACCACAGAGTACCTAAATTCGGTTGTATTTTTTTTTCCGAGTCTTCTGGTAACACAGGACTCTAAGTACCTTCGAACCGATAATAAACGTACCCGCACCCCGCGCGGCAGTCAGTTCCAAAGAGGATAGTAATAATGGTAGGTATAGAGTGGCAACTCCGGGCGGGGTGAAATCGGCATCTATGGAAGGTGCTGCCACCGCAGGGATTGGAGGGTGAACTAAAATTTCAACTATAGCTATACATACTATGTATAGCTATAGTTGAAATTTTAGTTTAGTATGTAATACCCTTCCCTATAATTTCTGAATATATTTCTTTGTTAGCGCCCAAAGAAGTCCCCCATCCGAAGGAATACATCAAATTATGAGTATTTAAGTATTCAAATTGTATTTTTTTTACATTTTATGTAAATAAATAACTAAAATAAATAAATAACTAATAAAATAAATAACGTCAATGCTATCGAATGGTCCGTCAGACGATAAGTGAAGTGTAAAATGGCCGCCGCTTTTTTTTAAATTTTAGTTCTTCCACCAATCCCCCAAATGTCGCTGTTGCCTATGAAAATTGACGGGTATATTAAGTGTGCTCCCCCTGGTCAGTTCGCGCGCGGCGCTTGTTGACAACGGACGTGTAAAGTGAGTATGGGTGAAAAATACCCGGTAGCGAAAATTTTGTTTATTTTAAAGGTGTCATTATTTTGTATTATTTTGCTAGTCTACTAAGTATTTTTTCGATATTGATCTCAAATTTGAGTAGTTTGTAAGAAAAACAATTATTTTTGTTGACTTTTCTATAAAAAAAAAGTTCTTCTAAAAAAAGTTAAAAATTTGCTGATTTTATAGGGTAAGCTTTAATTTCGAATACATGAACATTATAACTTACATTTGGTGTTTTATTTATGGAGTATTATACAAATAACACTAATGAATTATAAAATATAGAAACGCAAACTTTTTTTCTTAAATAAAGTCACTTGAACTCTGTGGTATTTATTACCCGGTAGCGAGTATTCGTGTTTGCAAATACCTAGCGAGTGCCCCCGGGTTAAATAATAAATTATTGCATAGTACATATACTGTCAGCGTTCCCTCATTTAATATTTGCAAATTGGGAATAGTGAAAGGCATTCCAGTGGACTGGTCACACACACGAGGACATTGTTCAAAATGTCTCTGTGCCAGAGGGTTGTGGCTCCATTATACGAACTCGCAGGCTGAGTAGGAGGACAGCATCAGCCGATGGGGTGTCCTGGATTCCTACCCAGTCTGTGGTTATCACATTTGACGGACAGGCTCTGCCTAATAGAGTGTTTTCTTTTTTCTCGTCAATACCTGTAGAGCAATATATTTACCCAACTATCCAATGTTTTAATTGCTGTCGCTTTGGCCATACCCGCTTACAATGTAGGAGCAAGCCTCGCTGTTTCAAGTGCAGTGGGGAGCATGAGGGGTCTTCATGTATCACTAATCTGGTCAAATGCATTAACTGTAATGGTGTACACGAAGCAACTAATAAGTCCTGCCCTGAATTTACTAGGCAGAGAAATATTAAAATTCATATGGCTAACCACTCCTTATCATATTTAGAAACTGTAAAATTGTTTCCCATTTCTGAAAGATCTTATGCTGATATTGCTGCTTCCTGCTGGAATGGTACGGTATTTAAGAATAATATTATCAACAACAATAACAATCACTTGTCTCCTGAGAATTTAAACGACTTGCTTTCTTCCTTAGTTACTATTATTACAAACTCTTCTCTACCTGACTACGTTGCCATCCCCCTTATTAATAACATTTCCGTATTCATCTATAATATTATAAAAATGGACCAGGTAATTCAGTGGAATAGCAGAAGTGTAACTTCTAAAAAATCAGATCTTATTCACTTAATCAACAAATATAATCCCTTTTTACTGGCTATATCCGAGACATGGCTGAAGCCTGGTGAATATTTCCGTTTGTCAGGCTTCAATGTGATTCGGGATGATCGACGTGATGGCTATGGAGGAGCAGCCATCCTTATTAGGAAAAACTGCACCTTCACAACTATGACTTTGCCCTCTTTTAATAGTACTGTGTTAAATGCTGTTGCAATAAAGGTTTCTGATGTTACCTATCTTTCTATTTATATTTCCAAAAAAGACATAACAGTCATCCCTATTTTGCAGAACATCATTAGATTTTTACCCTCCCCTTTAATAATTTTAGGCGACTTCAATGCCCATCACTCATTGTGGGGTGCCCCTAGTGATGATCCACTTGGTGTGGGCCTAGTTGACTTGTTGGATGATTTTAATCTTTGTTGTTTAAATGATGGCTCAGCCACGCGCCAAATGGTCCCTGGACAGTCTCCTAGTTTTGTCGACCTTACTTTCTGCTCTCCCTCTCTTTCACATACTGTTCTGTGGAAGTGTCTGAATGTGTCCCATGGCAGCGATCATTTTCCAATATTGTTAAACATCGGCCTTTCTAAAAAGCGCATGTTGAACCTTTGCCCCCACTATTTAAGTATAGATTAAATAACTGTGACTGGGAACCATTTTCTTTAGCTGTAGAACAAGATATTATTTTATTACCTCCCATAACTCGTTCTAACCTAAATGATTCATACGAAAACTTTGTTTCCATTTTGACATCAGCTGCTGACAGATTTCTGCCTAAAAAGAATGTTGCCAGTAAAAAACTTCGTTCACCTCCTTGGTGGGATAGGAGTGTTCAGAAGCGGTTAAGAAACGTTCTGAAAGTGAAAAGCTTAACCGTGAGTGTGTAACCTTACAGTCTTACTTACTAATTATAAAAACACTTCTGCTGCAACTAAGAGATTATTAAAGAAAAAGAAACGGGAAGGATGGCAGCGTTTTTGTTCCACGCTGTCTCCTGAATCTTCTCCTACTCTTATCTGGCAGAATATTCGTCGGTTTAGGTCAGCTACTGCTTCTCAGTCACTTACCTCGTTTTCTTTTGATTGGGTTGAGAATTTTATCAATAATTTGGCTCCAGCTTTTGTCCCCAATTTCAATCAAATGCCACACTCACCTACAGTATACTCAGACCAAAATTGTAATTTAACCTGTCCATTTTCACTTGTAGAACTAAAATTAGTTTTAAATCGAGTTTCCGATTCTACTCCTGGAAGCGATGGTATTCCATATTCTTTCATTGTTAATTCAAAACCAATGACCCAATCTTTTTTGCTTAATTTAATAAATCTGGCCATAGACTCTGGACATGTCTTCGCTTCATGGTGTTAAATTAATTAAATAAGGTTTCATTGCTTAATAACTTTTATTTCTCACTTTTATAATAATACACTTTACAATCATAATCTACGCTACGCCATGACGGATGCAACAGGGCGGATCTTCTTCTTCCGTTTCCTGTGGTGTTGCCAGTTTATGAATGTATATTTCAACACGCCTCCTTACATTTATAAACTTGCAACCCAATACATACATACATTAATTTCTTATGTAACGCACTAAACAAAAACAAAATCTTATCTTACTTACTTATCTATGTATGTATACAATGCAAACATATTCTATTACTTATCTATACTCTATTCTATTACATACATTTTACTCTTTTATATTCAAACTTTCCCTAAATTGAATGAACTATAAACTTCCTAATGCTTTTGTAAATATGTCTGCAATATTATTTTCTGACTCTATTTTTACAACTTCAATAAATCCTTGTTCAACATTTTCATGAATAAAATGGTAATGAACTTCAATATGTTTAGAATTCTTAGTAAAGTTTCCATATTTAGAAATAGCTATTGCTCCTGAGTTATCTTCATATATCCTGACTGGTTTAAAAAATTTTATAAACACATCATTCATTAAACAAATAAGAAATTTTACTTCTGTTACAACTTCTGATAAGGCAATGTACTCGGCAAATGTAGAAGACTTAGTTACACTATTCTGTTTCTTAGATTTCCAACTGATAACATTTCCAAACATTCTAATAACAAATCCTGACGTAGACTTTCTATCTATAGTGTCTCCTGCCCAGTCAGCGTCTACAAAACAGTCTAAAATATCACTAGTATCATTCTTACAAAATTTTAATTTAAGATTTTTTGTTAAATACAAATACTTTAAAACTCTGAGAGCATACTTAAAGTGTGTCTCATCATAACAGTTTTGGAATCTACTCAAATAATTTATACTGAAGGATATGTCAGGTCTTGTACCTGAACTAATATATAACAAAGCTCCAATTAAGTTTCTATACTTTACATTTTCATTTAATTCTGATTTTCCTAACTTTAAATTTATTTCCATAGGAGTTTTATATAATTTTGCGTTTTCAATATTATAACGTTTAGCTAATGATTCTATATAACCTTTTTGACTCAAAGTTAAAGTATTTTCTTTGTTATAATCATATATAATATCAATACCAATATAGTTTTTTACTTTACCCATATCTTTCATTTTGAACTTATTAGATAATTTATTTTTTATATCAATAATTACTTGTATATTTTCACAACAAATGAGTAAATCGTCTACAAATAATAGTATGTAAACAGTCAGGTCGTTTTCCCTTTTAACATATAAACAGTAATCATATTTACTTCTTTTAAAACCAATAGTTGTCAAAAATCCATTAAAACATTCATACCACGCTCGTGGGCTTTCTTTCAAACCATATAATGCTTTTATTAATTTATATACTCTATTAGTACCATCTTCATAACCTAATGGTTGTTTTACATAAACATCTGACAAAACTTTACCGTTTAAAAAAGCTGTTTCTACATCCATCTGATGAATGTCCAAAGAGTTCTGACAACAATAAGATAATAACATTTTAAGAGTAGACATTCTTGCAACTGGAGAATAAATATCATCAATACAATCAGTTTGTTGGAAACCTCTTACCACTAACCTGGCTTTAAATTGACCATCACTTTTCTTTCTATAAATCCATTTTACATCTAATACCTTAGTTTCTCTAGGAGAGTTGTTTGTAAGTGTCCACGTATTATTTTTAACAAGGCTGTCCATTTCACTATCCATTGCTTCCTTCCACTTTACTGATTCATCACATGTAATCGCCTCCTGAAAATTATCTGGAATCATAGCATCACAAAAATTAACATTAATACAGTAATAACCAAACTCATCATCAAAACGAGTTGGAGGTCTTCTTGATCTCTGACCTATTCTTTTCTCATATATTCCTTCATTTTCACTATTCATTTCTTGTATATTATCTATATTATCTTTCTCATATTGTGTTGAAATATCTATTTTTTCTTGTTCTATAGTGGGAGGTTCTTCAGTTTCTTCATTTTCATTATCATTTTTGTATTCATCATCAAAACTACATAAAGTCGTATCTTCTTCTATTACTTCACAATGTCTTGCAATAACCACTCTGTCATTTATTAATACTCTGTACCCAGTGTCAGTATAACCAAGTAAAATGCCAACTTCTGCCTTTTTGTCCCACTTAGAGTTTCGTCTTTCTTCAGGTACTCTAACAAATACTTTACTTCCATACATTTTCAAATATTTAATTGATGGCTTTCTTTTAAAAAATATTTCATAAGGTGTTTTTCTTTCAACTGTGTTAGTCAATGTTCTGTTTTTAAGATATGCAGCTGATTTAATTATTTCTGGCCAATATTTTCTGTCTACTTTTGCTTCTGATAAAAGACATCTACCCATATCCATTAATGTTCGATTATATCTCTCTGCAGTTCCATTTAATTGATGTACATATGCTGGACACGGTTTTATTATTATACCCTTTTCTATTGCAAACTGTCTTACTCTTGAATTTATATACTCTGTTCCATTATCACACCGCAGTTCCTTTATTAATTTTCCTGTTAAGTTTTGTGTCTCATTTACATATTGTATTAAATAATCACATACCTCATCTTTGGTCCGAATGCAATAAACTTTAGTTAATTTGCTGTAATCATCTATGAAGCTCAAAAAATATTTTTCCCCATGGTATCCTGTTGTGTGATGTGGTCCATTTAAATCTGTATGCACAATCTCCAATATGTCCTCGGCTCTTCTTCGGTTATTGTGAAAAGGTAAGTTATGCATTTTATTTTCAATACAAGTCACACATTTTAGATATTCAGGTTCAATTTCTTTAGGTAAACCATCTATTGACTCATTTTTACACATTAATTTCAAGTTATTAAAATTTATATGGCCCAAAGTACGATGTAATTTCTCTTTTATAGTCATATTACACATACTTACATTTGCATGTGACATTTCATTCATGTAGCTTTTCATCTTATAAAGTCTTTCATCTTTAATTGCAACGGCTATAATCTTTCCTATATCATTATAAATTTTTGTTAATCTGCCTCTTGACACAATTGAATGCTTGTCTGTAATTTTTGAATAACTTAATAAATTTGCTTTCATTTCCTTTACATAAAAGACATTTACCAATTTCACCTCTGACTTTTTACCATACACTTGAAAACAGGTTTGTATATTACCAATTTTTGTTGCTTCTAATATTGTTCCGTCACCAATTTTTACTTTAACAGGTTTCTTTAGTGTTTCGTAAGTTTCGAAGTATTCATCAGTGTTTATTATGTGATCGGTACATCCACTATCTAGTAACCATTCTATTTCACCTTTCCTAGGATTAACATTTTTATCAATATAAGTATTATGGACCACTGAAGTGAGAAAACTGTTTCCTTGACTATTCTCTTGATTACTATGAAAATGATTATTATAATTTCCTCGTCCTCTATTTTGACTATTATGAAAATTGTTATTATAATTACCTCGTCCTCTATAAAATCCACGACCTCGGTAGTGTGTGTTGTGAAATCCACGACCTCGGTAACCTGAAAATCTACAGTCCCTTTTGAAGTGGCCCGGCTTGCCACAGCCGTAACAATTTAAAGTTTTCTTGGCTTCAGCTTTAAAAGCATTTGATGTATCTTCACTGACATTTTCACATTTTTTCATTTTAATTTTGCTTTTTAGATAGTCCACTGTTCTATCCCTTTCTGGCAGAACATCTATTAAGTCTCCAATGTAACTGTAGGTGTCTGGTAGCGCTTTTAACATGTAATTAAGCTTTTCCTGCTCCAACACCACAGCACCTGCCTGTTTTAGTTCGTTTATCGCTCGTTCAAACTGATCAAAAAATAAAGTTGTATCTGTGTAATTCTTTAATTTTATATTTTCCAGATTGTGTCTGCAAACTATTTGGAGAGCGGTTGATTGCTTTAAATACATTTCATCAAATTTTTTCATTATGTCATAGGACGTTTCTAGTTCGCCTATGTACTCCAATTGCCTGTTGCTTATGGAACTGTATATGTAATTTGTGGCTTGCACATCTCTCTCGTACCATTTTTCGTCATCATCTCTCGGTCCATTACTCATTGCCACATCTTTGCACCCCTTGAATTGTAAAAATTTTAGTATGCGTATCTTCCAATTGCTGTAATCAGCACCGTCGAACACAGGAATGTTCATGTCTTTGTTCGCCATTTTATTACCAATTTGCCCAGTGATCTGTTATTTACTATAGATTCGTAATGTTTGACACATACCCGCTGCCACGTCGACTGAGGCCACAGCCTTAGTTGAATTTCTTCCGACTTAGTCGTAGTTTGACGTTCAGTGAATGCGTATCTCACAATAATATCACAAAAATGGTTAAATGCACTGTTAAAACATGTATGTCGTGATCCCAAACTAATAACAAAGCAAGTGGTATCACTTTTCACAAATAAGAATGCTTAATTATGTTAAAATTATACCAAAATAGTATTAAAATCGAAATTAATATATTACGCATTGTTTTTGCCAACAGTGTTGCCAGTAAAAACGATTTTAAGTTTCCCAAATGTTAGGAGTTTAGTCAATGACGAACTCATACGCCTTTATGTATCATTATTAGTAACACAGTAGAAGTAAACCTACAACCAGGCTCAAACTAGAATTAATTATTTACTTAGAATTGATTGATACTAAAATCAATCGCTAGTGCTACGCACGTCAAGACAAGAAAAAACAAATCATTTTCCTCTTTTTGATATGGCTTTTAACTGACATTTGACATAATGATATTATTACTATGACAGTGAAGTAACAATTTCATCTTTTTCATTGTGGTAACGGTGTTTAATTTAAATTGTTTCTGCAATTATCAAATGTTCGATTGAGTACAATAGTTTTTTTTGTTTTATGTTGTATTTTATTCAAATTATTTAAATTTATTATTTTATTTTATTTAAATTTCATTTTCATTTCTTAACAATAAAAAAAATCTACTGAAGACTTGGCTGTATGGGCATAGTTCCCTTTGCCTACCCAGAATGGGTGAAGAAAACAAAAAAAAAATCTCTGCTAAAAGTTAGTAGTAACACAGAATAGATAATAGTAGTAGGTCTGCATCGGTTAGATTCATCAATGACTAAAAAATGGAAACTTCTCCATTCCGCCATGATTCATTCTTGAAATATAATATGTATGTACCAATATTTACGCATCTATATATTTATTTCTTCCTATCTTTAATTCTTCTGTCACCTAAGAAACAATAATATGGTATAAAAACTTAAAAAAAAAAAAAAGACTCATAACATTCATTCAATGGGAAAATTATTCATGAGCTGGCAACTCTGACCATTTTTCTGGGAGTAATGCTTTTGTCTCATTTTGACATAATTAGTTTGACTCTAGAAAAAAAGAGACAAACATATTTTACTTTGGCATATGCTCGGAATATGTATCGGTTTCAAAGCTACGTCTTTAACACTCTAAAGTGGTTGCGGCTTTTTACGAATGCTTTGTATGACGTTACTTCTCTTGTCATAAAATATATAAAATCTCATTGAATTTGCCTCGTGTAGTCGTGTCGCGATAAACTTATTTTTGCCGATTTTATAATGACGCTGAATATAATTCTGTAGCCCAACTACGCTCTGCTACCATGTTAAATTAATTAAATAAGGTTTCATTGCTTAATAACTTTTATTTCTCACTTTTATAATAATACACTTTACAATCATAATCTACGCTACGCCATGACGGATGCAACAGGGCGGATCTTCTTCTTCCGTTTCCTGTGGTGTTGCCAGTTTATGAATGTATATTTCAACACATGGAAACATCAAATTATAATTCCTATTCTTAAGCCTCACAAAGACCCTTCAGTTTCTACGTCATATCGACCTATAGCCTTGTCATCTGTACTGGCGAAACTTGCTGAACATTTAATTAAACATCGGCTGGAATGGCTCTTTGAAAATCAGGGGTACCTAGCCCACTCCCAATATGGTTTTCGTAAGGGTAGAAGTATTTCAGATAACCATAGTATTTTTACTTCTGATCTCCTCCTATCTTTTAGTAAAAACGAGTCAGTAGTGGCTGCATTTTTAGATATTTCCGCCGCTTATGATAATGTAAATCTGCCAAAATTAAGGGACTTAATGGAAAATTTGGGGGTTCCCCTAAAATTCACGAATTTTATTTTTAATCTTTTCTCAGGTAGAACCTTTTCTATCCATGTTTCTGGCTTTGTTAATTCGTCTAGGTTAATATGGAGGGGTGTCCCCCAGGGTTCCGTTTTGAGTCCTCTTCTTTACGACATTTATACTAGAGATCTACATACTAATATTTTACCATCGTGTTCAGTATTACAGTATGCTGACGATGTGCTAATTTACTCCTCTAGTGGATCTTTTCATCAAGCGGCGTCTAATATTGAGCAATCATTAAACTGTTTATCCGTTTGGCTTAACAATCATGACTTATCCCTCTCCATTCTTATATGTGTCGTGGTTCCTTTTTCTCGCAAGCGTGTTATCCCTGATATATATGTTAAGGTTTACGAAAATCCTATCCCCGTGGCTCATGAAGCTACTTTTCTTGGTAGGAGATTTGATACCCATATGAATGATATTGCTCATATAAATCACATATCTAGTAAATGTGAAAAGAATATTAATATTATAAGAGCTTTAGCTGGCGTATGGTGGGGTGCCCACCCATTTGCTTTGAAAATGGTTTATAATGCCATAATAAGGAGTCTGCTGGATTTTGGCTCTTTTACTCTGTGCAATTCCAACAAAGCTGCTCTTCGTAAATTAGATCTTATACAATCGAAATGTCTTCGTATTGTAATTGGAGCAATGAAGAGTACTCCCATAAATGCCCTTCAGGTTGAATGCGCTGATCCCCCGCTCTTTCTTAGAAGACAATACCTTTCCGATAGATTCTTTTATAAAACTCTTCAGTTCTCGAATCATGCTCTCCATAACAAATTAGATTCTCTTATTACAATAATACTGAATAATGAGAAGTACTGGCGTAAACGTAGTACCCCTCATTTAGTCATTAGTCACAATAACTTCAAAGACATTGGCATTCCTACATTTAACTTTCCGTATCATCCTATTTTCAACTATAGTTTTGACGTTTTAACATTTACCCCTAAAGTCTGTCTATCGATTGGAATCCACAAAAAATCTGAAAATGCAAATCTGCAATTTGATGAATACAACCGGGATCTGCCGTCTGGTGCGGAGGTTTTTTTTACTGATGCCTCAAAGATCACATCTACTGAGTCCTCTGCCTTTTTACCGCCCAACAGTGTTGGTGCGGCTTTTTTGCGTATTTCTTCCGGTTTTTTCAAGTTATTCAAATTGCCAGCTTGTTTCTCAAATTTTTCGGCTGAAGGCACTGCAGTGCTTGAGTGTGTCAATTTCATTTTGGCTAATTCTATTCCTGTATCTTATATTTTTTCTGACTCTCTTTCTTTTCTTCAATCTTTACTTTCAAATCCTTTCTGTAACAATTCTATTGCACCGCTTGCCCTTGAATTAAAAATGAAATTGAAAAAATGTTTTGACTTAAATTTACTTGTCACATTGTCGTGGATTCCCGGTCATTCGGGAATTCGCGGCAATGAAATGGTGGATTCTTTGGCCGGCGTTGCGGCCTCCCAAGGGAGTTCCGAAATTTCACAGGTATATAGTCGGGACCTTCTAGCACTTTCTCGGATCTCTCTTGATAGCGATTGGCAGCAGCATTGGGTATCTACTGCTGTTGTAGGTTTTATGGAATTGTATTTGTAATGTTACTGGCCGGTTATAAAATGTTGAGATAAAGAAAGATTTAAAATTAGAGCTGTTTTGAAATTGAACAGAATGATGGTGTCTAATTTTAATGTCAGTCGGTTTATGATATCTTTTAGATAAAGTTTACGTTTTAGAAAATATGTATTTATAGAGGAATCAATTATGTTTTAATATGTAACTTGTTTAGGAAATGATAAACTATTAGTAATGGGGAACTAAATTGTTTGGAAATGTTTAAAAGTGAAATGTAAAATGAATATATAATTATTATGTGAAGATGTGTTTCTATTCCAACATTCACCCACTACAACAACTGCTAGACATAAGGGTGCATTTTTTAGACGTGTTCAGCCTAAGGTTGCTATGAAACCATGGTTTTCTAAACTCAAATTAAGTAAAAGGTTAACATCCACCATGGCTCGGCTTAGACTTGGTCATTGTTGTTCTCCTGTTCATTTGAATAGGCTGGGCATAAAAAACTCTCCACTCTGTGATTGTGGTTTGGGCGAGGGTGATATTGATCATATTTTATTCGTTTGTGCAAAATATGTCTTTACCATTGTATAAAATATTGATTAAAAATAAGGCTCCACTTCCATGTGATGCTGTATGTATTCTTTCTTTTTGTGATTTTCTATACACTAAATCTCTTATAAAATTCCTTACTTTCCATAATTTTACTTTTTGATAACTTTTCTTTATTATTTGTTTCAGTTTATATCCTTTTTTGAAAAGGAAAAAAATCCTTTAATTATCCTATATATGTTCTGTGTATCCTAGTTTCTTTAGACTATCCTCATTCCATCCCCCTTATACCGCCATAAGTTCCGCACACTCCATATCATCCCTCATACACACCGCCTCCTCGTCCTACACGAACAAAACATGAAAGAAAAATGAAAACATACACAAGCATAACTTGAAGATGGCACAATGGAATCTTCGTCTGAAGTCTGATTGCCAAACCAAAGAAAAAAAAATGCATGTGGATACATCGCAAACATGTTTGTCGAACACCCTTTGATTTGTGCACAAAAACCGACACCGAACTACTACATCCATAAACTGACGCCGATCACTGGCAAACACAAACCAAACTGACAATTTGACAAACCACACATTCGTGTTTGTTGTTTGTGTTCGCTGTTTGCCGTTGTTTGCCAAGCGTGTGGAGGAAGACTCCTTTTTTGACAGAATTTTGAGGTCGTTTAAACATTCGCATCAAGCCGCCTTTTGCGGCTGATCACCACGATCGATTGTATTCACATTTTTTTACTTCAAACAGAAGACAGGATTGCCAAAACCTAAACAAAAAATTGTTCGTCCGTGGTGACCGTGGTCCGTGTCGACTCCGTTGTCCGTCGACTCGTTCGTTCGTTCGTTTCGTTCGTTCGTTGTCGTTGACTGCTGGTTGTTCTGCCGCATCTGTCTGTCGTCGCATAAAATGAAATTAGGAGTCCACTTGACTTGATTTGATACATTTTATTGTGAATGAATTGAGAATGTTTTTGTGTAAAATTCAATTCGTTTTATCAGTGAGCAATCTTAATAAGTTTTCGTCATTCTATTAAAAACTGCAAACTTAATCTAGCGCTATAAGTAAGGTAAATGTGTGTTCACATCTTGTCATAAGTATTGGCGCGTTAATGGTTCCAATCACTTTTTCTGGTGCTTTGTGTTGTGTGGTGTTAAATAATTACGTTTTGTCATTAGGGGAGTGGTTATGCCCGAAGGATGCCGTCAACGTCGCGGTCGAGGGGCTCCGGGCGCGGGCCGGACGGCGCGCCGCGGGCCCAAGTCATAGCGCCCATGTCGGAGCGGCAGCAGTTGGCTCTAGTGATGCAGATGTCGTCACAAGATGCCCCTCCAGGTTTGATATAATTGTACCAACTTGTATGTGATAAATCCCACATACAAGTTGGTGGTAGTGACTTCCCGCCATTTTCGTGTTCAGCCGCTCCGACCCCAGTCGAGGAGAGGAAGCGCACCCGACAGCATCGCAATGTACGTGGCGAGACTCCCCTGCATGTGGCGGCCATCAAAGGTGACCACGAGCATGTTAAAAAGCTTCTCGAGCAGGGCCAAGATCCAGACGTTCCTGATTTCGCTGGTAAGTATTTCGCCTAAACAAATTGCAATGTTATTATGTATGTTTCTCTGGAAATGTATGTAGTTATTTTTTTTATAAAATGCACTCAGATTTATGAATTTGGATATTATTGGGGCACCTAATAGGCCTTACGAAATATTTATATTCGTAAAGTTATTGTGTTTCCAGTATCAGAGCTGGTCTATACTGTGTGTCAAATAAATTATTAGTGCTTCATGAATAGATATCAATGTGTTTATTTACTTATTTGAATGTGGCCTGTAAATGTAAAGCAAACCCAGTGAAGCATGATCTTTATTCCTCTGACAAGGGTTTCGTACTTCCATTAAAATTTTGTTAGGAAGATTATTATTAAATTGATCAAGTTTATTCACTTTACTAACCATTATGCAAAATGCACTAAAAGCGTGTTTCTTAGATTTTTACTTGAACTCTCAGATTACAATAGCTGGTATGACAGAAAATTGCTTATTACACAAAAAATGATATTCTACTCATGTTGTTGTAAAAATACACCCTTTATGGCAGAACTTTTTATGACATAACAAAATTTTGTAAAACAGCAATTTAGGAGCGATTTAGAACTAATATTATTGTATTTAGTAGGGTTTTGGGTAGGTCAAGAAGACTAGCTCGCTGAGTAGTATGATTTGTGACATTGTTTCGTTTGATGAATGTAATGTCGGATATTCTTATCGAGTAGTTTTCTTCATTATTTTTGTTTTGTTGTATATTCTTTTTGTAGGTATCAATAGTTATACTGAAAAGGTCATTTTGATTATTTTATTTTGTAATATTTGTTAAGTTATTTTATCCTTGTTTTACTTTATTTGATGAAGGCACTCAATAAAAAATACTCTAATAAAATAAAAATGGACTTATCATGCTATTGTAAGAAAAAATATAGCAGCCTGTATTGCTAAATTGAGAAATTATTATTAATTAGCTCGCAGTCTCACATAAAACTCATTTCTATACTGCGAAACTCAAAAACATCAAAATACATATATCATATCTAGGTTATAATTACCAACTTCATATAGGTATTGTTACCTATATGAAGTTGATACCTATATGAAGTTGGTCATTATAACCAAACAATGCTATCTTTAATATTAACAGTGTAAAACAAAAAATGACCTGTATAACAAATTTTGAGCTAATCCATTGGTACAGTTTTAGTTGTAAAAGAACAAAAACATCAATATTAACTTACACATTTACCTATATGATTTAATAATAAAAAAAATTGACAAATTTTTATAGGCACATCTACTGTTATAAAATTATGTCAGTGAAAATTTCCATAAAAACCATACGTCACCTGAAAAAGCGAGGTGACATATTTGATGAGGACAACAGTCAAACTTAAGGACTGGCTCTGTTGGGAGTACCAACCTCCACGCCACATATATCAATACATCTGCTTAATCGGTCAATAAGACTGATCGCACGATAAAAACAGAAAAAAAGTGAAAATTTCAAGTGACTTTATTCCAAAATAATAATAGACCGGTATAGTTTAATGTGCAAGGGCCTAGGCCAAGTGCACATCAAATTAAAAGATTAGTAGTGTTATTGAGATTGAGTTGTGTTGTGGCAGGGTTTGTTTTGCATTGGCCTTGTGGTCTTGTGTTAGGTGTATTTGTTCAGTTTTTAGGGACTTCCGGACTAGTCGGCAGGTGTTTAATAGTACGGCTTTCTGTAAAAGTTTGTAATATATGGGGTGGAAGATTCAAAGTTGAAAGTGATTGATGCAGTTGTTTAGTCACTATTCCTGTGGTAGAGATTACGATTGGAACTATTGTAACTTTTTTGAGATGCCTCAGACGAATAATCCCATCTTTTGACTCTTTATATTTTGAGATTTTTTCTGCTATTGTATTTATTTTATTGCTCTGATCCTGATTCTGTAACAGTTTTGGGTCATAAGTTATTGGTTTAGTTTCAGTTTTCGTTGTGACTTGGAATAAGAACCCTGAGAAGACTGTCCCTATGTAGCTGTCATAGTAAAGCGTGGCAGAACACTTTAAAATAAATAGGAAAAGGTTTGCAGTTTGTGTGTGGCCGTCATCGGCTATTCAATTGCTCATATATTTTACTTTCGTTTTACTTTTTTTTCTTTTTGGTTTGAAATTGAACTTTAAGTTTAAATATTTTTTTTTTATCTATAAACACAAATAGTGTTACCTTGAAAAACACAATTTGTGTGTAGCCGTCATCAGCGCATTCAAGCAATTGGTCATGTATTTGATTAAATGAATTATAATGTACGAAGCCCTTAACATTCCCATTTCTTTGCTCGCTGTAACTTCTCTGCTTCTGTGGCAGTTTCAATATTATGTTGTATATTTGTGAAGGATCAAGAGGTCGATCCTAAGCATTTATTATAGATAAGTTAAACTATAAAAACCTTAGGATGGACCGCACTTCATGAGGCTTGCAGCTACGGTTGGCACCCTGTCGTAGTTGTTCTCGTTAACGGGGGTGCCGACGTCAATGCGAAGGGTTTGGACGGCGATACACCGCTACACGACGCCTCCACCTCTGGCAACCTTAAAATGGTCAAGTTCCTTATCGAACATGGGGCACAACCATTCGCCAAGAATAAAAAGGGGAAAATGCCATCAGATTACGCTGCACCACACATCAATGAATATTTGGAGACACTAAAAGGTATGTTATTTTATGTTCTTCATGTCCCGTGGTATGAATTTGTAAACAGGTGAAAATAAACACTTTAATAATATTAGATATTTGTTTAGTGTTATTTTATTTTGTTTTAACATGCTTTCAATATAGATTGTTTTAATGTACAGAATAATGAAGACAGTGCACAGAATAAAGGCTCAGCCAACTGGTTTAACTTTTGTTCCACTTAAGAGCCACAGCACACAGCATATTTTAAACGCGCAGAGGACGCTCATCGAACGCGCGTATACGCACTTCAAACGAGATTCGAACGCAAACTTGTAACTTAAGCACACGGGGCGATCGTATGTACGTAACGCGTTTTAAGCCTGATTTACATTGATACAATAGCCGGATACAATAGCGCTAGCAACCCCCCCTTGCCCCCAGACCTCATCACTGTATTCCGGCGCTGGATCAGCATTGTATCAGTGTAAACATGTTACAATCCAGTCCACCATCCAGTATCCAGCACTGGATCGAAATAGACCTGCTGCCGCCCTTTCCAGTGACATCCATATAAATAAACACTACGCGCCAGTGAAACTAATTTTTAGGGTTCCGTAGTAAACTACAAGGAACCCTTATAGTTTCGCCATGTCAGTCTGTCTGTACATCTGTTCGCGGTCTAGCGCCCAGACGCTTAATGCTAGAACGCTGGTATGTATACACATATTAACAATGCTAACAAAGTGCTGGAACAAAATTTTGAAAAGAGAAATTTTTTTAGGGTGCTTTCCCTACATGAGTGGCATGAATTTTTTTTTCGCACCCTCCTCCTCTGTTGTGGGGTATCTTTAGATAGGTCCCTTCAAAACATTAAGATCACAAGATCATTTTTCGATACAATGATCCGTTTCGGAAATATTTACATTTATCGTGTCAATTTTCGTTTTGCACGGTGGTCCCCCATCTATCTCAGAAAGTCTTGTGTTTAGAAATTTGTAAAAAATCATGGTAGTAGTCCATATGCTGAATGTTCAATGAAAACTATAACGGTTATGTAGGCCCTACTAGTTACCGAGAAATACGAACCGACGAACTTATAAAATAAAAATTCTTTGTTGAAAAACAAATGTGATAGAATTTGATATTGGACTCAACTGAAGACAAGCAAAGCACAGCAAATACGGAATCCTACATTGTGCGTGGCCCGACACGTACTTGCCCAGTTTTTTAAGGATGCAAACGTGTAGTCATCTTACGAAAGTAGAATTACTGCTGGACAATGGACGCGATCCAGTGCCAGTGAAGCGCAGGAATCCAGTAATGCTGGAGCCAGCTACTGTATCAATCAGCCTTCACGCGTGTTTAGTTCTTTAAAACGCAAAAATTGGCATCTTCCTGAAACGTGCGCCGTCTGCACGTATAAAATACGCAGTGTGCTGTGGCTCTAGGTTTACGTCTCTTTTTCTTTTTTGTTTTATATTGGACTTTAAGTTTAAATAATAAACAGTGTCTTCTTTAAAAAACACTCAATCTCCAAGTTAATAAAACTAGGGGTGCATGGCGTAACGCGATGCAAAGTTGAGCTGAGCGAATGTTGAAAGTTTTGGCGCCAAAAATCAGCTTTATTGGTTTTGGCACATTTTGGCACATTTTGGCACATTTTATTTTCATTTTTATTTTTTTAAAACCTTGCCACAAACTGTCTCTTAAGATGTGCCAAGTTTAATTCTAATTGGTGGAGTAGTTTGGGAGGAGAAGACGAACAACCAAATGAGGAGAGTCTGGTATGGAGAGCTTCGCTCGCCTTCGGCTCGCTCAGCTCAATTAATTGAAACTACAAAATACATATCTTTAGTTATTCAGTGATAACGTCATGACAAAAGTAGGAATGCGGCAAACTGTACAAAAGTGTGAGTTAAATTATATTTTTAGTTAAAAATCTAATTGAATGTAGACCATGACACATCTCTTTGGTAGAATTCTTTGTTAAATATTTTTATACCGAAAATCATATTTCATTAATAATATTGATGTGTTTAGAAATGCAAAGGAAAACTGTACCTACCTACGGTAGATTAAAATACTGATTTGTGTATTTAATATTAGAAAAGTTGGGTTGAAGTTTGTTTGGGATGTTTTATTTATGTTTGGATTGACTTGAATCTTGATTGTAATGTTCTGAAGAAAAATTTAAGGGAAGAGGGAGACGAGAGGGATGGAGGCGGGGCTTATTTTATCCATAACATACCCGAAAATCCACATATACGGAATCACAGGCACAGCTAGTGTCTACTATCAATAAAAAAAATTGCCTGTGAAGGCCTACTCTGAATAAATGATTTGAATTATATATTTTTTAATTAAACGTATTTCTTGACTTCGTCAGCAACTATCTATGCAAATTATTGTGGCACCCATTTGGCTCTACTAATCTTTAAGTGTCAAGTAAACGATGTTATTAGATTAAGTTTTGTTGATGCAATTGCATGTTACGATGATTTTACTTGTTATAAAAGATAAGATAATGCGAACATTACACTGATACCATAGGTAATGTGTTTATAGTGGGCGCATATTGAAGTTATAGGTATTGCTGCTTCCTTATTATTCCAGAGTTGGTAGAACAAAACCATGGAAAATGTTTTGTTTTAGAGGTGCAATCCCATGGTATACCATATCATTGGCCCCCCCCCCTCCCCCCTTCCCCTTCCACTTCTCTCTTCTATGTGCAAAACTGTTGTGTATAGAAATTTGAAGAAAAAAATGGTAGTCATCATCCCATGGTAGGAAACGTTTAGGGGAGACCTACGTCCGGCAGTGGACTTCTTGTGGCTTAGATAATGATGATGTAATGCTTTACGATATTAATCGTGAGACCGCAAAAATAGGTAGGTACCCGTTTTGCATAAATGTTTACCCCCTACAACTTAAGCACGATTCCGCAATGGAGAAAAACATTGATATTATAATAAAACGGTTTGTAGAAATTATTTCCCATTTCAGTTCCAAGTAAGGGACTATTATATTTGTTTGATTAAGGTTTCTTAAGGTAACTACTTTGTAAATCAACGACCTTTGTTTCCAAGTTGTTTTCTCTGAAGCCAACTAAGTCGAATAGAGTTTATTATAGAACAGTTAAGTAGGTTTTTTTATTATAGAACAGTTAATTACTAGGTAGGAAGACTGGACCTTTTGTATAGGAAAGGATCTATGAACCAATAGCGATGTGGGTTGGGTATGCAGTGCACGCAACTAGTTGCCGAGAAAGAATAAAAATTGCTTTTTCACAACTAGTTGCGAAACTCAGTTGCCATGGCGGCCGAAAGGCATTTTATGACAAGATACCTCCACTCGTGGGACACTGGCTGTCTCTCACGTAGTTACTACGGAGGAAAGAACATTGAATACTTTTCACTTCATCTAATTTCTGATCAAATTAAAATTATTTCCGAATGATTCTGACGCGACAGATTTTGATGTCCCTTTCTATGGTAGTCTGTCGAGTAGAGGAATCGCGTCTGAAATTGATACTCGTATCATTTATTGATACTCTCTCACTTAAAAAAACCGTAGCAGAAAGGATCATAAACTGCCAATTTATCTCGGAATTGCCGAAACTGAATTTGATGTCTAGCCCAATGTAGCAGTGGATATATCCCATTATAAATTCCATACTCTTATGGCTATCGATACTTCCACAGAGAAGTACGAGAGAGTAAACTGTAGTAGAAACCCTTTTCATAAACTGCCGATTTGACAGATTTTGATGCCACTTCATACGATGATCTAGTCGAGGTGTCATAAATTCGAACCTCGTATCGCTGATCTTAGCGTGCGTATAACAGTAAAAACGTAGTGAATGAATGAACTTATTTATTTAAGTAATTACATAACTTAATTTGCTAGTAAAATACTTAGGAACTATGTAAGTTGTTATAGCCGTACAATTTATTTACAGGTAACAATTTTAAGCAATAACGATAACTCGTCGTGTACAGAAGATTTTTATTAACTGCCATTTATATGAAGTCTGTCTTCACATAGGGTCTAATTGAGCACCTTCATCATAAATTCGCCATACCCATGTTGGTATTGGTTCACGGGCCACTTTCGTCTATTGTCCTTAGTGTTATATAGTGAGTTGCACAAATAAACGTCTTATATTTATTAGTATGTACTCTTGCTGTTAGTTTGAACGCTCAAAAAATATAGCACAAGTATTATTTTTGCGTAACAAACAATATATTTATTAAAATAATATTATTGTTACTTGCTATTTGGAGGTAATGCATTAATGAAATGTGTTAGCTCGCCCGGAGAAACCATAGATATCGGCGTGTAGCGTGTGAACGTGCGTTTCGTTCGGGGAGTGAGAGATCCGGAAGCCAACTCCCTTTCTCCTTTTTCTTGTGCCTTCTTCTCCTTCTTCCTATTCTGTCTCTTGTAGGATAATATGTAATTCAAAATCTACATTTGATGTGTAATATTTCGAAATATGTGTAGGGTTGGTTTTGACAAACACAAAAAGTTTAAAAAATATCCCCCACTGGCTATCAGCAGCAGCAGTTTCCAAAACGCATTTTATGTCTGCACTAGCGCGCGGCCCCGGCTTCGCACGGGCTTTGGTAGAGATGCCTATTTTTTTGAAAATAAAATATAGCCTATCACTAGTATTCTGTGCTATCACCCGGGGATAGCGTAACTTCCCAACGCAACGGTGAAAGAATTTTTGAAGTCGGTCCCAGTCATCCAGTAGTTTTTGAGTATTCGTTACAAACATACCTACTACCCGTGCAACTTAACTGTGCACCTCGCGCTGTGACGTCACTCGGACGGTACTGTTTGCAAAAAAATGATAATTATGTAAAAATATTATTAAATAACATTTTTACTACTATAGTCTGTAATAAAAGGTAAACAATCTTAATGTATTAAGATTGTTTACCTTTTTTTAAGTTCCTAAACGTACAAACTATAGGTAATTTTACTAATGACGTTTTACGAGATGGATTTGATATTACGTCTATTTGCCTTTTAGGTTATTTTTCGAAACTATCGTTTCAATAGAGTGTTGTTGATACAACCAACGTAAAAGTCCAAACTTAACAAAAACGACAATTCACAAGCTTAATAAAGAAAAAACTCAATAGAAAGAGAACAAATTAACAAATAGTGTTGTTGATACAACCAACGTAAAAGTCCAAACTTAACAAAAACGACAATTCACAAACTTAATAAAGAAAAAACTCAATAGAAAGAGAACAAATTAACAAATAGTGTTGTTGATACAACCAACGTAAAAGTCCAAACTTAACAAAAACGACAATTCACAAACTTAATAAAAAAAACTCAATAGAAACAGAACAAATTAACAAATAGTGTTGTTGATACAACCAACGTAAAAGTCCAAACTTGGGTCAATCAACTATTATACCCACACTTTGCTGTCCTCGGCTTTAAAAAAATAAATTAACATTTTTAAAATAAAATTTCTATAATTTTGTACTAATTACATGTTGCCAGATCTCACAGCAATGAAATAAATATGTTCTGTATTCGATAACTACTCGAATTATTTAAAAAAAAATAGTAACTCAGTATACAATTCCTTTGTCCCATATTAAATGTGGCTGTCCCCAGCCCGTAGTAGTGTCAAACAATTTCGTTTAAAAGAATTTTTTTGTTAGTGTAACACCCATATTATTTATTTTAGAGTTTGCGTAATAATCAAGCTTTAACTGTATTAAAAGAAAATGCGAAAAAAAGCAAGCATTTGTCTACGATTTTTTTTTGAATTCTTGTCCCGAAATTTTCCTATGTGCACTCGTATACTGAGTTACTGCAGAGAAATTTAACAAAATGCCCACTAGATGGCAGTGACTCTCGCTCGATATTGCCTACATCAACTGCCTCTTTGGCGGCACGGCGGCGAACTTCTTTGGCAATACCGATACGCCGCCAGTCTGCGACAAACTCTTAGACGGGGTGCGTGTCTAAATTCGCTGTCAGCCGAGTTACCGTGATTTCGAAGGTACGTAATAAATATTTTTATAAATATTAAATTTTAGTCAAAATACATTGATTATAATTATTGATCGATGGTTATTAATTTATAAAATTCTGGTTGTGGGAAATATTATAAACAATAAACTGTCAAATGTCCCTTGAGTTACTGGTATACAGAGTTACGCTTGCGGTAACGCTAGAGACATTATCAATAACTCCATAGACATTGACATTTTAATCCTAAGTTAAAAAATATTTTTTTGCTTAATGTACGTTTTAATAGTTAAATTTGTTTAAAGATAACAAAACCTTTAGACGATTTTACAAAATTTATTAGTTTTTTTGCATTTACTGACTTTATTAATATTTTTTCTTTCAGATTGAAAAACTTTTTAGAAATGGCTTTAACACCCGCTGAAAATCAAAAGAGGTACAGGGAAAGGCTAAAAAAAATGTGGAAAAGTATACAGAATCCAAAAGAAAACACCGCGTTAGAAACAAAATTTTTACCTGCTTGCTACAAAATTTTTTGATAATGGTTTTGCTGGTCTCTGGTCGTTTTTCGAAGCAGGTCATGGAAAGGGGACCCTTTCCATGCAGATGGAATAGGTGGATTTCTGAAGCGAACTGCTGATAAGATAGTCGCGACTGGGTCGGATATTGCAAACGTTACTCAATTTATGGAGCAGTTAAAAAACATTAGCAAAATAAAACTATTTTGATAGAAGTAGTCTCTATTTAGGAAAATCAGCACATGATACCAAATACTATTCCACGACTGATTGGAACATTAAAAGTCCACCATGTATTCACAGAACAGCGTAATTCTTTAAAGTATAGATCACTGTCCTGTTTCTGTGAATCTACTAAAAGAGGTTTTTGTGAATGCTTGAACCCGCAAATCTATAATGTGAATAATATTGAATTTGCGCGACAAGAATCCTCAGACGAAGATAGCATTGAGTGTGCTAAAAAAGAGTCATCGGATGACGACGTGCCACTCAGTTTGTTTGCTCTACTTAAAGAAGTACAGAATCGCCCAAGCATTTACAAAACAATTTATGGATCTGATTCAGAGAGTGAAGACCTACAGGTACAAGCTACGAGCAATAAAGAAAACTCTAGGAAGATTATATCTGACTCACACGACTCTCTGTCTTTTGAACCACAGCCTTCCACAAGTAAAAACGGAGACTCGAATAATATGCACGTGGTTATTGGGAACTTTCTACATGTCCAGATGTACAGCAATGATCCAAAGAAGACTTATTCTTATGTGTGTAAAGCATTAACTCCTATTGAAGACGATGGAGAGGTAAAGGTTATGTTTCTGAGAGTAGTTGGAAAAAACGATGCTAAGAGATTCCGACTTGATGAGAAAGATGTCAGCTACGTAGATTTTAAAAACATTATTAATATATTGCCAACACCAACTATAATGAAAAGAGGACATCGAATTTATTACCAGTTTGAGACTTCAATTGATGTTTTTGAAAAGTAACTATACCTAGCTTATAGTTCTGTTTGATCTATCTATGGGAACTTATTTGAGAATTTGTTTGATTTTTATTTTTGTTAACTGATAAATGTTAATTTTACAAGAAAAAATAATATTTAGTTGTTAAATTGTTAAGTACCCAGTCGTACTGCATTTGATTTTCTGTGATTTGTCTCAGGTGTTACCGAAATTTGTCTTCGGAGTTACTTGCGTCCCTAATTTTAGATTACGATTTTTGTCGTTTATGCTTCCATATTTTGGATTTAACTACTGTACTTTGATGATTGAAACTACGGAGAGATTTTTGCACAATGTTTACTAATATTTATGGTACATTCTACACTGAATATAATTCTGTCAAGAAAAAACATATATTTTATGGGACTTCAGTAACTCAAAAGACAAACTATTTACCATTTTTCTTTTAAATTATAATTAATAAGAAGACTGATTAAGCTAAAGCAGTTAATTTTGCATGAGAAAGACTGTCAATAAACAAAATATATCAAAATACTGTTTTATTTCATTGTTTTAGCATCCTACGTTGAGATAACGCCGCGGACACTTTATTGGGTATGTTTGTAGTTTTTCGCGTAAAATATGGTCTAAATATTTATCAAAGTCGCGCCTTTTCTACAATATAAACGATGATATATTGTAGTATGATTATTGAAACCCAGATTGCAAATATTGAATATTTTAATTTCAAAAATTTTGTGCTAAATTTTATTCTAGAGTGTGGGTATAATAGTTGATTGACCCACTTAACAAAAACGACAATTCACAAACTTAATAAAGAAAAAACTCAATAGAAACAGAACAAATTAACAAATATTACAGAGACGCGCAACGGGAAAGATGCTATCGGTCGGTACTGAGCTGACTGAGCGCTTGGGGCGAACGCGGGACGGAGCGCGGGGAAGCGGGAGAGGGGTCGCATTCCAGCTTCCAGCGGAGTGCACAGTTATTTAAAGCGCTTATTACACTACACGATTTCTCGGGCCCTGCCGGCAGGGACAGGGCAATGTAATAAGAAACATCGATCGGGTGGTTCCGATCTTCCTGCCTCCCTGCCGCCCTGCCGATTGGGTAGTCTAATAAGAAACAGGGAGGCAGGGAGCTCAGTCGCTGCGGCGCGAGCGCAGAGTTCACACGTTCTGTTGTTTTTTGTGCGTTATACGGAGCTATTATTAAATATATTCACTAATAAATTGAATTCTTTTTTTTATAACTTTAATAAATATTCAAATTTCTCCTTTCTTTGAAATCTGCTGGATCCAGAGCATTGAGTATCCGCATATTTGAGTGCTTTCCTCTTAATTTCAAGTATTGCTTGACCCAGATCCTTCTCCTTCTCTTTTTTTCTTAAGATGAGGAACGTTGACTGGCCTGGAACTGGAACACAAGTAAAAGACGTAGGTGCAAAAACTGCCAAATTAAAGTGGATGTGGCCTGTGTCTGTCTTAAGCAACCGGAAAGATGGGCAAAAAATATCAACTTTTTGGGTTCCGAACTAGCGACGAGGTAAAGGAAGACCGAGGAGGCTATGGCGGGACGATCTGAATGCCTTCTTAGACAGGTGGCCAGAAGTAGCTTTGGACCGTGACGAGTGGAGAAAGCGAGGGGAAGGCCTTTGCCCAGCAGTGGGACACAAGACCTTCAGGCTAGGAAATAATAAAAATAAAAAATATTAATGGATGTAGTAAGTGCCAAAGTCACCGCTAAAGCAACTTTTTGATGATTCGATAAAGTCGGCGCCATAGTGACAAACGTGCACAGGCGTTCACGTTCAAACTGAGAGAAAATCAAACAGGGCGCGATTTAAAGCGTAGTGTAATAAGCGGCACCCTAACTGGTAGGCAGGACACCGGTTGCCGGCAGGGCCCGAGAAATCGTGTAGTGTAATAAGCGCTTATGTTGCGCGAGTAGTAAATACAAATATTTGCTCTATAAAAATAACTAGCGGACAACCCCGGCTTCGCACGAGTTTTACTAATAATCCCTATTTTAAAAAAAAAATGTAATATTATAGCCTTTGTTACTCGTGGGTAATTACATTTCCAATGGCGAAAAAGTTTTTTAGTTTATTCGTTACAAACAAATACAATTCTTTAGATACATTATTGTACACTAGCCGTGCCCACGGCTTCGCTCGCGTGGAGTTAGATTTGTGCATGATTTGTGGTAAAAAAAATATCGACGGATAAATCGGAGTCAGTGACATCTAGTGAAGTTTTGAGGAACTTAATTTTCATTACATCAGACTCACCAGGCAGGCATGAGGCATTCCAAGGGTTAAGTTCCTCAGAACCCTCAGTAGGGCCACTTTGTCCACGTAAATGAAGATAACTTTTTCTGATATCCGATTTAAATAAAAGTTTATATTTTGCTCCAAGTCAAGCTCTCCTTCCTGTGTAAACAGCATTAAAATGCGTTCAGTAACTACGAAGATGTGCGCGTACAGACTGACAAAAAAATCTACTTATCTATTTTTATTGCACCATACCACCACCATATCAACCCATAATCATCCCAGTGCAGGGATATGGGTCTCCCTTCAAGCGAAGGGGTGGGGACTAGACAGGGGGACTTTTATTGCCAAATATGTTTAATTTACAGACTAGGTACCGGTGTCTACTGTTTTATTATAATACTAGCTGCCCGGCCCGGCTTCGCCCGGGTACTGTTTCGTTTTTTTTTTCAATCTTTCTGAGAGATTTTCTTAATATTTTTTTCCGTAAGGACCTTGTACAGAGTATTAGAAAACTACAAATAAAAAAATCTGCCAAATCGGTCAAGCCGTTTTCATGTTATGTCGTGACAATGGAAAACGGGTTTCATTTTTATATTAGACTAGCGAAACCCGCGCAACTTCGTTTGCGCGTATCCCTACCCTACCCTACCCCTACCCCTACCCTACCCCTACCCTACCCCTACCCTACCCTACCCCTACCCTACCCTACCCTACCCTACCCCTACCCTACCCCTAATTTTTTTCCGTAAGAACCTTGTACAGTGTATTAGAAAACTACAAAAAAAAAACAGCCAAATCGGTCAAGCCGTTTTCATGTTATGTCGTGACAATGGAAAACGGGTTTCATTTTTATATTAGACTAGCTGCCCGGCCCGGCTTCGCACGGGTACTGTTTCGTTTTTTTTTCAATCTTTCTGAGAGATTTTCTTAATATTTTTTTCCGTAAGAACCTTGTACAGAGTATTAGAAAACTACAAATAAAAAAATCAGCCAAATCGGTCAAGCCGTTTTCATGTTATGTCGTGACAATGGAAAACGGGTTTCATTTTTATATTAGACTAGCGAAACCCGCGCAACTTCGTTTGCGCGTATCCCCACCCTACCCTACCCCTACCCCTACCCTACCCCTACCCTACCCCTACCCTACCCCTAATTTTTTTCCGTAAGAACCTTGTACAGAGTATTAGAAAACTACAAAAAAAAACAGCCAAATCGGTCAAGCCGTTTTCATGTTATGTCGTGACAATGGAAAACGGGTTTCATTTTTATATTAGACTAGCTGCCCGGCCCGGCTTCGCACGGGTACTGTTTCGTTTTTTTTCAATCTTTCTGAGAGATTTTCTTAATATTTTTTTCCGTAAGAACCTTGTATTAGAAAACTACAAAAAAAAATCAGCCAAATCGGTCAAGCCGTTTTCATGTTATGTCGTGACAACGGAAAACGGGTTTCATTTTTATATATTTAGACTAGCGAAACCCGCGCAACTTCGTTTGCGTGTATCCCTACCCTACCCTACCCCTACCCCTACCCCTACCCTACCCCTAATTTTTTTCCGTAAGAACCTTGTACAGAGTATTAGAAAACTAAAAAAAAAAATCAGCCAAATCGGTCAAGCCGTTTTCATGTTATGTCGTGACAACGGAAAACGTGTTTCATTTTTATATACAGGGTGACTGATTAAACATCGTACGCATTTTAATAGATAAAAAAGTAATTAATTTATATCCCTTCTGCATAAAAAAAAACAAAAAAAAAATTAAAATAGGCGAGATATGCGTATTTTAAAAAAATATTAAAATCGGCCAATTTACGTATACTGTGGTGTCACGTGGTGTCGAATGTCGAAGTCGCGCGAGCGCCGCCGCCCGCCCCTGCCCTCGCCGCGCGGAGTGCGCGGGCGGGGGTCATTCATTCATTTACTACTTAGTCTAGGATGGTCTAGGTATGCTACGTTGCCGTTGCTACGAATGACAAAAAATAAATTTGCGCGAAGAATGAATCGAATGAGGTAGGTAAGTAGGTGGCTAGTTATTAGTTATTTTTAATCACATTACATTTAAAATTTTTACTTACCTACTACGTGGCCTTCTTGCAATTGTTCAAATCATATGAAAATCAAGAAAATCACAATAATTGTTCTACTACACATCACTACACTCGTAATCGTTCACACCAAGTTCTTGGACGGGTCGATAATGAAACGGATGTCGTCTGTCTGTATGTAGCAGATTCCACACCGTATACTGTGACACATTAAAACGTCTTGCGGCATTCCGCGTACTCTCGCGTGGGTTGTGGTCAAAGTATTCTAAAATGGCTTCATGCAAGTCTACCGGATAAGGTTCTGCTCCTCGTGCTTGGGCATGAGTAGGCTGGCCTGGGTAAACTGGCCGAACGCTCTTAATCTAAAATTGAGTCCTAACATCAAATCATATGATGGTACTCGCCGGTTTGGGAACGTCTCTCGATACAACGTAATTGCGTGTCTAACAACGTTATTTGCCCTCGCGTAACATTGCACCATGTCCCAATACTCCTCATTGGTGTATTGATAAGCCATTATCACTACTTACTAGTTCACTCACACACAAGTTCACAACACAAGCGCGGCACACGCGATTCCAATCAAGTTCGCCTCAAGTTTGCCGGTGTCGACCATTATGACGTCACATTAACGAGTAGAAATAAAAAAAAAATACAGAATAATCGAGTAATAGCGAAAATAATATCTTTCGCTATTACTCGATTTAGTGTCGCTCTCGCCGATTGATAATCAATTGTCTTTCGTTGTTTTGCGATAAGCTAACAGTCCGAGCAACTGCGGAAGCGGCAAACTTGAAACGGACGGGTACGTACGCGACGTGCGATCGATGCCAAAACAAGTTTGCGACTGGGGGGTGGGAGCGAGCGAGGTCCGCGATCGGGTTGCGTTTGCGCTGGGGTGCGGGCGGGTCGCCGAGCGGGGCGCGGGGGGATTGCCGGGTCATGAGAGTTCATGCATGTAAAAAACGTAGAATGAACATTAAAATAAATAAAAATTAAAAAAAATAAGGTGGTGGTTTTTAACACTTAATGGAATAGGCATCAGCTTCTTATTCACCTCCTTTAATGGGTCCGTTGTTTAATCAGTCACCCTGTATATAGACTAGCGAAACCCGCGCAACTTCGTTTGCGTGTATCCCTACCCTACCCTACCCCTACCCCTACCCTACCCCTACCCCTACCCTACCCCTATCCTACCCCTACCCTACCCCTACCCCTACCCTACCCCTACCCTACCCCTAATTTTTTTCCGTAAGAACCTTGTACAGAGTATTAGAAAACTACAAAAAAAAATCAGCCGAATCGGTCAAGCCGTTTTCATGTTATGTCGTGACAACGGAAAACGGGTTTCATTTTTACATATATAGACTAGCGAGACCCGCGCAACTTCGTTTGCGTGTATCCCTACCCTACCCCTACCCCTACCCTACCGCTACCCTACCCTACCGCTACCCTACCCTACCCCACCCCTACCCTACCCTACCCTACCCCTACCCTACCCCTACCCTACCCCTAATTTTTTTCCTTAAGAACCTTGTACAGAGTATAAGAAAACTACAAAAAAAAAAATCAGCCAAATCGGTCAAGCCGTTTTCATGTTATGTCGTGACAACGGAAAACGGGTTTCATTTTTATATATATAGATTGTTACATAGAGAAGTCTCAAGCTGTCTCTTTAATTCTTCTTTAGTTTGACATTGGTTCTAATTTTGTTGTACTTTTATCTAGACCAAACTAATTTTGACAGGACTAAAAGCGTTGCTATCCTTGTCACTTGGTCCTGTCAAAATTAGTTTAGTCTAATTAGATGTACAACAGAATTAGCACCATTGACAGCTATAAGTAATTTAATGTGTCATTAACTTTAAAAACGCGTTTAATCAACTGGCTGTTTATCTATCTAGTAGACAGCAGACATTTTGTAATGTAATACTACATATTAATAGCTCTGTTAGTACCAACTTACGACCGTCAGAGGTCGTTCTTATTTTTACAAGATCGAAATAACCGAGCCGTAAAGATGGTCTCTATTCAAATAAATAAGTGCGCATAACAACTCTGTGAATGAAACACAACTCTGTGAACTCGGATTAGATAGTGCTTCACTCACTCTCTTTGTGTTCCACAACGTGAACATCGCACGTATCGTGCGCCTCCTACTTGCTCGTCGTGAGATGCGTCTTGTTCCGTTTCACGATTATCTGCATTGTAACCACGTTGTACATTTTTTCTAATAGTTTTGACAATTTTATTATAGATTCATTTGTTTCTGTAATAATAAACATAAGTTTACATATTTTATGCAATGTGTGATTAATGTAACAACTTAGATTGTTTTTTTATTTGTGAAGTTATCTTTGGTAACGGAACGTTTTGGGGCGTGTTGCTCTACTGTCGAATCGAGTGATGGCTTGATGGCCGCCTCTATATCGGCAACTTCGCAGCGGTTCCGGACACCGATGTAGAGTTAAATTTTATTGTGGATATTTTCTTGTGCAGCAAATAGAAAAGTAAATAAAGGTTCTCGATACGTGAAATGCAAAGGAGGACGCTCGCACACAACAAAGGGGAGTAAAATTTTCCTTAGTATAGTTGATAATTTCCAAAAATTATGATGTACACCGTGTACAACCGCACATTTCTGCACGATCGTTGCATGACCCTTGTGCAAAGCTAATAATGACCTGTCTGACGTGACAATGTGATTATTAAATAGTATTATTACTGGATGTCGCACTAGACGTTTGCCACTCGTTGGTGCACATTTAGCTATATTATATAGCATTGCTTTTGTTGAAAATTTTCGTGTTTTTTTTTACTGTGTCGCGAAAAACTAGTTAGTGTCCCATGGTATGTGTCTCTACGTAAGTTTAAATCATTACTACAGCTGATTTATAACGGTTTTAATGGTATTGATGTGATACTACATCAATTTTAATAATTTTCCAATGAAAACGATATTGTTTCAACCTAATTGCCCTAGCTGTTAGGTTAGTCATTACAAAATACAGAATTAATTGATCGAGAAACAATCTCTCATAAAGTGGTCATTTCAATGTTTAGTAATTAGACAAAATCAATATTAATCACAACAAGTTTTATTGACTTAAACTGATTTGAGTGCAGTTATTAAAAGTAGAAGCAAAATAAAACATTTGACAACGAGCTACCTTACTTTTGAATCTAATCACAATTTTAATTTCAATTTAATATTATTGGCAAATGGTAATACTTACCCTTGAAATTCTATACTTACTATGGTTAGTGTACAGTACAATCTGATTTAATTTCATTTAGGTAGTTAGCGCTTGTGTAGTCTGTGAAAAATACCTGAACCTAAAAATCCAATGATGATTAAGCAGAATTATATTAAGAGTAAGGCCCCTGAACTGTTATGAAAAAAATGAATTTATTTCATTTTATTATAGAACGAATATTAAAGAATTTTCACATCAAGATTAAATATTAATAACATTAGATTTTTTAACAATTAACACAAGTCAAAATATCATTAAACAATCAAAAACTTCAGTAGACAAAAACTTACAGTAGAAAATTATAAAATCATGAAAATTTTTAAGCAACAATAAATATAATAATCTATACATAATTATAGTAGACCCCGATATGTCTGTACTTTGAACATATTTGGCAAAAATGGAGAGGGAACAGTTAGAGAAAGGTAATAAAAGCGAAAAAAAATCTTGGAATTTTTTGTCTGTCTGTCCGTTGTGGGTAACAGCTCGTAAAATTATAAATTAAAAAAAAATGAAGAAAGTAAGTCTTCACAGGCATATTATCTAGTAAAATTTTACATATTATTTCAATGTTATACAGCATGTATTAAATATATAAGCTACTCTAAACTACCACCATTTCGTAAAACAAAACAAAATGAGCACCGGGAAAAGAAATTGTCAAATAAACCTACTTAGTTTTTGTCATTAAGTAATTCTATGTTAATTTTACATTAGAATAGAATTTGACATAAATGATGATAAAAATGTGTTCAGTGTTCAAAAAATAAAAAGATAAAATTACCAACAACATTAAATACTATTATTTTACGCCATGTGTCATAATTTAAAATCTCGTTTTTATATTTTATAATAAACAAAACAATTTTTTATACATTAAACATGAAGTCATAATTAATGCATAATGATAATTAAGTAAAATAAATTATTCCTTGCATTGTCTAATTATAATTTAAGTGTTAATTGTTTTATGTAGACTGGTTTGTTCTGATAGTACAGCCAAGATCAAGCTTCACATTATTGGACGTTATTAGTCCCATTATGACCATTTTAAGGTCATGTGAAAAGTGTAAAATTTTACTTGCACTTGACTGTATTAGATACTTGATGTACATTACTTGATATTTGAAAAGAATAATAAATAATCAGTTTAATTTGGAACTATGTTTTATTTATGCACAGACAATAACGTTAGAGCGTCACACATCAGTCGTGCAAGGGATGACAGCGCCAAGAAGAGTGGCAATGCAAGTATTAACAGCGACAGCAGTAAGCGAAATAACATGGATAGCCTAGCGCAGGGCGACCATTTCGACGGCAAGGAAACCACCACGCAAGATAAAGGGAATGCCGTCGACAGTAGAGATGGTGAGATTCCTATGTTGGCAGTACATAATATAGATAAACATAGAGTATCATCATCAGAGATAATAGACGTTTTATACGCGGACATTAGTGATCACTGCGCCTGAGTGTCGAACGGAATAGCATGCTGATATTCCGCCCGACATGGAAACAACGTGCGTTAAGTGTCCTGATAAATATCTAGTTACATGAACCTCTGGATGAAGATTACATAATTATCTTTTTTTAAATCACTTTCTATCTCTTATGTATATCTGTTTTGTCCAGAAGGCACACAACTCAGTAGCGGTGTGGTATCGTCCACCCAAGAAGAAACAACTGGGAGTGCTAAAAGACCTTTTAATGACGAAAATCAAGAAAATGATGCTGCAGAAGACGAAGTATCGAAAAGGAAGAAAAGAAAAGAAAACGACGACAAAGAGCCAATGGGGAAACCTCCCCCTGTAGCAAGGGGGGGACCCGGAAGGTAATAAATCAATAAGAACATTTATAAACCATACCTACACCTTAAAGTAAATATCTTTTTACTAATATATCCACTATATTGCCACATTAGCCAGTCCAGAAATATATCCAATCGAAATTTATTAAAGATTTTATAAGAATATTATAAAATTTTCGTTACAAAGATAGTTGAATATGTGATTACAGAATGCTATCAGGCAACAAGCCTCCGGGTCCTGCAAGCAAAACCGGTGCCGCGCCTTTAGGTAAAGGCGGCGGCGCACAGAATACTGGCAAAGCCACAGGCAGTACCTCTACTGGCAAAGGCCAAGCACAGGGGAAAGGGGGTGGTGCAGGATCCAAAGCTAACGCACAAGGTGGTCACCAGGTAATTAATTACTCTTTTATATTGTATTGATATCTCAAATAATGTAAATCTGAAAAGTTTGTTTCAAAAACTGTTGTTATTTTTTTATACTTGACTAGAGAAACCCGCGCAACTTCGTTTGCGTTTATCCCGCTTTCCCGTGGGAATTTCAAAAAATCTTTTCTTATGGGTTGTCTATTTATATAGGTACTTCTCATTACAATCTTTGGAGTGGGCGTTTATGAAAAATAGGCTAGCCCGACCGGTGAAGTGCCACCCTTTTATAGAATATTTACGTTTAGCAGCAAGGCGTTTCGTTCGGAGAGTGAAATATCAGAAATTCTTGTTTGTCACCTTTGTGGTATAAACTCCGTCCTTATACTATGTCTCGCTATATCCTGTTTCGGTCGGCAACGGGTCAGGGACCCTAGAATGTATGTGCTTCATAGTCGACGGTAATGACCTAATATCAAATGATCCATATTCCTGATCTTGTTTTCCAACCACTTCCGTAAAAAAAATGTATAAGTATATCGGTATTTTATAACCTACAACCTCAGCCTACAACCATCCCTCAACAACACTACGAAATATTAGAGCGAGTCGACGTAATGAGATTTCCTATAAGTGAGAAAGAGACAATATCAATATGCCATTTAACCATTGACCAATTTAACTTGAACCCTGTCAAATATTATAAAATTTAAATTACCAGTGTTAATTAATTAGGTACTGTTTATCATCGATGAATATGATTCAGTCTGCTTTAGAATTTTAGCTGTTTTTCCGAGATCACAAACAGAATAAATAGTACGACGACATTATGAAATCATTTTGTTTGAATATTCACAATTTATAAAAATATTACATGACAGATGACACCCTTCACTTCACTTCATGTGTCAAAATGAAATGTAATTGAAATCAAAAGCACTAAGGAGTATGAGTATTGTTATCAACTCGAAGAAAATTACCCACAAAATACATATTTTTCAAGAATTTCAATAAAATAAGAATCACGTCTTCCATCTCTCTCTTCAAATTCTCTTAAACAATTTTTATGCAAAATTTGAAGTAGATCGGACCAAGGAATCAATTTGTCCCATAGTAACTTTACCTCCCTTTTTTACCCCCTTAGAGTTCGAATTTCGAAAAATCCTTTCTTATCGGACGCCTTCGTCATATAATAGGTCCACCTGCCAAGTTTCATATTTTTACGATGAGCGGTTTAGGCTGTGCGTTGATTCTCAGTCAGTCAGTCAGTCAGTCAGTCAGTCAGTCAGTCAGTCAGGACAAAGCATTTTATATATATAGATGAATACAAGAAATAAACTTTGTGATTGTGACATTTATTTATTCCACGCGAAACTCATTGGCACTTCTTGTTGACTAAGCATACATTTTTCATTTTCAAAAAAGTCGTCACAGAAATAATGAACTCTAGTTTTAAATTAAAGGGCAAGTCATCTGGCGGTTCGAAGGGGTCGTCTGCTTTACAAGGGAGTAAGCAAGATAGAAAAAGTCCTGTTGCTAGTCCAAAGCCAAATCACAATAAAGACACGGGAGATGCAGACGGGGATGAGCCCAAGGCCCCGGAGACTGCAGCTCCGAAGGTTCCACCTCTGAAGATAGTCATACCGGGCGGCGCCGGGGGCTCCGGCGGCCGCAGCGAACAAGAGGGTGAAGGTTTGTTTATAATGCATGTTTGTTCACGCTGATACACGTTATTTTGCAATACTTCAGTCTTGCAACCTAGTATTTATAATTTAAAAAAATATAATATTAGGTCTTTACCAATGAAATTGCCGTTTTGTATGAAAAAATTTAAACGAATTTTTTTCACGTATTTTTTATTTGTATTAATCGAAGTAATCACCCATGCAGTCAATGCATCTTTGCCAACGCAGTGGCAGTTTATTGATGCCCTTCTTAAAGAAATCAGCTGGACGGGAGGCAACAAATTCTTCAAAGGCATTTTGTACTGCCTCTCGGGTATTGAATTTTTTTCCCGCCAAAAAGTTATCCAAATTCTGGAAAAAGTAGTAGTCTGTAGGCGCAAGGTCTGGTGAGTAGGGCGGATGACGGAGAGCTTCCAACCCCAGTTCTTGCAACTTGAAGACCGTCTGCTGTGCAGTATGAGGTCGCGCGTTGTCGTGTAGGAGCAGCGGAGACGAGCGATTGACCAATGCTGGTTGGAGATGTGCCAGCTTCTACATCATTGTGTTCAGTTCTTCACAGTATACATCTCCAGTAATGCTCACCCCGTTTGGTAAGAAGCTGTGATAAATCACACCGGCGCTAGACCACCAAACAGTGACCAACTTTTGTAGGGGTAAGTTTTCGTTTAGGGCATTGTTTAGGTGCTGAACCAGGATCCAACCAACTTGCTGAGCGCTTGCGGTTATCAAACAGAATCCATTTTTCATCGCAAGTAACAATGCGGTACAAAATTCCTTCATTTGTGTGTCTGTTGAGCAGTGCAAGGCACGTCTCGACGCGTACTTCGCGCTGGCGATCATTGAGTTCGTGGGGCACCCATTTGTCAAGCTTTTTTACCTTGCCAATTTGACGCAAATGGACCAATATTGTTTTGACGCTAACGTCGAAAGCTGCTGCTAATTCAGCCGTAGATTGTGTATCATCAGCTTCCACAATCGCCTTTAATTCGTCATTGTCGACCAAAGTCTTCGGACGACCGCGAGGTTCATTTTTCAGGTCGAAATTTCCAGAACGGAAGCGAGTAAACCAATAACAGGTGGTGCGTTGGTTTGTAGTGTTAGCTCCGTAAACGTCGTTGATGTTGCGTGCCGCTTGTGCCGCGTTGCTGCCACGACGGTACTCATATTCCATAATTACTCGAATTTTTAACGTATCCATGATGACGAAAAAGATTGAAATGCGATGAAAATGTAACACTAATCAATAAACAAATGACTACTTTTGGAAAAAGAATTCCATGTTTTTAAAATAAAATTAATTTGAAATTAGAATTCTTTAGCCAAACAAAAATTATTTTGATTTGAAATGGCCAGTACTGCAGAACGGCAATTTCATAGGTAAAGACCTATTATATAAGGTCCTACTTTATTAGTGAACTTCCTTTTAACACATGACTAATATAGGTTACATGTGATCGTTTAAGCAAGGAAATAATGGTCTAGTCTAGTATACAGTAAGTTTTAAAAAAAGGTCACTAATAAAGTAGGACCTTATATTATAGGTCTTTAAATACCATTTGGAACACATTATATCATATTGCAGTCTCTTATATAATATCTTGTACATCAGCGTTATTTATTCCGTTTAGATTTGACGAATATACTGTTTTTTAAACAAGGCAACGGTCGTCTGATAACAATCCAAATGAGAAACCGGAACTTTTCATATCCTTTGACATTTTTAAAGTTTCATCACAACATATTAATAATTCATAATAATTAAGAAATGTCTCCTGGCTTTCATGTGACCAGTTAACAGGTTACAATATAATTGAACAATAATCATTTTCATCAAAAACAAGCATCGATTTTAGCACCCCTTAACATAAAACAATCTTTCGTTAATTCAAACGAAACACTGAAACACAATGGATGATAAACAACCATTACTTCGGTTGTGACGTGTGAATAAAAGGCAATGTTATCAGGTCTGTTATAACTTCTAGAACACTGCAGCTTCCTTTGGTTTTGGTGCTTAGACAACCAAGTTACTTGTCAGCCCTACGGTAATTATTATGTCTGATCTATGGTGTTAGGTAATTCAAAGATTATACCTTAAGCTTTTTTATTATATTTTAGTGGCATCAGCATGTTTGTTGTACCAATATGATGGTTGTATTTATCAGACTTGTTCTGTTGTATTCCACAAACTTATGTTACTATATTTTACGTTACAAAATATGCACTCCCTTGTGTTCAATGTCAGCTAATAAGCATACGTATAAAAACTATAGTGTAATATGATGTTCACTTGCTCTGTTGTTCTTATTAGTTTAGTAAATCTTCTCTTTTATGTGACCCCTATGACATGCACGCTATTTGTAATGCATTGGGGCGATTTAATCACCTTAGACATCCATCCAATAATAAAATACAATCGAAAATGCTTCAAAATTATAAAGAAATGTGTCTGTATACATATACATATATTTCTTTTATCAAATATGTAGCAAAATTGGCTTTAACATCGACAACTTTAAAACGTTATTACTTTCTTCCAAAATTTACTTATTTATAGAAAATTTACTTAAATCGTTCAGTTTGCATATTTATTTACTAAAAATTTATTACACATGATTCGATAAAGCCCGTAGAGTTGATTGTTGACATTGACAAAATTACTATTTATGCTAGGCAAACAAGCGTTTATTATGGGTCCTTATGGTAAACAATCATAATTGCTCATGTACACCCGTGAACCCAAATGAGTCCAGGGTTTGTTGCATGTCTTTATATAAATAAAGATGTAAAAAAAAACGGGGAATTGATAGGAAAGGGATTCGGCTTTCAGATCTTTCAATAACAGAACGAAGTGAGGTTGCTTATCCTCATACGACGTGATGACGACTTAATAAAATTTCGCAATTAGTTTATTCCGTACCCAGTTAAAATGACAGATTAAAAAAATAGATGACGCAGTTTTTTGATAATTAAAGTTTTACTAGCTGTTACCAGCGCAACGGCTTCGCAAGCGTAAAAATTTGCCAATGTTGGGCTCTGTACCCCTGACAATATGTATACAAATTTTCATAATGATCGGCTGCTTAGTTAATAAAAAACAAACTTACTTTCTCATTTATAATATTAGAATGATTTCTCAACTTTAAATTATAATATTTATTGAAATATTGAAAGACCATTTGTAAATAATAATTACATCCACATTATTACTAACATGGAAGCTGAAGGTGGCTAAATCGGCTACTATCTGTGCATGTATTAAATTGTTCAAATATTTCATAATCTATAATATTTTAAAACCTCTATTTATTGTAAAGAGAATTCCGTGTTCAGTCAAAGTTTCAAATTATAGTATAATAGACGAGGCCGTGGCGCGGTGTCTTGATGAAAGGTTATAAATAATCGTATACAATAATAGACGTGGATTCATACATAGCAATTGTAGAGCCCATAGCATTTTAGTGTCTCCCTGTATCTTCTGTGTGGAGAGTAGCTACACTATTATATATAACTAGCTTTTCCCCGCGGCTTCGCTCGCGTTAACTTTTTGTCATAGATCTCGTTTGACAAAAAAACAACCCATAGCGCGACTTGTGGCGCTATCTGTTAGCCGATAGCCCATCCCATACAGCGCCCTCCATAGTAGAAAAAATATTTTTCCATTGAAATAACATACTTTCACGGGATAAAAATTAGCCTATGTTGGGCTCTATACCGCTAACAATATGTATGCAAATTTTCATAATGATCGGCTGCTTATTCAAGCCGTGAAGAAATAACAAACAAACAAACAAACTCACTTTCTCGTTTATAATATTAGTAAGGATGATGTACTAGCTAACAGTCATAAATTTAGGATAGAATGCTAAAAGGTTCCAGGGAAAGGTTATATATTATGGTTTCTGGGTTGTACTTTTTTGACTCCGACCATGTGAAACTCCACAACTGAGTGTCTATAGTTGATTAGTGGGATCAGCATTGCTCTGTTCATTCATGGATTTAATCCCATAAGAATCTTAAGGCTAAGTTCATATGACCGCGCGGTACCGCGCGCCGACGCGCAGCGCGCTCTGAACCGCGCGCCGTACATATTATGCCGTCATGTGAATGCCCCAACGGCGCGGCGACGCGCGGCTCCGCGCGGTCATATAAACTTAGCCTAATACTCGACACGCTAAGGATGATTTTTTTCCCTATAACTCTTAAAAACAACGACTACCTATATACATAATTATATCTTTGTATCCGTTGCCCAACGTCACTCACAACGCTGCCATAAATAAAAAATACATTTTAGTTGACACGTCACGTAATTAAGCACCGCGTCGCTCCGCCTGCCTACTAATACTTATAATATGCAAAGGTAGCTGAAAAATGATCGTTTTGTGCTTTTTAATGTAAATTCGTGTCAATTACTTATGCATGTAGGTGGTACAGGTCAGAGAGGCAGTGGAAAGGGCAGAGGCAGTGTCTCGACGCTGCCCTACGTTATTCCCTGCACCAACAATGACACGGGGCAGACCTCCGACAGCTCGGACGGGACCCCCGACGACAAGAGGCCAGTCGAATCTACCAAGGTATACAGCGTTGAACAAATTGAGAAATTGTGCTTAAAAAAAATGAAACCTCTTTACTAATGAAAATTAAGCTTTAAATGTCATGCAGCAATTGTTAGTAAGGTGGTTGATTAATACTAACCCACAAATGAATACTAACATGCCAGATAGCCTGTAGTAGATATTTTACTTCATCAAATATAAATGTGGTCGATATACGTGCATAATTTTTGGATAGCATTCATGGAGATGTTATCAGTTTACTCAAAAAATATTTTTCCTCCCAAGGCTGGACAAAGAGTCCTCCGTTCGCACAGGACGAATGATGGAGAAAGAGAGAAGGACAAGGAGAGGACGTCCCCTCAGACAGGGACAGACGGTCGCTCCGGATCGGGACACGGTCACTCTTTGAATTTCAACAAGAGCCCCCCACCTTCGGGCTCTGTAAGTTTGTCTTTAGATTCCAATGTAACATTAGGGTATGGTCACGTTTACTCAGCCCGGTCACCACGACATTCAATTGCGTTGCCTAAACATATCATTTTTGAAACGCAGATATGTATTAAAATATGAAATCCACCACTGCTTTTTGATGTTTTAAACTATTTCTCTACCTGTTGTTGTGTGATAAAAAGGATTCTTGAATTCAATGAGATTATTTATTTCTTCTATTTGCATTATGCTTGTCTACAATCCATTTTTTTTAAAATGAATGTGAGAGCCATCAGATGTGTAATTAGAACGTATGATAGATATCTGCGAGTACTCTTGTGTCGTGTCGACCGGGTCTCTATATCATTTTACTAAAGATTTTCTGTAATATTATTGCTGCAGAAGAGTGACAAAAGACATGTAAGTTATTAAAATCACTCATGTGTTTAATGTTTATCCATATTTAAGTAGATATTCACCACTAGCATGGATGTTGTTTAATATTTATGTAATAATTATACAGGACTACTTTCAGGCTGTCTAGTTGAACTGCTAGTTATTGAATGATAATTTTTTTATTGTTCAAGGCTCACGACGGAGATCATGCTTCCACATCCAGATCTGAGTCAGGTATGAACCCTAATTTAATCGTAGCACTGGGCGAAGCCTCTTGCGTGGATTAGAGAATAAACTAACATTAGCTTCAGATTGCATTTTGGAAAGCGGGCCATAAACGACTACGTGGTAGAGAAGCAAAAGTAACGTGACCAAATATAAAAAAAAAATTATCGATACAATTGTATCATGGTAAAACAAGTGGTAAAAGTGGCCACCCACTGCCACAGGGACCACACCTTTTCGCTATATTTTCTAAAGTTGTAGATAGTCTGAAGCAGGAATCTCCTAGCTCAGGCATACGTTTTAACTTTGTTTATTTTTTCAAATATAACTTTAGCTCTAAGTAATCTCAATATTTTTAATATTACAAACACATAAATACAATCGATCTCGATTAAACAGATTACAGGGTCACACTTTCATTTTCAGAACAGTTTTTAATTTATAAATTATTATCTGTCAATATATTTAAAACCAAATATTGTATTACAGCTTCGGTAGAACTTCATCCTAGAAAAAGAAAGATAAAGGCTTCAAAGGACTCGCATTCCCGGGAACCATCAAAGAATGAGTCTAATTTGGACAGCAACACGACTCACAGTGTTACTCATTCCAATCCTTACCAAATGTACATCCATATTCGAAAACAGGTGTGTATAATGCATCCTACTGCTCTCTACAGTCTCGCGAAGTTGAGCGAAAACGAGTGTGGACGTGTTCTTACTAGTGATGCAAGAATTAGGGTTCGATTAATCCTAATCCCGATTATTCGGTATATTTCGATTAATCCGAATCGCCGATTATTACATAGGATTCTTCACTATTGTTGTTTTTATGTATTATTTTTTTAAAACAAAATGTTACCTTTCCGCATTTAAACCAACAAACATATTTCTCACTGAAGGTATCCACGTTGCATCAGAACGTATATTTTCAACCGCTGGATTGCTGCAAACAAGCATAAGGAATTGGCTATGCCAGAGTAACTTGCACATGTTGTGTTTCTTAAATAAAAACTTATCTGCAGTAAATTTTGAGTACTAATCAATTACAAGATGTTTTATTAATAATATCTGGTGGTTTTAGTCGATCAATATTTCCTTCTATCAATAATCCTAATCTTAATCGGCGATTATCGGTGTATTCCTAATCCGAATCCTAATCGTAAAACCAGCAATCCTTGCATCTCTAGTTCTTACTTCGTCTTCACTTTTCCTTTATCTTCTTTCTTCGTGCTTAAGTTCACTTTACAATGACCTATATGTTTTACTTGACTGTGTTTCTGTTTATTTATATTTATATCCTCGTTTTCTAGATTGATCGTCGTCAGAAGAGTTTGTTTCCGGTGAAACCTAAACCCCCTAAGGATTTCAACAAGTACCTGATGAACCGCTGTACATATACTCTTCAGAGCAACGTAAATCCTGAGCCACAAGTAGATATACCAATTAATTTACCACAGCAGATGGTAAATGAATTTTTAACCCAAGAGAAAGCAAGGTAGTATTATCATATTTTTATCAATGAAATTGTGTTTTGTTGATACTTCATCAATAAACATAAATTATGGTTGGTTTTCTTTATAGAACTCGTCTGCGTATACAACATCTAGTCGAAAAGGAAAAACTTGTGCTGGCGGTCGAACAAGAAATTCTCCGCGTTCATGGGCGCGCCGAGCGTGCCGTTGCAAATCAGGTAACCATCACAACAAAAACAATCTTGTTTCTTCAAAAAACTATTATGTCTTCTTGCCCTGTAAGCCTAGTGTTCATATTAATAACTTGCTAAAAGTTATAATTAATATTAATAGAGTTTGGTATTTCTATTATGCATAGATTAAATATTTAGAGATGACAATCGTTTTTGTTAATTAATTTTGGTTACCCAGCATCTCCATACAATCCATATTTGAAGACAATTATTTTTCTTTCGTTTTTAACCCGTTACAGGCTCTTCCTTTCTCCGTGTGCACAATGCTGCGTGACAAAGAAGTGTACAACGTATTGGCACCGGAGCAGGAGGAGAAGCGGAACGCACAGCGCTCCCGGTGCAATGGGAGACAGATCAACTCCTGGCTGCAGGAGGTTGACGACAAGTGGGAGAAGATCAAGGTGCGAACATGCAAATCTCCGTTTCTTTAAAATATTTTAATTACTAGCGCATTCCTAGTATTCCGGTAGGTAATATATAAACTAAATGTACAGTCAGTGACATAAATATAGTGCCAAGGTTCGTTCCAGTCTTTACTAATTAAATGATATAAAAAAGTAATAAGATTCTGAAATGACAACATATTATGCCGCTGACTGTACTTGTTTGTGGATGATGTAAGTACATCCTCACAAAATTTTATCTAAATACCTACAGGAGTATCATACATTCGTAGTTCATCCATTTTTAGATTAATATGTGTAATGCTAATAATATCCATTTTTTTAAACTAGGAGGGGATGCTTCGACGTCAGCACACGGAAGCTGAAACCTTACACGCAGTACAAACTATGGGCTGGGAATGGAAACTGAAAGAATTAGGTATATGCGATTATAAAACTACGCCCAAAATTGACACGTCGCACGTGCCCCAAATACACGTGTCCAATTTTGATTTGCCAGCTTGAATTTATAGCTGGCATTATCTGTGTATTATTTGATGGTACCAAAGGTGCTTATCGATCAGAGATTTGGGAGGTGTAAGAAAAAGGTCTCCAATAATAATCACGTTGCATCTCTGGTCGAAAAGCAACTGAAATTAGTTTGACTTGAAATTATAAGATTCTAAAATGAATTGACAACTTGTAAGTTACGTAGTTTGATTTGTAACTCAATTCACAGTCAGTAAATAGGCACTTGTCGAATCCTTAAAAATACTTCCGCGCTCGCCACTCTGTTATCATCGACTTCTACTCATACACATTACATCGACACTAATTTCTAAGCTTTAACAAATTACCTTTATTTGAAGGAAAAATGACATTCATTTGTTTTCGAGGAATGCTAAATTTCATGTTAAGTGACTTATTTTGGTTAAATTTTCAAGTGATTCAAATAGCATTTTGTTAGATTTAAGATGTTTGAATTATATAAATGTCATAGTTTTAAAATACGTACATACAATACACATATAGTCAAAACCAATACGAGCCTATTGTAACGGGTCTTAGAAATAGGAGTTACTGTCTATGTTACTGGAATTTGTCACGTAATATCAATTTCTTATAGATTTAGCTATTTTAGAAAAAAATATATGATAATTAGATTTGATAGAATGTTAGGCAATGAAAACAGGGAAGTAACGTTAGGCTGGCACACAGTTGATCCATTTTATACTTTCATTGATTTTTTTTTCCATTTGTCTACATTGCAAATGTTATTGTTATTATTATGGTTAAAGACCAGACGGGCGTGTCAAGCCGTAACGGCTTCACTCCTGCCTTTGTAGTGCACAGCTGAGTTTCCCATACACACATCGAGTAAAAAACGGACATTCTGACGCGCGTCTACGTGTCGCCAAATAATAAATAAAGTAGTGACATGTCGCATAATTTTGCGATATACCGAAAATATTAAAGTTTTCAACCGACTTCAAAAAAGGAGGAGGTTCTCAATTCGACCCGTATGTTTTTTTTTTTTTTTTTTCTATGTTTGTTACGCGATAACTCCGCCAATTATGAACCGATTTGAACAAATCTTTTTTCGGCTTATAGGTAATACCTCAAGGGTGGTCCCATTTAAATTTAATAATAAAAAAAACATTTGAAGTCGGTTTTATTTTTTTTAAAAGTTAATTATTAGTTGAACTGTACGTTCTCAATATTGTCGTATTTTATTTTCGACCATTAAAAATCAAAAATACTATAAGTGTTGTATGACAATGTTATGAGAATTCATAAAATGGATTAAATATTGTGTGCCAATTAGAGAAGGTAAGGTAAAAGGTCAAATCTAATTAAAAATAATGTAAGTGTTTTGATTCATAAGTAAGATTATTTATGATTCAGTTGATTTCGATAATTGAATCAGTGACTGATTTTAATATATTATTATAATGAAATCCTTGAAATTTGGTTTGATGCAAACAATTTTTTATTTTATATTTATTTTTATAGTCGTTTCAGTTCAACTTTATCATAAAATAATAATCTTATAATTTTAATTATGCAGTAAAATTATAAGATTAATATTTTAACTATATATGATTATATATAATTAATTATCAAATTATGACACAATGAACACAATCAATATTTGTTTGGTTATTGTTTTATAACATTTGAAAGGCACTCACTGATTTAATTAGTATTTCATAGATATAAGTTTACGAGGTATGTATGTGAATTTAAAATATTCCAAGATATCTGATTATAGATCTCAATGACATATTGTTTTTCATTCTCCCAAATCTTGTAAATCCATCCGTACTAATATTATAAATGCGAAAGTAACTCTGTCTGTCTGTTACCTTTTCACGTTAAAACCGCTGAACCGACTTTGATGAAATTTGGTATGGAGATAGTTTAAGACCCGAGGAAGGACGTAGGATAGTTTTTATCCTGGAAATCCCCCCCCAATGGGGGTAAAAAGTATTTTTTCTACTATAGAGGGCGCTGTATGATGGGCTATCGGCCAACAGATGGCGCCGCAATTCGCGCTATAGGTTGTTTTGTTGTAAAGGGGCTATTGGGCAACAGATGGCGCCACAAGTCGCGCTATAGGTTGTTTTGTTGTCAAAGGGCTATCCGCCAACAGATGGCGTCACAAGTCGCGCTAATATCTATCTATCTATCTATTTAAATATATAAAAGGAGAAGCTGACTGACTGACTGACATATCAACGCAGGACCTAAACTATAAGGGTTAGAAACTTGAAATTTTGCACAGGGGTTCCTTTTATAACGTAGGGGAGCACTAAAAAAGGTTTTTTTTAAATTCCCACGGTAAAGGACGAAATAGGACTGTAAGTGTATTATCGCAGGCGCTCGACCTAGACAGCTGAAATTTTGTATAGAGGTTCTCTTTAGAATGTTGACATGGACAACGATGTGGTTTTATATAATTCCCTTGGGAGAGGGAGTAATAGGACTGTAAGTGTATTATAGCAGTTAGCAGGCGCTCAACCTAGAAACTGAAATTTTGTATAGAGGTTCCCTGTATGATGTTGACAAGGATAAAGTCGTTTTTTTTTTAATTCCCGCAGGAAAGAGAAAAATAAGACTGCACGTGTATTATCGTGTCGTGGGCGCTCAACATAGAACGCCTAGATTTTGTATTAAGCTTCCCTTTATAAAGTAGACAAGGATAAAAACGGGATTTTTTAAAATTCCCACATTATTGATAGTTTTTTTTTATTCCCACGGGAACGAACTTATTGGCATTTTCGCTTGACCATGCGGGCGGAGCTGCGGGTAACAGCTAGTTATATATACATATCATTCTAAACCTGAAGAAATGTACGTTTTTTAATGTTTTTTTATTTGTGATCCAAGTGTACGAGTATAATTCATTTGAGATTTGACAGCCGGATGGTGTCCGATAATAGGTATTATAATCATCTAGAGCAGATTGTAGGCTGTTGGCATTTGTGTTTGTCTCAAGTCTGGGTGTTTTCTATTAGAGCGGTTTCAGACTAGAGTTATTATAAGCGCGTATATAGTCGTCTCGAAATGTGCGCTTACTACACGCGCTTAAATAAAACCGGTCGCGCGTATACGCCTTACCAAGGGCCCGATTCTACTAACACAAATGCACCAATGGACTCTCAATGGTGTCTCAATCGTGTCTCAAAAGAATGTCGATAGTGTATCAGTGGAATAGATTTTGACATTTGTTATGGACTTGAAACAATAACATAATGTTTAACTTATTGTATAAGTCCATAACAAATTTCAAAAACTATTCCACAGATACACTATCGACATTTTTTTGAGACACCATTGGTGCATTTGTGTTAGTAGAATCGGCCCCCTGATGTCGTGAGGCGCATTACATCTGCTCCAATCCAGGTCTCATGACAATCATACAACCGTTCTGTCAAGAGCAGCGTTATGACCAAGAAAAAGAATTGTAGGCAGCTACTTAGCTTGCCTGGAATAAGCCAAGTAGTTTGCCTGAAATTGTTTGATATTTTTGCATAGGTTTCAAATAGGTAAATGCTATGTCAAAAGCTCAAAAGCATTTCCAAAGCTTTTCGAAGTCTAAATTTGAATTCGCACTACCCTAGTAGATCCATACAACACATCAAAAATGCAGAACTACATCACGCTTTGCGAATTTAGCATCTTTTTTTGTTTAATTACGGAGCTATTATAACGGTGAAAGTCATCGAAAACATGGGTAATGGGTCGTAAAATTTTCTATACAACGGTCATCAAAGAATTCAATAATACAACGGAATTATTGTTTATGATTTATTATACAACTTTACATTTTCTGCTATAAAATAAACTACATAGTTTAAAACAATATTTAATGTTACATACACACTATTTAAATGCCCTCAACATCAAGAAAATCTTCGAAAGCAAGTTTTTATAGTAGTGGTAATTTACGGATGAAATAACGATGCCACATGGCGCCCGTGAAGCCTGATAGACAAAACCAGGTGACCACATAAGACATGTGCTCATTTCTAAGACTCACTCTAGTCTGATTTGGTATGGGCCAACCTTCGGGAGGTTCGTATATCCCTCGCGCGTCCAACCACACCGGTTCGGCTCCGGTATGTTTACTCATTTCTTCTAGGTCTCTGAAATTTTTTGTGTCATCAATCAACTGTATGAAAGCACTAAGGTTCTAAATGTCTAATTGTATCTGTAATGCCCGTTTTCACCAACACCTACTAGCCTTAGGAATAACCTAACTGGAACAAATTTGTATGACATGGTTATTTCCTAATTCCTAGTTGACTAGGAGGCGTTGGTGAAAACGGGCATTAGTTTTACACTAACCTGTAATACCATGAACCACTTTCTGGTTTATTTTTGGGCATAAACGGTGCTCTTTTCTCAGTCAACCTTACCACGCCAACTAGCTCGACTGGGCCCTCAATAAGAGACGGCTGTCTTCTTTCTTTGGGTTTCTTTGATGTGTGTACCCATCCTCGGTTTATTAAAATCACCTTTCTAAAACAAACTTAATTATAACTAAGGGCCAATTTCACAAGTTCTTGATAAGTTATCCGTTAGATCTGATAGGCTAACGGGTATAAAATTACATTGATAATAAATTAAAAGTAAAAAAAATATATTTAAAAACAAGCTTTTATTTAATTGCGCTAAAAAGAATAAAATAAACTTTTCTTTTAAAACTTTAACTATCCACTTACAACGTCATTACACAATTTTTATGACATAAAAGCTTGTCGCGAGATTTAATTACTAGATTTAGTTCGATAATTATGTTTTCATAAACAGGTAAATCTCGCGACAAGCTTTTATGTCGAAAACGGCAATTTTTCCGGTCTAATTTCTAATAACCCTGTATACATTGAGTCTTTTGCCTCTATATATATATAACTCATTCTACCTTCTTTGTGTTTTGTTTTTTTTTTAAGATTGTAAGTGACCGATTTATCACAGTCAGGCTTTTTGTTTTGTGCTCAAATAAAAGCTAATTAAATGTACTTCTTACTTTCAGTGTCCTTTTTTCATAGGGCAAGTAGTTTTGCAAATAATTTGCGAAACACGTAAGTAAAACCTAAAAATTGCAGTTTTGGAGAAAAATTGGAGAGTTGTAGTTTTCGAGTCACCTTCAAAGTACTTTACCTTGGCTCCTATGAGGTCAATAGAGCTGCGATTGGATTGGCGAAATTGTAAGTAATTTAATTTAAAAGTGTGGAAAACACCGTTCGCACAAAATGCATAGTTTAGGCCCTGGACAGCAAATAGTGAAAAACCTCCCAAAATTACGAAGTTTTTCCCGATTTTCTCAATTTCTACAAGTTTTTCGAAGTTTCTAATTGGAATTCACACCATTCTAACAGACCTATACAATATAACAAAAATGTAGAACTACATCACGCTTTGTTAATTTAATGTCTAATTCTCCCGGGCATAGCATAATTATATAAGACTTAATTATTTTATGTCATACCCAGTATCTTCCAATCTAAATGGTGTGATCACTAGCCAACCTTGATTTTTCTTTGGGTCTGAAGCGAGGGAGCCAGATCTTGTTGTCACAGTCTCATTTTCTATCAATGCCCGCGGTCCAATACACATTTCCTTACCATGTAGGAATTCACCTCGAACTTTCACTGGTCTGTACTCCATGTCTTCTAACTTTTCAAAACTGAAAATGTATATTTATATATTTACATTATTATGTTATCTCTAATCTAAAAATGTGCTTAGTCTATCTTATAGGTACTGTAAAATGCCAATTGCATATAAAGTTAAGGTAGGTAACTCACATAAGTTGACTATCATTGACAGAAACAAATTATAAAAATACTAGCTCTTTTTCCCCCGACTTCGTCCGCGTGAAGTTCCGAACCCGTTCCCGTGGGAACCACATTGAATTTCGGGAAAAGCTATAGCCTATGTCACTTCCTGATAATGTAGCTTCCTACTGGTGAAAGAATTTTTGAAATCGGTCCAGTAGTTTCGGAGCCTATTCAATGCAAACAAACAAACAAACAAATCTTTCCTCTTTATAATATTAGTATAGAAGTATAGATATTGTTACGAGCGTGGGGTTCGGGATTTGGATAAAACACCGTTGACTGCTTAGAAGAATTTATTCAGCGATGAACAGGTCACAGAAACACTCAACGTAGCCAAATCACACGAAGAATTGAAGTCCGTAGCTCACTCTTGATTAGTCTTCGCAGTTATCGCACCGAAAGCTCAGAATGAACTGACTGTGTCTGCTACTGTCGCGGTATTTATAACGTATGCCTCAATATGCGCCTCGAATGTTCCCATTTTTTTGTGGCCTTTTTGTGACTTGTTTACAAATAACTTTGATCAAAACAACTTCAAGGTCAACACAACTTCCAAGGTTTAAACCATTTTGTACCATAGTGTACAAGCATTAAAGCTCAATGTCGCTTGTACTTCCGACTTGTTCGTCACGCTTGTTTTGAATGATCACTTCTTTTTCTCAATCTATGAATAGTTGTAAACAAGTGATTCTAGCGGCGACGCGAGACGTCGAGAACATTCTAGCACGTTTGCGACAATATGTAATAATTTTTATTTCTATGAAATACTCGTACTTATCTTTTAAAATCATTTTTATGGTCGACATTGAATTTGAATTTTGTTTGCACTGTGCGAAGTTTGAATTCACACCCTCTAGTATTGAAGGTATAGTCAACAAAGGAATTGACGGACCCCCCCCTGTATATATGATTAAAGATTTCTAAATATTGTGTGAAGGCATTTACTTGAAAATTTGTAATTATATAGTACAATATGAATACTATTGATAAATAAACCTTTGTTGACTGTACTACCACTAGTGTCACTAAACTAAATGTTTAATAGTTTCCATTGATTTCACTTATACTTACTCAGTGGGTATATCAATAGGGCTGGCATTAGTTTTGGCTTGCATCATGTCAATGAGCTCCAGCTTCCACTGAAGTCTGTACACCTGCCAGCAACCCAGCCCAAATGATGTGACAGGCATCACCTAAAATATCATCATCAACCACTTCTTATCAAACTGTCGCATTCCATTGAAGGAGTTTATAGTACCTATATATTTTGCCACATGCATGGAGCTAATATCATTGTTTTATTTTTATGTTTGCTTATGATACCAAATGTCTCATATCATTTCGTAACAAGCATAATGTTAATTCACTGAAAATAAGTATGCCTTTTTTGTTTACCAAAAAATAAATGAGTTTATACATGTAACCTTGAATACTATGACATACCTAGGACCAATGATTAAGTTGGGAATATTCACACCAACATTTTCCAGATATTTTGGAGGTGGATCTGGCAGATTGGATATCCTAGTCGCCCATATTTATGGCTCCATTGCTATGTGTTTTAGCAAAATACAGAAATGTGAGTTTGAAGATATAAATTCATAACAATTATTAACACGATAGAAAATTATATGAGGTTGAAAAATGGTCAGAAAGAGCTAAGAGGAGAAAAAAGTTTTGTTATTATATATTTTAAATGTAAGTATTTTAGTCAACATTGCTATTAGTTACATACAGTAATCTTACAAAATTTATAAAAAATATAAGATCCTCACCAGTAGCACCCATTTCATAAATTCCTGGGGTTCCTTTTTAACTCTTTGTGTTTTTAATATATTAGCAATATTGGTATTGTGTCTCACATTCGCTATCAGTATGTTGGAGCGAGTATTGCCTCGCAGTACATTTGGGCATATTTTGAACATACTTTTAAGAACAAAAGACATTATTGTCCACTTATTTTATTTTTAGAAATATCAACAGTCAACACTAAACATTCATTGTTAGTTTCTCACAAGCAGTCTTTATCATGTGCACCTATATGATATGGACCAAGTGATTAATGCAGGCAATATAATCAATGCCTGGCCATTATGATTAATGCCCAGCTCTATCGGTCTGAGTGATTAATTAGGTACTATCTAAACTTCATTATTTATCACAGTGCCTGGGCATTTTTATAACGCTACATGCCAATTGGGTGCTTACATAAAACAGCAGGTTTCCGGTACAGACAAATCTGTGCTGGTTGGTACCGACAGGTGCAGGTATAATAATTATATGTTAACTTATGGGCTTACTTATAAAGAAACAGGCACAACCCGCACAGATTTGTCATTAGGTACCGGAAACCTGTTTCTTTAGAAGTGAGCGCATAAGTTAACATATAAATATTATACCTGCACCGGTCGGTACCGACCCGCACAGATTTATCTGTACCGGAAACCTGCTTCTATAGGTAAGCACCCTTAGGGGGCAAGAAATTGAGAAAATTTTATCACATTGCCCTCTCATAATGGGCATTATAAATTAATGCCCGGGCATTAATTAATTTAAATGCCTAATTTATCACTTGATCATAATATATTTTTATTTTAACCAATTACACCAACACTAATCGAGATACACTTAATTTATTTTTGATATTACGCGTCGTCACATCAATTTTGTACTTGATTTATATAAAACATCATATGAAATGAAATGAATTATTTTTTTTCATCCCAGGTACACTACATGGTGCAAGTCAAGCACTGCACATTTTCCTATCCTATGTTACAAAGTAGGTACTACAGAGAGAAAAATAATGAGGTACTATAAGCTGCAGCTGCACATGCCTGACAAATCATATCTGACAATCATGACTTATCTATCTAAGATCCTGACTGACAATTGACATATGGCGGAAACACACTACCGTGTCGGGGCCTGTCGTGTCGCGCTCTGTCGTGACGGTGGGTGTGCACACTTACGTGTCGTGTCGGGGCGCGCTTCTGTTCAGAAATGAACGAAATAAACGCCAGACGTTTATTTCTTTCATTTCTGAACAGAAGCTCGCATTGTTTGCCTTTGTCTGGGTGTTTTCTATAATGTATAATGGTATTTATTTACAAAAAAAAGTATTTAAGTATATTTATCAGGAATCTAGTACCTAGTAACTCATTATCACGCTGCAAAAATAAATTTAAAAAAAAAGCGTCCACTTGTTCGCGCCAGGAGCCGCGCGCGGGTATAGAAACACATTTGCAGGGCGTGTCGTGTCGCGTCATAACCCCCACCACCGCCGTGGCGCAATCGGCGGCCAGCAGTCCGCGCCACGACAGAGCGAGTCACGACACGACACGCCCTACAAATGTGCTCCTAACCATATAAAATGTATGAACGCGATATGCTTCTGGCGCGACACGACAGGCCCCGACACGGTAGTGTGTTTCCGCCAATACACATAAACATGACATAATCTGACAATAGTGTTCACTTTTTAAATGTCTTATTTTTCTCTCTGGTGTTCACTGTCCGTCTCTCACAGAATAGGAAACTTATGGAACTGGCACTGGCATACCTACAGAAAAAGCGTGCCTCAAAGATATTGGCGTGCCTTGCCTACTTAACCTTGTTGAAATAACAAATGGCGGATTCTCGTATTGCGGTATTGATTTTCATCGATATTTTTATCGATATTGATATTGATAATATTTCCGTGGCGCGACGAGATATCTACACTTGTAAAGGCGTGTACGCACGACCGAACACGAACATGGTGAACATCGAACACGAACACTTTGTTCGCACGTGCGTACCTACCACTAACGAACATCAAACAATTTGTCGGATGGCCTAACGGTTATTCTTTGTGCAATTCAACATCACAAGGGCGTATCGAGGGTAATCGTGGTATGAGAGAAACAACAGTTTTAGTTCTACTTGAAATAACTTTATTAAACTATAAGCAATAATTTAAACAATAGATTAAGCCAATAGAACAGCGTTATGACAGCGTGTGCATCGCGGCAGAGCCGGGGAGAGAATGCCCCTTCCTTTTTTTTTTTTTTAATTGAAAAGTTCAGTTCGGGTGTACTAACACCCTCTTCTGAGACACCGGACTGTTGCGGGAGCGTAGGGCTCTCACCGCCAAGAATGCCCCTTCCCTTTGTGTTCCACGCCTTTTATACTGTGGCTAGTGCGTCACCGCTCCGCCCGGTGCAACCGATGACTCACGGCGAACGTGCTGTTTTGACGTTGCGCCGCCAGCTGCCAATGATTCATCGGTCGGTGTTGTTCTCCACCACCCGTGCCGTCACGGCCATTCTGACATGCGCACGTCCTCGTGCGTCTTTACAGGATATTATCTGAAACAATACTAATTTTTTTTTAACGGTCGATCATCCTGACTCTAATTTTCTACCAAGTCTAGTCTCTAATAATAATATCCTTAGATCTTAGAATATGATTCTTCAGAGTCAGATACCCTGGACCGATCATAATATTGGCAGTTAGGGTCCTAGATATCAGTATCAATAGTCGGGTGGTTGGTTCCATGAACACGTTTATTAACATCACGCGTCGTCACGCCATCATCACTATAACTTTCAATCAGATTAAGACTACAGGACGACGCACGACTACAAGATCTGGATGCAATAGCAGAAAGGTGGCGGAAATATTGTGAGAACCTTCGAAAACCCAGACGATCATGAACCACCACATATGCCAATTACATGGGAGAACATAACCCAAGAACCTCCTATTCTGCTGTCTGAAATCAATGCTGCAATAGCTGTCAGATCAACTAACAGCCGAGATCTTAAAAGCGACGGGAACGACAGGAGCTAGCGCTATACATAAAATATGTGACAGCATCTGGCGTACTGGTGAATGGCCCGACGATTGGACAAAATCAATAATTCTGCCATTACACAAAAAAAAAGGTTCTACGTATAAATGTGACAACTACAGAATTCTAGCTGCTAGCAAAGTGTTATTGCACATTATCAATAACAGGATACGTCACTTTCAGGACTGGCAAATACCGCAGGAACAGGCTGGCTTTGTTAAAGGCAAAGGCGTGAACAAATCTTGAACATTCGCCAGATGATCGAAAAAACCACTCCCTTAATCTTGTGTTTTATAGACTATAGCAAAGCCTTCGACTGTGTCAACTGGGCTGACCTGTGGTCAATATTGAATGAGCTTGGAGTACCAAAATACCTGAGTGCTAAAGACCGATGTCCATCGTGAAACAAAAATTGTCACTTCACAAGGGGGCTCACGACCCTCAGTAATGAGGACCACGACGCGAGGAGGAGGACTTATCTATTACTCCCGTTAATATGTCTCACTCAACTCATACCTATAATTTTCTAAAATTGTAGTAACTCTAAAAAGCCCCTTATATTTACGATCAACCTTGGTTTGATTCGTTATAAGAACAAAGCTCCAACGGAGAAATGTTAGCGTACCATAGTCTTGCCTCTATTGTACCGAACAGCAAGAGTTTGGAATAATTTCCGAATATTAGTAGAGGCATTTGACCTGACTGATCACGATCTAATCTATCGGTGTCTAGAGAGTTATATAATTTTTTGATAATACACGCGAATTACCCATAATACTAAAAATAGGTTCTATTGGATTGAACTCAGTGACTCTACATCGAGTAGTGTTGAAAGTTAATTGGATGTCGCCTAATTGTCCCTGCCATGAATGACTACTTTGAATAACTCTACTTCGAACGACTCTACCTCTAATGGCTCTACCTGTGATGATCTACCTTAAATGGCTTTACCTTGAATAGCTCTACCAATTTTGAGCAAGAAGAAGAAGCTTTAATTCCTGAACAAGTTAACTTAATATTGTTAATTACAACGGGAATTCCCTCATCCAAAATATCACGACCTAATGGAACATCCTCGTTACGATATTCATCTAACATCCTGTACATAGGTTTATTTTTTATTTTTAGAACCACTTGTTCATGAAACCATTTACCCTTAAGTAAGTCTCAATTACTGCGCTAAATGAGGCTGTATTCTGAACCAGAGTGAGATATACAAGGAAACTGAATATCACTTATCTTTGACACATAGAGGCGGATTAATGTCGATAGCGCCCTAGGCAAGCACCTCATGGGCGCCCTTAGCGGCCATGTTACAAATTTTAACTAAATAGCACTGGTAATAGTAAACATAGGTGACTGTAGTTAGCATTACTACATACATGTGTTGTATGGTAGAGGTTTTTATTTGTCTCATTGCATATTTGGAAGTCTACACTTGTCACTTTATATTAAAGAACAACAACAGCCTCCGTTTCTATCACTCCAAGATAATATTAGTAGAGAGAATTGTTTCCAAGAGAGGTCAGGACCGACCTAACTATCGACGTGAGCCGTGAATGAAATATGTGATGACAGTGAAAAAAAAAGCAACAGGGACAGACAGAACGAACATGGAAATCCATCCAATTTTATGTATTCAATCACAGAGGATGACTACAAATATAACGCATATTTCGCAAAACTCGGGCCTAGATTCATAAGTGGAAGTGACTGGAATGCAAAGCACACACATTGGAGCTCTAGGCTTATCACTCAAAGAGGAAGACAACTACTCAAATCCATACAAAACCTCCAACTGGAGTACATTACCACTCACGAACCAACATACTGGCCCACAGATCGTAATAAGGTTCCTGATTTGCTCGATTTCTTCATCACGAACAATATTAGTAGTAACTATACCAACAGTCGAACTATGTACAGAACAGACCTATCGTCGGAAAATACTCCAATTATATTGAGATAATTCAAAAGTGGTACTGACTAACCTCGGAAAAATTATTTAACAGGTACACTAATTGGAAACTATATCAAGATATGGTATCGTCAATGGTCAACCTCAGAAAGACTATGAAAAAACACTTACGAGATCGAGCAAGCCGTCGAAAACCTTAACAGGATCATTTCAACAGCAGCTACTGAGGCTATAAGGACGAGCAGAAGGCGTTCCCCAAGATCAAACGAATACCCAAAAATAATTAAAGATAAAAGGCAGCACGTCGACATTTGAGGAAAGAATAGCATAAACCCGGCTACTCTAGGGATAAAGCAGTTTTCAATCAATGCTCTAAAGAATTGAATGATCTCATCAGAACATCAAACGACACACCACAAACCTGGCTCCAAAACTGTTCGAGAAGATTCTGCTCAAAAAGATGAAACAACATCTGGACGGTATAATACCTGACCATCAATTTGGTTTTCGTGAAAAACACGGCACCATAAGAACAGCTCCATCAGTTTGCCTTAAGGATAATCCGCCACTGTTGACACATCTCGCTCAGCTTGAGATCATAGACTCGAGGCATGTCGCATGCCTCGGTTGCACTGTAATTTGGAGCGCGTCGACCCTACACTGCTGCACCGCCACCGCTTGGTGCGCGTCGCTGCTCAGCTTCCGCTATTCGTCACACACCGTCGAGTATCGGACGGTCGTACACCTGAAATGACACATTTTAAAATCCCTACACGTTGAGGTTAAGTACCCACCATACGATACTCTTTGTCGCTGAATTCGTCTACTCGTAGTCCGCTAAACTACGCTACTCGTTATAGTCGACGACAGCAGAATCTCCGTCGTACTTTGAACCCGCACTTTCCTATCTCGGAAATAACTCCATCCAATTTACATGTCACAAGACTACCTAATCAAGGGCGTATCGAGGGTAATCGTGGTATGAGAGAAACAACAGTTTTAGTTCTACTTGAAATAACTTTATTAAACTATAAGCAATAATTTAAACAATAGATTAAGCCAATAGAACAGCGTTATGACAGCGTGTGCATCGCGGCAGAGCCGGGGAGAGAATGCCCCTTCCCTTTTTTTTTTTTTTTTTTTTTTTTTTTTTTTTTTTTTTTTTTTTTTTTTTTTTTTTTTGAATGGACTAATCAGTTTGGGTGTACTGACACCCTTTACTGAGACACCGGACTGTTGCGGGAGCGTAGGGCTCTCACCGCCAAAAATTTACAGTGTCTGCCTAGGGGCGCCCCAGAGGGGGGCTCGAACCTCGGCCTATGGCGACACTGGGGGAAGGCGAACGGATTGGAGAGAAGCGGCCGGGCACGTGCCGGTACCGCGAAAACCGAGTCCCTACAGGGTGGCGCGACGCGCGGCCCCGCCGGCGGGGCCGATATGACGGACGTGTGTGTCTACTTTGTGTCGCGGAATCTAATTGTTTGTACGCCTCGATGGCGACTGTAATGGCGTCGTCCGGGTCGTTGAGGACGTGCCGCGGACGACGTTTGGACCTAATGGTGTCAGCCGGAGCGGGATAATCCCCTGCGGCTTTCACCAATGGATTGGGGTGATGGTCGAGAGAGTCGAAAAATCTGACTGAGCATTGCTTTAGGTGGTGCGAGATGGTCGGCACACCTAAGTCAATGTGGAGGTTTTTGTTCCGAATGAACCAAAGCCCACCGATGGCTTTGCGCAAAAACCTATTCTGGATGGTTTGCAGCCTGTGGATATGAGAGGGCGCGGCGTGGGCGAAAACTGGACTCGCGTAAGTCATTATCGGCCTAATGCACGTTGTGTAAATTCTCACCTTATTTCTAAGAGAGAGTTTACTACGCCCATTGAGCAGATAATATAGTCGGCCTAGCGCGAAAGCGGCGCGGTTGCGGACAATCTTAATATGATCGCGGAAGGTGAGTCCCCTATCGAGTGTGACGCCTAGGTAGCGGACTTTCCTTTCCCAAGGGATCGGTTGTCCGAACATTTCGACTCTGGAGGAGGGATTTGGGGTGCTACCTCTAGCGAAGAGGATAGCGGCGCTTTTTTGAGGATTGACTTCGATGCGCCATTTCCTAAACCAGTCGCTAAGAGTATTGGCGGCAGTTTGGAGTGAGTCTATAATTGGGGGAATACTACGGGCTGAACAGTAGATGGCAGTATCGTCTGCGAAGAGAGCGGTATGGGTCGCTAGTGGACTGGGTCTGAATTCGGGGAAGTCGCTTGTGTAAAGCGTGTAAAGGAGAGGCGAGAGCACGGACCCTTGTTGTACTCCGGCTCTAATGGTGTGAGGGGGGGATAGTGCCCCATCCACCCTATAGCGGAAAGAGCGGTTCGACAAGTAGTCTTGAATGATGAGCACAAGACGATTTGGCGTATTGAGTTTGTAGAGCTTATAAATAAGCCCGTTGTGCCAAACTTTGTCGAACGCCTTTGCCACGTCAAAGAAGAGAGCGCCCGTTTTATGCGGGCGGGATCTGTTCGCTCTCCGGTCCAACACGTGTTCGACTATGCGATGCACTTGTTGGACACAAGAGTGTTTGGCTCTAAAACCAAACTGCGCGTTAGGTAAGAGATTGTTGGCAAGGGAAAAATCTTTGAGACGTGCGAGAACTATGCGCTCATAGATTTTTCCTATTGAACTAAGAAGACTGATAGGGCGATAGCTCGAGGGCTGATCCTTGGGCTTGCCGGGTTTTGGAATGCCGATGACGGTGGCTTCCTTCCAAGTTTGGGGGAAAATGCTATTTTTGAGGGCTGCGTTAAAGATAGCAGTCAGGAGTAGTATAAGATGGGCGGGAAAGAGCTTGATGACTCTGTTAGAAATCCCGTCAGGCCCCGGGGCCTTCCTATTATGTAGGTCTTTGATAAGGGACTCTACCTCATCAGGGGTTACCGGCTCTAACGGGGGGTCGGCATCTGTAAGTGGGCTCGCGAGTCTATTTGCTACCACAGTATCGACCTCGAGTAGGTGATCTGGATCAACGGGGAGTGTGCTAGGTGCACATTGTGCCTCAAGACTGGATGCTAAGCATTCAGCTTTTTCCTCGTCCTCGAAGGCGAGGGGGAGGGAGGGATCTGACTGTACTAACGGAGGGGTGGCAGCCACTGTATCTGCCTTAAGGGCTCTGGCAAGTTTCCAGAAGGCTTGGTGAGATGGGACCAAATTGGAGAGAGTCTCGTCCCACTGGTCGTTTCTAAGCTGTCTGATACGACGCTTAACCGCTGATTGAGCAGCGCGCATGCGGACGCGGTTAGGCTCAGTGGGAGCGGAGAAGTAGGCCCTTTGGGCTCGGTTTTTCTCTGTTAACAGAGCGCGCGCATCCGGCGGAAGTGTCCAGCGACGATGAGCGTTCACTGGGACACGCCGCGAGCAGTCGCTAACGACTTTCTGCACGTGCGCTGTTAACGAGTCAATAGCACCTACTGCATCGGGAATTGAGACAATTTCGTCTGGAATTGGATCTAACAAGGGGGACGAAATGGATTTGAGGCTTTCGCCTAACCTGACCCAGTCGGTCTTGATCATAGTGGGATCTGTAGCTGCCACATTGGGAATACTCACTCTGGGAGAGAGAGAAATGATGACAGGCCTATGGTCTGAGGTGAGTTCGGAGTGCACTTCTATTGAACTCAATCTAAGATTGATGTTCTTTAGGAGGGCTACGTCTAGGACGTCCGGACGATGATCAACATTGTCCGGGTAATGAGTAGGGGACATGGGTGCTACAATGTCGAAATTGAGACTCTCTGAGAGTCGCTCGAGCTGTCTACCACGTTGGTTTGTGGTTAGGCTACACCAGGCAGGGTGCTTGGCGTTTAGATCACCCGCTATGATAACAGACGGGCCAAGATCTAGAAGGTTTTGTATGTCACTATCGAGTAGTGATCTGGGGTTTGAGGAGTTGGAGTTAGTGGGAGCTAGATAAGCTGACACTAAAAATATGGATTGGTGACCTGTCATTCCTAATCTACAGACAGAGGCCTCAATGTGCACGAGGTTGGGTGTATCCACAGGCGTGCAGTGTAATGTCGCTTTGTAGTAGATGAGAGTGCCACCGAGGGCAGAGACTGTGCGATCATTACGTATGATTTTATAATTCGCGATTTTGGGATCGCGAATTGATGGTTTAAGGAACGTCTCCTGGATGAGGAGGACGTCCAACTGATGGGTGTAGAGGAAGTCGGCTACCTCAGACCTCTGGGTGCGAAGCCCATTTGCGTTGAAGTAGCCGATTTTAAGGGAGGTCGGTTTGACTCTACTCGTATGGTGTAAGTCCATAATTATTTATTGAAATTTTTAAGGGCAACGAACACGTCTGTGAATTGACAGACGGCCATTAGGAGAGCGTTGGGACTATTCGCGTGTTCATTGACCAACGCGGCCATGGCAAGAACCCTATCTATGTCTAGGACGGCTGCGAGCTTGTAGAGCCCTTCGGTCCCGTTGGAAGGTGGCAGCGATGCCTTTACTGGGGGGGGTGGAGGTGTTGCGACTTCCACCGCCGCGGGTGCAGGCGTGCCTGAGGGGCTGGCCTGTGGGGGTGGGACCTTGTTGGTCTTGTAGCGCCACGAGGGCGACAGATTGAGTGGTGGCACCGGTGCCTTAGCTGTTGCCGGGGCGGCCTCGGCAGTTTGGGACTGAGGAGGAGCGAGGACTCTGGATGAGGAGGGAGTAGGCCTCCGGCTCTTTCCTTTGGGCGCTTTTGAGCACCCTCTGTAATTAGCCGGGTGCCCCACCTCCCCGCAATTTACGCAGCTCGGAGGTTCCAAGCATAGCGCGCGGTCTTTGGGGCGTGGACACTCCGGTGTTGAGTGGGCCCCGAGGCATTTGACACACCTGGGTGTGTTGTGGCAATTTCGGGCGGAGTGCCCGTACAATTGGCATCTGTGGCATTGACCCACAGTGCTTTTATGGTGAGGGGTCTCGACGACGACCCCGGACAGTCCGCAGACTTTATTGATATTAAAGATGGCTTTCGCCTCTTTAAGGTTAGTCCTGTCCAAAATGACAAGGACCATGTTGAAGGGGGCGGAAGGCCCACGGTGCATGCGGTGCACTTCGAGGATGGGCAGTTTTTGGGCGCGAAGGTCCTCGAGTACGTCATTGCACTCGAGTTCTTTCGGGATTCCGCGGATGACTGCGCGGAGGCGCCGGTCCTCCTCTAGACTCCACGTGTGGAATGTGATCGACATGGCGTCGAGAAGGCGGGTGAGGTTTCGGTAGTCCGTGATGGACTCCGTTTTTAATCGGATACCCTCAGTTCGGGTCTCTGCAATAAAGAAGATGCCATTGGCATCACAGCGGGCCTTGATGGCCATCCACTTATGGCGGTTTGTGATGACTACCGCAGGTGGTCGCTGGGAACGTCTGGGAGGGGTGGGAAGTGAAGCTTCCTCGGCACCCTGTTCAGCCGCGGGTGGTGAAGCGGGCGAGTCTGAGAGAGGGGCGGCCGGAATGGATTCGGCGGCTAATTTGGCGGCCTTGTTGGCAACGCCCTTGTTGCGCCTTGTGCGCTTGCGGCCTGAGGCCACAATGAAATCGTCCGAGTCGGACGTGGGGGCGGAACTGGAATCTGAAGATTCCGGGATGATCTCCATCTCGTCATCGGAGATCGAGGAGGAGAGTGCGGTGGTGGAGGGCGCGGCGGCGGAAGTCGCTACGGCGGGGTGCACGGTGGCGGGGGGCGCGGCAACGGGGGACGCGACGGCGGGCGCAACGGTGGCGGAGGGCGCGGCGATGGAAGTCGCGGCGGCGGAGGGCTTGGTGGCCGAGGGTTTGGTGGCCTGAGGGGCCGGGCGGGCTGCGGCTTGAGGGGCCGAGGGCTTGGTGGCCTGAGGGGCCGGGGCGGTGGAGGCCTGAGGGGCCGGGGGGAGAGGAGCTTTCCTCTTTATTTGCTCAATGCGAGACAGCAATTGGGGGTTTTGCTCTAGTATTAGAGCGACTAGGTCGTTGATTATGGCATCGCGCGGGTCGGTCGCCATGGCGACCGGCCTAATAAGGGAACCTACAATGCTACAACGAGATGATCGCAGTTCGTCGCGTCACGTTCCGCAAGGAAGAGGTGCGAAGAAACCTTGCGGCAGTCGTGCCTAATTTGGGAGCGCTCGGGGGGAGAACCCGAGGTGTGTAGTCCTAGTCCCCCGCGCCGGGTGAGGCGAGGGGGGTGCTTCTAGGGTGTGCCCTAAGCTTGTATGCCTCTGACCAATCTTAATGTGTCAGAGGGTCCCTAACTGCTTAAGGTTCGGAGGGTAGCTTCGAGCCGGAGCCCTAGGCGCCCAAGCCGTTCCCTAAGGATAGGAAGGAGGAAGGGGTGGGCGGGAGGGGGCGATAGCTAGTGTCGGTCAGGGGAGCCCCCTAGGCCGGTGGTTCTAGCCCCGTCCGGGTAACTGCTTCACCCTGAAGGGGATCGGCGAGTGCCCGGGTCGCACTCCTGGCTGTGCAAAGTTGGCACCGTGAGGTATCACACAGCCAGACCACGAAACTGTGGTTTTAATCGGCAAAAACGCGCGAAAAACCGAGAAACTCTAAAAATCACGATAATGCCTCCTTGTCTTAAAAAAGGCAAGGAGACACGTGTGTCGGAGCGGCGGTAGCGTAGCGCGGCGGCGGGGGGCGTGCGTAGCACGCGGGAGCAGCGTAGCGCGGAGGCACCGGGCACCGGACGTGTGACTCGGACGGCGTCGCGAGCACGAATGATGCTTGTGCCCCTTCCCTTTGTGTTTCACGCCTTTTATACTGTGGCTAGTGCGTCACCGCTCCGCCCGGTGCAACCGATGACTCACGGCGCACGTGCTGTTTTGACGTTGCGCCGCCAGCTGCCAATGATTCATCGGTCGGTGTTGTTCTCCACCACCCGTGCCGTCAAATTTATTCGTCAAAAGTGTTCGTGTCGATCCAATTTGGTTGTTCTGTGTGGACGATGTTCTCAGCACGACCGAACAAGAACATTGTTAACACGAACATCGAACCAAAAGAGTAAGGCTTGGCTTGGTAGCCTCTTTTGTTCGGTCGTGAGTGATTGCGCGCGAACACAAGTAGAACTATGTTTGTAGGTGTTCATGTTCGCTTTGCTAATTTACGTCAACACGTGCGAACCACATGTTCCCTGTTCATGTTCGATGTTCACCATGTTCATGTTCGGTCGTGCGTACACGCCTTAACAACTAAAAATAAAACCCGTGCGTTTACTTGCGGTTTCTCCACGAGTCAAATAAAATTATAAAGCAACAGTAAGCTCACACTAGGCAGAAACGCCTGTTTTGTGTTAACCATTTTTCATTTTAAAAAAGATAAGCGAGTAATAACTAAACTCCAATAAGTCCAATATTATTGAACAGTCTTTATTCACAAAATTCTGTTGCCGTAAATCTTTGATTATTTCTGAAGAAATTGCAATTTTTTATCCTTTAATTTACATATTTTTAAAACTGGACCAGTATCCTGAAATCAATCGAAATTGTGAAAGCTACTGACTAAGCACATTTATGTAATATAGTTAATTAAAAATCTCATACTGGAGGATGTTGCGCAATTCACGTATTTGGCATGCACGCCAAAAGAGACCGATAACTGACTGACCATGTTATGGTAGCCATACACGATCAAGTCCACTCACTACGTTTTAGTATAGAACTGACCGTGTGTGGGCGTGGAACAATCAAAATTCAATTCTTTTGGCTTGATCAAGCCGATTGGATCATGCCGATTGGACCGTGTATCGCGTTCAGTTAAGTCTAGATTTTTGTTTCTGAATTACAGGAGTTACTAATGATAGAAGTTTTATGTAAGTTTCTTTATTCATTCGTAAATAATTGCAATAATCTTTTCGCATAATCCTCAACTCTTGTATTAAATTTGTATGAGAAAACTGATTTCTTTTCATTAACCACTGTTTGCACCACTCCGCAAGATCTTTTCTTTTTTCTCTATATCGCGAGTAATAAACCCAAGACGGCTAACACATCGTCGTCCGTCACTGGTGGCTTCGACTGAACGTCGCTGCGATTGGACAGTTAAAATTGATCGTGTGTGGTGTTTATGGACGAACTGCTGATTGGATCAAATCTGCAGCGTCATGCCGATTGGACGATAGGCAGTATGGTGTATGGCCTGCATTATGCCCCCTCTGCACGTTGGCCAACACAGTGGCCAACATTTTTGGCCACTGTGTTCGCCAACGTGTAGAGGGGGGTTTGGTAGGTGTTGGCTTGGCCCACAAGCTAGCGCGAAATCCGTGTGGTGTCGGTTTTTTGACACAGATCAAAGGAGTTGGCCGTGGTTGTGGCCGAGTTAAGGCGCGGTCTTATTCAAAATTAATACAAACCAAATAAAATAAAACAAGGAGCGAGAAAAATTTACAGTGTGTAAACGTTAAGTTTACCTTGACAAGATCATTCTTGGGCAAATTTTTTTATACATTTGGTTTTTGACGTGTCAGATGTTTTTGAAATGCTCTAGAAATTTATCCTTTAGAGTTTAACCTTTGGAACTTTTAAATTCCGGTAGCTGAATCGTACGTTTCTTTAAATTAAATAAGAAACTCCTAAAATACCTAGCAAATTATAAAGATATTGGTAATGAAAGGCAGCTAATACCTTATTTTTAGTATGTCTAATTTTTTTTTCCGAAATCTAAGGTCATTTTTTTGTTGCTTGTATCCGATTATTTTCTCATTTCATAACGACTTAAGTGTAAATTTTAAAAATTGAACCTCATTACCATAATAATAGCTATTAAAATAGCTTAAAAACAAGTTTAAACAATTCAGAAAAAAAGGATTCCTGTAATACGTTACCAAAATTGTTTTAGTTATATCTCCAATATAGAGAAAAAAACTACCAAACAAACTACTTTATTTGCAAGTTGCAACATTTTTCTTTACAAGGCAACACTCAGAACTGTCAAAGATATGTCAGGAACAGTGAAAATCTGTTAGAAAGTGAAAGGTCGTGTTCTGCGCGTGCGCACCTTTCCACAATATCACAGATTAGTCTTCATATTTTGATACCATTCATTAGTATTATTGTAAGATATTGTATTAATTAGGCATTAATATTTATTCAGGAATATGAATATAGCTAGCCAGTATTCACACCATTTGTACAAATTGGTTATTTTTCGTATTTTCTTACAAGAGAAATTATCGTTACCTATCTTATCCATTATTGAATTGGCAGTAACTTATGCATGGAAAGCAAAAAGTAACGGTAAAGATGCATAAAGCCGCGTTCAAAATGGGAAATTTATTTAGGTAATTAGTTATTTAAAACAGAGAAATTATTTTAAAATATATTTTTTTTAACTGAAATTATTACGTGTTAGGTATAATCTATTATGAAGGACTCTTATATCTCATAAGGGGGAAAACCGTCGGGGATGTAAAGCTTGTTTTTGGAACGAAGTTCCTTATCGCGCGTTGCAAAAGGGGGCTTGTCGGAAATAAATTAAAACCAAAAGTTGGAACGACACTTTTTACCCGACTGCAAAGAAGGGTTATGTTTTTGCTATAGTTGTAAGCCGTGCGGCGTGCGCGTGTTTCTATGTCTGTCTCTCTCTATATATTTTCTCTCTATATGTATATAAATAGCTTCTATAAGAAGATATATATACATATATATATCTTCTTATAGAAGTTATATATCTTATTCTTATATATGTAAATATATATTTATATACATAACTTCATTCCATTCGGGTGTCCCTTGACACTTCTCAAGTTTTTTAATGATTTTTTTAAAACGTATATCTTTACGTGTTACTAGTGTTACCTACACTGGATCCATGCTGAAATGCCAAATATTTCTGGGTGGCTGAAAAAGTATAATCTCCGACGGTTAAAATTATTGGTATTTTAGTGTTATTACTATAAAATTCAGCTCTTTAGCCGCTATTTATTTTGTTTAAGACCATGGCGCCTCTAACAGCGGCAGAAAAATGGCCGTATGCTTGTAAGCCACTTTTGTGGTATAAATTTAAAAAAAACGCACTCCCATTTGGTACATTATATATACTGCCGTAGAATTCCGTTACCATTCTTTCCGTTATTTTCTGAAAAATAAATGTTAATTAATTCATCATAACTTTATTTTTACTGGGATAATTCTTCAAGTTTCTTATGTATATCATAAAATATTGTTTTCCTCTTCATATAGAAAAGGAAAAACTTACTTTCTTGTCTCGGGTTTTAAACAGCAAAGAAAAAATACTATGTTTTCCACGACCCTGTAACGGAGCTGCAAGAAATGTGCGGTTATTTTAAAATTATACGAACATTTTTAAAAAGAAATGATAAAGTTAAAAAGAGGAACTATTGCTTTACTAAACCACAACATTTTCTAAACCTTTTTTGTCATTATTCACGTTTTATCATCTAATTTGTGTGATAACGGAATGGAAGAAATTTTTTAACCCAGCTATAGTAAAATCTCTATTTAAACGAATCTCGTGGGTATTTCCTCAACATTTTTCAGTATTTCAGTACTTAAATAAGGCTTCATAGATGATCCAGAATGCGTAAAACAATGATTTAATAGCTTTTAAGTTTTTAGCCTCATTTTACATCATGGTACATAAAAATAAAAATATGCCCTTTTAGCAATAAGGCCGCCTTGTTGTATACATGTTTGCTAATTGTTTCTGTGTCTATAAATTCTGTTTGTAATTTATATAGTGCAAATAAAGCATATTCTATCTATCAATTAAATATTTGCAAGAAACGAGCGTACCATGTTTACTTTAAAGGCCGTCAATTGTCCAGCGACTCCTCTTATGTCGCTAGTCCATGAGTGGTGGTGATTACTTACGATGAGGTGACCCGCAAGCTTGTTTGCCAACATTTTATTTAAAAATAAAATACCTACTACGTAACAAAATCCAAATTTCAAATAGAGCGAGAACAACACTCAAATTATTTTCATCGTCATCATCATCATCATCATCATCATCATCTCAGCCACAAGAAGTCCACTGCTGGACATAGGCCTCCCCCAAACGCCTCCAATGCGACCTGCTGGCAGCGGCCTGCATCCAGCGGCTTCCTGCGACTTTCTTTAGGTCGTCTGACCACCTTGTAGGTGGGCGTCCTACGCTGCGCTTTCCGGTACGTGGTCGCCATTCCAGAACCCTCTTGCCCCACCGGCCGTCGGTTCTGCGCGCTATGTGCCCTGCCCACTGCCACTTCAGATTGCTGATCCGTTTGGCTATGTCGGTTATTTTGTTCTGCTACGGATCTCCTCATTCCTGATTCGATCTCGTAGAGAAACCCCGAGCATAGCCCTCTCCATAGCTCGCTGAGTGACCGCGAGCCTTTTTATGAGACCCATAGTGAGCGACGACGTCTCGGATCCATATGTCATCACTGGTACCACACATTGCTCGAAGGTTTTTCGTTTTAAGCACTGAGGAATTTTGGACGAGAAGATATGCCGTAATTTCCCGAAAGCTGCCCAGCCAAGTCGGATTCGTCGATTGACCTCTTTCTCGAAGTTGGACCTACCAAATTATATAAATACACGTCAACAACTTCGAGGATCGAGCTCCCAACTGAGACTGGAGCGGGCGCGACATGGACATTTGACATGATTTTTGTCTTGTCCATGTTCATTTTTAGACCCACCTGTTGGGAAACTCGATTGAGGTCTTCGAGCATAGTGCTAAGGTCCTCCAGCGACTCCGCCATGACCACGATGTCGTCGGCAAATCGAAGGTGAGTGATATACTCGCCGTTGACGTTGATGTCAAATCCTTTCCATTCCAGAAGCTTGAAGGCATCTTCCAGAGCGGTCGTGAACAGTTTCGGAAATATGACGTCTCCCTGTCTCACGCCTCTGTGCAATGAGATTGCCTTCGTGTTCTGTTCCTGTACTCGGACTGACATAGTGGCGTTTTTGTATAAGCACTTCAACGCTTCGATATACCTGTAGTCTATGCGGCCTCGCTGGAGAGACTGTAGCACGGCCCATGTCTCGATCGAATCGAAGGCTTTCTCATAGTCCACAAACGCTAAGCATAGTGGCAGATTGTATTCCTCGGTCTTCTGTACAATCTGCCGCAGCGTATGGATGTTGTCTATGGTACTGTAGCATTTTCGGAATCCGGCTTGCTCGGGAGGCTGGAAGTCATCAAACTTACGAGCGAGACGATTCGTGATGACCCTTGAGAACAGCTTGAAGACGTGGCTCAGAAGCGAGATAGGTCTATAGTTCTTCAAGAGGGTTTTATCGCCCTTTTTAAAGAACAGAACCACCACGCTTCTGTTCCACGCCTCGGGCGTTTTGCCCTCGAACAACACGGAATTCGTCACGGAAATCGTTTCTTCTGCAGGACCTTAAGCACCGGTGTACCACCCGCTGTCAGAAGCTCTGCTGTGATTCCGTCCTCGCCCGGCGCCTTGTTGTTCTTGAGCTGTTTAAGAGCCATCCTAATCTCGTACAAGCTGATGTCCGGGATGTCTTCGGTGTAGTGTCGGGTTAGCGTGGCTCTTGGGTCCCTCGCAGTGCTGCTGACGGGTTTGGTTACTGAGGCATCAAGCTGCCCATAGAACCTCTCGACTTCCCTCAATACCTCTGCCGTCGTTGACGCCACGCTACCATCATCCGTCTTAAGCTTAGTCAGCCGGCTCTGCCCAATAGACATGTCTCTTGCGAACACTTTCGAGCTTTTATTCCGCTCTATCGACTCCTCAATGCTTTTAGCATTGAAGGAGCGAATATCACGTCGTAAGGACTTTGATATGCCTCTATTGAGCTGCCGGTACACTTCAGCGTCTTCGGAGGTACGCAGCGAAAAAATTATTTTACTTTCAATATTATTTAAAAAAAAACAATTAATATGAATCTCATATTGGAAAAAAAATCGTTTTCGAAAAAAAACAAAAACACGGTTTAAAGACTTACCGATATCGTGTGATGCTTATTAATATGTTGTAGATGGTACATCTTTTCTATTATTTTATTTATTAGATAGAAAATAAAATAATGCATACCATTAGAAGTTGGCAATAGGTACATACATCATCGTCTTTCAATATTACATTATTTAAGCTTCTATTTTATGCACTTCCTTCAAAATGAAGAGAGCATATAATAGTTATTTTCACTTCTCATGCTCAGAAAGTGCTTATTTGCGCAGGATATAGGCTGCACAAAATCGAATTTTGTGCACAAGGGCAGAAAAGTAAACTCATAAATGTATCTATATTAAGACAAAGGAAATAAGTCATACAGCCAAACACAACAAAAAGTTCAGAGATAGAATTTGTTATTTTATAATATTTACTTTAATTTATTTGCCTTATGTGTTTTTAAGTCATAAAAGATATTAAAATTTAAATTAAAGTACGGTAGGTTATTTAATTAATTTAAGAAAATTATTTTATTACAAAATTAATTTAATAGTAGGCTGTATAGGTCTGCAGCCCAAGCCTAATTTCAAAGTCGTAAGATTTAAAAAAAAAAAGCGGCGGGAAATGGGAAACAGGGTCTTGTTTTTCTTGCGTTTATTTATTTTTCACTTGTCATGCTCAGAAAGTGCTTATTTGCGCAGGATATAGGCTGCACAAAATCGAATTTTGTGCACAAGGGCAGAAAAGTAAACTCATAAATGTATCTATATTAAGACAAAGGAAAAATAAGCCATACAGCCAAACACAACAAAAAGTTCAGAGATAGAATTTGTTATTTTATAATATTTACTTTAATTTATTTGCCTAATGTGTTTTTTAAGTCATAAAAGATATTAAAATTTAAATTAAAGTACGGTAGGTTATTTAATTAATTTAAGAAAATTATTTTATTACAAAATTAATTTAATAGTAGGCTGTATAGGTCTGCAGCCCAAGCCTAATTTCAAAGTCGTAAGATTAAAAAAAAAAAAGCGGCGGGAAATGGGAAACAGGGTCTTGTTTTTCTTGCGTTTATTTATTTATTTCCTCGCAATCGAAGTGAAAAGCAGAGTTTATGACTCGTCCACAAAACCATTTCTATCCTCGACATTACTATCAGCCCTCGCCTTCGGCTCGGGCTGCTAAAAGTCTCGGATAGAAATGATTCGTTTTGTGCACTTGTTGTAAAATCTACTATATTTCCTCGCAATCGAAGTGAAAAGCAGAGTTTATAACTCGTCCACAAAACCATTTCTATCCTCGACATTACTATCAGCCCTCGCCTTCGGCTCGGGCTGCTAAAAGTCTCGGATAGAAATGATTCGTTTTGTGCACTTGTTGTAAAATCTACTATTGTTATGCAAGGCTGCAAAGTTGTTTTTTGGCGCGAGTACTTATATAGAATCCTGAGCGTAACGAGGGTTTCAAAGGTACGAGACGCAGAATAACTTTGCTGCCGAGCGAAACACACAACTTTTCACCTCACTAAAGCGAGGAAAATGCTAGGTGCAAGAAAAACGCAAATAATATATTAAATAAGTGTTTTTTTTTTCATGCGGTGTCGTGCTGGCCAGTTTGATTATTGGGCCCGGCCGGTAAGCGAAAAGCAGATGGCGCCAGCATAGCGTGAACCTGTCAAAATTTTTTTGGTCGCCAATGTTCGAAAAGTTGACGATTCTTTTCTCTTTGTAAACCAAAAATAATTAATGTATTATACGTGGAGGGTGAGTAGGGTGACTGTCGTTAAAGAAAATATAGTAACGTGAAGCATCTTGGCGAGAAAGAACACTGGAATTGATTGAAAGATTGAAAGGGATAACCTCAAAACTAGATTTTATCATATTTTTCCCTTTTTCTTTTATAATTTAATTTTGCAAATATATTTTTTTAATTATTATTTAATTTTAAAGAATATAATGCTTTAAATTTCAAGTTAAAATATAAGTTAATTTTTTTTCGTAAAACATCATCTTTTGGAAATTTGTGCACTTCAATTACTTTTTAAAAAAGCACCTTTACATTTGCATTGCAAAATTAATTTTAGTTTTTTTAAAATTAAATTAAAACATAAAATTCTCCATACAAATTTTAGTACCATCGGATCAAGCTATGCTAGCGCCACTTTGGCAATCTAGTTGGCCCGTGTGGAAGGGGTTTCAATTAATTGGGCGAAAAATTGCCCCGTGTGGAAGGGGTTTTAGGCTTTTAGCATGAACCAAACCATGAACTATTTGATGATTATTGATTGAATTGTGATGTCTTACGTGCTGTTAAAATAATATAAGAATGGGTTTTAAATTGGTGCGAGTTGATTCTCAGGATGCTTGCAAAGTACCATTACGAACAGGGACACACTTTATTGGAAGAGAGAGATTTCTAGATGTAAGAACTGTTTTAAAACTATTCACGTTTATGTAGTAAATAAATAAATAATTTTTGCATGTATGATACCATCACGAAGTTGTATACATTAATATTATTTTCCTTATTATTATCTACATAGGTTTTATGATTTTTATTAATAGTTGTTAGACAACTAGCCATTCGTATTATGATATTAGTTTTTGAAAAATCATAGGTTTTGGTCAGATTGGGAATTGCGATGAAATTGCAATTGTTGTCTTCTGATGAAATTTTATCAATCTTTCCAGTGTGATGACAAAAGAGTATCAAGAAACCTCGGTGAACTGGTGGTGAATGATGACTCTGTCACAATAAAAGCGGTAAGCCACTAGAGTTTAATCATTTAAAATTTTAAATGTCTGTAGATTTCTCTAAATATTTTTTTTAACCGCTGTGTGGTGGGTTCAATTGGAAAGTGTCCTAGGATCCACTAGGGGATTAAGCCAGTGAATCCATGTGGAATTTCCCTGTAACATAATGTAAAAATTTTTTTGTTTATCTGTCTTAACTAAAATACATTTAAATTTGACTTTGTTACACTTAGTTTCTTGAAAATTTGTGAAAATGCATGTAAAAATCTTTGTTTTCTTCTGTTTTAATTTTGTGGATAAAATTCTTATTTTAGTTACATCAAAATCCAATATTTATCACAAAGAAGGTGCTGAAGACGAAACAGAATCACACTGAGCTTTTGAAGCTCGGTGATACCAAGGAGCTTTACAATGGTGACCAGTTTGGTCTGTTACCTGACACATATTGGTATGAGCTAATATACTATATCAATGAAGAGTCAACTAGTAATGAACAAGCAGTTAATGTAGCAAACAATGAAGTAGACAAAACAGCTATAAATGAAGATGTGGATTCTAAACCAGGATCACCATCTTTGTTGACTGAAGGTAAGATAGAAAATACTGATTGCCCAATTGCTAACACTTTACAGGAAGCAGATGAGTGAGAACTGTTATAGTCATAATATGGGCATTTTCTGCAATATGGCAGCAGATGTTTGATCACTTGTATAAAATAAAATAAAAAATTGTAATTATATTCCATACAATATGATAAAATTATAGTTGTTGCATCTGGCAAGTAAGATATAATATCTAAAACATCTAAAGCCTTGGTTAAGTACGCTCGAATAAATTCAATTTATGTTACAGACCAAACAAACCTCAACATTGATCAATCACAACAACAAAATTCAAGCAGTCCATTAACAATTGCAACAAATGAACAAGAGAAACAACCTGGAGACAAATCTCCAATGAAACGAAGTCACAGTAATTCTGAGAGTGATAGTGATATTGCTAAAAAGGTTAAAGTTGAGCCAATCTCACAAAAACCATGCAGTCAATCAACATTACCACTTGATCAATCAAATGAGCAAATGGATCAACAATAAACAATTAGTGATGCAGGAAATAAAGTTAAGTTCACCAAGACCTAGCAGTCAATCAACATTACCACTTGGTCAATCAAATGAGCAAATGGATCAACAAGAAACAATTAGTGATGCAGGAAATAAAGTTAAAAGTGAACCAAGTTCAAGCTTACAAATGTGCTCGACTTTGTATATTTTATATTATATATTTATAAAAGGTATTTATTATTTTATTTTGATATATATTTTATAAATGTAAAATATGTATGTGTATATGTAAGTATAAGTATATATTTTTAATTTAGTGGTTTTTTAATCTAAATAGCTTCTATACCTTTTGTTCTTCTGCTATTATATTGTGTTTCTTGAGGTGGTTATTTATTTTATGCGATACTATTGATGTCAGTATTTTGTATAAGGTTGGAAGACAAGTAATGGGTCTGTATTGTGAGGGGTCTTGTATATTTTTATTTTTAGGTATCATAAATGTAATGCCTTTTGTAATGAACTCGGGTGTCGGTTGTGTACCTAAGATTATATCTGTGAAACATTTGGCTAGTGGTTTGTGTAAGATGTGTAGTTTCTTGTACCAGAAGTTGTGTATTTTATCTACTCCTGGTAATTTCCAATTATGTGTTTTGGCAGTTGCTGGGTTTTCCCAGATTTCGGACCAAAACTTCTCTAGATTCTCCTGTGTGACTGTTTGTGAGTTATTAGTATTGATATCTTGTGTCGATAGGTTTCTTAATTGCCTATAAAATATATTTTCATTCGTACTGAATAATTTATTTTGTGGTATTCTTTGGAGTGACTTTTTGTATCTAGAAATTCCTATTCCTATTCCTTAAAACTGGTTAAACTAGAGGTAATTTGCAACAAATTAGCCCCCATCAATAGGGGGTCGAAAGTGACCGGTTACCGAGATATTGGTGTTTTTAGGTTTTTCCGACTTGCCATGGAAAATCCCCCTTAACTAAAATAGTATTTGTTTCTCCGCACTCAATTGACACATTTTTGGAAGCTGATGAACTAGCAACTATTTTTAATCAGAATGCGGGTTTAATACAAACGATATTCTAAGGGTATTTTGTTCTAAGAATGATAGCGCAAAGTGCACTTCTTTGCGCACTTGTTTGAACAAAGACTAAAGACCCGTGCCACACATAGCTTCATTCAAATGTTTGTGTTTGATGTAGCGCCCGCTTAACACGTAGCAGGTAGCAGATTACCTAGATCAAAGATACCCTAGGTAGGTACAGTCAACAAAGGAATTGACTGACCCCCCCCCCTGTAAATATGATTAAAGATTTCTAAATATTGCGTGACGGGATTTACTTGAAAATTTGTAATTACATAGTACAATATGAATACTATAGATAAATACTGTACCTACTGTTCCAATTTTTTCTTTAAAAAGGTACCATTAGCAATACAGGATATGTCGAGAAGCCTACCTAGCATCGAAATTTATGTTTGCAGTTTGAAGTTTTGTTTATTTTATAAAAAACTTTATACTAGGTATTTTTAAACACCAATATCTCGGTAACCGGTCACTTTCGACCATCGATTATTATTATTAAAGGATGAACCAGATATGAAGCAAGATCCTGCCTGATGATGTACAGGCAGGACCGTTTTTTATTTTTTATGTCATACAGTAGACAAACAAGCAAGCGGGCCACCTGATGGAAAGCGGTCACCGCCGCCTATGGACATCAGTAACACCTAGGGCGCTACCAATGCGTCCACCAAGGAGGTTAGAGGAAGGGAAGGGAAAGAGGGGATAGGGAAGGAGCTGGGCTTCCGGATCTCTCACTCACCGAACGAAACGCATTGCTGCTTCACGTCGATATTCTGTGAGAGGGTGGTACTTCCCCGGTCGAGCCAGGCCATTTCGTAATAATTGCTCTACCACTCCAACATTAGCAATGACACACACGGTTAGCAATGATAGTCACCGGCAAGGCCACGGGCGCCTTTACGAGAACGGTGCATGTATGGCGCTAATTGTTACAGGTAACTCTTCAACAATTCTGTACAGATTAACTCGTTCAGAAACTCTTCAGCTTTCATAATATGATATTTTGACCTCTGTTCTCATCCTCCTGCAGGCAGAACCCGCAGCACAAGGTCCAGTTCAGCCACCCTTATGACGCGGAATGGGGCGCGGGCCTCGTGGCCGCCTGCCTCTGGGTCGGGCTCTGCCGGCGTCGCGACCCCCGCCACTGGCGCGACCACACCCACCCGCCGCACATCGCGCCGCCTGCGCCCCACAACCCGCCGCAAGGTGAGTACTGTGCTTTTATGCTATGATACATTACCGAAACAGACTCTAAACTCTAAATCTATTGGTTTTGTTAATAAATTTTATACAATGCCACAGATTGATTTCGATTGACATCCCGCGTTTAGTACTTAATTTTTGCATGCACCTGGATCTTATTTTATTTAATCATATAAATGTATTGTAATACGACAACAAAGACCGTAACTGGTTTTCTTTTGCCGTCCCTTTTACCATTGGGCATTTTGCTTTTCTTTCCGAAATGGTAGAATTTATTAAGCGGGACCTACGTCAAGCTGCAAACATTTGAATGAAGCTATGTGTGGCACGGGACTTTACGTCTTTGTTCAAACAAGTGCGCAAAGAAGTGCACTTTGCCAAGCGGTGTCGGTTTTTTAGCGTACATCAAAGCGTTCAAAATCGACAATGTTCAAATGTTTGCATAGCCTGCCACACTTGCGTAAAGTTCAGTTGTGAGTGCGCGCGAGAACGCGCTTGAATATCACAGAGTACTTTGGCTTATTGAATATCAAAGATGGACTGTAGCAATGAATGCGTACTTGAATTTATCGAGTTACTACAAGCGGAGCCATGCATATGGAACCCCAAAAGTTCACACCTTTTTTTGGCTGTTTTGATAGATTCACATTTTTCTGCACATTTAATTAGAAATTTAATAGAAGGAAAGAAAGAAAAACATTTATTCTGTACAGCACATGAGACACAAGACAACAACAGCAATTTACATATACAAACAGACAGGAACAATTTACACAAAACAGTTGCTTAAATACATAGGTAGTTACTTTTTTTTTTAAATACAAGTAATAAAAAATGTCCTCACAGCCGCACAGAAAAGGGGTCAAATTCAGCATGGTGCCAGACAAGTTTGAAAAACCTATATAATGACATGCACTCAAATAGAATAAGCACATTGCATCCACAAAATCGTCGTCCATCTTGTTTAAGGTTCGTCAACGTACTGTGGAGAAAATGACTTTGCAAAGCAGTGTGGCAGGTTGCTTCAATAAGTGTACAAACAAGTGTGCAAAGTCGTCAAAGTGTTTAAATGTTTGTGCTTGATGTAGCGCTCGCTTTACTGTAATCTTTGACGAGAGATAATATCTGTGAAGACCTACTCTCTGAATAAATATTTGGACTTTTTAAATTTTAAACTGGCAATATAATAATTTAACCCCCTTTTTTTTCTTTACAGGTATGAGAGTTGTACATAGACAGGGGAACGTTTTCTACATAAACGCTCATGCTGTGAATTTTTACGATGACCATTTCCAAGTTGAAGATTCTGATGGAGAGATAGCGTCGATTTTGATTATGAATTCTTATTTAAGTTGACAAGAATCATGTTTTTTTTTGTGTATTGTGTATATGGCAGTGGTATGTCTAAGCAGTATGATCTAAGCTGCCATAACCTCAATAAATAAATAAAAATGTTTATGGCAGGTAAAAAACGGAGGCAGAAGAAAAAGAGGCGTAGTAGCGATGAAGACACGTCAGCGGATGACCTTATTCTGACGGCGCGGAAGCGGTCGCGCAAGGAGATGTGGTATCTTACAGTGATTCAGAATCTGATTATGACCCGTACGGAACAGACGAGTCTGATGAATGGCAGCCATCGGGAAACACAGACAGTCAGTTGTACTCTAAAGACGATTAAGTTTTTAATTTTTGTGATTATGAAATTAATAAATTATGTTACATGAAATAGCGGTTTCTTTTAACGAAATAACTTCAGTCATATTTACATAAACAGTTATTCCTTTTCAGGAAGAGCGTTCAGTTTAGAATGTTGTAACGTTCACATGCACATTGTTTTAGTGTGCGTAACCTCGGAAACGCTCGTAAAATCGCACGCCTTACAACATTCAAAGGCGAACGCTCCTCGTGAAATAGAATATTTGTACAAGACGATAGTTTTTAGAACACTAATTTTTTAAATACTTTATCCGTCTGTATATTAGTGTGCATAATGGTCAGAGACTGATCAGTGTGTAATACGTTCAGATGTTACAGAAAATAAAAGCAGGTTACTTGTGTAATTACTTAATTATTATAAACCAGTTACATTTATTAGCGACATATCTTATAGGACTTCAAAAAAGAATGGAGAATCACTGAATTTTACAGTCTATAAACGACAGACATCAACGGGGCTTTCCTACGGAATTGAGACTAATAATTAATAAATTTATTTGTCTATGTCGCGGGCTCCCGCGGACAAAAAAGTAAAAAAAACTTTACGGTATCGGTGTGAGAGGAACGGCACATAACTGGTTTCATTCATATTAAAAAAATAGGAAACAATATGTGGAAATAGAGCACTACGAGCACAGAAATAAGAAAATATTTAATATCCAATCAGAAGCCAGAAACGTAAATGCGTCTATACCGCAGCGCAGGGCAGTGTTATTGGCTGTCTCCTCTAATGAGTGGTTTTGTACAAAATTTGTTAAAAATACGTAGATTCTGGGACTAAAGTTCGTAGGTTTGCAGGAAAGGCCGAAAGTTAGTAGATCTACGTAAAAAGACGTAGATCTGGCAACGCTGTAGCTAGACTTTATAGAGTAGTAGAGAGCGAGACGGCTGCTTTTTATATGGCTCTGGATTGATTGTTGCACTTTAGCCAGGATGTTAGTCCAAAAACGAGGGAAGTGCGTTTCATTCTATTTTAAGTCTTCGTTTCTAAAAGTGCAAAAAAAATCTCCCATAAATTCCCCATCACGTATTTTATTTCCCCAAAAGGTTCCCCAAAGATTCTATTTCCCCAGTTTTTCGCCGAGAGTCAAACTTTTCCCCAAAATCGCGAAAAAAACCCTAAATCTGGCAACCTTGGCTAAAACGTAGCTCTTTCTTTGCTTTGCAATGGGGCCAAATCGGGCCAATGGGCAAACGGCATTGGCTTGGCTGGCATGGCATGGCATTGATTTTTCGGACGGGCGACGGACGAAATACGCGACCAGACGCGACGCACCTTGGTCACTGTTTATTGCATTTCATTTATAGCATGGATGTAGTAATCAATCGATTGAGTTCTCTGAAAATAGCTCAATGCTTCGTGCAAGGGCATAGGGTTCATTTTAGGCTGCCAGAATCATAGGGAGGAAAACGGGCCGACAGAGATAGTCTGAAGGAAGACTATAGGTTATAGTTTATCTATGACATACTATCTCTTTTTTACTAGTGACGTATTAATATGCGCTATCCTTTCCTTTGTATTCTCATATAGCAACACTTTTCACACATATAAACAAAAAACGAAGAGAAGCCGGTTTTTAGCCGGCGCCATATTGACGAGTGGAGTGGCGGAATTGGCGGGTTTTTAAAAAGGGCGGACGTATATAAATTGCAAATTTTTATTTATTCTGTTTATTGTACTTAATAGTGATTTTTTATAACTTCTTTTTTATTATTATTTTGTGTAGTATAGTGTTTTACGTACGACAAATTCTTTTGGCGTGGATGGTTTTGACCTAAATAATGTGGCAGAATTTGTAACAGTTCGAGAAAAAAAAAAAGAAATCTGTTATACTTAGCCATTCTTAAAAGAAAAATAAATCCTCGTCGCCATTGTCACAGTCTCTCAAGAGTGTCGAGCCTCGCATCACTCACTAAAGCTCCTGCCACGCAAACACAACATAAAGGCAAGTCAAAGGATTCTGTTTTTAGGAATCTGTATTTGGACACTGACTCGGGCCCTTTCATTCTTCACGTTTCATTAAAAAGTGATGATTTACGCTCAGGCACTGCATTGTATCCCATTCGATTTGGGAATTTTTTATTTTAACATGCGCAACATCATGAACGACGGAATTAAAAAAATTGGTAGAAACAAGCTGCCAATTTCCTATAAAATATCAGCTAAAGATGCTAATACTGTCAGCATTCCCTCATTTAATATTTGTAAATTGGGAATAGTGAAAGGCATTTCAGTGGACTGGTCACACAAGGACATTGTTCAAAATATCTCCGTGCCAGAGGGTTGTGGTCCCATTGTACGAACTGGCAGGTTGAGTAGGAGGACAGCATCAGCCGATGGGGTGTCCTGGATTCCTGCCCAGTCTGTGGTTCTCACATTTGATGGACAGCCTCTGCCTAATATAGTGTTTTCTTTTTTTTCTTCAATACCTGTAGAGCAGTATATTTACCCGACTATCCAATGTTTTAATTGCTGTTGTTTGGCCATACCCGCTTACAATGTAGGAGCAAGCCTCGCTGTTTCAAGTGCAGTGGGGAGCATGAGGGGTCTTCATGTATCACTAACCTGGTCAAATGCATTAATTGTAATGGTGTACAAGAAGCAACTAATAAGTCCTGCCCTGAATTTACTAGGCAGAGGCATATTTAAATTCACATGGCTAACCACTCCTTATCATATTTAGAAACTGTAAAATTGTTTCCCATTTCTGAAAGATCTTATGCTGATATTGCTGCTTCCTAATTTAAACCTACTGTTACTCCTACTTATTTATCCTCCAGAATCATTCCTAATTATATTGAGACTGATGCCCCCAGCCATTCCTATAAAAAACAGTAATTCTTAAATCAAAAAGTCAAAAGCCTCTTTCTAAAGGATATGATCAATATGAACATAATAATATTATTAATAGTTTCTCTTCCTCTCATTCTGGGAACGGTTTGTTTTGTTGTTGTTGATAATATTATTCTTAAATACCGTACGTATTTAAGAATAATATTATCAACAACAACAATCACTTGTCTCCTGAGAATTAAACGACTTGCTTTCTTTCTTAGTTACTATTATTACAAACTCTTCTCTACCTGACTACGTTGCCATCCCCCTTATTAATAACATTTCATATTTATCTATAATATTATAAAAAATGGACCAGGTAATTCAGTGGAATAGCAGAAGTGTAACTTCTAAAAAATCTGATCTTATTCACTTAATCAACAAATATAATCCCTTTTTACTGGCTATATCCGAGACATGGCTGAAGCCTGGTGAATATTTCCGTTTGTCAGGCTTCAATGTAATTCGGGATGATCAACATGATGGCTATGGAGGAGCAGCCATCCTTATTAGGAAAAACTGCACCTTCACAACTATGACTTTGCCTTCTTTTAATAGTACTGTTTTAAATGCTGTTGCAATAAAAGTTTCTGATGTTATTTATCTTTCTATTTATATTTCCAAAAAAGACATAACAATCATCCCTATTTTGCAGAACATCATTAAATTTTTACCCTCCCCTTTAATAATTTTAGGCGACTTCAATGCCCATCACTCATTGTGGGGTGCCCCTAGTGATGTTCCATTTGGTGTGGGCCTAGTTGACTTGTTGGATGATTTTAATCTTTGTTGTTTATATGATGGCTGAGCCACGCGTCAAATGGTCCCTGGACAGTCTCCTAGTTTTGTCGACCTTCTGCTCTCCCTCTCTTTCACATACTGTTCTGTGGAAGGTCTGAATGTGTCCCATGGCAGCGATCATTTTCCAATATTGATAAACATCGCCTTTCTTAAAAAGCGCATGTTGAACCTTTGCCCCCACTATTTAAGTATAGATTAAATAACTGTGACTGGGAACCATTTTCTTCAGAACAAGATATTATTTTATTACCTCCCATAACTCCTTCTAACCTAAATGATTCATACGAAAACTTTGTTTCCTTCCATTTTGACATCAGCTGCTGCCTAAAAAGAATGTTGCCAGTAGAAAACTACCTCCTTGGTGGGATAAGGAGTGGAAGCGGTTAAGAAACGTTAAGTGAAAAGCTTAACCGCGAGTGTGTAACCTTACAGTCTTACTTACATTTTTAAAACACTGCTGCGGAAACTAAGAGATTATTAAAGAAAAAGAAACGGGAAGGATGGCAACGTATTTGTTCCACGCTGTCTCCTGACCTGAATCTTCTCCTACTCTTATCTGGCAGAATATTCGTCGGTTTAGGTCAGCTACTGCTTCTCAGTCACTTACATCGTTTTCTTTTGATTGGGTTGAGAATTTTATCAATATTTTGGGTCCAGCTTAAGTCCCCAATTTCAATCAAATGCCACACTCTCCTACACTACAGTATACCCAGACCAACATTGTAATTTAACCTGTCCATTTTCACTTGTAGAACTAAAATTAGTTTTAAATCGAGTTTCCGATTCTACTCCTGGAAGCGATGGTATGCCATATCTTTCATTGTTAATTTAAAACCAATGACCCAATCTTTTTTGCTTAATTTAATAAATCTGGCCATAGACTCTGGACATGTCTTCGCTTCATGGAAACATCAAATTATAATTAATAAATTAATTTAAAAATTAATAAAGCCTCACAAAGACCCTTCAGTTTCTACGTCATATCGACCTATAGCCTTCTCATCTGTACTGGCGAAACTTGCTGAACATTTAATTAAACATCTTTGAAAATCAGGGGTACCTAGCCCGCTCCCAATACGGTTTTCGTAAGGGTAGAAGTATTTCAGATAACTATAGTATTTTTACTTCTGAAGTCCTCTTTCTTATCTTTTAGTAAAAACGAGTCAGTAGTGGCTGCATTTTTAGATATTTCCGCCGCTTATGATAATGTAAATCTGCCAATATTAAGGGACTTAATCACTTAATGGAAAATTTGGGGGTTCCCTTAAAATTCACGAATTTTATTTTTAATCTTTTCTCAGGTAGAACCTTTTCTATTCATGTTTCTGGCTTTGTTAATTCGTCTAGGTTAATTTGGAGGGGTGTCCCCCAGGGTTCCGTTTTGAGTCCTCTTCTTTACGACATTTATACTAGAGATCTACATACCAATATCCTACCATCGTGTTCCTTTTTCCTGCAAGCGTGTTATCCCTGATATATATGTTAAAGTTTACGAAAATCCTATCCCTGTGGCTCATGAAGCTACTTTTCTTGGTAGGAGTTTTTTTTACTGATGCCTCAAAGATCACATCTACTGAGTCCTCTGCCGTTTTACCGCCTAACAGTGTTGGTGCGGCTTTTTTGCGTATTTCTTCCGGTTTTTTCAAGTTATTCAAATTGCCAGCTTGTTTCTCAAATTTTTCGGCTGAAGGCACTGCAGCGCTTGTGTGTGTCAATTTCATTTTGGCTAATTCTATTTCTGTATCTTATATTTTTTCTGACTTTCTTTCTTTTCTTCGATCTTTACTTTCAAATCCTTTCTGTAACAATTCTATTGCACCGCTTGCCCTTGAATTAAAAATTAAATCAAAAAAATATGTTTTGACTTAAATTTACTTGTCACATTGTCGTGGATTCCCGGTCATTCGGGAATTCGCGGCAATGAAATGGTGGATTCTTTGGCCGGCGTTGCGGCATCCCAACTCCCAAGGGAGTTCCGAAATTTCACAAATATATAGTCGGTACCTTCTAGCTCTTTCTCGGATCTCTCTTGATAACGATTGGCAGCAGCATTGGGTATCTACTGCTAGACATAAGGGTGCATTTTTTAGACGTGTTGAGCCTGAGGTTGCTATGCAGAGAGAAAAATAAGACATGGTTTTATAAACTCAAATTAAGTAAAAGGTTAACATCCACCATAGCTCGGCTCAGACTTGGTCATTGTTGTTCTCCTGTTCATTTGAATAGGCTAGGCATAAAAAACTCTCCACTCTGTGATTGTGGTTTGGACGAGGGTGATATTGATCATATTTTATTCGTTTGTGCAAAATATATGTCTTTACCATTGTATAAAATATTGATTAAAAATAAGGCTCCACTTCCATGTGATGCTGTATGTATTCTTTCTTTTTGTGATTTTCTATACACTAAATCTCTTATAAAATTCCTTACTTTCCATAATATTTCTTTTTGATAACTTTTCTTTATTATTTGTTTCAGTTTATATCCTTTTTTGAAAAGGAAAAAAATCCTTTAATTATCCTATATATGTTCTGTGTATCCTAGTTTCTTTAGACTATCCTCACTCATTCCATCCCCCTTATACCGCTAGTAATATCCCCATAAGTTCCGCACACTCCATATCATCCCTCATACATACCGTCTCCTCGTCCTACACGAGCAAAACATGTAAGAAAAATGAAAACATTCACAAGCATAACATGAAGATGGCACAATGAATCTTTGTCTGAAGTCTGATTGCCAAACAAAAGGAAAAAAAAAAGTATTGATGAGTGACATGTCACAGTGACATAAGAAGTCAATAGCGAAAAAATTTGCAGTGATTTTGTGAAATACACGCGGATTTTATTTAAATAGCAGTGGAAGAAGAAATTAACAATGGTAAAATGCAGTGCGTACAAATGTAACAGTGCAAGCATAATAAAACACCTGGAATAAGTTATCACCGGTATGTATGGTTGTTTAACACTTGTATTTTTTTGTATTTGCTGTTGAGAGCAAAAAACTGTTTAAACGATACACTACAAAGATATCGGACAGTTTATAATACCTATTTAACGTCATTGCATTGACTAGTTTTGCTAATTATTTTGTTTTTAAATTAGGTAGCCATTTTTATAATTATTATATGGTGGGACGCCTGCGGTCCACAGGCGGGTGTTCAAGTCGCTAGTTGGACTCATTACACCCTATTCCCGTGTGGATACGGTTGTTACTGTGGCCCCGATGACCTTCCCCGAACTCCGCTATGCGACCAGTGTCCAGGTCGCATAGTTTTCCTTCTTCGATCCTATCGGCTTCAAAAGTCTACCACCTGAGCCTGCTGTAGTGTATGCACTCAGCCAGGAAGTGCTGGCTGGTCTCTGGTTCACCGCATTCAGGGCAAGCGGGGTCTATGCTGTTGTCTATGAAGGACATATGTCGGTTAAGTCTGCAGTGGTCCGTGATGATGCCCATGACTATGCCCAGTCTTTCCCGGCTTAGTGATAGTAGTGACCGGGTTCTTTTATGATTCTTTTCTTTTACAAACAATTTTGCTTGTCTGCAACTGTAACACCCTGCCCAAGCGTCCTGTGCCTCGCGTTTCATAAGTTCTTTTATCACTTAGTGATGGTGGCTGATATCGGACGCTGAGGCTCCGGTCCTAAAGGTCTCGAGCAGGCATGTTCTCTTGCGAGCTCGTCTGCTCTTTCGTTCCCTAATGATCCTTGATGGCCTGGAACCCATGCTACAGTGACCGTCGTTACCTCGGCTAGTTTATTGAGAGCAGATTTGCACCAGCCCTGATACGGTCTCTACCTTGACCAGTGCTCTGATTGCCGCTTGGCTGTCTGAATAGATAATGGTGCTTTGCGTCTCTATCCCGGAGTCGGTCAGCACCATTTCTGCACATTGAAGTATGATAGCTTTGTATATCCACTGGCAGATGTTAGGTTTCAATCCCTAGATCTTTCCTACAGCCCTTCTGCATTGAGTGAGGGTCATTATGGCCTTTTTGCTCTGAGTTCTTATATGCGTAGTTTAGCTGTAAAGAGTACCTGAAAATTAACAATCCAATGGCCATGGCGGAATTATCTTCAAGAGTAAGAGGGCAACAGCGAAAATTGGCGTCTGGTGAACTAAAATTGAAATAAAAAACCGGGCAAGTACGTGTCGGGTCACGCACAATGTAGGGTTCCGTATTTGCTACGCTCTTTGCTTGCTTGCAGATGAGTACAATGCCATATTCTATGGCATTTGTAAGTTTTCATCAAATAAAGTTTAATTTATAAGCTCGACGGCTATTACGCGGTAACTAGTAGAGCCTACTTAACCATTATATTTTTTTTTCAAGGTTCAACATATGGACTGCTACCATGATTTTTTTTAAATTTCTAAACACAAGGCTTTCGGAGATAGAGAGGGGGGGGACCACCGTGCAAAACGAAAATTGAGACGATAAATGTAAATAATTCCGAAACGGATCATTGTATCGAAAAATGATCTGCCCATATACCTATCTAACGATAACTCATAACATGGGGTGGGCGCGAAAAATAATTCTCATTTCCACTTTACATGTAGGGGAGGCACCCAAAAAAAAAAATTTTTTTTTAAATTTTGTTTTAGCACTTTGTGCATTGATAATATTTGTATACATACCAAATTACAGCTCTCTAGCATTAAGCGTCCCTCTAGACCGCGGACGGACAGACAGACGGACATGGCGGATCTGTAAGGGTTCCTTGTAGTTTACTACGGAAACCTAAAAAGATTGATGTTACTTTGAATTATTAAATCATTTTTAGACGATATAGCTACATATATAAGAAGTTGAAAATAATTTGACGAATGTAAGTGTTAATAAAACTGGTTCAAAGTTTCAGATCAACCACCACCTGGACATCATAGCAGAACAGACGAAAACAGAAGATATGCCACAAGAAGCAAGAAAAATAAACATCACAGAAGACTGGTGTATCACGAAGAAAGAAAAAAAGAAAATTAATTGGCACATTCGTGATGTACCCTGTAGTTCCGGGCTTTTGTAGTTATGATTTCATCAGAAGCTCGTCTCTACAGGTATCTCACGGCTGGAAGACCTCGCTACTTGCCTGTATTTGAACATTATGAAGATTTTTGCAAAGATTTTTTTATGATTAGAAAATTTAGAAATAGTCACTTTTTCTATATATTTCTTATATTTTAGTCCCACTGTTTCAATGGTCGAAATATGTTCTCACAATGATTGACTCTTTCTTGTAAATTATGTACTTTACATCTTATATGTATTGTATAAAGGACAATAGTTTTTTTTTGTCACTACAAATTAGAAATTCACATAACACAATTATTCTAAGTTCATAGCTATATTTTTGGCTTATTATACATCAAATTTTGCCTTTGCATGAAATATTCGCGAAAGAAGTAGGACAAATTAACTGTTAAAAATCAATTTGTTAACTAAATTGTCATATTTATCAGATACTAGTGAAATACTCGCAACTTCGTTTGCGTATATCTCGCTTTCCCGAGGGAATTTTGAATAATCCTTTCTTAGTACACCCCTAGACGTCGTAAGGAACTTACATTCCAAAGGAATCTCTAGACCCAGCGGTTTTTTGGGCTATGCGTTGATATTATATACTTAAATCAGTCAGGATTTCGAATTTTATATACCTATATAGATTTGGAGGTAAAGTAAAGAGTATTGATTATTTTTGTGTATTTTGTTCGATTTGTAAAATATTTTATTATGGATTACAAACAGTCTGTACTATTTCTATTTTTAATGGTGTCTGATTCATGTCACTTTCTATATTATCTATTTCACTGCAATTTTCTTCATTGTAAATTATGGAAAATATTATGCTTCAGTTATGGCGGCTATTTTAATATAATGTTCTGCGAACAGACGAGACGTATCAATTCATCACAACTGTTCGTATTTATTGATACAAAAATAATATGATTAACTAATACACTCGAAAAATGGCGAATATTTTTTTTTTATTTTGGTAGAAAGAAATCATGTTTTTTATGAATTCCAACCTTTCGCTCTGGAAACGTTTGTGGGGAGGCCTATGTCCCGCAGTGATGATGAATATGATATTTTCTTGTAACATTCTATTTTTATTAGCCACTAGCTTTTTTGCCCGCGACTTCGTTCGCGTGAAGTTCCAGGCCCGTTCCCATGGGAACGAATTTTATACATAAACCTTCCTCATGAACCAGGCTATCCGTTGGTGAAAACCGCACGAAAATCCGTTAGGTAGTTTTTGAGTTTATCGCGAAAAGACAGACAGACAGACAGATAGACGCGCGGGAGGACTTTGTTTTATAATATGTAAGGATCATCTACGAGAATAGGTCCACACAATCTTTGTTGATTGTATTTTGGAGTTAGAACATACTTTTTGCCACTATACCTGGTCATAAATACCTTTGGTACCTATATTATTTATTTGCTCCGGGTTATTTGCTCCGTGCTATATTAGCACACTGTGTTCACTGTGTGTTGTTTTGTATTCATTGTTGTAAAAAAATTAAAGTACCTACATAAAAGTAACAAGAAATTATATTGTTACCTACTTTTTTTATTTTCTTTTATGATTGCTTTTAAATAGAGGGTGCCAATGCCAAATGAGTAACCGGTATTTTTTAACTTCTTTTGTTTCCATAATAAATGAAAGAATAAATTACCGGAGCTAGAGCTCTGCAGAGACATGAATAATATAAATTGACGTTTGTTTTATATGGGCGAACAAACTATAACTGGCTCTTCGTACTAAATATTCGTCTCAAATCATATACTTACTGAAATTTTTGCTTATTTTTATACCACTGTTTATACAATGATAATATTTTATGAAATCTTATATTGTATTTTCCTCATGGAAACAAATACTTACTTTTTTATTGCATCGTGATTTTTTCTGTGTGTATCTGTTGCAGGTTGCCGTTGTTTGGATACAGCAACAGATTTCTCCACAGCCTAAAGATGAATATAACAGTTTTGATTAAAAAATATGTATACTTATTACATCTCAATCTAACTGAAAGTAGATTTTTAGCGTCTGTCTGATTTTTACTTCCAAACCATGCGACTGATTTTGATGAGTTTATACTGTCAGCAGAATCTTGTCATGAAAGGATTATAATTTCATCATCATCATCATCATCATCATCACCATAAATATCAACCCAGACCTAATTAGTTTTTTAAAATTTCATAATTTTTCAAAATTCTTATGGCACAACAGGATAGTTTTTGCGTGCGATTAGTTTTGTGCGTTCTTTTGGAATAAAATTAATAAATTTTATTAGGGTGTTTGTGACTTTCTTATTCTTCTTTAAATTACCTTAATTGTCCTTCTAACCCTTTTCCAATCCTGTGACAAAAATAAAGCACAAGACTTGCAGTTGGTAAGATACATAATATTATAGTTCAAGTACAAAGATCGAGATTATTATCAGGAAAGAAGATCGAGATTATTATCAGGAAAGATCGACAGACGAACTGACAGAATTTGAATAAGCAATTTGAAAGGAGAGGATTTGGTGAAGGAGAGGAGAGGTCTTTGCCTAGCAGTGGGACATATGGTTAGTAAATCAATACACGTTACAATTTTCCCTTTTTTGCTTGTGGCCCATGTTTCATTAGAAACAGCTAGTCTTAACTTTCGAGATAGATATTTCATTACAGGTAAATGGAAAACATCTAGCTAGACTAAGACAGACATGTTCATGCATACAAATGTTTGTCTACTAGCAGACCCAGGCGACGACCCATGAGATTGCCATTGCTAACCACTTGACCGTAGTACCTGCAATGGAACTTGAATATGTACCTAAATAATGTTAGTAGCAGTAGCAAATTATTTAACCTTTTGAACGCCAATGTCGGCTATAGCCGACATGAGCAAGCGTGCCCTGTGCGCCAACGACGGCTATACTCGACAAAAAACAGGTCGCAGAAAAATACAAAATAAACCTATTAAATCATTACTTTTATGTATTTTATTGATACACCTTGAAAGCTGAATGTCTAAACATTATTTAGTTGCATACAGTAAACAAAAATGCATATTCCTCATTTAAATATTTGATGATAAAAAGTAAAATAATTTATGGTTAAAAAAGTAAGTCCCATGACGCCAATGTCGTGCAGAGCCGACTGCTAGTGATGTAGTATCATGTTGACGTATATTATATTCTTAAATTAATTTAGGTAACTTAAGGTATTGTAATATTTGTCATTACAGTTTTTATTGTTCTAACAAAATATAAACGATTGTAAGCACTGAGAAAAAAGTAGTTTTACTATATTAAAAACTGAAACATAGTTGCGTAAATACATTTTCGATATTCCCTTATCGCCAATCATGCGCATCCCTAGCAAGCTCTCGATAAGCAGTCCCCTCTGCGCCATTGTCGGCAGAAGTCGACTGACTCGTGACGTCGTAAGCGTATAAAGTGAATTTTAGTGCGGGAAATATGGAACAACAAGAAGTATTTACCACTGAACAATTATTTTGAACACTGATCAGTGAGCATTTATAATTGTTGATTGTTGATCCTTTAATGTTTAATTAGGTTAGATACGAGAAACTAAATAATGTATCTATTTTAAGAATATAAATATCGTTATACTTAAAAATCGTTACGTATATACTACGCAATTTCATACGAAAATTTTGATTTATTTTATACATATAATTAATCTGATTAGTGAGAATATTAGAAAGTTCCTGTTATAAAAATTGTTGCTATGTAATAATATCACGTGATAATATTATTCATAAGTGACATGTAAGTAATATGATCTCAAAGTAATTATTAATAATATAACTCAATAATTAAACTAAATGATTGGTAAATAAATAGTTTTATTTGCATTCAATCCATTAACAACCCAAATTGTTGCAATAAGTGTAAATTTCAAGAATAATAAAAACAAACTACTGTGGCCTTTGAATTTAATTAGATACTAACATCGATAAACTGTATGACACTATGGTACAACTCTAATGTACATGCAACGATGTCTTATAAAAGACTCGTCGACGGCGCCAATGTCGGCTATTCCCGACAGTGAGGTACATCAGTACTGAGAATAGTGCTGTACCTAGAGTTATTTTCATTTTAACTGTTGTGTGTCTTAATCATTGTTTTTATGTTATTAACAACTTCGGAACTACTTGAGTGGAACGTTGTAAAATATTTAATATTGGAATGTTCTTTTTAACATATTAATGATCGACCATTTATCTGGCAAGTATTGATAAAAAAAATAATAATAATGGGTATCGATATAATGTTGAAATCCCTATTTTTTTGTAGGTATTTAATTAAGATTTTCGGGCTTGGCGTACAGGGCATAGGAATACCGATATGGCGTGGCGGTGAAAAGGTCAGATGCTGCTATCGATAAGAATAAACGCTTACAAAGGTTATTTACATACACGACAGATCCTGTTGGTCTGCTACTTGACCGGGAATTTATATATATTATGGCTTCAAATGGTTGGTGTAAAATTACACACGGTGCGGTCGCCAGTTCTGTTTGCTTGAACTTGGCTTGACACGCGGTACCGGATAAGTGCGAGTCGGACTCTCCCACCGAGGGTTCCGTAGGTACGTAGAAATCTTTTTTTATACCACTAAGGTGGCAAACAAGCTTACGGCCCGCCTAATGGTAAGCTTCCTTTCTTTGGAATTTCCTATAAGTCACCGTAGCCAATGGACGCTTGCAACACCGAAAGTATCACTCGCGTATTGCCGACCCTGTAAAAATCTTTTTCACCTTACAAGCTCGGAAAGAATCTGTCATTCGAAATCTGAGCGCAAAAGTGCATTTTGTGCCCTAGCGTGGAAAGAATTTTTAAAATTCGAACCTTTCTATTCTATAATTTTCTATACCGCCAGTCCTCTGAAAATGCAGTACGCAGGAGGTTAATATTTATTTCATGCCAGTGCGCCAACCTTATTTTTAGAATAATCGAACTGGCCAGCGCGACACCGCATGAAAAAAAATAAACATTTAATATATTGCGTTTTTCTTGCACCTAGCATTTTCCTCGCTGTAGGGCTGTAGTGAGGTGAAAAGTTGTGTGTTTCGCTCGGCAGCAAAGTTATTCTGCGTCTCGTACCTTTGAAACCCTCCTCGCTACGCTTGGATTCAATATAAGTACTCGCGCCAAAAACAACTTTGCAGCCTTGCATAACAAATAACTATTAAGGCGCTGTCCCACTGCTGCGCACGAAGAGGCTACGCACGTGTGTTAAGCTTTGCTTTGCAAGAGGATGTACGTGATTATTTCCACTGCAACCCACGGACACGTTAACCATCAAGTGACGTCATTGATACACGCGTGGCTTGCTCAACATAGCTCAACGCTGTCAACGGCATGCACGCAGTGAATGCGGTACACAGCTTGTTCCACAAAGCGTGCACATCGCTGCGCACGCTGTGGAAACGTAGACCACGCAGCTGTAATGTGCCACGTGGCCCACGTGTTCGTGCACAGCGTGCGCAGCAGTGGGACCGCGCCTTTAATGCCACTTTTGAAGAACCCCAATTAGTAGTCTAAAGATATATATAGCTACCTACGTCTCGGTGGGAATCTCATTCCACAGCTTCAGCGTTTGCGGGAGGAAACTTCTCTGAAACCCCGCAGTATGCGACCTTTTTGGTTCTCAGGTTTCTAGCGCGTGAGGTTGGTTTTCCCACCGGTAACAAGCATCAAGTCAAACAATAGTAAATAAATACCTAATACAGGAATCGACTCGTGCAGTTTTTTTCCGAGCTTTCCCGTAAATAGACCCCCTATTTTTTAAGGTTTAAATTACAAATACATAGTTTTTAGATTTTTCCTTATACTTATGGTGCTTTTCCTTTTGATGTACGGAACCCTAAAACACAATATTAAAAGAATACCTATATGTATAAAATCGTCGATCGATGTCGAATCACACAACGCCCATTTAGTCCCAAACCAAGCAACTAAGCTTGTACTATGGGTACTAGATTGCTGAGAAATATACTTAAATTTTGTTTTTTTGTAATCCTTATTTTATTATACATAGAAAACACCCAGACCAAGGCAAACAGACATATTCATGCACACAAATGTTTGCCTTGCGCAGGATTCGAACCCGCGGCCCTGAACCTGTTCAAAAATAGTGTGCAGTTATACAGGGTGTTTGGTAGAGGATTGAACATGGGATAATGGCAGAAAGGTGAGATGATCTCCTACATGCTGAGCGAAAAAAATTTGACCTAGGGCCCATAGTTTTTTTTAAATGATTTTTTTTTAATTTTTATCAAACTTTCTTCCTTCGTGTATTTGAAGTACTATAACTTTTTTTTATTGGATCAATCGTCCAGCTTATTTTTTTATTCTTATCTTAAATGAATGTAGCTTACTTTTAAATTGATATTTGTTGATTAGAGTTACCAGGAAAAAAATTATGAGCCCTCAAACATCAAAAAGGCGAGAAGTCCATGCCGAGCGTTCAACTTTGGACTGCAGTTAAAAAAAACTAAAAGTCGTACAGCAGTTCTAATTATAGGAAAACAGCTCTAGTTCATGCCCTTTCGAATGGTATGTAATTTGCATAATTTTTTTTTTCTAAGTAGTCTTTCTCGTACTTTCTACATGAAATTGACCATTTCTGACAAAAATACTTTAATGAAAATAAATAAAAAAAATGTTATGAAACATAGAGCGGGATGGTTACGGTTCATCATTATCAGTCCGTTCTTCCTTTTTCACTCTTCATAGATGGGCAATGCATTCAAGACCTTGTAGTGGTGAAGAGTGGTAGAGCAGTAGGTACCTCGTATGTCCCCCGTGTTTCGTAGGATGAGTGAGAGAGCCGGAAGCCTGATACACCTCCTGTTTCCTACTCCCTTATTAACTTTCCTTCCCCGGTCCTACCTTTTTCATTGTAGTCGTTGATTGCTTACCAATAAGGTGCTTGTTTGTCCTCCTCGTGTCAAAAAAAAAGTTGTGCATGTCTATGGGCAGCGGTGATTGCTTGCCATCAGGTGTCTTGCTAGCTAGTTTGTCCTCTTCGTGTCATAAAAAAATCGTAGATGTCAATAGGCAGCGGTGATTGCTTACCACTTACCACTCTTCACCACTACAAGGTCTTAAATGCCTTGCCCACCTATGAAGAGTGAAAAAGGAAGAACGGATGCTGATATTGATTAAGAGAAACATTAACGTTTCTACCTGCCTTGTGTAACCATCCCGCTCTATGTTTCGTAACATTATTTTGATTTATTTTCTTTAAAGGATTTTTGTCAGAAATGGTTAATTTCATGTAGAATGTACGAAAAAGACTACTTAGAAAAAAAAAATACTATGTAAATTGAATACCATTCCAAAGGACATGAACTAGAGCTGTTTTCCTAGAATTAGAACTGCAGCACCACTTTTAGTTTTTTTTTACAGCAGTCCAAAGTTGAACGCTCGGCGTGTACTTTTCGTATTTTTGATGTTTGAGGACTCTTATCATTTTTTGTGGTAACTCTAACCGACAAATATCAATATTAAAGTAAGCTACATACAGTTAATAAAAGAATTAAAAAATAAACTGGCCGATTGATCCAGTAAAAAAAAAAGTTATAGTACTTCAAATTCACGAAGGAAGAAAGTTTGGTGAAAATAAAAAAAAAACATTAAAAAAAAAACTATGAGCCCTAGATCAAATTTTTTTCGCTCAGCATGTAGCAGACCATCTCACTTTTCTGCCATTATCCCATGTTCAATCCTCTACCAAACACCCTGTATCTGGGGGCACGGTAGTGCCCCCGCCAAGACGAGCCAAGCGGAGCGCAAAGTGCCCTTGCGCTACCTACCTTTTCTCGAAACGTTTCGTCGTTTTTTTTAACTCTCATAACTTTGGTTTGGATGATGCTAAATAGTTGAAAATTTCAAGATATAATGACACCAATACAATCATTAAACATACAAAGTTTGAATATCGTAGCTATTATACTTTAGATTTTATTAATGTCTAAAAACCCCCGATTTCGTCACTGATTCACTCACTCACTCACTGATCATCATAATTCTTAAGTTACTTCCTGAAGTCCTAGAACGCTGAAATTTGGTATGTATGCTAATATTACTACAAAGACAACAAAAAAAATTATAAAACTTGGAACTTTCATCCCCCAACCCTTTAACTTAGGGGATGAAAGTTTGTATGAGATTTCCGCTTCTTAATATCCTAGAAAGCTGAAATTTGGTATGTATGCTAGTATTAGTACACAAACAACAAAAATATCATAAAACTTGGAACTAAATCCCAAAAGAAAAAGAAATTTTTATAAGCAACTTACAAAAAGAAATGAAATCCCACCAAAAACATTTTCATGTAAAATGTTGCCAAGACGAGACTTATGACTCGCACTGTCAAAAAGTTATCAGATCTCATGTAGAGCCAAACTTCCTACTCTACACGCCCTACCTACACAAGGCCTAACTTCACAAACTCTACACCTTAATCAAAATATGTGGCTTGGCCATTTCGGTACATTCACATAGGTGTAAGGTGATAAATTTATAAACTATTCATCATCATACTTTTCTATTATACATTAATTTGTAGTATGTAACGAAACGGCCAAGACACATGTTTTGATTAAGGTGTAGAGTTTGTGAAGTTAGGCCTTGTAGAGGTAGGGCGTGTAGAGTTAGAAGTTTGGCTCTACATGAGATCTGATAACTTTTTGACAGTGCGAGTCATAAGTCTCGTCTTGGCAACATTTTACATGAAAATGTTTTTGGTGGGATATACATAACTTGATAGTCACAATTTCCGTGTCTATTTTGATAATGGATTTTTCACTACAGGATAGATTCGACCATCAGGAGTACGATGGCATACTTAACTCAATTTTGACCAAAGTGTCGATTGAGTCCTTTCTCTTTAACTACGTCCAATTAGACACATCAAACGTCAAGTCATTGAAAAGTAAAAACAAGCGGGGGCTACTATGAAAGTGTCCATCCGAAACAACGAAACACATATTTTCTGTCAAAAAAGACATTACTACCTAGTTATAATAAGGTTCAAAACTGGCTAGAATTCAACGAAACGTCAGTCCGTATGTTCGGAATTTCATTTCATAGTTAGACTCGTTTTGATTTCCTTCAAAATGTTGAAAATGCGTTTTTTTGCTGAATAAACCGCTGTATCTTTTAAAATTTGATTTTTTCACAACCTCATGGGGCCGTAGACCTGACTATACGGTTAAAATTTTAACTTGATACCTCCACTCATTCCCGAGAAAAAGGGTCTTGACTCTTGACAGACAGATAGATAGACAGACAGACAGACGGACAACAAAGTGATCTTATAAGAATTCCTTTTTTTCCTTTTGAGGCACGGAATCCTAAAAAAGCGGCGGCCATTCCAACTTCACATGACGTCTGACGGACCATTCTTTACTATTGACGTTAATTATTTTATTAGTTACTAAAGTGTTTTTCATATATAGCATGGGTACGGTGACGTTTGAGTTATTCCATTTCACGCATGTTTTATTCGAAACAAAAAACCGCGAAGTACAAAAATAAATAGAAAAAGAGTGAAGAATAAGCGACTACAAAAAGTAGTAAATTCAAATTTGCATTATTAATGATACATTTATTTTTAATTCCCTGTAAATTCCCTTCAAATCCCAAATGTCACCGTACCCATGCTATCTGAAAAACTTTGTAGCTGGCAAACTTTGTTCTGCCTTGGAGGCTACTACCCTACCCTACCCTACCCCTACCCTACCCTACCCCTACCTATACTCTTCACAAGAAACCTAGTCTAACTGAATCCTATGTCAAAATTTAAATGAAAGAAGAAGTAAGTATTATGGTGTGTATGTTAGTTTAATGCGCTAGATTCTAAAATATTTTGTGAAACAAACCACGTTATGGATTTTAACGAAAATAAAATACTGTTTTAATTATAATAAAAATCACTTTTATTCTAAACTTGTCAAAATAAAATATGAAAGAACGTAGACAACGTAGGTATATTAATTTCTAACATAGTCATCTTTATATATTATTAAAATTCAAAGTCCTGACTGACTGACTGAGCAGTTTTCTTTTAGGTATTTTATAGCTTTCCTAAACACTCGATAGATGGCGCAGCCCAGCACTTTTGGTAATAGAAGAGTAGGTGGATGGAGTGACCGTTTTGCTACAAAGCAGTCGTAATTTATTTTAATTAGAAAAAAAAGTTTTTGCCATAAATAAAACAAAAAAATTATCATTTTTTAGTAGAAAAAGTATTTTCCCATTGGAATGACATACTTTCACGGGATAAAAAGTACCCTATGTTCGGCTCTGTACCCCTGACAATATGTATACAAATTTTCATAATGATCGGATGATTAGTTAAGCCGTGTAGGATTAACAAACAAACAAACAAACTCACTTTCTCATTTATAGGTAATATTATAGTTAGGAGTTAGGATGATAGTACTTATGGACCTACATTATGTAAGTAATTAACCATTGAATATTATTTACTTACCTACACTTATTTATATCATAATAAACACAGCCCGTAAAGACCTGCAACGTGAATCCACTATGAAAGGGTTTTCTGAAATGTACACGGGAAAACGGGATACATGCAAACGTAGTTGCGAAGGTTTCGCTAGTGTACCGTGGTGTAGCTATCTATACTAGCGGCCACGTGCCGCAGACGCAAAAGTGGAGTGAAGGCGCATCTGTAACCGATCCTTTGTTGAGCCCGCGGGTCAGAAGTGCGGGGGCACCCCAGCCTGCATCGCACAGGCCACCGTCGATTGGGAATAGTTCGGCGCTCCCAGCTGTTCCCACCCCCCTCCTGCAGAGGAGACATGTAGTTAAGGGCCCATACATTAAGGGCGATTGCCGGAAGTGTCGTGGAAGTTAAGGCTCCGCTGTCTGTACCCATGACACTTCCACTCTGGCAATGAAGGAGCGCCGCGGGGTTTAGTGGATGCGAGTTCCACACAGGCTTTCCGTCCCCTGCGGAGAGTATCGTGCTTTAAAGCTTACCCGCGTAAAAAAAAAGTGTACTAAATATAAATAAGTAGCTATAATGTACGATATGGTATTTAAAAAAATTGTAAGTATTGTCTGTTTAATAGACTTAAAATAAATTACGTGGGACGTGGCCCTTGTGTTGGCACATACATTTAGACACGTAGCGGCCTACACGGCAAGATTAAGTTAGTTAGCGTTTACAGCAACACAACGTCGATAAAATTGATATTTCTGAAAAGCTGAAAATATAATTACAAATATTGTTTTACGGGTCAAACTAAAAAAGAACAAAAAGGGATAGACACAAAATATAGAATTAGGATCAATAAAATGGCTGAAAAATGCTCAAAATTTATTTTCAACACTCAGATGCAAAATACGTAATAAATAATCATAATGTTATCTTGACGAATAGACGCTTCATCTGTACATAGATAAGAGTTATCTTATTATTCTTAAAGAATAGGCAATCAATAGCTACCTGATTTCCTATTTAGATTTTAATAACCTTCTTCGCGCGAATAGACAGTTTGACCTGACCTGATGTAGCTGTCGTTCAAGTACCTTAAGATTCATCGTAATCAAGGCTATAAGTTCATTGACGACCTCCGTGGCGTAATGGTTACCACGCCAGACCGCCACCCGGGAGGTCCCGGATTCGAATCCCGGTCGGGTCATGATGAATAAAACCGGACAAGTGCGAGTCGGACTCGCCCACCGAGGGTTCTGTACGTAGAAATCATTTATTTTCTATACCACTAAGGTGGCAAACAAGCTTACGGCCCGCCTGATGGTAAGCAGTCGCAGTAGCCTTTGCACGCTTGCAACATCGGGAGTATCACTCGCGCATATATCACTCCATAATAAAGTCTAAAGAAAAGACCTCGGCGGGGATCTCATTCCACAGCTTCAGCACTTCAGCGTTCGCGGGAACCACGCAGTACGCAGCGTGTGAGTTTGGAAAAAAATTATTCACTTCTTACATCAACTAGATAATATACAGACTTCCGAGGTAATATAAAGACTAGGCATACGGTAAATTCCATAAAACAGGTTCTACTTTGAATAAAACATTCTAATAGTCCTATTTTTGGGCGTGGGGTCACAAGATAAACTTAACGAACCTACTGTCACACATTCCGTTTTGGAGTAGTTTCATTGTTCTCTAGTGCTAGTTTAAACGTACTTCGGAGAAACGCGTTTTCCTAGTCAGAACAACAAACTCCGACAAAACGGAATGTGTAGGCACTATATCAAAATTTGTAGCATTAAATAATATTTTTCGAGAATGGTGTGCAGAGTTTCCCGCCGGACCACCAGTACCATTGAACAGTTTTATAACTTGATAGTCACAAAGATAATACAAAATGTAACATGACGTTGTTTTAGAGAAAAAGACGCATTTAATGACTTGAATATGACCGTTTACTGTCATAATTTGAAACATCAAACGTCAAGTGATTGAAAAGTAAAAATAAGTAAGGGCTACTATGAAAGTCTCCGTCCGAAACAAACGAAACACGTAGTGCTGTCAAAAAAGACTGGTCCCTATACAAAGTCGCCATAAAAGTTTTTGAATCTTTTTTCCGATTATGGTTCAAAACTGGTAAGAATTCAACGAAACGTCAGTTTGTATTTTATTTATGCGTTTTTTTGGTTAATAAACCGCCGTATCTTTTTTTTACGTAAACTTAGAAATTTGATTATTTCACAACTTCATGGGACCGTAGACCTGAGTATACGGTTCAAATTTCAACTTGATACCTCCACACAACCCGAAAAAAAGGGTCTTGACAGACAGACAGACAGACGGACAACAAAGTAATCTTATAAGGGTTCCGTTTTTCCTTTTGCGGTACGGAACCCTAAAAATGAACTTTTTCTGATTGGCCTCGGGTCTTGGATGTTTATCTATATATTTGTATGTAATAAAATATAGTATCGTTTAGTTAGTATCCCATAGCACAAGTTTCGAACTTACTTTGGGGCTATCTCAATCTGTGTGATTTGTCCTTATGTATTTATTTTTTTATTTGTATTTATTGACACAACTTTCCGTCGACTATCCTAAAATCCTACAACATTACTTTGATATAACAGCCAGACACACATAAATAGTGTATCGCAGATGCAAAAATATCTACTTTTCCTTTGGCTCAACGGTTAAAAAGAATGCTTGGGATCTGGCTAAGGTAGCTGATTGCTAGGTACTATTGCTTTAAAGAGATTTTTAGAAAAATATATAGGTACGTACAGTCAAATGCACATCAAACTTTACACATTGTTTCGTGCCTACTACTGTTCTTATATTATGCGCATTTATAATAGGTTAATTTATCAAAGGTTCGCTTCCATTCTACCTAAATCTTTAGTAAGTACCTATTTGCAAAATTGCAGTAAAATTAATTAGAAAAATATTAATTATCATTAACAAACTATCGATATTTTGTAAAATTGTTGGCATCACTACTCACAACTTTGTTTTGTTGGATAATGAAGTGAAATAATACATTTTTCATTTATTTAACAGCTGGCAAGCGTGACTGACGCATCGGTCGATATGGCGGCGAATACAATCACGGTTAGTTACTTTAACTAAGTACTACTTTAACACTAGTAACCATGCGACTTTATGTAGTAGTTAATTACTTACTTTTAATTATTGGTAATTATTTTTGTGGCGAATTATTTCTTTGTTTCTTTCTTGGAAATACAGTTTTTTCTTAGAACTTATTTATTGCGAATTATTTTCTTGTGTTTTGCGAAACCATGAAAACATAGGCAGGCGCCATCATTTTTCTTGTCTTATAAAAATTATAGGAATGAAAAAATAAATCCTCATTTGAATTCGTTTCCCTTGTTATTTTAAAATTAAATGGAGTAAAAATAATAACGATTTTTGGTGCTGCACATAGCAGCAGCATGTGTGCCGGCAAAGTTATTCTGGTGCCGCCGGCTAAAAAACTGCTACGAAAATTGTTAAAATTTTTATCTTTTAAAGAAAAGTTTTTAACCATCCCACGCAACGAATTTTGATGTGGATTTCATTATTAGTTAGATTTTGTGACGTGTGTGTGATGGTTTTACTCACAAAAATAAAGTACGGAGGTACCCGACATGATCTAACTGTGAGTGTACCGCGGACACTCACAGAGATCATGTCGCTTCTAACAAACGTTTTGTATGTTATGTACCTTATCTACTTACTTATAAGTTATTTATTACCGACTTGTCCTTTTATTGATAAACAAATAGATAAGTCATACTTGCATGGCGTGGTTTCCAAGTAAGTATATTAACATTAAATGTTGAAACTCTCGCGGAAGATCTCGACTAAAATCTTAAGCTTAAATATAATACCGAACTGAACCGATAAATCTGCGATATCTGTCACGAGATGTAGATGTAGTGTGTCCCGCCCCGCCCGACTATTCCCGACGCTTATCATTTTGGTTTTACAAAAAAAGGACAATTAATAAAAAACGAAGTGTATAATTACTTACGTTTTAGTATGATCAGAGAAGTAAGTACTTAAATAATGAATGTTTATTTCGTAACAGTGGTCGCAATGGCTTCTGCTCACCAATACAGACTTCAAGCAGCAGTGGGCTGCGCAGCCCACTTACCTCATATCACAGGCTGTGTTCTTGTTGGCAGGACTGGTCACATTGATTCATGGTAATTATAATATTATTTTCGCATCCATCTTTTTTAGGGTTCCGTAGTAAACTACAAGGAACCCTTATCGTCATGTCCGTCTGTCCGTCCGCGGTCTAGCGCCTAGACGCTTGATGCTAGAAAGCTGTAATTTGGTATGCATACTTTTATTAACAATGCTAACAAAGTGATAGAAGAAAATTTTGAAAAATATATTTTTTGGGGTGGTCTACATACAGGTAAAGTACGAATGAATTTTTTTTTCGCGAAAAAAAAAATTTTATCGTTAGATATGTCTCTTAAAAACATTGGGTGTGGGAAGATCATTTTCCGATACAATGATCCGTTTGCGAATTATTTACATTTCACGTGTCAATTTTCGTTTTGCATGGTGGTCCCGCCCCCCTCTATCTCCGAAAGTCTTGTGTTTAGAAATTTGAAAAAAATCATGGTAGTAGTCCATATAGTGAACCTACAAGGAAAACTATAACGGTTAATAGTCGACGAACTGATAAAATAAAATTTATTTGATGAAAACTTACAATTTACAATTGGCCTCATTTGCAAGCAAGCAAAGCACAGCAAATACGGAACCCAACATTGTGTGTGGCCCGACACGTACTTGCCCGGTTTATTTGTTTTGATTAAAATCAATCCTATGCTATACATACAGCTACTCAACGATCATTGAGCTAAATTCCATATTACTTATTTAACCTTTGGTAACGGGGCAAGCAAGCAAGACCGACAAAATTAAATACATATATATATTATATATATACCACCTATAAACCAGAAAAAGTAAATTGATATTTTCTCAGCTTTCAGAAAAGGCGGACGATGGCCATATTTCTGGTTCGCTACAATTATACACGGGTTGTACACTGACAATTTCTGGCATTTCGTGCTTCCCGAATATGACAATTTCTGGCACTCGCAGACCCCAGTGATGCTCTTCGGAGCACGGCAGCCGCTACATGTTATTTTCTTATGTTAGTAAGAAATTAATATAATTTTTCATATGATTTTTTATCTAAGTACTATTATTTTTATTTATTCAATTTCAATTGCACAACATTACAGTAAAATCTATGATATTTTCTACCTCTCATATCTAATCTTTATAAGTATATAATAAATTTTCAGACCCAGCCTTCATATATCACGCCGCTTACGCTGTCTCCAAGCTGAATCTTCCGAGATACGCTCAGCCGTTCGCCGTGGGGCTGGTGACTGTGCTTATTGATATACCTTACGATATCGTGGCTGTGAAATTCGTGCACTGGACATGGCACGACACAGATCCTAATATCTTCGACAGACACTACTGGGTCCCATGGAACTCTTACTATTTCCATGCTACCTTTGCCGCTAGTTTCTACTTTTTGTTTCATAGCAGCAGAAAGTGGCTTGCCCCAAAAGTCGAACAATGGGAATCGGCCAGGTAAGGATAAGAAGTATCCCAGCTGCTTGCCTTAAGAGCGCGCATTCCGTCCACTAGCGCCGCCATTGAAACGAGAGTTATAGCTGGTAAACGTAGATGAAAAAGTAAAATAATGTTCTATTGCGCATTAGAATAGACGATGAAGTATATTTATATCGCTTTGTTAATATTTCAAATTGATGTTGCTGGTTCGATAAATAACGCATTGAAAACAAAAACGGCCGTTTTTTTCACAACTCGTTATTCGCGCTCTTAAATATGCTTTGAATTCAGCTAAATTTCTGCTACGCGACATTTCTTGATTTGTTCAGTTGGGTTTTAATCTTTCGAATTATTGCGGTTTAAAAAATTGAAATTTAAAAATTATATATATGTAGGTATTTGAAATATTAATAACTAATGAAACCCGCGCAACTTCGTTTGCGTGTATTTATTTATGCACAGCAGCGCCATCTATATCAGATTTTTTATCACATCCTACGGGAATCGCGTACTTTTTGGGATACCCTACCTATGTGTATCAGCTACCTACATACCAAATATCATAAATTTTGCCTTTGCTATTTGAGCGTGAAGAAGTTACAAACGTACATATAACTTTCGCCTTTATAATATTAGTAGGATTTTCATACTCTTATTGGATGCCATGTTTTTTTTTTGGCAAAACTTTTTTATTGATTTTTATTTAAGTACTTTGTTTTGGACTGTGTAATATTGGATGCCATTCATTAATTACGACAATAGTAGTGAGAGGATTAACGACTTGAATGCAACGTGACATAGTCATAGGAAAAGGATGAAAAGTGAAAGGGGTAACAAAATCATTAAAAACGCCAGATGCAACTATTTTCGGGGTGGTTCTATATGTTTGTGTATTGTTCTAGGAAATCAGTGGAATGGAATTCTTTCCTGATTGCGTGTGCTCTGGGTATGCCAGGTGGTGTGTTGTTATTCGTGCCCCTGTACCACCCTCTACACGACATGTTCTTCGTCCATTCGGAGGTCACCTTCTTCCTGCTCTTCTCCATTTTTGCTCTGTTTATTCTCCATGGGCTTCTCAGCGATAGGGAGAAGTCTAAAGCGAGGTAAGATATTACTCCTATATTTTAGAACACGACTAGCTGGGGAAAAAAAATCCATGTGAACAACTAAACTTTAAAAATGGCTTTCTTTAATAACTTTAAAATACCAGTCCTCTATCTGCTAGAGCGAAGATCAGTGGTTGTACAATGATTTGTTGTATTTGATTTATTTAAAATAGATTATGCAACTTTAGCTATGAATATTGGTGGAATTGAACGTATTAATTAATTTCTATTCTATAGACACGTGATAATAATAATTTAGTTTACTTGCTCGCCCCTTCTGTCTGTACCATCTGTGCAAATTGTGTTATGTAAACCCAGTGGTAGGTTAGCGCTAGTACTATTTATTATACTGTGGTTAGGTAGTAAATTCAATGATGATTTAAAGAATACTAATATTATTATCAATGTTTTATAACAATTTTTTATTGGGAATATGCATTAATTTAATTTTTTATTTTTGAACGATAGTTTATATACCTATACCGTTAAAAACCCGGAGAGAACTTACGCTCCCGCAATTGCCCGGTATTGTAGCAAAAGACCGCAATTAGGTCTGGCTACATTTTTTAAATTCGTTTTTTTTTTAAAGAAAACAAAAAATACTATTGTATTAGCGTCAGCCGTGTTATTTTTTCACAAGAAAGGCAGTCAGGTGCACATCGAGCTTTACACTTGCACTACAATTTTGGCTCTTATGACATAGAATTTAAGAACGGTACAAAGTCCATTATGTAAAGGTCGACCTGCTCTTGACTGTACGGTTCCAAGACAGCACGTCGCAGACCGCAGCTGCACAACATACTAGTTTCTATGTACCTTTCTCTATGAAAGAAAAAGACATTGCGGTCGGTGGCACTTTCAGGAGAGATATATAACTTGTAGTGTCGCTTTCGGTCTGCAGCGCGCGGTCCATCCCGGAATTGGACCTTAAACGTCTTCCTATGTTTGCAGACTCACTTCTATCGACTACGTCCTCATTTTACAACTAGCTGTTCACTACATCATATATTGGGTGTTTGTTGTATTCTTCCACCCTGAAAAAGAATGGTCTCTGGGTCTCCACGAGCCAGTTGGACCCTGCAACGAAGTTAGCACGCTCACTACTCCTTTCGGTCAGGTAAAGCAACACTTTAAACTATTAGTAGGTAGTGTAAAATTGCGCCGAAAATGAACAACTAAACAACAAGAGATGATTCTAGCTAATATGAAACTAAATGTGTGTCATATACCTACCTACACATACTTAATTATATTTATACAGATTTAGTATTAGTTAATTTATGAAACTAAATGTGTATCCTAAGATACACACATTAGTTTCATATTAGCGAGATTCGTCTCTAGTTGTTCAGTTGATAATTTTCAGTGTTGTTTTCGGAATCATAGTTAAGTATATGTACCTACCTAACCTAACCAATAATGCTAATGGTGCTCTAAGCTGCTAACAGCCAATTGCAGAAACTCATTTAATTATTCCACATTAAGTCTCAAGCTATTCCTTTTGGTAAATGTGGCAAACAAGCATACGGGCCCGCCTGTTGGTTGGTAAGCATCAAAGCAGCTTAGAGACGCTTGCAATACCGGGCGTATCACTTACGCGTAGCCAACCGTTACATAAATTGAATTGAATAGTTGATTTATAGTAGGGGAGCCCAAGAGGGGTGATTTTTCAGGATCGCATCGCGTCAGACTAATATAGGGAATATCTGGTACCCTGTTAAGTATCAACAGAAATCAACACCATGTTTTCAAGTCTTCAGAAAGGGGTTTTGTAGTTAAAAAATAGATATCTTGAAATACTACTCAAGCGCATGCTGAAATATGTGTTGAAATAACCTTGGCATTATCGAGCGCGGTCCTTTTTTTTATTTTTACGTAAATAAATCAAGGATAACGGGAAATATATGTATAATCTGCCAATTCCGACGAGGAGAAGTAAGTATACACACCAGTATATTTAGCGGAACAAAAATTAATCAACTTTTATGGAAAATCAAAAATGTAAACATTCGAAAATATCGACATAATTTTAGTCAGGACCAATAAGACTACATCGTCTTATAATTAAATGGAGATTTAATTACATAATGTTTAATTTTATTTTATTTCCAGTTGACTCCTCAAAATTGCGAGCACAACGCATAAATGCGAGCAAAATGTATAAATATACCTAGCTTTAATTTTAGTTAAGATACTGTAACAAAATAATCTTACAAATTTTTTCTGGGATTTTAAGTTTTAGCTTGTTGAAAATGTTACGCTAATTATGCCGGTGGTGTGTAGTTTTATGTGACAGATTTTTTTAAAATATAAAATAAAAAAATCTAATATAACTAGGTAAGTACCTATTTGTATTATTTTTTTTAGATTTTTTAAAAGTCTGTCGATGTTCTCCCCACTTATGAGCCGTTCCCCGTTTTTGCTCTCCTTCACCTAATCTTCGAAATTATATAGGTTTCCAGAGCGCTGGAATGACTGTATTGGTTTATATTATACATTTAGCATCGTCGTCTACTATTATCGATGCGTATGAATAAATATTATATTATAAGATTTATTTTTTCCTACCAATGACTATATTGTTTTACGTAATGACTATGATTATTATACGACCCATAACGATGACCTATTGACATAACAACAATTTATCTACAAGATGGAAGTAGGTAGGTACCTATATGTTTCAAATAAAACTTTAAGACGACGTATGTTGAACATGTGTAATATGATTAAATTATAAAACTTTAAAATTAAAGCTGACTGACTGACTTATCCGTGCTTGACTTATACGGCCGCTGAATCCAATGGACCTATATACAAGGATGACATTCTACATAATTGTTTATTTCATGTCACTCTTATTTCGCTACCTAAAAGGATACCTTATGCGTGACATCGCAAACAGTTTCTAAGCTAGAGCTTCATGTAAACCTAACTTTACGAAGGCGGAGCTACATCTATTGATTTTTAGTAAGAAGGCTCTGAATTGAGTGAGATGGCATGATGGATGTTACTGTGACGTCAGCAGTAGTGAAGAAACCGGGAAATCGGTATCGAAAAATTCCGGGAATTCGGATACAAGAACCGGGATTTTCGGTACTTTCGGGATTTTTTTATTTATTCACTTATATGGAAATTGGCTACACTGATGCTAGTGACGCTACATGCGATCGAGTATGTTTTGATGGTACAACAAACGATGGAGTATGTTTCCAAGAAAAAGCAAGAAATTATCTAAAATTGTGCCTTTTTTGCAATTTTGCCAAAGAAAATGTTGTCTATAAAACCATCTATGACGTTTACAATGGTTTTGAAATGGTTTTTATGCTTCAAATCAAGATCACCAAGTCTCGTTGTGGGATATTGTCCTGTTAAGATGCAAAAAAAAAGCTTCTCTTCAATCACAATGTTTGTGGAGGAAGCTCTTCTTTAAAGCATGTTCTAATGCGTTCTTTTTTGGGATTTTGGTGTGGTGATTGCGCGGGCCAGTCTAAGACCGAAATGTTGTGCGTGCTCCTGAAGCCAGCTCGCTGCTACTTGGCCCATTAGTAAACGAGAAGGATCGAGGAGGATTATTGGTACCAGCACCTGGCCCTGACTACTATGAGGTCTGTTGTTCTACCAATTCCTAATTCTCACCTAAACCATAATTGTTGCGCCGTGGTATAGACAAAAATCGTGAGGATTTCGCAGACGGCTAACACATCCAGGAATTCGCCACACGCGTACTCTTCGTGAATCGAGATGAAAACCGAATCGGTACTCATCGGTAAACAGCATAACAGAACACTGGTTATTTTCCCAGAGCAAATGTTCTCGAGCCCACTGTAATCGGCCTCCACGATTTCCTCTGCGTAATGCTGGAGTACGAAGCAGACTGCGAGCATGAAGATTAGCTCCATGCAGTCTTCAGCCCACAGTTTGGTCACTCTTAAACAACTGGTGCTGCGACTAAGAGCATTTGAAAAAACATCATTGCCATAACATTTGGCTGTTTTCACACATCAGTTCGCAAAAATCGCTCTACGTGCGTATGGTCCCTGCGCTCCTGGCCATGGCATCTTTCACTTACTTCCCCAGTAGCATGATAACGTTACTTGAACCTTGATTCCCGCAAGCCTTGCGACTAAAGAGCGACTTTTTAGCATCATACCAGGACTTGGGTAATATCGCCCAAAAAAAAACTTCATTTATGACATGAAAAATCGATGCAGAACCATTGTATGCATCACGTGATATTTTTACTAATAACAGATTTTTCGCACAATGGCAAAAACTGCATAATATTTTTCTTTTTCTTTTAAACAAATGCGGTCGTTACTTGAATCATTATTTCACTTTTTCTATTTATGTATTTAAAAAAATATTTACCTACGAAATAAAAATAATATTAATTTACTTTTATAAAGAACATACTTAGGTATGTATACACATTAAAACTAAACTAAACATATTATTTTAAACATAAATTATAATGAACCTAAAACTAAAACAGTTTATTAAATTATTTATAAAACTATTTACTTTTACATTAACTAAATATTAAATATAAAGGGACAATTCATACAGATTGAGCTAGCCCCAAAGTAAGTTCGAAACTTGTGTGATGGGATTAACTCAACGATAAAAATCTAAATATACCTAGGCAGTGTTGATGTCTATACATGGTTGAAAAACTTTCCTGAAAGTACAGAAAATGCCGGGAAATCCCGGTTACAGCATAGTCCGGTACCGAAAATCCCGGTTGTTTGAAACAGTACCGGTTCTCCATACCCTAGTCACAGCGGTCGGCAACCTGCGGGCCGCGGGCCACATGTGGCCCGCGACCCCCTCTGTGCGGCCCGCGAGCCCTCGACTGTTTTATAAATGACTGTCTTATCTTTATGAATAAATTTATATTACAGTTTTTTCAGACACATAAATTGTCCATACATATTCCGTTATTATCAAATTTTAATAGCTTGTAGAGTAGATTAATTAAACATAATTATTGTAGAACATGACTAGAGAATGTGCCTGTGAAGGCCTATTCTTTGAATAAACGATTTGATTCTTGATTCTTAATGATGTATGAGTTCTTTCGTTCCCTAAGTAAAGAGACTGACAGCAGAAAAATGCTTTATGGTTATGATGTGAGAATTCTAATAGAAAAACCATCACTAGATGGGAATGTGTGAGTTTAACTTTGCAAAGAACTTTCGCTGGGTATGGTACAAGGCGCTTTTTTCCAAGTTACCTACATATAGGCTTCGTACGTGGTTCATCATATTTCTTACCAGACGGAGCATAGAAGTCATAGTAAAAAACCCCTTTGTGACCACGTTTTGACAGCATTATTTTATTTGTTCGCCCAGTATTGGAAACTGATCGCACAACTTGTGCCGGTACGCAACTGCTGATACTTCTTGTTTTCCTAGATTGTAGTTTTCAGTACGTAGTTTTCATAAACTGCATTTTTTGGAAACTATTTATACAGACGATGATGATCCTTGATGTTTAGTAGAGATATCCCGTATTATATTTGCGTAACTACCCCTCCCCCCTCTCATTCAGTAGTGCGGCCCGCCTTTGTCTCATTTTGTTACCTTGCGGCCCTTGCCTACCAAAAGGTTGCCGACCGCTGAGTCAGCAGCATCAATGAAAATTCCTGAATCGCGCTATCAACATTTTTCTGGCTGGAAGATATATAAGGGCGACGAAAACGTATTATTTCGGGGTCCGATGGCTACTCCGTAAGCTGGTGACGAGGGAGCACCTGTTAAATACTCCCTCCCGTTGATGAGCAAAGAGAAAGTATTTGAGTCAGATTAAATATAGAGGTTCGCCCTCACCCCCTCTGGTGTAGCCGACTTTGACCCCACTTTTGCATTTTAAACCCTATTTAAAATATTTTTTAAATAAAAATACAAAGCGGTCTTTCTCTGATTTCGGTGAATTCGCATGTTTTTAGCAATAAAAAATATAAAAAACATTCGATCTAACGTTTTATTAGCTATAAATGCCCCAAATATGATAAATACAAATCAAACGATAACAAAGATATAACCATAAAATAAGCCAAAAAAATCACTACATTCTGTGTCTTCAGCACGAGTGTTTGTAAAGACCATACAAAATTCTAAGGATTCCGTTGATCCTGACTCTAATAAATTTGATATAATATCTCATACGTTCCGACGACTAGTTATATTGTATTTTAGTACATATGTACATTAACATACTCTGTTTAAAAAAATGACAATCTTTTGTCACATAAAAAAATTCATTACCTTCATCTATTATTGAAATAGGTTTTTTGAACCTGTATATAAATAAATAAATATAAAAAAAGTTCATTTTTCATCATGACTCGATCGGGATTCGAACCCGGGACCTCCTGGGTGGCGGTCTGGCATGGTAACCAATACGCTACGCCACGGAGGTCGTCGAGGTATATTCCTTGACTATGTCGCCCGTTGGCTCCCCGCTCACGTGCGTGCCCCTTACCCTCAGTCGACCCGTTAGTGCCAAGCCAGGAGGGCACGTCACGGATTTTCTGTTTGTCACGTGTTTGCGATCTTTACCAAAACTTTAATTGTCGGGTAAGTACTATGATTTTTCTATTGATTTAATTATATTTATAAAGCTTGTAAGGATATGTTGTGATAATGAGTTGTTGATACTTCTATGTCCTTTTAAATAAAACATTACAAATGAAATTCAATTACCTTCAGCTTAGAATTGGAAGGTAATGATAGTAAAATGCTGGAGGATATGTTTTAAATTATTTTACAGTTGTTACTAAATAGTAGAAAGAATACGTGTAATAATTATTATTACATTCTAGCTGTACCCGCGGCTTCGCCCGCGTGGATACTGCCTTGCCTATTACTCCCTTTCCCGTGGGAACTCTATAAATTGCCGACTTTATCCTTGACAACATCATAAAGGGAACCTCTATACAAAATTCCAGCTTTCTAGGTTGAGCGCCTGCGATAATACACTTACAGTCTTATTACTCCCTTTCCCGTGGGAATTCTACAAATTGCCATCTTGATCTTTGTCAACATCATAAAGGGAACCTCTATACAAAATTCCAGCTTTCTAGGTTGAGCGCCTGCGATAATACACTTACAGTCTTATTACTCCCTTTCCCGTGGGAATTCTACAAATTGCCATCTTGATCTTTGTCAACATCATAAAGGGAACCTCTATACAAAATTCCAGCTTTCTAGGTTGAGCGCCTGCGATAATACACTTATAGTCCTATTACTCTCTTTCCCGTGGGAATTCTATAAAACCCCATCTTTGTCCTTGTCAACATCATAAATGAAACTTCTATATAAAATTCCAGCTTTCTAGGTTGAGCGCCATACATATTTTTTGGGTAACTTGAACCGCAGCGCACGCAACAGAAACTAATAATTTTCCCCGTTTTTGCAACATTTTTCAATGATGCTTTGCTTCTATTCTATTGGTCGCAGCGTAATATAGTCTAAAGTCTTCCTCGATAAATGGACTATTCAACACAAAAATAATTTTTCAATTCGAACCAGTAGTTCCTGAGATTAGTGCGTTCAAATAAACAAACAAATTTTTCAGCTTTATATATTAGTATAGATTTTTAAACAGCGCTACCTAGCGTAATAGATTTAAAGTGCTTTAATTTCGCGCGATATTTATAATTTGATGAAAACGTAACCTAACTTTTGAATAGCGCCATCTAGCATAGAATAGAAAGAACTTGAATTAATTTTGGCAAGCGCGTAATTTTTTTGCCATAACTTCTAATGTATCTATTTAAATTATATGGTGTAAAGATTATAATAATGTATACATGAAATGCTTAAGGTAACTAACGTAATTAACTGGTTAAGGATTAATACTGTATACGTCAAAATCGGTTTCCAATTTTCGCATTATTACTCGGAAATCGCTTTTTATTTTATAGTAAGTTATCCGTAAACGATAAATATATGCTAGCGCGGACTTTTTTGGAGGCCTAAATAAGAGGAATATCCTATAACTTTTGTTTTGTTATCTCAAAGGGTTTAGACAGCGTTTTCGTCGACAGCTCCCAAGCGGGTTGATTTTTTCCGACACTCCCAACAATAATCATTATATTTCAGCCAATTTACACAAAATCCTGACAAATTTTATACTTAAACCTTCCTCATGAACCAGGCTATCCGTTGGTGAAAACCGCAACAAAATCCGTTGGGTAGTTTTTGAGTTTATCGCGAACAGACAGACGCGCGGGAGGACTTTGTTTTTTATACTATGTAAGGATGTTGCTGCTTTAGAAACAAGTAAATGAAGAAAAAGATGTTAAAATGGTAGAAGACAAAGAAAATAAAAAGAAAACGGACGAAAATTATAGCGATGATGATGAATGGAACATACCTATTTTGAATTAATTTTATTTTGAAACTTTTGCACTATATCTCATATCTATGACGTTTTAAGCAAAAATACCTTCGGGATGATTTTTTAGATGGCAAACTTTTAATTTCTTATAAATGCAGCTAAATTCTAGTCTAATTCAGGCACTAACTCAAAATTATTTTTAATATGCCTTTTTGTTTGTTTGGGTATTTGTTTTCTTTATTGTCGATATACTAAGTCAAAATATAAATCATAATTAATCGCAATACTAGTAAGTAATTCATTAAGCAAAATCTTTGGTTTAAATTTGATCTCCAAGGTTATAGAAAAACTATTTTTTTAAAGTTATTAGGAAAGATTGAATAATACTTTTTTATGAGTATGAAAAAAATATTTTATGTTTATTTTAAGTTTTAACCCAAAACTTCTGATTTGTTATTTCTGTTGGGATTAATTATAATTATTAAAGACTGACAAATAATTTTTTAAGAATAGTGAGAACGTCTAAGAAATCTAAACATAAAACTTTTAATTAAATACTTTGTAAAACGATTGTTAAACTTTAAAAAGATTTTCGTTGTTTTTAGAGAGTACCTATAATAGTAATATAATTAAACATAGGATGTAATTGACATTATGAAACAAATGATAAATAGTATGAAAATGGTTGTTAAATTTATTATAATATTTTCATAGTTTATTTCCTATTATAATATATAAGGATTATTATGCTATTTTATCTGATTTCTTACAAGTGGAAGATTCCACATTCATTATAATGACCATTACTAGAAAAATATATTTCATTACCATAACCAGCAATCATCACCATCAGGCGACTAATCATTACCTTCACCGTCTTGAATTATAAAAACCTGTAACTTCGTAATTTTTGAGTGCAATTATGTATAACTCTGTCACATTACATAATTATAGCTATTTAATCGTTTCATTAAAGATTTTTTAACCTTTTAAAAGTTTCTCTAACTTTGTCTCGATTTCCTCGTAATGAGAGAACCACCAAATTAGGCGGGGTTCATCTTACGATGGTAACCATACCAATTAAATGGTAAGGCGACAGGAAGCCTTCAGGCTTTGCGCACTTAGGTGTGGCTGATTGATTGAATGATTGTTTTACTTTTCAGACACTGCAAAAGCGAAAGTACTTCTGTCCGGATAATTATGATGAAAAGTATTTCAACTTCCACTGTGTTGGTGGTCAAAAACCACCGAATGGTGCCACCTGGTACGTGATTTGCGGCACACTTTTCGAGTGAGTATAACAATAAATTGAAAACATATTCATTGGTACAATCAACCAATGAAAGAGATGAGCAGGGCCTTAAATATGATACAAGTTTTCTAAATATTGCGTGAAGGGATTTACTCGAATTTGTATTTATGAATAGTATTATGTAATTACAATGTTTCATAACATTGCTTACATTATTAGCACAAAAATATTTGTTCTTAGTCCTGCCTGGTCTCGCTGACTTTCATGTTGACTATGCGTAAAGGATTTCATAAAAGTAGTCAGCCAAAGCGCAGCAGTGCAAGGGCCGTTAGTCAGAATACGAGGCGCGTCGATCGCGGACAATATAAGTAAACTACAAGGAACCCTTATAGTTCCGCCATGTCTGTCTGTCTGTCTGTCCGCGGTCTAGCGTCTAGACGCTTAATGCTAGAAAGCTGTAATTTGGTATGTATACACATAATAACAATGTCAACAAAGTGCGGGGACAAAATTAATTTTTTTGGTGTCCTCCCCTGTAAAGTAGAAATGATATATATTTTTCGCGCCCACCCCATGTTGTGGAGTATCGTTAGATAGGTCTCTTCAAAACATTGAGGGTGTGGAAAGATCATTTTTCGAAACATGCAATCCAGCTAATTTATTATTGTAGACAAAAAAATATTAAGACTGAAAAACCCGTACAGCTGTACAGACGTATTAAATCGAAGCAGAATATTAACTACTTTCATTACCTACTCAACATGGACAAAAAATTGGAAAACGATATGCAACAAAGTTCAGACCCTAACATCAAAACTCATATATTGATCAATGCAATCAAACATTATTATAACGTGGCATTCCCTAAACAAAAAGTAAAAATACAAACTAAAAAGAGAAAATGGTACACAAAAGGCATATTAACATCCAAAAGTAATCTTGAGAAATTAGAACTTCTTCAAGAAATGGAGCCATGTAAAAGAAGAAAAGTTAAAATCAATTTATATAAAAAAACCCTCAGAAAAGTGATGTACCAAGCAAAAAGACTACAGAATTCAGCAAGGATTAAAAGAGCACAAAATAAATGCAAAGAAACATGGCGCATCGTAAACGAACAAACAAGGAATAATAAACATGCTACCGAACAGATACAGGAGCTCGAGGACTCCACAGGTAAGATCTTGACAGATAGTAAGGATGTAGCAGAACACTTTGTTGATTATTTTTCCACCATTGCTAGCAACATATCCAGTCACCTAAAAGTGGATATCGAAAAATGTGAGACTTACATGACAACTATCTCTAAACCAAAACATAATTTCACACTGTCTCCTATAAGTTTAAAAGATCTAAAAAAAGTGGTCAGGAACCTTAAGGACAAAAGAACAACTGATGTGTATGATATAGATACATATACCTTGAAAACATTAGCTCTAGCAAACGACTACCTGCTCCACCTCTTACACACAGTAATGAACAGCTGTATTTTGGATGGAGTCTTTCCAGATGACTTAAAGATCGGCCGTGTCATACCTATCTACAAAAAAGGAAATAAAAAAGATGCAAACAATTATAGACCCATCTGTATCCTCCCAGCAATTTCTAAAATTTTGGAATCAATCATAAAGGACCAATTAGTAAAATATTTTGAAGAGCACCAACTATTCAATACCAAACAATTTGGATTCAGAAACGGAAAAAACACCTCGGCAGCGATACGAAATGTGGTGAACTTTGTTCTTGGGGCTCTGGATGACTCTCAGAGATGCTCCAGTGTCTTCTGTGACCTGTCAAAAGCGTTTGACTGCTTAAGACATGACATACTTTTATACAAATTAGAGTACTACGGTGTTTCGGGAACGGAACTTGCGCACATAAGATCATATTTGGAGGGCAGGACACAGGTGGTTAGTGTGAATTGTACAATTTCCTCGAGCCGTCTTGCTGATATTGGTGTACCGCAAGGATCTATATTGGGACCTGTCCTGTTCCTAATATATATAAATGACCTGCCAAACTGTCTTCCTGATTGGGCACACGCAAGTTTGTTTGCTGATGATACGCACGTTGGAATAAAAGATAGTAACGACATGGGTCTAGACGTAAAATGTAATGATACAGTACAAATTCTAGAAAACTGGTTTAAAATAAACGGAATAGTCTTAAACGTTGATAAAACTGTGAAAATAAAGTATGCGACAAGGAAGAACAGAAATCAACTACAGAACCATGGTTATCGGGAGGACACATTGTTCCTGGGATACCATATAGACAACACATTGAGCCATACGCTACACATAGACAAAGTGAGCAACAAAATAGCAAGAGCAAATTATGCCCTTCTAAAAATAAAACCTTTGATTCAGAGAAAGACTTTAATCTCGGTATATTACGCCTACGTTCATTCTATTATAAATTATGCTATTACAATATGGGGGAACGCAGCTGACATCAAACATGTTCTCAAGCTTCAGAAACAATCTATACGAATAATAAATGGTATAAGGAAAAGAACATCTGCCCGAGAGTACTTTGTCAAAAATGGCATAATGACAGTGATATCTTTGTATATCTACAGATCGCTGTTGGAAATTCATGAAGATAAAAGCCGTATAAAGAAGAAAGGAGATATACATAAATACAATACCAGAAACAAAAACAAACTAATTCTACCACAGACAAGACTAATAAAAACTAGAAAGCAGGGAATTTATATTAAAATTAAATTGTACAACTCTTTACCACTGCGTGTAACAGATTTAAATGCACTGGAATTTGATAAAGTCATCAAACGATTCCTCACAATCAATCCTTTTTACAATATTGATGAATACTTCACCAAACTAAAAACAAGAACTCCTGTTGCTTTGTTTGATATTAACAAAATACCAAAACACGATGCAGTAGCTTGAGCATCTGTTGCCTGGGGGGAAGGTACCGACAGCGCTATACTCTACTATACTATTACTTACTACACCAACCCTGTAAATTTCCAATATATAATCCATCCTATTAATTTTGTTAAGAATAATTTACTATTATATTGTGCTACACGCTGCTTTGTATTTGACGAGCTAAATGTCATTCTATGTACATGGCTAAATAAATAATTTCTATTTCTATTTCTATTTCATTGATCCGTTTCGGAATTATTTACATTTATCGTGTTAATTTTAATTTTGCACGGTAGTCCCCCCTCCCCTCTATCTCCGAAAGTCTTATGTTTAGAAATTTGAAAGAAATCATGGTAGTAGTCCATATGCTGAACCTTCATTGAAAACATATAACGGTTAAGTAGGCTTTACTAGTTACCGAGTAATAACCGACGAACTGATAAAATAAAATTTATTTGTTGAAAACTTACAAATGTGATAGAATTTGATATTGGACTCGACGGAAAGCAAGCAAAGCACAGCAAATACGGAGCCCTACATTGTGCGTGGCCCGACTGCCCAACACGTACTTGCCCGGTTTTTTAAATGAAATAACTAGCTGACCTGGCGAACTTTGTTCCGCCGCACTACCCTACCTTACCCTATGTCCATGTCCTTCTCCTGGTTCTCAGCTACCTCTCCACCAATTTTCAACCAAATCGCTTCAGCCGTTCTTGAGTTATAGGTAAATAGTGTAACTAACACGACTTTCTTAGTATAAATAAGGTTTCCAATGCCAACGATATCCTGTCAACGAAAATTGAAAAGTAAAAGTTATTTATTTATTATTAATGACGGATTTTATTTCAGAAACCGGGTGGAATATATTGTTGTGCTCTCGACAATATTACTGGTCGCATTTGGAGTATTTTACGGCCTCTACTTCAAGACTACTGTGCAAGCGCCTCCCGCCAAGAAGTTAAAGACGAAATAAATTAATTTTCAATCTCAGCAAATACTTTCAAAACCCAATAATCTTTTCTTTTTTAAATAAAACAGTTTTTTGACAGATTTTTTTTATTTTCATTTCTATGAACATTGAGTTGCAAAATAGTATTTTAAATTTAATTTACAAATATTTTTCTTGTTTCATTAGAGAATGACGCCACTAGAACCTGTTTCAATAATTTGCTAATAAGTGTCATTTAGCCAATTTATTAAATGTTTCAGTTAATAATAATAATAATTCTTTATTTGGAACAAAATAACAATGTAATTATGAACAACAATACGATGACACGTGCATAAGTATGAAAACTGTTGATGTTGTTGTTGATGTACATCAATGATGTACTTAATATGTGCAATGCACCATCAATGGTGAATTAAGCCCGGTTTGCAAATGAGTCCTGCAAAGGGTTTTGACAATAATATTAAAATAAAATTAATAACCAACATAAATACTGTCAAACAAGTGGCATTCAAAAAATGGTGGAAAAAGCTCGTAATGTGTTTTTTGTGCAACATATTATAATAACATTACTTAACTTATTTAAAAAAAAATGTTTTTGTAACCTGTGGTCAACGTTGTTGGAATTTTCATTTTACTGTTTGTTGTTAAAAGGTCTTAATTAAGTGCTTTATTTTATTGTAATGCTGTTTGTTGTTCCAATTTGCTTTCATTTATTAAATTTAAAAAAAAACAAATTGTACTATTAATTAAATTACCATCGACATCTAACCTATTGTATCCAGTGGTGACAGGTAGGTACCCTACCCACTTATTTTAAGGTGATCCGTTTCGGTCCGCGCGGGAAATTCAAATTTTTTGGGGTTTTTTACAAATTGCATCTCAATCATTGATAGAATTTTCGTGAAAATTGATTTGACGACAACAAATCCAATATATCTACTGAATAATTATCATATAAATTATAAATATTGGCTCTTCTCATTATGAATGTGCATAATGCACGTATAAAGGGGAAAAGATTCATATTTGAAACAAAAGCCTGTCCGTTTAACTTCAGGCTAGTCTGGTGGCTAAAGCATCACAGAATATCTTTCGTGAAGACCCCGAAGCCGGTCTCCTCCTTTTGTACCGCTACTTCTGTTCAAGGGGAATAAAAACTACACAGTAAGTATATCTTCCACTTATTTAAGAGTTATACAAGAGGTGTAGAGTGTCGTGTGTAGACTTTGCTCACATATTGATGTATCTGCCAGATATGTGTTCAAAGATTTGATCACTCCTTTGAGTTCACAGTTTTCAAATCTATAGACTTCACAAAACATGGACGACGATTTGGTCGACGCAGTTTGCTTATTATTTATTTATTTATGTGCGTGTAATTATTTATTACACGAGCAAATAAATAAACAAAAACAGCCAAAACTCTCCTTGCGTCAGCTCAATAAACTCTAAAAACGCTCTAGTTACTCCACTCCATCGTTAGTTCGTTTGACGCACAAGACTGCTCTCCACGGCGACGCGACGCTCGCGCAACTGGCCTTCGCGCGTAGTGTGGCAGGCACACAAACATTTGGACTTTCATATCTTTTTGATGTGCGCTAAAAAACCGACACGGACGGCAAAGCGCACATAAGTGATCAAATATGTGACAATAGTATCAAATGCCCGGGCCACACATGTGAACACATATTTGATCACATCTTTGAACACATGTCTGGCGCCGGCATTATGCTTACACGTATTACAGATATGCACAACATTTAATTTATATCATTCTGTATAACTAATTATAAATTTTGAATTTTAATTATATTTTACACAACTGAAATTAATAAAATAATAATAAATTTACCGTTTTAAAATTTTATTTTTGAGTAGATTAGGACTATCATGAAAAATATCCAAATCAAGTAAGTATAGCCCGGTCATTCCAAATATTCGAAGGTACATTAATTCCCAACAAGCTGAAAATTGGTACAATCGTTCAGAATATAATTATGAATTTAAATTTGAAAGTTCTCCATCTTTCCCCTGTATGGAAAAAAATATACCTATTCAAGGCCAATGGTGGAAACTGGCCTTTTTGTATGGGAAGTGGTCTATGAATATGAACCAATAGCAAAGTGGGCATGCAATTTATCATAGGGTACCTCTCCTAGACACTCATGGGGAGTTGGGGACGGGCCTCAAAATCTGTCCTGGCAGTTCCGAGGTAAATGGCAGTTTGTTAATATCCTTAGATACTAATACGGATTTTCACATTGAGGGTATCAATAGCGATACGAGTAGGTATAGAATTTATGATGGTATACTTCTACTAAACTCATGGTAAGTGTATTTTTATGATAAAACTTACCGGTTTTATCATAAAAATACATGCCTTGAATAAAAAAATAATCAAAACAGGGGAAAGATGGGGAACTTTCAAATTTTATTTATATGTAATTCTATTTTGAACGATTTTACCGATTTTCAGCTTGTTGGGAGTAGCTTCACCCTTATTTTTTGGTCTAATTTGACCGGATCAGTTGCTTATGCCAATCATTGTAAGTTGACACGTATCTTGAAACGGGTACGGGTTCACTTTGACTCGGAGGAACGGAGAAATATTCCTTCTTGTACTGCCGCTGCCTAAAATTAAAATTTCCGGAAATTTTAATTTTGTCTACTATGTTAGGACACAATGAAATTTTACAATTTTTGAAAAAAGATCAATTTTAGAATGCGCCTACGTTGTGCCAATGTTTTGAGACCTAAAAATGAGAGCCGTTCATCATAAGAACATCTAGAAGAGATTCCGGAAGAAACGCAATCTAAGTGCCTCGAGAAAGATTTCTGAATACGCTCGATTCGAGACGAATGAACCATGTAGAATATAGGTTTCATGCATTTCGTATGGTTTTTACATACAAATTACATATTTTAATGCGAGTAGACGCGCCACAACCTTAAACGTAAGAACTCTAATGTGCGACTCGAGAATTGTAGAACTAGAATACGCCATACTGAAATTGAAATGGGATATAATCGGATTATGCGAAGTTAGAAGGAAAAGTGAAGAAATTGAAGAATACCCAAAATTCATTTTATATCAGACAGAAAGTACGAAAGGACAATATGGAGTAGGATTTATAGTAATAAAGAAATACTTAAAGAAATACATACTCCTTCAAAAAAATATTCAGACAGAGTAGCGTCTTTGGAACTGAGTTTGCCAAACAATAACGTACTAACCTTTATTCAAGCCTACGCGCCAACCGAAAAATGCAAAGATGACGAGCTCGATAGATTTTACTTTACCTTGGAAACAGCTATACAGACAACAAAGGCAAAAAATCTCATTATTATGGGTGACTGCAATGCCCAAATTGAAAGACTTGCACAAGGCGAAGAACTGGCAGTCGGCACATACTCAAGCGGCAGAAGATCAAAGCATGGCCAAAGACTGGTAGAGTTCGCTCTAGAAAATAATTTGAAGTTTTCCAATAGTATGTATAAAATTAGGAAAAACAGGAAATGGACATGGCAATCACCGAATGGTATACATCACACTGAAATTGATTATATACTTACAACTCAAAACTTGGACATACATAATTTTAATAAATTACAAAATCTCAATTTCAATACGGATCATAGGATGATTCGATGCACGATAAATATAAAATCAACATAGAGAAGAAAGTTCAACAGTTCAAAAATAAACTACAGCAGAGACTTACCTATATACTAACAAGACAAACCGGAATACAATGGGAAGAAAAGTTTACTGCAGCGATAGGTGAAACATCAGACATAGAGCAACAATATAATAATTTTGAAAGAGAAATGAATAACCTATTTAACCATTTACCTAGCGCAAAGAAAACGCTACGAGATGCAAATCAATCCTATATAAAACAATTACTTCAATAATTCAGGAAAGGAAAAAATTATATCACGATAGTAGAATCAGAGAAAACAAGAACAAAATTTCACAAATTAGTAAAAAAAATAACATAATAATTTTGAGAAAACACAAAGACACACAGGAAAAACACATTTGAGAAATATATAAACAAAGCAGGTGCGGTAAAGAAAGCTTATAAAGAACTTAACGTATCCGAACGACGCCAAATATTACAGAAGGAGAAGGAAACAGAATATCAAATAAACGAGATGTAATCAACGAGGCTACAAAATTTTATCGAGAACTCTATTCTGCACAAGCGAAATCAAACTGTAATACAATATGTACATTAGAAAGAACCCAACGCGAGACAATACCTTTCATAATGACTTCAGGTAGAGTTTGCGATCAAAAAGACGACAAATCTCCCGGAGACGATAGAATAACCAACGATGTCCGAACCGTTAGTGAGGCCTTTGCAGACAATGTTCAACAATATACTTGATAAAATGACAACACCAAGACACTGGTCCAGATCTACAACGGTATTACTACATAAAAAAGGTGATAGAGCTAACTTGAATAACTATAGGCCGATTAGTTTGATGAGAAATGTCTACAAGGTCTTTTAGAAAATCATGTTGAGCAGGCTCTCAAAAATCCTAGACGAGAACCAACCACCAGAACAAGCAGGATTTCGCAAAGAGAATCCATCTCATTTTTAGACCAAACACAAAAAGAAGTAAACAGACGAATTGCAACTGCTTGGAGAAAATATTGGAACATGAAGGAAATTATAAAAAATAAAGACAAACTTATAAGTGAAAAGCAAACCGTACAACACAGTAATTCTGCCCTGCGTAACATATAGCTGTCAAACATGGTCTTTACGTAAAAAGGACGAAAATTAAATTAGCTACACACCAAAGGAGAAAATGCTAGGCATTAGAATAGCAGATAGAATTAAAATGAAAAAATACGAAAAATAACAGGAGTAATGGACATCCTCGAAACGGTGCGAAGTGCCAAATGGAAATGGGCAGGACATGTGTGTAGAATGACAGACAACAGATGGAACATGAAATTAACAGAATGGATTCCGAGAGAAGCAAAAAGATCTAAAGGTTGACCGCACAAACGATGGGAAGACATATTTAAAGAAAGATGCGGACCAGACTGGATAAGACAAGCCAGAGATAGAGACAAATGGAGGATGCTGGGGGAGGCCTACGCCAAAGAGGCGACTTCCACAAACATAGAATAGGTAATAATGTAATAAAAACAAATAATAATAAGATAAGAATTTAATATATTATGGAATTTTTATACTTATAAATTATTTATGGAAACAATATTGTAATTATTATAACGGCATTTAATTTATTAATTATCTTCACTTATGGACATTGTATTGAAGTTTGTGGTAGAATAAAGGCAAATTTTATTTATTTTTATTTAGACGCGCCACAACACCCGTTACCTTATGGAATAGCTATACAGGTTACACTATATGAATCCTATTATCAATCTGTCGCGAAGTCGCGACACTATACGCCACATTCTTAACTAATAATCTTCGCGCTCAGCGTTTAAAAATGTATTAAGTATACAAAATCTATGAAAAAATTGAATCCAGGTTTTGGACGTAAATAGCAAGACACACTTCTGTATCGTGACTTATTTATATACACACTGCAATGTAATACCACAGTGGCGTAATGGTTACCGCCACTCAGGAGGTTCCGGGTTCGAATCCCGGTCAGGTCATGATGAAAAACGAACTTTTTCTGATTGTCCTGGGTCTTGGATGTTCATGTATTTGTTATTAAATATAGTATTGTTGAGTTAGTATCCCATAACACATTTCTCGAACTTCTTGGGGCTTGGGGCTAGCTCAATTTGTGTGATTTGTAAAAAAAACTTTTTTGTAAAGTAGGATATTAGTATAAATTGTCCTAGGTATATAGGTATAGGTACTAATATTTACTACTAATATATTATTTGTATGGATAAGTATAAAGAAAACGTTTCTTCAAACGAAACCAAACTCTTTGACTAAGTAGGTATATAATATGTATTTGTTATAAAATATATCGTTGAGTTCACCCTAACACAAGGTTCGGGCTAGCTCAATCTGTGTGATTTGTCTATACTTATTAAAAAAAAAAAAGAAAAAACTTAACAATGAAAATCGAGGTTTACCTACCTTCTCCAAAATGACAACGCAATGCAACCACGTCGATGCGTCAGGCTCAAGAGCTGCTGGATTCCGAACTGCTGATGTAAGCTGTGCTAGGATTTTGTATGAGTGTAAACTAGTGCCTAGTAAGTGTTGGTAAGTAGTAAGGACCTAGACATTAGCCCTAGGCTATGACTTAACTGGCAGTACTATACTTCTGGTTTTCGGCGTCTAGTCAAATCTCATCTCTGCCAAAAGAAGTCCACTGCTTAATATGTTCAGGCCTCAAAAAAAAAAATATAAACTCTAAATTTATATATTTTTTGACCCGATTTTGTGTTTTGTTTTGACTCAATTAAAAAAAATATATATAGGATAAAAATCAAGTGTAAATAGTCAAGTAATTTAAAGTTTAGTTGATGCAGCAAAATAACTGATTGTATTCGCATAGCAGTATGGCAAGCGAAGCAACAAACTCGCCATAGCGTAAACACAGTTGTGTAAACTGTGTAAAATCGTTTCTATATAGTCGTGTGCCTGAGTGATTGTAGGTAGACAAAATAATTGAACTACTTATTGTGTGACAAACATTTTTGAGTTTAAATTAAAATTTTAACTAAAAGGCTATGTCGTGTATTTTTTTATGTCCACGGACCACGAACCGTTTTGACCACCAAAATAAATTGTTTCCAACACACGTGTTATGAGCAGTGAACGCGTTCACTGGCTAAGGATAGGGTTGATGCAATAATATTGTAAACGATCAATTTTAGTGGACGAAAAAATTCACGAAAAGCATCTTCACAATATCGTTCGTCCGTCGCCGCATCGTCAGCTTTGGATGTAACGCGACGCGGCACGATTGTGGTGTATGTAAAAAAATAATAGCAATGCGTCTCAAAGAATTGACTTTAATTTCGAGAGGCTACGCCACTTTATTTTGATTGCTCATGATGCCGCGACAACGCCCATCCAAGCGATGGACGAACGCCACTGTCAAGTGGTTCTGAGGTTTTAATGGGTTTTCATATAAGAGATCAATGATCAACAACCAATTATACATTATATCATATAATCACTTTAATTGATATGTTCGTTTCGACATACAATCACAATAACATACCTTACCACTATTTTTATATTAATATTACACATTTAGTGCCAAAAGATAGTTCTACAAATCTTAGTGAATGGCTAAACTTTGGCTACAGCTGTTTATAATGCTTCTATACCGAGTACCGCGTACCGTCAATGCTTTTAGAACCTACAGACACAAAAACTAGTTAAAGCTACTTAACCAATATGTAATGTAAAATAAAAAACGGCTTTGCATTGCAATCTTATGCATTTTAATTAAAAATTTAATTAAATGCTAAATTAAATAAGATGCGATACGTTTATATCTACCGACATAAAAATAGAAAATAATGTAATGATTATATTTATCTCGATGATTGCAAGCGAAGCAGGGGGCTGCAGGTTCAAGCCTGGCGGCGCTAGCTTATAAATTGTTATTGAAAAATAAACATACAAATCGTACATAATATTCATCATACTATTTTTATTATGTATAGGTAAGGTACCAATATAATAACGCAGTATAAATACCCAATTACCGCCCATAACAGTGATCATAATTTCTAAATTTATTAATTGTAATATTTATTTATAAGACGTAATTAATATACCACTCAAGAATACCACATTTTATTATCGTAAAAGAACAAGTAACCTTTTTAAAACATCCTGTATAATCACGGAGTCCTGTCCACAAGAGAGGACGGGGAGAAGCGACGCGCGACGGCGCTGTCCACAAGAGGACGGGAGAAGCGACGGGACACTGTCTACAGGAGGACGGTGAGAAGCGAAAAGGTTACTAAAATAAACATTGTTTTGATCGGCTATCTATACTGCAGGAATAATTTTATTATGCTTAGCATCATCAGAATTAGTTTCAGCATATCGACCCAACCGGATCTTTTGTAATAATCGTGTACTACATAACATTTAGATTTTGTAAGGCCAACACCTAATAACATGTTACAAAATACATTGTGTTTATTTTAAATGGTGCATGCATACATATGGAAATAGGAAAATCGTAATTTTACGAGTATCTCGCTCCACACGAACTTAAATTAAAGCTACTAATGTTCAACCAGATCAACTCTTATTCATTGAGAATCTAATAATATATACCGATACATATAGTGGCTTATACAAAATGCAAAGTGCATCAATTTAACTTTATAAATTTTAATAAAACAGCTACATTACAGTGCTGATATCATTATAAGCAAATAAGAAATTAAGCCACCATTATCTTATATAACTTTACACCATGACGTCATGAAAATATACGATCTAACTCAACAATTTGGACACAACACACTAACATTTAGACATTTGATGAACACATGAATACGTGTGTGTGCGCGACGCATGCGGCTCACACTTTGAACGCTATGTTTCATTTAACTGCAGAAAACGCCGCGACAATGCGACTACGTTCGTATCAACGTATGAGCATACACGTTCATCGAATGCCTAGAACAAATGCTAGTGTGAATTTCACACTGTGAAAGGAGTCTCCAGAGCTCTACACTCTTGGGCAGTTGAGCGAAGTGAAATGAACACGAAAAGATAAAGGAAAAAAAAGGGGTAGTAAGTAGGACGGAGAGCCCGTCCACACTCTCGTTTTCGCCCAACTTCGCGAGAGGGTAAGCTAACATATGGGTAAATGATAGGTCGCCCTTTCATTAATATCGTTTCATTAAATCTAACACAATAAATTATTACTACTTACATTTTACCTTATTTTGTATAATTATCAGATGTGTTGTATAGTGCACATTACTACAATTCACTCAACACGATATAGTGACAAGAAATGAGGCTAAGTGTTAATGAATAATTTAAAATTATCCTATGTCACTGCCCTGTTCAACCGTATTTATCAAAACACATTTCTTGTCATTCAACTGACCAACATTTAAAAAATTCAAGTATTCAGTCAGACTACCGATAACAGAACACCTACGAATGAATATGCACTATTCTACGTGATAAGCTTTTACGTACGTAGGGTGGCCGGATACATGCAATACAATTTAAAATATTAATAATAATTCATTTTAAAAAATACAATTGATATATTCAGACATCGGTTAAAAAAACCGTGTAAAATTATTTACACGGTTTCAGAATTTTTCAAAAACCAAGCACGGCTTATACAGTATGGATACCTCAATTTAAAGCTAATTGGAATATCGACTATTAATGAAAGAGGTTTCATATAATACGATATTTTATTACCTAAAATATAAAGTATACGTAAGAAATTATGTCAAAAGTGTGCGTTTATTGTTTGTGCATATTATTCGTAATAATAGTATTATTGTGCATAGAACATAATCGGTTAAAAATAATTCCAGTCACCCTACAGTAGCCTTATTACTATGATCATTTTTGCTTTGGTTATTCATTTGATAGGCACGATAAATTTACTCTCCAGCGTATGTCCAGAGTATGGATTCGATGACCGATGCTATAAGGATGAACGTAAGCGCAGTAAAGACGCTGCGACAACATCGCGTCGTATTGTTGGGGGCGCGTCTCTGTTGGGGGCCTGGGGCACATGAGTACACTGCGGGCACATGAGTAAATAAACTGACGGACAGAGGCTTCACTTCCATACAACGTCGCGCGCCGAGGACACGCACACAAGCATGGGGCGCGTGTATTGCGTGTCCTCAAAGCGCTCGTCACGTACACATGCTTGTGTGCGTGTCCTCGGCGCGCGCTATTGTATGGAGTGAAGTCTCTGTTCCGTCAGTTTATTTACTCATGTGCTGCGGGTGCGCTACGTATAAGCATGCGTCTCGCTAGCGCAACTTAATTACAAATAATAATATTATAATTATATTAATCTTTTTTAATAGAAACAATATTACGATACCATATGCACAGATATTTTATAAAAATGTCTGTGACCATATGTAACAGAAATCATAGTACGAATAATTATAATTTATTGCTAATTGTATCATTTCAACAAATAAATAATCAAAGCTTATGTAACTTAAGACATGGTGTAATATTTATTATTTACAATATTCATCATTTGTCCTTATTTCTGCGTTTATTGCTGGTAGGTAATGCACGTAGTTTTATATTTCATATACACATTACTGGGATGTTATCCCGTCAATACTCATCTAATTTTGATTAAACATGTATAAGTATATAATAAAGATATAAGCATTAACTATCCTAGATAAGTAATGTAATAGCTACCTAAGTGAATTTTTGCTTTGTGCTTAGCAAAGAATGCAAAGATGTTCACATAGAATGCTAAAAACATCAAAAGAACGGCTTACTGACTGAGCAGGATATCCCTAACCTATATCTACGTACTCGTAAGGCTGCCACGTGAACGAAGATGTAGAGCCGACATAGATCAACATACTCAGATCGCTCTCGCAGTCATGGTCAACAGCTTGAAGCTTTGACCGCACGACCGCACGAAGCAGTTGAACTGCTCGAGCGGTTCGTATATGTGTGTAGAAGAGTGTAGTTCACTATGTAGTCGCAGCGTCACTATGCAGTCTTATGTCGGCACGTAGGCACCCGCGTTTGCCTCACGAGAGACGTCCCGACTAACAGAGCATTTTGTATCATACTCATAGATCAGCCTTTTGAAGGCTGCTTATTTAGCGCACTTCTAATAATATAATTAAAATTACATAAGTAGTAGGTAAATAGAGCAGTTTCCATGTGCGTGATTTTTGTGCGCCTCTAAACAACATTACCTATTTGTTTATACGTTATTCTGAGCCAAATTTAACAATTATTTACTACATATCCGTTCATTTGCTTTAATTATTTTAAAAGCTTTTATTTTATTTTACCTAGGTATAAGGCAGTTGTACGTGTTATAATAAGCATTTGTTTATAAAATTCCATAAAATATATTTCGATTGGCAGGAAAACATTTCACATTTCACGTACCTTTACATTTCATGCTACCTTTTTTCTTTGCTTCAATTTTCTTTTAAAATTTATGTAAGTTTTTATTTATTAAACGAAGCAAAACCTACGATTATAACATAAGCCAAAAAACAACACATTTGTCCTAAGAAAGACTTATTACTGTAATTTACGAGAAAAATATACATTTCCTTCCTCTATGTAGTCGATAAATTATCGTTGTAAAGATAAACTTTTCGCAAATACAATAAAATAGGTGTTTCGTTGCAGAAAACATTTTCAGCCAATTGCGTCCGGCATTATCACAACATCCTCCCTCAGTCAATAAAGTTCAGATCATGACAAGTTCCAGTTAATATCTGTTAAAAAAATTGTCGAATAATGAAATAACGTTTTGTGTATTTCTTAAGAATCCTCCTTTCTCTCAAATAATATCAATTACTACCTCAGAACTATCCAGGAATCTGTGAAACAGGTCCATACTTAACTAACTATATCGCTACAAAAATCACACCAATGTAAACCCATTACTACGATTATATTATAACTACGAAACTATATATGGAGCATAATTCTACTTTAATATGTGCATTGTTAAAAAAAATAAAAATATTATCACAATCTAAAAGATAAAAGTACTGCTGTTTATATGTATGTAGAGATCAGCATTAAGCTGCTGTTCCACTGGCAGGCGAGAGAAGACGAGAATTTAGTCTTCCGCATTTCAATTCTCTTCTAGCATGTTTTCGATGGAAATGGGTTGGATTGGCAAAGATGAACACGCAAATTTTTTTGTTTCTTGTTGTTATATGGACCCGTATTATTTCATATTAAATTGCTAGTCATGGAACATGTCTAGTGGTGGGTCATGTCTACGTTATTATTATTAGAATAGAATATTATTATTTCCGTTCGCCTCGCCGCGCCATCGGCCGCCGGCGCCGCGACGGTGGAAAAGCAGTAAACTTATCGTTTTGTAAACTCATTAGAAAAAAAAACTAAACTAACAACAAGCTTTAAAGTTTAAAATATCCACCATTTGGAATGGTAATAATATAACAAATAAATCACATTTAAGATCTATACAAAATACTAGAGTCTAAATACAGAAAAAACTAACAGCAACCCACGATTACTTGATTTTTAGCTAATATTAAAATGAAATTACATTCAATGACAATTGGTAATCAATTCAAAAAATATTCGATGTCATTTAACATAGACCTACGAGTAATTTACAAAAACAATGCCAGAAATGTTCTCCCTACAACAAGACTTACCTAACAACTAATCAATATTCTAGAAATTATGTAAACATTTAAAAGTAAGGGGAATGAACAGAGCATTTGCATATTCGAATTAGAGATTCGTCCTTAATTGCTTAACACCATGTCAACAATATTACAAGTTAAATAAGCAATCCATTAAATATGATGAACTTTCAGATAGGTAATATTTTAAAATCATCATGGTAAACATAATCTTAGGGTTATAGTAGTGATTATAGATAACTTATTAGATGCGCTACCCTGACCCTAGTCAATGTCTCTTTGGTTTACGTTATGTTACTTTTAACTTACGCCACTCTTCTAAAACAAGTCATTGAAAAAATCTCAGTGTCTGTAACTAAGTGACATTGGCTAGGTCGAAAAGCGTGAGGGTTTCTCTGTGTTATAAACGTACGAAACCCCATCTACGTACTGAATGGAAGCGGACGGATCTTGTCGAAGTAGAATATAAATTAAAACGAAATTCATTAAAAGCAATGTCACTATTAACAAAATAGTCAGATCATACCAACTGCGGAAATAGGGGTGAGTTAATCTAGGGCCTGTTCTTGAACAGTTCCTCCACGACGCCAGGGTCAGCAAGGGTGGAGGTGTCGCCGATGTCCCGGTCTCCAAGGGCGACCTTCCTCAATACTCTACGCATGATCTTGCCGGAGCGGGTCTTCGGCAGGCCAGGAGCATATTGAATAACATCTGGTGTAGCGAAGGCTCCAATGCGTTGCCTTATAAGTTTCTTCAGGGAGTCTATCAAATCGGGAGTAAACTTTTCACCGTCATTCAAGATGACAAAGCAATACAACGATTCCCCTTTGATTGGGTGTGGCTTGGACACCACGGCGGCCTCGGAAACTCTTGGCTCTTCAGTCAATAACCCCTCCACTTCAGCTGTAGACATGAGATGTCCAGAGACATTTAGCATGTCATCTATACGGCCAGTCACCCATAGGAATCCATCTTCATCTCGTCTAGCTCCTGAAATAATTAATTGTTTTATGATACATTTTTTATTCGAAGAATATATTTTTATTTGTGATAGTTTTCATAGTGTAAATGTGTACGCTGTAAGTAGGTACTATTGCTATCTCTCAACGAATAACTGTAACGAAGCCAGTCGATGAACTCCGTAGCTAATTTGAGATGTATGTCGCTACAATTGTGGTGTGTAAAATGTCTGTTACCTAGCCAAACTAGTACACAGTTCGTTGATTGTTTCACAACCATTATTACATAAACCAGAAAAATCGTTCTATAGAAAAATACGCTATTCTGTACTCGGATGGGTGTCGGTCAAGCTTTATTCGTATCGTATAGTCGGTGAGCGAATCGCTCGCTTTACACTGTTTATTGAAAAGCGGGCTGTCACGATTGCGTAAAGGTAAAATAGCAATGAAGGTATATAGTACTATACATATACCTACATACTTACTGAATAAGATTTTCATACAAAAATATGAAACATGGAACACGCTAGTAAGTTATAATAAATCTATGGCGTAAACATAAAAATTTGACCAAGCTTAACGTAAATGTTAGGATACTCACCATCACCCGTGCAATAATATCCAGGGAACTTGGAGAAGTAGACCTGTTCGTAACGTGCGTGATCCCCGAACAGCGTTCTCATGATGCCGGGCCAGGGTCGGGAGAATACAAGGTAGCCCTCACCAGGACCCTCAATCAACTCTCCATTGTCATCTAGAAGTTTTGGCTCCACGCCGAAGAATGGAAAACCCTGAACAAAGTGAATAAGATATAGTCACACTTCGCCTCATTTTTGGTGATAACGTCAGTCATAAATGATCTATTTGGTCTATTGAAGTAATCACAAAATTATGGTATTTTCTATGGGTGTCATGTTCCGGCGTTACCGAGGTCGGCTACCGAAAACCCAGAATGAAACGCTACTGACACTAGTTTTTAAGTTTTTAGTTTTAATTTCGAAAGTTTTTACTTATAATTTTTTGTATTTTAGTTTTAAGATATATTTTTATGGGCACTTTGTTTATTTTTAACAGCTTATGTAAACACTGTGTTTGCCTGAAATAAAGAATTAATAATAAATTTAAAAAAGGCAATTATGTGTAATATTCTCCATTGAACTTTTAGGGTATAAATGCTTATTTATACTCTAAGATTGAACTACTGTAATTGGTTTAGGCCGCGTTCACATGAGTCCTACCGCGAGTCCTCCAGCGAGAACTTGCAGATGTAAATGCGGCTTTAGGACTTATGATAAGTATAAAATTCTAACTCACAGCTGCTCCAGGCTTCATCGGGGTGGCCCCCGGTAGGCTCGTAATAACATGTCCGCCAGTCTCTGTTTGCCAGAAAGTGTCAACGATAGAGCACCTCCCGTTGCCCACCAGATTGTAATACCACAACCAGGCTTCTGGGTTGATGGGCTCGCCCACACTACCCAGCACCCGGAGGCTTTTCAGGTTGTGCCTGGTATCGAAGAGAACGGAAATGAAAACGAAAATTCATCATAGCAAAAATTGCACTGACAGGAATGGTGGATTTAAGATTATTACAAGTAGGTAGTTTTACAGGTTCCTGATAAGTTTTAGTTAGCCTATCGACCAGACAAATTAAGTCGACTCGTCTGCAGCTACGACAAGGGTGGACTCCACTTTAATAAGTATATAATAGTGGCTACCTCAAATCTATGACTTCTTCTTCCGCACAGACTTTAGTTAGGTATGTACATACCAAGAAGCTTAAATATCAGTATTTAAGCTTCTTGGTATGTACATACCTACATAATTGACCTCATTTGTTTTTTGACAGCCTATGTCATTTCCTAAAATCGAATGTCAATCAACCAATACTTAATTTTTATTTTAACCCGATTTAACGAACGAATTATTCAACAATGACTGCAGAATTGCAACGAAGATCCTTCAGATCCAATATGACGATATCAGAAGGGACTGGTAGTAAAAGAGAAACGCAACTTTGGGACAAAGTTTCTCCGTTAGACTTTGATGAATTTATACCATGGGTCTGTAAAGAATGGCAGTGTTCCGAAAAGATAAATATTAAAAGAATTGAAGGCAAGCAAATAGTTTTATCACTATAATCTAATTAGACCACGTTGTTCCTCATCACAATTTAATATTTGTAAGACTTATTTATTTTCCTAACCTAACCTCGCCCACGTAGAACAGTTTAAAAGCCTATTTCTTATTTAATACAAAACGGAATTATCATAATCGGTTCACACTTTCAGTAGTGAAAATAAAATGCACAACAACAATTACAATCATAATCATTTTATAAGGTTACTCTATAGTTAAAATTTTGCAATTATCAACAAATTCTATGCGAAGAACTCCCATGGCACAATGGTCGATATTTGGGGGTTACAAGTCACAGTTTTCATCAAATATAATGAACTTGTTTGTTCGGTATCTACTACTTACGTATCTACTACCAACACTCATCATTTTATTGAAATTTCAGAGCAAGGTGGACGAAGGCCAAGTTTAAAAAATAAAATTCCAAAACCCCGGCAAGACTCTCTCGAACCGGAAAGCAGAAAAACGTCAACAATGGTATCCTCTGGAACGCTATGTTACGACCATGGAGTTAGCATATGCATCCCATTAACGACATTTTACGATAAAGGAAAATTAATTGAACTACAAATACTGAAATCAGAATTAGAAGTGAATCGTACAGTTTTGTGTGCAATAGATATATGCCTTCCTTTTCACCCTTTTCTCACGAAACTCTCAATAAATAAGGGGGGTCTCACGTCTGTGGCCGTGCACGATATAGCCAAGATGCTTTATCATTCAAACCTTACAGAGATTTCCTTTGATGATAATAAGCTACCTGAAGGCAACTATTTCGAGTTATTGGAACAGCCATCGCAACTAAAAGTTTTATCTCTTAACAGATGTCATATAAATGACGAAATTTGTAAAGAAATCGTAGCTAGAATAGACTATAATGATCGAAACACACTTGCTGTTTTGAATTTAGCTTCCAATAACATCACCGATGTGGGGGCAAAGTTTCTTGGCGTTATGCTTAGAAAAAACCGTAGTCTGTTGCATTTAAATTTATGTGGCAATAAAATTACTGATGAAGGCTTTAGATATCTGTTGACACATTTGATGGACTTTCCTCTGACAAGAGATGAAATAATGGAAAAGAGGCGTAAATGGTTTGGGTTTGTAGAACGAAGAATTGAAGCGTATAATTATTGCCTTGAACAAATTAAGCAACGAGAACTTGAAGAAACAGTCATTCCATCCCAGAAAGCTAAACAGGCAATTTTAAAGAAAAAGAAAATGGGAGAATCATCTGCAGTCGATATAGCAAAAATGGTTAACGATATGACTGGAGAATTTAGCGACTATTTCGACAAACACAATGTCGTCAATAGAAATGGTTATATATATTGTACCGGCAACCTTAAATTATGTTCGCTGAATATAGCGTATAATAATATAGATGGTTACTCTCTTGATAGGCTTATCAAGGTATTGCGTTACCAAAAACTTGTCAATAAACCATTGGAGAGAACGGGATTATTAAGGATTATTTTAAATGGGAACAGAATTCCAGAGAGATGTGATGAGCTTGATGATATAAAAGAGCTGCTGAAAGAAGGTACTTCAAAGATATTGACCGGTCTGACCTCTCAAACCGCAGCATCTATCAGTAGTAAAAGACGACAATCTGTAACTAATAGACACTGAAAGTGTATCTAATATATTCCATAATTTACCTTTGTTTAAATTCACATAATACTACTTATATTTTAAAATAAATACTTAGTTACTAATTTTCATTTATTTGTAAGTAGATTAATATTTTAATTTTTTTTTTTTTAGTACCTAACTACATACTTTTGTGTTCGCAGATACCTATATTTACTATATTCGATTTGCTACGCCAGAACCACACAAAAAAAATTATGATGCCCTATTTGGCTTGTCAAGTCAACTATAAATGCAATTTGCTTGTCACATTGTTTCGTGTAGCTCAGTTTCAAATAAAGTTGTTGACTACATAATAGATAAATTAACTGACTAACCCCTCGTGACGTATCAAATAGCTAGATCTGCTTTATTTATTTCTATGCTTTAGTGGGAATGCTTCATAACCTGTTGAAATAAGAATTGAAGGGATCCTCACATGGGATCCACACATAGATAGGTTCGATTTGGGGTGCGTGCGAATCTATACCATTTGTTTATAAAGTCAACCTAATACACAGAGCTGCTACAGTCTGGCGTTCATACATAATATACACACACCGAACCCGACACGTTTCCATCCTATATATGTTTCAAGGGTGCAGTTGTAAACTGTAATCAAACTATTATGACAAAAATGATTTAATTTATTTTAATTTAATTTATTTAATTATATTATTTTATTTTGTACTATTAGATTTACAGCGCCACAAACCTATCTCTGCCAGTGGCCAAAACTAGAATACCGCTTGTATATCTTGACAATATAGCTTCGATCCCAACACCCTCGCCATGGGCACAGATAAGTTTATGACACTGTACCTACTCTTAACTCAGTTCATTCGAATCCGAATAGATTATTTAATTTGCTAATGCTGATAGTATACTTACTTTGTGACGTTGTCGTCGCCGAATTTTGTGAGAGATCTTATGGCTGTTGGTGCCGTGTAGAACTGCGTGACCTTGTACTTCTCCACGAGAGACCAGTAGCGGTCGTTATTAGGGAAGAATGGTGTCCCTTCGAACTGACAAATAAAAGTTGGTTTTTAATATTCTATGAGGCCTAGTCTACGAGCGTTCAGTCTCTGCTGCAGAGAATCCTGACGAAACGAAGAAACCTCACCCCCAAACCCTCCACCCTCCTCAAATGAAGTAAGAATTAAGTTTTCTCGTGTAAATCTCTATGTATTCAAACGAATTTGACATAATCAAATTATCATATTATATACTAATAGATACATAGAGATTCGTCGAATACTACTAGTATTCGATGAAATTTCGTTGAAATCTAGAAATTAGAGTAATACCTATAAAAGTTCATAATTCTTTATTCGTTTGTGGGGTAAGGTTTTTCTGCAGCTGACTGTACGTTTTAAGCGACCGCAAATTCAGTCGGAGGCTGTAGGGATCAAATTATCCAAAGAAAAAAGGCAAGGTCGTGGTCGTCTAGTGCGCGAAGACTTAAAATGTGATTCGGCTATGGAAAGTTCATGAAAATTTATTTGTGAATGATGGTGACAGGTTTTTGGTCCAATTCCTTAAAATTGGTTGAAGTAGAGGTCATTTGAAACAAATTAGCCCCCATCAATAGAGGGTCAAAAGTGACCGGTTTCCGAAATATTGGTGTTTTTAGGTTTTTTCTAATTTTTGGACTTAATCCCCCTTAACTGAAATAGTATTTGTTTCTCCGCACTCAAATGACACATTTTTGGAAGCTGATGAGCTAGTAACTATTTTTAATCAGAAATTCGTATTCTGCTAGTAAATATTTTTTATCAGAATACGAATTTCTGATTGAAAATAGTTACTAGCTTATCTGCAATGTTTATGTCCCAGAAATAATAAGGTCATAAGGGACAAGACCTAAAATTTATTTTTCGCACCTCGTAGTATTTAGTTCTGCTGTTTAGTTTTCGACATGGATTACCCCAAAAATTATGACATTTGGCGTATAAATTAACTAGGTAAATGCGGAATTTTATGACCTTTGCAAATAGATAAAAATTTGGATCTATTAATTTTGCACCAGTAGAAAAAAAAATAGACAACGCATAGCAGATTTCCTGAATCAAAGATATTCTACCGTTCCATTTTTTTTCTTAAAAGGTACCATTAGCGATACGGGATACTACAGGAAGTCTCCCCTGGCATCCCATGTTAAAGAAAATCCTTACTAATATTATAAATGAGAAAGTGAGTTTGTTAGTTTGTTTGTTTGTTATTCCTTCACGGCTTAACTAAGCAGCCGATCATTATGAAAATTTGCATACATATTGTCAGGGGTACAGAGCCCAACATAGGCTTAACTTTTTATCCCGTAAAAGTATGTCATTTCAATGGGAAAATATTCTTTTTACTATAGAGGGCGCTGTATCGGCCAACAGATGGCGCCACAAGTCGTGCTATGGGTTGTTTTGTTGTCAAACGAGATCTATGTCATACAATTACCGCGAGCGAAGCCGCGTGGAAAAGCTAGTAGAATTATAAATATGTAGAATAGAATAGGCCAGTAGCATAACCTTATCCCATTTTATGTAATAACGGACTGTACCTTAGGACGCTTACACCTACACCTGCCATAATATTATATGCATGTACGCTTGCAATATTATGCCTGAAAATTCAAATTGTATTTGCAAGATGTCGCGATAGCTCACACACATTATAAGTTCAATTACATATATTTCTTGCACTCGTAGCAGTTTGCAATGAATTCCTGCAAGACTTCCGCGAGAACTTCAGGTGTAAACGCGGACATAAATCTACGTAGGTATTACTTAATATTGTTAAATGTGCCCCTGACTGCATGTTTCCTGGTTGTTATCAAATAGGTACTAGAAAATATGTTTTGTGTATTTTTTTTGCATAACGATAAAAATTGTTTTTGTGGGTATTATGCCATAATATCGGCGTTAGCTACCTAACAGGAAAATAAAGGTGTAGGTAAAATTGTGTTGTAAATAGTTGTAATGTAATTGTGTTTATTTCTTTATGGGCCCCAAAGCATTACGATCCCTCAATGGGCATCACACAACTATGACGCTAATTAATAATTACACATTATTAGTGCGATTGTATTAATATTCTCAATAATGTTGTGTGATGAAGTCTAAAAAACATTGCATGTCATGAAAAATCAATATTTCTTCTGGGAATTAAACTCTGATCCACCAAGAGTTCATTAAGAAACGCTAATTTTGCATTTATAAAGTGCAATGCAAGTACAGTGTAAGTGCAGTGCAATAACTACACTACACCCAAGTTGAGTTACTTATAGGAAATGTTAGGTGGTAGCAATATTTATTCTGAGAAGAACAAATTTTTCAGTCTTAAAAACCGTTTTTTATAAACGTCAGTAGGTACGTTACTAGATAACTTTTACCCAGTTTCTGATACGCATTTTAATTTTAATTCCACATCAAGTATCAAGTTTTAATCTTTTTTTTCTTCTTTAGTTTGACAGTGAGACCCATAATATAACGTGTCTTTAATTTTAAAAATGGTTTTGAGCAATTCACAGCTAGTTATTATCTGAATTTTAATGTCCTAATGATTATCTAAGTAGCAATACCTATGAACTATGATTAAAATAGTGGCAAGCAAAAGTGTCCGGTTGCAGAATTCGAAGATGTATGTTTCGTAGTAAATTTTTTTATTCGAAAAACTAAGTAATCATACATCTTTAATTTAGATACTTAGATAGATTGATGTGTTTTTAACAAGCTAATTAGGTTTGGCCACGGTCATGCTGGAGAAAAACCATTTATTGAATAACATTAATTAAAATTAATAAGACTGTTAGTTGATAAAGGAATTGTAGGTTTACATTACAAAGTCTACCAATTGAACTGGTTGGAGGCAGATACATTGTCCAACTTAATCATTATGAACAACTTTTATCTATCACTTCATGATTAGTAAGTGACTTAGCGATAACGTCTGCAGAGGTCACCAACCGTTGGCCCAGTCACGTGTCACAATGACCTTCAAGTTAGTAGGTCAATTGAATAATCACAATGTTTATGGCCCCATAAGTTGCATTGTCATAGTACTACATTCTAATTTAAGTACTAAGTGACTTGCAATGAAAAACAGCCAAGATTGAGTCTTTATTGTCCACTCTGTCACCACAGTGTAACATTCTACTAAGGTACAGTCCACAAATAAAAGGGGTGACCAGGCTAGAGAGCTAAGAACAAAGATTTTCATGTGAATAATGTAAGCATCCATAAAAAACTTTGTAAGTACATGGTAAAATGAATACTATTGATAAAAATATATCTAGTAAATCCCTTCACGGCTCTTTCCTTTGTTGACTGCATCTACTAGTCTAGATGCAGACCATTAGCCATATCCTTTATAAATTACCACTAAATAGTAGATTTTACAACAAGTGCACAAAACGAATCATTTCTATCCGAGACTTTTAGCCCGAGCCGAAGGCGAGGGCTGATAGCAATGTCGAGGATAGAAATGGTTTTGTGGACGAGTTATAAACTCTGCTTTTCACTTCGATTGCGAGGAAATAAATAAATAAACGCACGAAAAACAAGACCTGTTTCCCCTTTCCCGCCGCTTTTTTTTAAAATCTTACGACTATGAAATTAGGCTTGGGCTGCAGACCTATACAGCCTACTATTAAATTAATTTTGTAATAAAATAATTTTCTTAAATTAATTAAATAACCTACCGTATTTTAATTTTAATATCTTTTAAGACTTAAAAAACACATTAGGCAAATAAATTAAAGTAAATATTATAAAATAACAAATTCTATTTCTGAACTTTTTATTGTGTTTGGCTGTATGGCTTATTTCCTTTGCCCTAATATAGATACATTTATGAGTAGATACGTTTTTGCCCTTGTGCACAAAATTCGATTTTGTGCAGCCTATATCCTGCGCAAATAAGCATTTTCTGAGCATGAGAAGTGAAATAGTATGTTTATACTCACGATTACAGATGTCGCAGCATTTGCCAAGGGTGCGTAAACCACATATGTATGGCCAGTGATCCATCCCACGTCGGCCGTGCACCAGAAGACGTCCTTGTCACGATAGTCGAACACGTAACGGAAGGTCGCCGTAGCGTAGACGAGGTATCCCGCGGTGGTGTGCAAGACGCCCTTGGGTTTTCCAGTGGAACCACTGCCGATAAAAATGCGTTTATTTATAATATGCAAGTCTTTACGGTAATTTAACAATAGCCTATTATTTTATCGTTTTTAAATAAAACCCATTTGGGTTAACATCGTTTTTTTATTAAGTTATGTCGAATGTTACATGTAGTAAAGAGAGTTAGGGCACAGCGGATAATCCGCTCAAATCTGGGGAAGGACCACCACCTTACAAAAGTTCCAAATAGTAGTAGTTTTAAACTGCTTGTGTGCTTTTCTCCCTAATCTGTTGAATCACTTTTGATTTGAGTAAAAAAAGTAACAAATACAAACATAATATGTAATCACATCCACTGTCACAAATTTTCACGATTATCTAGACTTAATATTACAAAGCTGAAGAGTTTGATTGAAATAATTGAATAATTTTAGTATTAAATTGGCTATTTATCGAGGAAGGCTCAGACTTACCTGGTATATAACATGAAAAGGGGATCTTCAGCGTCCATCCATTCGGGAGGGCAATTCGGGGACTGTCTGTCTACAAGTTCGTTCCACCAAAGGTCTACGTCTTCGTCCCATTTGTACTAAAGAAAGAATTTTTATTACAGTATCTTAATGTTGGTTTCACAGCGGACATAGATAATAGTAAATTAAAGCTTAAATTAAAACTACATTATCAGGGAGTGACATAGGCTATAGCTTTTCCCGAAATTCAATGTGGTTCCCAAGGGAACGGATCCGGAATTTCACGCGGACGAAGTCGCGGGCAAAAACGCTAGTCATACATAGTTTTAAAACAGCAGATAGATTATACTATAGTGCTACAATGCTATTTATGAACGTGGCCGAAATTGGAACGACAACTCCCGTAAATATTGTATGTCACTTTTCGACAGTTCGCCTCTGACAAAGTGTATGAAAATATGCCACAGTAACGCCCTCCTACAAACGTCACTCACGTTCATAAATATCATTGTAGCACTGTAAATGTACAGAGTGTTGAAAAGGGAGTTGAATGACTATGAAAAGAAAACTATTCTTAATTTAAAACATTACTAAGTAGATACTTTTTTATTATTATTTGGTGGTATTTCTGGTCTCTTGTAGTGCCCTTTGTCTAAATTTCTCTACTCAGAGCGTTTGCTTCTAAGAACTTCCAAATGTGATGGGCATAGAGTTGTTGTATCTTCGGTGGAAACAAAATATGCTTTCCTAGGAATATATTTCTCTTTCCCATTGGACTTACCATACTCGTTAAATCTTCGGGCAGATGACCACACTTTGTAACCCTGGATAGATGAGAGACCACGAGGCACTTAGGTACAACATGGTTATGCTTCGTCTTCGCCTTTTCCATAGCTTCGTCACAAATGCTCTTCAATAGCAACAGCTTTTCTCCTCGCCAGGCGCCATCAGATGTCACCACAAGCTTCGCTTTACAGTCAGACATGCGCTCGGCTAAAGCGTCTGAGGAGAATCCTGCAAACTACAAAATTAACATCTACATCTATCTATATATACTAATATTTAAAAGGGGAAAGATTTATATTTTTGTTTGTAACGAATAAACTCAAAAGTTACTGGACCGATTTCAAAAATTCTTTCACCGTATGAAGGTATGTACATTACCCCCGGGTAACATCTAGGCTATATTACATATTTTCTTAAATTGGGCTCCTTAGTAAAACCCTTGCGATACCGGGGCGGGCCGCTAGTTTTTAATAAAATATTTGAGTAAGAAATTTACACAATATTTCTGCTCAAATTGCACAAAACCAATTATTGAATAAAAAAATAATGAACCTTTGTAAAAGAGTCCATGAACTCACCACAACTGAGTGGATAGCCCCGATCCTAGCGCATGCCAGCATGCAGACTATGGTCTCCAGGATCATGGGCATGTAGATGGAAACTCGATCGCCTTTGTCCACTCCACATTCCTTCAGTCCGTTGGCGCACTGGCACACTTGATACATCAGCTTCTTATAGGTGATACGACTGTAGTCATCGGGGTGGTTACCTTGCCTGAAAAATATTGTAACATGATTCTTCGTTTGTTTTGCGAAATACTTCTCATATGTTAACGTATTCCGTGGCAATTTAAAAGTCTAGCCTAATCTGCTAACCTAAATTTTAGGTTTCTTTGCTCAGGATGGAAGACTTTGGGCATCACCCAATTTTGTAAGTTTATGTACCCACCTATATCTCCGAGATAATCTGTACCTATAGGGAGGTTTTATTCGAAACTAGCTGTTACCCGCGGTTCCGCCCGCGTGGTCCAGGGAAAATGTCAATAATTTTTCCCATGGGAATCTCTTTATCCCGTGGGAAAAAAGTAGCCTATGTTAATGGCCAGTCGTCAGCTCTGATGAAGTCGGAAACGTTCGATTCCAACCAAGACTGCGTGGACCGAGCTTTGTGACCCGGCGCCGAGTCTTGCTGGAAGGACCATTCTTGGTTATTGAACATGGTATTGTAAAGGGGCTTAACTACCTTCTCAAGAATGGTATCTTGATACACTTGTGCCGATGTTTTGATACCTTAAAACTATCCCCAATAAAAAATCATATCAATTCGACCCTCCGTTTTGCCGTGAAGGACGGACAAACAAACAGACACACACACTTTCACATTTATAATATTAGAATGGATGACCTCAACCACAGACATTATAATTACCTAGTCTTTTGCCATAAATATTGTAAAAGAGTTTTTTATTTTTTTCAATTGCAAATAACATACCTATATTACTTTTACAATGTGTTAGTTTAATACTTATATATAAAACAATTTAAAATATAAAAGGTTTATTCGAAGTGGTCTCCATTGGCTGCAATACAGTCCTTTAAACGTTGAGGCCAGTTATCAATAGAAACACGCACTCTTTCCATGGGAAAATAATTCTTCACTGCCAATCGTAGGGATTGTTTTAGGGACTCCAAATTATCATGACGTTTAGAGCAAGCCGTACTCTATAAAACGCACCATAAATCATAATCCAGCGGATTAAGATCGGGACTAGACGACGGCCAGTCATCAGCTCTGATGAAGTCGGAAACGTTCGATTCCAACCAAGACTGCGTGGACCGAGCTTTGTGACCCGGCGCCGAGTCTTGCTGGAAGGACCATTCTTGGTTATTGAACATGGTGTTGTAAAGGGGCTTAACTACCTTCTCAAGAATGGTATCTTGATACACTTGTGCCGATGTTTTGATACCTTTTTCACAAAAGTATGGCTCAGTCACTCCTTCATAGCTAACACCCCACCAAACCATCACTGAAGTCGGGTAATGCCCACGTTGCACTCTGTCGACTAATTGGGAAGCTTCCTTAGAGCTTTGAGCATAAATACGGTCATTTTGTTTGTTAAAATGTTGCTCAATTGTAAAATAAATCTCATCCGTAAACAAAATTTTTCTGTGACCTCCCTTTGCGTACCGCTTCAGTAGTTTTTTCGATTTTACCACCCTATTCTTTTTTAAATTATCAGTTAAGAAATGACCAGTACGTCTCTTATTGGCTGCAAGTCCTAAGTCATCTTTTAAAATACGCGACATGATTCTAGGTGCTATCTTCATCTCCCGAGATAAAATCTTTTGCTTTCGGACAGGATTTCTTCGAATTATTTCCCTTACTGCTTTGACTACCTTTTTCGTACGAACACTACGTGGACGGCCAGATCTTTTTCTGTCTCAAACAGAGGAGCTCTCATTGTACCTATTAAAAGCCCGGTACACAAACATTTTACTAATACCAAGCGTATGGAGAGTTTTAAAAATTGCACTTGGCTCCGTACCTACTTTGTGTAATGGAATCACAGCGATTCGGTTCTCTTTATTATCCCACTCCATTTTAATATCGCAAAATATTGTACAATGTTTTGCCAAAATAAGAAAATACATTTTTTTTATTTTTTATTTATCTACTAGCGAAACCCGCGCAACTTCGTTTGCGTGTATCCCTACCCTACCCTACCCTACCCCTACCCTACCCCTACCCTACCCCTACCCTACCCCTACCCTACCCCTACCCTACCCCTACCCTACCCCTACCCTACCCCTACCCTACCCTACTCCTACCCTACCCCTACCCCTACCCTACCCCTACCCTACCCCTACCCTACCCCTACCCAACCCTACCACTACCCTACCCCTACCCTACCCTACCCCTACCCTACCCCTACCCTACCCCTACCCTACCCCTACCCTACCCCTACCCTACCCCTTCCCCTACCCCTACCCTACCCTACCCCTACCCTACCCCTACCGTACCCCTACCCTACCCCTACCCTACCCCTACCCTACCCCTACCCTACCCCTACCCTACCCCTACCCTACCCCTACCCTACCCCTACCCTACCCCTACCCTACCCCTACCCTACCCCTACCCTACCCCTACCCTACCCCTACCCTACCCCTACCCTACCCCTACCCTACCCCTACCCTACCCCTACCCTACCCCTACCCTACCCCTACCCTACCCCTACCCTACCCCTACCCTACCCCTACCCTACCCCTACCCTACCCCTACCCTACCCCTACCCTACCCCTACCCTACCCCTACCCTACCCCTACCCTACCTACCCTACCTATTTTATTATTTTGGAAATAAACAAATACCTAAATAAAAAAGTTTAATAAATTTAATATTAGCAAACGACTTGCTATTGCCAAATAAAATTCATGCTCCGGTTATTATTTTGTTCAGGTACTAATAATTGCACGGAAATGTTAATATTGCGCTATTTCATTTCTCTTTGGCCAAAAATAAACTTAATTACCTTAGTTTATTGTACTTAGATATTATTATAATATACTTAAGTATTTAAGTATAAAATAACATTTGTTTATAGCACTTTGTGATCACCTATGGTTACGTAGTAACTATTTAGTAATGTATATTTAGTAATCTGTGTATAGGGGACCACTCCCCTAGGTTCAGATTGTTTGGCACAGATTATTACAGGATCGGATTAGGTTTAAGTTCCTATAATCCAATACATACTACATTTATATAATTCTGTAAACATTGAGGATGTATCAAAATTATGAGAAAACCTAAGTCAAATAAATAATGACTAAGTCCAAAGTGTATTAGAAAATCCGATGACGATACTTTACGTTATGCAAACGTAAAACCACGTCAAAAACGACTGATGATCGGTTCACGGACCTTTTAATAAGTAAGTAAAACGTAGATGCCAATATAGGTCGCACACACCGATAAATTAGTGGAAGTAAATTCGATCAAAAACTGCCTTAATTAAAATAATACTTACTTATGTAACGGGCAACTTGTTTTTACAGGGCTGTATTAATAAGGACCGAGCGAGAATGAATAGTTCCAAAGAATATTAGACAATTTGATGAGTTATTTATTTGCATTATGTAAGTAATTAAAAAAATGATGACACCAAGGTACCATAATACGAACGAGTCGCGTGCAATTCCCTCGTGGACTATATTAACCTATGACCCGATTACCGTTTCACAGTACGCGGGTTCAATTTGACAGAATATTTTGAATTATATATTAGTTGGTGCATGTGGACTTAGTTTTTAAGGATTTTTATTTGGAGCACGAATCTAAAGGGTCATCATTATTCTGAGATGTTTAATCCCAGAATAACATTTTCCATTGTATTTTACTGATTGTCATTCATGAGTAACTGGACGCCGTTATGCAAAATGCATGCATGCAACCAAAATTTAAGGTACAACTTACATATACATTTCTGGGAACCTAATTTGTGAAGTATTTTTTATATATAATAGATTTGAGCGTTTGACCACAATCTTGCCTGATGTTGAGCAGAGATGAGGTCTAGGGTGATACACGCAAACTCAATAAATGCCTATTCACTCTTGCCTTGAAAATCCCTAAATTGTATGAATCGGGAAACAGTGACGCGGGGAGGCAGTTCCATACCTTGGCGGTTCGCACTATGACAGTAGAGGCAAATTGACAGGTGCAATGGATGGTAATATCGACCACATACGCATGCGATGGCGCAGGGGGAATCAAATTATGTAATTCCTGAGCACACTCCCCGAAGTGTATATCCTGTAGAAAACACATAAACTCGCTATCAGTCAGCGCCGGCGGTGTTCGAGGCTTTGAAGTCTGGCCGAAAGTGTGTGAGCAATGAGTTGTGTGACCAATGAGTCTCCTGGCACACCTGTCGATACCTGTAAATATCGTTGAACCTTGGAAAGGATACCCAGTTTTTTGGAAGCAGTCCTAGCCCTGGTCTCAATATAGCTACCGAAGTTAAGGTTGGACGAGAGGTCGATACCAAGAAGCTTGAGATGGTCGGTTACAGGAACAAGCACACCACGAAAAGTGGGAACCTGGCTTTTTTTTGCACTGAACAGACATGCCTGAGTCACACGGTTGGCATCACCCCAATCGGAGACGGCCTGCAAGGCACGATTAGTACGGTGCACTATTTATTTACTTATTTCTGGTTATTTAGCCCTTGAACTAGAAACGGTTTTAAGCAGATCATATATCTGTAGCAGAAAAAGAGTTGCTGAAAGAACATATCGCTAAGGTATGCCAGCATTAATTGCCAATAGGTCAGACAAACAGCCGTCAACAACTACTCGAATAGACCGTACATTAGGAAATCGGCAATCCAATTACAAAGGCCAACGGGGATACCGTAGGCGAGAAGCTTCGCCAAAAGACCATCATGCCAAACTCTGACAAAAGTCTTTGAAATGTCAAGCGAGACACCAAGTCCCTCACCGAACCTCTCAAGAGCCTCACTCCAAATATGCGTGGCATACACAAGAAGATCCCCAGTAGATCGACGCTGGCCAAATTCGTATTGCCGGTCACTGAGGAGATTATTGTCATCAATGTACGCCAGCAGTATCTTGTAAAAAAAATTTTGCGCAATTCCGTAAGACAATCGCCAGGACTACTGGCTTTATTGACGTCAAGATTGCGTAGAGTTTTGAGAACATCCTTTTGGTGAATGCGAACTTCATGCATTTTACATCCATGAAATGATAACTCAAAAGTATTATGAAAAACCGTTGCTCCGGTTCCCGTTACTCTCCGAAATTAGGCACCGTGCGCAGCAACACTGAGTCTGAGAACGGTACGCCGACGGGCACAACTGCATAGTCACACCACTCCTCGTACGGCTACTCACTGCATGCTGGGTGGAACGCGCTAACGCTTGGCATCCTGATTAGTTCACTGTGGGTGGTCACCATTTTCGGCAAAAGCCTACCACCGGAAAGGTTGACACTCATTAGCACCACCCAGGGTTCACGTGTAGGATCTCGAGAACAAAGCCTACGAACGCGAGTGACAGTTGAACCCCACATACAAAATATGATTAGACTTTGAAACCCCATATACTAATTTTACTAGTTATAAATTGCTTTATGCATAACTACATCCGATTAAGGTAATTAATTAACGCATAGGTATTCATGCTTAGTAACGAAATGATTTAAGAATTTTAGTACTGTTTCATATCATGTAAACAGTATACGTAGGTACAACTAATTTTATATATTGCCAAATTAGCCAATATTGGATATTATTTATCGGATCGATCTTCGATCTATTCGAAATTGCTAAAAGTCCCATCTTGTTCCTACTTTATTACCACCTGCAGCATATATGGAAACTATGCAAAATTTCGGCGACTAGGATTCAAAGGTTGGGTTGTCTGTAGGTCTAAACTGTAGGTAATCACAGAATCTCTATAAAAGACACTAGAAGACGGTGTTTTACTAATGAGCACATTTAAAAAAAAAAATTATATCTATATATATAAAAGAGAAAATCACTGACTGATTCATCACGAAATCTCCGAAACCACAAGTGCCAGGAGTCTCAAATTTTACATGGGGGTTCCTTTTGGGGCGTAGGTGCTCACTAAGAAAGAATTTTTGGAAATTCATCCCCTAAGGGGGTAAAACGGGGGTGCAAAGTTAGTATGCAACTTTGCCGTTTTTGAAGTTATTCGAATGAAATTCAGCATGAAGGTTTTTTACTGAAAAGCATGAAGCATGAGTAAATTTTAAAAAAAAATCATCCCTTAGGGGGTTAAACGGGGGTGCAAAGATAGTATGAAACTTTGCCGTTTTTTAAAGTTATTCGAATGAAATTCAGCATGAAGGTTCTATATTAAAAGGCATGAAACACGAGTAAAATATTTTTCTCAAAAATCATCTCTTAGGGGGTTAAACGGGGGTGCAAAGTTAGTATGAAACTTTCCCGTTTTTGAAGTTATTCGAATGAAATTCAGCATGAAGGTTCTATATTAAAAGGCATGAAACACGAGTAAAATATTTTTCTCAAAATCATCCCTTAGGGGGTTAAACGGGGGTGCAAAGTTAGTATGAAACTTTCCCGTTTTTGAAGTTATTCGAATGAAATTCAGCATGAAGGTTCTTTATTGAAAGGCATGAAACACGAGTAAAATATTTTTCTCAAAAATCATCCCTTAGGGGGTTAAACGGAGGCGCAAATTTCGTATGAAACTTTGCCGTATTTGAAGTTATTTAAATGAAATTCAGCATAAGGTTCTTTATTGAAAGGCATGAAACACGAGTAAAATATTTTTCTCAAAAATTATCCCTTAGGGGGTTAAACGGGGGTGCAAAGTTAGTATGAAACATTGCCGTTTTGAAGTTATTCGAATGAAATTCAGCATGAAGGCTTTAGGCGATACGAAGTTCGCCGGGTCAGCTAGTACCCTATGTTACCCTTGGGTAATGTACCTTCCCAACGGTGAAATAATTTTTGAAATCGGTCCAGTAGTTTTTTCGTTTATTCATTACAAACTAAAATGAAAATCATTTAGACATGGACCTAGAAAAAAGGTCTATGCATTTAGATAAAATAAAGTAAATATTGACAAGTTCCTTTCATGGTGTATTTTATTTGACCTTTTCTGTTTCGATAACTTGTGTCACAGATAAGTGAAATAGTAGGTAACTTCGACAGGCCCGATGGTCGAGTGGCTAGCAATGGTCACTTTATCCCAAGGGCCGCGGGTTCGAATCCTGCGCAAGGCAATCATTTGTGTGCATGAACATGTCTGTTTGCCTTGGTCAGGGTGTTTTCTATGTATAATAACAAAATAAGTATTTATTAACAAACAAAAAAGTATATAAGTATGTATATTTATCAGCAATCTAGTACCCATAGTACAAGCTTAGTTGCTTAGTTTGGGACTAGATGGCGTTGTGTGATTCGTCCAAGAATATTTATATTTATTTATTTAACTGAAAGAAAACCATTTTGTGAAAAAACCCGTTGCTTGTTAAACATTAAATGTACTTTGTTTTTTAAGTACACATACAGTTTGTACAGAGATCAACATTAGCAAGGTTGTCAAGTTATGTCTATCAGGGTTCGTGAGTCCAAGATTGCCTTGCTTATCCTTAACCACAGTCGACCAAAGTCACATAATGTAAGGTCAGGAAAGAAAATTGTTTATTATTGTTCAAACCAAGCTACTGTCGTGCGTGAAGGTTAAAATGTCTATTTGAAAAGGAGGTTCTGTGAGGTTCTAAACAATATTACCTACCTATTATTAACATTATTTAATGTCATTTTATTACCTACCTACTTACATAGGTATTTTGTAATGTAACTTTCTTTCAAAATCACTGATTTCTTTTATATATTTCACGATACCCTCCGCTGCCGGGGGACGGAGGGCCTGTGTAGGACTCCCACTAAACCCCACGGCGCTTCTGCATTACCAGAGTGGAAGTGTCATGGGTACAGCAGAAGCCTTAACTCTCACAACACTTGCAGCCATTGCCCTTATTTTGTTCCCTATATGTCCCCCTTGCGGGAGGTGGATGAGAGCGCCGAGCTACTCCCAGTCAGCGACTGTGTTTTTCTACGATAAGTCCATAAACCCAAATGGATGTTGAGTGGGGTTGGCAGTATCTGTAGGCAGGTATCTGTGTCACAGATGTCTATACTAATATTATAAAGAGGAAAGATTTGTATTTTTATTCACCATTTCCTGTTGGACTAACGAATAAACTCAAAAACTACTGGACCGATTTCATAAATTATTTGACTGTTGCGAAGGTACAGTCGCCTCGAAGATAGCAGGACCATCTTTAGGATGATTTTTGGTTGCAACATCCAACATCCTAGTGGACACATGTGGCTTTAATAAACAAAAACCCTGTTTGGTAACAAAGAAATGGATGGAGCAGACAAAAAATCAGCTTACAAGATGTACAAGCGATTTTTTTCTGAAATGGTCCTCCTATCTTCGAGGCCACCGTACATTACCCCCGTGTAACATATTAAATACAAAAGAAAAAAAGAGATACTTAGTAAAACCCGTGCGAAGCTGGGACGGGGCGCTAGTATAATACCTATAAACAACTAAGAACAATCAACAACAACAAATATTGGGGATTCCCTCAGGAACGGAATTGCACGAAAAATCTGTGGGGGTGTGCACGATGGTAAACGTTGTAAAACTCTGTTATCGGCGAGCGGGTAGGCAGGGTTACACTTTTTCCGATGGAGAATAATTGAACATAAGACAATTAAGCATGCGGTATGTGCAAATTCGATAAAATTACCATCATAATCATATTTATGTAACCAACCTGTTTTATTATAATTTAAGATCAATTTAACTTGAAATACTTCTGTTGCTACTCTGGTATTCATTCTAGTTAAAAGCACATCAAAGACCCGACAAGAATACATGTACACTTCATAGTTAAGAGAATCGCACACTTCGTTGACGAATAACGAATTTGAATATGAATAATAAGTCAGTATATTATGTGAAGTTATACAAAGTAGATACCTTTTATCTTAAGTTTACATGGCGGTGGGTTGCTGACAATGCGACACAAGATTCCTTCAAGATTTACATAAGTATAATGTTATTGTTCACGAGCACGCTTCTTTAATGCACACAGCGCGCGGAGCCCATGAGAACTGGCGCTAAGTTCTACCATTTTACGTTACGTAATATGGATGTACGGCTTTCATTTCAATAAACCACACATTCCATTTTTAGCACAAATCAATACTTACAAGCAATGGATCTAAATTATTCAAGATTTAAAATAGCAGTCAGGCTGTGTGGCAGAACGGTTTATTTTACGCCATTATCTTTTCTGCGATTCAGTAAATATAGATTTTTGTATCATATTTTAAAATCATTGTGGAAATTACTTAATTTGCAATAGAATTTAGGTATACGTCAATGAAAATGTTGATTGAGATACGAAATAATGCGGATATTTGGCTGAAAATTTAAGTAGATACAAACTGAATGACTGTAAATTATTTATTCGGTTGAAATATGTAGTTATTTGTTATGCAAGGCTGCAAAGTTGTTTTTTGGCGCGAGTACTTATATTGAATCCTGAGCGTAGCGAGGGTTTCAAAGGTACGAGACGCAGAATAACTTTGCTGCCAAGCGAAACACACAACTTTTCAGCTCACTACAGCGAGGAAAATGCTAGGTGCAAGAAAAATGCAAATAATAAATTAAATAAGTGTTTATTTTTTTTCATGCGGTGTCGTGCTGGCCAGTTTGATTATTCTAAAAATTAGGTTGGCGTTAATGTATTTTCAGAAGACTGGCGGTCTATAAAATTATAGAATAGAAAGGTTCGAATTTTAAAAATTCTTTCCACGCTAGGGCACAAAATGCTCTTTTGCGTTCAGATTTTGAATGACAAACAGATTCATTCCGAGCTTGTACTGATCATAAACACAAATAGGTGATAGGAACCTCAGAAAAGAGGCGTACCAACCCGGGACAAAGTACTGTAACATACTGTAAGAACTTTCTTAGAGATATCATTGTATTTTCTTAGGGTTCCATAGTAAACTACAAGGAACCCTTATAGTTTCGCCATGTCCGTCCGCGGTCTAGCGCCTAGACTAGACGCTTGATGCTAGAAAGCTGCAAAGTTTTGAAAAATATTTTTTTCACCTCACAAGCTCGGAAAGAATCTGTTTGAAAACCCTCGCTACGCTCAGGTTTCAATATAAGTACTCGCGCCAAAAAAACAACTTTGCAGCCTTGCATAAAAAATAACTATTTTTGGGGTGCCTCCCCTACAGGTAAAGTGGGAATGTAATTTTTTTCCAGACTGACCCCATGTTGTGGAGTATCGGTAGATAGGTCTCTTAAAAACACAGGGTGTGGGAAGATCATTTTCCGATACAATGATCCGTTTGCGAATTATTTACATTTAACGTGTCAATTTTCGTTTTGCACGGTCGTCCCCCGTCCCCCCCTCTATCTCTGAAAGTATTAGAAGAAAACGTACAAATGTCATAGAATATGGCATTGTACTAATCTGCAAGCAAGAAATGCGTAGCCAATACGGAACCCTCAATTGTGCGTGGCCCGACACGTACTTGCCCAGTTTTTTTATTTTCGAGATCATTTCAGCAAGACTTTCAGCTAGTTTCTGCATTTTCCACATTACTTAAATCTTAAGATAATCTATTTTTTTCTTAGTTTGACATAGACAGCCATTAATGTATCATCTATATATATAAAAGAAAGTCGTGTTTGTTACAACACTTATAACTCGAGAACGGCTGGACCGATTGCCATGTTTTTTTTTTTTTTTAATATTACTAGTTAATTTATAACTAGTCTTCTTTTCTCATATCGCCACTTTTTATAATGCAGCGCTTGTTTCTTTTGTTTTTATTTTCCTTTATTTATTATGTTTCTGTATTTCTTTAGTTTATAAAATATACTGTTTTCTTTTAACTATATCTTTATTATTTCTATTTGTTTCTTCTATGTATATTCCTTTGATTATTAACTTATATCTATATATTTATTTTATATTCCTTTGATTATTAACTATTATCTATTTATTTCTTCTATATTCCTTTGGTTATTAACTTATATTTATATATTTCTTTTATATTCCTTTTATTATTAACTTATATCTATATGTAAATTTCTTCTAATGATTATTCTTCCATTGATCCATTGTTTTTATTTTTTTATATATTAGTATTTTAGGACTGAGCCGTTTGCCTTTACAGCCAGTTTAATCACTTTTTCAGAGTAATTCAGAAACGCAATCCGTTTTTCTTTATTATCCAGTACTTCTGCCAGACTTTCTACTGTTAGCTTGCTGCCGGTCTGTGTCTCATATTGCTGGCGGTGTTTTTCGAAACGCGGGCAGTCCACGATGACGTGCGCGACCGTCTCGGGTGTCTGATCATCGCAGACGCAACCAGGGTCTCCTATCAGTTTGAACCTGTGCAGGTACTGTCGGACTCCGCAGTGACCTGTTAACATTTGCGTCCTTATCTGGGTCGTTTTCATTTCTTTTAGGATTCTGTAAGCCCTGGTTGCGTCTGGGAAGAACAGTTTGGTCTGGGATGCAGTTGATGACTCACTGTAGCGGTGCTGCCAAAGGGTAGGGTAGGGTAGGGTAGGGTAGGGGTGGGGTAGGGGTAGGGTAGGGGTAGGGTAGGGGTAGAGTAGAGGTTGGGTAGGGTAGGGTAGGGGTGGGGTAGGGTAGGGGTAGGGGTAGGGTAGGGTAGGGGTAGGTAGGGTAGGGTAGGGTAGGGTAGGGGTGGGGTAGGGTAGGGTAGGGTAGGGTAGGGGTAGGGGTAGGGGTAGGGTAGGGTAGTGCCTCTAAGGCGGAACAAAGTTTGCCGGGTCAGCTAGTCTATATAAAATCTATCTATAATATAATAAAAGTGTAAAAAAAGTTTGTCTGTACATTGAATATATTTCCAAAAAAATTGTTTAGGGCGATGAAGAATAAGCAATAGAACAAGAATTTCGTAAAATTTTGTCCGTCTGTTTGTATGTTTGTATGTATGTATGTTTGTATGTTTGTATGTATGTTTGTACACGCTAATCTCAGAAACGGCTGAACCGATTTGGATGCTGTTTTCACTAATATGTGGCGATTTGCTCAACTTAACATTTAGTGTATGTTTCTTTTCAAAATTCCCACGGGAATCCGAGATATACGCAAACGAAGTTGCGAGGGTATATCAACGCACAGCCCAAACCGCTGGGTCTAGAGATTCCAAATTTGGCATTTAGGTTACTTACGACGTCTAGGGATATACAAAGAAAGGATTTTTCAAAATTCCCACGGGAAAGCGAGATATACGCAAACGAAGTTGCAAGAGGACGCACAGACCAAACCGTTGGGCCTAGAGATGCCAAATTTGGCATGTAGGGTCCTTATATGGTCCGGACCGACCAGACCGGACCGGAACGGACCGGACCGGACCTGAACGGATCAGACCTGATCGGTCCGGAAGGAACCGCACCGTACCGAGTACGTGCCGGACCGGACCGAACCGGACCGGACCGTTTTTTTTTTGTCCGTCTGTATGTATGTTTATATGTTTGTATGTATGTTTGCACACGCTAATCTCAGAAACGGCTGAACCGATTTGGATGCGGTTTTCACTAATATGTGGCGATTTGCTCAACATTTAGTGTATGTTTCTTTTCAAAATTCTCACGGGAATCTGAGATATACGCAAACGAAGTTGCGAGGGTATATCAACGCACAGCCCAAACCGCTGGGTCTAGAGATTCCAAATTTGGCATGTAGGTTACTTACGACGTCTAGGGATAAACAAAGAAAGGATTTTTCAAAATTCCCACGGGAAAGCGAGATATACGCAAACGAAGTTGCGAGAGGACGCACAGCCCAACCCGTTGGGTCTAGAGATGCCAAATTTGGCATGTAGGGTCATTATAAAGTCCGGATCGACCGAACCGGACCGGATCGGACCGGACCGGAACGGATCAGACCTGATCGGTCCGGAAGGAACCGCACCGTACCGAGTCCGTACCGGACCGGACCGAACCGGATCGGACCGTTTTTTTTTTCTGAAGAAATATATGTTAATTGGTATGTAGGTACCTTATCAGGACCGGACCGACCGGACCGGAGCAGACCGACTGGACCTGATCGGACCGGACTATATATATATATATATATATATATATATATATATATATATAAAATTCAAAGTCCTGACTGACTTAACCATACATATATCAACGCACAGCCCAAACCGGTGGGTCTAGAGATTCCAAATTTGGACTGTAGGTTCCTTACGACGTCTAGGGATGTACTAAGAAAGGATTTTTCAAAATCCCACGGGAAAGCGAGATATGCGCAAACGTAGTTGCGAGAGGACGCACAGCCCAAACCGCTGGGTCTAGAGAATCCAAATTTGTCATGTAGGGTCCATATAAGGACCGGACCGGACCGGAACGAATCAGACCTGATCGGTCCGGAAGGAACCGCACCGTACCGGGCCGTGCCGGACCGGACCTGTTTTTTTTTTCTGCAGAAAAATATGCTAATTGGCATGGAGGTGCCATATCAGGACCGGACCGACCAGACCGGCCCGGACTGACCGGACCGACCGGACCGGATGGAACCGTACCGTACCGGGTCGTGCAGGACCGGAATTTGTTTCTGAAGAAAAATATGCTAATTGTTACTAGGCCACGCGGGCGATGCCGCGGGCAGAAGCTAGTATACTATAAAAGAGAAAATCACTGACTGATTCATACGAAATCTCCGAAACTACAAGTGCCAGGAGTCTCAAATTTTGCATGGGGGTTCCTTTTGGGGCGTAGGTGTTCACTAAGAAAGGATTTTTAGAAATTCATCCCCTAAGGGGGTAAAACGGGGGTGCAAAGTTAGTTTGAAACTTTGCTGTTTTTGAAGTTATTCGAATGAAATTCATTCAGCATGAAGGTTCTTTACGAAAAGCATGAAACTTGAGTAAATTTTTTTTTTTCAAAATTCAGGTGGTTAAACGGGGGTGCAAAGATAGTATGAAACTTTGCCCTTTTTGAAGTTATTGGAATGAAATTCAGCATGAGCGTTCTTTATTGAAAGGCATGAAACACGAGTAAAATATTTTTCTCAAAAATCATCCCTTAGGGGGTTAAACGCGGGTGCAAAGATAGTATGAAACTTTGCCGTTTTTGAAGTTATTCGAATGAAATTCAGCATGAAGGTTCTTTATTGAAAGGCATGAAACACGAGTAAAATATTTTTCTCAAAAAACATCCCCTATGGGGTTAAACGGGGGCGCAAAGTTAGTATGAAACTTTGCCGTTTTTAAAGTTATTCAAATGAAATTCAGTATTAAGGTTCTTTACTGAAAAACATGAAACATGAGTAAAATATTTTTTTCAAAATTCATCCCTTAGGGGGTTAAACGGGGGTGCAAAGATAGTATGAAACTTTGCAGTTTTTGAAGTTATTCGAATGAAATTCAGCATGAGCGTTCTTTATTGAAATGCATGAAACACGAGTAAAATATTTTTCTCAAAAATCATCCCTTAGGGGGTTAAACGCGGGTGCAAAGATAGTATGAAACTTTGCCGTTTTTGAAGTTATTCGAATGAAATTCAGCATGAAGGTTCTTTACTGAAAGGCATGAAACATGAGTAAAATACTTTTTTCAAAGTTCATCCCTTAGGGGGTTGAACGGGGCGCAAAGTTAGTATGAAGAAACTAGATTAGTTAGACCATTTAAATTTGGAATACTCCTGGCGGTAAATGAGTAAGTACGTGTTTCAGGATTTTTCAAAATCCAACCCCTAGAGGGATGAAATGGGGTGACCTACCACCTAGGCGACTACACGTGTATTATCGAGGGCGCTCAACCTAGAAAGCTGAAATTTTGTATAGAGATTCCCTTTATGATGTTGACAAGGATAAAGATGGGATTTTATGAAATTCCCACGGGAAAGGGAGTAATAGGACTGTAAGTGTATTATCGCAGGCGCTCAACCTGGAAAGCTAAAATTTTGAATAGAGGTTCTCTTTATGATGTTGACAAGGATAAAGATGGGGTTTTATAGAATTCTCACGGGAAAGGGACTAATAGGACTGTAAGTGTATTATTGCAGGCGCTCATCATAGAAAGCTGAAATTTTGCATAGAGGTTCCCTTTATGATGTTGACAACTAAAGATCAAGTTTTTTTTTTAAATTCCTACGGGAACGAACTTATTGGCATTTTCACTTGACCACGCGGGCGGAGCCGCGGGTGACAGCTAGTTAACTATAAAAATGTTTTGAGCAATTCACCATTGGCTCGCCCTCGTTTTTGCTTAACAGACGTTGATAAATACGCGCATGAATCTATGAATCTATATTATATAACTATGTATAGTAGGTAGGTAGGTATATACTTAGACTGTGATCATAATCTCCCAAAAAGTTAAAAATAATATTCAAACATGAATGCGTGACGCCACAGGCTATCTAACAATGTCACTATAGGTACCTACTTATTTTCTTTTCAGATGGAAAATCTTTTAAGTGCTTCATCAGTGGTCTTAACCTTATTTGAGGAAAACTAACTTATTTAGAATGTGACATTATTATGACCTTACCGGCTATATGACTACTTAGAATGCCCAGTAGTTATATATAAGTACTTAGATACGGTCTAAAGATGGATTATCACAGGTTACGTTATAGTGATCATTTTAATGCTTCATTTAGGTATGTATTATATTTACAACTAGCGAAACCCGTGCAACTTCATTTTCGTGTATTTATGCACAGCAGCGCCATCTACTTTATAAAGCGCAATTACCGATCAGACTTTTGACCAATCCTACGGAATTCGCGTACTTTTCAGGATTAAAAGTACCATATGTGTTAATCAAAGATATCAGCTACCTACATACCAAATATTATAAAAATTGGCCCAGCCATTTGTGCGTGATGAAGTAACAAACATATTTACAAACTTTCGCCTTTATAATATTAGTAGGATAACTAGCTTATGTAATAAAATTCGCAATTTCAATTTGAAAATGTGGTAATATTTGGTTAGCGAAAATTGCAATTTCATTTAGTTGAGTATGTAGTTACGTTGTTACTTTATATTCTGAGTGGTTCCCACGGGATAGAAAAGAAATACACCTTATGTGTTTGCTTTTATGTATAAGGCGCCATTCACTCGAACAGCACTTTACTATCGACCACTCAACAGCAAGCTGTCGACGCAGCAAACTGCAGCTGTCGACGTCGACGCAGAAAACGGCTGCGCTGACAATATCTCGTGTGAATGAACACTAAAGTAATAGTTTGCCAATGAGAACTAGGTACTAGATGTCCCTGCGGTGTCACTTGCATGGGGAAAACAAATCCCAAAGTCTTTCAACTTTATTATATTATTTGTAGGATTATAATGTTTGCTTATTACATAATATAACATCTGAATTCAGTACATGTATATCACGTACAGCAATACACATTTATCTTGATCTCTTTGGTTGTATTTGTATATTGTAGCTAGTGTAACGACACATCTGTTTAAAGTTCGGCAACGAAAATTCGGCTAACTGCGCTCGCAGTGTTCTCACATAAACTGATTTTGCGTCAATTGCGTCCCTCAGATCTATCAGCGCAAAGCCAATATTTCAAATATTTGAACATCTCTTATGAAAACTTTACGATGCTGTATAGAAAAGTACAAAATGTTGAGTATAAAAGATGAATAAAATCCCGTGCTAAACATGACTAAGTTACACGAGTACAGAGTTACAAAGGTAAACGAGTTATCGAACAAGGGGAACCTGTATCAGGCGACACGACCTAAGGAAATGCAACTGGTTGCTTTTCGATTTTACTGTTAAACGTAAAAATCATATAGGATATATATTTACAATTTCCATTTGTACAAATAATCACAACTCTAACGTCAAATTACCATTGAAAATGTGACGTTTGATAAATGTTATTGCACATTTATCTCTTAACGACGGTTGTGTAAATTTCTATAGGTGTGTCGCGACACTAAAATAGTTTCATAGTGTGTGATAAAGATAACTATAATTAACAAACAAGTGTTCCAGATAAGATAACGAGTGTCATCTCAGTGTTCAGATAATTTCAAGTCGTACTGAGCTTGTACAGTAAAATGAAAATCTCTATCTAGGTATACATAATACCTATAATTACAGTTCCATTGCATTACATATTGCTTTGCTATACAAAAATATTTATTTTTGACATTGGCTGTATAATCTATACTACTTATAGAAAAAGTTTGTCTGTACATTGAATATATTTACAAAAAAATTATTTAGGGCGATGTAGAATTAGGGCGATGAAAAATAAAATAGGAATATCTAAAAAAATTGTCCGTCTGTATGTATGTTTGCCTGAAACTAAAACTGGATGGATTTGAATAAAGCTTTTTTTGTTTTAAAGCTATGAAGCCTGGGCAACAAATTGAATACTCTTTTTGTTGCTTCATCCAATTCAGTCAAGCAGAAACAGATTACAGCTTGACCTCTCCGTAGTATAAAGAAACCATTTTTTCTTTCTTCCTTTCTAGTCTTTCGTACATAAGGTGTAGTATGATTATTGTTGTAGTTGCCACATATAAAAAGAGGAGTTTGATTATCTGTGGAACGGGGAGCGGACGTCCGGGAGTGGCAAGCATGTGGCCACCAAGAGCGGTGTCTAAATTGTAATTGTACTAAGTAATTGCTTGAATAAAACCTGAGTAGTGATTGTTAACAAGTGTCTTATTTATCAAGAAAAAGGTCCACAGCAACCAATCAGAGAGCAGCATTCAGTATGGTCATATCAAAGATGGCTTTGTCCATACCCGTCTTGATCAAAACCGGAAATGTCCACCAGTGTAATATCAAACCCGGCAATGTCCAATCTATTTATCAAAATTTGGGCATTACTACCTTTAAAAGGTCAAGTTTTCGCACCAAATCGTGATCACGTGACTTGTCAAACGTCATATTCCCGCCAATTGTACCCGCCACATTTATTCTTACCAAATTATGTTTTTTTTTTCCTCTCACGAGAAGTTCCAATCTGTGGACACTTCCGCCTTTGATATTATATGACTGTTATGTATTCATTATAGGATACATTAATTTGTAAACATTAAATTCGACTGTCAATACTAATAGCTTCGAAATTTGAATTTTGACAATCACCGAAAAGTCATTGATTTTTGTCCCTTTCATTTTACGTAAACAGCAAAATAATTTACCGCCGTTTTTCATCATTTTTATGTAAGGCTAAGCGCACACTACGAATTCTAATCGTTACGATTTATAACCGCGAAATAAAATACCGGTACAAAAAGTTAAAGGTTTAATAACTAAGTTTGTTTAATCAAAAAACAAAAAGTCGTAGCTATTATCCTTTTATTCAAAATTATGTTACTTATCATTACCATCACTAACACAACTCCAGTGTCTAAACTTAATCAATATCGAGTGTACCTATCCACCTTCGGTGAGTTTACCATGCGTAAACTATATTTCCGTGCTTTTAAATGAATTCCAAACAAATCTCATAGACGTGATTTTTTTAATTTTGAGTCATTCTCGCTACTGATGTATCCCAGTTTTGTACCATCAGATTTAAATTTGGTATTAATAATGGATATTAAACAGATCATCGGCAATATCTGAAACAGATACCTACTCCATTCACATAAAGTAACAATTTTATGTTTTAAATGCTCACATATTCGATACATGACTGTTCTATCTTCCTTGGATTGACAAACTACTGAAACTGTTCAAATAGAATATAAAACAATTCAAAAATAATAATATTTCACGGCTTTGAAATAGAAAGCTTTGTAGTTTACTTGTCTTATTTTTTTAATACTTTAAGCGTAGTATTTATTACATTGTAATTATGACTTTAGAACAAGGAATTTGTATACTACGTAACGTTACGTAGTATACAAATTCCTTGCTTTAGAACTTGTGGCTGGCAGGTTACCTACATTATAAATCAGGATGATGGAGTTCGGCACTTTTGACAGTTCACATTTTTTTCATGTGTATTACTTAACTATGATTATTTATTTGTCTCTAAGTTAATGAAGTAACTATGAATACATATTATTGCTCTTGTCTGTTTACCAAGTAAATTGTTGGATACTTATTTTTGTAGTTTTGCATGTTTACATATCTATAGTAATTTAGAAGGTAACATTTTGTGACAACTTGTGGTGTCTGTATATCTTTGACCTTGACTGTACTATTCAAAACAATTTCATATAGTCAAGAGCAAGTAAGTATTGATATTATGGCAAATATTGCACTGCGATACTCAATTCGCCTACCAATAGTACCTACCTGCCACAGTGCAATTTATGCCAATTTTTCATAGCACACGGGTGGTAAACAAGCAAGCGTTCCACCTGATGGGAAGTGATTATCGCCGCCGATGAACATCAGTAACACCAGTCAGGCGGTGCTACCAATATGCGACTTAATTTTTTTGTTTTTCCTGATCAAAAACTGATCATTTGAATTTTTATTTAAAAAAATAGGCCACAGCTGTTATTTATCTTAATTATGTAAACATTTACTTTATTAGTCATGTAGTTTTAATTTATAAATAAAATTACGAAGGAAATGTTTAGAACCACCACTTGACAATGCTTGACATAGAATTGCCGAAGACTTCATAAAGGTATGTTGTTTTCGGAAAATTATCCTTCGTATTTTAAAAGTTCAATATTATTTTTGCTGGTTTCTCTCACCATTTGATGAATGAAACTATTTAATTTGAATATTCATTTAAAAATAAATTACATTTACGAGTCCGGGTATTACCTACACATCAAAAGAAAATAACATCAGATAACGTAGTGTAGTTTATTCATTTGTGTATTTGAATTCGAAAGTAAATAGAAGATGTCGTGAATAGTATCTCGCTTGGCTAACATAGAGGAGAGGCGAAGATAAAAGTACATTACATAATTATTTAACTAAAGCGTCGAGAAAATAGCCAGAGGCTAGCGCAGAGGCTGTTAGTGGAAAATCAATAATTCGCGCGCCGTCTCCGTGGTGCATTCGCTCAGCTGATATTGATTTCGGCGCAAATGACAATGGGAGGAACTTACCAATAATATGCAATTTTGTCTCCATACCCGCTCCTCACATTTCGATCCAGCAGGTTGTAGGATACGTTGGTCACGGCGCCCTCCATCCATTTCACGAATATATCCCCCTGCTTCAAGTCGAAATTATACGACATAAAATTGCCAGACTTTGGAGGAGTTTGCCAAAAGAATTTGTCTGCTATGTGGGACCAAAACGCTTCCGGGTTGTCTAGAGAATCATCGTGCATCTGTTTGTACTTCTCGAGTGTGGAAATGCGTGATTTTTCCACGACATATTTGGATGGTTGATATACGCCGGACATCGCGGAATCGAGCGCCGAGCCGACGCGCCGTGGACACTAACGATTTTACACGACGGCGAACGCACGGAAACTGACTGACTCGCGATAGCAAGACCGCGGGCGCGGAGCGGACCGGTGAACGCAAACTTGACGTTTGTTGTACGCCGACTCCGACGGAGCATCCGGCCCCGTGCCCCCGCCGCGCGCTAGCTGGCGGGTGCGCGATAGCGTGAGGTCGCCAAAACGTGAGATGACACTCGTGTGACAAACATACGAGTATATAAAACAGTGAACTATGACACGCACGCAGCACGTTTACGTATTTTCCAAACAGAGCAAGCGGTAAACATCAGATTATAAAGTTCTTAGCGTCAATATAAAGGTTATTGAACAAATTGAAACATTCAGGGTGGGAGCAAAAATTATATCAAAATATGATATTCTCAAAACATCATAAGGCTTCGAGTTTATGCGATGAGTGTGGCCGGGTCAAAACTAGCTTGAAATATTTTTCATTACTTATTTTTGTTATATGTAAGAGTGATTTTCAGTAATCAATACGATGTATTCTTTACGAAAATCCATAAGTTATTGTATTTATTTTGAATAATTAAGTAAAACAGAAAAATATATTGTAAACTCAATTAGCTCATTTATGAAACGATAGCTAATTAAAAACTGAACCGTTTGTTTGTTAACCTGTTCCTAAAAATTGTATAAGTTTTAAAATACCACTCTTGTTACACACAATAAAACGCATTAGCTGCTGTCAATATACGTTTATTTTTCGTGTTTTTGACTCAATCACCATTATCCATTCTTCTCAAAATGTCTCATCCATATTATGTACCTTCAATGCTTAATTCAATTATAAATTCAATATTAAGAAATAATTTTCAGAAATAATACATACAATATCATTTTAGGGAATACAGTCAGCGCCAAAAAAATGGTGTCATTTTAGTACCTTGTCACCATAACATGTTCGTTCGAAAGTCTAAACTCTAAAAGTAATTCAATGATATTCAAAAGTGACAAGGTACTAAAATGACATCATATTTATGCCGCTGACTGTACATTATCTCGCCAACATAGGTACATCTGACATTGAAAATGTCGGTAAAAGATATCGAACAATTTGCAGCCAGTTTATGAAACGCATTTTTAATGTTAATGACAAATTAAATTATAGCTGTCACTGTCAAACTAAAGAAGAAAAAAAGAGATAGCATGAGACTTAATGTAGAATTAAAATTTAACAACAGAAACTGGCTGTCTATGGAATAATGTGTCAAAACTTGTCTCTGAAGTTGTTCTGTCTGCTTTTCTTCACCCCTTACAAAATTGAAACTGAAAGAACCTCTGTATCACCACGAGCTAGATGTTGTTGGAGAAAAGACAGACAAGAAAGATGTCTTATTTTACTGATTAGGCGACAATAGCTATTATAATTTTGACGACCTCCGTGGCGTAATGGTTACCACGCCAGACCGCCACTCAGGAGGTCCCGGGTTCGATCTCCGGTCGGGTCATGATGAAAACCGAACTTTTTCTGATTGGCCTCGAGTCTTGGATGTTTATCTATATATGTATTTGTTATAAAATATAATGAGTTAGTATCCCATAACACAAGTTTCGAACTTACTGTGGGGCTAGCTCAATCTGTATGAATTGTCCCTATATATTTATTTATTTAATTTGTAAAGTACAAAACTATAAAAAAAATTGTAAGACTTATGAGAAATGAGCCACGAGCTTCTAGCGATCTGCAATTCAGTCGCTAGAAGCTAAACGCAGCGAAAAACAAAAACTTGCTAGTTTAAGTTCGGGCAGTCTGAGACTGAAGTATGACATGACTCATGAGTTTTGGATTTAAGAATGGCAGTGACAAAATAAGTTTTAGTTACTTCTGGGGCTAGTGACTATATTCGCGCAGAGCCTTGGATGTCAAGACACTTATCATCTTCAAACGGTAGCTAACGAGCGCCACTTCCATACCTACTATGGGGTACATATTCGGCTTATTCCAAGATAAATTTATACGAAATCTCGTTGTTCAAATTCGTAGTCGATCTTTCTTCTAAGTCAGTTTACGGACGATTTTTATATACATATATGTACATTGCTGTTCGTTCTGTTATGAAATAATAATAAGAGATTACATTAGCACTGATGGGTCTTATAAATGATTTATATATTGATTATTTTCTTTGTTTTCAGACATTGAATATTCATATTCATTTATTCACTTTCCAATTTAGTTCTTACAATAAGGATATAATTGCACAAGGTATGTGTGAATATGGCTTGCCTATGATATTGAATAAGCAAATATTTAATAACATCATACGGATAATAAATACTTATTTTACACTGGGTATTGAAATATACTTGTGATATAATAAATTACTGAGCTTACAAAATTATTACTATAGGTGTCACAATCTAATAGGTCCATTTTGACATTTGAGGAAGAGCCTAGAATGTAACTTGGAACGAAACTGAAAGTGACAATAAAATAATAATTACTTACTTTTAAAAAAATACATTCATTTCTGTGCGCGTTAAATAATTACGATAGAATAAAATTACGAGTATTCTTTTCGCGCTTAATTTATAGTAGCATACAATTTTCAATTATTTCGAAACGTCTCAAAAACAGTAACGTTCTCAGCCTTTTTTTTTATAGATACCAGTGATGTAACCATGTTTTAACTAATTAATTGCTGAATTTCATCAGATTCATTCGATTTTGACAGAGACGTAAATATCCATATCCATACTAATATTATAAATGTGAAAGTGTGTTTGTTGGTTTATTTGTTTGTCCTCCCTTCACGTCGATAGTAATGAACGGATTGATTTGATTTTTTTATTGGGGATAGTTTAAGGTCTGGAGAGTGACATAGGCTACTTTTTATCCCGGAAAAACATCTTATTTCCATAGAATTGAAAAAATAAAGTATATATTTTTTGTTCTTCTTTCACGTCAAAAGGAACTTAAGTACCGACATCTTTTTTTTTAACAAAGATGATTTAAGGTCTGGAGAGTGACATAAGCTACTTTTTATCCACGGGATAAAGAGATTCCCATGGGAAAAATTATTGACATTTTCCCTTGACAACGCGGGTGGAGCCGCGGCAATAGCTAGTTGATAATATAATTGAAAACGAAATAATTATATATACAGATGACGATAGCTTTACTGACGATTTTGGCTCATCGCCCGAACAAAATGATTGAATGTGACTGAATGTGTGTTTAAAATTGTAACCAAAAATATTAAGTTAAAGACAAATTGACCTTTCGTACCATTGTATCATTTTAAAATACCAACAATAATAAAGCTTAAGTTACATTTTCTAATCAGTACTTTAATCCGATGCACTTTACAATTCATGATCAAATCGATCACATACTCATACAAACTTGAATCGGTTTATCGTAAGTATCCAGAACCGAGTCGTATGGTTACCTCATTAGTTACGCCGCGACAACACGGACCTATTTTTTGTGACACCATTACTACAAATTAATTATTATGTGTCACTCTAATTTTGAGGATCTTTGGCTAATGTCTAATGTTATTTTATAATCTAGTTTATAATAAGAGTCATATAATATCAAAGGCAGAAGTGTCCAGAGATTGGAACTTTTCGTGAGAGGCAAAAACCCATAATTTGGTAAGAATAAATGTAGCGGGTACAATTGGCCGGAATATGACGTTTGACAAGTCACGTGATCACGATTTGGTGCGAAAACTCGACCGTTTATAGGTAGTAATGCCCAAATTTTGATAAATAGATTGGACATTGCCGGGTTTGATAATACACTGGTGGACATTTCCGGTTTTGATCAGGACGGGTATGGACAAAGCCATCTTTGATATAACTCCAGACTCAGCCATACTGAATGCTGCTCTCCGATTGGTTGCTGTGGTACCACTCGGTCCACTCTTTCATTGGACGAAGCCATCTTTGATATTGATAGTCATGGACAATGCCGACTTTATTGTGAATGATGACGTTTGAAGTGTAATTTAAAGAGATAAAGCTGGCTTTGATACAAACTTATTTTTGCCATGGACTATATGAATACAGACTAAAAAAACTGCATTCAAATCTCAATTTTCACCTTGGGTGGACATTGCCGCCTTTGATATTATATGACTAAGTTATGAATAACAGAGTTTTATATGCGCAGTGCTTTTCATATCAACTTTTATAATAATAAATCACGATGCGAATGATACATGCGTCTATGAATGCGACGCGTTTAAGACTGCGGCAGACGCCCGAAAGATTTTTAGCTAAGGTATAAGAGGCCATCATCAATTTATTATTAATTAGGGGTGAGCTACCCCCCCACCCTACTCCTCATTTAACCTTTACTAGTTTTAGTACAGCCCCCCGGCTATATTGACATAGTAAAGGTTACATAAATGTGATGATCTACGACAAGTAGAAATGTAAAAGAGAGACAGAAAGAGACGTACGTAACTTATTGGTGGCCTCCATCGACTATGTAACTGAGGCCTCTAAAGGAAGGGCATTTCTTGGATAGATGTGATTATTTCCTACAGGCACGCCGGTTACCATTTCCCATATACATTATCTTACAGTCAACTAAGTGTCATAGGTAACAAGTGTATTCCTAGATATGAATCTACAAAAAATATATATATTTTAAGTAGATTCCATATAATTTGATTTTTTTAAAAATTGAATTCACCGTTTTCATTACTTAAATAATTATGTACACTATTAAAATAACCGGTAAGTATGATAAGTCTTTTTTTATATTATACGAGTAGCGATAAGTACGTTTCTGTGAATTGTTCATTATAAATATCGTATACGTTAACCAAACGAAAACACACAGTGTGTATATTTATTCTGTGTAAATTACACAGAAAATATCACCACTCGACGATAATTATTTAAATAAAGTGAAAACAAATATAACCATGCTACCATATTAATTTCCATTAAGTATAACATTAAAAATGTAAATTCACTACTTAATTTTTTACTAGCACCACGAAAGAAATTCGTCCATAATTTTTAAATATCAGTTCCGGGCAACCCTTGAAGGTAAAAAAATACGTGAGCAGAAGTTGCACATCTCATGTCATATGAGTACAAATGGTACTCATAACTTTATGATGCTTATTAAAATATAAAATATGAACTATATAATGGACCCATCACCAACCCGGCACTTGCAGGGCATGCAACGATGGCATAATAACAAATGACCAGGCATGCATCAAGTTGACGAAACATGTTCCATTGTCGGAGCGATCATTGATTTACATTCCGTAATAGGGAATATGTATGCAATACAAATAAAGTTCAAGTATATTTACATCAACTTCATTGATTCTAGCTTCAGCTTCAATATTTATAAATTTATACAGGAATGTATGATAAAATAAGTTTTATAAATAATGTACGTATATATAAATATTCGGTAACGAGTATTCGGTACCTAAAAGAGTACCTTGTGATGTCTGCGCCGACAATCTGTACTCAAACAGTACGGAAACTGTACATGCCTTAATGATAACTAAAATATTAATTATATCTAATTCTACACATCTATCACAGAATCTAATATAAATTAAATAAATTGGTTAATACCATTCGCTATACATACGTATTTAAAATAAATAAATACTGTATTTACAAAGTGTTAAATCATTTACCTCTTTATTCTAATTACTACTTGTGCAATAGCTGTCACAAAAAATGTCGCAGTTGTCATTATGCTTCCTTAAAATCGGATTAACAACATATAAAGAATCATGTCACTTAAAAAAGGCCGTTCAAAAATCCCGCCTGAGTATAAACCTATACTAAGACAATGATTAGTTCCGATTTCCTGTTACGATGCGAACGGCGAGCAGAGCCGATATGCGAATGTTTGATATGACGAACTGCGTGTACAGAGTTATAGGAGTACTTATTGTAAACGCTTCGTAATTTACCGTAACAGGACATTAAATCCTAGTTAAACCCGAAAGGTTTATGCCTGTAGGTTTTGTACCTCTTATTTTTTACCTTCAATGACTTAAGCATATGCTAGGTGGCAATTGACATGAGTCGTCGTCTTCTCAGTTTCCTGCCACATCGTTTCCACAGTGTGGTTAAGCAGTATATGATCACAATAATGGCTATAAGCGTAACTACTTTGTTGTGTGTTCTGATATGTTGTGATATCATTTCGGGATGCGATCGTGACGGAGCGGCACCTGCCCCGCGCCATGTACGGGGTGCTGGTTCCGTGCCTTCTATTTCCGGAGCTCCTATAAATATAAACAATTTCTTTAGTGAACACTAATGAATTTTAAGAGAGGTAGGGCACAGCGGATAATCGGCTACGCATCTGTCGCAGGCCGTCTGGGGAAGGACCTTCACCCTTACAGAACAGAAGATCGTAGCCAAATAGCATTGGCAACTGCCATGTTGTGTTCTTACGGTGAGTAAGGTCTCCAGAGCTCCGCTTTATACAGAGTCGGCAACGCGCGAGTTATGCCCCCGGTACTGCAAGCGTCCGTAGGCTACTGTGACTGCTTACCATCAGGCGGGCAGTATGGTTGTTTGCCTCTATTAATACCATCGGTATAAAAAAAATACCAGTTTTCTCTTTTTCTTGGTCAAGCTTTAGGTTCGATGAAAGTGATAACGATGGACGACAAGCTGCAGTTAGCGTGTCTCTCAGATTTTTAACCACGATCTTTACTATAAAAATTAATCGTTGAATTTGTTGCTGAGCGCAAATCTCGAGAACAGCTAAACCGATTTCGCAAATTCTTTTTTTAGAATATTCCTTGAAGTCCGATGATGGTTCTAACGGAAAAATTCCCACGGGAAAGCGGGATACACGCAAACGAAGTTGCGCGGGTTTCGCTAGTTTTATTATAAAACTAAAATGGCATAATAAATTACCAAAAATGTTTTGCTACGTAATTAACGTAACGTTATTGTTACAAACCGAACTCTTTATTAACATTATATTTTTATAACTCATATTGTCCATGTTTTATACCTACGTCTATTTTATATTTTACTGTCATTCACTTCACTTTTCACCCTCTCGCCATTCAACCATTTTTTCCAACATTTTTCTTTAATATAAGTTTTCTTCATCCCTTTCTCTTTTCCTAATCTCTCCATCCTCAATAGTTATTAATAGTACATTGTTAAGCAAGAGCCGTTATACTCTCGTGTTCGAAATCGGTTCCGAGTTTCCGAGCAAGTGTATTTTCCATTGCAATATACTTGGTACAAAATCTCCGCACATTCGTCTGATTTATAGTATAAATTGACAAGAAATGAGAACAAATCGATTACAGGTCACTTTATTGCGATAAAGCACACAATATTATGTTACCACAAAAAAATATGACACGGATATTTAAACACAATAGTTGAATTTCACTGGAAATCTTGTGTGAAGTATATTGGGACGGATTATAGAATTAATTTATTATTATACGTAGTAAAATATTAATTAGTCTTATTACCTATACTCTTGGGGTCCGTGGGAGGGTGTCTAGGTGCGAGGGTCCTGGCAGCGGGGGGTACATTGACCGGCATGGGGGACAAAGTCACAGGGGCCTTGCATTCCGGTGCCGGACGAGGTCCACTACCATCGGCTGATAACACATGAGAGTACACATGGAGACGCCCACCTTCAGCACGCTGCGGTAGATCTGTACGAAAAAAAAAATTTACTACCTATAAGAGATTTTATGGTTCATTTTCACACAGTCCCCATCGTAAATTTTTTGTCGTTAAAAAAGGCCTCTTCAATCATTTCTAAAAATATGAGCAATCGAATTTCCATGTTGTGCCACAGTGTCTAGAAGAGGTGTACAAAATAATAATACATATATAATAATTGATTTCTCTCACAAAATAGCAGTTTACACAAGTAAATTCTGTTAACAAACCTTCAACCTTTGGTAGGTGTATTTAAGAATATTATCACAACTAAGATGTGAGAGACTGGTGCCTAAGCTAGGCCGGCTAGGCTAGGCTAGGCTAGGCTGTATTTCAGGACACCCCAAGGAAAATACACTTTATATCCTCTAAAAGAGTACAAAAATTTCATTAAAGAGAGAGTATAATTATAATAATATGTTGACGTAAATAACATAACATTTTATTTCTTACATAAACATGTTAAAATATTTAATAATATCAAATAATTTCTCAGTGTCCTCATATTCAAGCTCAGAAGCCAATTCCTCACTACCTTCTTACAAGCAATTTTGTTCTTACCGTAAATATTTAGGTGTCTATTTAACTTTTTATATCAATAACACCCCAATACCATATATAGATTATTAAATAACGTACCTGACGGTATGATGTGCACATCCTTCACTCTATGACTACGAGGCGTAGCGGCCTCTTTCAGCGAAGTAGGCAAGTGTCCTACAAGGGCGTACTGCAATGCGGCCAATAATAGCCAATGGCAAGGCCGAGCTGCACCCCCTTCCAGACAGGACGAGTCGCCGTATACCACCAATCGCCCGGCCTAGAGAAAGATTTTGTCAATAAGCTTACTAAAGGATCTAGATCTAATCCCTAAAGAGCTCTAACACACTGACGGAAGATGCATCGATGTATCCTCAGTCGCGTAATGGTGCGTACAGACCGCTGTAACAACATGCAATGTAACCGCAACCAAACAGGCAACCTGATTTCTGGTGCATCTACACCACTTTTAGATTAATATATTAATTACTATATGTTATATGTTTTGTTATCTTTAACGCATGTCGTGTTTACCTGTAATAGTTTGTTGCATTTAGAAGTATGTTGTATTCAAGAATTTAGAATTAAGCAATAATGTATACAGATTTTGGTAAACCTTAATAAATAAATAAAATAAAAATAAATAAAACCGTGCACCCCACGCGCACGAACCGAGCATTATATGTACGGGAAATTCTTTCATTGCGTGTTACATTACATGGTTACGTTAGAGCAGTCTGTATAATAGTAGGGGAGCACAAGAGGGGATTTTTGTAGTTACTCGAGCGCGTCAGACTAAGATATGGGAGGTATCTGGTGCCCTGTTAAGTATTAACACCATGTTTTCAACTCTTCAAATAGGGAGGTTCTCTCGGAGGGCACCCTGTCAGAATAGTAAAAAACTTGAATTACTCAAGTGCGTTAAATTAAGGGCTCATACACACATACACAATGCGATGCCGCATCGTGTATAAAGGGCACTACAAAAGACAAGCAATGCTTTTAAAACCCAAATGCAAAGCAACAAATAATAATAATAGAGCAGCCTGTACCCATCATAACGTAAATCACAAGTAGATAATACATTAATATTACACGTTCAAACAATGACGGGTTAGTGCGTTGAGCTTCAGATGCGTTGGGCGTCGCATAATAAGCCGTTAGAGCTTTAACAGACTATACATTTTTATTATTCTGACTAGAGATTCTTGCCTATGGATTTTTGTCCGAAAAGATTAAATCGTTTGGAACTGTTTTTAACCTAAAATAATATATTTGTCATCAAATTTATCTCCGAAATTGAGTGGCGTGCAGTGTCCAATTTTACAAATATATCATTATAATATTTAATTATTCCAGCGAAATTATTTCCACTTACAGTCTATCTTTTATGGTTACCACCAAATGCGACAGTGTAGCTGTTTTTAGTAAGTGTATTTACTAAGCTATTAGTAAGTGTATTTTTATATCTAAAATTTAATAATAATTACCTTAGGGACTTTGTCAATGGTGTCATTTGTATAATCTCGAGTTTCGCCATCGGCCTGTAGTAGTCCTAAAATTGGCACATCTACCGTGTGGCCCGATGTAGTGGCAGTGCCCCCGCTGAGCTTCTCTCCGGACATTATCTGGCACATTAGAAAACAATTAGTACTTCATACTCTCCGTGCTTCAGAGAGCACGGTAAGCCCGTCGGCCCCGGCAGTTGTCAATGGATGACAATCATTAAGCCAAGTCGGTGCCCTTGAAAACACTGACCTCTGCCAATACGCATTGGAGCAGCGTGGCGGAGTACGCTTTAATCCCCTTCGATTGAAGACCCGTATCCCTGCAGTGGGTTGATATGATGAACTTGTTTCCTCCAGACATGTGTTAGGCTGCTGAGTGCACCAGACATGACAGGTCCGGTGGTCGAGTGGCTAACAATGGTCACTTTATCCCAAGGGCCGCGGGTTCGAATCATGCGCAAGGCAAACATTTGTGTGCATGAACATGTCTGTTTGCCTTGGCCTGGGTGTTTTCTATGTATAATAAGTATTTATTTACAAAAAAAAGTATTTAAGTATATTTATCAGAAATTCTAGTACCCATAGTACAAGCTTAGTTGCTTAGTTTGGGACTAGATGGCGTTGTGTGATTCGTCCAAGAATATTTATTTATTGCTTGGAATTTGGTACACAGGTAGTTTATAGCCTGGATTAACACATTGGATAGTTTTTATCTCGGATATCAGTCCGGGGACGGGAAAATGGGATTTAGCGAGTGAAAGCGCGGGCATCAGCTAGTTTTAACTATTTGGATATAAACCAATTTAATCAGAAAGGATGGAGATACTAACCTGTTGACCTTGATCACTCAACTGCGCTGAAATGAGAACACCGTGTTCAGGAAAGCTGTGTATATGAGTGCCGCTCGCGTAGTACATGGGGTGCCCACCTAGCTTGAACGAACCCTCGAACACGCGATCGCCTAACGCCACCTCATAACACAAAATAAATTAAGTTTAATATTATTGATTATCATTTGACAACCTCTGTGGCGTAATGCTTACCATCGTTATTATTTATTTATTGCAATAAATACGGTTTGCACAATTAACATTTATCATCACACATTACAATAAAATTACACAATTACAATTAAAATTATACAAATAAATAATTACAATTAAAATTTAATAATGAAACAACAAAAAAATTAATCAAATGTCATCTTCACTATCGGAGTCACTTTGGTTTCTCCATTGATCGGGTAAGTTTTCACAGTATTGAAACAAATCCGATGTAATAGTGGACCAAGTGTCAAAATAAAAATCAAAATTACAGTGCACTGAGGTGGTCCAGAGGCCGAACTAAAGATGACATTGTTTTTTTATTTTTTTTATTTTTTATTAATTGAAAAGTTCAGTTTGGGTGTACTAACACCCTTTTCTGAGACACCGGACTGTTGCGAGAGCGTAGGGCTCTCACCGCCAAAAAATTTACAGTATAAAAAATGACATTGCCATAGTATGTCCCCCATATATACACCAAAGAAACCTCGTCGGCAACTACGACCACGCCTATCAATTGGAATCTTTAACTCTCTAGGGACTACCACCGCGCAAATTGTGCAGATGAAGGCAATCGACTGACCCTTTAAGTACCTTAAGGTAGACAGTGATCCGGTCTACCGTTCTCCTCACCTAGCGAGTTAAAGCCAAGGTGACCAAGCAAAATAGTTGGGTATAAAAAGGGGTATATAGGTACCTTTTTGTACAGAGATCTTAAGAAGACCTTCTAAACTACTTACCATGCCGGTCCGCCACCTAGGGGGACCGGTAAGCAGTCCCGGTCGGGTCATGTTTAAAACGTACTTTTTCTAATTGGCCTGTGTCTTGCTTGGATGTTTATTTATATATGTATTTGTTATAAAACATAGTATCGTTGAGTTAGTATCCCATGACACAAATCTTTAACTTACTTTGGGGCTAGCTCAATCTGTGTGATTTGTCCCTATATATTTATTTATTATGTACTGCCCAGACGATGGTCTTGTCCGCCAAAAACAAACGTATCGATTATGCAATCGTATTCTTATTATATTCGGGGCTATTCTCGTAACAAAAATCGTTCAAATCATGTGTCAATCTCAATCGCTGTCTCACTCATACAAAATAGGAATTGAGCGGGATAGCGATACATGAGATTTGAACGATTTTTGTTACGAGAATAGAGCCGCTTGTGTACGTTATTCTACGCAGATGTAGGTCTATTTTGGCTGCAGGCAATAGTGCCTAGTCTGAGCGGTCTTTTAGCCAACTACAATTAGTTTTTGTTCTTACTTTTACCTTTTAATTCAAGACGCTTTCATTGTAATGGGTATGCATTTATAAAAATACAGAAATATGTAATTTTATCTTACCTGGAACATACTGAGTAAGTCATTCAATGCTGGAACATTAGCTCCCCCTGTTTCTGGTATCCACCTAAAAAAAAACGTTTCAAACAACTATCATTATTTTGTTGATTTCATTATTTACACAAAGCCCGGTTGTTATAAATAGATGACAGTTCTTAAGCCTATGTGACTTGAAAACGTTTAACCCCGCCGACCAATAGAGGATGGAGTTAATCTCCAAGTCTCAACATAGCCTATGTTACTCGGGGGTAATCTACCTTTCCAACGGAGAAAGAATTTTTGAAATCGGTCCAGTAGTTTTCGAGTTTATTCATTACTAGCTTTTTTGCCCGCGACTTCGTCCGCGTGAAGTTCCGGACCCGTTCCCGTGGGAACCACATTGAATTTCGGGATAAGCTATAGCCTATGTCTCTATATACTCCCTGATAATGTAGCTTTCTACTGGTGAAAGAATTTTTGAAATCGGTCCAGTAATTTCGAAGCCTTCTCTATTCTCTATATAATATTAGTATAGACAGACATACACACACACACACACACACGCACAAAAATACAAATTCAAAATATTTATTCAGCGAGTAGGTAATCACAGACACTTTCTCTCGTCAAAGATTACATTACAGTATTAAATTATTTACATAATTAAAAATACCATTTACAAAAATACCATTTCGGAAAAAAAAAGCAAAATGACCACTGGTAAAAGAAATGGCGAAAGAGAGCCAGTTACGGCCTTTTTTGGCATTTAACAATACATTTCAAATTTTTTTAATATTTTTTTTGTGCAAAATATATATCCAGGTTGTACAGTCAACAAAGGAGTTGACTGACCCCCTTCTGTATTTATGATTAAATATTTCTAAATATTGCGTGAAGGGATTTACTTGAAATTTTATTTATCAATAGTATCAATATTGTACTATGTAATTACAAATTTTCAAGTAAATCCCTTCACGCAATATTTAGAAATCTTTAGTCATATATACAGAGGGGGGTCAGTCAACTCCTTTGTTGACTGTACAGAAATTAAGTACTAAACGCGGGATGTCAAACCAAATAGTGGTCAAATCCTATACAAATCTTTCCTCTTTTTAATATTAGTGTAGACTAGTCAAAACAATATAAGGGCCACTCATAATGACGTACATATGTCAAAACGAACCTATTATTTTGTGAAGCCTTTAGAGTTTTTATTTTATTTACTTACCATTGACGCGTATTCTCGTCATAAAACTTAACGTGGCGAAGCAACGAAGCGTTGTACCAATCTGCGAAGACGACGAGCGAGAGCCCTGAGTCCACTGCTTTCTTCAAGGCTGCCATCTCTTCAGGAAAGTATTCGTCCTCTGGATCCACCAGCAGCAACGCTCCGTAAAGTGAAGTATCCACACAAGTAAATGGAGTACCTGGTCAATAAGAAATAATATTGAAAGATTTACATCAGCTATTTTTGAGGCAAAACGTGTTGAGATAAATTTTATTTCAGCTGTATGAATGTATGCCACGAAACTATACAGTTTTAAAAAGATTTGTCATAGGTCTTGTCGTTTGCTCTTTTGTTTTATGTCTTTTGTTCGGCTGTGTAATTATAAATTAGTTTCAATAAAACTATAATTTATTTATACATTATATAAAAAATTTAGTAAATTAAAATTAAATAAAATTAAAACGACGTCTTTGTATGAAATACAAAGAAAAAAGGGTGGGTGGGACTCCTTACTAATATCTTCGGACGAATCCCCAAGTATAATTATGATCGAACTTCACGTACAGGTAAGTTCGTTTAATCATTAATGATATTTACAAGTTTATTTGAATGATTGCAATAAAGTGACCATCGCATGACCCGCAGTGAGTAAAATTTGTGCTTGAATTAGAAACGCAAAACACCGCGTCATGAATCACTTTGAAGCGATTTTATGGTGCAAGACTCCCATCAATTCAGGTGACCAAAGAAAAAAAATTATGAATTTCGCTAGTACTTGCGATCACGCCGACGACAACTTAAGCATGTCAATTTTAAGAGTTTTAGATGTTGACTTTCCTGCATGTTTTTGTACGGGTTCTGACTTGGTATCGTATTTATTTTCCACTAGCATTTTATTTATTTATTTATTTATTTATTATACAAGCATTAGCTAGCCCCAGCTTCGCCCGGGTTCTGCTAAGGATCCCTATAATTTAAAAATATATATAATTTGTTACACGGGGGTAATGTACCTTTCCAACAGTGAAAGAATTTATGAAATCGGTTTAGTAGTTTTTGAGTTTAATCCTTACAAACAAAAATACATAACTTTCTACTATATAATCTATATATATAAAAGAAAGTCGTGTTTGTTACAACACTTATAAATCGAGAACGGCTGGACCGATTGCCATGGTTTTTGATTTGTTGGATTTGTTTCCGTCCCGAATAGCAGAATACATCTTAAAAACAATGAAAACTCGATTATGGGGTAGGGTAGGGGTAGGGTAGGGTAGGGTAGGGTAGGGTAGGGGTAGGGGTGGGGTAGGGTAGGGTAGGGTAGGGTAGGGTAGGGTAGGGGTAGGGTAGGGGTAGGGTAGGGTAGTGCCTCTAAGGCGGAACAAAGTTTGCCGGGTCAGCTAGTATTAGATAACGGGAACTTACCCATAACTTCGATATAGAAGCCATGTTCTCTCAAGCGACGATACATGTCTCGGAAGTTAGTGTGTATGTGGTCAGCATGCCAGTCAAGAGGGTCGTGTTTGGCGCGAAGGTCGTCCCTGGGGAAGTAGCCGCCGGGGTAGCGCAGGCTATGGAACTGGTCCCATAGGAGACGCCTCGACCGGACAGGCACGGGAATCACTCGGGCCCTGAAATATTTGTTTATACATCTTGATCGGTAAAAAATGTTTTTATTATTTGTACAGTATATTTGTGCCGCGCCGAATCATTCATTGTTGGGCTAACAAAATTGAATTTCTAAGCAATTTTAATACACCATATTTTAATGTCATACAGTTCATTATTTATACAACACTATAAAGGATCCAGGATTCCCACCCCAGCAGTAATAAGGCACTGGGCCTCATCTACTACGACTGACTTAAGAACAAGAGTGTATACTTGCACTTATTCTTTTATTAAAGATTCTGTCAACGCGTAGAGTAGAGTATTGACAGAATCTCAATCTTGGACTTTCACGAATTCTCTTTATACAAAAGTCACGGTTCTATAACCCTCTGCAATTTTTCACATAAAAAGTTTGTTTGACAAATTCATGAAAAATATATGTTTAGAAAAAAAAACAGGCTAAATACACAAATTAGATGTTATATTATAAAAAGTATTCCTTACCTTATGGGTAACATAAGAGTTACGTTGTGCATAACTAAGGGCGCCTGTCCATCTATATGACTCTCGATGGTAACATTTACATGACCCTGAAAACAAATATCTCAAAATTAATAAGGTTTTATACAATAAAATTAGTATAATGTGAGTCTATTTATAATTTTAAAAAAATCTTTGCAACATCCGAGATATTTCTAAACCTTTTTTGGTGTCAGCTCGCTTCAATTCCTGGTTTATTGAATTGAAGCGAGCGAGGTCTTAATATTAACTTTAGACTTTATAATCATACTGTAATAAAACACAGTTCTCCTTTAATTAGTGCGATTTATTTCTCTGTTCAAGCAACCGTCACAACACCACCGTACATCCGTCCTATTCGAGCGCTGAGACAAGAATGCCCCCACTCTCCGACCCACCCGCTTTTTAAATACAATTGCGGTTGCTGATTGATCCTGTATAAACTAATTTATAATAAATTAGCTATTAATCGAAAACAAACACACTTTCGCAATTATAATATAGTATTCTTACAATACTATTATATTATAATTGCGATAGTGTATTTGTTTGTCTGTCTTTCATGTCGAAAGAAACGAACGGATGGACATATTTTTTTTTTGGGATAGGATAAGGTCTAGAAAGTCACATAGACTAATTTTTATCTCGAAAACTATCTTATTCACACGGGAAAAAATAAAGGATCACGCGAGCAAAGCCGCGGGTAACAGCTAGTACCTCTATAACTCCGTCAAAGTCTGCGCCTTCATCAAGCACCTTGAAGCTCAGCGCAAGCCACCCAGACCACGGCCACAAGATGTCGCTGTAATCCGCAGATACAGATAGAATACCACCGTGAGGCAAGTGCGGGTGCCATGCCACTTTTTTCTGTGGAATAATTACAAAAATATTTTTATTACATTGATCTAAGTCATAAATACTTCATTCTGTGGTCCTTACGAGCATTTAGACACGTCATTTACCTTGACACGCTTCTCTCGTCAAAATATAGTACATATGATTTCTGTACAGGTGCCGGCACATAACTTTAGCGATGACCTTGGATGCTCAGGAATCGAAAATAAGGAATCGTGGAGGAGAGAAGTGGACGCGAGCGGGCGTGCGTAAGCGCTTATTGGCTCTTCAGTCGTACTCTGTACCCCGGACTGATACGACGACCCGCTCAGTTTTGGCAAACGAATCCCAGTTACGGTCTTTTTAACAGCTTTTGTGGTAAGGGAATGTTACGGGTTGTGAACCAAATAACATTCATTATTATTATATTACTAGCTTTACCCCGCGGCTTCGCTCGCGTTAATTTATGACATAGATCTCGTTTGACAACAAAACAACCCATAGCGCGACTTGTGGCGCCATCTGTTGGCCGATACAGCGCCCTTTTATAGTAGAAAAAATATTTTCCCATTGGAACGACATACTTTCACGGGATAAAAACTAGCCTATGTTGGGCTCTGTACCCCTAACAATATGTATGCAAAATTTCATAATGATCGGCTGCTTAGTGAAGCCGTAAAGGAATAACAAACAAACAAACTCACTTTTTCATTTATTATATTATTATATTATATTATTATTTGGTACTTGAAAAGAAATACTTACCACATGTCCAGCGACGCTAAGACCATTGATAATAGTAACGTTAGCAATGGTCGGCTGCCCGCTGAAGTACAAGGGCTGAGTGCAATACGGCCACATGTACTGACACTCCGTCAAGTCGATGTAAGGAGGGCTGAGGGTAGCCTGAGGCGTGTACTCACGGAGAAACTGAAAATACATCATTTATTCCGAGTTTAAGGTTTTATCAGAAAAAAAACTTTTTTGAATCTGATAATTGTTTTTAGGGTTCCGTACCTCAAAAGGAAAATTATAAGATCACTTTGTTGTCCGTCTGTCTGTCAAGACCCTTTTTCTCTGGAACGCAAGTCCGACAAGCTGGTCGTTTTTTTTTTGTAATTTTAAAAATAATATTAGTTATTGTTTATTTGATACAAAAAAATATACCTATATTTCATTGGTGATTTTTTATTATTATGACTATTAAAATGTTTCTGTTGTTTATAAAATAACAGTTTTTAGTTTACCATATATTTATAAAAACCTGTAGGTTTAAAAGTAAAAAATATTTTTATCATATTATAAAAATATTTTTGTATTTAAATGTAACCAAAAATTTATGCTTTTAGCATTTTTTCCTTTACCTGTACTAATAAAGCGTTGCTTTATCATACCAAATTTGAAGATTCTGAGTTTACGGGAAGTACCCTGTAGCTTTTGATTCCCTTTCCAGTGTCGAAAATGCGGCTTAAACGTTTGTATCTTTTGATTGCGTTGGCTTAGCAGTTTGATTTTTTCACAGCTTCTAGGGACAGTAGACCTGAGTATTTGATATGAATTTCAGCTTGATACCTCCATACATTCCAGAGAAAAGGGGTCTTGACAGACAGACGGACAACCAAGTGATCTTATAAGAATTCAGTTTTTTCCTTTTGAGGTACGAAACCCTAAAAATGAAAAACTTTTAACAAGCTGTAAGAAATTTTTGCAAAATCAAATTACGTACCTGATAAGCGCTGATAAGGTCCAATTTACCATGTCCCTGTTCGAACATGTTAGGACCGTTGAGTCGACGTGCAGTGATGCATAATGCTTGTTTCACTGAAGCCGGGCTTAAGTGATGTCGGGGCACACCACTAGCTAGCAGGGCTATGGCGCCGGCTACAACAGGTGACGCGACCGATGTACCTGCAAATAAATAATAATAAATAAATTCACAGCGCCACCTGGTCCCAAAGTAAGCAGACTTAACGTGCTTGTGTTACGGGTACCAGACAACGAATCATCATCATCAAATGTTAAATGTATGCCTCGATGACTGGGATGTACACGCGGCCTGTGGAGCCGAACGTAGCATCACTACCAACGCAATGTCGGTCCGGCCGGCCAATGTAGCCGGCCAATGTATATAAATATGTTACGTAGTTGTTAAAGTTTACAAGCAGACTGACAGGGAAAGATGACATATTATAAATATATATTATTGGATGAAATATGTATACGACAACTGTACTACCCGTGATATTTACTAACCACGTCATTTTAGGATCAGCCAAAGTTAAACAAAAACTTTGTTTCGCATTTTATGAAGGACAAAACAGGGGAGCAACCATGAAAGTTCCATCCGAAACAACGAAACATGTAGTCTGTTAAAAAAAGAATAAGGTTCAAAACTGGTTAGCATTCAACGAAACGTCAGTCCGTATTTTCGGAATTTCGTTTCATGGTAGCCCCCCGTTTTGATTTCCTTCAGAACGTTGAAATATGCGTTTTTTTGCTAAATAAACCGCCGTATCTTTTTTTACGTAAACTTAGAAATAGGATTTTTTCACAACTTCATGGGACCGTAGACCTGAGCATACGGTTCAAATTTCAACTTGATACCTCCACGCATTCCTAAGAAAAAGGGTCTTGACAGACAGACAGACAGATTTTAATTAATCTTGGTTTACTTTTTTTTATGAGCTAAGAAACTCATAAAAATTTTGCAGGTTGATTATGTAGGAGACATCAGCCAAAAAGGTTTATTTAATTTCCATTGTTAATAAAGAAAGTGTTTATTCCTATTACACAGTAATTAATTTAAAAAAACATAAATTATTAAGTATTTCGTCCATACGCTAAGCAAAAATTTTATATGATTACGCTGCATAGTTTAAAATATAATATATACGCCTTTGCAAATTATTCGTACTAGTTTTATGATTTCATTTTCATTTATTCAAACAAATGCACGTCTATTTAACACATGCATGAAATAGCATAGCAACAACATATTATAACAAGTAAGAAATTCGTCAAGATAAGTGAGCAAATGAGCAATAAAACTAATTCGTAAAGCAGACAATATAAAAGTAATTCGTTGTGCAATTTAAAAGTGGTTTTAAAATATATTTCTTACAACAAATACATATTCGCAACAGCATTTAATTTAGCAATTATTATGAAAATTACAACAGCACATTTTAAACCCAATTATGAACAGTCACTTTTTTTACCTTGTCTCTATAAAAGTTTAGTTTATGGTGGTCTATGTTAGATGTTTCTTAATGTGCTCTAAAATAACATTTAAACCAGCGAGTATGTATCCAATAGAGACGTAATGTTTGTCATTTTCTACAAAAACAATTGTCCTCAAATCACTGCGCGTGAAAACAAAATAGTGAGCGATTATATGTACAAAATACCAACACATTTGGACAAACCCAATGGACTTGAAGGCGTCTCTATTCAAAAGAGCTACGTACTCGATGGTTTAAACTGACGGCAATTTCGTAATCTTATCACTCTGACCCAGGAATGATAAGATATCCCAATAATATTATAAAGGCCAAAGTTTACATACTCACATGTATGCTACTCCCTCACGCTTAAATGGCTGGGTCAATTTTTATAATATTTGGTATGAAGGTAAGCTGATACCTTGGATTAACACATAGGATACTTTTTCCCGAAAAGTACGCCATTTCCGTAGGATTTGGTCAAAAGTCTGATAGTCAATGACGCTTTACAAAACGTCTATGGGCTACGGTGATGCTTACCATCAGACGGGCCGTATGCTTGTTTGCCAACTTTATGGCATAAAAAAAGGTGGCGCTGCTGTGCTTAAATAAACGCAGACGAAGTTGCGCGGGTTTCGTTAGTATTTTAAATAAATTTCAATGTTGGGACATACCACTAAGTGACCGGCAGCCGCCAGTGACACTGGAGCCCTGAACACCGGTTCCATAAGTGACTATGTCTGGCTTCATGCGTCCATAGCCCTAAAACAACCATAGAAATACACAAATTACGCTAAAGTGAAATGGTAGACTATATTTCACCATTCACCACACATTCAGACTGCTACATTCATATTTATTGTAAAAATAGTTGAAGTTGATAAACCTAGATAGATTAGTAAATAAACCGACGATTAATAAATAGTGAATTTCATACTAGAATATACCAGTTAAGGTGTGATGTTGTGTCGCTACAGATGGATATTGGCTTCATACATTAAGTATGGCTAGAATTGCATAAGCACGTATGTTGTGGCGCGTCGATGCATGTCCCGTTACGTGATTCTAACGATTATTTTCATTAGCATACAGCGGAGAAACCAACCACACACCTTTTCTCTTATAACTAGCGGACCGTCCCACATTCACACGGGTCCCTAATTTTTGTGAAAATATAATTATAGCCTGTTACCCAGGGGTAATGTACGTACCTTCCCAACGGTAATCTTTTTAATTGAAACCGGTCCAGTAGTTTTTGAACAAACAAAAATACAAATCTTTCTTCTTTCTAATATTCGTTTAGTTTTTTAATCTAAGCTCCACTGCACTAACCTGCGGAAGTTCCCACGTGGTCATACCACGGGAGGAGAATTTGGCTATACGGTCGTCGAAGCCGATACCACCCACGCCAATCACATCCATCTGATCAGCTGGGTTGTTCAGCGTCCCGTACAACGGACCGTCGTTCCCGATAGCTGATACCATTATCACCTAAAATTGATAATAATAATATACTTTTAGAGAAGTAAAAAAAAGGGTCGGCGACGCGATGGTAAGGCAGCGGCCTAATAGAACGATATGGTAGGATCGCGGATTTTACTCGTACGAACGCGCGATCAAACATATTGACCTCGAATAGTTGTCCTAACTGACAATCGCACGACGCGGTCGCGCTACTGAAATGTTTGTAAAACGAAAGAATAACATTAAAAACATTGTTTAAATGTTTGTCGAACACACGATGGTCGCATCCGCTTACTCGCACGATAATCGCGCATTCGCGTTCTATTAGGACGATGCCTAATGCTCCTGGTATTGCAAACGTTTTTTGGCTACGGTGACTGTTTCAACGTCAGGCGGCAGCACGCTTGTTTGATACCTTGGTGGTATAAAAACAAACAAGTTAGCAGGTAATGATTAACCATCACCGCTGTTTATGTACACCACAAGTCCAATAAATTAAATAGGAAGAAAGTAGGAAATCTTTAAAGTTATTTGTTTATCTGTTTTATTTATTTTAACTGACATCATTTAATTGTATTTTATTAATAAAGATAAAGAAAGCAAAAAGGTATAGTTAAAAATTCTTACCTTATTCGCGCTAAGTTCCCATACTTTATCAACAAAAGGATGATCCATGAAATCGGGTCCCCCGATACTAAGATTGAGAATGTCGATTTTACGCATTATAGCATAGTTGAATGCATCGAGGAACCACGACGTGTATGAAACCTGTGTGCATAAAAAAAAGAGTAAAATGAACATGTATGTATTATTACTAGCCTATCCTAGCTTGAACGATAATTATTTATTTAATTTACCAATTTCGTTACCTATAACAATAAAATAATTTCATAGAAATGGTAAAAAGTTATAAGTATTCTAAAATAATAACAAATTATCTTTATTTCCAAAAGACAAATTTTAACTTTTAAATATCTTATGACTTCTACACTAGGTTTACACCTGTCTCGTGGAGGCCCAATTCGCAGTTTCCATTGGTGGTGTTATGTTGATGAAGATTTTTATGTGTGTGATGTATGTGTGTTTTGTGTGTGTTAGTGGTGTTGTGTGTTATTTATAATGCATCACCTGATTGTCAGTAAACACTCTGAATATGTGTAAATCGGCATCGGGAGCAAATCCAAGGCAGTCAGCTCGCGAGGCGATGACACCAGCAACAAAGGTACCATGGCCAAGAGCGTCGTCTAATGTTTTCTCGCCCGTCCAATCTGTGCGTTCTCGCACTCGTCCGAAGTGCGGGTGATGGCGTGCCAGACCAGTGTCGAACACCGCCACTCTTATACCCTCACCTTCGAGAGAATTAACAGTTAAGATCATAGATATGAACTGGTTGCAACACAAATAATAAGCATCGGCTTTTTTTTTTAAAGATTAATGCGCACATTATCGCTGATCGCAGATAAAAGAACAGCAGAACAAAGAAAGATGTTGACAGTGAGAAAAGACTTAAATATAAACTAAATAAATAAATAAAATAAATCTAAAGTATCAGCTACCTACATACCAAATATCAAAAATATTGGCCCAGCCATTTGAGCGTGAAGAAGTAACAAACATACACATAACTTTCGCCTAATATTAGTAGGATTTTAATTAAAAAAAAGGTAAACCAACGAATAACTTGTCACTGTGATTTTCGACGAAAATTAAATTTTTAAATAAAAATAAAAATAAAGTAATTTATTTTACAAGTAGATTTACAGGAAATACTTTAATTTCGACGTGAATGAAAATAACAAAATAGTTTTAGTTAAACCTTGACTGATTTGTTACTTGACTTATTTATACTATTAAATGAGGGGGATAGACTACATTTTAGACCTTATGCAGGAGAGATGCAAGCATATATGTGCTTACCGGTAACACCCAAAGCCCAGAGTACGTCCGCTTTCAATACAGATGTAATTTGACGTGGCACCGTTCGTAGTAACTTCCTAGAATTGTAGCCGCCATTCTGAAATTGTATTTAATGATATTTAACAATATATTTGATATGGCTTTCAAAGTCAGCAAGTTGAAGTGCTAGCGATGGCAGGTGGGGGAGGAAAGTGGGGAAGCGAAGTGTAGGGCGCCCTCCCTCCAGATGGACAGACGACCTCAAGAAGGCGGCTGGAGGCGGATGGATCGCATTTGGTGGAAGGCATTGGAATAGCCCTATATCCAGCAGTGGGTAGATACAGGCTAATGATGATGACGAAATAAATCAATCTATCTTTGTGAAGCTTAACATGGACTGAAATATACATTATGAAGTGTCTTGTAAAATAGTTTTGGATAAACGGCCCAAAAAAAATCTTATGACCTACCTCTCGAGGTTGTCTCATTGAGCGGAGACCACGGGCACGATTTTTCCTCCATGCAGAATACAAGCAGTCTCCAGATTCACATTTACTCTGAAACAAAAAACAAAAACAATGCAAACAATGCCCCTAAATGATAAGACTATTTCGGCAGATGAACAAAATCATATACTTCAACAACTACTTCTACAATCACAATTTATATAGATTCCATAACTATTAACTAAAATATATCGCTAACTTACTATATAGCCAAAACAATTTTCGAAACCAGCTGTTCACTTCTCTAACTTTTAACGAGGTTGGAATACGAGAGTGTGGAGATGGTAATTCATCAAAATTTTTCTTTATCATTCTAGACAACTTAGTGAGTAGTGAAATTAGGGTTAAACTCATCAAAATATTAAATACATCTTCATTTACATACTCTCTAGTCTACAATGTATATTAAAAATGACAGAAAGAAAGAGATCAACACATTGATAACTGCTTCACAAAGAAAAATTTAAAGCATAGTTACCTCATCAATATACTTGATGGTGCGCTGAACTTGTCGTTGCATGGTGACGCGGCGCACGGCGGGATGGTCGCGTAAAGCATCCAAAGCCCGACGGCTCGCACTCTCCAACAAGATCACATCAAAGTCACTCGGGTACTCCTTAGAAGGATTATCTCGTTCGCGTATGGTCCAGTTTGATATCTAAACAAAAATTGTGCTTCATTAACCATTGTGAAGACAAAACAATGCAAACAACATATAAAAAAAATTAAAAAAGTATTTCATCTAATTTTCTACCCCATGTTTTACACTTCTAGAGAGTGATTTATTTTAGATAAAAAAATTATTAAGGACTATCACAAATCCTTACTCGAGTCTTAAATAATCTACATACCAAATTTGTCTCGCTATTGACATTGGGGGTGTCGGTCTAGGCCTAAGGGAAAATCTGACACTGAGATAGCATAACACAAGTATCTAACTTACTTTGGGGCTAGCTAAATCTGTGTGATTTGTCCCTATATATCATTATTCTAATAATAATAAATAAATAAATATTTTGTAGTATATGTACATTATAAACAAAACAATTTCATTATGACAATTAATCACATAAAATATTTGATAAGTAAAATAAATTATGTATTTTATTTTTGCAAGGTTTATAGATTAGTTCCTTTACAATCTGTGATTTGTTTTGATAATGTCTTAAATTTATCATAATTAATCAAAAATTAATATTTGCTGTTTGAAACACCATTGCAGTCGCCCATGACTGGAAACCCTTGTTCACTCTCTTGGTATTTGTGAATTAACATCATTATTCCCATGGCTAACGTCGCCATTTCCAAAACAGAAACTATCCTATTTCTTTCTTCCAATATCTATCTAAACTATTCCAAAGATCCCATGCAGCAGGTAAAGTTTTAGTAGACAGAATTTCAAGAATCTGTAATATTAGTATGAACTATTTGGAACCACAGCACAAAACGACATGTTATAAGTTCAACACAAATATAGTCAACCAATAAAAGACATGACCAGGGTAGATAACTATGAACAAAGATTTGCAAGTGAATAATGTATGCATTGCCTGATTTAATAACAAACATACAAATTAGACCTCCAAACCATCATATTTGTCAAAAACTAGGTGATAAATTATATTAATATAAGCCTAGCACTAGTGACTTACCCCAGCATTGTTTAATGCAGCATTGACATAATTCTCTCGAGTGGATTTCAAAAAATAGCCAATAAACGTAATTATATGCTCTGTGTTCACAACATCTGTCTTATACTCATATTCAACGCGCGCAGAATCGGTTGTATTACAAATGGCTTCATTATCGGCATTTACAGTAAAGAATAATATCCCCAACAGAAGAAATAAACAAAGATTTTTAGGGGTCAACCCCATGTTGTATCTCAGTTAAAAATTTATTACATGGTAGACAAATTTGTAGGCACACAACAGTCGATGCCTACAAGAGCGGTAATGATAAAGTAGAGATAAAATACACACATCATGTCGACCTATTTTAGCAAACTTTACATCCAAATTCACCAGACACTTTGTAATTTGCAACAAAAATTGGACGATTCAATTCAACAAGTAATCCGCCTTGCAAAAGAAATTGTCACCGTCCGAATGTTCAATCAGATTAATGGATTAGCGGCCATAATAATTATGTTTCTAAATAAGATGTAGTCCTTAATTAATTAATGTTCAGATTATAAATCTTTGACCCGAACCGAAAAAAGTAACAGAGCTTCACAGCTTCACTTCCAAATTTCCAATTTCCAATCCAAGGAAACATCCCACCCAAGATCTGTATTAAGATTTTATTTTTCTCTTTGCCATGCCAAATGAAGTGACTGTTTTTTTTTTTTTTTTTTGTTTTCTTCGCTCTAGAGCAGGCAAAGGGCTTCGAGCCCATACAGCCAAGTCATAAGTAAATTTATAAGTAATTCAACGCAGCGAGTTCATGCTATCCTGACATTCTTGACTCAGTATACAGTCTCTGAGTCAAGACGCCCCGAAGAAAGATGATAGCAAAATTTCTTCAGAAAATACGGATTTTGAAGTCAACACGATAATGCACTTTTAATAGGTTCCTGATCACAAACTTCAATCAATATGTACTATAACCAATGTTTGCTTCACATTACACTATCAATACTATGAATCAAACGCAGAAACACACAAAAATTAAATTTCTAATCACGAGCCCAAGTGGACGCTATTGTAGTTGGCGCCAAAATCCATGAAGTGACTGACTGACTGACACCTGACACTGCGATGCGACAGACAGGACCGAGGTAGGGAGGGACACGGATTTTTTTTCGATACTTCTTAGTATCGAATATTTATGTTTCAATACCAATACTCATATACTCGATACTTTTTAAATTGATATTAATACTCAATGAATACTTTTTGGCAAGTATCGTATCGAATAATGGCGAAAACAGACTACCGTGTTGGGGCGTGTCGTGTCGCGCCAGAAGCATATCGCGTTCATACATTTTATATGGTTAGGAGCACTTTTGTAGGGCGTGTCGTGGCGCGGACTGCTGGCCGCCGATTGCGCCACGGCGGTGGTGGGGGTTATGTCGCGACACGACACGCCCTGCAAATGTGTTTCTAATGGCGGAAACACACTACCGTGTCGGGGCCTGTCGTGTCGCGCTCTGTCGTGACGGTGGGTGTGCACACTTACGTGTCGTGTCGGGGCGCGCTTCTGTTCAGAAATGAACGAAATAAAGGCCAAACGTTTATTTCTTTCATTTCTGAGCAGAAGCTCGCAGTGTTTGCCTTTGTCTGGGTGCTTTCTATAATGTATAATGGTATTTATTTACAAAAAAAAGTATTTAAGTATATTTATCAGGAATCTAGTACCTAGTAACTCATTACACGCTGCAAAAATAAATTAAAAAAAAAAGCGTCCACTTGTTCGCGCCACGAGCCGCGCGCGGGTATAGAAACACATTTGCAGGGCGTGTCGTGTCGCGTCATAACCCCCACCACCGCCGTGGCGCAATCGGCGGCCAGCAGTCCGCGCCACGACAGAGCGAGTCACGACACGACACGCCCTACAAATGTGCTCCTAACCATATAAAATGTATGAACGCGATATGCTTCTGGCGCGACACGACAGGCCCCGACACGGTAGTGTGTTTCCGCCATAAGTTTCTATACCCGCGCGCGGCTCGTGGCGCGAACAAGTGGACGCTTTTTTTTTAAAATTTGTTTTTGCAGCGATAATGAGTTACTAGGTAGTAGATTCCTGATAAATATACTTAAATACATTTTTTTTGTAAATAAATGCCATTATACATTATAGAAAACACCCAGACAAAGGCAAACACTGCGAGCTTCTGTTCAGAAATGAAAGAAATAAACGTCTGGCGTTTATTTCGTTCATTTCTGAACAGAATCGCGCCCCGACACGACACGTAAGTGTGCACACCCACCGTCACGACAGAGCGCGACACGACACGCCCCGACACGGTAGTGTGTTTCCGCCATTAGTCTTCTATAGTATTTGTTCATACTAACCCATAGACTTGAAGTAAGAGACAAAATAGTTGCGGAAACAAAGTTGCTCGTGCGTTCCCTCAGTCCTCACTAACTTGACAAAACGTATGACGGACGGAGGTGTTACCATAAAAAATAAAGGTGCGTCGCGCGCGGCCGTCGTCGTCGTCCTCCCTCCGCTGTCCGCCGGGCGCCGCCCGTCTGTGGCGTCCGTAAAAATCAATGCCATGCCATTGCCATGCGCCATGCCATGCCAGCCAAGTCAACCAATGCCGTTTGCCCATTGTTTTGTTGCGAAGCAAACTTGCAAAGAGTATTTAAGTACCTATATCAATACGTTATATGCCCATTGCCCAAAGAGAAAAATAAGACGGCCTTGAGTTGAGCCTAGCATTGCATTATAAAACGAAACGAAACTTTTGCAGTGAGTTTATTAAAATTTGCCGAAGCTAATTTTATTGTTTAAAGGAAAATAATCATATAGAAAAACTACAACATGTCCGGAAGAGGTAAATAAATACCTTTGTATTACAAAACTTGATGTCTCTTTTTTTATTTAAAATGGTAGACTAGAATCAAATCTGTTTCAACAGGAAGATTCCACGGTGGCCGCAACAAGGGTCAGAAGACGCTATCGTCAGTGGCAAAGGAAACAGCGGCATCGCTCCCGGCCGACAGCCCTGTCCTAGCCGCGTTTATGGCTGCCGCGAGAAAACTCAACGATAGACAAGATCGGCACGAGAGACTCGTCAAACTGTCTCGAGACATCACCATAGAGAGCAAGAGAATCATATTTGTATTGCACTCCTCAGTTACGTGAGTGCATTTTGTCAAGGTATCATAGAATTCCATGAAATGTCATGGCTAAGGATAGAGGATGGCGCAGAATGAGTCATACCCAGCACTAACTCGGTAAAGGCTGGTGATGGTAGGATTTTTGTAAAGCAAATTATTGCTAGGCACAGTTGAACAATTTATTATTCACAACCACGTGTTACCATAAGTTATTTTGGAATTGCCATCCTCCAAGAACATAGGTAGCTACTGTAATACTATAACAATATAATGATAATACATGTTATAGAGCTCCACTTAGGGGGGTTGACAATGAGTGAGTGATACCCCCGGTATTGCAAGCGTCTATTGGCTACGGTGACGACTTATCATCAGGCCGGCCGTATGCTAATTTGCCACCTTCATGGTATAAAAAAGAATGATTTAAAAACCATTATTATTATTATTATTATAGGGTGGGACGCCTGCGGGGCACAGGCGGGTGTTCAAGTCGCCTGTTGGACTCATTACACCCTATTCCCGTGTGGGTACGGTTGTTACTGTGGCCCCGATGACCTCCCCCCCGAAAACCTTGAACTCCTTCTGCAGAACTCCGCAATGCGACCAGTGTCTAGGTCGCATAGTCTTCCTTCTTCGATCCTATCGGCTTCAAAAGTTTCCCAAAGTTTTAAAAACCATGCAAACTGAGCTAACATAAACGAATAGGGAATGTTACTTAGTTCTTTTTACTTTAAAGAAAATTAAGAAGAAAATTTCTTTTACATTCCAGTCCAGAATCAACGCAAAAAGCAGTGAAAGATGCAAAAGAAAGACTCCAGAATTTGATTAGCGGTCCATTAAAAGCAGTAGCCCAAGAGTTCGAACACATCCCTGCACATTTGCATTCCAAAGCTGTAACTGCTGGATTTCAGGAGTTTATTGAAGCATGGACATTGTGTACTTTGATGGAGAAGAAAGAGTTTATCACTTGGAATGAGGTGCTGGATCATCTCACTTACAAGATTAGCACACCTTCTGTACAAGGTATTTTACAATCACTTTAACATCTCCATTAAAAAAAAAAACAATAGATTCAAAATTTTTATTCAGAGACTAGATCTTTACAGACAATTTCTGTGGTAAATGCAAACTATAATAGCTATAGTGATCAGTGGCGGCTGGTGGGTCATGGCACTGGTGGTGCACTTTATTAGCCTCACTGAGTACAATTCGAAATTGCAATAAAACAACATTTTGTCTTTACAAAGCCCAAAACAAAATAATGTATTGAGACACTCACATCCACACAGCCATTTCTTTCTGTTATACATTTCACTTTTAAAACTTCGCGTAAATGATTTATTTTTCGATTTACACTCTTGTTTCAAGTTAAGAAATGGTCTGGGCGGTCCAGCTGATTTTAAATCGATCTTTTGCTGAAAAGTTTTATAAAGTCAATGTTAAAGTTAATGCTCATTTTAACAGCTATTTAGTCACACAACTGTCCCACACACAAAACGATAAGTTAGTTTATTATAATTTATAATTCTATCACAAATCGATTTAGGCCTCGGTCGTCCCTCGAGACTCGTCCTCCATAATAAATAAATCACAATGTAAACAATAACAAAAACAAACGCGCGACGCGGTCGTCCGCTCTCGGTTTTTCGTTCGCCGGCTCTCGGTAAACTCCGGCTCGTGCGTGCGGCGCACGCGAGCTGTCTAATTTTGCCATACATTTTCTATTGCACTATCTCTGTCTCACGCGCCAGGCGTTTTAGCTCGTATTTCATAGACGTTGTATGAGTATTCGCCGTGCGCGTGGCCTAGCGCACGGCCTAGCGCACGGCGAATTGTCTTTACAAGCGAAAATAAGACTTAATACTTTAGCCAAGAGTTGAAATTGTTTTGTAACAATTTCGTTAATATTGAATAGATAGTCAATCGGATTGTAAAGCATTTTTTTTTCTGAACCTATTAAAATCTGGTAGTTCAGTGCACGAGCGCACTTAAGGTACAGCCGCCCCTGATAGTGATTGAAGGTTATAGTGGACAAAAAGTCAATTCAACTGTTTAATTAAAACAACAAGAATGGCCAGCAACAGTAGTAGAGAAACAACAGTTTTTAATGACAAACAAAAACTTAATGCTAAAGTATTAATAATCTATTGTTTCTGCTGACTATACCTTTTTAGATGCCAATCTATGTCCATCAATTCTCTGTTACATAGCACAGTCTTATAGTAATAATAACCTTTTCTTTTAAGGGGAACCTGAGGAAGAAAGGACAGTTTCGGTACAGCTACCACACATGGATTACATATTGGGAATAGCTGATCTCACTGGGGAGCTTATGAGGCGTGCAATCAACACACTGTCAAGTGGAGAGAGGGACGAATGTTTCTATGCTTGTCAAGTTGTCAGAGAACTTTATACTGGATATTTAGGTAATTACTTTCACCACGTAATAAACTTAGATTTTTTTTTTTTTTTTTTTTTTTTTATTTATTTATTTTGAACCACAAACAGGTTTACAGTATATAATTAACATTACACTTAATACTAGTTCATGCAAGATAACTGTGAACCCAACATAGTTGGCTCCATGTTACTGAAAAGTAATTAATTACAGTGGAAACTCATTTACTTAATATAATATAGAAATAATAATATAATATAAAATAGTATAATTTAGAATGTTACCTTCAAACTTAATGCATTACTTCCCATCAAAATAAAAGAAGAAGAAAAGAAAAGGTCCACTGAGTTACGCAAGATTATTAACTATCAGTCTCTGATAGGCGTTACGGGTAGCCGCAAAAATGTCTATATCAGTGAACTTATCATTATATAAGTTCACCATACGATGCAGCGGACACCGTACACCGGCGTTTGTCCGACAAGATGTACTAGCAAATAACTTATGTGGACGAGATGTTCTTTGCGATGTTCTAATAGGCACTCTGTAACACAGTTCATTGGTAACATTAATGCAGTCATACTTGTTGTGACAGATATCATATAATAGTAAGCTTTCTAATTGCTCACGTCTGGACTTAAGGTCTAACACTTTATAAGTTTCAAGTAATTTGTCATAAGATAGATAGCTACGATGACATTTGTAATGTGCACTACGGAGGAACTTTTTTTGTACCTTTTCAAGAGTATTACGGTATTTCTGATATAGTGGATTCCATATTGCAACAGCATATTCAAGTTGAGACCTGATAAGAGTCTTAAAGAGATAAATATAGGTTGAACTATTCTTAAACATAACACTTGACCTCATGACGAATCCATACATTTTAAAGGCTTTGTTGGTTATATTATTTACATGAATATCTAGATGCAGTTTAGCGTCAAGGGTGACTCCCAGATCCCTAATGCTCTGTTCTCTTGTAAGTATATTATTGCAAAGTTTATAGGGATATATGCTGTTCCTTCTCTTTTTAGTAAAAGTGATAGTTTTACATTTGCTTATACTTAATTCTAGATTATTATCTGTACAGTATTCTGAAAAACGGTTTAGGTCCTCTTGAAACTTAGTGTGATCATTTTCATTGTTAATTGTGATGTATATTTTTAAATCATCGGCATATAAAAGGAAATTACAGTATTTAAAACATTTATTAATGTCGTTAATAAAGAGAATGAACAGCATAGGCCCCAATATCGAGCCTTGAGGGACGCCCGAACTGACCTGGACACAGGGAGATTCGTAGCCCTTAATAGCAACTATTTGAGTTCGATTCGAGATATAGGACTTAAGCCACCTCCAAAGGTTTCCTCTAATTCCATTGAACGCTATTTTATCCAACAACAATTTGTGATCAACCCTGTCGAAGGCTTTTTTGAAATCAGTGTAAACACTGTCAATTTGTTTATTCGAATCTATTACTTTAAATAAATAATTTGTGTATACCAATAAATTAGTTACCGTCGAACGACGTTGAACGAAGCCGTGTTGTTGCTGTATAATTGTATCATGAAGAGTTGGATATATTGCCTTATGTATTAAGCGTTCATAAACCTTAGACAGGGTTGGTAAGATTGATATTGGTCTGTAGTTCTGTACATCTTTTTTTGATCCTCCCTTGTGTACCGGTACAATCCGGGCAGTTAGATTTATAAGAACTATTATTAGACTTATATAACTATATATTAGATTTATAAGGACTGCTCACTGAACCGTACATTAACAGGATAGTAGTGAAACAAAATACTAAAGAGAATAATTTTGCAGGTTTATTTGGCACGAGCAAGGAGTTGGGTCACAAGACTAACATGACACGTAACAATGTGGCCAAAGTTGAGGCGGCGGTTTACGCACTGTCCATACGCGGGGAAGCGCCACCCGCTCTCATCCTGGCAAAGCCCGCTGAACACTGGGAACACAACAATTCTGACGACGAGGGTTATTATTGAATGTATAAGAAACGCGCTTGTGATATTGCGGTAGAAACGGTACCTCAATTCCGTAGGAATGCCCCGTTGATGTTTATGTCGTTTATAGACTGTAAAATTCAGTGATTCTCCATTCTTTTATGTAGTTCTTTGATATGTCGGTAATAAATGTAACTGGTTTATAATAATTAAGTAATTACACAAGTAACCTGCTTTTATTTTCTGTAACATCTGGATGTATTACACACTGTGTAATACGTCCAGATGTTACAGATGTAACGAATATTCGCATATCTTTAGACATTCGCATTCGCAAATTTCATGCGAATGTTTTGAAAATATGAATGTTCGAAAAATTTGTAATATGTAAATGACAAAAGGTTAACGTAAGGTAAGGTAAACAAAGAAAATATTAATTTCTTATAATATTTATTACAAAACCTAATCACACAAACGTCCCATCACATTCTTCTAGAACTACCAATTTACACAGCCTTGCAAAAAGTCATAATATAATTGTACGTATCAAGATGTAACCCATACCACGATAAAGAAATTCTTTACCATGCCTATACACTATGCATCTCACATACCAATTTTTTTATTTATTTATTATCCTTAAACAGGCATTAAAATTTAAAACACGAAACCTGCCCCCTATGCCGGACACTATTTTTGATAACACGATAGAGCATTGAACCAGTGTTATTCAACAATTTGTCGATAACTGTACGTCTAAATTGTAACCTAAATATCATCAGTAGGTACTAAAACCTCGAAAAGTTACCAAAAGTTACTTTCCGACTTGTTACCTCGATGGACGTTACCTCAAAGTGCAAAAAGTGACCTAGAAGGTAACAAAAGTTACCTTCTGGCAACGCTTCAACAATGCTCGGAATTAGACGTGACTCGCCTGCGCACGCCACCTCATTATCTCAGCTACAAGAAATCCACTGCTGGACATAGGCCTCCCCCAAACGCCTCCAACGACCTGCGTCCTGCTGGCAGCGGCTTGCATCCAGCGGCTTCCTGCGACTTTCTTTAGGTCGTCCTACGCTGCGCTTTCCGGTACGTGGTCGTCATTCCAACCCTCTTGCCCTACCGGCCGTCGGTTCTGGGCACTATGTGCCCTGCCCACTGCCAGCTTCAGCTTGCTGATCCGTTTGGCTAGGTCGGTTATTTTGGTTCTGCTACGGATCTCCTCATTTCTGATTCGATATCGTAGAGAAACCCCGAGCATAGCGCTCTCTCCATGGATCGCTGAGTGACCGCGAGCCTTCTTATGAGGCCCATAGTGAGCGACCGACCACGTCTCGGATCCATATGTCATCACTCACTGGTAACACACATTGCTCGAAGGTTTATCGCTTTAAGCACTGAGGAATTTTGGACAAGAAGATATGCCGTAATTTCCCGAAAGCTGCCCCGGATTCGTTGATTGACCTGTTTCTCGAAGTTGGACCTAAGTACCTAATAGGATAGTTTGTCCAAGGTATACATGGACATATGGCCCCAAATTCGAAATTGAATATTAGCATTCGCATTCGGGAATATAAATATATAGGGACAATTCATACAGATTGAGCTAGCCCCAAAGTAAGTTCGAAACTTGTGTTATGGGATACTAACTCAAAAATATTATATTTTATAACAAATACATACATAGATAAACATCCAAGACCCGAGGCCAATCAGAAAAGTTCGTTTTTCATCATGACCCGACCGGGGATCGAACCCGGGTCCTGGGTGGCGGTCTGGCGTGGTAACCATTACGCCACGGAGGTCGTCGATATTGACAGCAGATATTCGCAGCCGCATTCGCGAATGCTTACAAACTTATATTCGTTACATCACTTTTACACACTGATCAGTCTCTGACCATTATGAATATACATACGGATAAAGTATTAAAAAATGTACCTACCTATAGTGTTATAAAAAATATCGCCTTGTACAAATATTCTATTTCACGAGGAGGAAAAATTATTTCCAGTACAGACGGACTTCTCTTGTGTACCCTTCAACGGCCAAGTCACACAACATGAACTATAATAATAAAGAAATCGCAGTAAGGAACCTTAGACTTGGCACGACTTTGTCTAGATTTCATTACTTTTTAGAAATAAACAAGCAGCTCCATCGAGACTTGGCTAGTTTTGTGTCTTTCAATATGAAGTTTAAAATTTCTATTATTTACCGTTTAGAAGTTACAAGAGTTCTGAAAAAAAAAAACAGAGGTTCCTTCGGATTTTTTTTCCATCGAGTAAATGTGTCACAATCGTGTTTTGGCTCTTTCCAAAAATTTTATTTTATGATGAATTAATACATATCGGAAAATCTAAGTCTTAATTATAGTAGTTTATAAGATAATATTTGGTTTTTAAGGACCCTTCTTTTTTTCACATATTATCTGGTTGACAACGCGATGCACACCGTTGACCCACCTACCGACAACGAGTCGACTCCGAGCTCCGAGCGATGAGGCGGTACGGGTCGGCTGATGAGCTATGATCTTTTCAACGAAAGGATAAGAGGGTAAGGTTGACCTTCTTGTATCCACAGATCATTGAAATTGATATATCTGTCTTACGTGTAGGTAATCCGGCAGTATCCGGTCCATTCCATCGCGGACATCCGCAGCGGACTGTCCTCGTCGCACTATATCTATAGGCCCAAAGAGTGCCCACTTGGACATCAGTGTCGCACTGAATCGCGCCCAATCGCGCCTTATGAAAGGAAGTATCTTAATTAAAGAGGCCACATTATTTAATTGCCAAAGAGTAAAGTGTTAATGTCAAACATAACCTATTAGAAATTTGGCAAACAACATCAAAGTGTCTGATACATTCAAATACATTTTTGAAAAATCAACATTTCGTTTAAATCAAGTTTAAATTCAGATTAAGAGATAGCAGAGAGAAAAATAAGTGAGAGATAGTTACGAAGAGTAAAATAATACATACATAATGGATAGATATGTAAACAGTAAAGGATAAACACAATACAGTGTAGTTAGTTTTGTACTATCTCTACATAATTATTTTAGATTCTTTACATCTTTAAATTTTATAAACTTACTCCATACAAAATTAAAACGATAATAGTAAATGTGAAAAAACATGGCCTATAATCTAAGTGATAGATTTCCTGCTGCTTCGAAATATTATACGTTATTAGATCCTGGTGCATATCAACACGATGACCATAAAACACAAAGCAACAAAGTTCCATTTTTATCTGCCACTCCAAGAGTGACACAAGCTGGAAATAGAATATGGACTCATACCATATATGATGCAGAACTACCGCCGAAAATTCCAAATTGTATTGCGTTTATTTCTACTGTTCCGAGATTTAAGGCCTTCACCAAAAAAGAATTAGAAGAATTTCTCTGTAGATGTGGATTACAAGATCCATGTGAATGTGACATTGAGGGAGAAGACAAAGAAGATGTTATTTGTCAGGCTAAAGTTCCAAAATGTATATTCAAAGGACACCCTCCAAGATCTATGGATGCTCCAAAAATTCATATAAAGAGGAAAAGTGTAGAGAGTCCACCGTTTTACAATTCCAAAGTCGAAGAATCAACTGCCTTTTATCAAGGATGCAAATGGAGCTCGTGGACATCAAAACGTTCAATAAAATCTTTAGAGCAAAGACCTGGTCCATCAGATTATACACTCGAAAAAGAACTTACACCAGCGGAAATATGCGCAGAAATAGTAAGACACGAAAAACGTAAATCAAGTAAACAATTACGTTTTATTGAAATGGTGCAACAAAGAAATATCTCGGAAGGGCTACCTGGGCCGGCGACTTATAGTCCCGAATTACTAAAAAGTATAAACACTACCTACTATGGTTCAAAAGGTGATAGATTTCCTACATCTAAATATGATGAACGTCCTGGGCCTGCCCATTATATTATTAAAAGAGATTTTGATTTACCAGAGGTACCCGAATATCCATGTCATGCTAAATTGCCGGTTCCATCCTGCTTTGGAATTAAAGCTATGAGGTTTAAACCTCGTAAAGAGGAAGGCCCAAGTCCTGCCTCATACGATTCTCGTTATAGAGAATGTATTATTCAGCATTGTTCAACAACGCCATTCGGGTCGTCAGTGCAAAGGTTTAAAAGTAATATAAAGGGTGACGAAGAAGATGAAGAAATTATTGCTGATGATGAGCCAGAAAATCCTGACGAAAATGCAATGAAAAGAGAATGTCCTGCACCGACATGGGAATTCAAGTCTAAGACTATTCGAATGAAACCTCTAACTAAGAAACCTTATGAACAGAGCCCAGCTGACTTACCACAATCTCGAACCAAAATAGAACGTTCTCGGCTATTACAAACTGTGGCACCATTTTATTCATCACAGGGACGTTTTCAGCCATGGTATAACTGGATGTCTGTTCATGGACTATTAAAGACACCTGGTCCGGCTTATTATTGCTTAGAAAAACCTAAATGTCTTCCAGCTGTAACACGTGGTCCATTATGCCGAGCGGCAAGGTTTCGTGAAGCAGTATTTCAGACGCCTGCTCCTAATGCATATGATGTTGGTGGGGGCGTTGAAACAATATTGGATACTTCCAATGAGCGTTTAAAAGATAATATACGTGAACAGCATACGTTTATTTGGAAACCACCCGTAGAACGAAGAAAATTAAGTTATGAGGAACAGGAAGCATTGTTATTGGAAAAGAGTATAAAAATATTAGACACAGACCCTTTTGACACAGTCCCTAAACCACCTGTTATTGCTCATGAAACTTCTCCACGTCAAGAAAAAGACAAACCGAAATTATTAAGATGTTTTCTAAAATGAATTAAAATCTATAAATAGGTACTTAAAAATATTATAGTTTTTAATCCCCAAGTCCCCCGACTCCCGACGTAAAAAGGAGGGTTGTTATAAGTTTGACGTGTATCTGTATATTGGGTGTACAATATCTGTCCGTGGCATCGTAGCATAGCATCCATGGTATAATGACAATGTAGCATCCAAACGGATCGTTTTTTTATTTGGGAGTTAATTTGATCTGGTTTATCTATGAATAAAAATAATCTCTGTTCAGCCGTTTGAAGATAATCAAGTGTTTTCTAGTTGATGAAGGAAAATTAACAACTTTGACACGTCTGATCAATTTGGTATTCAGTATACTGTTTCTTTAATAATATTGCAACAACATAGCGACCTTGACCTGATGCTGCAGCATTATCAGGAATCTGCAGAATAATTGTTTACAGAGGTTTCTGACTTGGGGGTTTTCAAATTTTTTAGTTTATAGGTAGCCATACTTACTTGTTTTGTTACCGGTAAACAGTCACCGTAGCCTATGGACGCTTGCAACATCAGGAGTATCATTCGCGCATTGTTGACCTTGTAAAAATCTTTTAATGCCCCTTTTGAAGAACTCCATATTATAGTCTAACTAAAGAAAAGACCTCGGCGGGGATCTCATTCCCAGTTAGAACTAGAATTAACAAACTGCGCCAAAACGGAATGTGTAACAGTACGTTGTTCGTTAGGTTTACTTTGTGACCCTACACCCAGAAATAGGAGGCGCGGCTCCGTCGACCTAACGTAAATTATAATAAAACCGGACAAGTGCGAGTCGGAATTGCCCACCGAGGGTTTCGTACGTAGAAATATTTTTTTAATACCAATAAGGTGGCAAACAAGCTTACGGCCCGCCTGATGGTAAGAAGTCACCGTAGCCTATGGACGCTTGCAACATCGGGAGTAGCATATATCACTCCATAATAAAGTCTAAAGAAAAGACCTCGGCAGGGATCTCATTTCACAGCCCTTCAGCGTTCGCGGGAATACTGAAGTGCGCGTGCGGGGGCACGCAGTACGCGACCATTTTGGTTGATTCACTTCTTACATCAACTAGATAATATACAGACTTCCTAGGTAATCTATAGACTAACGACCAGGGCATATGGTAAATTCCATAAAAAAGGGTCTAGTTTGGATAAAACATTCTAATAATCCTATTTTTGGGCGTGGGGTCACAAGATAAACCTAACGAACCTACTGTCGCACATTCCGTTTTGGCGTAGTTTCGTTGTTCTCTAGTGCTAGTTTAAACGTACTTCGGAGAAACGCGTTTTCCTAGTTAGAACTAGAATTATCAAACTGCGACAAAACGGAATGTGTAACAGTACGTTCGTTAGGTTTACCTTGTGACCCTACACCCAGAAATAGGAGGCAGGGCACCGTCGACGTAGACCGACGCAAACTATAAAAGGTAAAGTGCAACATTTTTTATTAAAATTTTATACTTAAGGCATCGTTCGCACGAGAGCTTTCTCGACGTTTTATCGCGCGTTATTTCTAACGCTTCGAATAGACCCTATGACTTCTCCTACGTGTGTTCGCACGTGGACGCTTTTTTCATTCTGGAGTTTTTTAATCGGTCGTGCTCCATTTTAAACGCCGAGCGCAAAGCATTGAAATTTATACAACATAGGGAAACTGACGCTTCTGTTCACACGAGCGCTTTTTTATGCTCCGGGAGTCATTCAATTGCGCCGGTGACGTTGGCCGATGCATACGTGTTAAATATATGCATAGGCACTTTAAAATAAATAAATAAGTACTTAATGTTTTATTTTTAATTGTTTCTAATAACTTACCTCAAATTGACAATCAGTCTTTGTACAGGTGGTATGGCCAATCTCATATTTGTATCTTGCAATGTTATTTTAGGGCCAACGATAGCTCATAATTCGTCAAACGATTTCATTGTCATCCTTAAAGAGTTAAAGAACTTCTCAGGGTATTGTCTTAATTCTTCATAGAGCGTCACAAATTGGCCTTTTAATAACCGTTCACTAATAATTGGATGAACCCACAATTTAGTTTTTCTCTTTCGCCTTCTTACAACGCTAATACTATTGCTGTAATTTCAGCTGAATTCATGGCGCGTCCGTGTCAAGCAAATATATTTTACAAAGTGATTATTTAAGCGCTCGTGTGAACAGTTCGAAAACAAAGCGGTATAAAAAGCTCCAAACGCTTTTTACGCAACGCTTATTAAAACTCCCGTGCGAACGATGCCTTAACCGTATCAGAAAATCTTAAGCTTAGTATCTCCTTCATGATATTAACGTATTCTGCATTCTAACGGTAACATCTTAGGTAACATAATATACAAATGGGCACTATATCAATTTGTATCATAAAATTTTTTTTTTCAAGAATGGTGTGCACAGTTTATAAAATAACTTAATAATAGTCACAAAGATAATACAAAATGTAACTTGAAGTTGCTAAAGAGAAAAAGATGCATTTAATATGACTTGAATACATGGAAGTAATAAGTACTAGAACCTAGTACTTATTACTTCCATGCTTGACTATGACCATTTACTGCAATGAGATTTTATATATTTTATGACAAGAGAAGTAACGTCATACAAAGCTTTCGTAAAAAGCCGCAACCACTTTAGAGTGTTAAAGACGTAGCTTTGAAACCGATACATATTCCGAGCATATGCCAAAGTAAAATATGTTTGTCTCTCTTTTTCTAGAGTCAAACTAATTATGTCAAAATGAGACAAAAGCATTACTCCCAGAAAAATGGTCAGAGTTGCCAGCTCATGAATAATTTTCCCATTGAATGAATGTTATGAGTCTTTTTTTTTTAAAAAAAGTTTTTATACCATATTATTGTTTCTTAGGTGACAGAAGAATTAAAGATAGGAAGAAATAAATACAGGGTGACTGATTGAACATCGGACCCATTAAAGGAGGTGAATAAGAAGCTGATGCCTATTCCATTAAGTGTTAAAAACCACCACCTTATTTTTTTTAATTTTTATTTATTTTAATGTTCATTCTACGTTTTTTACATTATACTATGCATGAACTCTCATGACCCGGCAATCCCCCCGCGCCCCGCTCGGCGACCCGCCCGCACCCCAGCGCAAACGCAACCCGATCGCGGACCTCGCTCGCTCCCACCCCCCAGTCAGTCGCAAACTTGTTTTGGCATCGATCGCACGTCGCGTACGTACCCGTCCGTTTCAAGTTTGCCGCTTCCGCAGTTGCTCGGACTGTTAGCTTATCGCAAAACAACGAAAGACAATTGATTATCAATCGGCGAGAGCGACACTGAATCGAGTAATAGCGAAAGATATTATTTTCGCTATTACTCGATTATTCTGTATTTTTTTTTATTTCTACTCGTTAATGTGACTTCATAACGGTCGACACCGGCAAACTTGAGGCGAACTTGATTGGAATCGCGTGTGCCGCGCTTGTGTTGTGAACTTGTGTGTGAGTGAATTAGTAAGTAGTGATAATGGCTTATCAATACACCAATGAGGAGTATTGGGACATGGTGCAATGTTACGCGAGGGCAAATAACGTTGTTAGACACGCAATTACGTTGTATCGCGAGACGTTCCCAAACCGGCGAGTACCATCATAGCCATCATATGATTTGATGTTAGGACTCAATTTTAGATTAAGAGCGTTCGGCCAGTTTACCGTGCCCACTCATGCCCAAGCACGAGGAGCAGAACCTTATCCGGTAGAATCCTCCTTGCATGAAGCCATTTTAGAATACTTTGACCACAACCCACGCGAGAGTACGCGGAATGCCGCAAGACGTTTTAATGTGTCACAGTATACGGTGTGGAATCTGCTACATACAGACAGACGACATCCGTTTCATTATCGACCGTCCAAGAACTTGGTGTGAACGATTACGAGTGTAGTGATGTGTAGTAGAACAATTATTGTGATTTTCTTGATTTTCATATGATTTGAACAATTGCAAGAAGGCCACGTAGTAGGTAAGTAAAAATTTTAAATGTAATGTGATTAAAAATAACTAATAACTAGCCACCTACTTACCTACCTCATTCGATTCATTCTTCGCGCAAATTTATTTTTTGTCATTCGTAGCAACGGCAACGTAGCATACCTAGACCATCCTGGACTAAGTAGTAAATGTCAGTAAATGAATGAATGGCCCCCGCCCGCGCACTCCGCGCGGCGAGGGCAGGGGCGGGCGGCGGCGCTCGCGCGACTTCGACATTCGACACCACGTGACACCACAGTATACGTAAATTGGCCGATTTTAATATTTTTTTAAAATACGCATATCTCGCCAATTTAAATTTTTTTTTTGTTTTTTTTTATGCAGAAGGGATATAAATTAATTACTTTTTTATCTATTAAAATGCGTACGATGTTTAATCAGTCACCCTGTATATAGATGCGTAAATATTGGTACATACATATTATATTTCAAGAATGAATCATGGCGGAATGGAGAAGTTTCCATTTTTTAGTCATTGATGAATCTAACCGATGCAGACCTACTACTATTATCTATTCTGTGCTACTACTAATGGCGGAAACACACTACCGTGTCGGGGCGTGTCGTGTCGCGCCAGAAGCATATCGCGTTCATACATTTTATATGGTTAGGAGCACATTTGTAGGGCGTGTCGTGTCGTGACTCGCTCTGTCGTGGTGCGGACTGCTGGCCGCCGATTGCGCCACGGCGGTGGTGGGGGTTATGACGCGACACGACACGCCCTGCAAATGTGTTTCTATACCCGCGCGTGGTTCGTGGCGCGAACAAGTGGACGCTTTTTTTTTAATTTGTTTTTGCAGCGTTATAATGAGTTACTAGGTAATAGATTGCTGATAAATATACTTAAATACTTTTTTTTGTAAATAAATACCATTATACATTAAAGAAAACACCCAGACAAAGGCAAACACTGCGAGCTTCTGTTCAGAAATGAAAGAAATAAACGTCTGGCGTTTATTTCGTTCATTTCTGAACAGAATCGCGCCCGACACGACACGTAATGGCGGAAACACACTACCGTGTCGGGGCCTGTCGTGTCGCGCCAGAAGCATATCGCGTTCATACATTTTATATGGTTAGGAGCACATTTGTAGGGCGTGTCGTGTCGTGACTCGCTCTGTCGTGGCGCGGACTGCTGGCCGCCGATTGCGCCACGGCGGTGGTGGGGGTTATGACGCGACACGACACGCCCTGCAAATGTGTTTCTATTCCCGCGCACGGCTCGTGTCGCGAACAAGTGGACGCTTTTTTTTTTTATTTGTTTTTGCAGCGTGATAATGAGTTACTAGGTAGTAGATTCCTGATAAATATACTTAATACATTTTTTTGTAAATAAATACCATTATACATTATAGAAAATACCCAGACAAAGGCAAACACTGCGAGCTTCTGTTCAGAAATGAAAGAAATAAACGTCTGGCGTTTATTTCGTTCATTTCTGAACAGAATCGCGCCCCGACACGACACGTAAGTGTGCACACCCACCGTCACGACAGAGCGCGACACGACAGGCCCCGACACGGTAGTGTGTTTCCGCCATAAGTGTGCACACCCACCGTCACGACAGAGCGCGACACGACAGGCCCCGACACGGTAGTGTGTTTCCGCCATAACTTTTAGCAGAGATTTTTTTTGTTTTCTTCACCCATTCTGGGTAGGCAAAGGGAACTATGCCCATACAGCCAAGTCTTCAGTAGATTTTTTTTATTGTTAAGAAATGAAAATGAAATTTAAATAAAATAAAATAATAAATTTAAATAATTTGAATAAAATACAACATAAAACAAAAAAACTATTGTACTCAATCGAACATTTGATAATTGCAGAAACAATTTAAAATAAACACCGTTACCACAATGAAAAAGATGAAATTGTTACTTCACTGTCATAGTAATAATATCATTATGTCAAATGTCAGTTAAAAGCCATATCAAAAAGAGGAAAATGATTTGTTTTTTCTTGTCTTGACGTGCGTAGCACTAGCGATTGATTTTAGTATCAATCAATTTCTGAGTAAATAATTAATTCTAGTTTGAGCCTGGTTGTAGGTTTACTTCTACTGTGTTACTAATGATACATAAAGGCGTATGAGTTCGTCATTGACTAAACTCCCAACATTTGGGAAACTTAAAATCGTTTTTACTGGCAACACTGTTGGCAAAAACAATGCGTAATATATTAATTTCGATTTTAATACTATTTTGGTATAATTTTAACATAATTAAGCATTCTTATTTGTGAAAAGTGATACCACTTGCTTTGTTATTAGTTTGGGATCACGACATACATGTTTTAACAGTGCATTTAACCATTTTTGTGATATTATTGTGAGATACGCATTCACTGAACCTCAAACTACGACTAAGTCGGAAGAAATTCAACTAAGACTGTGGCCTCAGTCGACGTGGCAGCGGGTATGTGTCAAACATTACGAATCTATAGTAAATAACAGATCACTGATTTACTGTCATAATTTAACACATTGAAAAGTAAAAACAAGCGAGGGCTAGAAATCTCCTTCCGAAACAAACGAAACACGTTATGCTGTCAAAAAAGACATTTAGTTTAGAATAAGGATCAAAACTGGTAAGAATTCAATGAAACGTCAGTTCGTATTTTCGGAATTTCGATTTCATAGTAGCCCCGTTTTGATTTCCTTCAGAATGTTGAAATCTGTGGTTGAAATATTCGCTTTTTTGCTAAATAAACCGCCGTATCTTTTTTCTACGTAAACTCAGAAATTTGATTTTTTCACAACTTCATTAGACCGTAGATCTTAGTATACGGTTCGAATTTCAACTTGATACCTCCACGCATTCCCGAGAAAAAGGGTCTTGACAGACAGACAGACGGACAACAAAGTGATCTTATAAGGGTTCCGTTTTTTCCTTTTGAGGTACGGAACCCTAAAAACGATAACGATCACTCATAAACTGATTTTGAAGACAGAACTAAACGTGCATTCGTCGCGAGTTCACATTGGCTACTTTACTCATTACTGGCGCGCGCTAACGTGAGTAAACGCGTCGCAAGCACTTGCCGCAAGCGCCCTTTGATTTGTGTCAAAAAACCGACACCGGGTTAGACCGCCTATGGCGACTGATTATGTTATTAAATTTGCCCTAAATTAATATAAGTATTATTTTTATTAGTACCTACTTAAAAGTGATGCTAATATAAAAAAAATAAATCTTTTCCTCGGTGAATTTTGCGGAAATACCGTATAAAAGATTTTTTTTCACGTATTTTTTTACATGAAAGTTGAAAAAAGTGTTCTTACTTTGTGATAACAGACTATATGCAAATGATAATGGTATTTTTTGATGTTTAAAATTCCCTGTCGTGTTTCCGTAAACAATGGTCAAACATAACTCAAGAGTATTTTTTGGGAAAAGTGTTTGTGAATAAAAATATTTATCAGTACTATTGATAGATATTTTAAAATTTCCTTCTTACTATGTGCAAGAAAAAGGTCTGTTTTCTTGAAATCATACACAAATATAATTATATACATTTTGGTGTTTTTTACAAACAGCGAACGAACAGACCTCACGGCGGCGCTCTGAAATCGTCCGGGAGCCGTGAACCAAACATTAATACCCGATCCAAGTTCGGTGTCCGCCATGCTGGGATGTACGTAGCATACTGAGGCATTCCCAAGCGGGTAAACGACTTCCAAATGCCAAGCGAGATTTGTGTACGCTTGGGACTTATGGTCGCCTGGTCGCTTACCAGGCCTTGACAAACGTGTAAACACACCATTACACGCTTGCGCTTGGAGACGCCTGTCGAGCCTTGGCAAGCGTGTAAACCCAGCATAAAATCAAAATTCGCCTTCACTGAAGGCGTCTTCTTCTCTGTGTGAAAAGAAAAATGCGCGCCGATGCTCTCCGAGCCGGTCAGTGTGAACTGACCCTAAGACTGTATGATTTAGTCGACTAGTCGAGGCCATGGACCGAGGCAGTATGAATATCATATCACATGACTACATATGACACTGGCTAATTGCAACAAACAAGAATGCAGATGCCAAAACTTGAAGAAAAAATAACTGTCATCCTCTGGGATGTTTGAAGTGTTTAAAGCGTAAGCTGAGGTTTGAAATTTTGAACGAACTTGCGATTTTGTGATTGCTATTGTTTCAAAGCGGATTTTAATATTGATAGGTACTGAGTGGCAACTCCGGGGTGAAATCGGCATCTATGGAAGGTGCTGCCGCTGCTGCAGTGCCATACAATATTAATCTATGGCAGTGCCTGGGGGATGAACTAAAATTCCAACTCATAAGGTCGAAACGCACGTCTTGCGCACTTAATCATACTTCATCCTTTCTCTAAGTACTATCCACTTGTGGCAGGGTGCCGGTAGCGCTACCACCCTACCAATTAGTAGTTTAAAAGCAAGCTCCTAATGGAAAAGCCTGTCCGTAGAATGTAATATGTTTGTAACTCAGAAGGGAATGAAAGCACAACACGATGACACTGAATGATTATATATTTACAACTTGAATTGTTACAAAGATTAATCAGCTATAAATAGATTTCTGGCAATTTAAGCATTGCCCAGCCCACTCTCTACAATCCTTGCGAATCCCTGGCCAGACAAAACGTTGTGTGACCAGCCGCACTGTAGCGGAACTTCCAGGATGATGTAAGTTATGCAGCATATCATAGACTTGTCTTCGCAGAGCTGGAGTGACATATGGACGAGGTGGTTGAACTGAGACGTCGCAATATACAGGTAAGTCGTAGTTCGCTATTCTCATCTTCTTGAGTTGCAGTGAGGAACCACGGAGGAGAAGGTCTTTCAGTTCTGCGTCGTGCTCTTGTGATTTAGCGAGGATGGCGTAGTCGATGGCTGAAGTGATCTCTTCGATGCGAGATAATGCATCAGCAACAACGTTTTGCTTCCCTGGAATGTACCTCAAGTCCGTCGAAAATTGAGCAATGAAGTCTAAGTAGCGAAACTGTCTAGGTGAACATTTGTCTCTATTTGTCGCAAAAGCAAATGTTAGCGGTTTGTGGTCAGTAAAAATTGCAAAAGGTCTGGCTTCGACCATGTGACGGAAGTATCTGATCGCTTCATAAACAGCTAGTAGCTCGCGGTCATATGGGCTGTATTTGGCTTGAGCTGAATTCAATTTGTGCGAATAAAAAGCTAAAGGTTGCCAGTCAGAGTCTTTGCGTTGCTGTAAAACAGCACCAATTGCACAATCGGAAGCATCAGTCACAATGGCTAGTTCAACGGAAGGATCAGGATGTGCAAGAAGGGTTGCTTGGGATAAGGCAGTTTTGCAGTCAGTAAAAGCTTGGAGCATCTCAGGGGTCATGTCTACGGGATGAGCACCTTTAACCTTAGGTCCAGATAAAGCAGCGTGCAAAGGGGATTGAAGCGAGGCAGCATTAGGAATGAAGCGACGGTAAAAATTGAGCATGCCTAAAAAACGTCTTAACTCTTTGACGGTCTTCGGTTGAGCATACTCCCGGATTGCCTTCACCTTGGTATCTAAAGGTTTTGTACCAGTTGCTGAAACCTGGTAGCCTAAAAATGTTACTTCTGCTCTTCCTAGTTTACACTTATTTGTGTTTAAGACTATCCCATATTGTTTGAGGCGTTCAAACAGGTGCCGTAGATGGATCCTGTGCTCTTCCACAGACGATGAGAAAACAAGGATATCGTCGATGTATCCATAACAAAAGTCTAATCCCAGGAGGACTTCGTCAATAAAGCGCTGGAAGGTCTGCGCTGCATTCCTGAGACCGAAGCTCATATACGGAAACTCGAAAAGTCCAAATGGTGTTGTGATGGCGGTCTTAAGAATGTCATCTGGGTTCAAAGCAATCTGGTGGTAGGCTTTAACCAGATCAATGGTGGAGAATATCGTGCATCCTGAAAGCTGGTGCGAGAAATCGTGTATGTGGCGCACAGGATAGCGGTCAGGAACTGTTCGTGAATTAAGTGCCCTGTAATCACCACAGGGTCTCCATCCATTATCCGTCTTCTTCACTAGATGCAAGGCTGACGACCACGGACTTTCTGAGGGCCTTGCGACACCACTGGCAATCAGGTCTTCAAACTCCTTTTTGGCCACTTTCAGACGAGTCGGATCAAGCCGTCGAGGCTTGCAAGAAACCGGTGGGCCTGGCGTTGTCCGAATGTGGTGAAGTGTATTGTGCTTTGGAGGAGACAGAATACCTGCAGGTCTCGTTATTTCCGGAAACTCGCGCAATATGTCGTGGAATTCTGTTTCACCAGCTACAGCCTTCACCGAATCGATACTTTCTGAATCCTGATACCCGATAGCAGAGACAGTCAAAGTGGTAGTATTGTCTATTACCCGTTGGCTTCTGCAGTCAACCAGCAGATTGTGATAGCTGAGGAAGTCCACGCCGATAATAGGTCTAGTAACGTCTGCTATAGTGAAATCCCATGGGTAGCTACGTCTCAATCCTAAATCTAGCTGAAGCCGTATCGGTCCGTAGGTGGAAATAGTGGTCCCATTTGCTGCCACGAGATCAAATCTAGTCTTAGTGCAGGGCGTCCTAACTGCTGACCGCGGGAAAACACATAAATCTGACCCAGTATCCACTAGGAACTGCATTTTACTGACACGGTCAGTGACAAAGAGACGGCCTGTTGATGAGGGGCAGTCGTTGGCCGCTACTTCCGACCGCCCTGAGTGTTTTCCGTATGGAAACTGCATGGCTGCTTGCACTTCCTCGCCTTGCTTCCATACGTAAAATGATAGAAGCAGTGTGGATGATTGGCTGGTGGTTGTCTTGGCCTTGAGTTGCTACGAGAACGGTTATACCGACCACGCGACTGTGAGCGTCCAGCCTGGTTCATTTTAGTGGTTAGAGATGCCACTTGATTTTTGAGTTGATTAATCTCTGCCACTAGGTCTCCATACGATGGCGCGGAATCAGGTGGAGTGGAGTATAAGGACCCTGATGCTGAAGCGACTTGAGGAGTACACGGAGCTATTTCATACACCTTGTCTGCCAGATCTGCCAACTTCTCTAAGGAAAGATCATGTTGAGATGCGATAACCGTCTGTATGTTCGCTGGAAGTCTACTACACCACAACGTCTTCAAAAAATCCTTCGGCACTGCAGGTCCAGCAAGGCCTTCCAGGTGGCGTAGAAACTGGGACGGTCTGCGATCGCCAAGCTCTTCGTGTATGATCAGCTGCTTAACACGTTTTTCTTGAGAAGCTGAGAGACGGCGTATCAGCTCGGTTTTCAGTTTACCGTATTTGTCTGTGGCAGGCGGATTTGTGATAATATCCTTAACCTCTCTTGCCTGTGCCAAGTCCAAATTAGAAACCAAATAACTAAATTTTGTCTCATCGGTCGTAATTCGGGATAAAACAAATTGGTTCTCTAATTGTGCAAACCATAAGGCTGGCTCATCAGGCCAAAATGGAGTAACGCGTACACCAACGCGTTGCACTTCTGTCCGAGCGAGATTGCCATCTTCTGTCATAGCATCGCGAAAATTGTCCCGGTCTGTCATCTGGCCAACTCAAAATTGTTTGCTACTCAATAAAAAAAATCGCTTGGTCCAACAGTAAAAATCGCTTCAAACGTCAAACGTTAAAACAAAAAACAATGCGTCATCGGAAAATTTCATAAATGGCTTCTCAATATTGAAAAATAACACTTGCAACTCACAATTTTCAAGTGTCCTCCACCGATCAGGTGGGTCTTCGGGGTCACCAATGTGGCAGGGTGCCGGTAGCGCTACCACCCTACCAATTAGTAGTTTAAAAGCAAGCTCCTAATGGAAAAGCCTGTCCGTAGAATGTAATATGTTTGTAACTCAGAAGGGAATGAAAGCACAACACGATGACACTGAATGATTATATATTTACAACTTGAATTGTTACAAAGATTAATCAGCTAAGCAAATATAAAAACATTATAAAAACATTATTCAGAAATTCAGTAAGCTCGCCTAGCGAAGTCAGACGAGGAAGAGAATTCGTAAATCGGCGCGCGCCGTGTGGTGCGCGAACCATCGCTGTATTTCGACTCCCGACGCACAGAGCGAGACCACGCTATCCGGCCGTGCAGGACAGCGACAACCACGTTACGCGTCGAGTTGTGGCTCCACAATTCAGCCAGCAAAGTGTATTGTCCAAGTGGCGAGTCGGTCGACGCCACACACTCACAAAATTAAGTGAAGGAAAATAAGTCCGCCACTTAAAAAAAAAAAAGTTCATCCACCAGGCACCAAATGTCGCTGTTGCCCAAATGCCCATGAAAATTTACTGTAATACTATTGTGTGTTCCCTCAGGGATTGTCTATTTACGTATGATACGATTACGATTACATTACGATACAATACGATGTTGAACTTGAAGTCAAGTCATATCAAGTCAGTCATGGTCAGTCATATGCTGTTATCTTTCAATAAAATAAAACATTTGCTTCCAAAGAAGTTCACGAAACGAAGCTGCTTTTCTTTACACCCAACTGTTTTTAGAAATTTATCGGTAGGTAGTGGATCAAAGGCAGTGATTTTGTGGTATAACATTAAAATAAATATTTTTTATAGTAAGTACATATGTAGCTATTTATTTCAAACGAAAAAAACTTCAAGATCAACTCAAGTTATCCAGAGGTTATCAACCTCAGTTTCTAACCTAAAAAAAATATGTCATTGAATCGACCTATGAGACATGGGATCACGATATTCACGAGTATGAGAAATATTGAAAAGTTAAAACCTTTTATGTTTTAATTATATATTACGGTTTGTATCGATTTACCAAAAGAAATCTTGGCTGGACTTTAGGAAAGTGCGCAGGACTTTCGAATCGATCGAAAATTTCGAAAAAAATCGATTTTTTTCGAAATTTTCGATTGATTGACCAAATTGTACATATTTATGTACGGATATTTTTTTTCAAATATATTTTTGCGCACCTTTTCCTATAGTCTGACCGAAATCTTTATCAATATTTATAAAGGCTAATAATAATTTCACTTCTTTTCACAGATGTAAATAAAGCAATCTGCTGCCAGGAGATTTAGTGGAATGAGGGTACATAGTTACATAAATATAACCAAAGTTTATCCAAAATGTCTAAACTCGGAGCATTACATTTAACTAAATATACTGGAGCTAAGCACACTGCTACTGTAATATTCCTACATGGTTCAGGTATACCTTTTATTACATGATACCAGTAGATATTATTATAATTTATGAAAAGAAGATCAGGTAAGGTTGTCGGTTGGCCTATAATTACCTCACTTTGTTACTCCCGTGTAATTACATTTCGTCCGTCACCGTCCTGCTCGCATGAATGCAATGACCCGGAGGTCTACGTGTATGTTGTCCCTCTTTGGTTTTACTTTAATTTATTAAAAGTTTTCTGCTGCATCCAAAATAGGACATTCCGGGCTAACATGACAAACACGGCCAAAATTTTCTCGATCTGCTCTGCCAGTAGCGTATCTCGGTTATGTCTACAGTAGACAAAACAGGCATTGCTATTGGCGAAGAAGCTTTGTCGCGTGTGAGAAACTATCTGGAGTGTAAGCAAGTTAGACTGGCTGGTGCTCTTTCTTTCATTGAATTTTCTCATTTGTAATGACATGAATACAGACTCACAGTAGGTGTCTTTAAACTTATATTTTACTACATTAGTGTTTCACAGATTCCTAAGTTTGACTTCGCCTGACTTTGAAATGCTAACAGAACTGGTACCTGTTGTGGAACCTATACCTAAATACTTAATAGGTGCCCCAAAAATATTGACATCTATATTTTCTCTTTCAATTTAACAGCTATATCTTATCTCTTCAATTTGCAGACGACACATGCCTTCTAATAGTGGATAAAAATATTAATTATGCATTAAACAAAGTCCAGACTGATTTTGTCAATGTCAGTAAATGGTGTCACGATGTGGGGCTGGTACTTAACGTACAGAAGACCTAATTAGGTCACATAAGCTCACCCTACAAAAGAGACTCCATACTTGCGAAAAAAAATCCAATGTCTGTCCTGTCGATTGTAAAATGATTGAAGTAGTTAATCATACATACCTTGGCTTAATAATTGACAGCAACCTAACCGGGCAACCCCATGTAGAAAATGTCTGCCAAAAATTGAGGGCCTTTCCAATGTTATTCTTACCAAAAAACGGATACCCTTCCGAACTCGGATAGTCCTGTATAACGCATTTGCTGAATCGGTTGTCTCCTATGGGCTCTCTAGAATAGTCGCACATACAAAACACACCTGGACAGGATTTATCACATAGAGACAAGAATCCTTAAACATATCGTATCGTAACCCCTATACGAAACTACAGTGCGTCAATCATGGCCCTAGAAAAAAAGGCGGACACCATCACTGAAACTAAATAGTGAAGCACCCATAGTAAGCCACCTCGCGTATACGTACGAACCGGCCGGCTTACTATGGTGTGAATGTGTGCGTGCCGGTCAGCCATTTCACATTCACACATAGTTACGCCGCCGCCATTAGGGTGCTTCAATTCTTTCAACAAGATTCCGTCCGCCTTTTTTTTTAGGTCCATGGCGTCAATAATGAAAATACACAAGTTAAACTTAATATACATAAAGAACAATTCTTCAACATTAATTATGATCGTGTTGAACATAAAATTACGACGCGTAAAATATCAAATATTTTTTTTAAAACTATTCCGGCAAAAAATACCTACGGCCAGCGCACTAGTGGATACTTAGTCCCCCGGTTAATAAACAATCTGGAGCAAGAACTAAAACTAAGTATCACACCAGTCAATATTAAAACAAAATTGAAAAAATACTTTTTATCAAGATTGAAGCAGCCTGTGCAACTGTATTAACCTTGTACTGTGCAACTGATATTGACTACACCTACCGTCACTGTTTTTATTTTTTGTTACTTAGAAATACCCTAAAACTTTTTATATTAATATTTATTAAGGCTGTACCAACAAATTTCGCTAAAATTTTGCTGTTTTTCAAGTTGTCTCTACTCCTAGCTACCATAACGAATAACCACCAAAAAAATATATGTTGTGCTATAGTCATTGTACTACATTTGTGTTGTTCGAAATTTGAAATTACTGAATATTTATGGAGTAATAAAATATTTAAGGAACCTAGTAGTCAAAGAAAGAATGCGATTCAACTTGGGTATTTATGCATCGATTCGTGTAAAATTTACATTAATTTATAGGCAATAATATTATCTACTTATTTGTTGTTTGGTTTTTGAATTTGAGTGTATTTCTACCAAGTCACAAGCAATTTTCCGTCAATTACGTGATTTCTGGATAGCGGGTGACTGGACACAAGGTAATCAGTGCGCTCCCACGCTTTCGGATGGATGGACGTGTGCCAAATTTTCGCTGCACCATGCATGCTCTCGATTTTTTATTATTATGACGAAAATATCCAAATATAAAAAATATCAACTAAAAAAATACAATAAATGCATGAAAGTTATTTTTCTTTATAAAATAAATATTTTATTTTATTTTTTAAAAGATAAATAACTTTCCTTCATTTATTGTATTTTTTTTTGTTGATATTTTTTATATTTGGATATTTTCGTCATACAGATTCATACAGATTGAGCTAGCCCCAAAGTAAGTTCGAAACTTGTGTTATGGGATACTAACTCAACGATATTATGTTTTATAACAAATACATATTTAGATAAACATCCAAAGACCCGAGGCCAATCAGAAAAAGTTCGTTTTTCATCATGACCCGACCGGGATTCGAACCCGGGACCTCCTGGGTGGCGGTCTGGCGTGGTAACCATTACGCCACGGAGGTCGTCAAACCAAATACGTTGAATTATATATTATGACGTATATTATTTTTATCCACGATAATGATTGTACAATACTTAAATTTCGACACTGCTCCTATTGGTTACATGGTGTTTTGGTAGATTCAACAAATCGCTAGTTTTAGTCCAGTGTCTCCTGGTTCGATCCTTAGGTTGGTGTTCATGCTTTTTGATTTTTAAACTTTTTTTTACAATATAATTTTATGTTTTACTTTTTACCTACCTACAATTGCAAGCAGTAAAAAACTATAATAAAAATATGTAATAAAATGCATAATTTTTTTTAAATAGGAATCTGAAATTGTCGAAGTATTTTTATACACATTAAAATTATATTTTTCTTTTTATCTCTTTTTAGACGAGAAAAAAAAGAGATAAAACGAAAAATATTATTTACTAATGTGTATAAAAATAAACAATATCAGATACCAATTTAAAATTTTGAGGACATTTTTTTATAATATTTTTTTACTGCTCGTACGTAACTAATTGTTAGGTAGGTAAAAAGTAAAACATAAAATTATATTGCTAAAAAGAAGTGTAAAAATCAAATAAAAAACATGACCACCAACTAAGGATTGAACTTGGACACTAGACAGACATTATTTACCACAAAGCCATAGTAAACAATAAGAGATGTGGCGAAATTTAACTATGTATTGTATGTCGCAAATAAAATTATGATATAGATTACGTCATTTATTTGACTAATAGTGCCTTTCATACCATACTAGTGGGTGCCTGCGGCTTCGCCTGCGTGGAGTTTGGTTTTTTTTAGTTTTACGCATTTCTGGGATAAAAAGCACAACTCTAAATGTTGACTCGAGATCTCCGTGTAAAATTTCATCAAAATTCATTCTTTAAATTCAGTGGTTTTTGCGTGATACGGTTTAACACGCAGACGTACAGTTTTTTTTGTTGTTGAAAATTACTATTTTGGTACTGTATCGATAGTAAAATCCAGCTGATCAATATTTTAAAAAAATGTGTGAAAACCGGTACAACACGAGTTGTAGCAAAATGACCTTTTTCATTGAATGTGAATCAGAGAAAAATACCCAATTTTTCTGTCTAATCCATATTTTGATAGGGCTTATAGTTCCTGAGATAGTATGGTACAACTAGAGCAAAAAAACGGGATTTGTTAAATAATTTTGTGTAACCAACCAAATACGACATAACATACATCGCCTGCAAAATTTCATTTGCAATGTTAAGATTTGTTTTTAATAATATATATTTAGTTCTATCATAATTCATATATCATTTTAAAAGTGTCAACTGATATTGTTTAGTTCTAGAGGTCTATGGAAAGTGTTCAAATATTTTAATAATTGGTTTCTCAACTAGATGTCGTTAATATTACCGCGCCGCGCGTCATTGCCAGCCCTCTAGTGGTGAAAAAGGCAAGGTTTTTAACAAAACTTAGTACTACAAAAGGCTCAATAGATGTCAAGTTTTTGGCATTTTACGTAATATTAAAGCGGGGTGAAGGGGTGAAGTAACGTTACTTAGAGGTCAAATCTTCAAGGTCATCGGCTATATGGAGCCCCTTAAGGTGATCCGTTTCGGTCCGCGCGGGAAATTCAAATTTTTTTGGGTTTTTTACAAATTGCATCTCAATCATTGATAGAATTTTCGTGAAAATTGATTTGACGACAACAAATACAATATATCTACTGACTAAATAACAAATAAATTATAAATATTAGCTCTTCCTATTATGAATGTCCACGATGCATCTTTTTCCTTATAAACGTACATTATGTACATTCATGATGAGAAGAGCCAATATTTATAATTTATATGATAATATTCAGTAGATATTTTATATTTGTTGTCGTAAAATCAATTTTCACGAAAATTATATTAATGATTGAGATGCAATTTGTGAAAAACCCCAAAAAAATTAAATTTCCCGCGCGGACCGAAACGGATCACCTTAACTATCTCAGTAACTAAAACATTTATTTTGACTCTTGCGATGAATGTCGAACGCTTCATTCATGTTGTAAACCTAATAAATAAAAATAGGGTTATATGCATAAGTTTACATAATGTTAAATTCTTACATTGCAGGATCATGCGGTAGTGACATGAAAGAATGGGCTAGAATTATGTTGAAAACCTTCACATTTCCTCATATAAAAGTCATATATCCAACCGCTCCATCACAACCTTACACACCTGCAGGGGGTGAAATAAGTAATGTCTGGTTTGACAGAGAACGCGTGAGACCTGATGTACCAGAAAAATTAGAATCTATTAGTAAAATTGAGATATTAGTAAAAGAACTGATTAAATCTGAGAATGACGCTGGAATACCAAATAATAGGATAATAGTTGGTAAGATTATTTTATAAAATTGTATAACTGACCCACAGAATAAAATTTGACTTTGTTTTTGAATATCTATGTAAAAAATCGTGAAACTATTTTTATTGTACTCTAATTAAGGGAAGGTCTCCAATACCAGTAAACAATAATACAAAATCATGAAAATATTTTCAGGTGGTTTCTCCATGGGGGGCGCACTTTCTTTTCACGTAGCATACAGATGGCTGCGCGATATAGCCGGTGCCTTTGTATTTAGTTCATTCCTAAATGACAAGTCTGTTGTCTATGAAGACTTGAGTAAATTATCTGGAACTGCATGTAAGTATGTATTTAAATAATGTACTTGTTAAATAAAGTACGTTCCTATTCAGTTGTGCGTACGCACGAATGAATAGGACTTAAATGATTTGGAAATGGATGTTGGTGAAGTTTAAGTTTTAGTTTGAATGTCCATATTTCCCCGTACACAGTCCATCCAGGACGTAACAAACTCAATTTTCGTTAGCAGTATGCACAATGTTGTACATATTTATTGGGTTTCTGATGTGATGCAAAGAAAGACACAATAATGATATTGATGTAGGTCAAACATGGCTATATATAGGTACCCCGGCAACACTCTCAGAAGGTTGAGTGAATTGAAGTTAGACGAAATAGAACGAAGAGCCCATCCACACTCTCACTTTCGCTCAACTTAGGCTTAGCAAAATGTGGCGCTCCGGGGTGTTTAAACTTGTAATTTTTTTAATTATTGGTAGTGGTATTATTAAGACGCATCGAAAAACTACAAACGACTCTTTGTGTCCTTGTCATGGAATTCAATACGGATAGCATCGAGTAAGTAGCCCTTTTGAAGCGGATAGGTACGGAACAAGTCTGTTGAAATCGCGATTGGTAAATTATCATTTTGAGATTGCAATGCATATATCTTCGTGTCACCGATGTTGATGGTAATATAGATGTGAATCTTTTCACTTCCAAAACCAAAGTCGCACCGGTTAAACAAATTTCCATACCGCGTTTAGAGTTGTGTGGAGCGACTTTATTGTCTAAACTGCTCAAGGAAGTTTCCCACATTTTGGAAGTGCCCAACTCACAAGTATTTGCCTGGACCGATTCCACAATTGTGTTGGCATGGTTGCGAAGCCTTCAATGTAAAAGCCAAAACAGTACAGGGCTTTGAACATTTTTATGGGGAGCATGGCCTACCCGTCTGTTTTTAAGCTATTGCATAGCTTTTATCGCGGGCTTTGAGCGCGGCGACCGAATCAAGAAATTCCGTAATGAAAATAAAACCACTCCGCGCGGCGTTGAAACTGTTGAAAGCCGTGCATCGTCTAACGTCGTTTCAGTTCGGTAGACTTCGGCACGGTGTTTGTGTGCGTGCGACTAGACGTATGTGTGTAGATTAGCTGCTAACTGCTCATAACTGATTCTATCTCTTTTAGACACCATGCTAGGTGTCTCAGCGTGCTTTTCGGCCGTGTCCAGAAGCTCGAGTTCGAGCCCGCGACTATGCAATAGCTTTACCGCGGCAGTCCCCGAGTGCCACACGTTTTTTATTTTTTTATTTTATAATTTCGTCAAAATGGCGGCTAATAAGCAAATCATCAGAAATCGATAATTCACATCACATCAATACAATAAAATATTGATTGAAAACATCACGTTATTGGCTCTCGCGACAACTCGTGAACGGGTGCTGTCTGGGGGACTGGTCTGCTCACTCTTGTCAGCACTGATTTTTAAAAATTTAAGACTTGTTTATCCACACCATTATGTATGACATTCCGCGTATTCTTCATAAAAATGTATGTATTATACTTAATTAAATTGTAACGAAATGAAAAAAAAAATATTATTAAATGACAAAGAAGGCCGTAACCGGTTTTCCTTCGCCATTTCTTTTACCGGTTACCGGCCATTTTGTTAGTTTCCGAAATGGTGGTAGTTTATAACGTTTATTTTCTTTTATGTATACTTGTAAATAACAAGAAAAAGTGCATGTAAAGTCCTAATTTTTCATTTCATTTCGTTATCTCAGATTTCAAAAATATTGACCGTCTTTCAGTGGAAGGTTTTAATAAAATTTACGCCATTTCGACGAAATTTTAACATAAAAAGGTAGGTGGATCAACATCTACAAACTCCCGTTAAACAATTTATTTGTATTACAGTGCCTCCTCTACTGCAACTCCATGGGGACGCTGATACCGTTGTAGACTTGAAATGGAGCAAAAACACCTTCCGCCAGCTGAAAGACCTCGGCGTCCAAGGTGAGTTCCACGTCATGGAAAAGCTTGGACACTCCATCAACCAACGGGGAATGGCCTTAATAAAGGAGTTTATAGATAAACGATTGCCAGAGGAGAAATAGTTTGATTTATAATAGTGTTTAGTCAAAATACATCAGAGTACAAATAAACCAAAAACCGTCAGCGCTTTTAAAAAGCGGTAAAGACTGCACCGACACGACGGTTGATTGTTAAATTGTCAAATTAGTCTTACAATTTATTTATTGGAACAATATCAAATTGGTTTGTTCTGTATTCTGAGGTATACATAGAAGACTGTTCAAAAACTGGATATAGAAATCGGCAATACCTAGGTACATAACGTATAAGTAGTAATGATTAAATTACATGATTATAACTCGTTGATAGATTATATAAAAAAAATAAGCCTACCACAGTCACATCAAAGTTACTTATTTGTTTACCGTATTATTTTGCGGTGACATTTAAATACTACAAGAGATGTATCCCTCATTCCATTTGGATCCATACCCTTAAAGTCTTGTTGTGGCAAAGAGTAGGCGTTTTAGGCTTTGATAACTTTGATAATCTGGGTGATAATTCTGCTACTATTTTACTGTTGAAATAACTTCTTCTTCTTCTTTTCTTAATTAATGGCGTTTCTGTCGTGTCTTGACGACACATTGACAATTTCGCCAATGTCGAGTATTTAAATGAACACTTTTTATCAAAAAAGTACACTTTAAAAAAGCAACGTGGTACGGTGAGGATCCGAGGTCGCCATCTTGACGACCTGCGTTGACAAGGCGGGCGATCTCGAATCGTTGAAATAACTGTTACTTTTTTTACTGTTGAATTAACTCTTTTTTTTTTAACATACCTTCACGTGATTGTTATGTCGTTGAATTTGTGATCGAAGGTAGATGATAATATTGTAACATCTCATTTAGTGTGTAAAATTATTTAATAAGAACATAAAACTATAGTTTCTATATATTCCTGTTGTTTTATTTTGTTAAGGTGGATATCCTCGCACCAACTTCGCTTCGTGCTCCATCTCCGTTTTGAATTTACACTAAAAATGGACACCGTAAAGAGACCTCACACATTGGCATCTTCCAAATAAAAACTATGTGCTCGAAAGATGCTAGAAAGGGTCTAGATAGCGTTATATAGAACATGTTTTTTGAATTAGTGCGGACTGGTGGATAGTGGATACCCGGATTTAAATATCTCTATTTGTTAAAATAATATGATAAAACCTCGGAGTTTTTATATCATGTTGATACACAGTTTATGCATGGATCCAACATGTTTTGATTCAACTATTCATAAGGTAATTTAAGGTAGGTATAATTCATAGAGATAGGTACATAGAGACTAGTAGTGTCGCTTGCAGCCTGCGCCGTGCGGTTTAGAATTTAATCTGATTTACGGTACCGTACCACATTTTTTATTTTTTTTATACCACACAGGTGGCAAACAAGCATACGGTCGGCCTGATAGTAAGCCGTCACCGTAGCCTATAGACGTAAGCAATACCGGGGGTATCACTCACGCGTTGCCAACCCTCCCAACCCCCCCAAGTGGAGCTCTGGAGACCTTACTCACCGTAGGAACACAACATGGCCGAGACCAATGCTATTTGGCTACGATCTTCTGTAAGGTGGAGGTCCTTCCCCAGACGGGCTGCTCCGATTTGAGCGGATTATCCGCTGTGCCCTACCTCTCTTATTATTTCTACATCTATTATTATTTCTAGATTTTTCCAGATACCTCCCGACGCCGATGATAATGCTCAAGTTGCAAGTAATTACTCGCCCTGCAGTGCCTATAAAATCTAAAGACTGCTGGTTGCACCTATTGGACATTGCATGCCTTTAATTGCCCATTACTCCTATTAGTCATAGGTTCGATACCTGAACAATGCACTACCAGGTTCACCTGAATAAATAAAAACCACAGCTCTGCTGGTAGGTATATATGCGTTACCAAGTGAGTCTTGGTTGAACCATGTTATAATAATATACTGCGGTTTGAACTGTGAATTGGAATAAATTGCCTACAGTGCCACAAACTTATGTGTGCCGGTGGCCATAACTATAAAGTGAATACGCCTGGAATACCTTGACAATTTACCACAGCAATTTACCTCATAATAATGTGCTACAAAACACTACAAAGCTATTTATGACGAGTATAAGACATAGATTTAGTAGGTATACCTATACTAGCATTTATGAACGTGGCCGAAATTGGAACAATAACTCCCGTTCATATTGTATGTCACTTTTCGACAGTTCCTTTGACAAAATGTGTGAAAATAATATGCCACAGTGGCACAACTGTCATGTCATGTCATAGATATCGTATAAATGTTTAAATAAATTTAATGTTAAAATATCATTCGATCCTAGCGCCCCCGCCATCTGACTTTGTGGCACTGTATACACATCCCATAAAATCGAAATAAAAATGCGCCGAAGTCTAATTTATAAGCTTAGAGATTGTATTCCTGAATACTCTATGCCTATGTGTAATTTGATTAACAAACTATTTGGTTACAAAATTATTATTTTACACAATCTGCGGATAAGAATAGCCTTTTAATGTTTTGTGAGTCTTTCTATATTTATTAATTACCTTTTGAATTAGCCTCAAATGTACCTATGTATCATGAAGTGATGCCTCCGGTCATAGATTTACTAGCGTAATAAAATTTAAATCTATTCCTCCAGTCGATTGTAGAGCATAGTTTGTTTAATCAAATACTATAGAAACTCTACCGAGTTAATACGCACAGCTTCGGAAGAATTCGGGCAAGACGCGCGACACTAGCGCTACTATAGAAATAGGGCGGCATGAGGTGAACGATTTCAAAACTTTTGTGCGTTTTGTATGCAAAATGTTAACGCGACACTAGCGCCCCTAGCGGCATGAGGTGAACAGGAGGTTGCCAAGTCATTGTATGAGAAACGTCAAGAGCTGTGCGTATTATATTTCTAAAGTATTTGGTTTAATCAATTAAGTTTTTTTAATGTGACGTCCAAGTGATGTTTTACGATATGTCAGTAATGGAAAAATTGAGAAAATTTTCGAGCAAGAAAAATATAATAAAATCGACGAACTACGCATTGTGTATCGAAATATAACTCTATTATTGTGATGGGTCCTAAGAAAGGGAAAGATCCAGCCGCTGATGAAAATTATTGGCGGACATGCATAGAGGACGCTCAACTAAATGATGATAACTGGAAAGTGAAAGTTGTGATTATCGAAGCCGCAGGAGGCGATCAAGATCGTATGTATTTAAATAAATTTGAAATATTTGCAGCAGAGGAACGAAGATTTGTAATTAAAAATATATGTAAAACGGAAACTATATTTATGATAAATCAACTTGGTGGTGAAAAAAAGGTAAAAGATGATAACCTGCGTGTATTCGAAGAGGGCCAAGCCTTCCTCAAAGATAAAAAAGACATTCCTTCTGATATTCAAGCCCTAATTATTAAACATCTAATTATGAAAATGAAAGAAGAATATTTATTCATAAAAAAACAAAGACTTGAAGTTAAAGAAGGCTTGAAAAGAGAATCTATGACAATGATAGACAGGGCCGAAGTGCGTGGTACAGTTAGTGTTAAACCGGAACCTCCTCCGGAGCCTCCTCCGGTTAAAGGGAAAGGAAAGAAGGAAGCTGAGCCAGAGGAACCTGAACCAGCCGAAGGAAAGAAGTACAACACAGTACTCAGAGTGAGAGGCGAGGAATGGAGAGATAAAGTTTATGTGGACGACTTTCCGACTGATGGTCCAAATATTTACGTTGCTATCACAGGGTTTGTGGAACCTTATCTTCCGATTAGTCTTGTCAAAATTGGAATACCATTGACCGCGATTGTACAAGTCAGAATTAATCCCATCGTGACAAAAGTTCCATCAACATTACTTACGGCTACCAAAAGGGGACAGAGCCAATTAGAATTATTGACTGAAAAGTCGATGATATTTTGGGATGATTTACAACAGTTACGGATAAATAAAGATACAGCAGACGAATTCAAAAATACAGCTTTTGTTGTATTTTCTCCACCATACTGGGACACAGAAAGATTATCTGGAAATTCTGATGCAATATATGATGAATTATGTTATGTAATGTATGATGTGCAAGATTTAACTCGACAACATTTTCACTATCTCGATAATATAGATATTATTAACATACCAGAAGAAACGGGTGATGAGCGATATAACAAATACTACCACAATATGATTGACGAGTTGCCCCTGGAATCTGTTACAATATACTCTGTATTAGATAGCATTCTTCAAACAGTTGCAAAAAGCGAGCAATTAGATGAAGAAAGCAGCAAAAGTTCTTTGTCAACAGCTATGACAAATAAGAAATCTTCTAGAGGGACTGATGTTGACGAAAAAGTCTGTAGAGCTGAAAACCTTGTCAAAGAAATATTTAATACTCTTTGCATAACCGACACGAATAAAAAGTTTTACCGCATTACATACGGCGAAGAGTATGAAAATCACAGAGACCCAATCATTATAAATTACGGAGACTTTGCCAAAAATACCACGTTTCATTTGGGAAATATTAATTTAGATAATATCGTATGGTCTACTTTATACGGCATGCCTATCAATAATTTGTGGAAATATCAACCACGACCAACTGACGAGCTGGAAGCCAAAATGAATTTTCATGTCAATTTACTACTCTCTTGTTTTGATAGAACAGATATAGAAACTGCCGAACTTAACAGATTACTTAATATTTTAGCTTGTCGAAAGTTATATAATAACAGAAGTTCGTTAAAAAGACAGCACTTAATGCCAACGACGATATCTGATTTTAAAAGGGTTTATTTGAAACGAAGCGTCCTTGCTGAACCTCTTCCAACCAATTCCTGCCTGTTTCGCAGTTCTAGCGTAACGTCCCCATCATTTCCATCTATTACAAAAAACAACAACGATTCATCATACATATCCGGTTCAAGTGACAACGAAACCTGTCGTATAAAGTTTCTTTTTGATTGTCCTAATATTAGTGAATTAGTTTCGGCGGCTGAAATCGCAAACTCGAAACCCATTGATCATATGATCGACGATTTTGATTTTTTTGAGGACTTCTCAGGAGTTAGTGCACTTCAAATTATGTTGGATGCTTTTAATAAATTTAATTGTGTCGACTATAAATATTGCGAAGTGACTGACCGCCTCATACTGATGTTCTATAACAGTCATGATAAGGAAGGCATAGCACGCGAAGAATGGCGATGTCATTTAGCGACACCTTTGTGTTTGCAAGATTTTTTTGATTTCGTATTAGAAGAACATTACGACTGGATCCAAAACGAAGAAAAAATTTATGATGAAGAAATGGCTCTAAAATTACAAACAGAATATAACGATCAGTGTGACCCGATTGCATCAAAGTCTTGTATAGAAAATACTGAAGTCGACATGGAACTGCTTATTGAAGGGTCGCTAAAATTTCAAGAAATTCAGGAACAACTAATGGTAGAGCATTTAAGTCCCGAAGTGTCAACTAAAAATTTATCATCTAAGAAGACAACATTGTCACCTTCTACTGACGCGGATTCCAAAAGCAGTAGAAAAACAAAATCTCCTATGACATCAACTCCCAATAGACGGGCATCTTTGTTTTCAAAGTCTAGAGTTGTCTCAACTGTAGAGATCCCTAAAAAACCATTTTCTGGCTATGATCTCGGAGATAGACGAGTCGAAGTTTTTGGCAAAGATGCCACATTTTTTTCGAAAGATGGAACGAAAGTGTTTAGCTTTTATGTGCTAAGTATTCCCATGAATACAGAATATATAATTTTAAATGTAGTGCCTGGAAAAGGTAGTAATGAATTTTGGTTTCACAAAGCATTAGGAGCATGTGTCACTACAGAAATACTTGATATATGTGAATCATTTAGAATAAATACTAAAGATAATGTTATGATTAATATTAAAAAACAAACGTACCAAGTGCCATTACCGACTATAGCAATTACTTCTTTTGAAAATTCAAAACAGAAAGATAATCTTTCTCAATTAAGTAATCATTGTATTCAAATGTTTGAAACAAAATCTTTCCATTCTCTTTTTCTTACTTGGCCCAACGGCCTTATAACGGAAACCGTTTATGAAATAAATTCCCCTAACATATCTCATGTTAAACAATACTATATTAATCCCGTTTCTCACCTAAATGAAGAAATGCGTTTTGTTAGTTTAAATGGCGAAGTAATTATTTTTAGACCTTCGGGTAATATAGAAGTGCTTCGTCCAGATAGTTCCTACATAACAATTAAGAAATATGATAAAAGAATTGTGCTGCCGGAAGTGCCTATTGAGGTTCCAAGCGAGGCGAGTTCAGATAAAAGTAAGAAAGGAAAAGGAAAAGAAAAACCTAAAGAAAAAATTAGCAAAACATCTTCTAAATCTTCCAAAAATGTTTTTACTGATGAAGATAAAATTTCTAATGTAAAACCACCTGAATACGAATTACATATCGAAGAATTTGAATTCATAGAAACTAATGGACTCCGAACTAATTGGATTAATGATATTCCATATGATATTGAAAAACTATTGATACGAACTGCTACGGATTTTAATTTAAGGGAAGTATTTTCTAGGCGTATGGATGGAACTAATATTCTGATTAACAAAGATGGTATTCAAATAGTCACATTCCCAAATAATACAAGAATTATAAGTACTTATGTCATTGAACACGAAGAAATTTATCCAGAATGGACCGAAGATGAAAAAGAATATTTTGATATGATAGATTCAATTACAACAGAAACAACAAAATCGAAAAATTCTATATCTCATATGTCTCAAAAAAGTACATATAGTGCTAGTGTTTCTAGCTCCACATCCAGAAGAGTAGAAGAAGAAGAGCTGAATGAAAAACCACGGACGGATGGATATGTTTCTGTGCAAATAAGTTATACTATTGAGCACGAAAACTTTTCTACTATCACTGTAAACAAAGAAAAGAAGAATATTGTCATAGATTCTCCAAATGGCACTAGCATAACGGTAGATGAAAATAATTACTATGAGATGGTATTAGATGATTTTACGTCTGCCGAGTTTGATGGAGAAAATTTAATGGTCAATTACGAAGCTTGTCCCGAATGTCAGTCAAATACAACATGCAAAGTTAAAATTAAACCTACTGACAAAAGTAGCGTTTCTAAGATTCACAGAAATTGGTTAAAAATGAAAGATTCGTTTTCCAAAGTAATTACTGTAAATGAAGAAGGAAATATTAATTTCGTATCTGAAAGAGACTGTTCAGTTACTTCTAAACATAATACCGAGGAATCGGTTATTGTTGACGAGACTGGCGATAAATCAATAAAAGCAGAAGAAAAAGTATCTGATTACAAGTCGGAGGCCTCAGTTGTATCACATGGAAAGTGTAGAGAAATGTACTTAGCAAAAACTATTAAATTCTTTGTTCTTAAACGGTAAGTAATAAATTAAATATATTAATCATAAGCTAATTTGAGTAATAACCAATTTTATTTTCCTGCCGTATAAATTAGAAATATTTCTTTGGTGCGATCGAAATGATATTCCTCTGATCTGAGGACACTATACTATCATGTATACCAAATACTGAAGCAGGTGCAAAAACAACAAGAAATGGGCGTAATATTATTTTACTAAAATAAATCTCTCGGTCCTAACCAATAAGACAGGCAAAGTTGTATTTAGAGCAGAAATAAATATAAAGACTAGGTACATTTTGTTATTATTCTATAGGACAAAAGAGCTACCAGATCACAGGTAAGAAAAAAAGAAAGAAAAACATTTATTCAGATTTTTTCTTAAGCAATCACATAGTCATCTACAACTACAATAATCTTGGATACTGGAAGGGAGAAGGAAACAAGAAGTAGGAAGCAGGACGGGTATTAGAATTCCGACTCTGTCACTCATCATACGAAAGAGCGGTATATCACCACTATATCACGTCGATATTCTGCGATAGGGTAATGCCGTCAGCCCATTTACGAGCCACAACCAGTTCACACTTCACAGTGGTAACTATTATTTACCACTCAAAAAATCTGTTTACCTCGCAATATTATTGACTCTTTATTTTCAATATTCTCACCATACCAAAGCTTCATTTAGTAAGTAGATAGTTACATAGGTGTTGTAGTTATTAGATTTATCACAAATGTTTCTGAATGTCTATAGAGATTTGACGTGCGCTGAATTAATCCATCGAGCTCTGCTTGAGGACTACAGACGAGCCTGTTGTTGGCAGCCATGGTGCTCTATCAGCAATTATGATACTTTTGGCGATTATAGAAGCATGATGTCTATTTTAATGCCTGTTCATCTTACCGAAACTGAGGTACCTACTTTGGTATAAAATACGATAGAAACAGTAACGCGAGTGATGACGATAATAACGAATAGAGAGCGTCTATGAATTATTGTCTGAATAACAAATTTTAATTATGATTTCTAAAAACACGTTTCGTAAATTATCATTGTGCTCGCAATATCGACCACATTGCTCGAGACCCGTATTGAAAATACAGTAACTTTGGATTTATCTAAGACAAATCCAAACCAGTTACAGTCGTTCGATGCGAGTGTCTATCAGTTACTTTCTTGTTCGTTGCGGGTGTCAAGTCTATTTCTTTTCTGAGCTCTATTTACTTGCAAACTTTTTTGGTAAAGTAAAATCTCAAATAACGATACCTACTTCTATCAAATTAGAACTTCCGAGTATCTCTGCTGACAATTTACTATTTATTGATGCACAGAAATGGTTAGTGGATTCCAAGCTTGCCAATAAACCAAAGTATTTGACGTATAAGGACCTAAAAAAGGATCCTGGCAAGGGCTGGTACCATTGGATGCGACCATATGAGCGTTTTGTGCCTGTGCCGATGAAACCGGACAATGCGCTGCCTCCAAGGCTGCCCAGAGCTTTTGTACTGAGGTTTTTATTGAACACTTATATTACACACACTGTAACCTAATGCCGGATATAGACTGCTGTAATGTAACATGAAAGGAGCATTTCTTAGTGTGAACCCAGTGTTTTCTTTGTTTTTTCTTTTTCCATCTATTGCGGCGAGCACGATTTGAATGTTGTGTTCGTGCGCGTAGTGTCCACGGGTTGTCACGCAAGGCATCCATAATAGGGGAATTCTCTCTGTTACATTACATGTTACGTTGCAGCAATCTGTACCGCCAGGTACAACCGATAATGGTTCTAAGTTATCACTGAACCGTATGGACAAACATGTGCATGAATCGTAACTAGAAATAGGAAAAGCGGTGTTTGTATTTTTAAATTGTAGCATTATACCTGAATTTAAAAGTTATTTAATTTTTCTAATATAATAAAAATAAATAAAAATAATTTAATTCAAGCAAAAATTAGCTCATAATATAAGTATAGGAAAATAATGATAATGTAAGTATAGGAAAATTTTAGAAGGAAGAGAATAAATGAAATGATCTAGCCAATGGGTGTGTTCGGCAGAATAAATCGATGTAAATCGATTTAAGCGATTTACAGAAAAATGGCGACTTCATGAATCATAACAAATCGTTATTAATAATTATGAATGTAATCAATGGCGTTTTAGATTATATTTTCTAATTTCTCAAAGCATAATGAAACAATTAAAAAAAATAACTAAAATGGCGGACCGTAAAGAGCACGTGACTCAAAATGGAGCAAAGTGTCCTGGCAGAAATCAGTGAATCGCTTAAATCGCTTTACATCGATTTATTCTGCCGAACACACCCAGTGGGTCCTTATCTAGTTAGACCAACTTTCAAAATAATGGCCACTTGAAACATGTCAAAAACCATATCTGATAGATGTTCGTAACTCCGTAGATAGATACCTAAATTTTATTACTATTAGAATATCACGAATCGTCAATAAGATTTATTTTCTAAGAACTCTGGAACAGCAGTGGAAGGAAAAGGAAAGAGAGACATTAAAAGGTGCCAAAGAGTTACTCGCCGCCATTTTAAAGTACCGACAAATCTTGGAGTCGGACAGTGACACTTGCCTTAACGTCTCCATTGTAGACAATCGCTCGGAAGACCAGCGCCAAATTGATGACATCATCCAAGCCATTGCTCATAGGTTCTCCTTCCTCTTTAATAAAACGTCTATTTTCTTTCTGATTAAATTTTTTGTGAGTTCTTAGACGGCTGTAGTTTATCCCCCGGGACGCCAATAAGCTTCGTTGCTTATTGTCATTCTGAGGTCGCCGTTGTCTATCCAGACTAATATGAGACACAGCGGTGGAAATGTGTGGTGGGCTTGTTCTGAGGTTCTTCGTACTTATCTATCCTATTAGTGAAGTACCTAATACCGCTGTGGTCTTTCATTATGTTATCCCAGTCATAAAGATTTTGTTGAATACTGTTAAAAAATTTCTAGTTAATTGCTGCTACATAATCTTTACATTCATAATAAGTAGATAATTTATTTTTCAGTGTATGGCTATTATACCTACGCGTCTCGTTTTCATTTAGAATACAATTTCTAAAATGATCGTAAACTCTTTAACAGACTTTATGAAGATCTTAAACTACGGTTGGAAATTGATGTGCAAACCAGAGCAAAAGCGGCCATCACAACAAAGCCGCCACAGATAGAACAAACTGCTGTTGAAGGTGAAATGGAGGAAGGTAATGTCAAATGAAATGTAGGACAGAACAATACAGTCACGTACTCATCGCATCGCAATCGCTTATTTTTCCATTGTTAAGAAAGTAACTTTCATTATTGTAGGATTTGTAGGTACTTACAGAGATTTTTTTTTATTTTTTTATGAAAGCATTGCTAACGATCGTGCGTCATTTGATGATAAGTAATCACCGCCGCCCATGGGCCACAAAGACCGTTGACGACCTTGAACAGCTAGTGAAGAGGAAAAAGGTAATTTGGCTACCGGATCTCTCACTCATTGAACGAAAATCATTGATGCTTCACGCCTATATTCTGTCAAAGGATGGCACTTCCTCAGTCGAGCTTCTCCCTTTTCACAAAAGCTTTACCATTACAGAATCTCAAAAATTTGCGTTGCGACTCTTGCGGCTAATATTATCTACCTAATAATTGTGTCCTAAACAAAACTATTGGTAGGTTGGGCCTACCTACCAACTTGGTTCTGCACGTAGCCCCGTTCGATCTTTCTGACTCATTGTCGTCATCGAAACAAATCTGCACGTAACTGTATTTGGTGCGAGAATGATAAGCAATGCGATTGCTTTGCGTTGCGGTTATTCAGCGGCGATGATTACTTACTATCAGGTGACACTCAAGCCCGTTTGCCGCCTCTTGAAAAAAGATTTTTTGACTGAAATTTTATACTAGGTACTTTTCTTGACGATTGGGGTAGCAGCATACCGACAACTGATTGTGTCGGACCGCATACGGTCGGCATACTTATTTATTTTAACTCACGCAAACCATGAAACGTAGAACTTCGTTTTTTCAAACTTATCCTTTTCTGGGTAAACAATTAGGACGTAGGTACTTAGGTAGGTATTCTGTGTGTGTTGGGTGTAGGTAAATTAAAATGTGAAACATTTGATACTTAGGAAAGTAGGTATATGTTTATATTGGATTCCAGCCATTGCATTGATTTCATCAGGAACATGGTTGTTTTATATAAAAGGAAGTCCTAAAAATCGAAGTAGAGTTAGGTAGATATAGATCGTTTAATACAGCCTATAATGAGGTAGCGGATCTTTGAACAGAGTCGGAGGATGAACAAAAGGCCCTTGAAGAGGAACGGCAGAGCGCTGTGAAAGAGATCGAGGTTGTAGATGAAATGAGCCCCAACTTACGGCGCTATTGGCGTCGCAGGGCCGAGGAGTTTAAGGAGGAACAATTTTACAAGTAACTTAAACTAATTACTTATTATCGCAATATTTTTGTTGAAAGTTCACGCTAGAATTATGTTTAGTCTAACAGTTTAGTGGGATTTAGTGAAAGTAGCTTCAGTTAAACATCCGTTTTGAGCTTAGGTACTTGTCTCTAAGGGATCAGTAGGTATATTAATTCATTCGAAGGGTATTTTATTAGTCTCTTACATATAATAATAAAAGGGTCTATTTGTAATGTAACCTATAGCCTATAGCCATCTTCTTAGTTATAACTTTGTAGCAGTTATCAAAACTATCAAAGGATTTGTTTGTCTCCATAGTTCTTGAATCTCTCGAATGTTTATAAGTACCAATTTTGACTGGACAATGTTTTGTTTTATTTTAAAAGTTCCGATAGAGATGACAATAATGGGCAATTATATTGGGCGAAAGCGAGGGTGTAAACTTTGTCCACCTTCGTCTTCACTTTTCTTTTGTCTTATAACTTCGTTATAACTTTGCGAGTTTGTAGAGCATGCTCTACACTTCAAGTTGCCCGAAGTGAAGTGAAAGAAGTATTCATCAGCTATGGCAAAGTCGAGTTAATACCATTGACGCACTAACTGATTTACATAATACCGTGCCGCCTGGTTTAAAATACATAGGTATGCTCATGGTTTTGTGGAATGAACTTGATTGCTCATACTCATCCATTCTCATGAGTATCACAGTTTTGTGGCTGATTTATCTGATTGGAAGCAATGAAATTATAATGAAGGTAATGTTTGTGGATTCGCGACTGATCCTAGAAAAACTGGTAGATATTGGGAAATGGTAATAAAGACAGAAAATATTTTTGACAGGACAATATGTGATTGATCTTATGGACCTCATTCGCCTTACTATCTTGTATTGTGCACAGATATCTTCTCAGAGAGGGTAGTGTTCCCCCTTACTTCCGCAACTTGCTTGGTGGAGCGATATGGTGGGACATGAACGACACCGCCGGCGATGCTGTGCTGAAGGCGGAGAGGAAGAAAATGAAGTGCGTGTGTGCAGAGGAAGCAACGCCACGCACCGCAGAGTCGAAAGAACCCTACATGTAGATAGTAAACTTTATATTTTCTACTATGATTGTAATTTTTGGGTACTGTATTTGGTACGATTCATTTGTCTGTAATATTACAATAATATTTTATGTCGACGAAGATAGTTTTATTGTAATAAATACACTCATGATAGCAGTAGCAAGAAATTTTTAATTTATTTAAAATTATTCTTTTGGAAGAATTACAATTTCTAGAGTCACATAGAGACAATTTGCATTTTGTTTACGCAATGGATTTACAATGCGTTCTATAGACTCTGAGGAATATCAGTTCCAGGACTAAAAAAATATTTCGCTGTATGATGGGAATGTGTCGTGTGGCTAATTACGTCGATTTAGCGTCTGCGATCTCATAGTCTATCAACAAATCGGTTGTAGCCGATTGGTGATTGACAAAGAGCGGTGTGGCCTCCTCATCAATTTGTGTGAAACGAATGGCGGGAGAAGTGTCAGCCAGCATTGAGCGTAGGCGAATTCGTCAGTTGTTTTCCCCACCGCTTTTTCCGGCGTGATGCTGCTAGCCAGTGGCGAGGACGCGCGGCGGGCGCTGCGATTGGCCCGCACTACAGCCAATGTGCGAGTCGACCGATTCGTCTGCCCTAAGCACGAAAGGGACCGCTCTGACGCCCGGACAGTCCGTCCCGGGCCCTTGCTAAGGACCGTGTGTTGACACGTTTTCCATGTTCCGCAGATGTTTGTCAACAAATGTTTTTACTTGTGCGTGCATGTGCATTATAAACTAAACACAGGGACTTATCGTTCACATTAAAAAGGCAGTGTTTTCACGTGAGTAGTTGTTGCTAACTTATTTTTTGTTTATTTGCATCGATCAGAGATGGCGCTAGGTGTTGCGTTGATGGCAGTGTCAATGAACTTGTGTATGATTAGTATGCAGCAGTGTGAGTCGACCTTTATCTAAGTGTATGCACTTTTTGTTTTCATTCAATAAATAAGGGTTATACTTATTATACCAAATTGTATTGACGTCATCCTTAGTAATACGCGATAAGGGGCCTCAGCTTTGGGAATTGTTTTGAACGTTGGTATGCATAACTCTCTCGTTACCTGCAACACAAAATATTTTCAAGAACAAAGATATCGCGTTCCTATTCCTTTGTCTTGGAATATTTTGTAATTATTCTCGCGAGTTATCATAGAAGATAGTTACAAATTAATAGCACTAAGGTCAAACCCGTTTATCATAAAAGTAGTACTTGTAGGGTACAATGTCCTCTGACGCCTGACTCTATGTGGGACCACAATACCGAATCCGTCTATTTTCTTAACGATTAAATTCTTCGTGAATTCCAAGACAGCTGTAGTTTCTCCCCCGGGATGTCAATAAGCTTCATTGCTTATTGTCAATCTGAGGTCGCCATTGTTGATCCTGGCTATACAGGAGACACAGCGATGGAAATGTGTGGCGGGCTTGTCCCGACAATCTGAATACATACCAATACCATGGCTCTGGGCTGTTCCGCTAGTAATTTACATGCTAAGTCCGGTATCGTTCCACCCACATTAAACAGGTAGACACTGCACTAAACTAAACGTTCAATAGGTAATAATTACTGACTGTTTGAAACCTTATACCAAGGTTGCGATGGCGCGGCGTCGCCGTGTCTCTGAAACGAGAATAGTAATACTAGTTAAGCAACGTTGAACCTAGCCAGTGTTTGGGTATAGTTATCTCGAGCTTCTCCGTGCTTCGGAGTTCACGTTAAGTCGTCGGACCCGGCTGTTGTCGATGGATAAAAGTCGGTGGCCTCGGGCTCTTTGCGAAACTGGCCTCTGCCAATCCGCATTGGAGCAGCGTGGCAGGGTACGCTCTAATCACCTTCGATTGAAGGTAGACCGGTATCCATGCATTGGGATATAGGGTGATATGATAATGATACCTAGGTTGAGTACTTAACATATTACAAAGTTGATAAACAATAATTATATAACCTGGTACTATTATTACATGGCTAGCGTACAGCAGTGGGCGCAGGCAGTACCTATTTGTCTACTAATTTAATTACACGGCTTTGTCATAAGACTCCGACCCTATATTGATTTGTTTAACCCATTAAGCACACTACGAGTCTACGATCACTAGGTACAGCACATTTTACTACTTATTACAGTCAGACTACTATAATGAGTTGCACAAAAACATTTTACTTTTGATGTCTCATTAAACTATGACTGCATGTCATTGTCAAACTAAAGAAAAAAAACCGGGCAAGTACGTGTCGGGCCACGCACTGCAGGGTTCCGTATTGGCTACGCATTTCTTGCTTGCAGATGAGTACAATGCCATATTCTATGACATTAATTGTACGTTTTCGTTAAAGAAATTTTACTTCATAAGTTCGCCGGCTATTACTCGGTAACTAGTAGAGCCTACATGACGGTTATAGTTTTCCTTGTAGATTCACTATATACACTATTACCATGATTTTTTAAATTTTCTAAACATAGACTTTCGGAGATAGAGGGGGGGGGGGACCACCGTGCAAAACGAAAATTAACACGATAAATCTAAATAATACCGAAACGAATCATTGTATCGAGAAATGATCTTCCCACATCCTCAATGTTTTGAGAGACCTATCTAACGATACCCCACAACATTGGGTGGGCGCGAAAAAAAAAAACATTTCCACTTTACATGAAATTTATTACATTCATTACCCCAAAAAAAAAAATTTTCGAAATTTGCTTCCGGCACTTTATTAACATTGTTAATATGTGTATACATACCAACTTACAGTTCTCTAGCATCAAGCGTCCAGGCGCTAGACCGCGGACAGACAGACAGACGGAGGGGGGGGAAGGGGGCGAAAGTCCGAAAGTCTAACGTTTAGACATTTGAAAGAAAAGACAAATGAGGGAAAAAATCATGGTAGTAGTACATATGCTGAACCTTCAACGAAAACTATAACGGTTAAGTAGGCTCTACAAGTTACCGAGTAATAGCCGACGAACTTATAAAATAAAATTTCTTTGATGAAAACTTACATGTGATAGAATTTGATTTTAGACTCAACTGAAGGCAAGCAAAGCACTGTAAATACGGAACCCTACATTGTGCGTGGCCGGACACGTACTTGCCCGGTTTTATTTTATGTAAGAGGTTGGCAAACGAGCATGCGGGTGATGTTAAGTGATCACCGCCACCCATGGAGCACAGCGACGCCGGGGGAGTCCCTGAGCCGCTGCCGGCCTTTTAAGTGCTTTAAGCTATATTAAATACTAGCTTTTGCCCGCGGCTTCGCCCGCGTTAAATTCGGGGTTCAACACGTTCCCCTTGCCTCCTACCTTGAAAACTGCGAAAAGTCCCATATAAAACTTCACGCCCTCTTTTAAGAGGTTATTTAAAAAAAAAAATGATGCACGATTTTTTGTTAATCACAAATAATCCCATACCAATTTTTAGCTTTCTACCTTGAAAATTGCGGAATGCTCCATACAAACTTCCACTCCCCATTTTAGGGAAGTCGGGGGTTAGAAAGAGACAAAAAGTAGCCTATGTCACTCTCCATCGCTTCAACTATCTCCACTTAAAAAATCACGTCAATTCGTTGCTTCGTTTTGCCGTGAAAGACGGACAAACAAGCAGACACACACACTTTCACATTTATAGGTAACTAGCAGTTTCCCGCGGCTCCGCCCGCGTGGTCAAGGGAAAATGTCAATAATTTTTCCCATGGGAATCTCTTCATCCAGTGGGAAAAAAGTAGCCTTATGTCACTCTCCAGACCTAAAATTATTATCCCCGTTAAAAAATTATAAAAAAAAAATAATGTTATACTTTTTTTTCCTGTGGGAATGAGATGCTTTTCCGGGATAAAAAGTAGCCTATGTCACTCTCCAGACCTTAAATCATCTCTATTAAACAATTTATGTCGGTACTGTGGTTCCTTTCGACGTGAAAGAAGAACAAAAAATTAAATACTTTAATTTTTCCCGTGGAAATAAGATGTTTTTCCTTGATAAAAAGTAGCATATGTCACTCTCCAGACCTTAATCTATCCCCAACAAAAAATTCATATCAATTCGTTCATTATTCGACGTGTAGAGAGGACAAACAAACAAACACACTTTCACATTTATAATATTAGTATGGATACTATGGATGGATTTGGTGTGGTAGAGCATTTTATAAAATGGTCTAGCTCGACCGGAGAAATGCCACACTGTGACAAGATATCGACGTGAAGCAGCAACGCTTTTCGTTCGGGGAGGTATTTGGAAATCCAACTCTTCCCCTATATCTTTATCTTTTATACTTATATCTTACCTGTCTTCCTGTTAAAGGCCGGTAACGCCTCAGTGACTGGTTTCTCGCTCACCATAAGGTGGCCGTCATACCCTACACTTTGTAGCCCATGCTCGTGCAAATTGTAGAGTATGAAAGCATGCAATTATTGTTTCCTGCACAGCACTATAATTTAAAAAAGTTGTGGTAAGCAGTGGGTAAGCATGTATTTGACATAAGTATGTAGTTTCTGTCACTCATAATTTAGAATTTAATTAAGAAATATCTTATTAGATTTTTTACGTCTAATTAGTATACATATACTTATTCCTGTCTGAAAAGACTTATTGTACTAGATTGTGGCCTCTATTTAATCTAATCTTCATCAGATGTCAGGGTGAATAAATCACAAATAAATAAAAAACTCTACATTTATATTGAAAGTAATTACTATGTACTAATAAAGTAAACAAATCATTGACGTCTTTTTGGAGACCTTATCGATAAATAAACAATATCTTCAGGCAACCAACATTAATGGATAGGTATTTAAATATAGAAAAATGTTACATTTAATACCACAATACTTATAATTTATCCTCATCAAATTATTCTAATTTAGTTAAAATACATGATACATTCATTACCGCAGATCTACTACTCATACCTGGTTATTGCAATATTTTCCTTATTACATATTATATGACAAAAGTCCAATTTATTGAAAACACTTCTTAAACTTAGTTGTTGTATACCGCTTCATCATTCAGAGGAAATCGTCTAACATTTTTGAGGGGTGATAAAAAAACCATCACAAATTATAGGCGGCGACGGAACGTTAACCGACGGAACGGAATTTCGTCAAACTTACAACGTTACTCACAGAAATTACACAGCGGTTGCATTTTTCACATGATACTCTGTACATTGCGCGTTCAGTGTAGTTGTAGTCACGAATGATCGTAAGAAACGAGTCAATGGATTATTTGAATAGATTTTGTTGCGTTAGCGTGGCGTGATTATGGTGCAGGATTGTTACGACCGCGATCCACGTTCGTATCCTACTATGGCATTGTCATCCGTACTTGGAAGCAGCCGTAAGGCGTCAATAATAAACAACGCGGCTACCTGCAGCTATCTTCTGTTCGCTACTTACGACAGTTACGTACGACATAGGTTTCTTAATTCATTCACCCAATAAAGTTACCAGCCCAGTGGGCAAGATATTTAATGACAATAGTTTCATGAATGATGCGAAGGATAAACGGCCTAACAAAGGCATGATTGCACAAAAAAACTAAGTAGGTGAATGCTAAAATGTCTGTATAAGTACAGACAGATGCAGAAATACCTGACCCCACAAACGAAGAAGAAATAAGTTTCCTCATGTAATTCTCAATGTAAATAAATTAAAAGTAAAAAAAATATATTTAAAAACAAGCTTTTATTTAATTGCGCTAAAAATAATAAAATAAACTTTTTTTTAAAACTTTAACTATCAACTTATAACGTCATTACACAATTTATATGACATAAAAGCTTGTCGCGAGATTTAATTACTAACATTTACTCGTAGTACGAGTAAATGTTAGATGTCGATAATTATGTTTTCTTATACAGGTAAATCTCGGCTAAAGGCTGTAATGACGTTATAAGTTGATAGTTAAAGTTTTAAAAGAAAAGTTTATTTTATTATTTTTAGAGCAATTAAATAAAAGCTTGTTTTTAAATAAAAAAAAATTACTTTTAATTTATTTTTTACTTTTTAGTTATCACTGGACAGGTTTCGCAGTGCCATCTATTAGTCTAATTAATTTATTTGTTATAAATAACTAGCACCAGCAATTTGAATACCTATATAATTTCCTGATTTTACTACAGTCACCCTGCGACAAACTAAACGGGTTTATGTACCCATCAAAAATAAAATACCGACCAAGGGCAAGTAGAACTCGCGCATGACCCTCCTTCCCATAATCATACTAGTCATACTAATATTATAAATGAGAAAGTGAGTTTGTTTGTTTGTTATTCCTTCACGGTTTGACTTGATTAGTCAAGCCGTAGTTGATCATTATGAAAATTTGTATCTATATTTTCAGGGGTACAGAGCCCAACATAGGCTACCTTTTTACCCGTGAAAGTATGTCAATCCAAAGGGAAAATATATTTTCTACTATAGAGGCCGCTGTATGGGATGCTATCGGCCAACAGATGGCGCCACAAGTCGCGCTATGGGTTGTTTTATTGTCAAACGAGATCTATGTCATAAAATTAACGCGAACGAAGCCGCGGGGAAAAGCTAGTGATATATAATATTCTTTATTGCACACAAATTTTAAAAATAATTTACAGTAATAAATACTGTGTACAAAGGTGAGCTTACTTTTTAAGAGATTTCTTCCAGCCTACTCTACCGGGTGCCATACAATATATATACAAGGGCTGTATAAAATTAACGCGAGCGAAGCCGCGAGGAAAAGCTAGTAATAGATAAAATCATTTTAATTCAAAACCGGTATAAAAAGAGCCATGTACCAATGTAAAATGTACCAAGGGTAGGGTCACATTATATTGGTTGTTTAAAGAAGAAGAAGTAACTACAAATTTACGATTTTCAGATTTATTCCTGTACTTGTGCTACATCATCTTGCTTCTTGCCAAATTTCATGATTCTAGGACAACCGGAAGTATCCTATTGGTTTTTGGTCGGAACGGTTTTGTACGAAAAACGGAACACAAACGGCTGTATCTTAATTTTGTTATCATAATATTGTATTGTGATCTACAGTTTTAAGCTAAATTTCAGCTCAATCGGTCTTCGGGAAGTGGTTCAAATTTTCGTTCCAAGATTCCACCCTTACATACATACACACAGGTCAAGTTAAATAAAAGCTTTTAAAAAGGCCGTAACCGGTTTTCTTTCGCCATTTTTACCGGTTGCCATTTTGCTTGTGTCCGAAATGGTGGTAGTATATTATATAACGTAGTTTATTTTCTTTATTTAATCAAGTTGTAAATGACAAGAAAAAGTGCCTGTGAAGGTCTAATTTCTGAAAATAAACGATTTCATTTCATTTCATTGTATTTATACGAAAATTTATAAAATTGTACATTTTGATTACGTCTAGTATTCGATGAAATTTCGTTGAAATCTGATTAGAGTTACCTAAAAAACCTAATTCTTACTTTGTTTGGGAGGGTCAGCTTTCTCTGTAGCTGTCTGTAGGTACTCTGTACAAGAACGATACGATACTCCGTGGATTTTCAAACTTGTATAAACTTTTTTTTATTGGAAATAAAATCTGTGTGATGGTCAAAAAAGCCCGTAACCGGTAATTTTGCTTTGTTTCCGAAATGGTGATAGTTTATAGAGTTTTCTACGTTCAGGGAACAAAATACACACTATATCTATACTACTGCCTATACCAAATAATGGAATAGGTATGGTCAAAAAAGGCCGTAACCGGTTTTCTTTCATTTCTTTCAGCGGTGGTAATTTTGCTTTGTTTCCGAAATGGTGATAGTTTATAGAGTTTTCTACGTTCAGGGAACAAAATCCTAAAACTATGTCTATACTACTGCCTATACCAAATAATGGAATAGGGATGACTTTAGAAGTTAGATATTTTATACCAGCTTATGATGGGCCGCTCAATTTGTGAAAAACTTCCCCCAAAAATTCCAATTCTCTCATAAGGGCCTGGCCAGTCTTGCAAATAAATAATCTATACATATAATAAAACAGTAGACCCCGATATGTCTGTACATTTGACATATTTGGCAAAAATGGTGAGTGAACAGTTAGAGTATAGTAATAAAAGCAAAAAAATTTTTTTTTTAGTTTTTTGTCTGTCTGTCTGTCTATTTGAACGCGCACATCTTCTAAGTTACTGAACGGATTTTAATGCAGTTTTCACAGGAAGGTAGAGCTCGGAATGGAGCAGAATATAGGCTTTGTTTCATTTAAATCGCATGAGGAGTTATCCTTATTTTAACATTTCACGCGGACGAAGTCGCGGGTAACAGCTCGTAATAAATATAAATGCAAAGTTATCATCCCCAATCTTAAGGTTTCTGAATAGATAACAAAACTAAATACGATGGCACTAATTTATAACATACACATTCTCGGACCAAATATTTGTAGACTCTACAAACATTGAACCAATGCACTGATGTTTGGACGCTATTCTATCTCCATCCATTCGACCGCCGAGCTTGTCATAGATAAGCCATATAATTATACAGTGCCACAAACATATCTGTGCCGGTGGCCAAAACTAGAACTAATGAATACCTTGATAATTACCTTCAATACCTTTGATACTAACGCCCCACGCCATCGGCAAAGATAAGTTTGTAGCACTGTAACAAGTTTGTCTTTGACGGAAGACATGTCTTTGACTTGACGGAGTAACGAATCGACAGAATTTTTGCCTCTAAGACATGGATTAAGATGAAGAGTGAAAAGTCTCTAACAATTTTGTGATATGCGAAATGTGACGAGGACGACCCGTCGCGTCCTAGAGATAATAGCTTTTTTAAGGATACAAAAGGAACAATCGTTTTTAGAATACTTATATTGGACACGACTGTTCATTGACACTACAAGAGCGTACCTCATCAATTCGTGGAAACATTGTAGTCACTGTTAGATAGGCCCAAAGTTCTCCTAAAACTCGTGAATTAATTATTTTTTTATTCATCTTGGTGAGCAACGTGCACGCGGACCATCACATCGTTACAGTAAACGGATACCCTCCTTCCACTTGGATGCACTGCTCGAATAGTGATCTAAGGGTTCTAAGGGAAAGCCAAAGATAATGGTCAGACGTCTTCTCTTTTATGAAGATCGGAGGGAGCTGAATTGCTCGGAGACGGAAAGTGGACACATTTGCCTGTGCGTGCCCCAAATGGATCTAATTACCTAAGAAGGTGATAAAAAAACCATCACAAATTATAAGAATACAGTCATAAGTACTTTCGTCAGATCAATTGATTAATATTGCTCAATCTTAAAATAATAAAACCACAAACTTAGAGTAATAACAATATAAAGAGGGAGTGTCCCTGCACCCGTTTTGATACACCTCAACTGGTGCCAGTCTCTGGCACCAAACGCCGAACTTTGCCGAACCGCTTCGTAGTTGTCGATGTCAAAGCGCACCAACAGTGTCTCCCGGAAAAAAAAAATGGCGGTTTGTGCTATGTGTCACAAGTAGTCACAACACAACACGTCTGAAAAACAAAAGAAATGTAATGATATCACTTTTCACAGGAAAGTTTTTAATATTTCAAAGTAATTTGTAGTTAAAAGTAAAAAAAATATATTGAAAAACAAGCTTTTATTTAATTGCGCTAAAAAGAATAAAATAAACTTTTCTTTTAAAACTTGTTTTTCCCCCGAAGGGATAAAAACACTTATTTGGGTTTCAGCCGAAAGGTTTGACCCTAAGTGAGATAACCCTTTAGAACATCGGCGCCACCTAGCGTACCCTGTGGGTACTTTTACCTACAATTCCCCTCCATTACTGGAGTAGGGGGTAGCGGCGCGAGTGCCACGCGCGCCATCTTGTTAATCAGTACCAGAATCGAGGCGAAGAGGAAGCCGGCAAGAAGTATGGTGGGTCAAGCCTTTCGGCTGAAACCCAAATAAGTGATTTTATCCCTTCGGGGGAAAAACACGTATATTTGGGTGTTCGAGCCTTCAGGCTTGACCCAAAGTGAGATGTTTACTATCTGCCGGCGTTGAAGCGTACTGTGACTTTAATTTTCTCTATAGATAGTGCAACTCGGAAGTCGGAAGTGAAAAATTATATTTCTGAACTCAAAAATAACACTTTATTATTCTAGTAACAATTACAATTTGCTAATCAGTCTTAAATTTGCTGTGCTTAAATTATAATGTGTCGAAAGAATCAGCCATAATAAAAGATAAGTCTTTATTACTCTTATTTATCTCCTTGAAATAATATTTAAAGAAGGTAGAGGAGCTTCGCCAATTACCCTTGCGTAGCACCTCGTCTAAATCAAGATTTTTTTCAGACCAGTTGTTGGAGGCCAATGCTGACCTAAAACTGCCAGGCGATCCTTTTATATTTGCATCTTTCAGCAGTATCCTGAGCCTGCCGGCTATTATGGATCTAGTTGCTTCTTTAACTTTCCCCCTTGTGGAAATGAATAAATTTGTCAGACCAGACTTCGCATTGCGACGGGACTCTGATATTTTAATTAACAGGGGGATCCAGTAACAAAAGTTTAGCTTAGGATTGTTACATTTTGACAGGCTCCAGCCAGATTGTCGGTAGTTCGTATTATCTGTTTTAGATCCGAACGCTGGCCAGAAGATCACTTCATTATCTGTTATTTTACAACATTCAGCACTTATATGGAGTAGCGTTAAGTCGTGAACTCGTCGTCCCGTGGCTAAGAGTAGTAACACTGCTACATGTTGGGACACTTGGAACAAACTTGACTCGTCTATTGAACGTTGTTTAATCCATTCTAGCAGTTCATCTACGTTCCATGTTGTAGGTTTATGCTTTGGGGGGTCCTTCAGCATTATTGCTTTTATCACTTTTTTTACTAAAGGATGGCAGCTAATAGATTCACTCAAAGAAGGTTCTATGAATGTAGCAACAGCGGACTTAAATTGTTGCACTAAAATTGTTCTAGTTGCCAATTTTCTGTTTATATTAATCAAGTATTTAGCCAAATCGCTGTGATTTGGTGCGACCGCTGAAACGTTATTATCCTTTGCCCAGCTACACCAACTCTTCCATGCCTGATCATACGTTTTGAGAGTTGAAGCTCTCCAAGCCGATTGCAAGAATCCACGCTCGACCGAATTCCAGCCTGCTATTTCTTGGGACTAGCCCGTATTTTCCAAACTTCTAAGGCCAGATTCTTTATGTCCCGAGGAGGAAGGTTCGTCGAAAGATCGCACAGATGATGGTTGAGGTTCTTTATGCGATGTGGGGGCAGAGTTGCCCTTCTCTGATTTCGGACCTCCAGAAGGCCTTCTCCTATATCGGTACTACCAAAAGGTAGTGTCCGCGGGAAAAGGTTAGGTGGTTCAACACTCGTGGTATAAGTGCTGGTGGGGGAAAAATCCACCCTAAGTGGTAGTCCCACTGCCTGCTGAACGCATATCTGTGAACTCGCTCTCTAGGTCTTTCGGGTCTTCGCTCACATACCTGGGAACCACCGCTGACGCTTTTGACGCGAACAGATCTATGGATGGTGTTCCCATTTTTCGGAAGATGACCGTTACCGAATGTCGGTCTAGGTGCCACTCTTGGTGACTCTTCGATCTGGACAGACTGTCGGCTAGCCCGTTGTATCTGCCCGGCAGATATCTCGGTATTAACATGATGTTGTGTGTGTGGGCAAGGTTCAAGATTTTCGCTGCGATATTGAGCAGGCCTTTCGACCTTGTTCCACCTTGTTTTTTGATATGAGCAACTGCTGTGCGGTTGTCCGTTTGGAAGATAATTGTTTGCCCTTGCAGAGTGTTGCCTTCTTTTTGTAGCACTTCGAATAGTGTCCTAAGTTCTTTGCGATTGCAATGCCAATGACTTTGTGAGGCGTGCCAGTGTCCGTAAAGTTTTTTTCCGTTTACTATCGCTCCCCAGCCGGAGTCCGAGGCATCGGTGGTTATGAAAGCTGATGGTGGGGCAATTTGAAGAGTTATGTTTTTGTTTAAGTTTTGTAGCCACCAACTCAATTCTGCTTTTGCCTGATTTGGGAGGGGCGATACTTTGTGTCTTTCTTTGTCCGAGAGTTGTTTGGCCGCTATCTGCATACATCTGCAATTAAGAGATCCCAGCGGGATCGCGTTAGATGCGAAATTGAGTTTACCTAGAAGGTGTTTTGCATCCCTCCAACTCCATCTACCTTTCAGTAAAACTTAATTGATATAATGCTCTAAATTAACAATTTTAGCCTGAGGAAGCGCTATTATGTTCCTCTCGGTATCCCAGTCAAGACCCAGATACTGTAACCGTTTCTTAGGTTGCAAGTCCGACTTTTCTAAGTTTATATGCCAGCCTAACTTTATCAAGAAGGAGACCGTCCATTGAGCTTACTGTGTCAAAATTTCTGAATTTGTATTCATTAGCAGAAAATCGTCTAAGTAGACAATTACTCTGATGCCTCTATCTCTTAACAGAGATGCCATCCAGTTAGATATTTTACTGGAAATATAGGGCGCACTTAGGGCTTGGTATTCGAATATTCGAATATTCGTATTATTCGAATATTCGCCTCATTTACTATTCGAATATTTTTCTAGTTAGTATTCGAATAATACGAATTTTTCGAATACTTTGTATTAATACAACAATACAAATAAATGATACACAAATGTGAATGAAATGCACAAAAAATTATGTCAGATTTGATTAACACTACTGGCAACACTAGCGAAAACATTGTGCATGAGTAGGCGGCGAGGGTGACTTTTTGTTTGAGGTTATGTCGATTTATAACCAATTTTAAGTGAACTATTTGTTACTTTACTAATTCTATTTTTGTTCTATAAGAAAGTTAGATTATTTTAATTCCAACAGTTTATTGGTTGTATTTTATTTATATTATATGATAGAATAATATGATTCTTTATATTTTTGTTAATTAGATGTTGGTTATTTGTTTTTGTTAGTATTATACAGGGTGACAGGTTATAAGTCCAATTCCTTAAAACTGGTTAAACTAGAGGTCACTTGCAACAAATTAGCCCCCATCATTAGGGGGTCGAAAGTGACCGGTTACCGAGATATTGTTTTTTTTTTTTTTTTTTTTTTTTTTTATTTTTTTTTATTTATTTTATCAGAAATAGGTTTGCCTTTGACCACAGCGTGCCTGATGGTAAGCACCGCTGTGATCTACGATGTAACACGCTCACCTAGTAAAAACCTATTTACTCGAGATTTGAAGACCCCTGGATTGTATTTTTCAGGAAATACCGATTCCGGTAGAGAGTTCCATAGAACCGCATTCCTTACAATGAAGGAAGCAAAGCGCTTTGTGCGCGTCCTTGGAACCTCCACCGTAAATCGATGTCTTCCATCGAATCTTTTAGTTGTTCGGCGATAGAACGGAGAGGGTGGAATCAAATTGTGCAGCTCCGTTGCACACTCCCCAAAATGTAGCCGATAGAAAACCGACAGACTGGCAGCCTTACGCCGATGTTCAAGACTTTGCAACTTTTGAAGCAGGCGAGGTTGACCGATGAGCTTCTTGGCTCTGTTCTCAATCGACTCCAACGCTTCAAGTTGGTACTTAGCGGAGCCATCCCAAAGGTGCGAGCAATACTCCATGCACGACCGAACTTGTGCTTTATAGAGTGCGAGCAACTGTTCCGGCTTGAAGTAACGCTGCACCTTCGAGAGAATACCAAGCTTTTTCGCCGCCAACTGAGCTTTGGACTCAATATAGGAGCCGAAATTGAGAGACGACGTTAAAGTGACACCAAGAAGTTCAAGTTGGTCTGTCAGTGGTACGGATACATTTCCGAAAGTAGGGACCAGGTCAAAAGGTCTCTTTTTGGCGGAAAAAAGACACGCCTGGGTCTTAGTTGCATTGAATCTAACCAAGTTGGCATCGCCCCATTCGGATACTGCCTTGAGGGAGAGATTCAAGCGCTCGACCATGGCCTCTCTGAGTGACTGGATTTCAGCCGCTCCAGCTCGCGCGTTAGAAGTATAGCTCTCTACAACCGTGCTGTCGTCTGCATACCCAAAGATACCGGGCTTAAGCAGATCGATGATGTGCAGCAAGAACAGTGTTGCAGAGAGCACTGACCCTTGAAGGACACCGGCATTAATAGCATTTCGATCAGACGAGCAGCCATCAATGACCACCTGAATAGATCGATCCCCCAAAAAGTCAGAAATCCACGCACAGAGATTAGAGGGCAGGCCGTAAAAAGGAAGCTTGCTAATCGTGCCATACCCTGTCATAGGCTTTGGAAATATCGAGGGAAACCGCAAGGGCTTCTCCGAACTCCTCAATAGCCTCATTCCAGATGTGGGTAGCGTACACTAGAAGATCCCCAGTGGATCGATTCTGGCGAAAGCCATATTGTCGGTCACTGAGGAGGTCATTCGATTCTAGGTACGCCAGGAGCCTGCGATTCAGAGCACGTTCCATAGTCTTACAGAGTATGGACGTGATCGAAATGGGCCTGTAGTTGGCAGGATCGGCACGGCTGCCCTTTTTGGGCACAGGCTGCACGTTAGCGAGCCTCCAGGAATTCGGCACTTTTCCAGACTCTAGAGAAAGCCTAAAGAGGCGGGTCAATACCGGAGACAACTCAGGCGCACATGTCCTCAGTACAATAGCAGGGATACCGTCTGGACCACTAGCCTTGTTCACGTCAAGATTGCGCAGCGTTTTGCGAACCTCAGTCTGGCGCAACCGGATTTCCGGCATTACCACCGTGCTGCCAGGTAAAACTGGTGGTATCGCGCTGCCAGCATCAAGACGTGAGGACTCCGCGAACAGAGACGCAAACAAGTTTGCTTTCTTTTCAGCGGTGTGGTGTGAGCAAGTGATCCGTCAGGTTTCTGCAGTGGAGGCAGAGAGGGGCGGCAGAAGTTCGATTCAACCCCTTTGGCTAGGGACCAAAACGCTTTACTTCCCGCTTACTTCCCGCTAAAAACACCAATATCTCGGTAACCGGTCACTTTTGACCCCCTATTGATGGGGGCTAATTTGTTCCAAATGACCTCTAGTTTAACCAGTGTTAAGGAATAGGACTTATAATCTGTCACCCTGTATATGCTTGAGAAATAATACGTGTTTCTTTTTAAAAGTATATTTATTATATTTTTGTTACTAAAAGAGATTAAGAGATCTTTAACTGATGGTTTTCCAAAAAAAGAAACTGATTATGTATGACTTAGTTAGTGCTTTGCTAATAAATGTTAAATAAACTATAGTTTTTCTTCACAAATCAATCTATCAATAAATCATATTCTACAGAGTTTTACAAAATCAACGATATTATGTGCGACATTCAATTTAGAAGGATATTTTGTTTTTAGATAAAAAGTATTCGAAAAATTCGTAATATTCGAATAATTCGAATAGTAGTTTTAGAACTATTCGAAATATTCGAATAGTAAAAATGGACGAATATTACAAGCCCTAGCCGCGCACTAGACAGCCCAAAAGGCAAGCAATTCATATTATATATTTTCCCTTCGAAAAGAAATGACAAATATCTCCTGTGGGAGACAGAGATTGGCACATGATAATAGGCACTCGATATGTCAACTTTTACTAGATAATCGTCTTTTTGAATAGTTTCTGCAACTTTTTTTAAAACTAATAAGGCGAAACTTGGTGCTATCAACCTATAGGTTAAGTTGCTTTAAGTTGAATATTAGCCTGTGAGAACCGTTGGCTTTTTCCCTTAGGAAAATAGGCGATAAAAACCCCGCATCGAAAGTATTAGGAGATATAGCACCCATGGAAGTCAGAGATTCTATTTGATCCGACATAGTTCTGGAGGACTCCATGTTAAAACTGTTACAATTTATATCTGAGAATAGTATGGTTGGTGGTTTTCGTATAAACGGTATACGATAACCTTTTATTACATCGAGTATAGTCTTTGAGACGCCAATCGATTCCCATAGTCTAACCTTGGTTTTTAGTTGCCCTGCGGCAAAAGTAAATGTTTGTACCTCAGGATTTTTTCTCGGTTGATTGAGAAGGCTTAGATTTATTTGTGGAATTGTCTTGTTTCCATGAGGGGCGAAAAAACCGAGACGTCTGTTTTTTCCCCTGTTGTTTAGGAAGTTGTGAGTAACGGGGTTTGCCATTCGTCACTTTTGTCTGTTTCCCTTTGTTAGTTTTGGGATTTTGAACCGTTTTCTTGGGGAAGAATTTGTGTGCCCCCCCTTGTTCTTTAACAACCTCAGATAGTTTCTCTTCTGAGAATAAATGTGTTTTTGATGGAGGTATCTCGTGAAGGAGATCATTTAGCACTTTATTCGGGCATTTATAAGTATCCCTGCGGGTTTGAATGACTTCGGCCCGTCTACCACAAGTATATTGTAGTAAGTTATCCGATATCTTTTTAAATTCAGAATTTGAGTCCAATAGCTTTATTTGTATCTCCTGTCTGACTTTTTGGTCCATATCTTTGCAAGCCTCTTCAAAGGCAGACCTTTGAAGCAGAAGACCATATGTTATGTCGCCCAAGGTCATATCGGTTCTCTCAAGGTGTCCCAGCGAGTTCCACGAAGGGGTGTTCGTTGCCAGAACTGAATTTACTTAAAGAGCACCAAAAACGGGTGCTAAGTGGAAAGATTTTTGGACGTCCGCATAGCGTACATTCTTCCAGCCATCATCCTCGAGACGTTGGCATCTTTCTCCCTGTTCTACCAGGCGAGGATTTGCTTTGGACAGTTTAGGTTCTGCTTCCGTAGTGCAAGAAGCGAAGCTGCAAGAAGCCAGAGAATCTACTTCGTTCGAAATCGCAGTAGGGCTTTCGTTGTTTACAGGTTCAGGTACATCGACGTCTGACACGATGTCCTTATCATCTGAGGAACTATTGATTTTCGAGTTAACTTTTGACGTCAAGCCTGCTACCTGTTTAGCTACCTCTGAAACGATTTGGGTGTTTGTAGTGAGAGCACTGATCATTTTTTCAAAGAAAGCCATCTGTATATCGCCATTTGTACTTCCTTCGTGGCGTGATGACGCGACTGATCTGGCGTGTGGGCTTGTAGGAGGCCTTTGGTGGTCCGAGCCCGAGTCATAAGAGTGGCAACTCCTCAGATCCCTTGTAGAAGAGATGTCACGAGGTTTTTTAGCGTTTCGTGAAGAAGCAAGATCTTGTGATGCACTTCTTTTCCTCGAAGTCAACATGGGTTTAAGTCGTTTCACCGTATTAATAAAAGAATCGTAAGAATCGATATGAATTTTCTCTAGAATAGAGTGGGGTGCATATAATAGCGCCCGTCCCAAAGGCCATTCCAACAGTTTTCTTTTGATAGCCCTATATTTCTTTTCGGAGAGGGTAAGATCATTCGGAGAATACATCTGAGTTAGATCGGCTGTTGGGATTGCGAATCGTAACTTTTGTTCGACTGCGGAAGTTATGCGATCTCCGAATAGATCTTTATACGATGGATTTTCCACGCGCCATGATCGCCACCCGTCGGGGTAATTGTGGTCTATGTCTTGGATTAGTCGTGCAAACATTCCTTCGTCAAATCCGACACTACCTCCTGGTAGTGCCACGGCATGTCTGAAATAATAAGGAGGCTATTGAATATTAGATGTCTCCCTTAACACCAGTTAATGTGTTTCGACGTCTCATTGAGACGACCTACGTGGGACTGATACGTCTGCCGACACGACTGGATGTTTCCGTGAAACGTTTTTTGAAACGACTAGGCGTTTCTACGATACGACTGCCTGAGACGTCGGTAGTCTCAGAACGAGGCATCCGCCAAGACGCCTCAAAGATTTCTGGAATCTCTCGTTATCCTCTGGATAAATAAAATATAGTGCATATAATTCAGGATATAGATCCACAAAACTAGCCGCTCGTTGCGAGGCGGCTGGGTTTTTAACGTATTACGTCTTGTACCCGTGAAACGTACGTCCGAAGAGTATGTTTCGCACCATATTACAGGGATATTTTCCCTAACAACTAGGAATATCCCCGTCAAACTAAAAAAAAAAGTTTAATTTAATGTGTAGGTACTTACTATTTATTTCCTAAATCGGCTGTATGCTCGATGGAACATCCGATGACGCCGAGATTCAAAAGCGTACTGATTAACAAGATGGCGCGCGTGGCACTCGCGCCGCTACCTCCTACTCCAGTAATGGAGGGGAATTGTAGGTAAAAGTACCCACAGGGTACGCTAGGTGGCGCCGATGTTCTAAAAGGTTATCTCACTTTGGGTCAAGCCTGAAGGCTCGAACACCCAACTGTTATAAATGAGAAAGTGAGTTTGTTTGTTTGTTATTCCTTCACGGTTTGACTAATCAGTTGATCATTATGAAAATTTGTATATATTTTGTCAGGGGTACAGAGCCCAACATAGGCTACCTTTTTACCCGTGAAAGTATGTCAATCCAAAGAGAAAATATTTTTTCTACTATTGAGGGCGCTGTATGGAATACTATCGGCCAACAGATGGCGCCACAAGTCGCGCTATTGGTTGTTTTGTTGTCAAACGAAATCTATGTCATAAAATTAACGCGAGCGAAGCCGCGAGGAAAAGCTAGTAATAGATAAAATACATTTTAATTCAAAACCGGTATAAAAAGAGCCATGTACCAATGTAAAATGTACCAAGGGTAGGGTCACATTATATTGGTTGTTAAAGAAGAAGAAGTAACTACAAATTTACGATTTTCAGATTTATTCCTGTACTTGTGCTACATCATCTTGCTTCTTGCCAAATTTCATGATTCTAGGACAACCGGAAGTACCCTATAGGTTTTTGGTCGGAATGGTTTTGTACGAAAAACGGAACACAAACGGCTGTATTGTAATTTTGTTATCATAAAATTGTATTGTCATCTGATCTACAGTTTTAAGCAAAATTTCAGCTCAATCGGTCATCGGGAAGTGGTTCAAATTTTCGTTCCAAGATTCCACTCTTACATACATACATACAGGTCAAGTTAAATAAAAGCTTTTAAAAAGAAATAATACGATTTTAGCGTATTACATATTTTAATGCTCGGTGTTGCCCGATTGTGAAAATTGTTTCCCATTTTAACTACTTTTATTGCATCGACTGATTAATTTTAAAACAGTTGCTGGTGCTACTGATATTTATGTAGGTATGTGACACGTTCTCTAATGGAAGTCCTTGTGAATTTGCGATATCCTATACTTACCTAAAATTTTGTTAGAAATTTAAACAAACTCTATTTATTTCCCCGCTTTTTGGAAACTACACCTCCATTGGCAACATTCCGCAAGAGTCAAGTGCATGTCACCGACATGTCATCGAGCGTTTAGCGATTCACTTTTGACAGAGCGCTTGTATGACCCCACTCCATCTAGTTTAATCTAAGACCACAAAATTATTCCTATTGTTGTGAAACAAAATAAGATGATGGCGTAGTTAAAAGGAAGGAAAGAAAAGTCAAGTAGATAAAACGTAAAGGATATTCTATTAGTTTAGCAAAATATACTTATAACTAGCTGTTACCCGCGGCTCCGCCCGCGTGGTTAAGCGAAAATGCCAATAATTTCGTTCCCGTGGGAATAAAAAAAAACCCGACTTTATCCTTGTCAACATTATAAAAATAATGAAAAATATTTTACTCGTGTTTCATGCCTTTCAACAAAGAACCTTCATGCTGAATTTCATTTGAATAACTTCAGAAACGGCAAAGTTTCATACTAACTTTGCACCCCCGTTTCACCCCCTTAGGAGTTGAATTTCGCACAATCCAATCTTAGTGAGCACCTACGACCCAAAAGGAACCCCCATGCAAAATTTGGGACTCCTGGCACTTGTAGTTTCGGAGATTTCGTGATGAATCAGTCAGTGATTTTCTCTTTTATATATATAGACTAGCTGTGCCCGCGGCTTCGCCCGCGTGGAATTGGACTTGTGACTAATTAAGTAGTATAGACGGATTTAACAGTCTCCTATTACTGTAGTTTTCCCCGAGACGTCAGTGTTCTTCATTGCTCATTGTCTATTTGCTCGCCGCTGTTAATCTTGGCTACCTACTGTGTACAAAATCCTGTTGTTTTATTATTTTAATAGCTGTTACCCGCGGCTCCGCCCGCGTGGTCAAGCGAAAATGCCAATAAGTTCGTTCCCGTGGGAATAAAAAAAAAGACTTCATAAAAAAAAACGAATTTAAAAATACGTCTTCATCCTTGTCTACATCATAAAAGGAACCTCTATACAAAATCTCAGCGTTCTAAGTTGAGCGTACCTCATAAAACACGTGTAGTCTTATTATTCCTGTTCTCGTGGGAATTTAAAAAAAGTCACATCTCTATCCTTGTTTACATCACAAAGGGAATCTTTATACAAAATTTCAGCTTTCTAGGTTGGGCGCCCTCGATAATACACGTGCAGTCGCCTAGGTAGTAGGTCACCCTATTTCATCCCTCTAGGGGTTGAATTTTAAAAAACCCTGAAACACGTACTTACTCATTTACCGCCAGGAGTATTCTCCTGCGAAGTTTCAAATAGAATGGTCTAACTAATCTAGTTTCTTCATACAAACTTTGGACCCCCGGTTCACCCCCTTAGGGTATGAGTTTTGAAAATCCTTTCTTAGTGCGCCCCCAGACTTCATCCACATTTCGCGCATAGGTTTCATAGGAAACCTATGCGCGAAATGTGGAGTCTCTAGACCCAGCGGTTTGGGATGTGCGTTGATATGTCAGTCGCCAATCAGTCAGTTTCTTCTTTTATATATTTAGACTCGGAAAGTTTCATACTAACTTTGCATCCCCGTTTTACCGCCCTTAATGGATGATTTTTGGGAAAAATATTTTACTCATGTTTCATGCCTTTCGTTATAGAACCTTCATGCTGAATTTCATTCGAATAACTTCAAAAACGGCAAAGTGTCATACTAACTTTGCACCCCTGTTTAACCCCTTAAGAGATGATTTATGACAAAAATATTTTACTCGTGCTTCATGCCTTTCAATGAAAAACCTTCATGCTGAATTTCATTCGAATAACTTCAAAAACGGCAAAATTTCATACTAACTTTGCACCCCCGTTTTACCCCCTTAGGGGATGAATTTCCAAAAATCCTTTCGTAGTGAGCACCTACGCCCCAAAAGGAACCCCCATGCAAAATTTGAGACTCCTGGCACTTGTAGTTTCGGAGATTTCGTGATGAATCAGTCAGTGATTTTCTCTTTTATAAATATAGATAGACTAGAGAAACCCGCGCAACTTCGTTTGCGTTTATCTCGCTTTCCCGTGGGAATTTCAAAAAATCCTTTCTTATCGGTTGCCTACATCATACATCACACTTTTCAGAACACACCCAGGTGTCTACGGTCAAGACAAATCATTTTCATATGTATAGATGATTATTTTTCTATTTTGTATAAGTACTTCTCATTACAATCTTTGGAGTGGGCGTTTATGAAATAGGCTAGCCCGACCGGTGAAGTGCCACCCTTTTACAGAATGCGTTTCGTTCGGAGAGTGAAATATCCGAAATTCTTGTTTGCCACCTTTGTGGTATAAAAAAAAATAACTCCGTCCTTATACTATTTCTCGCTATATCATGTTTTTCCTGTTATAGGTCAGCAACGGGTCAGGGACCCTAGAATCAATGTGCTCCATAGTCGACGGTAATCACCTAATATCAAATGGTCCATATTCCTGAGCTTCTTTTCCACCCACTTCCGTAAAAAAATGTATAAGTATATCGGTATTTCAATACCTACAACCTCAGCCTACAACCATCCCTACAACAACACTACGAAATATTAGAGCGAGTCGACGTAATGAGATTTCCTTTAAGTGAGAAAGAGACAATATCAATATGCCATTTAACCATTGACCAATTTAACTTGAACCCTGTCAAATATTATAAAATGTAATATTTAATTACTTACTGTTTATTATCGATGAATATGATTCAGTCCGCTTAAACATAGTTAGAATTTTAGCTGTTTTTCCGAGATCACAAACAGAATAAATAGTACGACTTCCTACGACGACATTATGAAATCATTTTGTTTAGATAGGTATTCACAATAAAAATATTACATGACAGATGACAAACTTCACTTCACGGATGTGTCAAAATGAAATGTAATTGGAATCAAAAGCACTAAGAGTATGAGTATTGATATCAAATCGAAGAAAATACCCACAAAATACATATTTTTCAAGAATTTCAATAAAATAAGAATCACGTCTTCCATCAATTCTCTTAAACCATTTTTATGCAAAATTTGAAGTAGATTGGACCAAGGAATCAAGTTACTACTTTACCCCCCTTTTTTACCCCCTTAGAGTTCGAATTCGACGCCTACGTGATACAAAAAATCCACCCTCCAAGTTTCAGATTTTTTCAATGAGCGGTTTAGGCTGTGCGTTGATTCTCAGTCAGTCAGTCAGGACAAAGCATTTTATACATATATATAGATAACAAACTAAAACACCCTGCAGACAACTTTAGACTTCGATCCACTAACCAATAACAGTAATAGGGGCAGCTTTCTCTTTTTGCCACCTTGTTTGAGCTTTCGGAAGCCGTAAAAGTCTATAGATTGCACAAGCAGACGTGTGATGTAAATTGATGTGATAAATTCAGTTTTTATCTTCCAGCTTCTTTTCTTCAGAAATAAATTCCGGTCCGGTCCGATCCGGCACGGCCCGGTACGGTTCGGTTCCATCCGGTCCGATCAGGTCAGATTCGTTCCGGTCCGGTCTGGTCGTTCCGGTCCTACATATGCCAAATTTGGAATCTCTAGACCCAACGGTTTGCGCTGTGCGTTGATATACCCTCGCAACTACGTTTGCGTATATTTCGCTTTCCCGTGGGAATTTTGAAAAATCCTTTCTTAGTACACCCCTTAGACATCGTAAGGAACCAACATTCCAAATTCGGAATCTCTAGACCCAGCGGTTTGGGCTGTGCGTTGAAATATAGTTAAGTCTTCATACAAACTTTGGCACACCTTTTCACCCCTTTAGGATCGGAATTTCGAAAAATTTCTTCTTAGTGCTCATCTTAACAACTCAAGAAATATTGTGTCCCAATTTCAAATCTTTTTAACGAGTAGTTTAGGCTGGGCGTTGTCCTTAAGTCACGATTTCGATTAACCGATTTAAGAACTTTCTACCCCAATTCTCCCTCTTAGCAATTAATTATCAGAAAATCTTGAAACAGATGTTAAATTGTTTGCTTTGTAGAGTATTTATATCAAGTTTTGTTTGAATCGGGCCACGCGTTTTTGTTTTTTCATACAAATTTTGGCACCCCATTTCGCCCCTTTCAAAAATCCCTTCTTAGTGCTCCCCTATAATACTCAAGGAACATTCTCTCCAAATTTCAAGTCTATAGGTCCAAAGGTTTAGGCTGTGCGTTACCCGTCAGTCGCCCTATCACGGTATTGTTTTATATGTATAGAAGATTTAAATAAAATAATCGGAACTTAACCGCTACTTTGTTTGAACCTATGGTTTCGTTCCTAATCAAGTACCTACGTCAGCATTTTAGTTCCAGTGCCTTCATTATTTAAAATTATGACTGCATTTGATCCAATGTCAAACACAGATGCATCAGTCACATTATCACATATTATCTAATGATACTATTAAAATTTATGTATTTTGCCAGTACCTATCTATGTATTTGCATTATAAAATACAACCACAATATTAGTCTGTATATTGAACTTAATTAAAACAAAGACCAACGAAATTCCCAATTGGATTAATTTTTTATGTCATACAGTAGACAAACAAGCAAGCGGGCCACCTGATGGAAAGTGGTTACCGCCGCCTATGGACATCTGTAACACCAGGGGCGCTACTAACTAATGCGTTGTCCACAAAGGAGGTTGGAGAAAAGGAATGAGGAAGGGAAAGGAGGGGGTAAGAGGGGATAGGGAAGGAGTCGGGCTTCCGGATCTCTCACTCACCGAACGAAACGCATTGTTGCTTCACGTCGAAATTCTATGAGAACCCTCACATCCCCGGTCGAGCTAGCCCATTTCATAATAATTGCTCTACCACTCCAAATATTATCTGCGTATTTGGATTACAAAGGAGCTGTGAAACATATTAATATTGTCTTATCTGATTAGAAAGCGAATCATATCCTTCCGTGAAATTCGCGAGCAAGGACTGCTAGTATAATCTAATCAGTGATCGTGAAAACAGGATTCATGTTTTTGCCCAAATGCCGCGCACTGTAGAATCAGCTACGCACGACACTATAACGAGCAGACGCGTTAATATGAGTACCATTCATTCTTCATCAAGGATTTTTTCACATCTCTCCATTCGAGGTACGTATTATATTTTAGATCTGTAATTCTGTCGAATACTAATAAACATTTCTAATAGGAATAACGTGACGATGTCGCAAGATTTATCTTTGAGAACAAAGAAATATTATCTATCAGTCATATATTAGGTAGTACTTCGCAGAAAAAAAATATAATAGGTAAAAACGTAATAGACAAAAACAATAGCTTTTCATTACAAATACATTTTAAAACTACTCTCATATGATTAAATCGAAAAGAGAATAATGGTTACAATAGAAACGGTAAATGGTAACAACGTAGGGTATATGATTTCGCAATATTTATGTGGCATGAAGTGTGATTTGAAATGGGAAACTAACTTATTATACTTAATTTAAAAGAACTATAGAAGTAGTAATAATAGAGGTTTGCGTTTGCTAAAAGACGTTTTGAAATAGAGAAAACAAAAATGTGCACATACACACGTTAGGTAATCTATGCCAGTACCCCTTACTATGCTAGCTAAACCTGGGCAACTTCGTTTGTGTGTTTCCCGCTATCCCGTGGGAATTTCAGAAAATCATTCTTACCGGATGCTTATGTCTTACAAAGAACACCCCCAAGTTTCAGGTCTCTAACAGTACTCTCTACGATCACCGGTTTAGGCTGTGCGTTTATCCTTCAGTCTGTTTTTGTTACCAAATAAATAATTTGATTTGTATAATTTTAGGGTTGCTGCTAAGCTGAGTTATTTCATGTGATAATTATTACTTACCTAATATGAGGTATTATGACGTCACATAATAATGCGAATGTATTGTCTGATAAAACATAGTAGGTAATAATTTGCCTTCAGCATTGTTTAGACTGAAATGCAGTTTCTATCATTGATAAATGGGGTTACCTGTACTGTAGTTTATCCACGATATATGGTTTATCCTACGTTAAAACCTCAGTTCCAGAAAGTAGCGCTACCAGTGAGATGTAATCGCTAGAATAATATCAATCAGAGCTGCCAACCAAACAAAATAACTATCTCTTCAGCTTGATAGTATAGTAGGCGAAAAAATTTTAGGCTCACAGTTTATAAAACAAAATTGCAAATTGATTCTCGTTACGCACTGAGTTATAAGTATGAGTTCTGAACTTCGTTTTACGTCTGCGCGAGTTAGCCCTGTAACTGAGTGTTATGATCAATGAGGTTTTATATATTCTTCTAAGACAAGAGAAGTAACGCCATACAAAGCATTCGTAAAAAGCCGCAACCACTTCAGAGTGTTAAAGACGTAGCTTTGAAACCGATACATATTCCGAGCATATGCCAAAGTAAAATATGTTTGTCTCTTTTTTTCTAGAGTCAAACTAATTATGTCAAAATGAGACAAAAGCATTACTCCCAGAAAAATGGTCAGAGTTGCCAGCTCATGAATAATTTTCCCATTGAATGAATGTTATATGAGTCTTTTTTTAAAATAAAAAAAAGTTTTTATACCATATTATTGTTTCTTAGGTGACAGAAGAATTAAAGATAGGAAGAAATAAATATATAGATGCGTAAATATTGGTACATACATATTATATTTCAAGAATGAATCCTGGCGGAATGGAGAAGTTTCAATTTTTTAGTCATTGATGAATCTAACCGATGCAGACCTACTACTATTATCTATTCTGTGCTACTACTAACTTTTAGCAGAGATTTTTTTTTGTTTTCTTCACCCATTCTGGGTAGGCAAAGGGAACTATGCCCATACAGCCAAGTCTTCAGTAGATTTTTTTTATTGTTAAGAAATGAAAATGAAATTTAAATAAAATAAAATAATAATAATATAATAAATTTAAATAATTTGAATAAAATACAACATAAAACAAAAAAACTATTGTACGCAATCGAACATTTGATAATTGCAGAAACAATTTAAATTAAACACCGTTACCACAATGAAAAAGATGAAATTGTTACTTCACTGTCATAGTAATAATATCATTATGTCAAATGTCAGTTAAAAGCCATATCAAAAAGAGGAAAATGATTTGTTTTTTCTTGTCTTGACGTGCGTAGCACTAGCGAAAGCGATTGATTTTAGTATCAATCAATTCTAAGTAAATAATTAATTCTAGTTTGAGCCTGGTTGTAGGTTTACTTCTACTGTGTTACTAATGATACATAAAGGCGTATGAGTTCGTCATTGACTAAACTCCCAACATTTGGGAAACTTAAAATCGTTTTTACTGGCAACACTGTTGGCAAAAACAATGCGTAATATATTAATTTCGATTTTAATACTATTTTGGTATAATTTTAACATAATTAAGCATTCTTATTTGTGAAAAGTGATACCACTTGCTTTGTTATTAGTTTGGGATCACGACATACATGTTTTAACAGTGCATTTAACCATTTTTGTGATATTATTGTGAGATACGCATTCACTGAACGTCAAACTACGACTAAGTCGGAAGAAATTCAACTAAGACTGTGGCCTCAGTCGACGTGGCAGCGGGTATGTGTCAAACATTACGAATCTATAGTAAATAACAAATCACTGGTTATGATATAGTTTGTGGTATTATAGCTATTTAATTCTCTAGTAAAACGGGGGTTACCTGTTTATTGACATTGGCAATCTTTGTACTTACAAGGTCATTTGCAATAACGGACCTGTTCATGAATTTTATGACCCTTGAGCAGAATAGCGTGCCTTATTCTACGTAGGTAAACGTGATTGTCTTCGAAAGTAGGCACATATTTTAACATTATAACAATGTTTTAGCTTAAACGAAAGTAACTATGACTGTTACCTTTACACATGTACAATGGATTTTGATATTTGGTATGAACAATGAACTATAGAGATACATAGTTTCAGACCTAGGAAAGGATATAGGACATATCATTCCAGAAACTACCCCTTAGCAACTGAAATAAAACGGGATTTGATATTTACTAAGATTTGATTTTTAAAATAACAACACACCATCACTAGTCCACACTTACGAACGAACATTAATAAATCAATAAAAAAAATTAACGTAAGTACCTAATTTATAGAAGCGTATATACTTAAATCTAGTACCAATTTCACGGATCTATAAAGCACAGACTGCAGGAGTGCACAGTAAAAGTGACAGGGGAGCTAATGTTTGAGTGGTCACTAAAAATCGCTGTGTAACTCTAGTCAAGTGATACATTGAATACACGATCGAGCAACGGCAACGTTGCTATGTTCGACGCGCCGCGCCGCGCCGCCCGCCGCCGTTGCTAAATGTTTGAGCAGTGCAGTGCGAGAACAACGACTAGCATCGTCCTCTTCTATACCTGCTTGGACTATTGTTAATCCGGTCCGGAACATATTTTGGGATACCGGTTTACGTAGTTTGATATCTTGCTACATTTTACATAAAATTCAGTAGAATCACAATATCACTATAGGTTTTTTTGTTTGTTTGATATTAGATAAGTAATCGTCGAGGTGACTAATGTTCGATTTTTTTTCATAAATAAAAAAAGAAGATAAATAAACTTGTGGTTTGTTAGGCCCTTTTGCTTGTTCGTTTTTAGTGTCCTTTAGTGAGCAGCGATAGGCCAGTGAACAAGAGGAAATCAGCTTATCCATCGACGTCTCTCTGTTTCAAATTGTGAACATTGTATGCCAAATACTTGTAGAATTTACATTGCTCAGCGATCTAAAAAGTGTATTTCCAAATAATTGTAGGAATCCGTATTGGATTGGCTATGCGTTGTTGCTTGCAGATAGGGTTACCATATCTCAGGATTTGTCCTGAGATTTCAGAATTTTGGACTCTACTCAGGATTGCGGTCAGATTTTGCAAATCTCATGAAATCTCAGGGTTTTTAGAATTTTCTTATTAAGATACATATTTTTAATAAAAATTTAAACAAACTAAAAATATTCTTCCTTTCGTAATAATTGCACAATTAAGATCTATTATGTATCTCTAAGTCGGTGCTTAATCAGTTTTTTCATACTTATTTTGTGAAGATACCTTTATAAGATAGGTTTTTCTTTAATTATTGATTTATAAAATGCCTCACTATATTGAATTAAAACTATAGCTCGAACTGAAGATTGATAGAAAAAGTTCTTTTCACTTCTCATGCTCTGAAATTGCTTATTTGTGCAGGATATAGGCTGCACAAAATCGATTTTTGTGTACAAGTGCATTAACGTATCTACTCTTAAATGTAAATATTAAGGCAAAGAAAATGAGCCATACAGCCAAACACAATAAAAAGATCAGAATATTTACTTTTATTTATTTGCCATGTGTTTTTTAAGACATAAAAGATATTAAAATTTAAATTAAAGTACGGTACAGCATCTATTGTGTTTCTTGCTAGATTATTAATCAGATGCTAGATTATTAATCACATTGTCCATAACATATATACCTACTCACATGCCAACTTACAGCTTTCTAGGCCGTAGACCGCAGGCGGACAGAAGGACATGGCGAAACTATAAGGGTTCCTTGTAGTTTACTACGGAACCCTAAAAAGAAATGAATGGTACTACTGGTACAATAATTGCATGGAAGGTATTACGACAGAGACTGTCAGAGAACAGGTCATTTCTCTAGAACATAATGAGATTGGGACCCAGTATAATCCTTTGGGGTCCACCAAAATTTCAAGTATACAATAGCTAAGTAGATATATAAAGTCATACGAAACTGTGCTATAAAATAATGTGCCACTGTTGATTTAATTTTTATTTAGTCTAAAATAATTTCAGTCTAAATTTTAGACTGAGGCTGAGAAACTAATAAATAATTTGTGACTGAGATTACAATATGCATCGATGGTTTCACATGAGACAGTAGGACACAATAAATGATTTAAGATAAGTAAGATTGTAAAATTTTAAAATAAGAGCACACGATAATTGCATCTAAACAACAAAATCTTCCTTTTCTAAGTCATTACGTTTTATTATGGCCAACTTTTACTGTTAAGTGATAAATAGAACAATGTATATACAACGTAGATGATTCTTTACCTGAGGTCTATTGTCATAATAATTCCTAGAATTCTGCAGCCATCTATTGTCAGTTGGGTCAAAATACCCATTTCTATTTTCTTCGTTTGTTGACGAATGTTCTGGGTACTAATGTAGCTTTACTTGTCTTGTTTAGATTATTCACGTTTATATTGTATTACTTTAGAGAGTAGTCATGGAAGTAAAAGGGTTTCATTTTTAGGGTTCCGTAGTAAACTACAAGGAACCCTTATAGTTTCGCCATGTCCGTCTGTCCGTTTGTCCGTCTAGCGCCTAGACACTTGATGCTAGAAAGCTGTAATTTGGTATCCCACCAAAAACATTCTGTAAAAAACTAGCCAACTCTCGATGGAGCTACTTGTTTATCTCTAAAAAGTAATGAAATCTAGACAAAGTCGTGCCAAATCTAAGGTTCCTTACTGCGATTTCTTTATTATTATAGTCAGTGTTGTGTGACTTGGCCATTGAAGGATACACAAGGGTACAAAACCAGGTCCTCCATTATTCCAGTACAGACGGGCTTGAGTACCCTTCAACGGCCAAGTCACACAACATTAACTATAATAATATAGAAATCGCAGTAAGGAACCTTAAATTTGGCACGACTTTGTCTAGATTTCATTACTTTTTAGAGATAAACAAGCAGCTCCATCGAGACTTGGCTAGTTTTTTTACAGAATGTTTTTGGTGGGATTTCATTTCTTTTTGTAGAAACGTGCCCCACGTTGATACTGCCCAACTATATTGATTTATTTTATTAGATTTTCTTATTTGACACAGTAGGGTCACCAGGTACTCCTGATCTTCGATTATCCTAGTTTTTATAGTTTTCTCTTTATGTGGCCATTAAACCCTAACTCTGTACCAAATTTCAGCTCTCTGAGTTTATGGGAAGTACTAGTTCTATTCTGATGTTCATGAGTGAGTGAGTGAGTGAGTGTCAAAAATGCGAAACTTTGCTTTCGCTTAACTTCGGAACTAAGTGACCTACAGACTTGAAATTTGGATTTTAAGTATGTGATTATAGCTTACTGGATGACGAAAATTTCTGCGTTCTGGTCTTATCCAGAGGTTCCCAAATAGGGGCCTGAAAATGCGGCGAAATGGTTTCAGTAAAAGATGGTACGGCAGTGTTTGTTTCGCGCTTGGCTTGGCGGGGACACTGCCGTGCCCCCCGATGTATAAAATGCTAACAAAGATTAAGAACAAAATTTTGAAAAAAATTTTTTTATGGTCTAGGCATAGAGGGAGTGAAATTTTTTTTTCGCACCAACCCCATTTTGTGGGGTATCGTTAGATAGGTCTCTTAAAAACTAAAGAGTGTGGAAAGATCATTTTCCGATGCAATGATACGTTTGCGAATTATTTACATTTAACGTGTCAATTTTCGTTTTGCACGATGGTTCCCCCCCCAGGACTCTCTCTTTATATCAAGGATAAAGATGCGCAAAACTAGTATTAAGTACTTACCTAAGTATTCTTATTTCACAATCTGAGCTCAGCCTTCCTGGCCTAGTGCGGATTATCTCATAATTAACTCGCGAGATATCAATACACTGTCAATACGAGTACAATTAATCAAACCTCGAAACAGACAGAAACGTAATCGTAAATTTTCTCGTAAGTAGAAGTAAGTAGGCTGTTGTCAATGGATGACAATGACAGTCGTTTGGTTTGCCAAGTCGGTGGCCTTCTGGCGACTTAAAAACACTGCCCTCCGGCAATCCACATTGAAGCTGTGTGGCAGGTTAGGTACGCTCAAATACCCCTCGGATCGTAGAGAGACTCGTATCCTTGTAATGGGATGATTATGGGTTGATATGATGACCTAATCGAATAGGACATGTGTACAAAACCTTTCACTAAACAGAACTAGGTAGGTACTTACCTACATCTGTGCTGATCTCAAGACTTGAGGAGCATAGTGACACAGATAGAGGTTTTGAAATTAGCCGAGTATTGATCGCGAATATCCGCATTTCAGAAACAGTTCAATGGAAAATGTACTTTAATTTAATGTGAGAAGGTATCAATCACAAAATCATAGATTTCCCCTGTTCTAAAGTTTATGAGTTTTTATTTACGTAGTGGTAATGTAGGTTTGTTTTGATTTAACTAGAACGACCTTACTTTTCTACTTAGTTGTTACGTAAAAGTAGTTATTGATAATAATATGAAAATGCAATAGGACTTCACAAGGTGGTCACAAGTCATGTTTTTATACGAACTGCATAGAAATTTTTCCTTTCTTTATTTGTACGAAATTATTTGGAAATTGGTTTTGAACGACAGCCAGGCACATAGGTATTATGATCATAAATTACTTATTTCTTTTTTTGATAACAAAGTTACTGAAAAGTGTTCTAAATAATTAATTCTAACTAGATAATCTGTTATTTACAAGTTCCAATGCAAAGCTCGCAACATTGAAACTTTCAAAGTCGTCTGATAACCTCGGTCGGTCAATGTCCTATACGTCACTGAGGCAAAGTTACGTATTATAGACGCGACGCGACGGGGTCTCCCGTCCGGAGTCCGGAGGGTCACCGAACCACCCCATAATCGATCCAGTCGCTCCCTATCGTCCCCGATATAAGGTGAATTCTGAGATAACTAGAGATGAAATTAGAAATTCGTTACTATCTTGGAATTTTAATTATGGTAAACGGTAAACTCACCTTTAACTGGCACAAAACCACTGCACCCATTGATTAAATGCTTAATAAAAACATAAAAGTACTTACTAAATCCTTTTTATAAAGTTTTAGACTGTATTCGACCTTATATTATAACCATCAAATAAACAGGTAAGAATTTTTAATAGGCCCTGAAGCACGGAAGCTTCTGTTTATTTCCTTTGTTGAACTTTGAACTAGTAGGTGTATTTACATTTTATACAAAAAGAAACGCAAATTGAAAGCGTCACAAAATTTATATAATTTTGTATTTTATTAAATTATTCATACTTTACAAAGTACCTATATACCCATTTTGTCATTTCTTCCTTTGAGTTGGCGAAAGTATTTTTGGCGAAAATTTTTTTACCCAAACAAAAGAATTTTTTTTTAACCATAATGTTTTCAACATCATCTGGCAATTGGCACGATACGTGTGTACTTGATCATGTGGTTGTAACACAGAGTATTCTGTGGTTGTAACCTCTTAACCACATATAAACCTAAAGCCCTACATTATAAAGGCGAAAGTTATGTTTATGTTTGTTACGCTGAAATAATTGGTATGTATTTGGTATGTAGGATGCTGATACCTTGGATTAACACATAAGGTACTTTTATCCCAAAAAATATGCGATTCCCGTAGGATTTGGTCAAAAATCTGATATAGATGACGCTGCTGTGCATTAATAAATACACGCAAACGAAGTTACGCGGGTTTCACTAGTATAACATAATAATTATACTACTAATATTATAAAGGCGAAAGTTTGTGTGTATGTTTGTTATCTCTTCACTCACGCTTAAACGGCAAAGCCAATTTTTATGATATTGGGTATGTGTACATGTAGGTACCTGATATCTTGAATTAACACATAGGGTACTTTTTGTACAGAAAAGCACGCGATTCCCGTAGGATTTGGTAAAAAATCTAATATAGATGGCGCTACTGTGCATAAAATTAAACGCGGGTGACACTCGGGCAGCAGCTATATAGTCTAAAATTAAGGTACAATTACTTTGGTTCATGCTTCGGCCGCTGCCCTGCCAAACGGTCGCGCTGGATACGTTCGGGGGAGGCCTATGTCCAGCAGTGGACTTTTTGTGGCTGAGATGATGTTGCTATATGTGCTTTTTATCGTGCTAGCGCATCTAGCTGCACCGAGAAGTCAGGCAGGTGGACGTCATCTCCTCAAAACTGTTTACACTAGAAAGAAACTATTGTCAGGAAAACACACTGCATCAACTGCAAGCACTTTTCACATCGAATATCCCGATGACGTGTGCCAATAATGGCGGAATCGCTGGATCTTAGTCGAATTCTAAACGATCTCAATGCCGCTCTCAATCGTTGGGGACGAATATGGATAAGTCGAAAGTCATGATCAATAACTTCATCATCGCGAATCTGTTAAACCTCGAGAATTATTGATATTTTATTTTCGACGCGCGTTCGACTGGGCTTAGCAGCGTATGGGAAACTGAGGCACATCCTTGTCTGGCAAATTCTGCAATGCTTGAAGACTAAAGTCATCAACCAATGCGTCCTCCCTGCTGTGACCGACGCGACCGTGTGATACGACCCACAGACATGGACTTGGACTCGAGCTAGTCCACCTATGCTCAGAGTTTACAAATAACATGAAAATAAAAATGTTAAAATGGCATGTAAAAATTTCCATTCCAATTTTGTCTATCAGATATTTTCTGAATTTACGTAATCGGGTCAACTTCCATTTAATTCAGTCTCGTTTGGTCTCGTAGCCAGCAATTCAGAGAAAAAAGTAATTATTTAATCTACTACGTTTAATTATTTTTTAAAAACAGCTGTGTAGCTCGGGTTCATTGACCGATGGACCCACACCCACGCGGTTACGTGAGTGGGAGAGATACATTATTAGAAACGGGGGAAAAAGGGATGCAAGACAAATGACAAAAAAGGAAGAAAAGGTACATGTAGATGTAGGACAAAATAGAATAATTGTGGTTCCGCTTGAGGTCGGAATCGGAAAAGTTTCAGCAATAAGTTAACTATTCGGTAATTGATGAACTATAATAAGTAGAATAGTAGATATCAATTTTATTTTTTAATAAACAATTTAAAAATCTATTAAAAATACCATCACCACATCCGAAAAAATAAAAATAGGAGGCTTTTTAATATAGGTAGGTAGGTACGTACTTTTACTAATTTATGTAAATACCGCGACTACCCTGATGGAAACTCATGCAACTGTGCTTTTGCATTGTATGTATTATAATTTGTGCCACACCATAAGCATGATCTAATGTATAGTTAGTGATAAATTGGGCATTATGCATCGAATCATTTATTGGTAAAATACATAACTAAATAACATGAAATTAAATAAAATTAATTAAAACTAAACTAACAATAAAAATTAAAAACTAAATAAAAACTAAACTAACAATAAAAACTAAAATTAAGCATTAAAAAGACATGGTCCCTGTGGCAGGGTGCCCAAAATGCTAGCAGCGTTACCTCGCTGAGTCTTGGGTATTATAATTAATGCCCGGGCATTATCATAAATGCCCAATATGAGAGCGCAAAATGTGATAATAATTATTCAAATATTCAAATTGCCTGGGCATTATACATATTGCCCAACGATTTTTGGGCAGAGCAATACAAACATATAATTACAATTTTATAGTATGTATTTCTTTGATTCATGATAATGTAGCATCTCTGGTGTTACTGATAGACAGCAGTAGCTAATTATCATTAGGTGGTCCACTTGCTAGTTCGTCTGTCGTTTTCCTGTTACTATTGGGCTTTAACTGTACATACCTACTGTTTTGACCATTTCTGATCGTGGCCCACTTGCTAGTTCGTCTATCGTTTTACTGTTACTATTGGGTTTTAAATGTACCAACTGCTTTGACCATTTCTGATCGTGGTCCACTTGCTAGTTCGTGTCGTTTTACTGTTACTATTGGGCTTTAAATGTACAGTACCTACTGCTTTGACCATTTCTGATCTTTTATAGTGTCCTTTGTCTATACTTCCTTGTTCAGACCGGTTGCTTCTAAGAACTTCCAGATGTGCTCGTCTGCCGTATAAGTATGACAAAAAAAACTTATGGCTTAAAGATTTAAGTAAATCAATCAGTAATGCTCGATTGCCGAATTGTTTTTTTAGATACCTACTTACTTATTTATGGTATAAATTGACAGTTACTATTTATCTGACAGATTGGATAATGGAAACCGGCTCTGTATGCTTACTTACATGAAAGTACCTAAAAAAATATCTTCAGACTTTAATCCATACTTATAATTAATAATAAAGACCATTCCGCGCTGCAGCCTATTTCTAGGCTGCAGCGCGGAATGGTCTTCAAAATGTATTCTTATCTCTTTCCGATATTCCGATTATTGAAAGAAACTTGTCGAAACAAAATGGTGGATGAACGTCATAAATCTTTTTCCTTTTTTTACGTGCCTACTGCCTACCTACAGCTGCGAACCCCGAGATAATGACAGTATTTTTTGTTACTTAGTCCTTTTTTCCGCCCATCTACCTACTTACGATTTTATTTGAAATGGGTATCTTTCTTATCCTATATTATTAATGAATAGGTAGTTGAAAATGTTATTTCTCAAAATAGGTACCTATATTAAATTAGGTATTTCAGTCGTTTCGGTTGGTTCTGTCATTACTTTTTTTTTGTAGTTTAGTATGGCTGATGGCTGGTAGGTGCTTAGTGAATGAAATATCATCCAGTACGATAGGTATTTCTGTGTGCTTTTGTAGTTGTACCGATTTGAATAAAGCGTAATAATGTGCTAACTATTGGATAGATGGCGCCACGATGTACCTTTTTGTTTGAAAAAAATGTCAATAGATGGCGCTAAAACGACTTCAGTTTGCTTGTCAGTTTTTGGTTAGCAAATTTTAATACTATAGAAACTCTACCGAGTTAATACGCACAGCTCTTGACGTTTCTCATACAATGACTTGCAACCTCCGAAATAGCGACATCTGTCGGCACGAGGTGAACATTTTGCATACAAAACGCACAAAAGTTTTGAAATCGTTCACCTCATGCCGCCCTCAAGCCGTAGGGGCGCTAGTGTCGCGTCTTGCCCGAATTCTTCCGAAGCTGTGCGTATTAACTCGGTAGAGTTTCTATAGTTCAATAGGTGTTATCAGTTCAATTTATTAGGGTATTTTTTTATTTGTCAGTTTTATTACCTATTAATATTTAATTCTTAAAATAGAGGTACTAGTAGTAGGTAGGTATGTTTAATTAAGAAGACAATGGTGGTTTGCTATTTACCTACGTAGATACTATATTTTTGCCTCGCCACTTTCTCATCGTCATGTCACTTACCTTACCTATTACCAATTCTATCAATCATTATTAAGCTGATTTATTGATAGAATAGGTTATAGAATTGGTAAGTAAGTACAAATTATGTATCCCAGAATAAACACATAGAATGTAACTATTAACACAGGCAAGGTAATGACATGTTAAGATAGGTACTTAGGTAATGACATGTTAAGATAGGTACTAAGCACAAGCAATGGGGTCGTTGTAGAAATCTTAGCGTAAAGGTGTGGTAAAGGTAAACCAACAGTAAACCATGTTGCGTGCGGCATGGCCCCTCCCATGCCTACAGCATCGCTCTTTTCTAAGCGCCTCTTACATTTTCTACATGATTACATTTATTTTATCTAAGTATCTGTAATTAATAACCACTTTGCTACATTTTATACATTTTTTTCCTGCGGCGGCGACACCAAAAGTTGCACGCCAATATTTTACGAGGGTGGAGTTAGTACATATTTACATACCTAGCCTACCATATAGAGCCTGCGGAAATTATGTTATCAATGCATATCCAGTTTGGTCCGCTATTTAAAAATATACTTATTTATTACCTACCTACTATAGGTAAGTACCCTATGTTCATCCATCAATGAAATACATGTGAATTTTATACAATTACCTTAGAGCCTTAGACTATAGAAAAATAACATAGTTACATACTTAATACCTGCATAACGTATCAAAAGTTTTTTTTTCAAATTCTTAGCATTAGGTAGGTACCTACGTACTGTAATTTTTAATAAATAGACAAAGGTGTATTTAGTTAATACGTATAGATAAAGAATATAAATACGTATAGATTAAGAATGCATAATGGTAACTAGCAACCACAAAAAATAAAATAGTGTGCCATCTTGGGCGAACTATGAAAACGATGACAAAGAGGAAAGGTGCGGTGGGTGAAGCTACGGTATGCTATCTCGCGCGTTTCTCGGTAGCAAGAGAGAGAAGGAAGTAGTAGCAATAATAATAATCGCAGAAACGCTAATTTCGTCCCTCGCGCCCTTTCGTGCTGCTCTTGGCAACCGGTTTTGTTTGTGGAACGGTCGTAAAACGAACCATCCAATGGGAGGCATCGGTTAATAGCGGGCGTACCATTGGCGACGGGTGACAGAGAGTTCTAAAGCGGGGTACCGCGGGGTATGGGTGCGGTGGCCCGGCCGCGCGCGCGCACTGCACAGTCGTGTTTTGCCACTCGAAAAGAAGGTTATTGTTACAATGAGACGGGCTTCGGACTATCGATAAAGTGTGTTTGTATGTCGTTTTCGTCGATAATAAGTGTTGTGTTTACTTTCACCCGTGCGAATGTCTCGATCCTTACCTTTTTGTTTGTTTTTTCTTTTAATAATTGCCGCATGGGACGGCGTTTACGTTTCAGTTAACCCTTTATTTTGAAACGATGGAACGTTGTTCTTATGGTTTTTACACCAAAAGGTATTTTATGTTATTTTTTACTTTACGATTGCGAAACGATGTGGGTGAGTGCGGCGCGTGTGGCATAGTACATGGTGGAGTGAAGTGAAACGCGAGTTTAATAAATCAAAGCTTGCGAACCGTGTGTTCGACGATGCTATTGCTGTAAGAAGTGAAAGAGAAAGGATTATGACTGGGCGAAGTAAATTTAAAAAGCTTCGACACAATTCACGCTGATCTTGTCATTGTGCATTTTTTTCTTGTTTCTAAGTCATTGTAACCGCCCCGCGATTCGGGGTTCATTGGTATTATTATTGCAACGCTTCGGAGAAAAGCCGACAATGTGGGGCCCTGGCACCCGAGGGTCGACAGCCGAGGGGAGGGAGGGCGCCGTCTGTCTGCACACATGCAGAACCGGTTCGCGCTCCGACTCCCCTTGTGAGCTGCAATCGTCTCTTTCACACGCCACACGCGACCGCATATTACCCTCTCACTCGCACGTTTTCATTATTTTTTTGCTTCCCCTTGTGAAATAATGCCAGACAAGTTGTTTTATTTAGGTCTGTCCCTAAAATAGGTTTCTAGTTATAATATCAAAAAAATAGAGGTGGTAAGTATAAATATGTAAAACAATAATAAAGCATGGGTCAGTTGTAAATAACACAAACTTATTTTCTTTGTTTTTTGTACTTGTATCTTATCCATACTAACTTGAGATTAATAGCCATGTGTTAATTTTAATACATTGTCTAGGTAGTTTATGATGTAGTTGCCTACCTAAAATATAATTTTTATGCCGTGCAATGTAAGCTCAAAGTACCTACTTAGGTGTAGGTACTCATAAGCTCAATGCATGTAAAATCCTAATTCCACAGTAAGTTTCAGTTCAACCTACATAGCTAGGTACTTATCTCATCTTTTATTTCGTTTGACAGTAACCAACAGCCATAAATTAATGCCTAATTAATTTATAATTTTAACCAAGTATGCAAAAATTGGCTATTTCGCAAAAGCTTAGTTTGGCTACCGAGCAGTCAATATAGGTAATAATTACTGAGAATTGTCGCGCGTTTATTGAAATGTTTCGTACTACGCTAATAAATATAAATGCAAATGCTAGAAGTTTAGTAACAAGGAATGTACAGCGTATAGAGTATTTACTTGTAACTTAACTTTCTTAATCTTCATGTAATGTTAAGCCGTTCTAATGTCATAATTTATCATCCATAAAATAGATGTTGCAAATACTGGCTTTTTGATATGCGGAAGTGGGTTTTTAAAAGCTCACATGATATCTTCCCGTCGCGCGGGGTCTTTATAAGCCCAACTTTACAAAAAAGCATTTTTATAATATTTCAACTGATCAAAGCTTTTATAGCTTCCTAAAAAATATCATACTTGACGCTGATGCCAGTTCACATTGGATCCAACAAAGATTATACGCCCTACTTAAGACCTTACACTAAAAATGGCTACGTGCTCGAAATAAATTAATTTTAGAAATGAGGCATCCATACTAATATTATAAATGGGAAAGTGTGTGTGTCTGTTTGTTTGTCCGTCTTTCACGGGAAACGGAGCGACGAATTGACGTGATTTTTTAAGTGGAGATAGTTGAAGGGATGGAAAGTGACCTAAGCTACTTTTTGTTTCATTCTAACCCTCCACTTTCCTAAAATGGGGGGTGGTAGTTTGTGTGGAGCATTCCGCAATTTTCAAGGTAGAAAGCTAAAAATTGGTATGCGGTTGCGGAAATATTGGTATTTGTGTGTGACTAACAAAAAATAGTGCATCTTTTTTTTTTCGAATTTAACGCTAGCGAAGCCGCTGGCAAAAGCTAGTTAAACATAAAACTAACCAAAATGCAAAATCAGGGACATCCTTGAATTTTCTTAAAAAAGTTTTGTTGAAATTCTATGAAATTAAACTTGATAGACTCTATTACAAAACCACTTTTGAGTGTTAAAATAAAACGTGCTGTAATATGATAAGCGCTAGTAATTCTATTGAGATAGTTGCTGGAAATAGAAACAAATTATAAACAGTAGTTTACAATCACGTTCACAAAACGCGTGGGAAATTGTCACCGGATTCTGCACCCATAATGGTCAATAGGTGCATAATCATTGGCTCGTTCGTACCATTTTGCCGGCAGCACTGTTGTTTACTTGTTGAGGTTTGCTCTTGCAATACATACGCATCCGCAAGATAAATATGGAACAAGAAAAATGTGGATATACATTAGAAATTGCTGATGTTAAAATTAACGCGGATGTCCGCAATCTAATCCACACTGACCAAAGATTAGAGTGATCGACTTTTGTTGGTGTTTGACATATTTATTACAATGAAAATTATCGAAAGAATGGTTATGTATGTACCGCCTTTAAATCAATACAAATGGGTAGTTTACAATTTTTTAAAAGCTTTTATTAAAAGCTTTTATTTTTATTTATTTAACTTGACTTGTATGTATGTATGTATGTAAGGGTGGAATCTTGGAACGAAAATTTGAACCACTTCCCGAAAACCGATTGAGCTGAAATTTTGCTTAAAACTGTAGATCAGATGACAGTACAATATTATGATAACAAAATTACGATACAGCCGTTTGTGTTCCGTTTTTCGTACAAAACCGTTCCGACCAAAAACCTATAGGGTACTTCCGGTTGTCCTAGAATCATGAAATTTGGCAAGAAGCAAGATGATGTAGCACAAGTACAGGAATAAATCTGAAAAACGTAAATTTGTAGTTACTTCTTCTTCTTTAAACAACCAATATAATGTGACCCTACCCTTGGTACATTTTACATTGGTACATGGCTCTTTTTATACCGGTTTTGAATTAAAATGTATTTTATCTATTACTAGCTTTTCCTCGCGGCTTCGCTCGCGTTAATTTTATGACATAGACCAACAACAAAACAACCCATAGCGCGACTTGTGGCGCCATCTGTTGGCCGATGGCATCCAATACAGCGCCCTCAATAGTAGAAAAATATTTTCCCTTTGGATTGACATACTTTCACGGGTAAAAAGGTAGCCTATGTTGGGCTCTGTACCCCTGACAATATATATACAAATTTTCACAATGATCAACTGATTAGTCAAGCCGTGAAGGAATAACAAACAAACAAACTCACTTTCTCATTTATAATATTAGTATGATAGTATGACTGTATGATTAAGGGAAGGAACCCTCATGCGCGAGTTCTACTTGCCCTTGGTCGGTATTTTATTTTTGATGGGTACATAAACCCGTTTAGTTTGTCGCAGGGTGACTGTAGTAAAATCAGGAAATTATATAGGTATTCAAATTGGTGGTGCTAGTTATATATAACAAATAAATTCATTAGACTAGTACCGCCTCTCGACAATAGATGGCACTGCGAAACCTGTCCAGTGATAACTATATAGTAAAAAATAAATTAAAAGTAAAAAAATAATAATTTAAAAACAAGGTTTTATTTAATTGCGCTAAAAAGAATAAAATAAACTTTCCTTTAAAAACTTTAACTATCAACTTATAACGTCATTACACAATTTATATGACATAAAAGTGTCGCGAGATTTACCTGTATAAGAAAACAACTATCGAACTAACATTTACTCGTACTACGAGTAAATGTTAGTTATTAAATCTCGACAAGCTTTTATATCATATAAATTGTGTAATGACGTTATAAGTTGATAGTTAAAGTTTTAAAGAAAAGTTTATTTTATTCTTTTTAGCGCAATTAAATAAAAGCTTGTTTTTAAATATTTATTTTTTACTTTTAATTTATTTATCATAGTGTTTTCGAGAAACCTCTCTACTCTGCAATAGAAAATAAGTAAGTAAAAGAAATCACATTTTTAGACTTTCACAAAATGTCTAGACACTTTATGACGGCATGCCTTGCATGAATACTAAAGTTTAATTCAACGTAACTACCCTAAATTAATCTCGACAATAAAAATCACTTATGTATTAAGGAACACTACTAAAGTAAAAAATAAAACGTGTGGCACTCGGGGACTGCCGCGGTAAAGCTATTGCATAGCATTTTTTTAATCAACATAAGCAATTATTAATTATTAAAATTGTTAAATATGACACTGGTTAACAGAGTCCTCTATGAGGGAAGAGCGGTAACAATTAATTAAATGGTTAAATATAACACTGGTTAACAGAGTCCTCTATGAGGGAATAGCGGTATTATATCCTTAAAATTTGCGTATTGAATTTAAAAATATAACACTGGTTAACAGAGTCCTCTATGAGGGAATAGTGGTAAATTTTATCGGTTATATTATGTATGCATTAAATTGCGTATTGAATTTTGAGTCTTATTTCGTTCGTTTAAGGTTGAATTCTGTTTATTAATTTTATCGATGTTAGTTTATTTTCGTTACGGAATTTCTTGATTTGGTCGCCGCGCTCAAAGCCCGCTATAAAAGCTATGCAATAGCTTAAAAAATAAGAACTTAAAAGTTATTATTCTTCTTACAATTACCTTACAATTTTTTTTTTCAAAAAACGTAATTATTATTTATAGCTCTAGATGGCCCTACATGTCCCACTGAGCAAAAGCTTCCCCTTCCCTTGACATATCCCTACCCAGGGCTCTCATGGATCTCTCTGTTAAAAGTTTTGATGTCGTTTGACCATCTCATCCTTCGTCTTCCTTTCTTTCTATACCCGTCGTGTGGTACCCATCTGGTTAGAGTGCGAGTCCAACTTTGGTCATGCTTATGGCAGATGTGATGTGCCCACAGTCCCATTTTAAAATAGGTAGTCGATTTTTTGCCTACATCCACAACTTTTATCAAAGAGCGCAGCTTTGTTTTTCTAATCTGGTTGACCAGTTTAATACAACACTGCGCTCTATTCCTCTGTGGCGAACCCTTAATTTGGATCATTGCTCATTTCTAAGCGACCAAGTTTGGACACTACTGTAGGTTAAGATATCCGCTCCTTCGCCAGAAACTTGTCCACTCATTTTCAATTCTTATCTCTTTTTCTTGTCTGTCGATGAAAGAGATTACTATAATAATATTAATATGTAAATACATATAATATTCAATCAGTACCTAAATAAATAAATACACAGATAAAACGATCATAGTAGTTTGAAGCAGGCTCTTACTTTTGTATCGCGCTATCTGCGCGTTTGCGTCGGCGGCAGCGCTGCATTTATTAGGGGTGCGGGCGTGCCGCGTGCGTGGTTATTGTGTTAAAAAAAAACTCGTGTAAGGCCCTTACCATTGGTGTACATACATACATTCTATCAGAAACAAATAAACATTTTAAACAACACAAACTTAACCTAACACAAGTGTAGGTAAGTAGGTACGGTGGCCTCGAAGATAGGAGGACCATTTTAGAAAAAAATCGCTTTGCACATCTTGTAAGCGGATTTTTTGTCAGCTCTGTCCTTTTCTTTGTTACTAAACAGGATTTTTGTTTATTAGAGCCACATGTGTCCACTAGGATGTTGGATGTTGCAACCAAAAATCATCCTAAAGATGGTCCTGCTATCCTCGAGGCGACTGTACCTACATACATTACAAAGAAAAAATTTCAAAATCAAACTTCCCGAGAGTGTAGAGCTAACCTCACATTAGCGTAGCAAGAATATCGTGTTTGTTTTTACAAAATATAATTTATTTTATTAAATTTAATTTTACTCGTAAAATTATAATGATTGATTTCTAGGCATAGTATATAGTATAGATTTTGTATTATGATATTTTAAAAAAAATCTAGATTTTGTTGAATGAAGCAGCATGGCTTTACTAACATCAATAATTTAACCACTGATTGGATACCGTAAATGTAAAGATCAAAACGTTATATTATAAAAATAAATTTTTCGGCAGAGTTTTTCGCAAAAAAATCAGAAGCTTGTGTGGTTGCCAATGTAAAAAGAGCGAAGACGTTGTTGCACTGTTGACACTTCTTTTGACAATTGACATATTTGACATTGACAGCACTGGTATCTGTCCGGTTTATTTATTGTCTGTCCGGTGATATTCATTGTTTTTGTAGGTAATAAAATAATTACTGGAAGGGGGTAATCTTTAGTGCAAACTATTTTATATTATTTTATTACGAATTAGCATTATTTTAAAGTTTATGTTGCGGCTATTTTTGTTGGGATGATCTTTACCTATTTTTATTTTAGAATTTTGTTGCGTGAACGGCAGCTTTGTTAGTCGTAACAGTTTTATTGAATAAATTAATGATTCAGTATTTTTTATTTTTAATACAATGGGAGAACAGTTTGGCAGGTATGTTAGATAACAGGTCCCTTTCCTTGAGAAGTCGTCGTGACGCCTAATAACCTGAAAAACAGTTAGGACGATGGAAGATGGATGATTTGCTTCATTCATTCATGATAGTCTTCATTGCCTTGCTAACTAACCCTACCTTTGAACTTAAGATTTTATTGAAATTATGGTCAGGGCCTTAGGTTGCTAACAAAAATAGTAAATTAGTCTATACAAAAATCTGCTTACAATTAGTTAATCGTAAAGTTGTATTAGTTATATTGGTTACTGTTATTTTTGGTAGTTATGAGATGTGCTATATAGGTACGTACAGTAAAGAATGAAAAAACAAAATATGTATGGAATAAGAGAATAAATATAATATTGTTAAAAATTAAATCTTTAGCCCCATAATTGTATAATGAGTGTACAAATATACAATATTTTGTCACTTTCATGGCAGTTACAAAACAATGAATATCATATTTATACTCATAATACAATAAAATTATATTAAATGTTTCTTTTTGCAAAGTTGCTATCATATTAACCCATTATCATCCCACTGCAAGGATAGGAGTCTCCCTTCAATCGAAGGTGATTAGAACATACTCTGCCACACTGAGGCCGGTGTTTTCAAGCCGCCGACTTGGCTTAACAACTGTCATCTATCAACAACATCCGGGACCGACAGCTTAATGTGGCCTCCGATGCACGGAGAAGCTCAAGATAATGAAACCCATTTAAATGCTGGCTAGGGTCGACGTCGCTTAACTTGCGTGTTCATATTAGAGCGACAAACAGCGACGCCATCGAGCTCCTCCAAAGTGAAAGTTCAGTGAACATTTTTGAAACAAATTACATTTTTTTACCTATACATGTTTTGTTGAATTATTATGGATAGTGAGATTTTTGCCCTGTCCTATTACTCTCCATAAACAAAAAATTTTGGAGCATAATTATGTAACACATAATAGTGAAGTTTTTTCTTAGAAGAATTGTTAACATAAGTACATGTGTGATTACCCTAACATTAATTAAACTGCAATTAAAAATAAACATATTTCCTCTTTTCCAGGTCTGAAATACTAGAAAATATACAAAAGAAAAAAGAACAGGAAAAGGAGCCACAAAGCCCAAATTTCCAACAGCTGCTGCCAAAACCTGCTGAGAAATCATTTAATACAACTGATAATGTCAACAGTCCGGTGACGCAGCATGTTCCCGCCCAACAACTCTTGTCTCCTACCCATGGCGCAGGCCAACCCATCCCGGCAAAGGATGACCCTAAAGACAAAACAATAAAAGTTTCCAATTCAACTACAATAACGTTGATTGAGAACGGAAACGTGAATGGCGAGAAGGATAAGGATAACTTCCCTAAAAACTATTTTACTTTAGAACCAAAAAATGACAAGAAAGATGACTGTAAGAATAGTATTACTATAACAAGAACTATTCCAAAACAGTCGCCTGGTGGTCAAGAGAAAAAAGTACCAGCCAAACCAGTAAAACGGCCATTACAGTGTTTGGAAACACTCGCAGAAAAAGCTGGCATAACTTTTGAGGACAAATTTGAGGCTGCCAACACTTTATTGGCTTTGGACAAACAGAATAATACTTACAGAAGACCTCCTGAATTAAAACAACCAAAAGCTGAGCCTGAGCAGCAGAACCAGGAAGAATACAGATATAGAAACCAAAAAGAAGAGGATGATAAATTGCAGGTATGTATTTATTTATTTGCACCAAATTTTAGTCTTACTTATTGATGCCCACGATACAATGCCCCCTACTCCTGTTTATGGTTTGATTTTGGGTCAAAGGAGGTGATACAATTCCCTTAGTAGGAAAACCCACAATAAGAGGGCCAACCATGAAAGGAAATTCCGAAAATATGGTCTGACGTTTTGAACCTTATTTTAACTAGTAATGTCTTTTTGACAGGACTACGTGTTTTGTTGTATCGGATAGACACTTTTATAGTAGACCCGAAGATTTTTATATGAACGCTGCATATATCTGCTTGTGTTCATAAATATAAAATTCAGTCATGAAGCTTTATGTATTTATTTTTGACATCTGTATTTTGTTCTTATAGATTCAGCAACAAATAATCCAGCAACAGCAACAGCAACAATTGCAGCAGTTACAGCACCAGCAACTGCAGCAATTACAACAACAACAGCTGCAACAATTACAACAACAGGCTCTCCAGAGGCACCATCAACAAGCTTTGCAACAACAAATTAAAATACAACAAGACCAACAGGAGCTCGTAAGATTACATCCTTTATTAAATTAAATTACATTTGCACAAAGCTTTAGAGCACTTTTCGATTACTTAAAAATTTAACTGAATTAAATCGATAAATTCACTACTTATGGATATTAAAAAAATATTCATCATAATTTTTGATTTTTATTAAATCAGTCACATAGTTTTGCAGCTTATATTTACATTGTAAGTACAATGAAGTTCACTAAACTTGCACGCAAAGGGGACAAGTAGCGCCCAGTCGCGGAAAACGCCCCTCGACCACAAGATCCCGTCAATCTATTGGACTGTGTGTCAGTGAACCGTCTACCGTTCTTTGTGCTGCTCCAAAAGCCAAAATCGAGTTGCAAACGTAATGCTTCATTTGCGTTTTACTGTACTTAGAAAATCTATATCTATAGTACTGTTACGCTAGTAGAAATATATAATTTATGGTTAATGTTTGCGAGTTTACTAGAAATTCCCTGCACTAAATAATAAATTTTAGTTCCAGAAACAGTTCCAACAGCAACAACAACAACAACAACAACAACAACAACAACAACAACAGCAGCAGCAACAACAGCAGCAACAACAACAGCAGCAGCAGCAAAAAACGGAGATTCAAGCTGTCTCTCAACAAGCAGACTTACAACAACAAAAGTTTCTTCAGGTTGATATAATCAGAATAATATAAAAATATATTAAGCTGTGCCCGCGATTCCGTCCGTGTGGACTTTCAATAAGGGCAAGATATACTTCCCCTCTCTCGAGAACAGTACAACCAAGTTTTTCAATATTCAAACAATAATAATAAAATATCCCATCCAAACATCCACCCTACTTTTCACCCCTTTAGGGGCTGATTTCAGATATAAGAACTATCGTATGTGCTCTCGCGGGTTTTAACCTATTACCAAATTCGATCTCTATCGGTTCAGAGGATTTTACGTGAAATGGTAACAGACAGGCAGAGAAGTGTTCTATTTGTACCACTTTATAATGCCATACACAAATGTGTGAGGTATTGTTAATAGATGTTCGGATTTTTGTTTTAGTTTTATTCTGGTAAATCATACAGTTGGCAAAATTGAATAAAACTCCATAATTTTGAGGTCAGCAAAGCCTCATTGAAAATTGACTTTTAAAATCGGTCACATAATTTTTCCGCTACTTACATATTTATTAGATAACAAAACAGTTATGGTTTAACACCTTCTTTGTTAAATCAGAACTTGTGTTTTGTATTCTTCTAAGAAATCTTTACATAATATAAAATGAAAACGCTTTTGCTGTCTGTCTGTGCCTCTTGTGTCCCTATGTCTGCTTTGCTTACATCTTTAAAACTACGATTTTGATGCGGATTTTAATAGATAGAGTGATTCAAGGGGAAGGTTTTCAAGTATAATACATTCCAAAATTCCCACGGGAAAGCGGGATACACGCAAACGAAGTTGCGCGGGTATTGCTAGTATAGATATAATATAATGTGGTATAAAACATATGATTATATTTATTGCTAGACTGGAACATAATGTTATCTATGTGTCCGCCTATACCCTTGTATGTGGTTAATAAAGTTTACATAAATAAATTATTAATGTTTTTGCCAAGGTAACTGAATATATCTGTAGTCTGCAGTTTTTACAATCGTATTATGTGTTTGGAAAGCCATAGATAATATCACTTTTTTTTATAGCCCGTACACACTCAACAATTCAACGTTCCTGGAATTGGAGAGATCAATTTGAGTTTCTTGGCGTCACCACAAAGCAACGTCAACTTGTTGTTCGAAAAGAACCAGAAAGCCGGCATGAGTGGCGAGATCAAACAACAACAGGTAAGTTATTATAGTGGCACTTCGCATGGCGTAGTGTATTGGTTTATTTGGGGTATTTGGCAAGCGTCAACCATGTGTGAACGATATATTTGACAAAGAACTTGCCTTATGTGCCTTTTTGTCAACATTACAAATACGTGTATATGTCCGCTTGTCGGTTTTCGACGCACATCAAAGAGTTCCCCAAGTCTAGACATCTTTAATTTGTAATTGCGTAAGCAAAAATTTTGGCTAAATTGACGAACACCAAACCACTACGCAAAGCCATGTTGAATTACATGAATAGACGACGTTATTGTCCGTGCAAAGTTATATAGCAAATATCACTGCATCGTAAATTTCCGCATTATTTTGCGTATGCCGACGTACACGATTCGAGAATCGTAGCGATTAAATCTTTGGTCATTCTAGGCCTATTGTCCACCAAAGTGTAGATGGTCGGAGAATAGACCATATCGTATTGGTCCTTTTCGTGGCCGATAGTTGTGAGTTGTTGCGGGCTGCCGGCAGTAGCTCTGTCTTTGGGTTAGATTAAGAAATAGGGAAACACTAATGATAGCCTTATTATTTCAAATGGCATAATATAACATGTTTTATGAATGACTTGAAAAATAACAAGGTATATTTATATTTTATTCTAGAAATTTAATGCTTTCTCCTTTTATACTTTATAATGTACAGATATAAAATGAAACCGTATTCATTTCCATAACGAACTTATTACATGTGTAAACATGTGTATCCTACTTATATGTGTATATGTGTTGAATAGCATATACCTATGTGTAGAAGTAATACTTTATATGTGTCACTTATGTTTTTTATTTTTTGGATAATAGAAATTGTTAATAGGCTATTTGACACTATTAAAAATATGCTACGAATTGTGGTCATCCTATTAGGTAATAACATAAAAAAACATATTTATCTCTGTTATATCCAAAAATATTTATAGATTTTTCAAAATAAACAAAATAAATCCAAATTATTTTTTAAATTTCTTTAGCCACAAGAACGCTCTGTGATTGGCTATGCCTCGCGTGACGTCACACGCAAGTCGACAGACATTTTGTGTGATTTTATCATTTTACCTATTACTATTCGAATTAAATATTACTGGCATACTTACATCAAAGTGATCTTCACACATAAAAACATTTGTATGAGATAAAATGCTGTTTGGGTCTCTTCGAGCTAACACAGAAACAAACAGTTTTTGTGGCGTTTTTATAGAAGTATTTGTACATTGTGGCACAATTACACCATTTATAAACCATTTTTTCCAGTAACATAACAGAAAAAATATTCTAAACACGCTGAATGTACACTTTGGTACAAGTTTACTTGCCTGTGACGTCACGGCGTCCGCCATTACAGAAAAAGCGTTTTTAGCGCGAATATTGTAATTTAAATTTTAAACCGATATTTTACGGAAAATACTGCAAATTTCGCAGAAATATACATGTGGTGTATTAATCATATACCAACGAATAATTTAAAACAGTTTTTCAAAATCAGTCAAATAGCCTATTATAAATCTTATTGTAAGCATTGAATTGTAAGGTGTTATTCAGTGCTCTCGAATGTTCGTCTTAAGAATATACAAATTTTTTATGATGATCGATTGCAACATTCCGACCACCATACATCTCGAAAGGGTGGAGTATTTATGAAATGGAGTAGTTCCCGAGAAGTACCATGCTCTAACAGCGAATTCTTAACCCTTCTCTCTGCCTTGTAGCAGGCAACGCATACACTATATTATGACCTTAACCACTAGGTACTCCTGTCGATGTGACGAAGACATAACAGACTGCTATTATGTATTGTTTGGAAGTCGTAAATTTGTCGTTCATATTAACGTTTCTTTGTTACGTCGCTACTTGTAATCTAATGCTTATTGACATACCAGAGTGTTGTTTTATATAAACTTTTGTTTAAATACAAAGAAATTATAAATAACTAGCTCATAGCCGTTGCTTTTACCCGCGAAATCCTGTTGTTCCGGCAAACATAGGACTTTCATACAAACTTCAACCCTTGTTTTACCCCCATACGGTGGAGTTGCGTGAAATCCGTTTCTAAGCGGATGTCATCACCCTATAGGGAACCTACCTGCCAAATTTTAAGTTTGTAGGTGTTATAATTTCTGAGATTTCGTGATTAATCAGTGAGTGGTATTTCGCTTTTATATATTACTAGCGAAACCCTTTGCGTGTATAGCGCTTTCCCGTGGGAATTCGGAATGTGTTCTACAATATAAACCTCCCTCTTGAATCACTCTCTATTTAAAAAAACACCGCATCCAAATCCGTTGCGTAGTTTTAAAGATATAATCATCATAGGGACACAGCACGCAGACAGGCAGGGAAGCGGCTTCATTTTATGCTATGTTAATAAGATATAGATTTCACTTATATTTTTATAAAATAAATTATTAATATTAATGTTACTAAAATATGATAATAGATTATAAGTATACAAGTGAACGTAGCGAGAGTCTTTCGAAGGTTGTTTTGTACGTCGCCCAACACTGGCGCCACCTCTCGTAGATCTTGGCACTTAGGGAGTGGGTGCTTAAAAGGTTCGGAACATGAACCTCCATTTAATTTGTGGTTCCGACTATTGTTGATAGATGACAGTCCTTAATAAAATAGCTTACAAAGCAGCTTATTTATTTTATATTAAACGTTCTAATTAACACTGAAATAATATGTAAAATATGACTATGTAGGGGTCGTTGTTATGAAGGCTTACTTTCTGAATAAACATTACATTTTCATGCGCCATATCTGTGACCGTATATCAGGCACTAAATACGCGCAATATACTTTTGAACAATGGTAATATAAGACCACATGCTATTACAGGATTTAATATATCTATTCTAAAAAATGTTATAATAGTATTCAGTAATTGAGATCAATAGAGTGACTACAGTACAATTAGAAAATAATAGTAGATATTAATCTCAGAAGTCAGAACAAATAATTAAATGGAAATCAGTGAATCGTCCCTTCAAAACTCATTATGCTTCTTCTAACCTTATTCCATCTTACGTGGAGTCGCTACGACATACTCCCGGTTTCTCGTTTCGGCTGATTACCAGTCCCTAATTACCAGTTTTCACCAACAATTCCTAATATTTAAAAGTCTCATAAAAGCTTTCTCCATATCCAAATCCTTGTTTTTGGTATGTACGTGTATGATATATAAAATTATCGATTCAAAAACGGTTTTAAAAAATCGATAATTTAAATGTCATACACGTACCAAAAACAAGGATTTATTTGTATTTGTTTTTTAAACTTTGCTCTCTAACATGTTTCACACCTGCTAATCAGAGTAATTGTTAATTCCAAAACTGTATATGGTTTTTCATTGTGGGAGATATAAAGATTTTATTATTATTATTTGGACATAGAAAAAGCTGTTAGGAGACTTTAAAATTTTAGCAATTGTTGGTGAAAACGCGTATATTATAAGAGACTAGATATCAGATTGATGATCCCTATTCAATCGTTCATACAAACCACGATTAAATCTATAACTAAAACTTGATGCTAATCACAAAACGAAAAAATAAGGAAATAAAATATGACCCAGATTAACCTGGCGCCGCTCTGTCTCTTTCTAACTTACCAAATTATAAAGTGAGAAGTTCGATTTTACCCTATATACTATTCGAACTTACTAAGAGAGACAGTAAAAAAAAAGCGTTTTCAAGATAATAGGTTTTACCATTCCCGAACAGCTTATTCGTCAAATAAAATTACTGTGTTCTGACTACTTTTGATGTTTTACGCAAATAACATATCCGGGAGTGTCTTAGCAAGTGTATAAACCGGCACGGAGTGTCTAGTTTTACTTATAATATATCCGTGTTATAATACCAGAAACACAAACATGGCCGCTCTACAGACAGGGTTGGGGGAGTGTCTGGAAGCGTAATCGGTGGTTAGGGAGCCTAGAGGTAGATATTTAATACATTAACAACTAGTCTGCCGTGTACAGTCGACAAAGGAACTAGAATACAGGGCTGCGGATACGATATAAAAAATCTTAATTTTTTTATATTATAAAGAGGAAAGATTTGATTGTTTGAATTGAATAGGCCCCGAAACTACTGGACCGATTTCAAAAATACTTTCACCAGAAGCAAGCTACATTATCAGGAACTGACATAGGCTATAGCTTTTTCCGAAATTCAATGTGGTTTCGCTTCAACTTCACGCGGACGAAGCCGCGGGCAAAAAAGCTAGTAAAAAATCGTTTCCCTCTGTCTGTCTGTTCCTAAGATTTAAGCATATATGCTTAGATCTTTAAAACTACGCAACGGACTTTGATGCATTTTTTTAATAGTAGAGTGATTGATGAGAAAGGTTTGTACAATAAATACAAAGATTTTCCAAAATTCCCACGGGAAAGCGGGATACACGCATACGAATTTGCGCGGGTTGCGCTAGTAATGTATAAAATGATTTTTTGTTCGTTAATAATCGTATTTATTCATATCGTATAATGTAATACCGTGTTTCAAACGGAGCTTATATTATTGGCATAAAAATATTTCCCCTAAAGCCTACGCACATCTGCTAGGTTACTCTGCAACGAAATCGCGATTCTAATTTCAATTCTGTATAATTTCAATTTAAAATTAACAGCAAATCCTAATTAGTTTTCATGAAATTTTATACTTTACTGACCAATTTTTCATTTAGTGTAGTATTTAGTTAAAACTAATTAGTGTCTCAAGATTAAACGTAACAATCCCAAAACTGATCGCTCAGGATTGGTTTCAAGAATAGCCTAGCGGGACGGGATGGCAAGGGTTTCTAAGGAGCTTTAAAATTCACGGGAGCTTAGCAATTTCTGTCTTATTTCTATACTAGCTTTTCCCCTCGGCTTCGCTTGTGGTTAATTTTTTGACATAGATCTCGTTTGAAAACAAAACAACTCATAGAGCGACTTGTGGCGCCATCTGTTGGCCGATAGACCATACCATACAGCGCCCTATAGTAGAAAAAATATTTTCCCATTGGAATGACATACTTTAACGGAATAAAAAGAAGTAGCCTATGTTGGGCTCTGTACCCCTGACAATATATGTTATATGTACATACCTACAATTTTTTATAATAATCGGCTGATTAGTCAAGCCGTGAAGGAATAACAACAAACAAACAAACTCACTTACTCATCTATCTAAATACATACTTATAATAAAACTGTAAAAAGGGCCAATTCTGTACATTGAAAAAAAATACCTCCAGGGGTCTTTCTAAAGGTAACCGATGCCGAAAATGTGATTTTTGAAATTTTTGTCTGTCTGTTGTCCGCTTTTCACGCAAAAACTACTGAACTGATTTTGATGAAACTTTTTTTGTTAAATAACTTTTGGTACTCGGCAACTCTTATAATCGAAGTGATAGAGAATTTTAAAAACTTTCATTTCGTCATAGACTATTTTCCGCTATAGTGTATCGTTTTTGAGAAATAAGCGAAAAACCTAAAATTGGAACCTTTGTCACCCTCCCCTCCCTCTGGCTCACCTCTACGCCAGGTCTTTAAGTATCTTTTCTCCCTAAGCACCCTAATTAAGTTTGTGAAGACTGAGGCATCCGTTGACTGGACTACGACGAAATTTTATAAGTAACATGTTTACCTACAGACTAAAATACAATTTTTGTACTTGTATTGTAACAATGTTTCTCCGTAAACACTTTCCTTTGTGGTAAAGAAGCTTTCATATTGGACTTCTTTCGTGTACAGCAGTCTACTTATCTATCAAGCATGTAATCGTGTGGTCCACGCGAACGAAGTCGCGGGCACGGCTAGTACAAAATAAAGTATTCCGAAGATAATTGCTTCCTAGTAAAACCGTTTCAGTTATGTAAGACACGTTTGACACAATATTTACTGATCGTGAATTTTCTACATGCAAGTATGTGCATGTCATCAAAAATAATGCCGACTTATTATTCTGAACAATGTTTATTTTTAATACAGATTGTAGACGGTCAAACACAAGTAGTTCAGCAGCAGATGAGTATGGCACAGCACGAGGCTACGCAACCACATCATCAGACAGTCACGGTCGTGTCTTCAATGCCTAGTAGTATGGCGGCACATCAGGTATGTAGATTCAAGATTCAAAGATTGTCATTTTTTATTTATGGAATAGGTTTACAAAAACACGTCATCGGGACAAGCCCACCGCACATTCCCACCGCTGTGTCTCCTATATAGCCAGGACCAACAACGGCGACCTCAGATTGACAACAAGCAATGCTTATTGACTCACAACGAATTTAATCAGAAAGAAAATAGACACGGATTAGAAAGTATTAAAAGAACTTCCAATCTATAAAAACACGTCAGAGAGTTCACATACAATAATAAATGATTTGTGCAATTAATCTACTCTGTAAACTACTACATTTTGGAAACAAAAGCAAAATGACCACTGGTAAAAGAAATGGCGAAAGAAAACCAGTTACGGCCTTTTTTGTCATTTAACAATAGTACATTTTTTAATTTGTACGTACAACTCCTTTTTGATATTCAAAAATAAATATCTCAGTGTTGCGTCCTAAATCATTATAAAATCTTCAAACTCTTTCGTTAAATGAAAATTAAACAAAGACACTGTCATTTAATTCAACTTCTGAAATCACATTTACAACTTCTTTCTATACGAAGCAGATGTCAGAACAATGTATACACATATTTTTTATTAGTATCCCCCCATCTATATTAAGGTTCAATGCAGGGCATACGATAAGTAGTTTTTTTGTATTACAAATTAAGTGAAATTTTGGGTAATAAACCCAAATATCTATCTATCTAATAGAACCACTGAACTTCGCCCATACATTGGGATTGTTCATTGTGTTGCTTTTGAGCTTGCCAATGCCGGTACCAGGCCGGTGGTAAGTGGAAAAACACCCAATAAGCACGTTCCTGATACACCTACGTCTCATTACACGTAATATGCATCGTTTCTTAAAAATATTGATTTTCTATAAATAATTGCAGCCAGCCATCGAGTACGTATCATACTCATGATTTCAAATAAAGATTATTTTACACGTGATGCTACTATTTTTGTTATTTTCTCGCAAAAATCTACGTATTTTTACGTACGTAGGTGTGTAAACATAATATCAAAGAATATCATTTGTATCGATTTACTGGATAACACGCGCAATTCTCTGTATCTCACTTTCCCGTGGGAAATTCGGAAAATTCTTATCGGATGCCTATGTCATACCAAGAGCACACTCTCCAAGTTTCAGGTCTCCTCGATCAGCGGTTTAAGCTGTGCTGATCCGTCATTCAGTCATTCAGGACAAAGCATTTTATATGTATATAGGAAGATGGGGGCGTATGTTTGACCTCACAAGTGTCAGTCAAAGAGATCCTAATGAGTATACCCACCTGTTGTTGCCATGGTTTTGCGTCAATCTAAGTATTCTTTATTGTATCTAAATCAGATGTATCTGAACAGTCATACTGAACGTAGGGTTCCAGTTACTTACGGATTTTAACATCATGTTTTACAAACTTGAAATTTGTTATGTACGTTGAAAGTAGTAATGAGCATATTTTTTAATTTGTGATTAATATTTTTTAATTAAAATTATTTTTAAAAGTTTATAAAAAAAAAAATTTTTGTGATGAGTGCTTAAAGGGAAACCTTCGTTTTTGTTGTTCTTTATGGCTTTATATTGAAAAAAAAAAACATTTGAAAGGTGCAACAGCCTTCTGCTGGGATTCAGCAGCAGGCGGGCGCGGGGATTTCAACGATGCCGCCGCTCCAAAACTTGCCTCCCAACGCCCAGCATCCGCAACAATTAAGGTAACTATTTCTGGTGAATCACTATTTCTATGGACATAATATTTATAATAATATTTGTTGTGTATTACTATATTACACAGCGCCACCTGGTCCCAATATAAGCTATGCTTAGTATTTTATGCGGCAAACAGTTTAATTACTCAGTTAATTTATTTACTTTATTAATTTAAATTTTTTGTTTTGTTAATTCTCATTTATGAATTGGCTTACATTACAACGAAGGTGTTTCAACCAATCGATATGAGTGCAGTAGCCGGCACTAGCCTGCACTACAACTGTCGTTAATAATTTACTTTGATGACTTAATCGAATTTCTATTCTAAGACCAGCAGCAAACGAAGGAAGTCTTTCCTAGAGTCAATACGCGTAGATTGTGTAGTGGAAAACAAAGAAAAAATTTATTATTTTAAAATATTGCAATTTTTTTAAAGAAAATTTTTTTTTTCGTATGTTTCGACTGCACATTTAGTAAAGACACGTCTCCTGCTTAAAAGTATCCTAGTACTTATATTAAATTGCGTTTGCCGTGTGTGCTAATTGCGTCATCAGCTCTTTTGTGTCACGATGGGAAAGAGGGTCGTTTATAGGTAGTATTGTATTTTATATTCTGTCTCCCATTTATTATTAAATTAAAATATAATTTAAAAAAAAACTACACAATAGGTTTCTTTATTGATAGTAAGCTAAGGGGTGGATATCGTCAGACATTAAAAGCGGAGAGGGGATTAACATAGTTTAGTGACCCTAAGGACTCGTGTACCCGAAACCGAGAAGGAGCCGCCGAATTTTGTTTTTATTAAAATAAAAATTATTTCTTTATTCTAATAAAAGTCTAATAACAAACATATATTTTTTAACCGAATCAATTGCTACCTATGAAGGTGAATCAATTATGGGTCAAAGATTCGATAAGAACAAAAGACAGTGCGACGGCAGTACGCAGACGGTCGGTATACATAGTTCTGCGTTGCAATGACGACGGTGGTGTCGTCTATAGGAGCGCTAACAGCCAGTTCATTTGATTATAGCTGTCTAAATAAATATCGAATGTCGAAATAAAGAAAAAAAGATAACTTGAGACTTAATGTGGAATTAAAATGCTTTTCAAAAACTGATTTATAGAAAAGAGTCGAAGCGTTATGTAATGAATGTTACATAATAAAAGATAGTTGTTTTTGAATTTATTGTTTATAATACGCGCTAAATTTGGGCTCACAGTTTATAATACAAATAAAAATCGATTGTCGTTATGCACTGAGTAATAAGTATGAGTTTCGAACTTCGTTTTACGTCAGTGCGAGCCAGCCATGTTGGCGACTAGTGTAGTAGTACTTTTTTTGTTTGTAGCATATTAACATTATTATTATACACGTTTATAATTACAATCTAGCCTAAACAGACTAATGAGTAATTTTACATTGACCTAGTTTTATAAATTTGTAATATAAGAACGAGTCCATCAGCACTTTTGTTACTGTCTTTATTAAGGGGAAGTCACTTGTCTTTGTTTACACTATATTAATTCTAATATTTTGATATTAATCACTGCACCAGTTCGAACGGTTTAATTCTTTTGAGTCTTTTATATCCGTGTTATCGCGGAATTGGATCGCCTCGACGTTCACATGACGATTCTGTCTATACTGGTGTGCTTTTGCATATTTTTTTATAGCTTCATCGACGGACTATATATTAAATTCACGTGCAGGCCGTCGTTTCTTACATACATAGACATTGTAGTTGAATGTTCGACAAATACTGCCGAACCGATAACGTGTGTAGCTACCCTTACATTTAAAAAACGTGTGTTATAGTGCGGAATGGGGCCACAGCAGAGTGCAAGTGATACAGCAACCATTGCAGAACAGCACTTATCTTCAACAACTGTACAACGCGCAGGGGCCACTCCTGATGCCCGGGAACATAGCATTGCACCCTGGTATCAACTCCCAACAAATACAGGTAAGACATAAAATTTTAGGATCTAGGCCTCGAGAATAATAATAGAGCGTCAATAAGACAGTCCTTGACTGATCTCTTTTTACCAAAAAGGAAATACATCTTATTAGCTGACACCCACGGTTTCACCCACGAAGTCCCGGTTCCCGGAAAGATATACGTGATAAAAACCTATGTGGTTAAAATCTAAGTTATAAACTACCCGTATACAAAATTTCAAGGAAATCTGTCTAGATAGACGTTTTTGCTTGAAAGAGTAAAAAGCATCCATACATCCTTAAACCTTCGAATTATAGTGTTAGTCTTATAATGTTAGTAGGATAATATTGAACTGAATGTGTCTTGAGTTCTCGTTAAATGTCATATTATTTATAACAGGTGATAGCCGCCGGCAAGCCGTTCCAGAGCAACCAGCTGGGGCCGCACATGCTCACCACCCAAGGCAAGCAAGTTCTACAGGGGCAAGCTGGTAAGTTTTAATTTTGTTTGAATATATGATATATTTATTATATAGTAAAAAAAATGTATTAAATCGCAAACTGTTGGAGATCTCTGTGACGGATTTTTATAACTCCATTGCTCGACAACCTAAAAATACAAACAATGTTGAGAAAACAAATATTGTGAATTCAGTAATGAAAAAGGAATTATCTACCAGTAATACAATTACCACGGTAAGAAATAGAAACTGAAACAACGTCTACGTATTGTTCGCTACGTATTATAATTTTTAACGCGCTACAATTACTATCTAATACTCAAACTACTTAAGCTTTGGGAAACAGTACCAAAAAGTGGCAGCTTTCAGAAAAGGTATAAAGTATTGAGTATTAAGAAATTTTTAATGTATTAAAAAACATTGTAGTAATTAATTATAAAATTTGAAAAAATTTGCTTTGCAGTCATAAATCCGCTGAGATTCACAAATTAAGCTTGCATTACAATGACAGTAATTAGTATCACCCTTTCAAATATGCTATTGTTTTCAAATTGAAATCAACGGTGCTATATTAGTATCGTTTAGAATTCAATACGAATTAGAATTTCTACACTATTTAGTTTTTCAGTAAATTTTACAGGTCTCACTACATATCCGGAACAAGGTTTATAACAAACTGAATTATATTTGTTTCGAGTCTCGTGATTGGACCATGTGAATGTGACTTTATTTTTGGGGAACAATATTTTCTTTGTTTTGTATTTACTTTGAAGAAATTTAATTTGTTGAAAGTTTTTTAATTGGCATTCATGAACATTTTGTTTAAGGCTTCTTTCGGAACTACACTTTAGGGTGTTCGTTGAGAAACGTGCGGGCTTGGTTACGGGTGCGTTCTTGCGTGTTTGTTTTGCAATAATATGATTCGCGTAAAAGCTGACGCACCGTTGCCCGCGCGATTTTAGCATACACCCTTACAAGAGATTATGCACATGCCATCGCTTATTAATATTTAATTTTGAAGTTATCGATTGCAAGTGCAGCTGCTTATTATTTCACACACAACAAATTATTTCAACACTTCCCTCCCCACGCCCCGTGACGTAAGGTCGGTTTGATTTGAGCTCCGTGCTATTATTCGATTTTAATTTATTTAATTGCATTTTTAGAGCAGTGAGTGGTTACATTTCATTTGTCTGTGTTTTATAACTGTGAATAAATAATTTTTATCATTGTATTGTGCGTAAATATCGTTTAATAAAGCAATTAATATTTCGTGTCGGTTAACGAATACGGGCGGGTAGTGAAATAGTGACTTTTAACCCTTTCGCGACCAAGGGAAATATTTTTCCCTTCCTAAAAAATCGTAATTGATCAATAAATTATTACCTAATCAATATTTTTTTTACTAATTGTCATAATAGAACGTATGACCAAGACAACTAATGTGTTTCGGAATAATTAAAAATAAAACAACTGTACAGTTTTGTTCGCGCCAAAATCAAAACCTTCGCGGGCTGAACTCCATATTACTTCTAAGTTTTTTAGAGTAATAATAATAAAATTACTCCATTTTTCCACGTGTTTTATGTCATTTGGTAAGTATATTTTTATATAATAACAAGATGATCTGCAGATAATGAGCCACGAATACCTAAATATGCAAAATTATCAAAGGGAAACATTTTTCCCTGTGGTCCATAACTGGCATAATGAATTGTAGTGTTCCTATAATGTTGTACTCTATCATAATCAATTGTTCTCGTGTATTTTTGTTATATTTACAGTACCTTTTTTACAGAAATGGCTAGAACAAGGTGCAGAGATTTTCATTCATATTCATGATGAAGAAAGAATGCAGTCGTTGATGGATGGATAATAGTGACAGAGAAAATGATTTCCAGTTAGATGAAGAAGACCAGCAGTATATTGCGCAAGATAGAAAAAATGGGGCCAGTGTCGTTGAAATTGAAGATTCTTTTTTTTATACCACAAAAGTGGCAAACAAGCATACGAACTGCCTGATGGTAAGCAGTCACCGTAGCCTATGGACGCTTGCAACACCGGGGTCACTCGCACGTTACCGACCCTGTAAAAGTGGAGCTCTCGAGACCTTACTCACCGTAGGAACACAACATGGCCGAGACCAATGTTATTTGGCTACGATACTGTAAGGTGGATTCTGTTCATGTGCATAACACATAACACATTGCCATTAGATAAAAATGCAGAGGTGATATTCATACCGTTAGTTCAAATGGTATACCATTCGTGAAATAGCTGGATACCGAAACTGTGCATATGTTGAGTTATATCCCCGGTGCCAACTAGTACAATAAAGAGAAGGCAGACAGGGACTGCTCAAAAAATAAATGTCACATGTCCAGAAGTGGTCATGTGGTACAACAAATATATGGGAAGTGTGGACCTCATGGACCAGTGTAAAGCATGATGCACAATGTCCACCAGTGCTTCACAACTAAGCAAAATTGTTTTGAAAATATCATGATTGGATCTTCTATATTATTATTATATTTCCTTATCATTTTTAGTTCTAATTTTCATGTAATAAAGCAAAGAATAAAATACTTATATAATAAATCTTACTATTATTTTAGTTACCCTTATGGTCCACAGGGAAAAATATTTCCCATGAAATTACTAAAAAACTGTACAGTCTGCTTTATTTTCGTGGTGATATTTCATTATTTTACACCTATATCAGCTAAAAAAAATTGTTGCATACTTATATTTCGTCTTGGATATCTAATGGTCCTGTAAGGGTTAACAGCTGACCCGCGCTGCGCTGCGCGGACGCCGCCGGCCGCCTAGTTCGTTCTTCGTACGTAAATAATAAAAGAGGTTTGTTTACCTCATCAAAGGTACGTTCGTAGGTTTATTTTATTAAAAGCGTAACGTATTTAGGGTATTAATATGTCGTCAAATGCGCAAACAATAATAATGCGTCTTATGCCGACCGTCTAAAATTGCGACTGCCTAAGCAGATGAAACCGTTGCAAACACGTCCACCTATGCCTTGCGTCGTTGCCTATCCAACTGAGGAGCGTTCCTCTGAGCTTACCTCGTCTGCAGCGACTAAAGAGGCCCTTATGAAAGCCATCAAACCGTCCGACGATGGCTTCAAATTGTCGGTGTAAAAAAAACAACCAAATCCGGAGTTGTACTGCGCGTCTCTAATGAAGCCCAAATAAAAAAATTACAACCCGTTCAAGGAATTAAATCGGCCGGTCTTAAGCTAGAAAAACCGAAAGGGCGCCGACCTCGTATCATTATAAAAGACATTCCCGGCAATATGGACGACACCAAATTTTTATCGGCTTTGTATAACCAAAATATTAAAGATGAGATGAGCATTAGTGCGTCCGACCTAACGAAGGAAGTCAAAATAGTGCGTCGTCGTTCAGCAGCTTATGGCAGAAAATGGATAGGTATCGAGTTATCCGCGGAAATTCGAAAACATTTAATTTCAACCAAGGATAAAATTTTCATAGATTTTGCAACTTGTAGATTCATCGAGGATATTGAAGTAGTCCGTTGCTTAAAATGCCAGCAATATGGCCACGTGCATAAATATTGTACTGAAGACAAGCCTACTTGTTCACACTGTGCCGGAACACACGACTCGCGCGAGTGTACAAAAAAAATCCGAAAAAGACTTTAAACCAACATGCGCAACGTGCCGCCGTCTAAAGAAAGCGGCCGACCGGGTCTGAGATTTGCCCTACGTACGCGGCTAAGTTAGAATACATACCTAATTTTAAACACCACGTATGGATAAAGTTGTAATTTCACAATTAAATCTCCATAACGATAGGATTGCGACATCTGAGTTAGATAAGCTTGTTGCGGATTATAAGCTTGATCTCGTTCTAGTCCAAGAGCAATACCAACGGGCGCATTTAAATAGTAAATTTGTACAGATCAATAATAAAGCACGCGCCGGTATCTATGTGCCAAAGAGCGATTTAACCGTAACCGCTTTTACAAACTTGATGTCCACTCACTGTGCGGTCGCCGAAGTAACGTCTCCTCGTTTTAAAGTTTTTGTTGTGAGCTGTTATTTTCAATACTCCGACCCTGTTGGTCCCCATATACACCATTTGCGTACCGTGCTGCAAGCGCTCGTAGGATATAAAGTAATTGTTGGAGCGGATGTTAATGCTTCGTCTCCTTTATGATACGGTATACATAGATCGACAGACGTCGATAGACGAACTTCTGTCGAGGATTTCATTGCAGAGATGAATCTTATTATTCATAACACCCCTGAAGCACCACCTACTTTTAGTGGCCCAATGGGCGAGTCTTCTATTGACGTCACACTTTCTAGTGCAGACGTCCATATACTTAATTGGCGCGTACTTCCAGATGCTTCTTGCAGTGATCACCGTCTAATTGTTTGTGAGTTCTCTCCTGTTGTAAATGATTTACACACATTAAAACAAATCAACTTTCAATATAAAACCAGAAACGCAAACTGGGAATTTTTTAGATCCATGTTTTCTGCTCATGTCAAGGATTTCATTCGCGCTCAGTTGACGGTCGCGGAAAGTGCGGAACTTCTGTCGGACACCTTCACATATTGCGCTGACGTCACACTTGGCCGTAAAGCGGTGGTAGATCGACGACGTTGCGACTGGTGGAACGATTCCTTGTCGCGGTTGCGTAGGGCTTTTCGTAGTGCTCGACGTAAGACTGCTAAATTAAAGAAACGAAAAATAGAGGGAGTAATTTATCAAACGGCTTTAACAGAATTACGTATTGCAAGATCTCACTATCGGGCCGCTGTTCAAAAATGCAAAGGCAACCTATTACGACGTGTTGTAGATAAACTAAATGATGAGGGTCCGTGGTCTCCACTATATCACGAGTTTAAGGCAAATAGGCGCATTGACCAAGCCTATGTAACTAATATTAAACTCAATAACACGCATACTCTTGGTGTAGAGGAGACTGCTGATGCCTTATTAAACGTTTTGATACCGGACGATAACATAAGTAAGGATAGCGAATATCATCGTGACGTTCGAGATTCGGCCACGCAATGCCCTCTAACTCCAAAATCCGATCTTCCGTCACTAGACGAGTTTCTATCGGTAGTTAAGGCTTTGCCAACTAATAAGGCTTCTGGTGATGATAAAATAACTAATAGGATGATTAAAAGAAGCATGCAAAGTAGCCGCTAATTCCATCTTAATGGTTTACAATCGTTGTATCGACGAAGGTTATTTTCCTGCCGTCTGGCGACAATGCTTCATTAGATTAATACCTAAAGGCGGTGATAAACAGCCTGACGATCCTAAGTCCTATTACCCTTCTACCATCATTGGGTAAGGTTCTCGAACGTCTCATAGTTCCGCGTTTGCTACCAGGTGGCCCTAAATTTCACGAAAGACAGTTTGGTTTCACCGTCGGGAAATCTACCGTCGATGCAGCTCTTACCGTCCGTAAAGCAGTTGATCATTCTGAAAGTAAATATGTGATAGGCGTGTTTTTAGATATCTCGGGTGCTTTTGATAATGCTTGGTGGCCAATGTTATTATTTAAACTTAAGACCAGAGGATGTTATAGTAATATTTACTCTCTTATTCTGACGTAGGTACTTTGAAAATGGTATATCTAAATTAAAACTCGGACACTATGCTGCGTCAAAGGTGCTCACATTAGGCTGCCCACAAGGCTCAGTATTGGTTCCCTACCTGTGGAATATCGGCTTTGACGACTTTTTCAGCCTCCCCTTACCGGATGGATGCTCCTTGACGGGTTATGCTGATGACGGTCTTTTATTAATTAATGCTAGTTCGCGGGCATCTTTAGAAAAATTTGCTGAAACGAGTCTTGACATTATCTCGGAATGGGGAAATCGTAACCGTCTCGAATTTGCACCTCATAAAACGTATCAACTTATGCTTAAGGGAAATTTAAAAGTCCCTCCGCGCTTTCGCTTTAATGGACTTTCAGTTTCAAATAAAATCACAGTCTGCTACTTAGGTTTACTATTAGACAAAAATTTCATTGAACATATGAAGCAGGTAGGAGAAAAGGCCAAAAAGACTTTTAATGCCTTAACTCGAGTATCTGCCGCAACCTGGGGTTTAACCTTTAGAACGTTAAAAATGGTTTATACTGCGACGTACCTGGGTTGTATAACATTATGGTTCAGCGGTTTTCGCGGATCGTGTAACAATTGGGGCCGCGCGAAGAAAATTATTGCAAAGTCAGCGTCTTGCCTTGATATTTTTGTGTAAGTCTTACAGAACTGTCAGCACGGAGGCACTCCCTGTGCTGGCTGGCGTAATACCCGTCGATTTGGAGATACAGCGTCGCGCGTCGATGTACTATAAATCAAAAGAAATGACCCCCGCGTTCCTTAAGACACGTGATCGTGACAAAATAAATAGACTATTTAATCCGTTAGATGACGTATTACAGACTCTTCTATCGGAATGGCAGGAAAGGTGGGAGACTTCCGTAAAAGGCCGTCATCTGTATCTGTTCTTTCCCTCTGTGAGAGACAGATTAAAGAAAACCTGGCTAGAGGTCGACCATTAAGTAGCTCAATTTTTAACGGGACTCGGAAACTTTAAGGCCAAGTTATTTTATTTCAAGGTTGTACCTTCTCCTTTCTGTGAGTGTTCTACCGTAACTACCAGAGTAGAACAAACAGCTCATCACATTCTGTGGGAGTGTGATCTTTGGCATGACGAAAGCGTAATCTTGTTGTATTCTTTACATGTCACTTCGGGCGTAGTTTATTATTCTGATCTCGTAGCAAGCAGAGAGAATTATCAGGTATTTAGAAGGTTTTGCAACACATTATTGGAATCAAAATAGTAAACAACAGCTCATAGCATTAGGTCCCAATAGTAATGTAACAATAGACCGTGGTGCTCGGCAATCGAGCCTCACTTGATTTGCCATCTCTCTAGGGTATAATGCCTTTTGCTTCAAATTGCTGTTTCTCACGTAGTTGTTAAGGAGGGAAGTCCTTTCAATACTTCCTACTCCGACTATCTTCTTTCTGATTTAATTCGTTGTGAGTTCCAAGACAGCTGTAGTTTTCTTCCCCGGGACGTCAATAAGCTTAATTGCTTATTGTCTATCTGAGGTCGCCGTTGTTGATCCTGGCTACACAGGAGACACAGTGGTGGGAATGTGTGGTGGGCTTGTCCCGAATTTTTCTTATTATTTCGGCTTCTGGCTCACTTCGCCGCGCGTGCCCTCCGCCTCGTCACCAATTAGCACACGCGCGTCGTGGTGACCATGTGGCATTAACACCATTATAATTATCTTAACTTACACAATAATTGTATTTATAACATGACAGTTAAGTTGATTTTTGCATGCGTTCGAAGTGACGATATGACGTTGATGGAAGAATATAGACAGCTATTTTCGAAATTAACAGATATTAAAAATTTCTATGATAAAATTGTTACGGAAGAACGAGTAGGTATTATTAAGGGTAGACTTATGCATGTTTTCATTTTATTATACTCAACTCAACTTTGTCCTCAAGATTAGCATTTAGGATTACTTGTAGTAGACATACAGTGTCGCCATCTGCACTGTATTTTGAAATATTTTTTACGATAGGTATGTTACTAACTTTTAACGACGCTCGACGTTTGATACATATACACGATGAGCAAATTGTACGAATTTAACGTTTTGCCATTTGGTCTCAACACTGCGTATTTTGTATTCACCAAGCTAATGAAACCTGTCATCAGTCTGTTACGTTCATGTGGCTATCTATCTACCCAGTTACGGTCTTACGTGTCCGTTCCAGACACAGTGTTTATGTAATAGTAACATCCTTTTTATTGGTACAAAAAGACCTCACAAACGCTAAGTAGATGTATTAAAACCTAAAGTTGTGGAATATATGTGTCCATTTTCTCTGCACACAGTACTAGGCATGCCACTAGTCGAAGTACAAACAGGGCGTTCATTTAAACCGAATTAGGAAGATGGCAGGATGGAGTGGCTCCAATACATTTGGGAAATTTTATAAAAGTATAATAACGCATTATGATAATGAGGCTGATCCCTTTGTAAGGAATATCATAGATAATTTGTTACTTATGAAAAGTATGTACTGAAATCTGTTTATAATTATAATATACATGATTAATGCATTTCATGCTTCAACACCTACAAGTAACCCTAAATGGAAATTTTTTCGGACAAGGTAATCGTATAATTATGATAGAACTTCACTTTAGGTTAGTTCGTTATCATCACTTTTATTTTATAGTGTACGATGTATAATATTGTTAATGTTAAACACAGCTCCGTTCCCTGGATATACGACGATTCCGGCCATTCCCACCACGCAGAACCAGACGTTCGTTTTCAGTCCGCTAGGCGTGATCAACTCGCAGCCTAATATTTTGCCTGCGCACTCGCAGCCTTCTGTATCTATTGGGCAACAACAGAAACCCGCTGAGATACACAAGGTAAAATATTTATTTTTTATTTTATAAATTTATTAAATTGTTGAGGATGGTGGGAACTTGGAAGGAAAGCAAGAGAAATGGAAGAAGTCAAGTATGTGAAAGTTAGGAGTGAGTGAAAAAAAATGGAAAAAAGACAAAGAAAAATAGAGTTAAAAAGCATGGAGAATAAAAATATAGACGTTTAAAAGAGTTCAGTTTGCCAATGATATATTAAAAAAATTTTTCGTTGCTCTCTTTCTCTATCTTTTTTCTAAGATGTTTCTGAAAAAGTCATTGTCTTATGTACAGTATAAATTTATTTTCATCTACAACAGGTGATCAGCGGCGGCAAAATGAGCGGCAGTAAGGTTGCCAACGCTGGCGGTGGCCAGGTTCAGGCTCAGTGCGTGCAAGTGTCGCAGCCCGTGCTCAGCGCCCAACAACCAACGCAGGCGCAGATCATCAGCCCTCTTCAGGTAACGATTTATTTACCTAGCGTAGGAATTACACATTTATCGACTACTAGCAACCCGGCCCGGTTTCGCGCAGGTTTTATTTTTTTCCGTGGGATTATGATACTTTTCGGGATAAAAAGTAGTATGTCACAATCCATACCTTTAGTTTAAAAAAAAAACATGTCAAACCGTTCTTTACTTTCGACGTTAAAGAAGGACAAACATACAAACAAACAAACACACTATCGCATTATATTAGTATGGATTTTATACTAAGCTGACTGAAAAGTGATTCTCCTGTGGGTATCCCAGTTACACCAATTAACAGTAGAAAATTATTGAACTCAGTTAATATGGAGAATATTAAGTTATGAATATCCAATATTAGTACAACTATTGTAACATGAGTTTAAGTTGTTGAATTAACAAGCCAAATTAAATCAAATATTACAAATCGTAGAGTGACACCAAAAGGTAACAAAAAAAAAATTCTTTCAACAGAATCGCTGAACATAACAGATGTTCTGCGATTCTGTTGAAAGAATATTTTTTTTTATAGTTTGTCAGTCGATAAATGTGGACATTTCCTGTTTTCGTAATAGTAAAATACTTTATCATAGTTGTAGATTTGTTTATGTTGTTGTTCTGACTATGAATTTTTATTCCATGACGTCTATTTGTTTTTTAGTTATATGCATTGCGAATATTTTAGTCCAAAGCGCGTCCTGCAAAAGCTAAGCGAATAAATGTTAATTTATCATGTTTTGAATTTGTGATGAGTGAATCGTGTAATATTTTCTGATATTATTGTATTTTTGTGTTTTTTTTCTATTTTTTAACGTTGTGCCCTTACTTAACGGCAAGCAAAGATAGGTGAAGAAGTACTAAGAATATAATATCCTCACAAGCTTCATATGAAGTGGTACAGGATTCCATAGTGAGTGATAGCCAAAATTTTATATGCAAAAAATATTTCAAACCCTACAGTTTCTGAAAGTTCCATAGATTAGCGAGGTCAAATATACAAACTAATTGGCTTTATAATAGTAAAATATTAAAACATTTTTGTTATACCGTGTAGCAAATCTACCTACGTGTGGCAAAACGTTTTAAATATTTTAATGATATTTTAATTGTTTATCTCTTGCAGTCTTTTTTTAAATAACCATGCATGTCCCCCGGCTTCCCCTTCTTCCCTCCATACGCCCCTTGCAGTCTTATTATTATACCTTAAACCTAGATCTAAACTTGGACAACTCAAATACGTAAAACTCAATAAAAACGTAATTCTCTTCCGGCAAAACGAGTTTTTTGAGTTGTTGTTGATGTTCAAGTTTTTGGTGTACGATATTAATTATTCTCTTCTGTAGTTTATTTTTCAAATATATACCAGTCAAAACAAAATGTAGGTCAAAAAATTTTTAAGTCTTAAAAATATCGATAAAAACTATGGTGGATTTCACACTTGAAACGTTACAGACCCTTACACCCTGGAACATGACATAATAACACTACCATGTTAACGTAAACGTTAAATATAAATTGTAGTTGTTTATAATTAGTACGAAATTGTGGGTTGTCCTTATTTTGGTTTGAGTAATATTTTTATCATCACTAACAATATGATTTTATATTTATAGTAAATAATATCGGCATGGTTTAATTATATATTTATTATTCAGACTGGTGGGCAGACGATGCAGTTTGCTCCGTGGCAGATCTCTGGAGCTCTACCGCAAGTTTGGGCTGGTGGGCTTCAAGCTGGGACCCTGCCCGCGGGTGGACTTCTAGCACCCAACCCGATCTTCATCCGAGGCACACAACCCGATTCTCAGCCGTCCATGTTCATACAGCATTCACCACAAAACAATGTCCAGCATAACAGTTAGTACCTGTTTATTTGACTTAGGGCTCTCACACAAAATCGCGATCACAGGAACCAATATCGAAAAGCGGAAGTGAGCTCGCAGATATTTGCGATGCGATGCGAATTCGCAGTTATGTGTGGGACCCCTTGTACTGTGTTGTATATGTATTTGTTTTTTAAACTGCGTATCTCTGCGGCCTAAGGTTTACTTTGTTGTTTAACAATATACTTCCATGTTTATTTAGTGCTCGTGTTTTAAGTTATTTTTTGCACAAAGCGAATTTACTATTCTTTATTTATATTTGCGAAGTGTTTATAGACTATTTATTATTAGTCCCCTTTTATATTACCCTTTGAATCAAATTTCCAGTATTTAAAATGGCTCTCAAAAGTAAAGACAATGCCGCAATGCTATGAAGTTTAGTATCAATTACTTATAAATTGATAATTTTTGCGAATTTAATGGCGACACGTTTCTAATGGTGGATTCAGACTGCTGTAACCTAACATGCCATGTAACAGTCATTGGAAGAATTTCCCGTACACATAATGCTCTGTTCGTGCGCGTAGTGTGCACAGTTCGTGCGCACAAGGCGTCCACACTCTGAGAATTTGTTTACATTGAATGTTATGTAACAGCAGTCTACACCATTATGTTTTTTGATTAGATTTCTATATAAAACATTTTTGAAGACTTTTTAATAATAAAGTCTGTGATTAGATTCTTATTATTTTCGTATTATTATATTTATTATTTCTTTTATAGATGCAACGGTCACTTGCTCTACTGGAACTATTGCCAAGCCCCGGGCATCGTCTGACGGCTTGGCAAAAACTCCTCGGCCCCTGTCGAACATCCTGCCATCTAGTGGCATAAGACCGGCCTCGTCGGTTTCCACGCAAACCACTGCCAATCAAGCGCAGAATCAAGTAAGTTTGTACGGTGTTACATCACATCACATCGCATTTATTCTTCGTCGTAGGTAAGGAGGAAAATAGTATATAAAAAGGAAACACAAAAATAATGTCTCTATCACAACTTGAAACAGTTTTTGTTCTAAGTTTCATTCCTTTCTTACTATCATCTTCATCTCAGCCACAAGAAGTTCACTATACATATAGCTTCCCCAAACACTTCAGCGCGACCGGTCGACAGCGGCCTGCAACTTTCCTTAGGTTGGGTGTGTGATTTAGGGTGTGTTATCGGTCGCAATAATTATGATTTTTATCACAGGCCAAACACCGCGGCAAGCCAGGCATACGTTCACCCGCCCCAGCCGCCAAACAGGATGCTGCTAACCAGACAAATAAAATGCAGCATCAGATACAGCAGCCAAAACAACAGTGAGCTAAAGATATACACTAAATTAGTATAATAAAGCTGAAGAATTTGTTTTGACAAACTAATCAAAGAATCTCATTGCATTTGATAGTCCTATTCATGATGATTATGTATAATATCACCCTAGAATTGAAACAAAGAGCGGATAAAGCGAATTAAAATTTAGTTTTAATATATTTCTAAGATATCACTTGCATTGTCGCCAGCCATCTGTGTACGCAATTAATTGAATATTGAGCAGTTTTTGCATCATTAGAAGATCAACTATTTGTAAAGTTATAATTTAAAAATTCTTACATACATGTGTCGTTAGTAAATAGGAGCTTATAAAAATTTTGTCTACCTATATTTTGATATGTATAAATACTTTTTTCAACTGAAATATGTATGTCATAGGCTTCTGGTAATGAACGCAAGTGGCCAGATGGCTCAAATCACAAGCGTGTCAGACAAGCAAGTGCTCGGAAAGGGTATCCAGCAACAGGCGATCCTGCAACAACAAGTCTTGCAGGTAACTTAGTTATTACAAGTTTATTTGACGTTAAAAATCACGAAGTTGAAAAATATTTACATTAAACCTTATAACTAATGGACATGATTTGTGCCTCCTCTCAGCATTATGTCATGGTTGTTGTAACCACAAAACTGGTCTTCCGAGGCTACCATTAACAAAAATTAAACAAGTGGTCAGTACCACTGGTTGTTGAATAGCTTTACAAACTAGAAATGTACGAGAAAGCTCATCGATGAATGGAAAAAATATACCACAAAGCAATTAAGCATCTGTCGCGTCACTTGGAAAAGGGTGGTGTGAAATTCGCCCATGGGTAACCTCAGTCAGTATTTTGATGGATTAAAAAAATCATCTCTTCTCTCCTAAGTAGTAAAGTGGCGCCCGAAATATCTCGTTATTCCCGTTTCCGTGGGAAAATCGAAAAAATTGCAGATTTTTCAGTCTGCGACCTAATGGGACCTCCGCAACATTTCAGCTCACTAGCTCCAAAGATTTGGGCTGGGCGATGGTCAAGATTTTAAATTCAGTTATGCCTGTTCCCATGGTAAATTCTAAAATCGCCTCATATCTTTTTTAAAGATCAAGTACTAATTCCTAAAATGCGGAATAATTTAAATACGTTTTTTTTTTAAATTTATAATATAATATTTCATACACGTTCCACAAACAAGGATTGGACGTAGAGAAAGCTGTTAGGAGACTTGAAATTTTAGGAATTGTTGATGAAAACGGGCATAAGTCTCCAGTTCTTATTACAAATCTGCCGTCTGATCTGAGAGTAGGGTAAGGAAAAACGATTTGAAAGAGCTTATTATAGGTTTGAATATGAATAAAAATAATTTGAATTGTCGTATCCTCATATTATATTTTTGTTTTTTTGTAGCAGCAACAGCAACAGCAACAACAGTTGTTACATCACCAACAAGCGCAACAAATGGTGCAGCACTATCAACAAGGTATGTTATTAATTAGATATTGATTACTGTAGATTGCTATATCACAAAATAAACCACATTTTAGTGAATTAGTTTTTTTGTGGATCCTTTTGAATCAATTTCTCACTAGAAACATTACGGATACACAAACCTGTAACGTAACATTGCAATGTTATTGTAAACGTTAATTAAAAGTTGTGGTTTGTTTAGCTTTTCTTCTTGATCGTTCACTCACTTATGAGGGTCGTGACTATACGACCTTGTCGACTAGTTGCCGCCATCGGTTGCGTCCAGACGCCTGGTGTAGTGCGGCGCTGAAGTACGTTGTTGTTTATAGTGGTACGAAATTACGAATTACGAATGGTTCTATAATTTTGTATCGACTTGTACATATATATAATGTATTTTTTCAGGTATGGCGTTGGGAATGCAACAGGGCACACTGCCCGTCGGTTCGGTGGCACAGACTCTGCCTATGACTGGAATGCCGCAGACCATCTCTATGGTTCAACAAATACATCCGGTAGGTATTATAGATAAAAATAATATAATAGTAGTCTTTACGCCAAAAAATAAATATTATAAAATGCATTTATTTCAGGTTACTATACCCATATCTTACAAAAACCATATTTAAAATATAAAAAAAATATATATATTAATAAAAACATCAAAAAAATTATATATTAAAAAACAATGAAAAAGATAAACTTAGTATTAAATGTCCCAAAACTTTACCTTCTTCCAATCTTCTAAGGCCCCGTTTACAGCTGCCGATGCCCAATAAAAAACATTGACGTGCAAAAATATTTCCTGTAAATCTACTTGCAAAAAAAATTTTTTTTTGTTGTTTTTTTTTGTTTTTTTTTTTTAAAGTTTCTTTGCCATTAACTAGCTCGGGGGTATGGCGCAACCGGGAACGCTAGTTGGACAGATCAACGCGACACAGCAGCCGCAGAATGCTTCGTTGACACAAGTACAAGCTTTACAACAGCAACCACAAGTAAGTTATCGAAATATACAATGTGTTGATTTGTACAGACTCTACTGCTGATGCTCAACGTACACGAATATGTGAAAAAACATTAGAATAAACTTACATTTATATTTATTATTTTTTGACGGAAATCAAAATCCGCTCTTGTGGCACACAATACATTTTATGTTATGAAATCACCCCGTGTGAAAGTGCGCAGATACCCGCCTGTCAGTACGATTTTTTCTTCTTCATATAAGTCAAATATTAAGTGTATTTATGAAAATTCTGTAGACAAACAAACTAATAGTACTAAACTAAAGTAGTATGATAGTAAATGTAAAATAAAATAATAAAATCATGTATTTTGCAAGAAATTTACAAGAAATACTTTTGCACCTAAAACCAAAAGACAATAGCTAAAGAGACGTGTTCGGTGTAGCGGTAATATACCCCAGTGATGTCACAAAATCCTTACCATAATACAAATTTTGTGCAAATAATATTATAAATGAGAAAGTGAGTTTGTTTGTTTGTTTGTTTGTTATTCCTTCACGGCTTAACTAATTATCCGATCATTATGAAAATTTGTATATATATGTCAGGGGTACAGAGCCCATGTTGGGCCACTTTTTATCCCGTGAAGGTATGTCATTCCAATGGAAAAATATTTTTTCTACTATAGAGGGCGCTGTATCAGCCAACAGATGACGCCACAAGTCGCGCTATGGGTTGTTTTGTTGTCAAACGAGACCTATCGTCATAAAATTAATCGCGAGCGAAGCCGCGGGGAAAAGCTAGTATTTTAGAATTATTTAATTTTGATCCACGAACCATTCATTCCTTTTCTTCCATAACGCAGTCATTACCGCCTCTTTCCAACACGAAAAGGAAATAAAGTTATTACGTTCGTTCATTCTGTATGCAAAAACTAGATATGTCACATAATAGACGACATGCATCCCTTTATAAACGTACGTCCTTGTTTGTTTTGAATACATGGCTTCAAATTTTTTTTTTCAATTTCCTAGACTTTGGTAAGCAGTGGCCTAGTACAGACATCAGTCGGAATGGCTATGCCTCAACAACCCACACTGAGCCATCCCACACAAATGCAAACAGTGAGTTAAAAAAATTATTTTTACTAGAGTAACAATAATGTTGTTAAGATATATTAATAAATTCACAGACTTACAATATTAAAAATAGAAATTGTTTCACCGAGTAATATCAAAATTTATAAAGCCCTATGCTCATTTTCATTGGTCGATATTTCGAAAGATGCAGCATCCGGGGACTCCACAGGCTGGTTAACTACAGTCACAGGTCTATACATTGGTCGTAAAGCCGCTTGCAATTATTCGCAGCGTGCAAAAATTTGTCGTATGGCACGCTTAAACAAAAATCTCTCGCATTCCGAATATGGACTACGTCGACCAGCAAAACGTAGGCGAGTCCTGAACAGAAATTTCCTGCGCCCCAAATGCAAACCAGAACGACTAATGAAATGAACTATTATACAATATGTTTTATCATTCACATTCTTTATTGTATTGTATGGTCAAACACAGAAATATATTGACACTTCACCCTATCCATTTAAAACTGTGTCAATGGAATGACTTCGTACCGGAGTGTGAATCAACTTTTTTTGTTGATTATTGTACTGATTGTATCTCAAGCTATTTATTGAGATTATTGTAGGTCTGTGGTATGTTTCATAATGTCTTGTGAAGTTCCTGGTGGTCTAACAAATTGCATGCTTAATGCGCGAGATGGAGGACATCAACCATTATACATCCTGAACTCAACATCACCGTATTAAAAAGTGTTTTGTGTGGAATTTGCAAAATAAGTGTGATAGTGTGCGCGTGTGTATAATATTGTAATTTATTCAACGAAGTACATATAATTATTTATTATTATTATGTATTGAGTAATACAATAGGTATAGAGAATATGAAATGCAATATATTTTTATGTATTATCAGAATATTGTAAATCACGGTGAACATTCTACAGCTATGCGAAACGATCTAGGGGGCTAATTTTATTACATTCTTAGTCTCAATAGGTACTAAATTACTTTAATAATAAACGAAAATCACCGAGGTTTGACTTATTTCTTTTCGTTTGACTTGTTTTGACCCTTAATTCTTCTAAATTAAATTTATTATTATTTTAATTCTTTTGTAATTAATCTATACCAAGCTTTTTAAGAATCGTATCCTCTTTCAAGAAATCAAATTCTCAATTTTCATTATAAGAACAATATGAATAAGTCAAGCTGATTTTAAAATAGCGTATAAACATATTAGCCTCCCTGGTTAATGTATTATTATTATCGGTGATGATACGTCGAGCTAAGGGCCGACATACACGGACTGCTTGAAGCAGTTAGGATGCACTGCTTCAAACTGCGACTGCATAGTGAACTAGTCTTCTACGTATACACATATGCGAAACCGTCGTTCAGTCAAAGTTTCCAGCTGTTGATTACGGTCGAACCCAATATGCGATCTCAATACTCTATCGATGACTGTTTGTGATTGGCGGAAGTATTGCTTCGTAGTTTACTTCCATAGATTTAATACAATGCATCGATTGGATAAAGAGACGCGTAATGTTACTTTTTGAATCTGACATAGGAAAAAAAGGATTGGGTTCGGGCGTATGACTGCTAGAGCGGTTCGTGTATGTTGATCAATGGCTGACTGCTCGAGCAGTCCGTCGATGTCGGCTCTAAGTGGTAACGTTGGCAGTCGGGGCTCGCGCTCGAGGGGACTTCGCTGCTGTCCGCGCCCCTAATGCAAGTCTCCCCAGCGATATTACACCACGAGGTAGAGGATCAAACATGTCATCCTGCGTAGTGCGTTTTATATGCTTTATGTCACATTCCAGTATATTGACAGTTTCATTGGTGACAATTTGAAGTATTTCTTTCTACGCGCGGTTTTGAATTCTGGTGGCCGTAATAAAAATATTTATACTATATTTTAATCAATTTGTATGTTGAGATATGTTTATTAGCTTGCGTAAGTAAGTTAAATAAAGTGTGAGCGTTGTCTGCGTAGAACGATCGCGTTTATTCATCTATGTATTTAATCTAACTGAAGATCTCTCTGATCGGATGATCATGACTCAGGAATCGAACATTTGATACAGATTACGTTAAACTACACACACATGCTTTGTCTATATTAGAATGTGACATTTTTGGCTAACTTTTCTATTAAACAATTAGACGTATTTCCATCATCATGACGCGATCTCTTACATATTGAATGTTTGAAAAATACTAGCGATGTGAAATAAATTTATTATCAAAAACATATATTTTTATTATATCTTTTACATAGTATAAAATGAAGTAGCTTAATTTGTCTGTCCTTATTTATGCTTAAATCTTTTTAACTACGCAACGGATTTTAATGCGGTTTTTTTAAATAGAGATAGAATTTAAGAGAAAAGTTTATAAATGTATAATACATTCCGAAATTCCCGCAGGAAAGCGGAAGACACTCAAACGAATGTTGCGCAGGTTCCGCTCGTTTAAAATAATTCAAAGCGTGTGTTAACTCCTTAATTCATTATGGAATAAATATTAAATTCAATAAATATGTACTCGTTATGATTGAATAAATTTATTTCACACCGCAAATACTTCTTTGTATTTCTTTTAGTAAGTACTAATTATGAATATATTTTTAATAGTTTTATTCCATTATTCAATAGTAAAATTGTCTATTATTATAGTTTGTATTTTGTATGTAAATGATTGAATACCAGTTGCCTATATAATTTTACTGCATTTATTATTATTAATGCATGTTTATATGTATATAGTAGTGATTGCCTATTATAAATATTTTTTATAGATATAAAAGCATATATTTAGCCCTTAGAAACTTCTTACAATATTTAAAAGTATTTATTATTTTTATATACTATTAGTGTTTCGGTATATACATAAATTCCGGGAGAAACTCTTGTCCAAAATAGTATTCTTTCAATTAACCTATTTTGACTAGTTTCTTTGGATTTAAGTAATAATAATGCGAAAGTGAATGTATGAAAGATGAATGTACTACGATGTAAAATATGTGATTCACGCTGCATGAGACCAACTTAGTTGTTGAGAGTGCCTGATTATGTATAATTTTATGTATATTTTAAACAGTCTATTTATGTCTTCTAATATCTTTAACCAGCAAAGGATGTCTTGTGAAAACTGCATGTACTGCATTGAAACAATCAATACTTAACTGTCTTAACACTACTATAATACAATCAAGCACTGGTACAAAGTAAATAGAGACATATGCACTGTATTATAACAACAATAAAATAAAATAAATGTTTTTTTTTTCACTAAGACATTATTTGTAATTGTTGCGAGAACCATGCAGTCAACATCATCTAATGTATACACGTTTATTCATAATTTATAAAAAGTCGAACTAGAATGATGCATAAATACCTATTGCATGTGACTGTGTATTAATAAATTCTTATTATATATAGGTAACAACGAATAACCTGAGTTCGCCCCAGCTGACATTGCAAGCGGCGCAGGGTACTGTTGGACTGATCGCGGCTCCGGTACAAGGTTCCGTGCTGCCTCTACAAACGCCGACACTAATCGCACACGTTAAGACAGAGGATGATAAGAGCCAGCAAATGCCACCACCACCGGTATGTAGTAAATAAAAGTAGCCTATCTGACGTGCACTAACTGCTTGAGGCAATCAGGATGAACTTGTTCAAACTGCGACTGCATAGTGAACTGCAATATACACACATACGAAAACGCTCGAGTAGTTGTACTACTTCGTGCGTGCTGTCAAAGCTTCAAACTGTTGACTATGACTACAAAAGCGGTCCGTCATCAATTGCTGATATAATATTCGTGATCCACATAATTATCTTATAAGAGTATTTCAACAGTTAGGAAACCCTTTTTCCTTCGACTAAAGTAAAAGGCAAGAATTTATTTATGAATCATCAGTGAGACGTGGCGGGTGTAAGAAAATGTTGATATTTTATAAAAGACCAGTAAAAAAATGAAATAATAAATATATCATGTTTTTATTTATAGGCACCAATCCAACAGATCGCTCCTCAGCCGATAGTCACTGCGGAGACAGGCACCGATCCTGCGATTTCAACCTCTGCTTTTAGTTCTGCCTCGACTTCTACCACGTCAGTAACAACAGTCACCACACCTACGACAGTCGACACTTCCATTTCTACCAGCACCACGTCTGTTGGTAAGTTCATTTCTTTCAATCTACCAGGTAAAACAAAAATGTATTGAATTAACAATATTATCTACACTTTTTACCTAAACTAATATTATAAAGAGAAAAGATTGTCATTTTTGTTTGTAACACAAAAACTTAAAACTACTGGACTGATTTGAAAAATTATTTTACCGTTGGGACACTACACGATCTGCGAGTGACATAGGCTATATAAAAAAAAAATGGGGATCCTTACAAATACCCGTGCGAAGCTGGGAAGGGGCGCTAGTTAATTAATAACTACCGATAGTACACGCGGACAGGGTCATGAGAACAGCTAGTCTATAATAAATTTTACTAAATATTTATGACATGAAAACAGCTTATTTATTTATTGCACGATTGAGAGTACAATTGGCGGACTTATTGCCTAAAGGCATGACCAATGGTAGGACATCGACATTTGGTAGATATTATGGAGATATTGAGTCAAATTAATAGGTAAACTTTAATAGTAATTGTCACGTTTTGTAGGGCCAACTGGGACGGCTGACTCGACGAAAACAGCTCAGGTGAAGTCAGAGGCATCTGTTGTGACGAGCGATGCGACGACGCCGACGACCAGCAGCACAGCAGTGCCGACTTCAACCGCGGCTGTTCCAAGCAGTGCCCAACAAACAACTCCTGTGGCACCTCAGGTAAGTTACTCTATACAAGCCACAAGCAATGAACATAAAAGATCTCTATATACTATTGAATTTTCTCTGCTGATGTAACTAAGGTTTTACTGCAACGAAATCGCAATTTCAATTTTGTAATCAATGTTACAGCAAATACTAATTCGTTCTCTTGAAATTTTACACTTTACAAAAAAAATTGTTAGTGTATACAATCCGATTTAGTTTAGTATCTAGTTAGAGCTAGTATCTCAAGAGTACCTAAACGTAGCAATCCAATACCGATCGCTCAGGATTGGATTCAAGAGTAGCCTACATAATTATTCTACTTTTTGACACAACAAAGTGAGGTATTTTAATATTTGCAAAGCATACATTGTAAAGCTTTATTCTTTTTTTTATTTTTATAAATATATATATAGGGACAATTCATACAGATTGAGCTAGCCCCGAAGTAAATTCGAAACTTGTGTTATGGGATACTAACTCAACGATATTATATTTTATAACAAATACATATATAGATAAACATCCAAGACCCGAGGCCAATCAGAAAAAGTTCGTTTTTCATCATGACCCGACCGGGGATCGAACCCGGGACCTCCTGGGTGGCGGTCTGGCGTGGTAACCATTCCGCCACGGAGGTCGTCAAAATTATCGTTGGTCGTTAAATATTCGCTGTTAATTATCATAAATAAAATAGTGACGTATTCAAACGAATATTTTAACAACACACATTGTTTACAGGTTGTAACGACAGTGGCTTCGTCGACAACCTCGTCGGCGACCATGACGGCGGCGATCACCTCTCCTGTGTCCACGGGTGCAACCGGAGCACTCTTCAAAAGCTCTCAATGTACACCACGACATATGAGCCAGACGGCTATACATGGTACTGTACTTGAATTTTTGTTATTTAAAAATATATTTATTTATGTATTAAGTGAATTGATCGAGTGTTCTTAACCGTACTTCGGACGGCACGTTAAGCCGTCGGTTGTCGAACCGAAAACACCGGCCTCTGCCAATCCTTTGGAGCAGCGTGGCAGAGTCCGCTCTAATCACCTTCGATTGAAGGCAGACCCGTATCCCAGCAGTGTGATGATTATGGGTTGATATGGTTCTTAACTATGATTCAAATTAGCTCTTTTTACTTTCACTTGATGATTCGTATTTTTTAAGTCACGTTTTTTAAATTTTTAGTTTAATTATAATTAATGTACAGACAGATCTCGTATTATAATAAATATATATATCAACAGATAAGGGTTTGCCGAAAGCTATGGTGAAACCGAACATACTGACACATGTAATCGAAGGCTACGTCATACAGGAGGCAGGAGAGCCATTCGCTGTGAGTATAGTTGTTTAAACCAACATATATTCTGTCACTTAGTTATTTAATACATTTTTTTCTCATTTAATGGTGTTACAAACTAATCACCACGCTGGCAGATATTGTATCATTTAGATTTTTATTACTTTTATCGATATTTAGGTCAAAGTTTGTTAGGTAAAATTGTTTTTCTCAGACGTCTAGTATTGATTATAGCTTGCTATTTTTATCGTTTTGTCATAATTGTGTAAATTCGGTAACTTGTCTGATGATAGAAGCCGAGTCAGTTTTCCTTCAGTCAGTCCTTTTTCTAAAGTTTATTTTTTAAAATCCAATTACATCATTACATATTTCTCTTTATCATTTTCGGCTTCGCTTTATATTTTGTTGGTATTGTTGAAGGTGAATCGGCCTTTACGGGAGTGGACAGCAGACAAGGAACAAGACAAAGAAAACAAACTTCCGTCCACAGATGAACCACCGCGTGAGTATTATCGAATCGAAATTCATTCTACTGTTATTTTAAGTTTTCTTTCTTTATATAACACACAATTCTTCGTCTTTTCGTGTCCTTCCCGCAATTAGTGTCAACGGGTACGTAGATGGTGTCAGTGTTTCCAAGTCACCTAACTGTCGCTGACTTGACTTGATGACTATCGGAACCGACAGCTTAAGTATTGACTAGGGTTGTCCTTGCTTGACTTGCGTGTTCGTTACACTTTGATACGCACAGCGAGGCCATCGAACTTCTACAATAAACACAATAATGCATGCGATCAAATGTGTAATTTAACTTCAAGCCCGCGTTTACACCTTCAAGTTCTCGCTGAAGAACTGGAGAAAATTTTGCGTGAGTTTATTACAAACGGCTTCGAATGCAAGAAATATTCAGAAGGCAGATTTGTGCATAGAACAACTGGCAGGAATACTATGTACTTGCTCTTTTAAAACGGTACTAATAAGTTACAATTACAATGCATGACGGACCGACAAATGCTTTTGTTAGTATCGATTCAACATGCATGCTATTTATTACAGATGTATATATGCGATGCGACATGCTGCAAAAATAGCCAGTCAATGCATCTTTTTATTTGTACAGGTAAGAAGCAAATGTTGGATGCGAGTGGGTTGGCGCGCATCACGTCCAGTGTGGAGACGTCTAGCGAGAGCGGTCAAGCTTCTGCGAAGGAGTCGGCCGCCGACAACGCCGACACCGCGTCCGCCGACACCGACAGCACGCAGCAGCAGAAGATACCCAATGCGAACAAATGGACTGTACGTTTGTTTTGCATTACAATACAATACAAAAACTCTTTATTGCATCAAACAAAAATTACAATAACTCAGGAGGTCCCGGATTCGAATCCCGGTCGGGTCATGATGCAAAACGGAACTTTTTCTGATTTGCCTGGGTCTTCGATGTTTATCTATATATGTATTTTTTTTTTATAAAATATAATTTAGTATTCAGTAACACAAGTCTCAAACTTTCTTTGGGGCTAGCTAAATCTGTGTGATTAATGCGTATATATTAAATCTCAGTGTATCATTGCATATTCAGGTTGCGGAGGTGTGCGATTTCATTCGCAACATCCCCGGGTGTGCTGGCTACGCGGACGAATTTCTCATGCAAGAGGTGGACGGTGAAGCACTTCTTCTCATCAAACCAGAACACCTGGTCATGGCTCTTTCAATGAAATTGGGACCTGCGCTCAAAATTGTCGCGTGCATTGACTCGCTGCGCCCGGAAAGCGAGCAGACTGCTCACGACCACGACTGAGGTAAGTACCAATATATTCTGAAGCTAGATATTATTATATTAAAAATAGCTTTTTTTGAAGAGTTATGTTGTAATGTAGGTGCCGATAGGACTGATAGGTCCGAGTTATGTGGTTATACTGTTTAATTCAACCGCACTAAAATCAAGAACATTGTAAATTCATCATATTCCATGCCAGTGGTGCTAAATCTGTTGTACATTTAACTAAACTAATTTTGACAGGACCAAAGGTGTTGTTGTCCTTCCTTGGTTTACAATTAGTGACAAGGATAGCAACACTTCTAGTCCTGTCAAAATTAGTTTAGTTAAATGTATAACAGAATTAGCACCAATACCATACTGCAAATGTGTAGTAAATAGAAATGCAGAATGTCGTAAACGCCATTGTTGAATAAAGACAATGCATAAGTCTACTTAAATATTGATAGAGCCGAACAGGTCCGTCCAGACAGAGTTGATGCAACTAAACCTTATCAGTAGAAGTACTTTTTAATAATAAATAAATTGTACACAACTTACACAGCGCCATCTGGTCCCAAAGTAAGCTAGGCTCAACCGGCTTGTGTTATGGGCACTAGACAACGGACATTTTATTGTTAATATTTAATTTTATATTTTATTGTTGACGACCTCCGTGGCGTAATGGTTACCACGCCAGACCGCCACCCAGGAGGTCCCGGGTTCGATCCCCGGTCGGGTCATGATGAAAAACGAACTTTTTCTGATTGGCCTCGGGTCTTGGATGTTTATCTATATATGTATTTGTTATAAAATATAATATCGTTGAGTTAGTATCCCATAATACAAGTTTCGAACTTACTTTGGGGCTAGCTCAATCTGTATGAATTGTCCCTATATATTTATTTATTTATTTAATATTTACTTATAATACATAGACAACACCCAGACTCGAGAACAAATACAATTGCCCAAATATATTTTTTTAAATTTATTTCCAAAATAATTCAATACATTATATAATTTACCGCGCAGGGCTTATCTTAACGACGGCTGGTCGTTCACATACAGTTTTTAAATATATTTTTTACACCCCCGAGCGGGACTCGAACCCTCGCCGTCTGGTGCCGAAGGTGATCACTACCAACGCACCACCGGGCCTATAGAACTATATTGAGAACTAAAACACATTATTTTCTTTTACAGATTTTTTACGAACGGCCACATGGATAAAAAGTGTTCATTAATCATCATCTAGTATATTAAGATTGAATCTAATTTATATGTATACATTTATATATATTTGTAGAAACCAGTAAAAATGGTTATAAACTGGTATTACGGTGATTGTTATGATTAATTGTACTAGTAGAGTATAATACGAAAGCATAATGTTGTGTGTGTCCCATGTTTGTATGTATATTGTTTTAAAATATGTGGTAGGGCATTCTAAATTAGGCTAGAATGGGAAGTCCCAGTCTCACCCTCTCACTCTAACCACCATCAACAAATACTATATAACTAATAAATTATTTGAAAGTCTAGGTCGTGCAAATAGATGGTTTTAGTTGAATACCTGGTAGTGGGACATGTTCTTTCGGATGTCAAAAGAACTAGGATGCGATTTTTTGATTATATTATTCAACAATATCAAAATTCCATCATGACGTTCAAAATTGCTAATAGCTGGCGGAGTTGCCTGTAAAATACTGTCCCACGATAAGATATTTAGGCGTTTTTCAATAAATATATATATATATATATATAAATATATGTATGTATGAATTAACGAAAACTGAATAGGTCCACTCTTCTAGAAGTAGGTATATTCACTGTGTGTCTAGCATTAACATGTACGGAAGTAGACAATTGTTTAAAAAAATCGCTTAATATGTCCCACGACAGTTTACCCTACAGCTAAGCTTTTAGATCGGATTTATAGGAAGATAAATAAATAGCTACAATTAGATCTCGCAGCCCTTTCACTCTGTATGTTTTCATACTTGAAATGGTTATACTTAAAGTTATATTTGAAAAACGCGGTCAAAATGGTGTGACATCGTTTTCAATTAACTAATCTTGATTTATTGATCGTTATTCATACACCGTGGGTACCCAAATATTAATTAATGTAATCATTTAATCACTGTACTTAGGTTGGTTTTTATTTAATTCGTCTCGTGTCAAAATATGTTCACACAACAACACACTGTGTCATATTACTATGTGGCCTTAAATAACGACTTATTAAAAATTATTTGATAGCGTTCTCTTTCCTTATTTAAAAACAGATTAGACTATTTATTTCGTTTTTTTAATTTTTTTATTATGACCACTTTCCAAGTGTAATTTTTGAAATGTCAGGATTGGTTCAATTAAAGCCACGTATTTTTTTGTAGACTAGATTTATCAATATATTGTTTAGTGTATTGTTGTGTGAACCGTACAATGGACTTAGGACAAATGTCGAAAGTTCCGCCTATTTAGATTTAAGAAATATCACATTAATTTGGTCACTTAGTTACTAACACAATATACATAATTCCCATTTCCTGTCGGCATACTATCAATCCATACTAATATTATACAAAAGTGTGTTTGTTTGTTTATCCATCTTTCATGTCGAAAGTAACTAACGGATTGACATGTTTTTTTGGGGATACGTAAAGGTCTGGAGAGTGACATGGGATACTTTTTTACCAGGAAAAATATCTTATTCCCACGGGAAACTATAAAGGACCACGGGCGAGCTTGTTTTGTATATGTATTGCCTTGATTTCTATATTTTAAGACTCACTTTACCCGTGTCTTTTATGTGTTCACTCTAGAATTCTATGTGAACTACATGTAGAATTCGAAGTGGGAATCACTTGCATTAATATCAGCAAATGTGTAAGCGTATTCCTACTTCTTTAAGTTGATAATTATATATATACGCAATGCTACGCCACATCACTAACATTTTTTGTGTACTTCATTAACGATATAATTAACGAATATTAGGTACAGTGCCACAAACTTATCCGTGCCGATGGCGGGGGGCTAGGATCGAAGCTATTAAAGGTAATTGTCAAGGTATTCAAGGCGTATGCACTAGTTCTAGTTTTGACCACTGGCACAGATAAGTTTGTGGCGCTGTACTTTATTTCACTGTACCTGCTGTTAAACTGTTAACATTTTCTGTTCGTCTGAATAAAGCATGAGATAATTATATTCTCTATATGCTCACCATACACCCTAAGCTTGATGAGGGACAGAAGGGGCAATATTGATTCACATAACATCTCAGTGTTAGCATATTCTTACCATAAATTGTTTGTCTAATTATAAAATACGCAAGATGCGTCACTCTTGTGTTTATCTTTTGTAAATATAAGTATATGTTCTATCTTAGTTACTTCATATTATTAATTTTGATCTTATATTGTAGTATTTGTGTTTAAATAATAGTGAATTTCATCCATCGAAAACATTCATGGGATCATTATCATCATTTCAGATATAAGTCCACTGCTGGACATAAACCACATTCGTGGGATGTTGTTATTAATTTTAGCTTCAATATTTTAGAGCAAGTTCAAAATGTGCAAACAAAGCGGATTTTATATCAATTGTAATTATTTACTTTAAAATATATATAACATTACCGGATTTTCATAAAATTATTCATCAATTCGTCCGCACTAAATTTTCTATCGGCCTACATAGCAATTATTTTTCAAAAATCTGTTATATACTTCCGGCCTTTTATTATTATTTGACGTCGGCGTCCACTAAATAATAAAATCGCTATTGAGCTTTCACCCCTTCACTAAAAACAATATCACTCATCTGAATTTAATTATAATGATTGCTATGATAGTAATTATTCGTCTATAAAGGCGCAATCGGTATAACAATAAAATAATCAAGTTTTAGGTAATCTTGCGCAGGCATTAAAAATATTAATGTATGGTGCTAATAAGTTACGTTTGTGTGGCATTATCACGTTTACATATAATTATAATTTTGTTCTGTTGTGTAAATATATACTTTGCAACTTGATAACGCACTCAAAAAAACGAATAACGTAAATTAGTCATTATATTTTCTAGGCGAATTATCGGAATGTTACTTTTTATATAACTATTTCGACTGTTGTAAATATTAGAATGATCAAAGCCACGTTACATCACTTTTGCGAGAACATTTTGTACATAAAAGTTGTTGAAATTGTTTTACCAAAAACAGGTCAGTATAAATATCACAATACTGTATGTTTTGGGAGGATTTAAAACTATCCTTAGTAATGAAATGTATTTATAAACCTATCGTCCTATATATTCGCAACTAGGTAAGTGATTCTTATTAGTAAAATTAAGTAACATACTTATATAGTTTTTTTTACTTATTTTTTCGGTTTCTGGAATTTGATTTCTATCCGATATATAATTTACTAATTTTTAGTTTATAAATGTGAACATCACAGTACTGTAATATATAATTAACCTATGTTAAGTTCGTAATTAATTATAGATATTCGTAATGTTTTGTACATTTGGACAGCCACAAAACTGCTTGAGCACTGCCATGAGGTTAGCTAGGATTATGTAGTCATATCTACGATACTGCGTATGTATCAAACATTGGATGTCGAAATGTAGTATTAGAATCTGAAGTCGTTAAAAAATCAGCTGAAAATATTTTTTCTCCCAATTTTTAATGACGACTTAACAACTTAAATAGTTTTTCTTATATTTCGACAACTGTGACTACGTAATTCCGAAAATTAGACTTATATCCCCTTATAAATAAAGATCAACCAAGGTTTAACTAGAACATGTTTTGTTACTTTCACACTTCATTCAATTCTCATAAAGAATGTGTGACAAAAAAGGATTTACTTACACCTTGCTTGATCTTTTTTGTGCAAAAAGGGGCAATATTCTCGACACTCTTGCTCAACTTTAATCAGATAATAAATTGTACACGACGAAATTAGAAAAAAAATAAAGCTAATGAGACTGATACAAATTGCTTTTATTTAAACTTCTTTGGTTGTACATTGGTTTTTAATATTTCACGCATAGCTTGGAAAGAATGGGTCTGCGCGCGGTGGTTGTTCGAACCGATAAGGTAGTTGGTTCGAGTCGTAGCTTCCCTTCATCTCTTTCATCCGGTAGTTCTTGAGTTTGTCTGGTGGAGGTCTCAGTTTCGGTACATCTAGAAGATTCTGCAAGAAAATGAGCTGTTAGTTCTTAAGATGAATCTTATTTGTATTAAAAACTGAAAAGAAGTGAATAATAAATAAAGAGAAGTATAATAAAAATCGGTCACGGGGAGTAAATACATAGTTACTTTCTTTTTGCAATTGCTGGGCAAACAAATTCTGACTAAACTTACACAAGCGACTATGGGCTCAAGATACGAAGAGCATCTAATTCTTACAAATATAGGAAGACAAAAAAAATTGTAAACAATTTTTTATTTATATCAGAATATCTGACAGATAGGCTAACTGGATCTTATCAGGAACCTGTGTTAATACTGGCTGTGCTATATAATTAGTACATTACCCTATTGGTATCAGTGTAATCGATGGGCTTGGTGGCCGGTAGTGGTCTGATCATCATTTTGGTTTTAGCCAGCGGCGAGCTTGGTCCTTTAAATGATATCCAATATATTGACTGTCCTCGATTTTCTTCCGCTGTAGCTGAGTATTTTCCATTGAGGTTACTGGGGAAAAGTATTTTTTTTAATGGTACATCCACCGTTGTTATACTTTTCAACGCACAGTAGCATTATGTTACTCTATGTTGAATGTTACTCATCGCGTCCACATCGCCAATAACCAAAATTAATTAATTAATTTAGAATAATGTAAATGATCTCTTTTTGTGTCCTCGGAGACCCATTTGGTGAGCCCTACCTTCTTACAAGTTATTATAAACGGTAATACCCGTTGAACCTGTAAATCCCGTTATCACGAACCATTCCTAAAATTTAAGTCTCCTAACAGCTTTCTCTATGTCCAAATCCTTCTTTTTAGTACGTGTATGACATATAAGGCATAGGATAGGAATAAGCTCTGAGAAATGGTCGCTGATGTCCGGTGAGGACAATATATGGCACCATGGCACCCGAAGAAGAATATCACATATGTATAAAATTATCGTTTTTTAATCGTTAAAACAGTAAACCTTTTATCGCACTCCTTGTACCACCACGCGCCGCCGTGTTCCGATGCGCACGCGCCGTCCTTCCACTCGTCGTTATCCATGTCGGGAGTTGAGAACTTCAGACCCGCATGGTACGACAAGGAATCACCTGGAAACGTAATAATTTATTTATTTATTTATTTATTATGTAAGAGGTTGGCAAACGAGCATGCGGGTGATGTTAAGTGATCACCGCCACCCATGGAGCACAGACACCGGGGGAGTCCCTGAGCCGCTGCCGGCCTTTAAGTGCATGTATGCTCGCTTCGTATTTATTCATCCATCTAGATAAATTATTAAATAAGTAAGTATATTCTGTTGAAATCACCTCTTTTAACCGATTGGCTGTTAACGCAGGCCAGGGAGAACAAATATTTATATGACTTGTAAATATTTCAGTTTGGGTGTCATAATGATGAGCACTATCATTGTGTTTGGTCATTTTTTGTATCAATTCAAATAGTGTTGCACCTTCGAAAAGATCAAACCAGCGACCACATTTTAGTCTGGCAATATTTGCTTTGCACAGGATTAGTGCCCGCAACCTTTGGTATAAAGCAGCCAAAATTTGCAATAGGTATGAATTTGGATCAGGGAATTCCCGTACAGGTCGTGGTCCACTTGCTAAGTACATCTGGGTGGCCCACAGGCATATTTTCTACATGGGCGCTAATGAGGACTTGGAACAAACATTCAAAAGAAAAACTTGGTATAATTTACCTGCAGTACCATAATAAGAACCCAGTGTGCTAATACGAAACCCTTCGTGTTCAGGTCCCACCGTGAACACGGAGTATCCAGCATACGCTTCCTGCCCCAATTGGGTCTCCATTTCAATCCTCAATTCGTACAGCTTCTGGTTGGTCAAACAACTGATCTTCTCTAGACCAAGCCAAAATTCGCCCGCGAGGTTACCAAAACCATGTTTATAGTCAGACCAACTTTTATAAAAGTCTTGCGACCCATCAAAGCGGTTTTGGAACACCTGGAATTATTTAAATAATTTTTCAAAATTTTGCAGTTGAAAAATTTAATTACACATTTTCTAATTTAATTTTGAGCGATATTTTTAACCAAAAGATTTTTTGAAATCGGTCCAGTAGTGGCTTTCTTTCAAACAAAAATACAAATCTTTCCTTCTTATAGGTAAGTACTTAATATCAATGTTTTGCGCCATAGAGTCAAATCTAAATAGCATTACAATTTACAAGATTTAAAGTTAGCTTTCGACTAAACATTGAATACTTATACATATAAGAACAATTTATAGACATTTTACTTATTACTACAGAAGTAGAAAACAATCATTGCCTAATCCACAAATTTCCTGTTCTTAAAGAGTTATAGAACCGTGGTATGATTGTGGGCTGATAGGTAGTCTCAAATTCAGATAACCTCTCGTTAGATATGAGTCGTGCATAATATAAAGTTTAACCCTTAATCAGGCAATAGGAGAATAGTTACCACCAGAAATTGGACCATACGCTCCAGAGTTAAGGTTCAACCTATTACGGGTAATTTAGGAACTTACTGTCCACCCACCACCCGTAGTTGAGAGTTCGCACAACACGTAGAATGGCTCCATGTCTTCAGGTTTAATCTTGTAAATGCCGGAGACGTTGAACCCTTGCATCTGGATCTCGTGGCAATCGGTAGGATAACGTTCTGAACGGTCCACATGTCCTGTTCTGTAACGCCAACATTGTAAAATTGGAGGAATAGCAAGACGCACAAAATTATTTTGCAGTGGTAGAGCGTGTAAAATGAACTAGCCGGGGTAGTACCATTCTCACAGAATATCAATGTGAAGTGACAATGAGTCTTCGGTGATGGATCCGGGGACACAGCTCCTATCCCTTTTGTCATTCCCTTGTTGCGGACAGCGCTTTGGTGGTGCCCCTGATGTTAGGGATGTTCATAGGCGGTAACCTAACCACTTTCCATCAGGAGATAGCTTGCTTGTTTGCCTTCTGTATGACATAAAAACGCACAGTCTCGAGGGCATTGTGAGTGTATGGCATGCATAGTACCTACCTATTCATAACTTACGTCACACGATTAATTCACAATTGTTTTTATTCCTTTTCATTGTAACAGTGGGTCTATTCTCTATTGTCGTAATAAAAACAGTTCAAGTCTAGTCTCGATCTTAAGCGCTATCTTTATATTCTGTATGAGCAAGCTTCAGATTGATATTAAATTTTAACGGTTTTTGTTACGAGAATATGTCGAAAACATAGAAGCCTATTCAGAAGAATCTCAGAAACAACGACTCGCATTTTCACCATTATTAGTTGTTGCTGAATGGGTGTGTAAAGACTGATTACTAGAGATGCAACGAATATTCGGCAACTATTCGGTATTCGGTCTATTCGGCCATTTTTTTAGATATTTGGTATTCGGCCGAAAAAAATTTGAAAATAAAGACGAACTTCAATCAAAAAAAGTATTTATTTAGAACTTCGAGCATTCTCCACCACGCGGAATCTTTATTTTGCATATCAAACACACAGCCTACTATTAGAATCTTCCTTAAAAACCTCAAAATATTTCCGAATTGGAGACTTTTTTTAATTTATAACCTGTGTTATAACTGAAGCCATCTTTTACTGTTCGTTCGTATCGTAGTTAATTAAAATAATATGATTTACGTAACAAAATCAAGAAATCTGGAATCACAAAAATGTAAAACAACGCGTCGCGGGCGGCAAGATTACCACGCAAATTTTAATGAAGCTAATACTTTCCGAGTTCCCGCCCGATCGTCCCCGCGCGCACTTTCCGAACATGCCGCTTGGCAACCGCCGAAGATTCGGCTATTCGGCCAAGAGCGTCGCCGAATATTCGGTATTCGGCCAAATCACTAGTCGTTGCATCTCTACTGATTACACCTATTCAGCAGTAGGTAACTATCAGTTAATGTTATTAGAAAAAAAAGAACGACTTACTTGCAATCACATTTCTTCCCCTTTTGTTCTTGTAGTGTTCTTCGGAATTCATTTATCAGATACATTGCCTCCACAGGACTGTCTATTTCGATCCTGAAATAATGTATAAAATAACAAATTATATAATTTCCTCCTTTTTTTATAAGTAGGGACTCATCTCTCCCACTTGTCACAACATAAAATCACAAAGCTGTACGACCACGACAAAAGGAGGTAGCCTGAATAACAGCGCCCGCCCACGTCCGATTTTTCATGCGACTTTTCAAAAGGGGCATTAAAAGATTTTTACAGTGTCGTCAACGCGCTATGTTGCAAGCGTCTATATGCTACAGCGACCACCATTAGGCGGGTCATATGCTTGTTTGCTACCTTAGTGGTATAAAAAAATTAAATCGGTCATAGATTCTTAGGCGTGGGCAGCGTAAAATTGCCATAAATAATTTTCCTTGTTCTCGGCTAATTTATATTTTTTAGGTTCATGAAAACTCACCTAGCCTGTCCTGTCCTAACATGAGCTTGTGACGTAGTGTATTGTCGGTTCTTAACTTCTGCTATTGTATACACAATCGAGTCCACTCCAGTCTGTATACTCTTTACATTTGTCTCAAGCGTTTCTAATCTTGCCTCCAAAGTAGCAGCGGTTTGGTGGTCGATGCCATCAACTAGAATATTGTTAATAAACTCGTCAATAAAAGGGTTCATTCACAAATTACGTTCCTCTAATTCTTGCCACAGATGTAATTTATCATTAATCTGGGGAAGTAATGTATCTATCCAGATTCCAGATCGAGCGATATGACGTGTTATATTCAAACACCTAGTCTCAAAGTAAGGCATGACGTGTTTGTGTTATGAATACCAGATAACGGATATATTATTGTAAATATATACTTAATAGACATAAGACCCAAAATAGAGACAAACATAAATGTTATATTTAAGTGTGAAAGGACTATAAATGGCTACCGAAAATAATGACCACTAAAAAACTGCGCCACAACTAATGCTCTCACATAATACCTAATCTGCAGCTGACTGTACAATGGACGTCGTGTGAATAAAACAGATCGCTGATTGTTCACACAATAGTCCGCGAGAACTTCTGCGGTGACGCCATGCTATGACGTACTTGAGGATCTCAGGCTCATAATAATTAGTATTTTTATTTAAAAGTACCTATGCAGTTTTAGTTATTTAAAGGTTCATGGTATTAAAAACATTTTGTACAAAATATACAAGTAATATAAAGTATAGTAACCGAACTGTGTTGGTGGAAAAATTATAAGTGGGACTACACAAATAAAAAAATATTAAGTAAGTAATGATTTAGGGACGTTACCGTTACCAGTATTGTCGACAAAATGATGTTTATCCATCGACAGTCTGATCTGGTTCATTTCGGATTTCACTTCACTCAAACCGTTCGCCAATTTGTCCACGTTTGGTTCACCACCGAGTTTTTTCATAATATCGGACAGTTGACTCAGTATCGTATTAGTTTTCTCATGATACTCAATGTCCAGCCGATTCAGTCGAAAGTCTATACTGTCCACCTTTTTTAAATACTTCTCACTGGATGTAATTGTTTCCATTAACTTGTCGATGACGGCTTCGTTTTCTGCAATTCCTTCTGAAGGCGTCATCCTTGTTCCATTTTCGCGCTTTTTAGACGATAAAATGGCATCCGTTAACTCATCCTCGTACTCCTTCTTCCATAATGAATTGTCATGGAAGTCTGTTTTCTTTTTGGCTTTCTTATCTTTCTTCGAATCACATGAACTAATACAACAAACAAGGAGGACGATGTACCACAACAACAACATGTCGAGATCCGACACGCTAGTCGGGCGAGGCGCAACTAGTGCCTTAGCCTCCTCACCGATCAAAAGACAAGTTTACAAAATATGTAGCACGTAACAAAAACAGAATGCCTATATGGTGAGACTTTGTCTGTAATTGTACAACGCGCCCATTTGTTTGCATAATATAAAACAAAACTAATGCAGCATATGAAATACAAATATTTACTGCCCACATAATAATTATAAAAATGAAAAATGTTGTTTATGTTTATGAACAATGAAGTAATAGCAATTCGATTCAGAAAATTCTTTCGGTGATAGCTTCATGTTTTCCTCTCCTGAGAATTGACCTCTCTTTGTGTACCTAACCTACGTAACATGTAGGTATGTTCTGTCATCATTTCAACATTAATCAACATTATGAGCCCGGGCAGACACTTTACTTTCGGTGGTGGCTAAACGCCATTCGCCGCGACTAAAAATAAACCCCTAAACCGATATAAGTTTGATAGTAAGCGTTGAAGCTTTTCAAATCCGATAGATAATAATATAAGGTTCAGCACCATCCTCTTTTTGCAATTAAACTATTAAACTAATAAATTTTTATTGTCACAAAATAAAAAATAAAAACTCATTGCAAAATTGTTTTTATTTGATGAACTTTCGTATGAGAAAACAATTTGTATTCTTAAAACTTTTTTTTGTTGGGCACGTTGTGGGCGAAACCCATGAAGTAGATCTTCTTCATGGCGAAACCTTATCAGAACAGCGAGAAATGCAAACCGGTGTTCCGCAGGGTTAAATCTTGGGTCCGTTTTTTTTTAAACTAGCTGATCGCTCCGGCTTCGCACGAGTTTTACTAAGGATCCCTTATTTTGAAAATATAATATAGCCTATGTTACCCGTGGGTAACGTACCTTATTAACGGTAAAAGAATTTTTGGAATCGATCCAGTAGTTTTTGAGTTTACTTATTACAAATATACACACATATACACACAAAATAGAAATCTTTCCTCTTTATAATATTAGTGTAGACTAGCGAAACCCGCGCTACTTCGTTTGTGGGCATCCCTTTTTCCCGTGGGAATTTCGGAAAATTCTTGCGTGTATAATTCATATAAACCTTCCTCTTGAATCTATAAAAAAATGCATTAAAATCCGTTGAGTAAATAGTTTAAAAAATCTAGCGACTTCATTTTATTCTATGCGTATAAGTACGTTGCCTTAATTGCAAATTTGCAATGTAAGCATTTTTGCGGACGATACTAAGTTCTTTGGAAATCCACTAGTAAATTATGCTCTTCTTCAAAAGGACTTAAAATAGGAGACCGGTTATAAGAGTGGCTCATAAATTTGAATGCTGCAAAATTTACAGTGTTGCACATAGGACATCGCAACATTCGCAACGCAAACCTTAGGTACCTAGTTATAAACTTGTGATGTCCTATTTCCAATCCAACCGGTTAAAACACGACAGATTTAGGTGTTATAGTACCTATAATTTGAAATGGGAAGGACATATACCTACCTACTTACGACATAGTTAGGATTTTTAATTGCGTGTCCGTTCAAAATAAACGGTGTCCAGCTTGTCCGGCTTTTGTTAGGCTTTTTACTTATTTTATTTAAATTCATAAGAACTTAACAAAATTTATTGGTAATAACCAAAAAAGCTTGATTTTACACACAATTTTTTTGTCGTACCTATTACTTAATACTGAGACACAAAATCCTCAATAATGTCCGGCCTTTTTACCCAAATGTCCGTCCAAACTGGGCGATTGATGTTAGGCTATTACCGTCGCCTATGGAGCACAGAGATTCAGACCTATGACAGGAAAAAACAGAATATAGCGAGAAATAGTATTAGGAAGGCGTTAGAATTTCGGATATTTCACTCACCGAACGAAACGCATTGCTGCTTCACGTCGATATTCTGTAAGAGGGTGGCACTTCCCCGGTCGGGCTAGCCTATTTCATAAACGCTCTACAACTCCAAAGATTGTAATAAGAAGTATATAAATAGATAAATAATAATCTATACATATGTACCTACTTATAAACTGTTTTGTCTTGCTTGACCGTAGAGACCTGAAACTTGGGTGTGTTTTGAAGTGTGGTGTATGACGTAGGCAGCCGATAAGAAAGGTTTTTTTGAAATTTCCACGGGAAAGCGCGATAAAAGCAAACGAAGTTGCTCGGGTGTTTCTAGTATACATAAGCATATAACTAATTTAAGAACTTTTCTTCTCTTAAATGTCTATTCTCATAACTAATAGCTTGTCAAGTTTAGTTTAAAAAAAAAACGTTTTTTAACACGCTTTATTCTTATAAATAAAACCTTTAGGTAACCCTTTCCAAGCGGCTGGCGTGTTATCACTTCAAACTGAAAATCTTAACCTTATGTCATACGATGGGCGTATAAAGACGTCTTCAATTCAATTCATTTATTTGCTCAATGTCATAAATCTCTCTCTCATAACTCGTTAGATAAAAAGAGACCTATTAAATGTTGGTAGGTAAACAGTGGCAACTCCGGGGTCAAATCGGCATGTAAGGAAGGTGCTGCAATGCAGTGGCTGAGAGATGAACTAAAATTCCAACTGTATAGATATACATACTATGTATACCCTACCTCTTATCCCAAAGAAGTCCCCCATCCGAACAAGTAAGTATGTACATCAAAAGTTGAGTATTTAAATATCCAATTTGTATTTTATTTACATTTTAAGTAAATAAATAACAATAAAATAAGTGACGTCAATGTTAAAAGGGTTAAAATGGAACTCGCCGTTAAGTTTTTAAATAAAAAATGCTCACTATTTTAATTTCTTTAGTAAGTATTTATGGTACGCTAGTACCTACTATTTATTATATACTGTGCTTATGGTATTAAAACATAAATTAACAGGCCGGTAGTCGAGTGGCTAGCAATGGTTACTTTATCCCAAGGGCCGCGGGTTCGAATCCTGCGCAAGGCAAACATTTGTGTGCATGAACATGTCTGTTTGCCTTGGTCTGGATGTTTTCTATGTAGGTATAATATATGATAGTATTTATTTACAAAAAAAGTATTTAAGTATATATCAGCAATCTAGTACCCATAGTACAAGCTTAGTTACTTAGTTTGGGACTAGATGGCGTTGTGTGATTCGTCCAAGAATATTTATTTATTGCAAAAAGCCGTAGAAAACTTTATTTTCTACCGATCTGATTTCGACGAATGAGTGATTTAAAATTATTTGGAACTTGTGTATGTAATATGGTAATTATTTTTTGTATTACTTACTACCTACTAGTAGGGGAGCCCAAGCGGGGATTTTGCAGTTACTCGAGCGCGTCAGACTAAGAGATAGGGGATATCTGGTACCCTATTAACGCATCGTGTATATAAGCCCTTAATTTGACACACTTGAGTATTTTCAAGTTTTCGAATACTACTATTCTGTCAGGATATCCTATCAGAAACCTAATTGAAGAATTAAAAACATGGTGTTGATTCTTAATAGGGTACCAGATATTTTAGTCTGCAAAAATCCCCTCTTGGGCTCCCCGACTATAATATTTTATTTGCGTTCTATATTCTTGTGTGGGCCAGCCAACTTAGGTTACCTACTCATTAGGCCCACTTTGGAGAACAATTGTATTTTTGCTTGCTTGCAGTATATCGAAAAGGTTGATAGATATTCGCTGATGATAGGGCAGCGGACGTTATAAAAAAATAGTTCCCACAGCCCTGCCACACGCGGTGAAAAGGTTGGTAGGAAGTCGGTATGTAAACCCTGTTTCTTTTGACTTGACCAGTGTTGAGTGTAGTAAACAATCTTAGCGTGTCTTTTTATTCAAATATCCATGTGTAAAATCGATAAATCGCCAGAATAATAAGAGCCATTTCTAACTAAGTATATTATTATTATTTGGGTGTGAATGATAATTTTAATTACCTATTTTAGTTAAAAAGACATGCTAAGATTGTTTACTACATTGGTCAAGTTAAAAAAAACAGGGTTAAAGTATGCCTCCTCGCAAGGCGTAGAGACCGATAGACACCCGTCGCCTACCCCAAGCGCAGGACATGCAGTAATGCATTTTCCTGACTTTATTTTTAAAGTCAGGAAGGGAGTCAGGGAGGCGAATCGGAATGGAGGAATCCCCATCGTATCACAAAATTAAGTGCGCGGTAACACGGGGGACACGACGCAGCATGCCATCGAAACCTACACTGACTGGTGAGAGCTGTGCGTCTTTTAACCGCAGAGATGCGTTAGGTACCTACGCTTCTAAGCTTAGTCACAGAATAATAAATGTACTATGTAGCTTAGTTAACATGATTGGTTACGAAATGCCCAAAGGACTATAGCCGCCTTCCACCACAAAGTAGAATGATTCTCTATGATGAATGAAGAAATGTGAATGATGAGAAAGTGGGATGAGCGGTGAGAAAGCGCTGATCTTTGGTTCAACTCTGATGCACGAGTGTCGCGGGATTTAGTGGGTGCAAGTTCTACACGCGTCTTTCGTCCCCCGACGAAGGATATTGTGCATAAACATTAAAATAACTGCAAGTAAATACCTATATCTTACTTTCGAAATATTTTTTAATAATGTTTGGCGCCCTCCGAAATAGTTAGGACTTTGTCATCCATCATTATATATTATCGGCTTTGTCACTAGTTCGATTCATCAGTCCGCGATCGTGACATTTGTTTGACCGTCGAATTTATTGTAATAAGACGAACTGCGCGAATAAGATGGAATGTGTGACAGTAGGTTCGCGAGAAACAGGAGCCCCGTTCAGCGGCTCCGACGATCTAGTTTAATTATAGAGCTGTTTCTCGACAAAAAAAATAAAGCCTGACGGCAAGTAGACTGACGTCTAACAAATGAGAATAGAAATAATCACTGATCACGACAATCGAAGTGATGAATCGAACTAGTGAGAATAAAGATTTTTTCTAATTTGGCTTCGTTGTTAATTATATAACAAAGTAATAAGTATGATAATATCATCTACGTACCAACTCGCATTTTCGGATTCTCCAAACGAGCGATAGTTTCTTTGAGTTTATCAAGTTCCACCTTCAACGCGAACAAAGCATTCTGCAGCTTGACGGGGGGATCTTTCACCAGCCTCAACATCTCGGCCAAATACTTCTGGATACGCGTCGTTTTCTCGTGGAACATAGCGTCCACGTGGTTCAGCTTATGATCAACTGTGTCTATCATCTTCAAGTACTTCTCACTTGACAACATCGTATCCACAAACTTCCCAACGGCGACGTCCCCTTTTTGATTCCGAATGGTAGATGACGGCCCAGTGTCTTCGTTCCTTCCATCATCATTCTCAGCTTCGTCCTTCCTCCACCGCATCTTATAATTTTCACTTACCGCTTTAGCTAAGTTTAAAAAGAAGAACATAAAAATAATTATTTTCCACATAGCTTTGGACACCTATGTTCTCACCAGGCATTTAACAATGACTGTCCTTTCTGTGGTACAAGTCTGAAAGGTGAAACTTACCTACCTATGATTATTTTTTAAACATCAGAAGTTATATTTAAGCCACCATTGTCTCAATGATCTACAATGTGCTGTTTATATCATCCATATAATATCTACCTTATGACACATATCAATGAGCTAAGTGTAAGTACCTACTACTTATACTTAGCCGCACTAAATAAATGTCAGCCGTCTTTTTAGAAAGTCGAAAAGTGGCCGTATCGCATACGGATGCATTATTTTATGAGAAGACTATTATGTAAACTTATAAAAAAATTGTAAATAGCTTGTGATAAACACACTTGGATTGAAATATTTTTATAACATTCTTTTTAATAGCACAATAAATTTTCTCTGTAGCTCTATTCTTGTCTTTTCAAAACATACTCTACTAGACGGTCAGCTATCAACAATACCGCATAAATAATTTCTATGGGAAAGAAACCTATTGTCTTTTACAATTTTCTCGGACACAATGATGAATGAACGCTGGATATGGCTGGATATGACTGAAACAATATCCGGTCTCGCCGTGTCAGTAAAGATATTTAAGTGGACCACGGACAAGAAAAAATGCCCGTGGTCCACCCAGGTGCACCAAACCCATACGGGATATTCACGAGTAAGTTTCTAGCGTGTTTACCTCTTTCATTGGTCGACTGGACCTATCTCCGCATACTCAACCTAGTGGCATGTCACATACGTCACACATATGACGCCATCGAACCGAAAATCATTTCTTCACATGACATTTCTTTGCTCTAATAACACTAATGCCTACATATATGGATAAACATCCAAGACCCGAGGCCAATCAGAAAGTTTGTTTTTCATCATGACCCGACCGGAATTCGAACCCGGGACCTTCTGGGTGGCAGTGTGGCGTGGTAACCATTACGCCACGGAGGTCGTCAACTGATGATTCACCATCATCAGTTGACGACCTCCGTAAGACATAAGCATTACATCATATTTATTTTTACATTGTTGAGAGTACATACAAAGATATTTGTGTAAACACACATTATAGGAAATGCGCACAATGTCTCATGAAATTAAGGTACCTACTTCCGATCCTAGGGACGCTTGACCGAATTTGTATAAATATGGAACAGTGACAATCGCGCGACCGGTATGCGTGGTCATTCATATTAAAGCAGTGTCGCGGGTCGCGGTCGCTAGGATCGGAATGCTACCTTTTTATTAAACATACGATAAACGAAATCTCTTTTCACAAAATTAAATAAGTGTTTAAAATTTTAATTCCTTAAGAATTAAGTAACCAAGCGTAAGTATTTTAACGTAATACGGAATAAGAGATGCGCTTTATTTTGCTTGTATCTACTGAAATTATTTCTGTATTGATAAACATTTGTTACATATGAAAACAAATTTATAACGTTATGCAATTAAACTGAACGATTGAATTAAAAACAACGCGGAGGAGTAAACAATTCGTTGGTGTTCATAATTTCACAAATAAAACAAATAAATGATTACTGTAAAGTGTAAAGCTTTTAATATATTATTATTTATAAAATAAAATATCAAAAAACGATATATGAATTAAACTTATACCATAATTTTTAGTGACGAAAGCATGTAGATATCACACATTGGCTATGTCGAGTCCTAGATGATGTAGGAGCAGCGTGAGGGCTGGTCCGGCGAGACGTCGATGATGTATACCGCGTGGATGCCAGCCCGCGGCGCGCATTAGTGATAATGCTGGCACCTGCAGTTCACTGCTCGCCGTCTCCAACGAAGCACGTCCCTCGCCTACAGCCCAAGATCTCGCAGCGGCCAGCAAGGCCAACCCTGCACCGCGCCGCTGCCACCTGCACATATAAAATATTGTATATATAGGGACAAATCACACAGATTGAGCTAGCCCCAAAGTTCGAGACTTGTGTTTTGAGATACTAACTCAATGATACTATATTTTATAACAAATACATGTAGGTATAGATAAACATCCAAGACCCAGGCTAATCAGTACGTTTTTAATCATGCCCCGACCGGGATTCGAACCCGGGACCTCCTGGGTAACCATTACGCCACAGAGGTCGTCAAAAACCGATATAATATAACCGACTTAACAAAGTTTTCAGAACCTTTGTCCATTATCACAATTCGAAATTTTCTAACGAAACCTGCGCGCAAGGTCCAAGGCTTTGAGCTAGGAAGTAAACGTTAGCCAGTTAGCTTTCTTTTTAAATACTTTTTTGTAACTAGCGAAATCCGCGCAACTTCGTTGGCGTGTATTCCGCTTTCATATATTTTATTTTATAAACATTTAATATTTATATTTGAATTCAAATTAAATGACCCCTCGTTCAGGAGAAAGACAAGGAAAAGGCTAAACAGTTAATATGAATTAAATAACTCGTCTCGTTATGATACTAACGACATTATGTTTGGAAAGAAAATAATTGACTCACTGTGGATCAACAGCCAAAGCATGCAGCCAGCCACTATCCTGAGGGCCCCAGAACTCTGAAACGCTCACTGTGCCCACCACCTGCAAACATATTTAAACAATTACAGCAATTTACTACCACTTAGTCTTACTGCACTTACAAATTAGGAGTGTGTAAAAAATTGAAAAAATCTTAACCTGTTATTATCTAGTGGACACATATGGCTATAATAAACAAAAACCCTGATTGCTTAACGAAGAAAAGGGCGGAGCTGACAAACATCCCACTTACAAGATGTGCAAGCGATTTTGTTTTAAAAAATGGTTTTGCTTAGCTCTGGTCGACTGTACCTTAAAAGGAAGGATTTCGTTTTCTTTTTCTTATGTTAGAGGTTGGCAAACGAGCCTGCGGGTTACCTGATGTTAAGTAATCACCGCCGCCCATGGAGCACAGTGACACCGTTTTTCCGTCGACCACTTTGTTTGTCCATCTTTCTGTCTGTCCATTAGTCCGTCTGTTTGTCTGTCTGGTTTAGGTATTTATCTAACACTATAAAGTGCTATCCACATATTTCCGGGTACACGTTCCTGCCGTGTTTCACACAGCTACGTGTCAGGCGTCAGTGTCCCGGAGCACGCTCGGTCGTCGCACGGACGCACTCAGTGCTATCCGATTTTTGTAAAAGTTGACGATATTTTCTGAAAGAAACAGTTTACACTGATACCGATTTCCCTGATATGTGTGAACACGGGTGACGGATGGCACGTCCCTGACGGGAACATTGAAACGGACAACTCGGAACACGGATAGCCCTGACCCGGATATGTGTGGATAGCGCTTAATGCGTGAAATACATAGAGGACGAGAGTAGATAGGGCGCGTGAATGTACATAAGTCAGCCACAGGACGGACGCATGCACACATTCGGTGTGTTGTCGATCATACAAATAAATCGATCAAAGCCGCGCCCGACTCGGACCCAACCCAACCTCTGTATATTACTTATTATATCAACCCACAATCATCCCACTACAGGGCAGGGAGACGGGTCTCCTTTCAATCGAAGTGGATAAGAGCATACTCTGCTCACGCTGCTCCAATGCGGATTGGCTGAGGCCAATGTTTTCAAAACGCCTGAAGATTGTTATTCATCGACAACAGCCGCGACCGACGGCTTACCGTGCCCACCGAGGTACGGAAAAGCTCGTGATGACGAAAATTGGCTGGGGTCGACGTTGCTTAACTTGCGTGTACATATTAGAGTGCTAAACACAGCGACGCCATGGAGCTCCTCTGTATATGGCTCAGTGTAATGTAATTTTAAGTGAAGTTTAAGAAAATAAAGTATTTTTTTAACGAATCACACAACGCCATCTAGTTCCAAACTAAGCAACTAAGCATGTACCATGTTGTGTATGTGTTAGAACTGTATTGTGCACCTTTCTGTGTACCGGTCCTCGAAGTACACTGTCCTGTAGCCCACCTTCTCTTTCATGTACGATGGCTGGCCGCAGTCCTTCCGAATTTGCTAGTAAGGGACCACGTAACTCTGCCACAAATCCCACCAGCTCTCTCCGGATGTCCTGTTTAAAAAAATTAAGACCTGATATGTGTTACTTGTAATAAACAGGGATTTGGACCATGGTGTTCCTCATTATCAGTTTTATTTAAAAAGATTCAATTTAGTACTGTACATAATTCCAATGGTGCTGAAATGAAAAGTACAATGTTGATGCAGTCATTAAATTTTTTTTGATAAAAATTAGATTTAAAATAAACATACGATAAAATTAATTATGTCAGTCATTAGATTGGATGTCTGAGTGGAATAGGTAATTTCCAATGCTAGTACATTATTCCAGTAGCATTTCAGCACTAGATTCCATCGCTAGGTTGGCATAATGTTAACTAGCCATAAGAGCATATAGTAGACTTCTCACCTGTGAATGTTTATGTGCGGAGGCAGTATGAGCAATCTTCACCAAGAGTGCGACGATTAGAGCAGCAATAACTGGCAACAGTGCAAGCATACGTAGTGATGCTCCACAGAAGATGAATAACAGCGCACCCGCCAACACACCCAGTTCCAATGTCAACTGCAATATGTTTATCATTACACCAGCTGATAAATTGCTCACTGTTCCTTGCATTACACACATTTACAATGACAATTTTAAAACCACTTTACAAGTGACAATTGCAAGCTGACATTCTGAAAAACGTTTGCTATTTTACAATATATGATTGATTGATATGATTGTTCATATTATTTGCCAATTTTGTAAACTCACACTCACATCATTTGAATACTCATATGATAATAGGTCATAGTAATGGAAATTATTGCTAATTTTCGTAAATTTAATGAGCATGCTAATTTTCGTCGCTTAGCATGCTAAGCACTATTGCTATGCTAATATTAATTTTATAAATGAAATGTCTGTGAAAATTAAAACGCCTGTATTGCAAATGCTAACATTGCTATGAAAAGAAGGAGCAAATGTCGTGTTGCGTTTATTTTATAATTTTAATAGTTACTAAAATTTTTGTAGTTAGATGGATTCCAGGACATTCAGGCCTAGAAGGTAATGAAATGGCAGACGAACTTGCAAGGACTGGTGCTGACAACCCTCAGGCAGGACCGGAACCTTTTTGCGGCATAGCCAAACAACGAGCCTACTATATCAAAAAAACTCAGTGTGACCTTATGGCGAAGGAAATATGGAAATCTGTCCCAGGACAAACACATGCCAAAGCCGTAATAAGTGGTCACAATAAAAAATTCTCCAAAGAACTCATCGAGCTCAAAAGACAGAAAACTAGTGCCGTGACTAGAATACTAACAGGACACTGCAAACTTAATAAACATCTGTTTAACCTTAACATGAGCCAGTCCGCGATGTGCAGATTCTGCCAAGAAGAAGAAGAAAGTGCCATGCATATTCTCTGCTCCTGCGGACCACTCATGTACAAAAGAAGTATACACATGGGAAAGCATATTCTGCTTCCAGAGGAGATACAACAGCTCTCTGCCCACCATATCTGGAAGTTCCTAGAGGCAACCAGTCTGGACAGGGAAATTTAATTAAAGGGCACTACAAAAGATCAGCAATGGTCGAAGCAGTATTCTTGAAGCCCACAGCAACAAATAATAAAAATACTAAAATTTAGAAATTTGCATTTATTCATACAAAAATATGTTAAGAATATCTTCTTTTTTTTTGTATTTATGAACTTCGGCATTAATTAGTGCATGAATTAATAATAGCATTAGCAGCTTAGCATCAAGTTCAGTAGCACCCAGTGACGCGCCAGCCAGATGCTACGTGATGCACAAGTAGAAAATGCGTATGAATACGATTTTTAGCATACATTAAATTTAGCAACTATATTTCATACAATTAATGCTAATGGAGTATGTAATTAATATTGCTAATGCTAATAATTCCATTACAGGTCATAGTAATTTTAAACAACTTCTCATACCCAACAACAGACAATCCCCTAAGACGGACCCTGTATGTAGGCTGAAGAAACCCTCGTCCATATCTGATGGAGTGCAAGGAGGTCGTAACACACCTGGGAGGATTTCAGTGATGCGATATAGATATTCTATTTCACAAAGAGCATTTAGCTTTGAATGTTGTAAAGCATGCACATATGCATGTGTGCACGAGTGTTTTACGAGCATTTCCGAGGTTATGCACACTACACTAATGTGTATATGAATGTTACAACACAATATTCATAGCCAAATGCTCTTCATAAAATAAAATATTTGTATTGATAGCCAGCTTCCTAGAAGAGTTAGGATGACTGAAATAATGTCTAGTTTTCACTTTTCATGCAAGATATGGTGCAGATTTGCCAATTTCATATTTTGCTTATTAAATTAGTCATATTTTGTGAACTGAACTCACGGCACAATAACAAAAAATGTAAACTAAATTAATAATGATTAATATCAATAAATCATTGTTTGTTTACCCAAATATAGCACGAGTTCATATGTATAACCTCTTTCTTACTTAACCCACTTCTTGGAAGTAGAACAACAGGAACGCTTCGCGCTGGTAAGCAGCAAGCCCGGTATGTATGAGCGAAGCACGCGCGGCCCAGTCCGCTGCGCCCGCTCGCCTTATAATTATCTCACAGCTCATTGTACTGGAGATGATTCCACTGGAGATATCATAACACCAATGCCTCTTTGACCACTTACTATTTGGTATGGTAGTTTGGTAAACAAAACAAACATTAATTAGGAAACTTTATCAGGTAGATATTTAAGAATTAATTCATTTTAAATAACGGACCAATGGTCTAACAATCAGAATATTTTTCATATAACAAAATATCTTTGGTACAGAAATGACAAATAAAATTGAAATCACAACAAAAAACTTTTTTGGTTGTATTGTAACGTAACGTAGGGGTTGTTTTGACTACTTTTGACTTTGACAACTATGTTGACAACCTAACCGAATCCGACTATCCGACCGAAGGATTTGACTTTGACTTTTTTTTTCTTTCGTTTGGCAGTCCGACTTCAGACATAGATTCCTAGCACAGATCCGTACAGAAAGAATAGAATAAAAGTTTGTGGCACTGTAATGTAAATCGTGGATGGATGTAGTTCAAACCTGTAAATCCGATGGTTTAAAAAAAAAAAAGACGTAATTTTCAAACGTGTTTCATTTTTCATTCATGAGATTTTGGCGCCAACTACAATAGCGTCCACTTGGGCTCGTGATTAGAAATTTAATTTTTGTGTGTTTCTGCGTTTGATTCATAGTATTGATAGTGTAATGTGAAGCAAACATTGGTTATAGTACATATTGATTGAGGTTTGTGATCAGGAACCTATTAAAAGTGCATTATCGTGTTGACTTCAAAATCCGTATTTTCTGAAGAAATTTTGCTATCATCTTTCTTCGGGGCGTCTTGACTCAGAGACTGTATACTGAGTCAAGAATGTCAGGATAGCATGAACTCGCTGCTTTGAATTACTTATAAATTTACTTATGACTTGGCTGTATGGGCTCAAAGCCCTTTGCCTGCCCTAGAGCGAAGAAAACAAAAAAAAAAAAAAAAAATTTCATTCATGTCATTTGGATTGTCAAAATGTCATCACAGTGCAGGGTTGCCAGATTGGGGGTTTTTTTCGCGATTTTGGGGAAAAATTTGACTCTCGGCGAAAAACTGGGGAAATAGAATCTTTGGGGAAAATTTTGGGGAAATAAAATACGTGATGGGGAATTTTAGCGAATTTTTTTGCACTTTTATACTAACCTAACCATCTTTTTTGGACTAACATCCTGGCTAAAGTGTAACAATCAATCCAGAGCCATTTAAAAAGCTGCTGTCTCTCTCTCTACTATTCTATAAAGTCTAGCTATCTAGTATTATGCCTCTTTTGTTTTGAACGTTTTGAACCAAAGAGGAACTTGATTTGCCATCTCTCTAGGGTATAATGCCTTTTGCTTCAAATTGCTGTTTCTCACGTAGTTGTTAAGGAGGGAAGTCCTTTCAATACGTCCTACTCCGACTATCTTCTTTCTGATTAAATTCGTTGTGAGTTCCAAGACAGCTGTAGTTTTCTCCCCCGGGACGTCAATAAGCTTCATTGCTTATTGTCTATCTGAGGTCGCCGTTGTTGATCCTGGCTACACAGGAGACACAGTGGTGGGAATGTGTGGTGGGCTTGTCACGAACCAAAGAGGAAAAAACCTTATCGGAGTTTAAGACGAACTTCAGGATGATATTCCTGAAATTCCTACCATGGATAAGTTCAGAGATACTAATTCCCATACTAATCTTCCACCACTATCTAAACTACACATTTAAGAGTTTGCCAAAAAGGTAACAAACCACACATTCATGATTTCCTCATTTTCCCTTGTTATCTAATAATGTTTTAGATATAATATGACATTTAATGACATACTACATGTTGGCTCAGGTTTCAAGAACCGCTCAAAGGGAGACTAAGATTACTGTATGAAAGTAGAATATTAAGAACCGTCCGAGTTACCTTTGAGGAAAATTATATATTATATACACATATTTTGATTAAGGTGTAAAGTTTGTGAAGTTAGGCCTTGTAGAGTTAGAAGCTTGGCTCTACATGAGATCTGATAACTTTTTGACAGTGCGACTCATATGGTCGCGTCTTGGCAACATTTTACATGAAAATGTTTTTGGTGGGATTTCATTTCTTTTTGTAAGTTGCTTATATTTTTTTTTTATTTTGGGGTGAAGTTCCAAGTTTTATGATATTTTTGTTGTTTGTGTACTAATACTAGCCTACATACCAAATTTCAGCTTTCTAGGATATTAGGAAGCGGAAATCTCATACAAACTTCCATCCCTTAGGTTAAAGGGTTGGGGGATGAAAGTTCCAAGTTTTATGATTTTTTAGAATTTTGGCGTTCTAGGACTTCAGGAAGTACCTTAAGAATTTTGATGATCAGTGAGTCAGTGAGTGAATCAGTGACGAAATAGGTGGTTTTTAGACATTAATAAAATCTAAAGTATAATAGCTACGACATTCAAATTTTGAATGTTCAATGATTGTACCTACTGGTGTCATTTTATCTTGAAATTTTTAACTATTTATAGCATCATCCAAACCAAAGTTATGAGAGTTCAAAAAAACGACGAAACGTTTCGAGAAAAGGTAGGTAGTGCCCTTGCGCTCCGCTTGGCTCGTCTTGGCAAAAAAAATAGTATGAAAATGAATAGAAAATGACTGATAGCTGTCAAATGTGTAGAAAATTAGACAAAAGCGACATCTGAAGTGAGGAAAAGGCAGTTTTTAACCCCTTTTATTTGTAACAAAACTTTTGGGGGTTTTCTGTTGAAAACGTATCATTTTGGGGAAAAATAAAAGTCAGTTTGGGGAAAATCATAAAATTGAATCTGGCAACCCTGAGTGATGATTTTCGCGACAATTCAATTATCACACACACACATAGCACACAGTAATGCAGAAATTCAAAACAACTAATCTTATCAAGTCCAGTCGCCAACAACCGTATTTGTTATCACAGGCACATAATCAATTTTATATAATTATGTGCTCAGTTAACTAATCGTTTGCCTATTTGAATAATATTACGTAAAAGAGGCTCTGTCGGAAACGAGTGTGCGATTATTAGTGGAAGTGCAAAGGTTATAATTTGCCGGTGTGGTCGTCAATAAGTAATAACATTTCATTTCCAAAATGCTTAAGGTACAAACCTAAATTTTATTATAACAAAGTATTCGACGTATCAGTTACATAAAGTTTTAGTAGGTAATGTCTCCGGTTTTTTAAAATCTATTTAGTGGTGTTTGCAATAAATAGAATTATGCACAATATTGTAAGACTCTGACCATATTTTTAGATGTGTGGCCTACCATTGAAGGAACAAGGATCAGAGACTCGACTCGACTCGCCTCGAGAACCAGTAAATAAATATAATATTCCTAAACTATCATTATCTATGCCGTAATGCCTGTTTTAGGGTCTTGTGGCATTGGTGACAGGAGGAGCATCTGGTCTCGGCCGAGCCACTGCAGAGCAGTTGTTGAAACAAGGCGGTCGCATCGTCATCTGCGATTTGCCTTCAAGTAGTGGCCAAGACACAGCTAAAAGTTTTGGAGAAAATGCTGCATTTGTACCAGTTGATGTGAGTAAAATAAAATAATAATAATTTGAGCCTTTTATTTCTTTTCTATATTTTATGACATTTATTTGTGTTAGTATGTGGTTATTTGTTATTGTTAGTTACATCTAATTTTGTTAGTATAGTTAATTTTGGCCTCCTCCAGCAGTTTCCATTTCTCTTGGTCCTGTCTCTTTGTCATTCATTCTTTTCCAGCCATTTTGGTAAAAGTAAAAGGGAGCAAAATAAAATAGTCATTTGTAAATATTGCATAATTGAAATTAGATTATAAAGTTTTATTTTATTTTAGATACAAACACCTAATTATTTCCTAATCTAAAATTATTAATGAAAAACATGATCTCCTTCAAACATTGTGTGGGGGTCTCATATTAGGGTTGACACCTGTTTCAATCAAGGTGGTAACTGCTGTGGATTTGCCTCGGCGTTACCTTATTCCAAATGGGGTTTTTCTCCCTTTTTCCGACAAGGGTGTTGACATGTAAAGACTGTCGTGACTAAACAAAGATTTTTCTAATTTTACACACCCATCATGCCATACAAAATATTTGTAGGCCTTTTATATTATTATTCCGACGCTAAAAGTCTGAACTTTTCCATGAACAGATTGTTTTCAAAAATAACGCCGCCTTATTGCGAATACACTAATCTGTAACTTTTCTTACTGTATCACATGTTTGTGTACTGCAAAAAGCATATTCTGTCAATCTATCTCCTTAGACAAGCCAGAGTCGTAAAAAAAAATTCTGAAAGTGCAACACTTTTCCTACTTCAACTTAGATTTAGTCTATAAATCGAGTTGAAAGCTATTTTTTTGTGTTGTTTCTAGGTAACATCTGAACAAGATGTTAAGAATGCACTACAGACAACATTGGACAAGTTTGGACGATTGGATGTTGCAGTTAACTGTGCTGGTGTTGCCACTGCTTCTAGGGTTTATAACTTCAAGAAGAATCAACCTTTTGCACTAAAGGAATTCCAGAGGACTATTGAGGTTTGTTGCAATCACTAGGCTATTGATTGTAATTTTTTGATCATCCACAAGTAACAAGTCAAAAAGAATCGATCCAATAGGAAAATTCAATTAATTTCAAACATTAGTTGGGCCTATTCAGAACATATTGACATAGGGAAAATCTAAAATAAAATCATGATTATTAAACATCCTTCTAATATAATAAACGCGAAAGTTTATAACCTGGATTAACACATAAGATAGTTTTTATCTCGGATATCAGCCTGGGTACGAGAACAACGAGGTTTTGAATGTCAAATCGCAGGCGTCAGCTAGTTATAAATCATTTTTATACCCCATTTTTTTAATTTCACGGTGACTATTTTGCAGGTAAACTTAATAGGCACATTCAATGTGATCAGATTATCAGCAGGACTAATTGGCAAAAATGTACCTGATGCGGACGGACAAAGGGGTGTCATCATCAACACAGCCAGTGTTGCAGCTTTTGATGGACAAGTAAGTTTTATCTATACTAATACTTTTTTTAAATAGCGATCCTTAGTAAAACTCAGTTATATTATAAAGAAGAAAGATTTGTATTTTTGTGTGTATGTTTGTAACGAATAAACTCAAAAACTACTGGAGCGATTGCTTGAAGCTACACTATCCCTGGGTGACATAGATTATATTATACATTTTTTTAAATTGGGGAATCTTACAAAACCGGTTGCGAAGCTGGGGCGATCCGCTACTAAGCTATATTTTCGTTATTAAATATATTTCAACTGTGACAGTAGTCAGTAATCACCAATTGATAGTGCAACAGCAGGAAATTAAGTGACGGAAGTCCAGATAAAACTTGTTTTGCCATACATACATTTATATCAAATGAACTATATGTTAAAACCTCAATGTTTACTTTATTATGTCATGGGATAAGGTTGCTTCAATAGCTACAAAGTAAGATTCCCTAAACTAGTCCCTAAGAGTAGGTTCACTTTAAGTTAGAGCAATATTTTTTATACTTAACTAACTGTTGGACCTCTCGCTGTTCACACTATACTTATCTGTATCTGACCAAATGGAAAGCGGTATAACACCTGACCCAAAACAAATAATCACTACGTCCGCTAAATGTGTCACCAACAGACTTATCGGTGAATGAGCAGGGCTTGAAATGTCTATATGCATTCAACGCCTTTGACGTTCTGACCTAACGTGTACGTGCTTTAAGTATGAAATCCAAATTTCCATTTGTGCCGTTAACACCACAATCAATACGACTTATATTTTGTCTATATTAGGGCCTGTCCGCACTGCGAAATTTCACCAAGTGCAAATTATTTCGCGCGAATGTTTTGTGTAGTATCAAATCAGAATGTCTATGCCCGGTCTGCGAAAAAAAATCACAGTGTGGATGGAATCCATACGATGTAATGTGTTAACAGATTATTGCGAAGTAAAATTCGCGCGGTAGAGACGATGCGATGGCTCAAAAATACCCAGCTTAGACAAAAACTTCTTTAGTGTTGTTTAAACCGGCTTTTAATGGGCATAAAAAAATATTTTATTTTTATTTAACTACTGGGATATCATAGCTATTGGCCTAAGAAAAGCCATATATAAATATATATATAGGCAATCCGGAGAAATAATTCGTGTAGTTTTGAAAATTGGCACCGTTATACCTTGTGGAGTCCAGATCAACATACCAAAAGTACTCGAGGGTGAGGAGAGGGGGTTCTGATGGTGTAGGGGGGATGAGTCAAAGGTCCTATTTTCTGATCTTTGCTTATATCTAAATATCTGTATAAATAGCATACAATTTACCACCGATCAATAATTTTGCAGCTACGAGATGGTGAAAGAAATATTTATTTGTTCAAAACATGGTAATATAAAAGATATATCTTATGAACAATGTTTTGCCACGATTTGGCATGCAAATTGAATTATAATAAAAAGAAAATTATAAATTAACGAAGTTACATTAAATTACATTAGATTGCATTAAATTAAATTTAAACAAACTCTCCGCTTAAAAACTTACTCGGGCTGTACACACATTTGTCTAAAAGCCACGTCCTCAACCTCTTTGTAAATTTTGCGGGCAGTTCCCTAATTGCCACAGGAATTTTATTGTACACTTGCATTGACATTATGTAACAGTTCTTTTCATACAATGCACTTTTAATCGGAGGTATTTTCAATTTAGTCATGTCTCTTGGACGCATTCGTGGATCATTGACGATCGATCACCGAAAAAGACGGGATAACGTCGAACGAAAGATCCCAATTCCAGGATATAGAGACTTGGTAATGTTAGTAAATTATTTTTTTTAAATAAAGGTAGGCAAGACTCTGTTGGTTCCGCTCCACATACAGCTCTGACACAAGTTTTCTGTAATGTAAATACTCTTTTAAAATCTGGTGAGTTTCCCCATAATATGAGCCACATATCCATAATATGCAGTAAGTGCCGTTTTTTCTCCTGATATACAGGGTGTTTGGTAGAGGATTGAACATGGGAGAATGGCAGAAAGGTGAGATGGTCTGCTACATGCTGAGCGAAAAAAATTTGACCTAGGGCCCATAGTTTTTATTTAATGATTTTTTTTTAATTTTCACCAACCTTTCTTCCTTCGTGAATTTGAAGTACTATAACTTTTTTTTTTTTGGATCAATCGTCCAGCTTATTTTTTTATTCTTATCTTAACTGAATGTAGCTTACTTTTAAATTGATATTTGTTGGTTAGAGTTACCAGGAAAAAAATTATGAGCCCTCAAACATCAAAAAGGCGAGAAGTCCGTGCCGAGCGTTCAACTTTGGACTGCAGTTAAAAAAAAACTAAAAGTGGTACAGCAGTTCTAATTATACGAAAACAGCTTTAGTTCATGCCCTTTCGAATGGTATGTAATTTGTATATTTTATTTTTTTCTAAGTAGTCTTTCTCGTACTTTCTACATGAAATTGACCGTTTCTGACAAAAATACTTTAATGAAAATAAATCAAAAAAATGTTACGGTTCATCATTATCAGCATCCGTTCTTCCTTTTTCACTCTTCATAGGTGGGCAATGCATCCAAGACCTTGTAGTGGTGAAGAGTGGTAGAGCGTAGCCACTACTATAAATGAACTAGTAGTAGCTCGTAAATGGGCAGGCTCGACCGGGGCAGTACCTCGTATATCCCCCGTGTTTTGTAGGATGAGTGAGAGAGCCGGAAGCCTGATACACCTCCTGTTTCCTACACCATTATTAACTTTCCTTCCCCGGTCCTTCCTTTTTCATTCCGTCATAGGTGGGCAACGCATCCAAGATTTTATAGTTGGTGATTGCTTACCATAAGGTGCTTGATTGTCCTCCTCGTGTCAAAAAAAAAGTTGTGCGTGTCTATGGGCAGCGGTGATTGCTTACCATCAGGTGACTTGCTAGCTAGTTTGTCCTCTTCGTGTCATTAAAAAATCGTAGATGTCAATAGGCAGCGGTGATTGCTTACCACTTACCACTCTTCACCACTACAAGGTCTTGGATGCAATGAAGAGTGAAAAAGGAAGAACGGATGCTGATATTAATTAAGAGAAACGTTAACGTTTCTACCTGCCTTGTGTAACCATCCCGCTCTATGTTTCGTAACATTATTTTGATTTATTTTCTTTAAAGGATTTTTGTCAGAAATGGTCAGTTTCATGTAGAATGTACGAAAAAGACTACTTAGAAAAAAAAAATACTATGTAAATTGAATACCATTCCAAAGGGCATGAACTAGAGCTGTTTTCCTAGAATTAGAACTGCAGTACCACTTTTAGTTTTTTTTTAACAGCAGTCCAAAGTTGAACGCTCGGCGTGTACTTTTCGTCTTTTTGATGTTTGAGGACTCATATAATTTTTTGTGGTAACTCTAACCAACAAATATCAATTTAAAAGTAAGCTACATACAGTTAATATAAGAATAAAAAAATAAACTGGCCGATTGATCCAATAAAAAAAAAGTTATAGTACTTCAAATTCACGAAGGAAGAAAGTTTGGTGAAAATTTAAAAAAAATCATTTAAAAAAAACTATGGGCCCTAGGTCATTTTTTTTTTCGCTCAGCATGTAACAGACCATCTCACCTTTCTGCCATTATCCCCAAGTTCAATCCTCTACCAAACACCCTGTATATCTCAGGCGCATAGACAAACCTGCTCAACTTTTGACATATATATTGGATATGCAGCTTCCAGGTGCAGTGCTTATCTAGTATAATGCCCAAGAACCGAATATCTATTACTTGATCCTGATGAACGATTTTTAATTGCAACCGATTTGCTCTGCAATTAGAAAACTGGACATATGTTGTTTTAGACGCATTTGCGCAAAGTCGGTTTTGGGCAAGCCACACGTTAACATCTTCGACAGTTTTATTTAGCACATCATTAAAACGCGTCTTATCTTTACAAGGTATACAAGTGATATATCATCCGCAAAAAGAGCAGTCTCATGATTTATTGATGTTGGTAAGTCGTTAATATAGATCAAAAATAAAAGAGGTGGTGCCTCCTCTACATGTAAAGTGAGAAAGTTTTTTTTTCGCGCTTACCTCGTAATGAATGATATCGTTAGATAGGTCTCTTAAAAACATTGAGGATTTGGGATTATCATTTTTCGATACAGTTATCCGTTTACGAACTATTTACAATTAAAGTTCTATTTTTACATTTGATACCGTCCCGTCCCATAGCTCCTAAAGTATTGATCGGTGGTAAATTGTATTTAAAAACATTTGTCAGAAGTAGTGATTATGCTATTTGTACAGATTTACGTAGGCAACGTATGGCTTAATTTTCTTGGGCTAATATCTAACAATCGGTTCAAACAACACTAATGAAATTTTTGTGTACTCTGGGTTTTTTTGTAGGAAAAAAGAACCAGCTCTCTATTTTTATACTTTTGATGAAATATGGGCTGTTACTCTGACTTATATTCGGAAATAATTGCAGATTGGACAAGCAGCATACTCTGCGTCGAAAGCCGGAGTTGTAGGCATGACTTTACCGATAGCGCGAGACCTGGCTAAACAGGGTATAAGAGTGGTTACTATTGCTCCAGGTTAGTAACATGTTTTTATCATATCATAAATGGGAGAAAGAATTTATAATAATATTATAAATGAAAAGGGACTCTGTTAGTCTGTCTGCCTTTGTTTCACGTTAAACCATTCTACTGATTTAGTTGGAAGTTTGGTACCTACCTATGGAGACCAAAGAAAAGACGGCATAGCTTTTATCCCTGAAATCACCACACTTACTTATTATTTGAATTTTATGCAATACTCATTATGGGCTCCTACACAAAACTACGACTTCGCATCGCATCGCAAATACCTGCGAGCCCGGCTTGACAATATCCTAACTTATCGATTTCGCATCGCATCGTGGTTTTGTCTGAGAGCCCTTGACTTACATTAGATCAATTTTAAAAAAAATAATATATTTTAGGGTTATTCCGGACACCAATGATGGAATCGCTCCCAGAACCGGCTATCAAACAACTGGAGGCGTCAGTGCCATTCCCCTCTCGTTTAGGACATCCCCAGGAATTTGGATTGCTTGTTCAGAGTATTATACAAAACCCAATGCTTAATGGAGAGACTATACGCCTTGATGGCTCCCTCAGGATGCAACCCTAGAAATTACGGACAATTCGTGAGTTTGTCATTATATTAGCCTGGTATGGGAATAAATTTGTGAATTATTATAGTAGGTATGTAGTTTTACTTTCCTGCCTGTAATATTATAATAATGTAGTTGTAGTTTGAAATGTACCTAAAGTTATGTAGATTTAGTATCTCTAGAAGTATAATTTTTGTATCTGTGATAAGGAAATATTTATTATAACTTTCACATTTAGTAGGTACACATTATGCTTTATACCTACATATAAACTGTTAAATACGTATAGACCACCCAGTTCAAAATTGATTCTATTTTATATGAGGTCCCGTGATCAGGTTGTAAAGGAAGTAACTATTGTGTAATCTGTGGTAAAGGGGCAACACGCACATTGTACGTAATTATAGACGCAATTATTTAAACGAAAATATCATTTATTTCTACAATAACGAGCAGCGGCGCGAGCGCAGGTCCCCGCCGCCGGCGCGTTCGTGCGTCTCACAATATTTATTAATCACCATGAAAATAAATACACTGATGATGCACGGGCGACATCTCACACCGCCATTACATGTATCTATGTTGCCATCTAAAAATAGATCCATTGTGTACAAGTACTTAATGACACCTCTAAACAATATTGACAATAAAAATAAGTTTTAGCGACAACAATAACTATTACTTTAATGTATAAAAGACAATGTGAGGTAATGACACGGTAGAAATGTGGTTGTGGTAAATAATTTCGGTTGCTTCACTCTAACTGAATACCACAGTATTCGTAATGTCAGGTAGTTAAAATTGAAACATTCAACATGTTCAAAAACATTTATTACCATAAATCACGGGTAGGTCTCCAACCCAAGACGAATGATGTCAGAGGTACTATCGCGCCGGTGATGGTAACAGTGATGTCGCGGTTAAGTGACTGCGCTCTTCGAATTCAGTTAAAATAGAAGCAGCCTCACAACAAGCCTTCGATGGCTAACTTATCGGGTGTACTTATGTATTACATTATAATAATTAAATCGGTCGGTGGACCGAGATGCGAGGGGTTCGTTCCACGGGCCGGTGGCGCCGCGCAGCGGGCCACGGCGGTCGCGGCCAGACTCGACTCTTGGCCGCACCACACCGCTAGACAACAGTAACACATAAATAGCCATACACCTATGGTATCAGATAAACGATTTATTTTAATTTATCAACAGCAAATGCAACATTGCATTGGTATTTGCCAGCCCCACATTTTCAGATTCAACAATGACCATTTATTTAAGAATGAATGAAAACATTGTATACCTCGCCCTACCTATATGTACAAATAATAAAATATATATCTAACACGGCTTGCGAAATAAAGTTAGGTGCAACAGAAATAAATCGCTTAGGTACTTAGATTTACAGCTAGTAATGAACCCTTCAGGCAGACGCCTGTCGATTCGCTCAAATTCACATCCTCACATAAACTTAATCGAAAAAATACTATACACAGACTAAAGTTAAACAACATCGACTGAGATTAATCCTAACTTATCGTTAATGAACAACAAAGTGGTTAACTTACAAATTGTAACGCGATAACACGCGTCAGTTGGCGTAACGAATAGCATTATTTTGGAATGTGTGCGACGCGTATACGCTTCCCCCTAGCAACCAATTACCTACACAACGTCACCGCCAATCGCAGAGGATCCCGAGAACGAGCTGCCACTGAGGTCGGAGTCGAGAGCTGATGGTGACACGATAGGATAAGCGAGTGGTAGTGCGCGGGCGAATCTGAGCGAAGAAACAGTGGCCGGAGTGCGTCGCGAGGCGCGCCGCCGCCGCCGCCGCCCCGGGCGCGCGGCGGCGGCGCACCGCTCGACTTGAAACTATCTACTCATCGCTTACTATCTAATTGAACTCAAAATTTACATTTACATAGAACACTCATTGTGTATCTTAATAGTTAAAATACTTATTATTTTAATTCATAAATATAGATTTACTTTTACACGAACGCTAAAATACAACACGACGTTGTACGTTACAACCTAACCTTAGACGTAAATAGTAGGTATAGATTTATAATATCTTTATCAATTAAATATTTAAATGAAAGTGTGTTTATTGATAAAGAGGGGCGCGAATATTAGAAAATGAAATCGAGATGTAGCAGGCTAAAAGTTAATCACGAACTCGGGCAACTTAACAAACCATTTATTGTCAAATTGTAAGCAGGAATTAGAGCAAGCGAGGGTTGAATATAATTCGCGCTAAACGAGACGTTGTACTAGTCGAGTGACCGGAGCCACCGACGCTGCTAGCGACCCTGTACAAACACTTAACTAATGGCACACGACTCTGTAACCACTGAACCGAGCCTGGTTCACGAAGGACTACGTGTTATATATATATTTATATATAATATGTCATCTCGAATATGTAATGAATTTTTATAATAAAATTATGTAAATTCATTACTTATTATGGTGTGCAAACGATAAAAATATAAAATAAATGTATTATGCTCTAATATAATAATATAAATGAACGAACTGAATACAATTCATGAAAATCATATATAATTTAAAATTGTAAATAAACAGAGTAATAATATTTACCATTACGTATATTTTAAAAATTTAAAATAATTGTATAATCGTAGCCTCCAGTATTTCTTTTAAGCGTGTATTCCTTTTGTCATTTTTAACATGTGGTAAAATTGTGAACACCTGTGCACATTCGTGTATCACATTTGTCTTAATTATAAAGTTTGTTGACATTGCGTCGATTAAGATCTAACACCGCGTAAGTTAGTTTTGGTGGCTTTGATGCCAGGTACAGCCGTCTTTTCATCGATTGTTAAAAATCACTTGCGTGTTTGAAATCAAGCGAAGACTCATAAGATTTATAAAGGACAACAGGAATGCAATCGCGAATGATAATAATGATTCCTTTCATTCGGCGTGTATAATATACAATGTTAGATATAATACTGCATAGTGTTTTAACTAAACAAGCAAAAATCTGCATGTAATGGTAACGTCCGTTTGGTAATCAAGGGTCACGCGAGCAAACAAAAGGAATCAGTTGGAGGTAAAATGGTTTTGAACTAGTGGCGCGACAGTAATAAATAATATACCAATTATCTATCAGATAAGAAATCTTCCGCTGTTGGTCAGAAACCTTATCTTTTGGTTCATACCGTATTTATTAAAGCTGTAATGGAAAATGATGAATTAAAAACTTGGTCACTGTCGTTGTGCCCCTAAAGTACGGACAAATAAGACCCACACAGCCTAATGTACCTAACTATGTCATACCATCACAGATCAGCTTTGCTTTCAATCAAGCATCTAATTAAAGAAGCTGCAGGGGCCTGAAGGAGGTTACGCCGTTTGTGGTGGGGTACTGGATCTCTATACTCTCGAGCACTTTGGACAACGGTCACAGCTCAGCTAAAACAACCGTAGTTCCACGATGCCTACATTATGCATTTAGAAAAGAGACAATGGCGGGTAGTTTCTAATTTTAGCCACTATTAAGAATTATGTACATTCACAGTTCATACATGGTCATCGATTTAAAGAAGCACTTTTTGTATCTAATAAAGTATTAGTAAATTAAGTATATATGTATTGATAAATATCGTAGACAAAGACTATATTTGAGAACGTGAAAACTCTTAATTTAATTTTATATATTTTTATAAAATCATTCAAATTGTGCTGGTCAAATAAATTCTGTTACATTGTGTATATTTTAAAAACAGTACCACAACAATATTGAGAGGAACTTTGTTCAAGATTGTTACTTTAAATAGCAATTTATCGCAGGTACTACTTTCCTTTTTATTATTAACACAAAGTCATATCCTTATTTACGTCGACGCGTCATAATCATGGCTTGCAAATGGCAAACGATAATTTTAATTTTAAAATTGCAATTATACCCCAAACATTGTAAATGTCATGATTATATTACTGTGTTCACTGGACGGTATTATATACAAAATCGGTGCAACATTTTATACAAAACATATTGAACCTATGTAAAGCTGCTAAGGAAAAAAAAAAGAAAACATAACTTCAATCCTATTAATATCTACTAGTCGTTGATGCGGCCTACCTCATATTCGCACTTGGTGCAATGACACTAAGATAACATATTTAATTAACTGTAATAATATAAACATTCATTTTAAACACAAACCGTCAATCACATTTCCGATAAACTAAATCATGATCCGTCACATACCAAGTGTACTAGAGGGGCTGACTGCGCGAGCTGCCCCTCGCCAGCCGGGCGGAGGACAGTGCGATTAGAACTGCACAAGTGCACTCGACAGGCGAACTCTAAGGGCCATGTGGCGTGCAGCAGCTTGTGCGGTCGACCCCTACCTTCCTACCACCATTTTGACGAAACATTATAAAAATAAAACGTTTTCAAATTAAATTTTTAACGTCGTTTATGTAACTACACAATGATATACCATTAAATTTAATATTATGTATACATAATTTTCCCACTTTAAAAGTTGATCGTTACACTTTTACGTACTATATTTAATTATGTTAGAAAAATACGAAATCATGTACTTTCAGTTAACATATTATATATGTTAATAAAGAACAATATGTTTTATAAAAATACATCATCTTTCTCGGTAATCAGCCGATAGATGCTAGTACCCACATTTCATTAAAAATCTATGATTTTTAAGGCTTCGTGCATTTATATGTTGAGAAATATATTACACAATAATTACCACATAAGTAGAATTAAATCACTGTAAACGTGCTAAAATGTTATTTACAATGGATAATAGTCTCTTTTGTACTGGTATGGCCAATGAAAACATTATAATTTTTTTTACAACATTCAGATAAACATTTTAGGGGACAACTGTAAATTTTAAATATGATTTAATATGCGAATAATTTTATATCTTATAATATAATATACATTATAGGTACAATTAAAAATTTTATATATCAACTCTCGATAAAATTTTATACACCTCAAGCCAATTACACGCGCGACACACACCTCTCGCGCACAGGACAGACGAGCTAGAGAACACAACTCGTTACACAAATCCGTGAAGACAGTACAATCAGTTGTAGTGCTTTAAGACTAAATGAAAAGATTAATTGTATATTAATAAGTAACAATGAATTAGAACGAGGGAGCGCTCGGTGCTGGCACGTCGCGACCCACCAACTCAACAAAAGCTAAAGGCTGCAGTTAAACTAACTTTACACATAGTGTTCATCACAACTAACATTAATAACGGTTCATCCTCAAATTTCTTCGTTTATAATCACAGACGCTTTCCTAAAATATGTAATGTAATAATATTTCTCTTCGCTTACGCACCGGACTCATAGAGAACTTATTTTACGTGTACTTATTCAATTTTGAAGTAAAATAATATATGCTGCTAAATAAATTAACCGTAGCTACATAAGACTGGTGTATAATATTTTTGTATATTTATGTTACAGATAGGTAGATAAATATTTGTTTTATCTGTATTCGGACTAGGCACGCGCGGCTCCGCAGGCCGGCGCTCGGCGCAATAACTTATTAAATTTAATCACACACCAATTTAAAACTAAAGCTAATTAATAAGTAAAGGTTTTGTATAACAATTTTACTTGACGTGGTGTCAGGGGCGCTTGGCGCATCTTCATTCTGCATTTACTCTTCACTGGGATTTCAAGATCTGAGAACAGAAAGCGACATCAGGCATTTTGTTACTTTAGTGTGTAAACATTTAAAACATATTTATCAGCGTGCCAATTTTCTAAGGATATGAAAAAAAGTAGTCGTATTACAAAAATGTAAGCATCAAAATCAAACACGAGATTGTAGCCTTATTATTTTCCTTATGTATTATTTAGTAAGTTATTTATTAAATAACGATGATCACGCACGCAATGAAAAGTAATATAAGTATGTATAATATTTTATTATACTTCTTTACGGTTTCAAAGTAATATTTTATTTTTTATATTTAGTGGGGCTGCAGTGCATTTCGCTATAATATATTTCTATATTATAAGGAACTGGGTAATGTCATCTAAATTACAATGCTATGTTTTAAGGAAAGTCACCTTTAAAATATTTTTAATATAATTCAATAGGTGCTATCTGAACTTGAATAGAAATTTGAATACTTACCAAAATAAAAAGCAAGGTATTCCGATAGAAATGATTGGTCATTAATTAGTTCTAAAATTAAAATTAGGCATAACAGAATTAAGGTACAGTCGGGACGGACCGCACGCTGCAGACTGCAAGCGTCATACTTGTTTCTATGTAATTCTATGAAAGTGATTTCAAATGCGGTGACACTGCGGTCGGCGGCACTTTCATAAAGATACATAGACATTAGTGTCGCTTGCAGTCTGCAGCTGCAGGCTGTGGCGTGCGGTCCGTCTTGGAATTGGACCTTAGACGCACCTGTGGCGTGCAGTGTGGCGGATGTCGATTTTTGTACGTTTCACGCACGTATGAGCCTTCATGATTTCACCGCATTGGTTTGCGACCAGCCGTCATGCGGTTTCATATTAAACATCCGCCACAAATGCAATGTAGCACTGAGACACGTTAAAATTCATAATATTTTTTTTATATATTATTTTATTATGGAAGTAAACAACTTTATTTATTTTATATAGCATTATTGGTTTCTAATAGCCTTGTAATTTTAGATAAAATTTAAGCAGATTACAAAAACCATCCTTGCAGAACTTAACATGAAATCTGTCGATTTGTATTTGTTGTGTTTTTGATAGATAATGTGAAATTTCATGTCTCTTTTATGGGATTCTATATCTTTGCTGTCCGTACAATTCATTCCTATTTATGGGCTTATTTATGGAGTCTTAAATAAAGCTAGTATATTTTATAGGCCAGTAATATCGAAAGTTAATCTTTTTTGGCATATCTCTAAGTTCCTCCTTTTGGAGAGTTAACGAACGAACACACAGTACCCACAACCAAATATTAAATTTGCATGTTAATAATATAGTATGTTTTACATATATACTTTATATAGGTTTCATAGCTGGATCAGTGAGGGGTGTGGTAATTTTAAGTTAATATGTAAAATTATCCTTATTCCGGTCTACACAAATTTGAATTTATTAGCGAGATATAGTGCCTCTAAGTAATAATGTCAATTTGTGATAAATTAAAATTACGTGGTAAGTTCCATCTTTAAAAAGTTGCCCAATATACATTATGTATGTACAACGTGATTCTATATATTACATTGTTAGTTATGTACAATATTCTTCCTCCTAGCGTCATATCAATTTCTAATATATTAGGGACTCAGACACTTATTTGTACCTGGAGCGACTGATATCAGACCTCCACAACTATAAGCACACCCAGGATTCTGTCAGGGGTTCAATTTTAGGAATGGGTATTATACACAATTCCGAAATCTCGAATTGCAGTGGTCATCCACAAGGATTTGAACGAGGAAAAAATCGGATAATAAAATAATCCACTGGGCTATCACCGAGCTATTTAAATTAATTAATTAATAATAAAGAGACAAAGATAGCACTATAGTCTATTTTTTGAACAGACGAGTGCCGAAAATGTTTACTGCGTTGCTAAGGGTTCGCACAATGACCCACCTCGTCAAAATCGAAATCTTACCAGGGACATACTCATTACTAGTATGTTAAAAAAACACAGATTACCCTCTCTTTGTAAACTCGTTAGTTTTATTTGTGGTAAAGATGTTCAGCGTAAAGTGGGTCAGACGTGATACAGTTGAAACCGCAACTCATATTTTAATTACTGTCTATTATGTGCATTCCCCATATTATTATTATAAAATAATGTAGTGCATTTAGGATATATGATTGGTTTGTATGATCAAGCCGCATTCCTCAGTAGTTGTTAAAAGTGAAATACAGGTGTTAAGAATTATTCACTGCACCTTGCTTATACCGTGTGCAAATTGAGTAAAGGACGTGCTAGAGTGTCGATTAAAAGAAGGATATGTGCAACTAAGGTGGCCCAAAATAACTCACAAATCAATGCTTACTCTAGATAGGCGAATGCGGCTCAATCGTGTCGCTTGGCAGGAAACCGCACCTGCCACATAAGCAAACCCTTAATGTCAATTATATGGCCGTAGACCGAATCGCCCATCGCAGTTGAAGTTACAAAGGCACTTTGACGAGCAAATAACATACTTGTCAAGTGTTTACAACATGTAACTCGCATTATCCTTATCCTTACCTATGTTGTTACTAGAATAGCCAGAAAATACCTATGTTGTTACTAGAATAGCCAGAAAATATAAAAAAATGTAATTTGTAATAACTTGCCAGTTTTTATTTTTATTTTGGCTGTTTTGCAACATAGTACTTGAAAACAACATAATTAACATCACATTTAACTTTGTTGGATTTAAGTACGGTATTTATGTGAAATTATTTTATTTTTGTTTTACGACTTTTGCTTCTAATATAGACTTATTTTCTATCATAATATTGATTGATTGTTACTAGACGCCTACTAATATATTTTTAATCCAGTAACGCATTTTACTTTACTTTATTTCGCGTACATTATACATTTATATATTAAAATTATACGCTTTTATATGATAAAACATGATGGTACATGGTAAGCCAATTGATTAAAATAAAATATCTACATGCAGTGTGATGCCCCACTTTGTTTTTGAAAACTCAAGCATTTCTCACAAATCGTTATAATATGTTAGGTTAGGGTCCATTAACGTTACAAGAAGATTCGCCTTTCGAGTTAATTTTTAAGTTACAGGCAACAATACTTGTAAACAGGTTTTATGCATATAAATAATACTTTATCATTATTGAATTTGGGGCTAATTTCCACGTCATACGACATGAAAAATAACTATTGCGCAATGTGTTTCGATCTAGCGGGACCCCTCGAGCTAGACTAAAAAAGCTAGTGGCAGTGCTTAGTTCGTCCAATGAACCTCACGAATATATTGACAAGATCCAAAGTACCTCAACCGTTTCGACAGAAATGAGAAAAAACCAACTCGTCTATCCAGCGGGGTCCTCGGTTGATTCTTGCTAGAAATACACTAAAATAATACGGATCGTTACTTACCGCAATGTACCTCTCGATTTATGTATTAACTTCAAGGAATCTTTAACAGAACGGGAGAAATCCAGCTTCGAACTAAGCATTGCCACTAGTTTTTTAGATAGATCTAGATCGTAAAACATTATATCGCATAACATATTTTATTGTTCATTTCCCATTTTTGCCACTTTTATTTTACCATTTTTATAATTAGAAGGTTACAGGCATTCTACTAATATTTCTTTAGAAGTAGTAATTTATGAACCATGCAGTATTTAGTTAAGTATAACGTATGTAAGTAAATGAAAGAACAGCTTTTTGCATGATTATTTCTATTTAATGCTATTGGCCCTTTTTAAGGTTCCGTAGTAAACTACAAGGAACCCTTATAGTTTCGCCATGTCCGTCTGTCTGTCCGTCTGTCCGCGGTTTAGCGCTTAGACGCTTAGTGTTAGAAAGCTGTAATTTGATATGTATACACATATTAACAATGCTAACAAAGTGCTGGAACAAAATTTTGAAAAATATTTTTCAGTGCCTCCCTACATGGAAACTGGAAATGATTTTTTTTTCGCGCCTACATGTTATGGGGTATCGTTAGATAGGTCAAAACATTGGAGGGTGTGGAAAGGTCATTTTTCGATACAATGATCCGTTTCGGAATTATTCACGTTTATCGTGTCAATTTTCGTTTTGCACGGTGGTTTCCCTCTATATCCGAAAGTCTTGTTTAGAAATTTGATGAAAATCATGGTAGTCCATATTATGCTGAATCTTCAATGAAAACTATAACGGCTATCTCCAAAAAGTCAAAGCGCCTGACTTTAAAACAACTAAAAGCTCATTTAGACCATGCCAGTTTATTGCCTGTGGCATACAATAATGTCAAAGCAATAATTGACATGCATCGTCTAAACGACAGTTGCTTACAATTTTTTAAAGATAAATTATTGCTCCCTTATTAAAGATAAATTATTTAATATATAATTGCATGCAATCTAGTGATTGCATGCAATTATTGCTCTTGAATGTGCAAGAAACTGGCATCGTCTAAATGAGGCCTAACGCGATCCCTGTCGCCATTATTGAAAATCACATACTTATTACTTCATGTAATAAGTATGTATTTTTATATAAATGTGTATTTCACATTTAAACAATTTTAATGTCCAATAACGACGTACCGTTTGTTGTAAAAAATAAATTGAATAAATTTTATTTTATTCATATAAATATAATAATCCAGACAACATTTTCACATTACAGTGCAAGCTGGATTTTTGCATTGGTTTGAAATACGTCATTCTCATAACAAAATGTTGGTAGTGTCATCGATTAAAAATTTAAAAAAACCGGCCAAGTGCGAGTCGATCTCGCGCACGAAGGTTTCCATACCATCTATACAAGATTAAAATGGGAACCCCCTTAAATATTTATTTTCTCTCAATTATTTATTTTTAAAGTCAGTATACAAGTAATTATTCTGTGAATATTTCCAGCGACTACAGAGCAAAAAACGGAAATTAAATATTTATTTTATTTCAACCGAAACCAGATGATGTATCTGTGAAAATTCTATCAATTTTCGGAGACGTAAAAAACCGGGCAAGTACGTGTCGGGCCACACACAATGTAGGGTTCCGTATTTGCTGTGCTTTGCTTGCCTTCAGTTGAGTCCAATATCAAATTCCATCGCATTTGTAAGTTTTTATCAAATAATTTTTATTTTATAAGTTCGTCGGCTATTACTCGGTAACTAGTAGAGCCTACTTAACCGTTATAGTTTTCATTGAAGGATCAGCATATGGACTACTACCATGATTTTTTTCAATTATCTAAACATAAGACTTTCGGAGATAACGAGGCCCCCCTCGACGGTCCCCCGACCACCGTGCAAAACAAAAATTGACACGATAAATGTAAATAATTCTGAAACGGATCTTTGTATCGAGAAATGATCTTCCTACACCCTCAATGTTTTGAAGAAACCTATCTAACGATAACCCACAACATGGGGTGGGCGCGAAAAAAAAATCATTTCCACTTTACATGTAGGGAAGGCAGCCCAAAAATTTTTTTTTTTTCAAAATTTTCTTCCAGCACTTTGTTAACATTATTAATATGTATATTCATACCAAATTACAGCTTTCTAGCATCAAGCCTTTAGGCGCTAGACCGCGGACAGACAGACAGACGGACATGGCGAAATTATAAGGGTTCCTTGTAGTTTACTACGGAACCCTAAAAACGAAAGAGTTCCTTTATCGTGAATTTCAACCTAATACGCGAAGATGAAGGAAGGAGAGACATATTTAATATAATATCTGTCAATATTGAACAAGATTTGACTTAATTTTTGAAATAAGTGGGCGTATAATTTCTTTTCTGATATCTTATCCAAGGTAACCTAATTTCACAATTCGATGAGATATGCTCGAGTATTTTACTTACAATGTACTAAAAAAAAATCAAACAGATAACAAATTAGGGCAACTAGATTAATCTCTGAATGTTGATATGAGGAATCAGAGAAAGGTTTGTAATATTACGTTGTAATTGATAATGCTATTCTTTCATGCTCTTTACTGCCAAAGTACAACCCATTATTTCATTACCGAGATCTGAAAGAATTGGAACGTCATTTATGGCCTGCAATTTATGTAATCACTTAATTACTTTTATTGCCAAACGAAACTCCTCTGTGGGGTTGAGCAACCAATTTATTACCGATTAAACGAATGCAGCAACTCTGTGGCCACTTTGTTTCAATTTTTTTATCTTTTTGGCGTGCTTAATTGAAGATATTCGTTATCTTGCAGTGCCTAGATTTTTGTCTGCTTGTTAGCTTGTTACACATAATTATTATCCCAGAAAAATTAGGAGGTATCAGCAATCATTCCAGTAATATGTCAGCTACTGTTTTAAGTGCAATCATTTTAAAATTATTAAGGACGTAAGTTAATGCAATTATTATAAAAGCCAACAACACGTACATACATAATATACTGTATAGCTGGTATAATATATAAAATATGCGTTTTCGGTAACAAGTTATCGATGAAGTTATTGGGAACTCTTAATGAATATTAATAATATAAGAAATGCAACTGAAATGTAATGTTCGCTTAATGTTAAATGATAATTTGATACTGTACAAGGCAACGTACAATCGGTCTAGTGTCGACGTGTTCTCAGCACTCCGGTTTACCATTTCACCTCCATTCGGCCTAGAACGAGACACATTGCATAATAACAGGTACATATACATAAATTTCATTTACTTCATATATTATTAGATAGTTTTGATAAATATAAATACAATTAAATAGTAACATTTCTTCTAATTGAAGGAAAAGCTTGACATACATTATGTACATACATTTAGATTATTGAAGTTTGAATAAGCAGCATACATGGACTCACTTGCGCTTAGCGTGTAGCATTTCCATGAGCAGCGTCTGCGTGGGTGCCTGGCCAGCACAGTGCCGGGTGTATAGATGTTCTTCACCTCGCGCCGCTAGTGCATGAATCTCGGGCACTACTTGCACCAATTTTCCGAATTTATCCTGGAAATTTCGCCAGAACAATTTTAATTCTAGTGTAAAATTAGCAATAATACGAAAAAGAAAAAAAACTTCGTTTCTTTTGCATTACGGTTTCATACTTCAATGAACCAATAGTAACTAAAGATTCAATTATAATAATTATGTCATTTATTCCCATTATTTTGATTTATTAAATGATTTTTCGTACCTGTATCGTAGGGTAACAGGTCAATGTGTAGTCAAGGAGTGCCGCTTGCACTGTTTGATAGCCGTCTCGGACGCACTTCACGTTAACGATGCCCCTCACCTCTGAAACCCCAATAGAAATCTTCAAAATAAACACAAAATGCCTTATGTGAGTTTGCATAAGGATACAGAAATCTATTTAAAACAACATTAACAAAAACATAAAAATAATTTCGATAATAATGAACATTTTAAATCATTTGTAAATAAATCATTCGCATTGGAAGAAACATCTTATGCTAAGGACACAGACTATGTAAATTTCAAACAACAAAAGAATACTAACCAGGATTGAGAAGAAGCAGGAATTTGACGCAGATGTAGTCCGGGACGTCGAATTTGAGTTCTGTTAGTTTGTGTTGCAACTCGTTGAAATGCTCGGCGAGTGTAGGGACTCCCAGAAGTCCTAGGCACAGTAAGTCGAACTTCTGTCCGTTGTGAAGAGTAGTCTCGTCTGGCAAACCATTATGCATCCTCTGGTGAAGATGATCTAAGACCAACATGTCCGACCATGAATGCTGAAGAAGCTTCATTTGGTCATCAACCTGGAACAAAGAACAACAACGTTTCTACGCGTGCGGAAGACTGGGAATAGAATTGAGTAAATGAAGATCTAGAATTTTTACCGTCATCGAAACGAGTAAAGGAGTAGTTACCAGTTTGTAACAAACTTTGAGAATCCATCGCTTCAGCATGGTTAGTAAATTTACATAGGAACGACCCTGTTACTCGGATTTAAAAATTACTTGAACTAAACATATCTAGATAGAGTATTCTGACGGCAAAAATTATTACTACGGGGCATCTATACAGCTCATGTGGTAAAAAGGGCGTGCGTTCTACACCAACTGGGAATTAAAGGAAAAAATCTAAAATTTTCAATACGTACGACGTATATATGTTAATTTAAATGTTATCTATCACCAAACGCTATCTGCCAAGGCGCGACCGACTCACGGCGTGTCGTGACCCACATTTTATTGAGTTGCATTAGAAAACACGGGGCGGTACGCGAGCGCGTTAAATTTGCCGTTTACGAAATGTTACAACTGAATTTTAGAGCTGGGAGGTATTGCTAAACCGCATACTGCTTGCTCAACGTGATGAATCGAGATTGGTCAGATGAAATCAGAACGAGCTAATCTATATAGTTGGAAAGATCCATATCTTTTCGTGTTGGCATTTATTTTGGTAATAATTCGTCATCGATATTTTGACCGATCTTTATTTCTTTTATTTCAACATTATTAGGTATAAAGTAATTTATTGATTTCGGAAATCAAATTTTAATAATGATATTGAATTTCCTTTAAAGTCGATTTTCTTTATATCCGCACAACAATCCTAATATTAGAAAACTCGAAACGAATAACCTAGCTTGAGATATAGGTATAGCTTAAATATCTCTTTACTCCGAATCATAAAGTGGATTATAGAATAGTGTAAGTATGAAAGATACGCGACCTTTTCGAATTGAACTCAGTTGTTAGCATTCCCTTCGGACGGCCATCTTGGCCATACTAGGTAGCACTGCGCAAAGTAGGTCAAAGTCGCGTCGAATTACCGTGCTAATACGAGGCTCTACAGGAAGTTTATCTAACATATCACACTAATCAGTTAAAAGTGATGTCAATTAAGCTTATCTATAAACATTCCCTTCCTTTTAACATATTTTTAAACCGATGAATGAGACTCTTTAATAGACCTATCTAAACGTGAAATAAAATATATTGCCATTAAAATGTACCAAAAATTAATACTTGTTAAGTCAGATACTATAATACCTTTATTTAAATTAAAAAATTAAATATAAGTAGATTTATTACTTATCAGCAATGCCGGGCATTATATTACGAAATCAATCGAATGCTTCGCATTGATTAAAAAGGGGATAGGTTACTATTGTTATTAGACTCTACGTTGCTCAACTTTATCCTGTTTATGTGACCTACATAATTTTATCTAAAGGATAAAACTTCAAGTCGTCATAATGAAATGTATTAAGTGCCGATCAAATTAAAATGCGGTATGAATATGATAAATAAACGAATGTCATCAACCGTGGGCTCCACGGCTCAAGTTCATCGCTCTATTATGTGACTAATCGTAATCGTATCTGGTAAGACGTTACGTAAGAGAAAGCGAAGAAAGACCGCACAACTCGTTACGTCTCCGTTACCGGTGGTTACGCGCCGCGGTAAAAAGTGCTTTCTCGAGGCAACTCGGCCACGGGCAGTGTGTCAAGTGCGCCGACGAAAGTGCAGCGTTGCCGCCCCGCACGCTGAACCGTTACATCACACCCGTCTGGAGAAAGCGTAGGTCATCAACATCTCCCTACCTCTCTCGGTCTCGATGTTCTTACTTCACTCACTTTACGCATTTATCTAATTTATAAAACTTGGTATCTGTATGTGCTCATACATTACAGAATTATAGCTTTTGAGAAATATGAATTTCAAGCTCGTTTTTTTGATACAGCACGTCTAGACAGAATTTCCGTAAACATGTCGCGTAAATACGAAAGATTCATCTACGTTCGCTGCTGTCCTAATTCGAAGAATAGATCGTAACTATGCTGCGTCATTTTAGCACAAACAAAAATTGCTAGTTGCGGAGTGGTGGCTGTCTGCGAGAGTGAGACGAGGCAACGTGAGCGATGTGGCAACGTCGCGCGCCCACGTGACCGGTTGCGGCTCTTGCGTAAGCGTACGACGACCACGGTGCGGCGGCCGCTGCCGCCGCCGCGCCGCTGCTGGTTCCCGTTCCCTGTCGGATTGACTCTTACTGACTCTGTTAAAAATATATAAACGAATACCTATTAAAATGTTTTTTTTTTTACTAAATAAAGGTTTTTGAAATATATTTAGTACCACATCCTCTGTACTTGAGCCGTCGCGTCTACTAACATTATCTCATAATAAAAATGTCTATAATTTAGGTTAGTAACGTTACGTGGACGCATAATAAAGCGCGACGGCGGCGGCAGCGGCAGTGGATCGGCACGCTTGTCGTGAGAACTTGACCCAGTTGGTGCGGTGCGGCGCGGGCGGCGCGGTGTATCGATTGCGAGCGGCTCCGCGTCGCCCGCTGCGTCACACGCGCCCCCTACTCACACAACTATATCATAACTGTGTCTGCACGCACAGAACTGTATAAACATTCGCATTGCCTCGCTATTATCAACCCTTAAACAATAACAAACATCGCAGAGCAGCGCAATGCGTCACATTCGCAAGCAAAATTTGGTGTACACCAGGAAATGGACCAAGGATTCGGGAAAGGACAGCATCATACTTATCTGGAAAATTCACCTTTAGATACTTAAAGAACACCGTGTTTCTCGCCCAGTCTACTTGAGAGAATAAGTTTTGGTCCAGCACTTTACACATTAACTCGAAGAGATCGACCTCACACTGATTGTAGGTTTGGCTCTGCAAGAGTCCGAAAAGTGAATTCTGCCACTCGCGATCGTCGATCGTTTGCACGAACTCGCGAATCATAGGTGAGAGTCGTAGAGTTTCTGTACTGGTTGGCTCGGCCGTGCTGGATGGCGTAGCGGCTGTGGTAGCAGACGCGTCAAAGGTGAACGCGTCTGGCGAGTGTGGTGAGTGAGCCTCCCACTTGTAGTTGGCTGGAGGCGGGGGCGGCTGTGGAGGTTGGGGTTGCGCGGCCAGCAACGCCGGCCCTGGCGATGACTCTGGAGATGATGTCAACGATGACACCTGCGGTATCTGGATCTCTTGCTTAACGGGAACGGCAGCATAGGGTGAAGTGAATCCGAGCACCAGTCCACCATCGCCTAGCGAGCCACGTAATGTCTGAACTGCAATCTGCCTCTGTCGCATCATTTGTAATTTTCGGGCTCGATCACGTTTATACATGGGGCCGAATTTGTTACGCCCACCTCGCATGCGGTCTGCTCTTACAGCTGAAACAATAAATAAAATCTGTTAAGCATGATATACTTTTATGTATACCTAAAAATTTGATTACATTGATAATGATATGTAGGTAAGTATGAAGATTACGTATTCTCTATTTGGTCAAAACGAGTCATAAACTAGCTTCTAACTCTAGTAAGACAGCATTTTCGATATGTCTAATTTCAAGATTTTTTTTACAATTTGATGCATTTAGCGATGGCCTACCATTCGAAACAGGAATAGTTTAGCACTGGCGAACAATTTCAGCTGGAATGTGTTATTACCGAAGCTAAGGAACCGAACGCCGCATTGTATTGTATCAGCAGGCTAACCATAAGCTGTTTTGTCTAAGTTCTAGGCACTTGTAGGCAATAGCTGGATATCATAATTCACTGAAATTAAATATAGGAATATATTATAATAAGTACAGATATTCTAATCCACGAAGAGCTTTCGGTATAAATGTTGTAAAGCGTGCACATGCATATTAGTTTTAGTGTGCATGATCGATTTTACGAGCGTTTCCGAGGTTACACACACTAAGACAATGTACATGTGAACATTACAACATTTATAGTCGAATGCTATTCGTGAAATGGAAAATCTGTAATTAATTATTATCAGAGTAATAATGTAGGTAAACATAATGGCTCATATTACAAGTACTATAGAGCCAATAACGATATGTTTTTCATTAGTGTCGTCACAGAATAAATAATAGTACTACGTACAGAAGTTGCACTCCTTTGATCTTGAAGAAAGCCGCCGTTTTAATAGCCTACACCGCGTTCAATCTAAACCGAACCTTAACGCCATGCGCCCTAAGGTCGATATTACCTTGTCCTGCCTTTTGTTCCGAACATACTTACGGCGCTAATTCGAGTGTAGGGTTATCACTTTGAGATTTGAAAATTTGATTTATTCTCTAACTACTAAAATATTTAAAACTCAGTTTACTAATTTGTTTATCGATTAGTTTTAAGGTACTTACTTAGAAGCAAAGGCATAAAACATTTTTTTAGGGGTTGGGGGCAATTTCCAAAAAAAAAATTATGCCCGATTTTTTTGTTAGTCACAAATAGTCCGCATATAAAATTTTTAGCTTTCTACCTAGATAATTGCGGAATGCTCTATACAAACTTCCACCCCCCCCCCATTTTAGGGAAGTGGCGGGTTAGAAAGAGACAAAACTAACCTATGTCACTCTCCGTCCCTTCAACTATCTCCACTTAAAAAATCACGACAATTCGTCGCTCCGTTTTGCCGTGAAAGACGTACAAACAAACAGAAAAACTGTCCTTTTAATAATATAATTAAATAAACTAGGTAGCCACAGAAATAATAGCACGACATAAATACATTTTTGTAATCAAAGTAAGTAAGTACGGAACAATTTTTAGTTCTCACGAACTCATTATAGGTAGGTAAGTACGTCACGGGTTCATGACCGCGACGATTATTTTATAATACAAAGATGTCAAGTTGTGGGTAACTAGTACCTAATGGCTTTATTAAATCAAGAAATAAACTATGTATAAAAATAGTAAAATCTTCTTTCACACTCATTTGGTAATTTAAAAATATATAATTTCGAATTCTTTTGTTTCGACATCCATCCACGCAACAGTTATTAGTATTATGATTCGCCATAACATTAACATTGAAATGAAAGAAAAGCTTCAAGGCGGCCGGCGGAGGCCGACCGACCACAAATGATAGTGCGTGTCGTGTCGTGTCACACGTGTGCTCGCTCTCAAGCGCGCGGCAGCCCCGACTGCTAGACAAACCCGGTTTGTCGCGCGCTGTAGGCATGTATCGCTGTAGGTATGGACGAGTGACGGAGGCTTGGTGTCGTCATTGTCCTATCGTAATAACAATCCGACTAAACATTGCTACCGCGAATTGTCGCGGATTGTACAAATTGCCATCATAACATAAATAGGATACAGAGCAGACGTATCGTCATAATAATATTATGTCATTAGCAGCGATGGGCACTAGGTACTTTAATATAAATAATTCAAAGTAAACCGAATAAAGTTATAGCTAGGCTGTGCTTCTTCTTCGACCGAGTATTGATTTATACGTTAGTAGGTACAAAGTAGTTAAATAAATACTTATCGCGGTTCAGTGCGAGTTATATTGTTCGCTGTTAGGTTAGGCTAAGCTGGTGATCCATCTTTTATGGAAAAAAGAGCAAAGTATTGAAAATAGAGAAAAGATTTTCAAGATAAATGATTTCTACGCAGAAGCGAAGTCGTAGACAGAAACTAGTACATAAATTATAAAGCACGAAAGCGAAAAATCGAAAAGCGACTTGAATTTCATGAGGGCCTTCTGTAGGTATGGCAATGTTGCGTTTGTTGTTAGTATTATTTTGAATCTGGCTGACATTCAAGATATATTTTATGTGTACGAGGTTGTATAATAAACAAAATTATTTCTGGCAATATACTAAGCGGCTAAATTAGGTACTATACGTGCTGTCAAGTGCAACTCCAGTTTTTAGTCCAACATAATAATATATTTCAATGTCTTAAATTGGTTTTATCTTACCAACTAAAAATAACGGAATAGGCACGTGCTGTGGTTATTTGCATGACCTAGATTACACATACAACGTACTATTATCATAGACCGATAGATATTTGTAATGATTTTTTTTTATTGAATCTATGACAATGACTTCAATTCTTACCTTACTCTATGTACCTATAAATTATTTAATAAAGATTTATTGCGGTAGGTCATTTAGCCCTTCTATTTAATTATTAGTATTTTGATTGTTTTAAAGTAGTGGGTAGGTAGCGGGCGATGTGCCAAGTTTTGTCTCTATCTGGTATTTGTTTGTGAAGCCGTATTTTTTGTGTAAGAGCCCGTTTCGCTTGTTTTAGTAAAAGCTGTGAAATGCGATGTAAAACGGAATATTTATAGTTACAGTATAGTTTTATAGAACTAAATGTTTAGACCTACTATTTGTTTTCCATTGTCGAATTTATAAGATAAGGAATATCTACTCGTACTTTGTAAAGATAACGCACATAAACATACTGATGATGCGTTTCAAGTGTGAGTATAATATGTAGGTTAACTGTAATAAGACTGTGTGCTCTCCAATAAATATTTAATAACTTAGGCTTGAAATTTAGGGCAGCGGCCTCATAACACGCGCGGACTCGACTGTTCTTTATGGTTCTGGCTGAATTCCAAATTTCAAGCAGCCGTTCCTTACGATACCGTACCAGCGATGTACTAGCAATTTATGTACGTCCCGATTCTCCAGATATAGAATTCAACACACATTCGATAAGCAATTGATAAAACGATGTTGTATAAATATTATAATAAGGGTTAATGCATGTTGTAATGCCTTAAGAGTTTATGTTATAACTGGATTTTGTTTAAGAAGTTTAAATTTGTAGTGTAGATAGTTAGTTTTTGCGAGTATATTCAAAATTATGTCAAAAATAAAGTCAATGAGACAACATAATGAAATAGTTAAGAAGAATACCATTTTAAAAGGGCAAGTGCTAAGTTATCTTAGCACAAATCTGCCGTCTGAACTGGTTGTAGGAAAAAATTGTGACGATTCGAAAGAGCTTGTATTAGGCCTATTTGAACAAAACTGCATACTTGTATTATTTTTTTAAGTTCTGTCAGAAAATGAGATTGTCCAAAAGTGATATACTTACTATTCTTATAATTGAATAGGCTTGTCCACTAAGCTGACAAATGTTCTATTGGCTATGCCTCCATTAAATATTTCAATGAAATTAAGTTTGGTACAATTAAAGTAAAAAGACATGCACGATGTCGTAACTGGTAGGTAACGGAATTACTCCGCATGGTGATAAAATAATTTTGAACCAGGAACGGAAATTAGACTTTCAAGTAGACGTAAGGTAGTTTGCCCAGCTGTTAAAAATAAAAACTAGTCTTTTTAGGGTTCCGTAGTAAACTAACAAGTAACCCTTATAACTCGGCGATGTCGGTCTGTTCGCCCGCGGACTAGCGCCAAAATGCCTAATACTAGAAAGCTGTAATTTTGAATGTAACTTTGATAACACAGAGGTACAACAAAATCTTGAAAAAAATTTTTTTTGAGGTGCCTCCCCTACATGTTAAATGGGAATGAACTTCTTTTTTCGGGCTCACTTCACTAGGGAACCTACAAGAAAAACTATCACTGTTAAATAGGCTCTACTAGTTACAGAATAATAGCCGACGAACTTATGAAATAAAATTTCTTTGATGAAAATTTACAACCTGTGATAATAGAATAATGGAAATAGCACTAATTTTTTGAATTATTATTTAAAGTCAGCATTTATTTACAAACACCAATTAATATGACTCAGAATTTGATTGCATAGTGTTGGAATAGTTTATTAGTTTGCAAAGTTCGGAGGATTCGGGATGGTTTGTTGATGGTTTTGGGGCCGATTTTCGTTTTGGGAGTATTTTCGTACTGTTTTCGAATGGATTTATGTTGGTTTTGAGAATCACATTGAAGAACCGTAAATAATACCATCTCGATGTCGTTCTAAAGACATCTTTAACTCATCGCAAAACCATCCCTAATTACTCTTAAAAACATATTAGCTCCTCTCAAAACCACTCCAAAACGATCCGAAAATCATACGTAAACTAGTTAACTAAAAATCATTCCTAAATCATTATAAAAGCTTCCTCAATTTTTTCCAAAACCGATTTAGATCTAAAACTAATCTTATTCCATCACAAAACGATTCTAAAAATATTACAAAAGTATTCCAAAAAAAATCAATAAAGCAATCGTAAACCATACGGAAAAGATTCGAATATACTAAAAGAGTTCCTGATCCATCCTAAAAACATTGCAAAAAATCCTAAAATGAATACTAAACTATACCAATAAATATAATCCTGAAAGAATTCCTAATCCATTGTAAAATTATTCATTAGTGTTTAGGCTAGATTGTAATTATATTAGCGTATCGTATATAATAATATAATATTAAGTATGCTACAATAAAAAAACGAAATACATTTCAAAATAATCCTAAAAGCAATCCTGAACCATCACAAAATCATTTAAAAATAATCCTAAAAGCAACCCTAATCCATTTTCATTTTGTAGACGATAATTATTTAGACCATTTGCTTTTTAGGCGACATAAAATCATGGACGAGTTGCATTTTAGTTGCTATTGTAGACGTCACGTTTGCGACGATTTTAATGAGCTATAGCAACTGTTGACAGAACTGAATAGTGCCTTATCCTAAATTTTTTACTATAGGTATGCAGTATTTAGTAGTATGTATACAGTATTTCCAGTTTTTAGTTCTTTAGAATAGAATATAAAAGGGAAGCGAGAGAATGGAAATGTCCACTCAAATCCGACATGGGCCCTTTAAGTTCAAATGTTGTTTTTTTATAACTACCCAGAGTAGTGCGTGTCCTTTATGAAATGTATGCCAAAAGACGATTTAGACGCGATTGGTAGTTAAAAAATATGTCATTATAGTCAAATCTTTTAGTAAACATTTGATGTCTCTTCGCAGTTGTAGAGATTCGATGCTCTCGGTAGCATCAGTATTATTAATGATGCGAATAGCACGCCGCTGCACTCGGGAGCATCCAGAAGGTTAGCAGTAGGTACTCAACGCATGAGCAAATTTGAGATACAAATACTCGAGATTAGCTGCTCAGGCGAAAAGAAACATCTCAACATTAAGCTTATTGTACTTACCTATTGTGGTCAGAGCGGTACCAGTAGGTCACGGTTTTATCTAAACGATTGTAATTTTAGTATTCATTTTATGTCACAACGACCAAGAAACCACGTTTAATAGGTGGATTTTTATCAGTTGAAATTGTTATAGAGCGAATTATGCGCAGATAATTATATCGCCAACCTAGTGGCTGGTTTGCCTACCCCACATAAACGGAAGCCATTAAAGTGCCCAGACCTGACGTCATTCCAAACAATTAGAGTAATACATGATTATATTTTTTTCTAGAATTGTGCCCGCATTGCTTTGGTAGACGTAAAACCTGTACTTTTTGAGGTTTATTACAAAAATGATGTGCCACCAGTACATTCGCAATATTTGATTTTTTTTAAACTGTGCAATTTGATTATGTAGGTGATGAACGAGTCACGCAATGTTTTGTCATTTATAAATCTCCATATTTTCGGCCGTCATATTGAACGTAGTCCACAAGAGTAGGTCTTTGCACTCACAATTATGAAAATATTTTCACATAGATTCAATGTGTGAGAAGTTCTGTGCCGGTCCACAAGAGAATGTTGATTGCCACAGATGTATCGGACCAAGAAAGATAATGTCCGTGAACTTTCCTCAATGAGGCTTAAATGGGACACCTGGATGATCTGGAATCTCCTAGGAAAACTATAACGAGGTCGACCCAAATACATCTGGCTATCCGCGCTTGGTGCTATGTGAAACGAAAAGGAAGTTTTGGAACTAAAGCGATACCGAAAACTGATTGTGATACAGAGTCTGATCTGAAGAGGTCCATCAGACAATAAGTCATTTTTATATCAGCCATTTCTGTCCCACTGCAGGGCAAAGGCCTCCCCTCAACTTCTCCATTGTTCTCTTAATTGGGCCTTTTCCGGCCAATCCTTCAAGTAAGCGTCGAGTTCATCCCGCCATCGCATTTTTGGTCTTCTGCGACGACGACGTTTAAAGGATTGGGGTGTCCAGTGGGTTGTGATGTGCGCCCATCTATTTGATGACATTCTTTCCACGTGCCCAGCACAGCCCAGGGTATTTTCAAATATATTTTTTAAACAATTGTTATGGAATAGTTATCATTTCCATATCAGCTAAGTTAAATAATGAATTTGTACAAAATACTTTATTTCATTTGCCAATTTAAAAAAAAAACTTTCTAAGCGGTGCACGTAGGGGAACGACCTAGGATTGAGAGGACGATTGAGAGGATTTTTATCTAGGAAACATTTTACTAAACTTTTTGATTGTTAATGAGATCTACGTTGAGCCACTTGATTAAATTTTATTATTATTGATGATTTATCCTTATAAATAAAGAATGCATGGTATTATCGTATAGTGTTTTGATGCCGCTGCAATGTTTGGAATTAAAGTTTGCTTTTACGTATATTTTTGCGTTTGATGGTTGAGCCTGTCATTCCAATAAGACGTTCATCAAATCCATATTTCTTATCTAATAAGGTCAATGTTAATGTCGCCTACCTAACCCTGAGCAAACGGGGCTCAAATATTTGATCAGTTGTATACTAATACAATTATGCAATTATTTTATAATAGAGAAGAACTAAAGAGTTAGCTAATCACATAATCGATAGAGTAAGCAATAACAGAAACACCTACAACACACACGACCGAAGGTCACGATATCCTGTCTGCCTAATGAAATTGAGAGAAAGGAGGGTTTGATCTTCCTTGATCACTCATCAAATGCAACGCGGACACTTTATGCCGATGTCCTATGCCAAGGTAAGTGTCCTAAGGACGGTACTTCCCTGGGTCAAACCAGCGTAATTCATAATGTCTCTAACACTAAGCATGAGTCGCAATAAGAAGTAACATCGATAAATAAATTATATTGAAACAAAAACAGTTGCATTAATTTTAGCAGGCAGAATTGTTTATAGTAAGTAGTGTTTGGAGAATTTATGTTTTTTTTTTTTTGATTTACTTTGTTTATGGAGGCTTTGCGCTTTGTAGAGGGATTTTTGGAAGGAAGGTAGGGAGGCCTTTGCCTAGCAGTGGTCTAGGAAAATAATTATAATACGAATCATGGTATGTAAGCAAGCGAAGCAAGCACTCTAAAGAATTGTTACTAAAATACGTTTAGAGGTGTCAATATGGGATTATTGTTGGATAACAGTTGTGGAGATGTTTAATTTCATCATAGCTAATCACCTAATGTTATTATAATGGACACTCGATAGTAGTCGATAATACGGTAAACGAGGTCAGTTGTTTGTTGCACGACTAAAGTAGATCAAGGTCAAGGTCATTTTTACAAATCAAAAACATAAGTCTCGGTGACAAACAGCCGGTGTGCAGAAATAGATACGTACACGTATGAGTTCACCTCGCATTCTCATGCTATTTGTGGCTGTGGCCCACTTGTCTGAGATGGGTCAAGGTCGACCTTGACAACGAGGTTACCGGGGCACATTTCATATCCCGGTATTTTTTTAATTATTCTAAAATTTTAATACCATAATTTTCATGCCATCTGGAAATTACCATAGAAAAAAACATAGACATCTGAAAATTCTTGACCTTGCTATGCACTTCAGGGCCATCAAAATCAAAATAATGGTGTCAACGAGATAAAAAATAATATGTACTGAAAGGACGGGAGGAGGTGGGGATCGCTCCTTGTACCGACGAGTCGGTGAAACTTGGTCAAGGCTGGCGTTGCCGCCCGCCTCGCCGCCTGCCCTGCCCTCCCCTCATCACGAACGGCGCCGACGATGGCCGAATGCGCCCGACCGCCCGCACGCACTCGATCGCACGCCCAGATAGTGGCAACTAGATAGTTACACAACTGAGATAAATCATCACCTGCGATGATCCACCAAAACTGTGTCAAGATCTCGTGGCTTCAACATTATATTGAGACAATACGGCAATTTTCCAGAGAAAACTGTGGCCGTAGATTTTGCACCAAAAGACCTGTTTTAACATTATCACTACATATAATTATGCCGGTTTCGTACTTCTAAATACATCTGTATCATAGTATTTTTAAATATTTATAAAAGAACATGTGTTCGTAACCGCCCCGTCATAATAGATTTTACGCACTCAAACCGGTTCACAAAGCATGAGGGTGGAAACTGCGACCTAACTGCGCCTGCGCACCAAAATCCTTCCAAGATGGCGGCGCTTGAAGAACTGTCGTAATAATACGACAGGTAATGCCTAAAATATAGAAAGGCCCGGTGTACGAGGCCGCTCTGTTGAAACACTCGATTCGGGTCAAGGCAGCGCGCCGAAATACTCGGCTGGCGCGCGTTTTTATTGCTCTAACACTCTAACATCTGTCGCGCACGACCCACGACGGTTGACCCCCGCGCCTGTTGTTATTAGCGCGGTGAAGTGACCTGATCACACCATGTCTATCTATATGACATCCTTGAACTAGCAAACTGTTTCTAATTATATCATAATGGACTCTAATAAGAAAAAGAAAATATCTTATTATGTAGGTATTATATTTTAGTCAATCATTAAGTATCATTAAAATTAATCACAATGTCTCATTAATAATATTTATTATGTTCTGTATTAAGTAACACAATAACATATTATTATGTACATGAAATGTGTATCCTGACTATTGCATTTTGTAACCATAGTCATTATTATTTGTTGTAACAAACTTGAATAAAGCCTCTTATTACAATATGTCATAGTCAACTCACATGATGAAACTTTGAATAGAATATTTATTTCTTCCTGTTTCAATTAGCGTTTGAACTATTTGTCAATTTTTTTTATTAGCTTTTCTATTTTAATTGGCTATGATGATTCCGATGATACAGACGTCCATAGTAAATTCTGTTAAAATGCCGAACTTTAGTAAATCTCTATCCATTTATTTTAGACATCAGTGATGGCATTAAAGGCGTTTTCATTCTATACAGGGCTACGTCTAAGATTATTATTGCTGTCAGTATCATACATATCATCAGGAATAAAATTCATCATCCATCATCCCTTTACCTTCTTTCCCTTCGGCACATAGTTTGACGTCTATGTAGCATGTTTTTAGTCTATAATCAGCCATCTCTAGCTTTTGCATATTTCAGATATTCCATTCCAAATTAGGCTTAACCATAGTTACAAATCAGCTTCCCAAATGATCCGTAAATTATTAAATAGGTTGTAACTTTATTTTAGCGTTACAACCTTTACGTCAGTCTCGGTATCGCATGGTTTACAATCCTAAACAAGTTGGCATTAAAAGAGCAGGTAAAATTTGTATACATGGTAAAACATAATTAATATGTCCAATAACACACAGCAAGCATCACGATGGCGTTAGATTACGTAAGGCAATGTGCACACAGTGGGCAGCGGTCCGTGTAACAATCATTATTTGTCGATCTCGGTCCGCCGCGCCACCGCCGCCGCACGGGGGCACAAATTACTGCCCGTTGTGTGCCGCGATTGCCTGCGACACGTGTGTATTTATGTATAATCTGCAATACTTCACTTGTTTTGCAACCTCATGTATTATGATAATGTTTTTTCTGCGTAAGCGTTAAGCATTCGTGCTCCTGATGTTTTAGGCTCGCGAAATTTAAGTCGGAACAGGTAGTCTGTTTAAATCTGGTAGTGAACTTAATCCTTAACACGATGAAACAAGGAAAACTCAATTTGTTTCATTTAGGTTTAGAATTAAGATACCTACTCATTGTCAAAGCATTTTCATTAATATTGAAACATTTCGTCGTTGCGTTGGTTTAGTTTTAAACTTGTATCGTCGACTTAAATTTTTTATTTACCACCTAAAGGCGTGTTGCAGTACCTTATTCAATATTGTTATCTGTAAATTTAATACTATTTGCATGCCCTATTTACGTTTTTCTGTATATGCAAAGACACGCACATCGTAGGACATGCGACACGCATATATATAAGTAGTTGTAATGCGATACGTGTTCAGGTCACATTTGGGTAGCCCATTGCGACAGGTCGACCGAGCGTCTTGTGAAATGACGCTTGCGCAGCGCACCCCACCGACGACGACGGTTGATTGTGTCGAAACGCACGATACAGTCGCCGCCACACGCCCGATTCACAACCCCCACTTGGAACAACAGTATGAATGGTATTTAATTTAAATATCACTAAGACACGATAAAGCTTGTTCCTTGGAATAAATAGATGCTTTATCTTATAGAGCAATGTTGGTTCATGTTATGAATAAGTCCATTTACATGTACGAAAAGAAGAAATTTGAAAGTTATACTTATTGAGACGCTACAGAAAAGTTTCGAATAGATGACATCTTTTACTTTTTACTGCAAACAAATTTTTGTATACATTTATATTTTTTGTTTGGTCTCTTATGTAGGTTCTGTTTAAATCTGTTTTATACCCATAATATCTGTCGGTGTGCGGGTGGGTTTAGTGGTGGCATTGCACAAGGCTCGCTGCAGGTCGGGCAGGCGGTACGAGGCTCTCGCAACCGCTGCTATTCGGGTCAGCCAACGATTTGTGTGAATTGTGTCATCTGACATATGCTTGCTATAATGCCTGTTTGTGTTTTATAATGTAAGATTTTCTGTTACTCTGTTACTGCGGAGAAGTAAACGAACGTGGTATAGGGTTCATGTTCCACATCAAAGGAACAGTTGTCCTTTGATGTGGATGTGAAACAGCTTCGTTCGTTTCTTTTTCGTGATTTACACTTTTATTATATTACTAGCGAAACCCGCGCAACTTCGTTTGCGTATATCACGCGTTCCAGTGGGAATTTGGAAAAATCCTTTCTTAGTGCTCCCCTACTTATAAAAGGAACCCCTGTGCAAAATTTCAAGTTTCTAACCCTTATAGTTTAGGCCCTGCGTTGATAGTCAGTCAGTTAGTCAGCTTCTCCTTTTATATATATAGATTTACGTGACTATCATTTAAATAAGTAAATATTACAGATATAATATGAAACATATTTTGTCATAATAGATTTTACATAATATGAAAAATTTGTAATTACAACTTATACGCAATAAATATTTGACGTCATATCGATGACAAATATCTATTATTTCACATATTTGTTATTCTCACTTTGAATGAGATATTACAGATGTTAAGTTTACTTGTTAGCCATCGAATTGGATTAAAACTGAAAATTAGCACTTTGCTTGTTTATTTAAATTTCAGAATACTATATGTTGCAAACAGCACAGCATCTGGCGAAATGCGGAATGGCGAGCAATAACGCACACAGCGGCACTTGCGTTGCGTACATGCACGCACAAAACAGGCAGCGCGCGCGCCGCATCGCGGCCCCGCTCGCAAGTAGGTCAGGGCGCTCTGCGGCCGCGCGCGTTATAAATTTAGAACGATCCGCGCTTCAAGCTCCTCCCCACGCGATCACCTAACTACAAGTTAATATATTTACCTTCAAAATATTCGCCATTGAATTTGTTGAGTTAATGCAATATACATTACACAACTACTTATAGCTTCATCTAACACCGTTAACTTTTTGACAGCAACAACTGTTTCAAGATATTTATTAGGTAATATTTTATGTTATCAAATCAAACTAGCTTGAATACTGCCTTCCTTCGAGTTCTTTCAATGTCAAGTACTTTCAATCCTTTCTACTTCGTCTAATATCTTTCTGATTAAATTCGTCGTGAGTTACAAAGTTCCAAGACAGTTACTCCCCCGAGAGGTCAATAAGATTCACTATTCACTGCTTATTGTCAAGCTGTATTGTTAATCCTGGGTTTAGAGGAGTCTGAATTGGATTTTCTCAATTTCGTGTAATTATTGGGATTGTCAACAAGGCAGTAGCTTTTGAGCTAGGAGCCTCTCAAATTACATGAAATGTCGCACATTTAGCTCTCACAAAAAGATTCGTAAAGGCTCGTGAAATAACTTGCTATCCATAAATGGAATATTGGGAATTGGTATCTACATATTAGTATACGCGAAATAATGTAACGGTAGCTGTCGTGTCTTATTATACCTGCTCACATTATGCATGTTAGTTCACCTTATCCTGATTAGAATATGAACTTCTCACGTAAGACGATAAATAATTATAACAATAATGATCCCATTATAAAAATTGCATTAATGTTACTCAAATTTGTATCATTGAGTGATAAGCTATTTGTTGTTGATTATAATATAACTAATGAAATTGCAAGTTTTGTTTTCAATGTGATGTTATGAGTGTAACTTGTCTGTGACCATATTGTGTTTTAATTTGATCGTGTCACAATAAATAAACGTAAATTCAGTAGATATTAATGTTCTAATATGGAGCAAATTCCTAACTTTATTTTTATCAAGAGGTAGTTTGTTGGCTATTTTTCTTATTGTATTCATTATATACATGATTGTGAATGTTTTCGCGATGTGGTTCCATCAAGGTGGCTAAATGAACAAGAATTTGCTTCTACTCGCATTACCAATTTTCCGAAAGATCCATGTTTTCGTAAATATGTTCGTACTAATAGTATGTTTGGATGGACATAAAAAACATAATCCCATATTTCGAGGATTTAATTTGAGAGCTACTAAAATATAGACCGCATCAATCTACCGAAAGTCCTGATTATTGAAAGACGATTGGTTGTATTTATGATAGTCCATATGGTCGTATCTAAAACTACATCGAAAATATAGTCCCTCGAGTAGTTATTAAACAATTCAGATACAATCTCGTAATCAAAAGAAAACGCTAATACTGAACATAAAATTCGCTTTTATAAATGCATTCATACATTTTGAAGCGATTTTACACGAACACGTCACGGTGAATACGCGCATTTATGTTTAATGTTCCCTCCTATAGCTATCAGAGTAGGTTCGACAGTATCGTATTGGAGTGAAGGAGTACCTCTAGTTTCAAGTCTATATTATAAGGATTAGTCTTATAAGAATCTAATGCTATTTCTTTTTGTACATGAGAAAAAGAGTAAACCAGAATAAATATACTAGGCTAAAAAGGAACAAGGCGAGATACGACTTTAGGAGTACCAAAAGTACACATAATTCTTAATTTATTTGGCTTAATGTTTTCTTTGCCGAATACTGATTTCAAAGGAGTTTTACACGAATATGTCACGCATATTATGCGTATAATGTTCTAAACTTGTATAGCTTCGTATTTTCAAAGTAAGCTGTATCGTATTGGGATCCTATTATTCTATCATATCAAATTGTGATGTGAAAAAGAAAGTACGGTACCTACTATTCTTAGGAGGAAAGAATATATTATGTTCTGGAATTAACTTGCCATTCTGTTTTACAGTCGATTATATCTTTGAGTTTCAACTTTCGGTTTTGACTGCATTTTGTTGGCAACTGGATGATGTAATACAAAGGTTGGGTATGAGGCCGGGCGACCTACATCGTTTCAGAGTACATACGACGTTGATGACTTGAGAGGTCCTGGTGCATATCGAAACATATAGATTGTTTTTAAAGCACTAGTAAATTTGTTTGCGTATGCGTTTTCCCGTAGAAATTTTGAAAAATCCCTTCTTAGTACACTCCCAGACGTGTCTTAAGGAACGTACATTTCACAAGACCCAGCGGTTTGGGCTGTGCGTTGATATATAGTTAAATGAGTCAGTCAGGACTCTGAATTATATATATAGATTAAACAAAATGTATAAAAAAACTCACCTTCAAGTTTCATGCCGACATCAAGGCATTTTTGGAAGCGGCAGAATGGACACCGCTTCCGTTGCGTTTTATCTATGTGACAGGTTCGTTCTGCGACGCATGTGTACACCTTCTTATTCTGAACGGTCCTCTTGAAGAATCCTTTGCAGGATTCGCAGGTGAGGAGTCCATAGTGGTAACCACTGACTTTGTCTCCACAAACAGGGCACAACTCCTCGATCACATCCTTCGTGTCGGTCTGATCACAGACGGTGCCGGCTGCGGGTAGATATGCTCCAGGTTCACCTGCAGCGCCTGTCGGAAACAGATATGAAGGATCCAGATTGGCATAACCGAAGGATTGCTGATCAGATGCACATTGATATGCTGCGCCTTGGGGCACATACTGCTGGGACGTGCCCGAGGGTCCACCGCCTGAACCAGACCCTTCGGGGCCCGGGCTCAAATCAAACGGGGACATGTTCAGGGACATGAGGCCTGTCTGCTGATCCATCGTCATACTCGGCCGCACAGGGCGGCAAATTACTATAAATCCCTACAGCGGCGTTCAACCGCAACAACGTTCACACAGTCACCGAGTTCACTAGCGGTCTAACCGCAACACTATCTGCCGCTCGCGGGCTGCACCTGTTCAAGCACTATAGTAGAAGACACATAAATCCAAAACATTTTGTCCAAAAAATGATGTGAGAATCACTGAGGCTTGGAGCCCCTCTGTCACAGCTGACCGGTGTAGCGGCTACGTATTGTCGGCGCGCGTGTTATTACGATCGCGTTAAGACTTGATACAGCGGCACGCGTGCCGCTCAAGAGACGTTCCGCGATCGACTGGCGGCCGGCCGGCGACAACGGCGCGCGTGCTGGCGCCTCCCGCATGCGCGCCCCGCCGCCACCCGCGGGCCCCCGCCCGTTCGCACAATGGAAAACGATTAGGAGCCCATGTAATAAGTGAAAGTGAGTCGGTGACCCACTTTCCCGCGATCCAGGTCTATGTTAGTGCGCGTTCGCGCGGTTGCGCCACCGCGCGGGCGGAGGACGGTGCGGGGGGCGGCCCACTGACCCAGATGCGCGCGGTGCCGCAGCAGGGCAGGGTTGCCGCGAACAACGAGCTTATGTTTATGTTCGCACAGCATTCGGCGCGACCGATGGCTAATGCCGAATGAGTGCTAACAGCTGCGGCTGAGACATTGTTTCATCAAAGAACCGAACGAGAGCGGCTGATGATAGCGGACGTATGACAACCGGACAAAATGATCGCAATAAACGACTGACATTAAATGATTAGAACTAACTTATCATTTTGACCAATGTACTATTGTATATTTTTCAGTAACACCTACACCGATTTTTGAAAAGTCTACACTGGTTAGTTCCATGATGTTCATGGATCAACTTTACGTCATTTTAATAGAAACTAAATTAAGTACACCCTGGCAAATGGTGCCTTTATTGATCAAATGAATGGTGTAATTTATTGTATCATGAATTTATGATTCATCATCATCACTGACGCTGACGTGAAGTGATGTTTTACTGAGGAGGATGATTGAACAAATAAAATATTATGGTGTGATAATGACACCCAACAAGAAGATCCAGAACTAAAAAATAAATAAATAAATAAATGTAAATTTAATGGATTCATGGTGACGCGGATGGCAACTGGGAGTCTGGGAGATTAAAAAAAGTATCCCAGTTGCCTCAGAGGGGCGACGGCTACTAGATTACACCGAAGCTATTGCACTAGGAATCACAGTAAAGTAAAGCATGAAACCATTGGGCGCCAACAAAGTTCAGATGGACTAAAACTGGCAAACTGATTATTAAGTAAGTAAATGTAGTGTTTTTTTTTCATCTTCATAGTTCCATCATCTTTCTTGCCATCTGTATTCTAGTAACATACCTGGAATACAGTAGGTATTATTTGGATTTCACAATTTACTTTTAAAGCACAAAAAGACTTATTTTTCTCAATGGCCGATCCATTGAGAAAAAGAAGTCTTTTTGTCCTTGAAAATGTTTAATGTAAGCCTGTGAAACCTATAACTGACCTAGTAAACTTCACAACCTTGCTATTGCTATTCAATAAATATGTTTCAAAAGCTTTCATGTCGACTCCTTTTAAGAATCAAGTGGCTTCGTAAACGCAACCAAACTACATACTAAAGGTCCTATCTAGCTCTTCAGATCCACCCATGCAGCACCGCCTCGATCGGTTACTATTCTTTGTATAGAGCACTACGGGTATACGCTCTGTACACCCTGGAGCGCCTCGGCCCCGCGGGCTGACGACAAGCCGATGGTGAGTAGACCACTGGGTGATCACCCGTTACTCGCATACTTGCCTTGCGTTGCTCACGCGCTGCTGGTCCCGACTGGATCGTGGCTGTTCGGGAGTGGTTTCCCAGACAAATTACTGGTTGACAACGTGGCATCCAACCGTGGACCTCCTGACGTTCACAGGTTTGAATCGCGGCATCCAATCTACCCGTGGACCACCTGTCAGCAACGAGTGGACTGCGAGCGCGAGACTGTACTTGTCGGGTGCAGGGCGGCTCTGATACGCTTTATACGATTTTTTAAAAATCCACAGAATCTCTGGATATATAAGAAATTGAAAATCCTTTTTGATGGCAATATTTAGTTTACACAAGGTTTACACATATAATTTTAAGTTTTTCAATAATCCTACGGAGTGATTAACTGGACTGGTAAAGGATGAAGTAATTTAATGAATAGATTTTCTCATGTTTTATTATATCAGTCCTGAATTATTCCTAGCCTCAAAATTATGCATAGTTATTCATCATTTAATCTTTTAAACTGAAAACGCGTTCTATACTTTTATCACATTATCGAAAGTTCTTATTAATGGCAGGTAATGTGTATAATTTGAGGCGTTAAATAAAGAAGTGCATTTAAAATAATTACACCGTAATTGTTTTCGCAAATTGGCAATTAACGTAAAAAATAAGTGTATTCTGCGGCCTAATATGAATACCATTCAATATCAAAAGCGAAATAAATTAAAGATCTTGACCTGGATTTTGTTAAAATCAGTCAACGGGTCATGAACGAGTGACTGTCAGTAACAACCTTGTACCCGCAATATAATGCGATTCTACGTGTCCTAAAACATTAAACAACGTAACGCTCACACAATGGCTTGGGTAAAAGGCAGAACAGTGGCTCTGTGTCGACGGGTACTCCTATACTCTCGTTTAGCAAAATCAAGTTTGTAATTTCACCAAAATAAATACATCTACAATGTTATAGCTTATCGGAGCTTCTTCGGTTAATTTGTGTCAAGGTGGTACATCTTGTATTCGCAGTGATTGACGAATAAATTAACATGTTTTGTGTGTGCAATGCTAAATCAAAACATTCATTATTATGTATCGAATGTACACAAACAACACTTGATATTTTGACCATCGCCGCTGATAAATATTTGAGAGACTAATTAAATGAGATTAAAACTAAACTTTGAATAAAATAATATCTTCTTATTGAAACGTTTCAAGAATTTTAATTTTAACCCATATTTAATATTATAAATGTGAAAGATTGATTATGTGCCCTGTCAAAGAGAACCAATGGATTAACATGATTTTTTACGGCGATAATTTTTAATGTCTGTTGAGCGACATTTTGGGTTGAAGTTATTAAGGACAAAAACTATCTCATTTACACACTCTTTGTTACCTTTGACCACACAGGCGAAGCCGCGGGTAACAGCTAATTATTATTACTATGTTGTATGTAACACAATATGTTTACATCGTTGATTGAAGAATCATGAATAAATTTCTCCATGCGCATTTAACAAACTACAATGACTCAATCGTTTCGGTTTCATAATCAAGACCTGAATACCAGATGAAAAGCGACAACAGGTATGTCGTTTTCGCTATCGCGCAGACATCGCGGCCTCCTACGAAAGCAAGAGTGGTCGCGGAGTGGCAAACGCACGCGCAGCAAATGCTTTCTTCGCGTACGCGCATCTGACGTCATACTTTCTCTGTACCCGATGACGCGCGTTGATGTAATGGCCGTATGATGTAGCTAATAGCAATAGGCATGTCGTCTAGCGATGCGTGGTCGCATGTTACACCGTTTGTGAACGCACGTGTGTATTGTTTAATAGGTATGTTTGGTTATTACCATGTGGAAGTGTGACGTCATAATTGGACGTTTAGATAAGAACAAGGAGGTCAAATATGGAATAATTTCCTTACCTAAATGACTAGGTTTATAAAAAATAATAAGTTAAGTTATTTACAAACAAAACTTTTTATGTAGTATTATTTGTACTTATTTTTATTTTATTAGATATAAAATTAAATATAGTAAGCTTTTGATGCATCGCGTTTATGTTAGGTTATTTTAATAGGGAACTTACTTCTTAGCACAAATCTGCCGTCTGAACTGGTGGTAGGAAAAAATTGTGACGATTCGAAAGAGCTTATATTAGGCCTATTTGAATAAAAATATTTTGAATTTGAATTTTTGAATTTGAACCCCTAGTCTGTTCAGCTAGTATTATTATACTTTTAGTGCAGCATTCCAAATATCAATTTCACTTTATTAGGTACTTACGATTACTTAAAATGACGCAGATTGGCCGAATTCGCAATAAAAATTAACGATATGGATTGATTGGGCGGTGGGTGATTACATAGTGCTACACGAGGGTGGGTGTACTAGCCAGCTTTTCGGGTTTTGGAGCCAAGTGCATTGGGCCAGTGGGTCACTGGGTCACGATAACCATTGTCGCTTTCATACGTCACTATCGATGAAATTTGTAGGTTACCCAATAGCTGTAACGTACTACGGTGCTATTTTGACACATATTTGAAAGTATTTTCATCGACAACGTAGAATTGGACACTATTGATGAATCATTTTATTTTGGGAATATGTATTTGATAGTATTTTCAACGACAACGTAGAATTGGGCACTATTGATGAATTTTGTAGGTTACCCAATAGTTGTACGGGTGCTATTTTAGCACAATGTAAAATTGAATTTCATTTTGAGAAGGTATGAAAATACTTTTACTTTTATCGACTATATGGAATTGAGCAAATAAAACAGTACCTAATATGGATTCTGATAAGAGATTCTCAATGGTTATGGTTATTACGATGTTTTTAGACATTTTAAGGATTGCAGTGGACGAACGATCAATACAATTAAGAAATGTTAACAACCTGAACTATAGCAACCTGAAGAAGTCACTTTTTTAGACTCCTCTAAAACATACAAGACCCTTTCATAGCGTAAGAAATTTTCTAAACCACATTTTTTTAATACATACATACGAGAACAAACGAGCGATGCTAGCGGGTCATCTGATGCTAAGCAATCACCGCAGTCCATGGGCATCCAGGATCTTGGATGCGTTGCCTACAAATGAAGGAATAAAAAAGGAAGGCGGGGCCAATGAAAGTGAAAAAGGAAGTAGGAAGCAGGAGGGGCATTAAGCTTCCCGCTTTCTTACAACAACACAACGGCATATCACCGCTATTTCACGTCGATATTCTGTGTGAGGGTGATACTTCCCCAGTCGAGTCAGTCAGTCAATTCATAGTATGCTCTACCACTATAAAATACTACTATATTATTGATTACAATACATTCGTCGACTTAAATTATCGGGATACACTATACACAGTCTGTGCCTTGGTCTGTTTCTTTTATTCGAACATATATTATTAGTAGGATTATCCTAAATAACGTGTGTACTTAGCATCTGCAAGAGACATTGTTTTGCGGGGAGTCACGATCGGAGTCTTTATTTTTAGCATATGCTTTGAAACTTCAAAGTATGCGACCAGTTTAAATTCTCTTTTAGATAAATATAATAATGTATTTTGCTTCTCCGGAATACAAATATAAACAATAGTGTTCATTAAGCGCTTGCGCCGATCTCTTTTAAACATAGTGTAAATAAGTTAATCGCCAACACTTCCAACGCATAATAGCCCAGACAAAACACAATCTTAAATAAGTACATCGTTACACGTGCTATGTCAAAAGTCCCCGCCGATCTTGATTGTGCGTTTTTTAGTCGAGTTTAAAGGTTAGAATTTTTCGTTTTTTGTATCTTCTATGAAACGGTGACTAGCTACCGGAAATGTGAATAAAAGAAAATTGGAAATCCTTATGCAGCAGCGTATGCATGGTCAATGATAAGTCTTAACAACTGTCATCTAATGTAGGTCCTTGGCCATGAGTTGCCGGAACCGGTAGATTACTAGACTTTTCTGAAGCACGAAATAATTTGAGAATATTAAACCTACAATATTAGAAAGGGGGTCGTTGTTCGTCAAATTGAGTGCTCATTCTTTGAATGAACATAGAGTTCATTCAAATTATTTAATGTTCATTCAATTTATTTGTTTAAATATTTAAATATTTCATAATAAGTAGCTATTCTGTTAGTCGCAGCTTCGTCTGCGTGCGTGCGAAAATTCCCATGCCATAACTAGCCAGACATTCTCCAGATCATCACTTTACTCTGTGTTTGTGCCTTCCCTATAATAAAAAACATGTCAATCCTTTGGTTCCTTTTAACATGAAAAAGGACAAAAAAAAACAAACATAATTTCATATCTTTGGCAAGACCTGTTTCCCGCCGCTTTTTTTTAAATCTTACGACATTGAAATTAGTCTTGGGCTGCAGACCTATACCACAGAATTCATAATAGTACTAACGCCTATTCAGCCTACTATTAAATTAATTTTGTAACAATAATTTAATTAAATAACCTACCGTACTTAATTTGAATTTTAATATCTTTTATGTCCTGAAAATACTTAAGGCAAATAAACTAAAGTAAATATAAATTCTATCTCTGAATTTTTTACTGTGTTTGGCTGTATGACTCATTTTCTTTGCCTTATTTATGAGTAGATACGTTTATGCACTTGTGCGCCAAAATCGATTTTGTGCAGCCTATATCCTACACACATAAGCAATTTCAGAGCATGAGAAGTGAATTTTTTTTTATATATTGCAAAATCAACATTAACGACGTCTAACAAAGTGCCTCTTTTATGATAGCGATATCGTAATTCTCAAATTGAAATGTATAATCGATTGCGACACGTGTTTGCAGATACAAATACGCGGATATTCAGAGAAATCATTTTTTACTAACAATAATTGTTCCTGACTACTTATATCGAGAATATTCATTTTGGAATAAGTAGAATACTGAAGGCTTACGACGTCGTTCAATAGAGGACTTTTTCAATCAATCAACATAAAGCAATAGAGTTCCACGTCCAATTGACAAATTATAAAATTTTGGGACTGTATTATTAATTTACATAATTGACGTATATATAGAACCTCCTCCTTTTTTGAAGTCGGTTAAAAAGAAATCAGATTAACAAAATCGTTATCGGTAAATAAACCTATTGAGACATCACGGTCTGATTTATACGGCTCACTCAAATAACACAGTAAAATGACTGCATCAACTGTCAACTGTATTGTAAATTCCATCAGTTGTTGCACCACTGAATTGTAAACTAGTTCAGAATTTGAATTAAACTACTTGTTGTTACATTTATTTTTATTCGCTTTGACCGATATTTCACTGCGGCCCAGCGTTACACAAGGGAATACTGAGGGTGGGCGGGGAGCACTGCGACACTGGATAAAAATAAAGTATCATGTGTATTTGTCAGTACACATAAATCATTACTTTTAATTAAAAAAGAATAGGTATTATAACATTTGGTATTTTTTACAAAATAATATATTTTATACCTACTGGTATTAATTAATTGCTGGAATTAAAATTAAATCAAGTAATTTAAGTACAAATCTCTAGTGGCATGTATAACAATGCAGTTCCACGTGCACCCACAGCAGGAGCGATATACAATTAAGTGAACAATATAAATGCAATACTTTTGTCGCATAGACTATAACAGGATAAAATCACGTACATAATGTATTATTGTTCTGCTCCAAAATGCATAATGTTCTGAATAACAAATCAGGTTGCTTAACCCAATAGTTGCAAAGAAACGGGCGACCTGATTCCAAGATGCGATGTTTTCACTTGATTTCTGATGCGTTACTCAACCGATTAATATTTCATTATACAAAACAGTGGAAAGTCGGTAAATCGAATCCCGCCATCTACATATTATCAGTATGACTGGAAAATAAAGTTATCACAGCGTGTTCTAAAATGTTTTTGCAATGAGTCTTAGCTACCTACCTATAAAATAAATTCAGTAACTATAATAGTATTTATTTTAATTAAAGTGTCATATAGAGAATACAGCTATTAATCGAGAGTAGAGCTGGCTAACTTTATTTCCAGACAAGCAGGATTTATGTAGGTATATTATCTTAATATGTTACGTCGCGTCGTCGCCTGCGCTTTGTTTTTAGCGTTTTGTAGTCAACAAGGAACCATTATAGTTTCGCCGCCATGTCCTTCTATTCGTGGTCTAACTTCGAGACCATATCTAAATGTGAAAAAGCTGTATTTTGGCATCTTTACACACGCTAACGAACGACTACTCAACGGATTTTAATGCAGTTTTGAGCAATAGATAGAGTGTTTCATGTGTATAAATTCATTCCCACTTTAAACGTACGGTGCGTAACAAAAATAAATATATTTCAAGATTTTATTCAACCACTTTGTCAGCATAGTTAATATGTGTAGACATGCAAAATTAGTACGTAGTATTAGAGGTCAGACGGACATGGCGAAACTACAAGGGTTCCTTGTTAGTTTACTACGGAACCCTAAAAAGTAGTCCATTTAGCGAGTTTAAATTTAAACGTAAAGATATCACGGCTAAGTAGGCTTCACTGGTCACCGACTAGGTACACCGAGTAATATGGAACCTTGCAATGTGCATGGCCCGACACTTAAGTGATTTAGGAAGATAGAAGTGAGTAATCTTAAAATTATTGTGCATAGGTAATACACACTTAACCACTGTCCGTTATACTATCAAGAGCCTCAAGACGGGTTCGTTGTTGGTTTGTCTAAAATAAAATGTAGTCATAATAATAAGTATAAGTAGGCAGCAAAAATGGTTTCCGCTCGTGGAATTCGTCTGGCAAATGATATTAAAAACGTAGTGTTCTGTAATATTCTACGATTTTAATATCAATTGCGAATTGCACTAGCGGAAAGTATTTTTCCCGGGGCTTCTAGGTAATAACATGGCAAAAAGGATTAACTCGTAAATAGTCCAAGATGGAAAACGACGATGACGGAACGAGGCTTCGTCCCGATTCCTGTCCGCATGACCTAATTAAAAGCCCGATGTTGACCTACATGCAGATAAACTTATTGGACCATTTTCAGCTTCATGGAAGGTGCTAATTGTGTTCACACGATGTAGATACAGTGATCACTAAAATTATAAACCCTGTGACACAAGTCAGACATTTATACTCGTGTATAAACTTTTGTCATTCTATTGGGGCATCGAGTACGTATCCTTTCATTGGGCTATAGTTTTCTTTCCTTCATTGGGCTATAATGCCAGGCGAATCTAAAAAAAATACCTAGGTATGTAGATACGTATTTTACTTTACATGATCCATAAAAAAAAATACCAATAGACGCGAATATTACAATACTCGGGCAATGTGATTAGTTCAATAACATTGTACCGAATTTCTCATGACATTATGCATTACTAAAAATACCGTTTAGTGTAGGTGTAACAATGGCTTCCTACCAAGACCAGAGTATAAAAGGCCCTTATATAAATCATAAAACGTAAACAAAAGTTTCACATCCGTGTCGGCCGCTCGGAAAGGACCAAAGCCTTATTTTACACAAAGACAATTATGCTTTTTTCATTTGTGTCTAAATAGTTATATTACTGTGAACAAACACACATTGCTTTCGTTAACGCTTTCTTGGTATCTAAAAAATGGAGACAGCATTATTGTAGGCAAATATTACTATTCGTTTTATGATTTTATTATGCGAGTAATGGGCAGTCAGGTAGAAATAGGGTATGAATACTGTAGGTTCACCGTATAGGTACGTGTTGTTGTGAGCTGCTAAGAAAATTTTCAAGTTTCAATTATACGATGTAATGTTAATTTACTTCATCGTCTGCTTTTTTCTGTCTACTGTTGAGTAAATTTCAACTTTCTGATTCATTCTCAACCAGTTACGATCCGCATTTTTCATTATATCATTCTTCCATGTTTCGTCAGTTCTGTAACTGTAAATTAAAGAATTAAATAATATAAATTTTGCTGTATTTAAATATATTTATGTATCAACTTGTTATATATTTGGCACGTGCGTGGGTAAACTCCTTTCAAACAATTTAGACCGCATTATATTACGCGCATATAAGAATGATATAAAATAAAAATGATGTATTGTATCTTATATGTTATTCATGAGTAATTCTTCAAAGTTTGATGAACTGCATGTTATTTATGAGCAAATTCTTATTCCCATGTTGAATAATATCAACCTCTTGTATTTGAATACCACCGGTTAGGTATTCTGACCGAAACCAATATCAACATAATATTATTTAATACCTCTACCACAGAATAGATAATAGTACTACGTACAGAAGATTCACTCCGCAAAATCAATTAAAGAAATAGGGACTTTCGCTACGATACAATAAGGTGCAATTCAGCTCGCACAGCGCACACAACCTACAGTTCTATTCACCTAGAAGTTGCCTCTCTTTCGATCGCGTATTTCTTGTACTGTACCGTACCTCTTCTGACGACGTTAGGGTTGTCTTCTTTTAGAGAAGAATTTAATCTGAATATTAAATTACCAGTTAGGTATGTGCCTATTTCTTTAATCTAAGAAGATAACTAAATATCTTATTTAGATATTCCCTTGGATAGCGCTAAATTGAAATCGGTTTCGATGCAAGAGCATAAGGTTCTCACTCGCCGATATAAATTGTACCCACTTATTTAATAAATAATAGATAAAAATAACATGTGTATCACTTAATTCAATAAATAGTAATATGTAGGTACTAAACTACTGTATTACTAAAGGTAGGTAAGTATTTAAGTATAAGTAAACAATGATAGTAGCACTTCCTTAAAGATTATCGGTACATGTTGTGTTTTAAAAAAATTATATCCGATTCCGCCTTTGATTTATTTAAACAACCGGGCACACAACAGTAGTACCTAATTTTCGTATAGTTTGTCATTTTTTATTTACTTGACACGGCGCTGCGGCCGAGTCCGCGCGATGCGTCTAGCTAGCGGCACGAGCGAGAGCCGAGTGGTGGTAGCCTTGATATTAACCCGCCGGGCGGGTCCGAAGGCCAATCGTATCTAAACTGCGGAGTGGGACCCCCCTGCCTCTACTAAAATTTGCCCGAGCAAAACGTTTTATAAAAACTAACCTATGTCCTCCTCTCCAGACCTTAAACTGTCCCAGTAAAATACATATTAATTCAACAGTTACGAGTTCTGATGGGAAAGATGGACAAAAACTTACATATTTATTAAATTAGTATGGAAAGAATTAACAGACGACACATCTAAATGATGTGCAAGTATCTCGGCGGATCGAACTCGCCTAATAGTGGTTGATAGGTATTTTTTTATTATTTTTAAATAATCTATAAAATTGAGTACAAAGATACAACGCCGTGGGGCTGCTGTTGGGTGGGTTCGGTCAGCTGAGCTTCGTTTCAATGTTTCGTTGATTGATTGTTTTGAACTTTAAAATTTGCAAACTGGAACAAGTAATACAAGAAGATCCATATTGTAATAATCTTGTTAACAATATTGTGACCAACTGTGCTGAGTCCACAATTAGTAACAGCAACTTTGTAACTACTATATATAGTAAAATATATTGTGAACTTGTTTGTGGTCCTTAATAAATAAATAAATAAATAAATAAATCTAATATTTTTGTTTCTATTCCCATAAAATTTAAAAAAAAACAAGAAAAAATATTCAATTAGTCTTTACAAAAAGTAAAAAATAACAACAGTACAATAGTAGATTTTACAACAAGTGCACAAAACGAATCATTTCTATCCGAGACTTTTAGCACTGATAGTAATGTTTGAGGATAAAAATGGTTTTGTGGACGAGTTATAAACTCTGCTTTTCACTTCGATTGCGGGGACCTGTTTCCCGCCGCTTTTTTTTAAAGCTTTTATTTAACTTGATTTAATGTTACGATAATGAAATTAGGCTTGGGCTACAGACCTATACAGCCTACTATTAAATTAATTTTGTAATAAAATAATTTTCTTAAATTAATTAAATAACCTACCGTACTTTAATTTAAATTTTAATATCTTTTATGACTTAAAAAACACATAAGGCAAATAAATTAAAGTAAATATTATAAAATAACAAATTCTATCTCTGAACTTTTTATTGTGTTTGGCTGTATGGCTTATTTCCTTTGCCATAATATAGATACATTTATGAGTAGATACGTTTTTGCCCTTGTGCACAAAATTCGATTTTGTGCAGCCTATATCCTGCGCAAATAAGCATTTTCTGAGCATGAGAAGTGAAAAAATATTTTTTACTTAGGTATATTTGTTTACAAAAACGAGTAACATTAATTAATTATTTATAAAGCTAGAATTAATTAAAATTGTTGTCACTTTTCAAAACAAGTTTCAACCTTTTGTTTTTTATTATTAGAATAGGGTTGTTTCCAGGATCAAAATAATTACCTCCATTATATTTAGTCCGTATTTTAAATTATAAAAAATATTGGACACGTATTTTTTCTTTTTTCAATTAAACAAAAAATAACAAATATACAAGGCATACAATTTTTGGAGGAGGTATGGTGTAGGATTTGTATTTTGTACGTTTTCGTCAAAGAAATTTTACTTCATAAGTTCGTCGGCTATTACTCGGTAACAAGTAGTGCCTACTTAACCGTTATAGTTTCCCTTGTAGGTTCACTACCTATATGGACTACCATGAATTTTTTCAAATTTCTAAACAAGACTTTCGGAGATAGAGGGGGACGAAACGAAAATTGACACGTTAAATGTAAATAATTCGCAAACGGATTATTGTCATGAAGTAAAATTTCTTTGACGAAAACGTACAAATCCTACACCATACCTCCTCCAAAATTTTTATGCCTTGTATCTTTGTTATTTTTTGTTTAATCAAAAAAAGAAAAAATACGTGTCCAATACTTTTTTATTATCTAAAAGACGGACTAATTACATTTTTTACGGCAACAGGCCTATTACGCTATTAATAGATTTTTGCAGACATTGAAATTCTAACTTGTACTCCGAAAAATTCTTCTGTCCGATTCAAGAATCAAAACAATGTAAGTATACAAACGATTCTTATTGGTTTTCAATCGTCTCAATCAGTCAAATCAAACAAGACAAGTGATTATTGCACGACCCAGTTACTAGATCCAAATAATACATTTCTGTTTATATGTTATATAATAGGTTATTAACTGTAATGTAGTAGTGGCCACACAATGCGCAGAGGCGACGAAAGTCTAGAAAAGCTGATTGCGGTTGGGAACACCGAAGGCAAAAGATCGCGCTGTCGTTCACAAACAAGATGGACCGATCAAATGAAAGAATCGACGGTGACCCAATTCCTCACGATCGTAAGAGAGGCGCTGGACAGAAGCTGGTAGAGGCAGATAAATAATCCGCTCCAGATGCAACCCTGAAGCTGACCACGATCCTCAGACATGAGGGACCGAGTCCAGAGAGAGAAATGTACCTAGTAATAAAAATAATAAATAAAAAAGCATAGCCTTCCTAATCTAACTAGAAAACTAAACCTCTTATAAATAAAAGTAGTATGCAGTTATGCTTTACCTTAATTTAGCATCAGTGACAGATGTAACTACATAACAATGTGTGTTTGTATAAAACATACTTCTTTATATGAACATCAATACCTCCGGTTTATTTTATCTCTTACTGATTGCCGCTGTGTCGTTCTGAGCAAAACCGTATTACCTAATAACGACGACTAATTATTCAACAAAATACCAAAAGGCTTGACAAAATTAATCAACATTCTTGTTTAAGGCCCAGTTTAATGATAAGTACTGGCACAGGATAACAGGTAACGATACTGGAAACTTGTTTCGTACATTATGCATTTATCCATAATACTCGGCTCGGCCAATTCTGTCGAAGTTGCTCTCAGTAGTAACGTGACAATTAATCTAATTAGGTATGCGAAATTAGTAATTTCTCATACCTTCTACAGAGATATGAGTCCCTTGGGAGCAATCTTTTTTTATGACAGCGTACCCGTTCACAACAGAGTTTAACAGAATTTCCAAAATCTTTCAACTCTGTGTGAAATAATATAAATCTGGAAATTAAGATGGCATCACAATCCGACCTTACTCTTATAAAACCCTTATAGAGGAGTAAAGAGTAATGTAAAGTTGAAATGTTCCAAAAATTATGAATGTTAGGTTAGAAAACTAGACAACATTGCACGACAAACGTGCACACTATTATGATTCCTGAACTACATAATATAAGGCCGAACTCTATGCGTAATACCTTCGCTTCTGATTGTATATTTTTTTCTATTAATTAGCAATTAGTATTTCCGGTGCAATCATAATGCTTTCCCGGTTTCGTTTCCCACTAAAGTACCTGTGTACCTACACCTACGTTATAATTCCACTGGCTTAGATAAAAGGAAACCCATGGGCGACATTTGTTGTTATCGTATACACTAGTAATTATGTTCTGCGTAATAAATGGTTAAATTGGCTTGTCTATCCGTTATTAGCTAAGCCAATCTTACAACTCAAAATCAAAATTTGGCAAGCAACAAATGCGACAGTAAAAAATATTTATTTATCGTGTCGGCGACAATTTTTGTGCGTGTCTTGAGTTATACTTTAGAAAAATGCAAACCTTAGACATTATTATTAAGTATTGTTAGTTAGGTAATCAACGGTAATGTTTATGGCTAGTTGCTATTTAGAAAAATGGGTCTCCGTGCTCAGACAATAGGCGTAGTTGTTTATCTCGAGACTCGGTGGATAAATTACCAATAGCACGCAACATAACATTTAAATCACGAAACGGTTTGAAACTGTACTATAGTAACTTATACTAGAATTATTTTTGTTGGACAAAAGAGCTGGTCAGACTGCTCAGAGAACTGCAGAGAGAACTGAGAGTGATCACTCCTGCCCACGCTATTCATAGGAGGGTAATCCACCCAACACTCAGGCGTCCTGAATGTGCATGGGCAGCGGTTACGATCAGGTTCCTCCTCTTCAGTCATAAAAAAGGAAACACCCTCGTCAGAGGACGCGACGGGTTAGCTTTATAGAAAATAGGAAGAAAGGTATGGATAGATAGATAGAATATGTTAGGGAGACATAAGGAACAAAAAAATTGATTCATGCCGACCTTCTGAGAATTGAAGAGTGCTATGGCATATGGCCCCCATTGAACCTAGAACTTGATTTATTATAATTATCATATATCATTAGTAGATTATGCTTTATACAACCGGTCATCAAGTGTTTTATTCATACATAATATTGAAGGAAGAAACTCCATTCGCCATCATTTTTCGCAAACGATATCGCCAACACTTTTTTATATAAGTCCATTTTTCCCACTTAATTCTAGACTAGCGTCGAAAAGTATATTTCAGAAAAGTCAAAAGAAGTCTTATGGTGCAGGATGATTATAAAATATCTAAGTAACGGAACACTATCCAATCCAAATTTAAACTTATAAATGATATTATATTAAAATCTTGGTTATGTTTGGTTTAGATTTATTTATGTTTTAATTTTGATATTGACTGGATTTTGATCTGGATGTATATTTAAAAGAAATAATGCAAGATTTAGAATAAAATTATTTGTATCATATAAAACTCGAAAAACATATGAAAAACAAATATGACGATTTCTCGGCGTACTTTTGCTGTTTTCATGCAAAGCACCTAAAGTCGGAAAATATGGCCTTAAAATCTGAATTTTAATTTAAATGCAGTAAAATAATAACGAACAAAATACTACGAGGTGGGACACACAACATTTTTTTAAACCACTAAGGTGGCAAACAACCATACCGCTCGCCTGATGGTAAGCAGTCACCGTAGTCTTTGGACGCTTGCCGAGGGTATCCGACCGAGACCCTGTAAAAAAGTGGAGCTGGATACCTTACTCACCGTAGGAAACTAGGAACACAACATGGCCGAGACTAAATTATTTGGCTACGATCTTCAGTAAGGTAGAGTGGAGGTCCTTCCCCAGACGGGCTGCGCGATTTGAGAGGATTATCCGCTGTGCCCTACCTCTCTTTAATAATATGGCAAGTTAAAAAAATCTTATGTAATATTTTAAATTTGACAACATACTGTAGTAAAATTTTAAAGTCGCAGTTTGCCGTATTGAGAAACGAGCTCTGAATAATATAATAAATAATGCTGGATCGCCGAACACAATCGCGCAGCATGCATTAGCATAAATCCATCCAGAAGCGATACGCATAACTTGGCACAACATTAAGCATAATTAGGCAGTGACCCACTTTTTTATCAAAGCTCGTGTTAGTATGCGCGGGCGCTACACACACGCCGTCCCATGTACATACGTTACTGCATTGGCGAGTAGCACACTTGAACAATTATTACAATACTTTTATGTTGATATGTCGAGTTTATTCCGCATTGTCTTTTCTCTTTGTAGCTATTTAATTATTACTACAGAAACCCGCGCAACTTCGTTTGCGTTTAACCTCCTTTCCCGTACAATTTTCAAAAAATCCTTTTTTATCGGTTGCCTATCATACACCACACATTTCAGAACACACCCCAAGTTTCAGGTCTCTACGGTCAAGACAAAACATTTTCATATGTATAGATTATTATTTTTCTATTTATATACTTCTCATTAGTCATTACAATCTTTGGAGTGGGCGTTTATGAAATAGGCTAGCCCGACCGGTGAAGTGCCACCCTCTTACAGAATATTGACGTGAAACAGCATTGCGTTTCGTTTGGTGAGTGATCCGAAATTCTAACTCCTTCCATAAACTATTTCTCGCAATATCCTGTTTTTTCCTGTTATAAGATGGTAACGGGCCAGGGACCCTAGAATCTCTGTGCTCCATAGTCGACGGTAATCACCTAACATCAAATGATCCATATTCCTGAGCTTGTTTTCCAATCACTTCCGTAAAAAAAATGTATATATCGGTATTTCAATACCTACAACTATCCCTACATAAAACACTACGAAAAAATAGAGCGAGTCGACGACGTAATAAAATTTCCTATAAGTGTGAAAGAGACAATACCAACATGCCATTTAACCATTGACCAAATTAACTTGAACTCTGTCAAATATCATAAAGTTTAATATTTAATTACAATACTGTTATTATCGATGAATATGATTCAGTCCGCTTCATAGTTAAATTTTAGCCGTTTTTCCGAGATCACGAACAGAATAAATTTATGACGACGACATTATGAATTATTTTGTTTGAATGTTCACAATTTAAAAAAATATTACATGACAGATGACACACTTCACTTCACGGATGTGTACGGGGAAAAGCATTAAAGGAGTATGAGTATTGATATAATAGTAGATTTTACAACAAGTGCACAAAACGAATCATTTCTATACGACACTTAAGGCGAGGGCTGATAGTAATGTCGAGGATAGAAATGGTTTTGTGGACGAGTTATAAACTCTGCTTTTCACTTCGATTGCGAGGAAATAAATAAATAAACGCACGAAAAACAAGACCTGTTTCCCGCCGCTTTTTTTTTTAAATCTTACGACATTGAAATTAGGCTTGGGCTGCAGACCTATACAGCCTACTATTAAATTAATTTTGTAATAAAATAATTTTCTTAAATTAATTAAATAACCTACTGTACTTTAATTTAAATTTTAATATCTTTTATGACTTAAAAAACACATAAGGCAAATAAATTAAAGTAAATATTATAAATTAACAAATTCTATCTCTGAACTTTTTGTTGTGTTTGGCTGTATGGCTTATTTCCTTTGCCTTAATATAGATACATTTATGAGTAGATACGTTTTTGCCCTTGTGCACAAAATTCGATTTTGTGCAGCCTATATCCTGCGCAAATAAGCATTTTCTGAGGATGAGAAGTGAAAAATATTTTTCAAGAATTTCAATAAAACAAGAATCACGTCTTCCATTAATTCTCTTAAACAATTTTTATGCAAAATTTGAAGTAGATTGGACCAAGGAATCAAGTTGTCTCATTTGCCCCCCTTTTTTACCCCCTGTCTGTCGGGTTGTATGTCTATTTTTATTAAAAGCTACGCCTACGTTGGCAGTACATGTCGATTTACAATGCTGACATTTTGCGAAACATCGATTGAATCTAAGCCCCATAAATCATTCAAAAAGTGCACGTCCCGTTATAGAACACAAAGTAGGTATTATATTATTTCAGTTTGTCTATTTTCATCTATATATATATAAAATGCTTTGTCCTGACTGAATGACTGACTGACTGACTGAGAATCAACGCACAGCTTAAACTGCTCATCGTAAAAATCTGAAAGAGGGGTAAAGTTACTATGGGACAACTTAATTCCTTGGTCCAATCTACTTCTTTTGCTTAAATATTGTTTAAGAAAATTTCATTCTTAAATATTGTTCAAATTCTTGAAAAAAAAAGTATTGTGTGGGTAATTTTCTTCGAGTTGATATCAATACTCATACTCCTTAGTGCTTTTGATTTCAATTACATTTCATTTTGACACATCCGTGAAGTGATCATCTATCATGTAATATTGTGATTATTCAAACAAAATGATTTCATAATGTCGTCGTACTATTTATTCTGTTTGTGATCTCGGAAAAACAGTTAAAATTCTAACTACCTATGTATAAAGCCGCCTGAATCATATTCATCGATAATAAACAGTAAGTAATTAAATATTAAATTTTATTATATTTGACAGGGTTCAAGTTAAATTGGTCAATGGTTAAATGGCATATTGTTATTGTCTCTTTCTCACTTATAGGAAATCTCATTACGTCGACTCGCTCTAATATTTCGTAGTGTTGTTGTAGGAATGGTTCTAGGCTGAGGTTGTAGGTATTGAAATACCGATATACTTATACATTTTTTTACGGAAGTGGTTGGAAAACAAACTCTGGAATATGGATCATTTGATATTAGGTGATTACCGTCGACTATGGAGCACATAGATGCTAGGGTCCCTGACCCGTTACACCTATGACACCTATAACAGGAAAAAACAAGATATAGCGAGAAGTAGTATAAAGACGGAGTTACATTTTATTAATACCACAAAGGTGGCAAACCAGAATTTCGGATATTTCACTCTCCGAACGAAACGCGTTGCCGCTTCACGTCAATATTCTGTAAAAGGATGGCACTTCACCGGTCGGGCTAGCCTATTTCATAAACGCCCACTCCAAAATGAGAAGTACATATAAATAGAAAAATAATCATCTTATACACATGAAAATGTTTTGTCTTGTCCGTAGAGACCTGAAACATGGGTGGGTGTGTTCTGAAAAATGTGGTGTATGATGTAGGCAACCGATAAGAAAGATTTTTTTTAAATTCCCACGGGAAAGCGGGATAAACGCAAACGAAGTTGCGCGTGTTTCTCTAGTAGTTTTATAAAATCAAATACATAATAGGTATGTGTATTTCATATAGATACTCGTTATCCTGAAAATTTAAATATGACTAGACAAGCGAACAGGTATTTTGTAATTTAAAGCAACTATCTAGGAAAATGCATTACTGCATGTCCCGCCGCTGGGAAAGCGACGGGGGTCTGTCGGGCTCCCCCTTTAATGCCACTTGGATTTACCGACTAAAAACCTGACTGACTGCCACCTCATCCCCTAGATGGGGCTACGGGAACTAAAATACTTCTGTCTGTACCCCTGACAATATGTACTTATTTATACAAATATTCATAATGATCGGCTGCTTAGTCAAGCCGTAAAGGAATAACAAACAAACAAACTCACTTTCTCATTTATAATATTAGTATGATAGATAGCCCGTACTAAAATAATGGTATATGCCAAGGCGTTATTGTGTAAGTATCAACAAATAACCAAATATCTTATCTTACGATGTTAGTGGCATAGGATTGAAATTGGGGTCGAAAAGTTAACAAATCAACACAGACGATTTATTAAAATAATTTATCTTAATATAACACACAAAATACCTATCTACATAGCGCAGTATTATGTACATACAGTGAGAACGTTATTTCTCACGTACATGTAAATAAGCGCAGCCTTGGCCTGGTTACCACGATTTTAGCGGTATTACAAAATGGTTCGAGTGATGCGGCGCGCGCTGCGCTGGCGCAAGAGTGGGGGCGCGACGCACTAGGCATTATGCTATAGTTACATACAACAGTTACAAAAATATGGTGAAAATATTCACTTATATGAACTATACACAATGTGTTACAAACCGACACATTATATTATTTGAAACGGGTACTACATACATACATATATATTCTGAAACACATACTTAATAGTTTTTAGGTATACACATATACATATAGTAATTTAAAATAAGTTCATCAAATTCTTTAAAAAAATATATATATACATTTTTAATAGTTGTTACCTACATATTACATTGCCTGTAAGAATAATGTATTGATTGAAAATAAATAAATAAAATAAATATTTTCAAAATTTGAAATTAATTTATTAAAAATTATTTTTAATGAAACTGTAGCTTCACACATAATTGCGTTGCATACGAGTATATCACTCGAGTCAGCCTTGCTTTCATCACTACCAGTCAAATAAAAAAAACTGGTTTCGAAAAACGCAATAACGTTTCGAGTTTGGCAATGTAATTTGAGAATCGCATCGGAAACTTAACGTAAGTTGGGAAGGTAATGTTTTATTTAAAGAATCATCCACTTAAAAAAATATGAAGTACTTATATTTGTAAATTAAATAGATGTAAGTTTTCCCAATAAAATAATGTGCATTTTTCAAATAAAAAAAAATCAAAACTTATATTCAGAGAATAGGTAGGACGTTTGTCCTACCTATTCTCTGAATATAAGTTTTGATTTTAACGTTCTCTTGAATGCAGTAATAAATGATTTGTATAATAATTAATCTACTCTATAAACTACCTACTACCATTTCGCAAACAAAAGCAAAATGACCACTGGGAAAAGGTTTACTGATTTAGTTTAGTCATAATTCGGTAAGTTTTTTTACTGTTGCTTTTTGGTTTAATGCTCTGAACTAACTCCTCGGTTTTATCCGCGTTATCCTGGTATGTGTAAATCCAAGTTTTAAGCTACCTTTGTAAGTAGATTTGTTCTAAATTTCAAGCATGAATGAATCCGTGGATTCATTTCTGTATCCACGCCGGATACTAAGCAACGCAATGGTAATAAAATATAAGCGATAATAAAAAAGTATGTTTAAAATTGAATTTTTGGTAAAATTTCTCATTGGAACCTAGCAAGTACCTACTCGCCAAGACGAGCATAAACTCTATCGCGCAGTAAGTTAAGGATAACTTTTGAACGATTTGCTCAAAACATTGCAACTTAATAAAAAGCTTTTACAAATGTTAAGAGCACTACATAATGAAAATAATTTGGATCTTAGACAACATTATGAAGCTAAAAATAATTTGAAAAATATAAACTGCACATAGAAAAGCAACTGGAATTAGTTTCAATAAGTTATGGTGGAGGGCAATGGAGGGTTTGTAGGTGGATACTATAAAATTTATAGTAACCACCTACACACCCTCTATATACTAAGAAACATAAGACTTGTTGCTTTAAGTTTATTTTACACCGGCGGCGACGAGGCGAGAGGAGAATTGAAATCCGGCTTATTTTGTCCAGAAATTGCCATTATTATTGATCGCACAATATCGTTCTAAGCATGGTTCATTCAGAGCAGGGTTACGCAAAGTGGGGTACGCCATTCGTCGGTAGGGTTCGCGGCAAGATTTACGCGATGGCGGCTTGATTGGCGCATGGCGCGTTATCCAAAATTTCGCGAAATATTAATTCAATTTGCGCCAAAAAACCTTATTAATAATTCAGAGCATTCAAAAATGTATCTACTTTAAATTACTTTTAGTAAAATGAATTGTCCCAAAAACGGGCGGCGAGCCATCGCGAGAATGTTTTCAACTTTTCCTTGAACGTTTTAATAAGCACTATACACTTTGACAGGCCCGGTGGTCGAGTGGTTAGCAATGATCACTTTATCTCAAGGGCCGCGGGTTCGAATCCTGCGCAAGGCAAACATGAACAAAACGTGGGCATGAACACGTCTGTTTGCCTTGGTCTGGGTGTTTTCATGTATAATAAGTACTAGCTTTTCCCCGCGGCTTCGCTCGCGTAATTTTATGACAGATCTCGTTTGACAACAAAACAACCCATAGCGCGACTTGTGGCGACATCTGTTGGCCGAAAGCATCCGATACAACGCCCCCTATAGTAGAAAAAATATTTTCTCATTGGAATGACATACTTTCACGGGATAAAAAGTAGCCTATTGGTTGGGCTCTGTACCCCTGACCATATATATACAAATTTTCATAATGATCGGCTGATTAGTAAAACCGTGAAGGAATAACAAACAAACAAACTCACTTTCTCATTTATAATATTAGTATGATTTATTTACAAAAAAAAAAGTATTTATGTATATTTATCACCAATCTTAGTACCCATAGTACCTACAAGCTTAGTTGCTTAGTTTGGGACTAGATGGCGTTGTGCGTCCAAGAATATTTATTATTATTATTATTACTTAATAATACAGTTTAATGTTTAATTCTTCGTTTTGCTCATCCTTGCTAATCTATCCGATTTCCACCGAATATGTGCGAGGAGAAAGTTAAAAAAAATCAAACTTCTCGTCGTGTCTCATCTTGCCTCGCCTCGCCTCGACGGTGAAAAATCAGCATTACCTACTCTTGAAAATAGTCCCTATCGATCGGTATTGAAATTTTTACGTTTCATACTCATGACCGACTACACTGCACTAGCGTTAATTAAATAGGTGGTAGGTACCTACTACACTAAATGAAATCGAATTTTACGTTAACCAAATGGTAAAGTATCTATCTATAACAGAAGAATTAAGTGCCATGCACATACTCTGCTCCTGCGGACCACTCATGTACAAAAGAAGTATACACATAGGAAAGCATATTCTGCTTCCAGATGAGATACAACAGCTCTCTGCACAGCACATCTGGACGTTTCTAGAAGCAACCGGTCTAGACAGGGAAAATTAATTGAAGGAAGAGGACAAAAGATCAGTAATGGTCGAAGCAGTATTTTTGAAGCCCAAAGGAACAAATAATAATAATAATCTCTAACATTTCAAGAATACGAGTTGGTTTTGGTTTGTAATAAGTTCAAGAGTAGAGAGAGGATTAAAAAGTCAAAATTTTATGTTACTTTTTATTTCCACTGGGACAAAGTTTCGCACAGGCAAAAGAATTGACACATACCTCATTGGCTGTTCATCTTCTCTTGACCACGCGAGTAACCGCAGGTAACCAGCTAGTTTATTGTATGAATTAGTTATGGCGATGACGCAATCATACACATATAATGCATATGTTTTCAATCAGGTGCCATGTACATTATATTCACGAGTGATGAACCAGTATCATGTATCGATCTCGAATAAGCATTGCACAGACAAACAATTATGCAGCACATGTGCAAGTAGTACAAGGTTGTTTGTAGAAACGGCAACGCGGGTGCAAGAAAACAATCGGAAGGAATTGATTTATTGATTGAAAATTTTCAGTATTAAATAATTTTGCACTGGAATGTAATAATGTGTGCGTGTTTGTTGTGATGTGAATGTGATATTCGCGTCTTATCAAATAGTGTGTTAGTATTGTTTATTGCTTAAATTAAATTAGAATTTATTAGAAAAACTAGCGAAAGCCGCGCAACTTCGTTTGCGTGTATCCCGCTTTGTGGGAATTTTAGATTTCTGAAAAACCTTCCTCTTGAATCACTCTATCTATAAAATAAACCGCATCAAAAGCCGTTGCGTAGTTAGATCTAATCTAAGCATCCATAGGGACAGACAGACCGACATCGCGACTCATTTTAAACTATATATGTATAATATAGAGCTCCATTTTAGGGGGTGGCAACGCGTAAAAAAAAGAAAGAAAAAAGCAACTTGTTCTAGTCTTCGACGTGGAACAATTTTAACAAACACGTGGAACAATGCAGACCACTTCCAAAATGAACCTATATAGGTTCCTAAATGGTCTGTACATGTTGGGTAACTGTTACTCGATTTACACCTTAGGAAAGTATTGTACTCGATGTGACAATACTTTCCTAAGGTGAGGTGTAAAATGATTTTTTACGCCCTCTTTCAGCACTTATCCAATTTAAACTTATGTATAAAAATATAAAATGTTTATAAAATTACCTCTGTTTTTCGTGGTCCCAATTAATAACAGAAGGAAAGCGAGGACATCTACACGGTCTTCTTAGATTAGCAGAGATAGGAGTAGTGGAGCGGAGATTATATCATTATTGTGACATTTCAGTCGAAATCATTTCATCGTAAATGTATATACCCCGCTCCGATTTTGTCTATGTGCATTTATATGACAACAACAATCATACAACTGATAAGTTCCAATTAGTCACATTTCGATTGTATTTATGGATCGCCCGATAAAAAAACAGACTAGCAAGCTATTTTGCACTGCAATGCGTGTGTCTTATCCATTTGACTTATCTCGGTGACCGAGCAATATCGCTCGGTTTACGTACATTACGTTTTGGAAAGCGCGCGGTAGCGACGGCATAATGGAATAAACATCAATGAATATTTCTTAGCCTACATAAATATAAAATTGTATTGTGTCGTGGTAAAATTTTCATACAAAAATTGGTGAAGTTTGCGACACCGACCACGTCCCTTTGTCAAATCTCTTTGTAATAGTTCCCTAATCTGTGGATGTCTCGTAAAATCGTTTTGACATTGGAAATGTCTTTTCGTTCGCTCCAGTGCAGTGTAGACTCCGATTTCACGAAAAAGTGGACATTGGAAATGTCTTTTCGTTCGCGGATCGGAATCGGAGCCTACGCTGGAGTGTACTTTTTCGTAAAATCGGAGCCTACACTCCAGCGTAAGCTCCGATTTCACGAAAAAGTGCGATCCCCTTATATCTCGGAGAGTTGTGAAGATATGATATTTAAAAAAGTCTCAAAAGACGCGTATTCACGAGAGCTGTAAGGGCAAAAAGAAGTATTGATATGGCCCTCGATATTTTGGAAACGTATTGTTGAGAAAAACTCCTCTGGACAATTTAGTCAGATACAATTTGAGCCTAGAACAAAGATGATCGGGTTAAGGGTTTGATCTGTAGCCTAGCCTTTTTGAAAAAAGTCAAAAACGTTTTAGTTTTATTTTGTAACCTTTTCCTTATCCCGACTTTATCGTCGCTCTTCGACAACATTTTTTCGAATACCGTAGATTCATTTCCAATGTGCTCGATAGTCGTGTGAGGCACGAAATCTGTAAATTTTTACTCATATTTGACATACAACAACGGGTCGCAACTCGCAATATGTTTGTATGTGTTAATTCATTCTTAAAAATTCAAGAAGAAATAATATTCGTGTTCAAGCTGTCAGCGTTGCCTAATTCAGCAAGGTCAGTTAAAATGATTGGGTAATGGATGTGAACAGCTATGTGTATAATCAAATGTTAAATTATATTTTAACAAACGAAAAAGTTGTGTAATATTTAATTGTAAATTATAATCTCCAAATTTTAAAGAATACCATTTTTCAGTAATATTGCTATTTATATACAACACATGTCATACAGAATATCGACGTGCAGCAGTTGCGTTTCGTTCAGTGTATGAGCGATTCCTTTCTCCCTATTTTTACCTTCTGTTGTTCAGAGAGACCGTCCAGCAGTGGACTAATCGTGGCTAAGATGGTCATAGCAGGCGGTAACCATGAAAAAAAAACAATTTAAAGCTTTGTATAATAAGTATGCATTTCACGGCTATAATCCTTGACGGTGTGAACAGCAGTCCAGTTTTAAGCAAAAGGTACCTAGTTTGGTATTCTATAATATTATATGTAGTGCTCTATTCAGTGTTGTCGCAAAACGTAATATTATTGTAATTCGACGACCTCCGTGGCGTAATGGTTACCACGCCAGACCGCCACCCAGGAGGTCCCGGGTTCGATCCCCGGTCGGGTCATGATGAAAAACGAACTTTTTCTGATTGGCCTCGGGTCTTGGATGTTTATCTATATATGTATTTGTTATAAAATATAATATCGTTGAGTTAGTATCCCATAACACAAGTTTCGAACTTACTTTGGGGCTAGCTCAATCTGTATGAATTGTCCCTATATATTTATTTATTTATAATACTACCTGAGATTTGGTCAACATGCAAGCAACTACAACAACGCAACGTCAGTGTCGAGAGCGCGCGCAGGGTTGCTTGTCCGCCTATTGGAGTACTGTACCTAGCTAATTGGTCATTTTCACTTTTAAATTCCAGGCTTCTAATATTATGTTAAAATAATGTAATACATAGATATATTTAAAACGAAAACGTTTATGTAACTTTTGAATACTACATAGGCGGGCTTTGCGAGACAATGGAAAACAATAGACTCCGAACTGAAAAATATATATTTCAAAACTAAATTAACATAAATGATGTGTGCAACCTCATTAATATTACAGTGCGCAACAAAGGATTCTTTACGTGAAACAGTATGTCTCCGCGGAACACGTTCATTGGTACGCGTGTTGCGCCATGCGCGAGTGCCGCGTCCCACTTACCAAGATAAATTGAAATTCAATTTCGCCAAAGGGCAACAGTCATATGCGCAAACTGAATACTAAACGCTGCAAAGACGATTTTAGTACGGCTTTTGAAATCCTTTTTATGAAATCTACATTCCAGTATGCAATGATAAAATTCTAACACCTATTTAGATTAAATAGCAACAATGATCAGAAGATATACTAATTGAACGACGCAAGCGTGTAAAAAAAGTGAAAATTCAATGGCTAATGTCACAATAGCTCATGTAAAATGTTACAAGTGCATTTCGAGTGGCATATGTGTTAACCAAATCCTTTGTTCATCAGATATTCTGGTCGTGGCGCCCCGCCACCGAGACTGTTGCACAATTGACGTAACCTTCGAAATGGAAAAGAAACGCACGCACAGGCGGCCTACGCTGGAGGCACGCTCGCGCCCGACGACACCGCCGCGCCACACCGCGCCGCTCGTGTCGAAAACGAGAGTGCTCGTTGCGGCAACTCGTGTAGAGGATGTGAAACAGTATTGTTTTACCATATAAGTATAGCTTAAGTATGTCCCTTTATACTTTACTATAAGTGCAAACAAAAAAGAATACGCTTGCGCGTGTCATACGTGCGCTAATAAACTAGGTTGATTGGAACAATTACAAAACATTATGAATCAATACAATTCATTTGAATTGGCGTGTAAGTAGTAAATATCCTTGAATCTGTTTTACTCTCGTTTTCCTTTATAATTTTTTCAGTTTCATGTCTAGCGTCAGCTGACGTGGTAGAGAGGGCAAATGATGGTTTCGATAATATAATATTGAGTTGGTTAATGTTCTTATGGGCGGTGCGTGTAGATAAACCGTACGCTCTTTTAAGACGAAGCACAAAACTATTAGATATAATAATAATGCTAATTAAATATTAATTCAAGGTCAGTTCAATATAGTCTGTGTTTTTAGGGTTCCATAGTAAACTAACAAGCAAGTAGCAACCCTTATAGTTTCGCCATGTCCGTCTGTCTGTCTTTCCGCTGTCTAGAGCCTAGACGCTTAATATACTAGAGAGCTGTAATTTATGTCTACACATATTAAGAGGATCACACCCGAAAAGTAGGTGATAGATAGATAGGGCCTTAACCTTAACTATGTTAAGAGCGGTTTCAGACTAGCGTTTTGTACGCGCGTATAAGCTCGTTATTAGAAGCGCATGTAGGCGCATATAGGCGCGCCTTTTGCCACATGCGTGATTCGTACGAGCGTTGACGCGCTTATAAGCGCGTATAAGCGGGAGTCGATGTTAATATTGACACGACACCACTATACCGGTACGTGAACACGCCGAAATATGCCCGTATACGCGCGTCCGGTATTTTGAAGCGCGTAATGTAGCGCGCGTGTAAGGGCGTATGCCGAAACGACCGCATACGCGCGTATAATATAGTCTGTAACAGCTCTAACAAAGTGATAGAACAAAATCTTGAAAAGAATTTTTTTCGAGGTGCCTTACAAGCAAAGTGCCCGAGGGTTTTCTTTTATTAAATTTTCGGTTTATTTCCTGTCAATAAATAAAATGGAAATAATATTTTGTAATTTTAGCTCTGATATTCATAATTGGATAGGAATTGAGTGAACGAAAAATTATTAATAAAAGTACTAAAACTTTAGGGCGGTCGAATAAACTGACAGTTTTTTGACAGTGCTATTATGGGTTTGACGTTTCTTAATTGGCAAATAGCCTATTCGGAACTTAATTAGACAGTGGTGAAACTGTGGGTGAAACCGAACAAAAATATTATTAGTGCTTTTGCTCCGAAATTTTAATATTAAAATTTGAATAAAAACTTAAATTTAAAAAAACCCCGACTACCGCTAAAGAGTAAAATGTTCCTATGGACACCTTTCAACTCCATCATCAGACCCTGGTTACCATCTAGCACCAAAGTATACAGATACACACGCCAAACTTATAACACCCCTCTTTTTGGGTCGGGGATAAATATGCAGCGCGATAGCAATAAACATTAAGTATGACGAGCGAAGCCGCGAGCCCAGTTAGTGAATTATACCTATAAATGAACTATTCAATGAGACCATTCCAATGAGCCCAAACACGATACATTTGCTGTAATTTGACAAGGAGTTGAGTATACTGCAGGTTCCAGATGATGCTGCAGCATCAAATCAAGTTTACCATATTCTTGCAATATCATGACAGTAACAGTATACCAAATTTCAAATCGATCTAACCAGTGGAAGTTGCTCATTTCCCTTTATCAAATAGAAAAGAGCTGGTGATCTTCAAACGGCTGAACAGATTTTCATGAATCATAGCTAAGAACACTCCCGCACCGGTCACCTTTCAAACAAAAAAAAAACTGCATCAAAATCGGACCATCCGTTTGGTTGCTACGATGCCACAGACAGATACACAAATACACAGATACACACGTCAAACTTATAACACCCCTCTTTTTGCGTCGGGGGTTAATAAAAATCACAATAAGACTGTTCGCTAGTAGTTACACAAATGGATTCGGATTACTGGTATCGCCAGAGTATAAAACATAAAATTAAGTAACGACTAAATTTTATGTTTTATACTCTACGTTAGGTACTCTACGACGCGCAACGTTTGTATCAAACCTCTAAAAGAGAGTTCTATACACAGCCATAGAACTAAAATTAATTTAGCTAAATATGCCCATTTTATTCGGGAATATTGTAAACTAAGATGCTACTACAACATATGGCCGTATGGCAAAGACATTTATTTTATTTTGTTCACGAGGGTACGACATGCAACAGTAGTTACCCTTTTGCCATATTCAGAAAATGACTTGTATGTAATACAGGCAACTGCAGTCTCTCAGGACCTTGGTTGGGTGAGGCGGGAGCGGCGGGGCGGGGAGGGGAGGGAGCATGGTCGTGGATGACGCGCGACCTACTGGCACACTGACACAGTTACCTAGTGACAGTGATACTGCTTTTGGTCCGGCGAGGTCGACACGATGCTTCCTACGTATGCGATTATGTGTAGATATAGTACATTTACATGACTGTGAGATAATGTAATTGTCGAGGGAACAGGGCTACAAAACTAGACGGCCTATCCTCGACATTAAATGGCAATCGAGACTAGCCGCTCGGCTGATCGTGAGATATTTTTCTAACGAAGGTGTTTATTTACATCTAAATACATTGGAAAGATTGCAGGTTTAGGCGACACGGATTTGAATTATGAATGCCTTGTTGAATTCGCATCGAATGGTTTGATCCCATCAATTGACCGCCACAGCCGATATGAAATGAAGCTACATTTATTTATAACACGGACCATGTAATTACTCGGAGTGAAGCATATTGGATTACGTCCGATTGTCCGCATGCCCCACTTCGGGTTACTAATAAACAAATGGTTAACAGAATATTCATGTATGACTAAAATATTTTCAATTTCTATTAATTGACGAAACGTTTTTTGTGTCAAGGTCCCGTGTGTTGCGCAGAGATGAAAGGAAAATAATATACATAGTTGTTTCAACCTTGCTGAATATTTATTTAGCAATTAATATTTAATAGGCAAATAAATAAATAGTAATTGATGATTCAATAATTATTTTGATGTAGTACAGGAAAGTTGTTTTGAACAAGTTGCCTATGTAGAGTATGCAGCCTCGCTCATGTAAAAATTATAGACATGGCTGTTGATGAGATCACTCTACTAATCGTTTCAACTCTTGAAAGGGAATGTCCGTTTCATAAACAAAACTGTCACACTGACATCACATTGACAAACGGAAAGTAATGTTAAAAATAATATGTGAATCCATGTAGGATACGCCTAGTAGGTATGTCGCTAAAGAGAGCAACCCCTCTGGGGCTCCGTAGCGACCAGTGCAAGATAGCTAATCAGAAAACAATCTCGCGTTAATTTTCTATCAGTCGGTGCTCCAGGGATCCGTACTACGCATGTCCTTGACAAGCTTATTAATGAGCAATTGTCCCATGAGTAAATCTAATTTTATGTTTGACCATGACACGTAAGCTGCGAAAACATACGATATCTATATTCTCATTACCTACTTGTATATCTGTGAGAGTAAACGTAATATAGAATTTCAAATGTACTGATAGCTGCAATGATAAGTATACAAATAAAAAATATTCTCTAGATAATCTTCTTTTTGTGTCGTGTTGTACCTTGTAATAGGGCTCCTTCCGTTTGGTCATTTTCCTTGGATCTTTCCAGGTTGTCGCTCGTTTTTCTGGCTACATGACCGAAAAAGTCGAAGACCCTCCGGAGACAAATGGTGGATAGAGTCGTGGTGATTCGCAGGTCATGTAGGATAGATGCATTTGTACGATGAGCCGTCCACGGAATTTGCAACATCCTTCTCCAGCACCACATTAAGCCTTTTTGGGAGTCCATGTTACCGCGCCGTAAAGGAAGATCGAGAACACCAGGGATTTTACCGGGGCGGTTTTCGTCTTCAAAGAGATCGTTCTATTCGTCCAGATCTTGTCTAGTCGGGCCATCGCACTCTTTGCAATGCCGATTCGCTTGCGTGTGTCAATTTCATTGTTAGATATGGTAGACCCCAGGTGTACAAAGTTGTCTACGTATTGGAGGTTCAGAGTCCCGGTGTGGTTCATCCGCCTCGTGCGATCCACCACCATGGTCTTCGATTTGGAATTATTAATGGTGGTGAGAGCAAACTCCCTGCTCGCTCGCTCCATGCGTTCCAATAGCGCGCCTATCTCTGTTTCGTTTGCAGCGATGAGTGCGGTGTCATCAGCGTCGTCGTGGATGGACGTTTTTCTTGTCGTGGCGCCAGTAGCATTTCCTCATTTCAAGGCCTGGTGCGGCGCCCTGGCTAGCGTCGATGGTTAGTCGGGTGATATGACATCCTTGCTTGATATATGATAATAGAGCACTTTAAAAACTGTTTTTACAGTGTTTTCGGAGTGATCATTGACGTGAAGAAATGCCGAAAAAAGTGTCATTATGCCTTATGTGTGACATAATGTCTTATGTGTGTGTGACATGTGTATTATGACGTCATTAGTAACGTCGGCGTTACTATGACGCCACAAACGTTACATTATGTAATTCTAGCCATACTGTATGTATGAAACAAATATCCACCTACTGCGATACAAAAAAAACATACCTTAACGTATAACTCTAACTATACTAGATAGCGAGACTAGATAGGATATAGTATAGTATAGGTATCACAAATATATAGTCGAATCAGTAATGGCCAAATCATTATTGCCTTTGCATAGACACTAACATTCAATTAATCTACTTACGACATTCTAGTCAATAAATTAGCATGTTCTTTTTAAATCCTACATAATTATGGGACCAACATGAAGCAATTCCATATATCAGTTTTGCGAAACACATTATCCGGATCGAAAGTTGTAAGGAAAACCCAATGCGTCACTTTGGTGGCGCGGGCGCATGCGGAATAGGATGTCAAGCAGACCACAGGTATTATATCAGTATTTCTTATTCACTTAATATCGAGACAATGTGTATAAATTGTTTTTAAGGTCAGGTTTTCCGACCGCTTTACTGTGAAAACGTCAGAGTAATACGCCGTGAAATTATAAAACTTTTGTGTTATGTATTCAAATAAACATTCCTACCCTAAAAATGTTATTTTCACATTTGTTCGGAGAGTAGTTCATTATAGGCTTTCTCTAGCCATATAGTACTTAGGTACATAGAATAATAAATATTGTTTGTAATTTAATCTGCCTTGTTGCTAATGCACTAGTCTGTAAGTTATCCATAATATATTTATTACTTTGTTGTGTATTGCAAATAATGCATATTCTACCTATCTAATCTGTTTTATAAGCAGATCAATTTACAAAATCTTGTGGTAACAAGCTAGAAAATAATCATAATGAACACTATAAAAGAAAAAAAAAACCTCAATAATAACCTTAAAAGCATACGCATCTAAATTAGTGCAGCGTGTGAAAATAATGCACTCCACTATACCCCACCTTTGTAATAATAGATTTAATATAATGTTGCACCGGAGCGCTTGGGGTGGAATATGGGCCAAGTTCATACGAATTGGGTCAGGGGGATTTAAACAACTGGGATGTTAGATAATCGTGAACGGATATATCTGTCTGTAGCTAGCTCCGAATCCGTATTAAATCTCAGTAAATATATCTATAATAAAATATTCTTGGACGAATCACACAACGCAAACTAGTCCCAAACTAAGCAACTAAGCCGTACTATGCGTACTTATAGATTGCCGATGAATATACTTAAATATATATTTATGTAAATAAATACATACCTACTTTTATACATAGAAAATATCTAGGCAAAGAGACAACTACCTATATTAGATATATCTATTGTAGTGTTTGTAAAATAATTGCGAAACTAAGTCTTGTATGATTTTAATAATCAAGTTTAGATGCCGTTTATCTATAATTATTAATCTTACTAAACACAGTGGTCAAATAGCGACATCTATTAAAAATTGAGTTCAATGAGACAAAGTTGCAGTCTAACAATTTAACGATGGATTGCTAACTAAAGCAATCGAATGAAATATTCACAAACGAAGTTATAATTAAATATGAAATTATTATTATTATGATATAAAAGTATTGAAAGTATTGCTTTTCGTGGAAAAGTATAAGTTTCTAATAACAAAATGAAGGTCTGAAACCCCTTAGCTCTTTCGAGTAACTAATGAAGGTCTAAGCTTAAGTTTATTTTTCTGACTTGACTTCTTCCGCGTTGAATTCGTTTTTAGGACTATTAATATTTTTTTTGGGCGACATGCCACAAAGGTAAGATCTTCCCGACAGGCTGGGTGTGTTGCCTGAGAGCCGCGGGTCTGACAATGCATCTGTAGGAGGTTTGTTATACAATGTGTTTATTTATACAGTTGCAATGTTTGATTAGAAAATCGTTGAGGCATAAATAATTTGCTGGTTGTATTTTAAAAGTCGTAAACAGTTCCTGTAATTTTTTTACTTACAAAGATATGAGAGGTTTTTAGAATAACCTCTATCAGTGCGCGGAATAGACCCCTCGACAATATACCATGTATTTATGAGATGTTTGTGCAAAGAGTTTCTTATAAGTCGCTGGCCACTTTTATGAAACTGCTTAGCGGCTTGACGCGAATCTGCTGTCAGTACTGTTATTTAATAAATGGAATCTGGAACTTGTGTTTTATGGAAAATTACAATTTACCAGGTGTCCGCGCCTTTTCACACGGGATGATTTTATAACATAAAATGTATTGTGTGCCTCACAGACGGAATAAGATTTTTGTCAAAAATATTAATTTTGAATGAATGTAAATATATTCAACGTGGGAATTTTCCAAAATAACTAAAGGAACCTCCAGGAAAAATCGGATATTTCTCGCGCTTGCGGTTTCTAAGAATTCGTAATGAATCATGATTTACACGTAGGGCTGCCAACCCTCCGGGTTTGAATACAGCATATCCGGGCTCCGGGCGATAGAAAGCGAACCCTAAACCACACGACAGTCAGTGCAGGAAGTCTTTCGACTGAAAGCACTAGTGACACGACTCGAGCCGCTCGCTCACACACATCAGTGTCGTACGTATACGGTGCGGGGGAGGGAGAGGAAAAATTGTGATAGATTGTTTATTTTCGGGACTAGTTTGTTCCGTTTACCCCCCCCCCCCCCCCCTCCCCTCGTTGGCACTTTACAAAAATCTCCGGGTTTGATCCTTTTGAAAAGTGGCAGCCCTATTTACACAGTCAGTCCCATTATTCCCGTTACTGTGTGAATTTCGAATTGAAAATACGAATATAATTTCGAAGTTTTATTCCAGATTAATTCTACCCGTGCACCAAAAATTACAATCCCTGCAGTAGTCAGTAACTACACTTACACCTACACTTTCAGTTCCATTATTCCCGTTCCCGTGGGAATTTTGAAAAGAAACATACACTAAACGTTAAGTCGAGCAAACCGCTACGTATTTAGTGAAAACCGCATTGAACCGATTTGGTTCAGCTGTTTCTGAGATTAGCGTGTATAAATATACATACAAACAGATGGACAAAATTTTTCGAATTTACTATTCTATTGCTAATTCCTCATCGCCCTAAATTATTTTTTGGTAAATATTAAATGTACAAACTTTTTTAAATTTTTATTATACATATCACCTACTAATAGATTATTGATAGATATAAGTATTGAAACGCTTTTCACGGAAAAGCACAAGTTTCCAGTATGAAATGAAGGTCTGGAAGCCTTAGCTCTTTCCAGTAAATGAAGGTCTAAGCCTAATTTTATTTATAATTAAATTCAAACTGCTATTATCTACGGCTTCGCCCGCGTGAGCAAGAAGTTCCAAATGAGTGAGAATTTTGTTAGACCGCGTTTGATTTTCTTTATCATTGGAAATGTTTTTTCGATCGCTTCTGCGGGCCCCATTTTCAACAAAAGTGCGACATGCCGATATTTCCTTTATTTCTAGGTCAATATAGTTAATTGATGTGTCAAAATATTTGTATTGACGAGATTAATGATATACAAAAAAATAAAACTGTCATAAATTAAATTTCATAAATAAATTAAAAAATGCTCCATCATGGTAATTTTTTGGTGTATGTACCAATATCTACTCTTATTTATGATATTTTTCACATAATCACAACATGGACATGTTCAGAAAGGTTATAATATCTCGGGATGTTTTTCGTTTATGAAAATAATAATAAAGTGAGTTATGACAATTGTAAGTTTGTGCGTCTTGGGCGCGCGGGTTTTCAAGTAACATATTTGGGATTTTGATATTATATAGAGACTACGCCTATATAGCATGAGTAGTATTGAAACCTCTGTATTTTATTTTCCATTATGTATTAAAATAAAACGTTATGAAAAATAAAATAGATTTTCTACTTTTTTTTATTACCGAAGTTCATTTCCAATGCTATTTGAAGGTCATGTGGTGCATGAGATCAGTGAATTTTTAAAGGTATCTACCTCCCATTTCTCGACAAATCCCCCATCTGCCCCCGCAACCACTCGTCTACGTCTACCGCCATTGGCAGTAGTTAAAAGTCAAAGTCCATCCAACGTAATACTTAAATTTTAACTTAATAATATTACGCTGCTCTGTTTTGAAACATTTATATTTTCAAATTAACTAAATGTAGGTTAAAATCACGCAATCACAAAAGTAGGGCAGGCAGGTCAAGATCAAACTGGGAAATGGGTCAGAGTATAGGGAAGAGCATTCATTCCACCCTCCGCAGAGGAGCGGGATGGGGTGGCAGGTGCGGAAACATCAGCAGTTTAGTATTCACTACTCGTAGGCTATGTTGTGTTTTGAAAGTATAATGTAGTAAAAACATCGATAATGACAGAATTAATCATGGATATGAATAGAGCTGAGAGGCTATTCAACGATAATATTATTGATTTTCCATAATCGGGTATCCAGGTTAGCTATATAGTAAATGAAATCATTGCGAGTGGAGTGCACTAAATAATGGAGATGTCTCTAGTTTAGAATCATTCAATCATCATATATCTATATTAATCTATACTAATATTATAAAGAGGAAAGATTTGATACTTTGTTTGTTTGTCTGTTTGCATTGAATAGGCTCCGAAACTACTAAACCGATTTCAAAAATTCTTTCACCAGTAGAAAGCTACATTATCAGGGAGTGACATAGGCTATAGCTTTTCCCGAAATTCAATGTGGTTCCCACGGGAACGGGTCCGGAACTTCACGCGGACGAAGTCGCGGGAAAAAAGCTAGTTATTTATATGACTAAATGCTAAGATTTTTTATTATAAGCTAATGTATAACTTAAGCTTAGCTAAGAAAGAATCCGAGATGTGTTTTAATCGGTTTTGATGTGGTTGCTTAAGATATCGTTTTCTGATGACTTTAAGAACAAGTGGCCTACATTGTGTTCGTGCCTAAACCAACTTTACCAACCATTTGACACCCCACACGATGACCTCATTCCTTTCCCCACAACACGGCCACCCAAAGATAAAACCGTCGAGGAGTTTGAAATTACAGATAGACAACCTTACAGTGCGTTTTTGTAACTATACTAGCATTTCCTGATTTTACATTCTGTGTTATTCGAGAAGTGGACTAAATACATATAAGTTTATCAATAGTAAAATATCTAAATTTGAAGAAAACTAGCTAAAAAATAAGACAAGAAGACAGCTCATACAAATGACAAATTATTACCCTAAAAGAATGCAAGCAAACATATAAATAACTAATATCTTTATTAAGAAATGTAGCTAGTCCCTAATAGGGATGGTTGGAAAATGGATTTGAAGTAATCCTTATGGACCATCAAGTTGATTTCGCGTAAAGTTGAATTCCGTAAAAGTTGATTTCCCAGAATGTTGAATATCATCAAGTTGATTTCCCGTAAAGTTGAATTCCAATGATATAATAATGCTCTTTTGACACAACAAAATTATAGTTAAATTAATAATATAGATATTTCAAATGCACCGATATGATACTAACTCGCATAGAGTATATGTAGGTACCTACTAATATACAGCTGAGTTATAATACCTTTTTATATTTAAATTTGTTGGCTTATACTAAATTAAGGGACCACGGGTAAAATATTTCCCGTGGTACCTTCCAGGGACTATCACAGGGACCACGGGCAAAAAAGGATAATAAATAGCAGTAACATTTTGTAATTTCTAATTTAACGAGTATGAACCTCCACTTATAAAGCATCCTAGTTACAGAGGCATTGCAATATCCTTGATGCAAACTAGAATGCAACTCAGGCGCAGAAACTCCAACTGCATACGCATTATCATGTTTCCAGTAGGTACTTAATAGTAGATTCATGTAGGCTGTTTATTAATTATACAACCATATATCGCTGCAAGTAGGTCAAGTTTACAAAAAGCAGGACAGAGGATAACAGAACTGCAGTTGACACTACATGTAGGTCGTACGAAACTTCATATGCCTAGATGCGCTATTTATAAAACATGATTAAGTCTTATGTAAATAAGCGATAGCGAAGTCGGCCTCACGTCGCCGGAGACTAATATATTAATGTTGGCAATGATTCTTCAGGTTTTTATCATGGCACCATTGGGAAAGGATAAATGGTAAAGACTATAGTAGGATGGTATCTTTTGCGTTATTACAGGTATGAGGATGGTTTCGGCCTCATAACATCTTACACTCGCAGTCGAATATTAATAATTTTGAATGCAGTTACTCAATATATAATACAGAAAGTGTTTCATAAAAAGGTTCATCAATTATATTGATGAATTTGACATAATTTATGTTTATAATAATATGTTTAGTTTAGTTTTTCTGTGAATTAAAGATAGCCAAGTGAGAAGTTTTGACTATAATATATCACTAGCTGTAGCTTGCGGCTACGCCCGCGTAAAAGTTAGAATATGTTGGGCTCTGTACTCAAATTTTCATAATGATCGGCTGCTTAGTTAAGCCATGAAGGAATAACAAACACAAACTCACTTTCTCATTTATAATATTAGTTATGATATCTAGTCCGATCCGGTACGGTTTGGTCCGGTCGGTCCGGTCTGCTTTATTGCATACAAACTCTTAACCAACTTTATACCATATTTTTTACACTTTATTTCACCCCATTTCTTTTTTCACGTCGTCTCCCATTTCCCCCTTTAGGGGTTGAATTTCAGTCATCTACAGTCTCCTTTATATGTACACAGAGTTACTTTTGGACCCCTCGCCAAAAATAGCCATGATTTAAGGAAAGTATTAAAAAAATATTTGGTATTAAAATCCACATTTTACAGTCACTTTTTTAAATTTCTAGGAACGTTCGGTCACCCTCACGCCAGTTAACGACGGCGCATTGTCATTGGTTGAATGTATGATATCAGCTACGCATGCGCATGCGCGTAGTGCTATTGGTGCTTATGATGCTGCGAGACGGCCGCACGCGCGGTAAACAAAAGAGTGACCATAATTTTAATTTGTGTTTGTAAAATTTTGAAAAAAAAAACAGTAAAATATTTTTATTTATTTCATAAATTCATTGTACTGCTGCTATAGAATCACCTAAAAAAATTGGGGGGGGGGGGGGGTCCAAAAGTAACCCTGTATGTATATAGATAGACCCTGCGGGTTGGGCTGAGCGTTGATATATCAGTCTGTCAGTCGGTCCGTTCCGGTCCGGTTCGGTCCGGTCCGGTTCGGTCCGGTCCGGTTCGGTCCGGTCCGGTCGGTCTGGTCAGCTTTATTGCATACAAACTCTCAACCCACTTTATACCACATTTTTTACACTTTATTTTACCCCATTTCTTTTTTCACGTTTTGTTACTCCATTTTCCCCTTTTAGGGGTTGAATTTTGAAAAATCCTGAACCTACTTACTTGATATATGGATAGATTTAATGTTTTAATATTGTTTTATTTTATTATTCGTTTTTATCATAGAACCTGCACTAATTTTGTCTCACACAAACCATCTCCTATTTTAGGGGCTGGGGGAAGATACAAAAAATAAGACAGGTATTTTGTGTTCTGAATACCGATTTTTAGCTTCCTACTTTGAAAACTGCGAAAAGTCCTTTCAAAAAGTACTTTTAAAGGGTTGAGGGCAGATTTAAAAAAAAATTATGCACGATTTTTTTATTAGTCACTTAAAGTCCGCATACCAATTATTACCTTGAAAATTGTGGAATGCTCCATACAAACTTCCACCCCCCATTTTAGGGAAGTGGGAGGTTAGAATGAGACAAAAAGTAGCCTATGTCACTTTCCATCCCTTCTATCTCCACTTAAAAAATCACGTCAATTCGTCGCTCCGTTTTGCCGTGAAAGACGGACAAACAAACAGACACACACACTTTCCCGTTTATAATATTAGTATGGATTGTCAAAATTACATTCTGAATGCAATGTGAAATCAGTTTTGAAAAAAACTTTATTCACTGGACATGTATTGTCATTGTCAGTAGTCCATTGCTGGTCATGCGGTAAGTTGTATTTGTTTCTTTGCATATTAGGTACTTTATATCCTAATCTTATACATTCATGATACTATGTACCTATTATGTCGTAAGTATCCCTTTTCTATTAATTATTTTAGTACCAACCCACTATATAAAGACCAATACTTTCTAACATCACGTTAACGATATAATTACAGTGCTAACGGGGTCAATCGTTACGACAAAGGACTGTCCTTCAAAAGACGATTACCCGTAGGTAGCTATTCACAGCGATGGAACAGAAAAACACTAATGTAGCCAATTGAGAATCGTTTCTTTGACCACGTTCGATTCGTGGTAACGTTAAGTCAGATTTGCTTGTGCCCTACTTACGAGTAGACAGTGATTATTTGTTGAGTAAGTTGTCATAATGTGATACCTGCACTAAGACAGTGGTCTTATGTAGGCGTTACTTATATTTGCATCAGTCATTCATTACGGATGCTGTTTATTTTAAATTCTTTTTAGGGTTCCGTACCTCAAAAGGAAAAACGGTACCCTTATAAGATCACTTTGTTGTCTGTCAAGACCCTTTTTCTCGGGAATGCGTTGAGGTATCAAGTTGAAATTTTAACAGTACATTCAGGTCTACGGTCCCATGAAGTTGTGGAAAAAATCAAATTTGTATGGTTACGTAAAAAATTAAGATACGGCGGTTTATTCAGCAAAATAAACGTATTTTCAATATTCTGAAGGAAATCAAAACGGGGCAACTATGAAATGCATTCCGAACATACGGACTGACGACGTTTCGTTAAATTCTAGCCAGTTTTGAACCTTTAGGCTAAGTTCATATATGCATGTGTGTGAATGACTCCGTAATGTCTTGACGGGACTACCGTGTTTCATTGTATCGGATGGGCACTTTCATGGTTGTCCCAGGTTGTTTTTACTTTTCAATGACGTTTGATGTGTCTAATTATGTCAGTAAATTTTCTGTTTGGCAACGCCACGTTAGGTATGTTTACATATTGTATTATCTTTGCGACTATCAAATGATAACTAACTGTGCAACACCATTCTTGAAAAAAAAACCGTTAGAATGCAGAATACGTTAATGTGTACATTAACTATGTAGGTAATCTGCAGATTTTCTAAAAATGAAGTGAATTTTTTAAATAAAAAAAGTTCATATTTGCACTTTAGTTAGATAGCGGAATACAATGACACTTTTGAAATTATTTTTATTAAGGTTGGCAACGCGTGAGTGATACCCAAGAAGCTTAAATGTGTATCATTATTTAAGCTTCTTGGTGATACCCAAGTGATACCCATGTGATACCCCCGGTATTGCAAGCGGCTATAGGCTATGGTGATGCTTTGCCAACTTTGAAGTAAAAAAAAATCTCTTTATTTGACTCTCCAGATGATCAACATAATAAATAATACCTTGTTAATCTGCACTCTAACTGATTTACGCAAATTAACGGTTACATATTATACTAATTAAAATTGTCAGTAATGCGAGCACAATAAATGCACTTGTTTATGTTATACATATATTGTGTTTTAGGGTTCCGTACTTCAAAATCAAAACACCACTAGTACAAGAAAAAATCTCACAACTATACATTTGTAAAAATTAAATCTTAAAAAATAGGGGAACAATATTTTATAGCTGGGGTTGACTAAGCTTATTTGATTAAAAATATTGCTTTATCTACATACAATTAGTCAATAAGGTACAATAATAAGAGTTGTCTATTTTCGGGAAAAGGTCGGCAAAAATTGTGCAAATAGATTCCTGCATTATTTATAACTAGCTTTTCCCCGCGGCTTCGCTCGCGTAAATTTAATGATATACAACTCGTTTGACAACAAAACATATAGCGCGACTTCTGGCGCCATCTGTTGGCCTATACAGCGCCCTCAATAGTAGAAAAAATATTTTCCCATTGGAATGACATACCTTCACCGGATAAAAAGTTGCCTGTGTTGGGCTTGGTACCGCTAACAATTTGTATGCAAATTTTCATAATGATCGGCTGCTTAGTCAAGCCGTGAAGGAATAACAAACAAACAAACAAACAAACAAACTCACTTTCTCATTTATAATATTAGTATGATTTCTACGTACGGCCTCGGTGGGCGAGTCCGGTTTTATTTATTATTAAAAAGATAGCTTGACGTTCGTTTCCTACAAAATTAGGTATATAGGTACTTTTCACGTATATTTTAAACTAGCTGTTACCCGCGGCTCCGCCCGCGTGGTCATGGGAGTCACTTTATCCCGTGGGAAAAAGTAGCCTTATGTCACTCTACAGACCTTAAATAATCTCTGTTAAAAAATCATGTCGGTACTTAGGTTCCTTTCGACGTGGAAGAAAAAAAAAATACATAGGTACTTTATTTTTTCCCGTGGGATTAAGAGGTTTTTCCGGGATAAAAAGTAGCCTATGTCACTATCCAGACCTTAAACTATCCCCGATAAAAAAAAAACATCATTCCGTACATTACTTTCGACGTGAAGGGAGAACAAACAAACAAACACACTTTCACATATGGATTAATCATCTCTTTTCCTGCTCTCATCATTTATGGTCAGCACTCGGCACAATACGCTACCTTTTTCGGTTCTCCCCTATCAACCGTAACTTCCACGCATATGCTCTTCCTACGCACTACTTTAATATAACCGTTAATAAATATGTTTTTATTATTATGATGCTGTTTCATTGCTTCTTTAGTATTCCGCATAAGCATAATCTATGTAACTAAGCTATTCTAGAATCAAACGCAGAAAGTAAACAAACAACAGAAAGCTTAGCGAGTAATTACAGAGAAACAAGGAAAATACAATTTGCGCAAAGTAAGTCTTCCATGACTTATTAAAGTTCTTATTTATATTTCTCTTGTGAAAGGTCCTACAACATAATATTACAGTCGTATCATATTATAACTGACGTGCAATTTAATAAAGTACTAAATCATTTTATGTCGTATGTTATAAATACTACTAATAGAAAAAAATAATATATTACACTATGTTGGTACAGTATTTGCACTTGTGGAACACAATAATAGATGTGTTTTGGTTGCTATGATTCATTTGTTTCTATCTCCGCTAAATGAGAATTTTTTTACGTAATGATTTGTCGTCAATGACGTTTGTTGTCCTACAAAGAACTAATACGTACAATCCGATAGTGATGTTATTGGATTATTATGCTATTCATGTTTACGTGGGACTTACAATAAAACATTTACAATCCACGATGCTTGTATAAAATATAGACTTTCCTGAGAGTGATAGAACCAAGCCAAGCCACTACTATGAACTGGTAGTGTAGTACAGTACCACCCTCTCACAGAATACCGACGTGAATAATATGCCGCTGTGTTTTTTACGATGAGTGAGACTCGGAAGCCTAATACTCCTCCTGCTTCCTGGTCCCCTTTTCACTTTCCTTCCCCCCTTCCTTTTTCATTCCTACGTAGGTGGGCAACGCATCCAAAATCCTTGTAGTGGTGGATATCCATGGCCAGTGCCACCAATGCAACAGTGATTGCTTAACATCAGGTGACCCGCTAGCTCGTTTGTAAAAAAGATACACGTTTTATGAATCTTTGGTCGTGAACTCGAAGTCAGCAAGCGAGTGACGCCACCCAAAGGGTTTTATATGGGACTCGAAAGATCAGCATCGCGACTTTAGGGTTATGGTTTCCAGTCCACATCCTTAGGTTTTGTAAGCGATGGATTGTGTAAAATTTATTATTATTTTAATGAAATTGTTAGCAAAGGACGCCATAGTAGTTGACGGTTTCTGATGGAAAATAGGTGTTGTTTATTCTTTTTAAAATATACTCCACTAGAAAACTATATAGCACTCACCTCAGAATAAAACGAAAAGTTTACATAATCTCGACATCTCGTTTAACTTTGAGCAAGTGTGGTTTAATTAAACTCAAAAGTAGAGAATCTGACCTCATTTAACACCGGTATTAGTACCCAAAGATCGAATATTTACTTGTGGTAACACCGTCAACTTCGTTGGCAACAAAAAAATATAGAACGCCTATATTATGAATACGAATCGATGACGTGTTGACCTTTAAACCTACCTATAACTCATTTAGGACTGGTTGCTTGGGGAACAAACATTTTAGACAGTGCGTTATGTTAGCATAGTTTCTATGAATATACGTTTCCTGTTTTATTTATGTCTTTAGGATTTTATATTTTTATTAGTTCTATTTTAAGAATTTTATTAAGTGCCAGTAGCATTTCTAATCTAACATACAGCGTGGGCTTTATCGAAAAGATTTTTTTTTTTTCATCATCATACTTTTGCACAATGGAAATGAAGACGTAGTAGGTACTTATACAAACCTTTATTAAATACATATAGCTGTTGCCCGCGGCTTCGCCCGCGTAAAAATTAACCTATGTTGAGCTCTGTACTCTACAAACGTATACGATTTTTCATAATGATCGGCTGCCATGAAGGAATAACAAACACAAACTCACATAAATGAGATCTAGTCCGACCCGGTACGGTTCGGACCGGTTCGGTCGGTCCGGTCTACTTTATTGTATACAAACTCTCAACCAACTTTATACCATATTTTTTTACACTTTATTCCTTTTTTCACGTTTGTCACCCTATTTCCCCCTTTTAGCGGTTGAATCTTTTTTCTCTATACAAACTTTGGACCCCCGTTTCACCCCCTTAGGGGGTGAGTTCTCAAGAAGAAGAATCTCCACTTTCTAGGTTGAGCGCCCACGATAATACACGTGCAGTCCTATTTTTCTCGTTCCCGTGGGATTTAAAAAAAACCCGACTTTATCCTTGTCTACATCATAAAAGGAACCTCTATACAAATTTCCATTTTCTATGTTGAGCGCCTGCGATAATACACTTACAGTCCTATTACTCCCGTTCCCGCGGGAATTCTATAACATCCCGTCTTTGTCCTTGTCAACATCATAAAGGGAACCTCTATACAAAATTCCAGCTTAGCTTTCTATGTTGAGCGCCTGCGATAATACACTTACAGTCCTATTACTTCCTTTCCCGTGGGAATTATATAAAACCCCATCTTTGTCCTTGTCAACATCATAAACCTCTATACCAAATTTCAACTTTCTAGGTTGAGCGCCTGCGATAATACACTCACTATCCTATTACTTCCTTTTCCGTGGGAATTTAAAAAAAATCCTGTCTTTGTTATTGTCCACATCATCCTCAATACAAAATCTCAGCTTTCTAGATTGAGCGCTCCCGATAATACACATATACCTAGTCTTATTTATTATTCGTCCGCGTGAAGTTCCGGACCCGTTCCCGTGGGAACCAAATTGAATTTCGGGAAAATCTATAACTTATGTCACTCCCTGATAATGTAGCTTTCTACTGGTGAAAGAATTTTTGAAATCGGTCCAGTAGTTTAATAAATAATAAATAAATAAATATTCTTGGACGAATCACACAACGCCATCTAGTCCCAAACTAAGCAACTAAGCTTGTACTATGGGTACTAGTTTGCTGATAAATATACTTAAATACTTTTTTTTGTAAATAAATACTTATTATACATAGAAAACACCCAGACCAAGGCAAACAGACATGTTCATGCACACAAATGTTTACCTTGAGCAGGAATCGAACCCGCGGCCCTCGAGATAAAGTGACCATTGCTAGCCACTCGACCACCAGGCCTGTCTGTTCGGTCAGTTTCGGAGCCTATTCAATGCAAACAAACAAACAATCAAATCTTTCCCCTTTATTTTATTACTAGCTGTTACCCGCGGCTTCGCCCGCGTAAAGTTAGCTTATGTTAGGCTTTGTAACCCTGACAATATGTATACAAATTTTCATAATGATCAGCTGCTTAGTCAAGCCGTGAAGGAATAGCAAACAAACAAACTCACTTTCTCATTTATATATTAGTATGAAGTATGATTATTTTTAGCTTCCTACCTTGAAAACTGCGAAAAGTCCCATATAAAATTTCACCTTCTCTTTTAAGGGGTTGGGGGATGATATCCAAAAAAAATTATGCACGATTTTTTTGTTAGTCACAAATAGTCCGCATACCAATTTTTAGCTTTCAACCTTGAAAATTGCGAAAAGTCGCATATAAAATTTTACCCCCTCTTTTAAGGGGTTGGGGGAAGATTTCCAAAAAAAAATAATGCACGTTTTTTTTGTTTGTCACAAATAGTCCGCATGCCAATTTTTAGCTTACTACCTTGAAAATTGCGGAAAGCTCCATACAAACTTCTACCCCCCATTTTAAGGAAGTGGGGGGTTAGAAAGAGACAAAAAGTAGCCTATGTCAATCTCCATCCCTTCAACTATCTTCACTTAAAAAATCACGTCAATTCGTCCCTCCGTTTTGCCGTGAAGGACGGACAAACAGACAGACAGACACACTTTCACATTTATAATATTAGTATAGATTATATTATTAGAATAGACTAGCTTTTTTTCCCGCCACTTCGTCCGCGACCCGTTCCCGTGGGAACTACATTGAATTTCGGGAAAAGCTATAGCCTATGTCACTCCCTGATAATGTAGCTTTCTACTGGAGAAAGAATTTTTGAAATCGGTCCAGTAGTTTCGGAGCCTATTCAATTCAAACAAACAATAAAATCTTTCCTCTTTATAATTTTAGTATAGAAATAGACGTATATATTTGACAGTTCGATTACAGCTCCATTAATTAGGGTTGTGCCGTTACTCGATTACGACGATTCTATTTCCTAAAACAATTGATTTTATGAAGAAGTTTTTATCAATTCCACACATTGATAAGTATTTTATTTTCTCTCAGCATTCGTTTAAATTTTTAAATGTTTTTTTTTGTATTAAAATAAACCATTTTTATAAACATAGTCTACTTTTTTAAATATTCAATTTTAATTACTTATTTTAATAATAATTATGTGTACAATGTCATAATAAGTAAATGAAATGAATATATTTAATACTAGCGAAACCCGCGCAACTTCGTTTGCGTGTATCCCGCTTTCCCGTGGGAATTTTGGAATGTATGATACTTTAAAACCTTCCCCTTGAATCACTCTATCAATTAAAAAAAACCGCATCAAAATCCGTTGCGTAGTTTTAAAGATTTAAGCATACAAAGGGACAAAGGGACATAGGGACAGAAAAAGCGACTTTGTTTTATACTATGTAGTGATACACTTTATTAATTGAAAAATGGATTTGATATATTAGTCGATCGTGGTTTAAAACATGTCCCTTCACTTCAAAAACGTCTATGAAATGATGAGTTTTTTTGTCTGTGGTTGCCTGTTAATAATTATCCCATAGAAAGCAATATTTGTCAAAAAAAAAAACAAGTCTCGCACGCAACTCAGTTGTTCTGCCGTAAAAAGTTGTGAGATCCATGTAATACCAAGTCGTTTATTATTTTATTCAGTTCCTACCTAAGGGACCTTCTGTCTTAAGTTGTTACGTAATTATCTAACCTAACAACATCATAGAGTGACCATATCAATATTAAAAATCTTTAACGTTTTAAATAAATATATTGACTCGGAAATCGCATATTGACAAGTAATACATAATATGTATTTAATGACAAGTAATACATAATATGTATTACTTGTGAGATGTATTGTATTTTTATGAGATATTTAATTAGATTGTTTAGTCGTCAAACTAATATAGCAATCAAAATCATGAATGATATACAGGTAGGTACACTGATTAATTATTATGCATATTGCAAAAGTTGGCAACTGGAAAGAAATTTTAATCTGAGCAAAGTGCTATTAAGTATGTACAATGCAAAGGAACTGGGTTGTCAGGTCTGCTAAGTCCGGAAACATAAAGTTGTGAATGCAAAAGTTTATTTCCATCCAACGAAAGTTATACCAACGCAAACAAATATCGACCTTTATTTCTTCTCTTCTGACATGAAACTAATAAAATAAAATTGCGAAATAGCTAAACTACTTAAAAAACTATCTTGACTCCAATATGCCTTGCGACCGCACCGTGTCGCCCCGCAAAATGGGACGGGGGTAGGAGGGTGAACCAAAACAAATATGTATTTGAATGTACGAAACAAATCTGCGCCCCAATGGTATATCCATTTAAAAAAAACAAAAAAATGACTTGTACACTATGTTATACTGGGATGTGTGACGGTAGAACCCTCCTTTTTTATACCACTAAGGTGGCAAACAAGTATACGGCCCGCCGGATGGTAAGCAGTCACCGTAGCCTATGGACGCTTGCAATACCGGGGGGGTATCACACGCGCGTTGCCGACCCTGTAAAAAGTGGAGCTCTGGAGACCTTACTCACCGTAGGAAACTAGGAACACAACATGGCCGAGACCAATGCTATTTGGCAACGATCTTCTGTAAAGTGGAGGTCCTTCCCCAGGCGGGCTGCTCCGATTTGAGCGGATGATCTGCTGTGCCCTAATATTTCTCTACTTTTTGAAGTATCTCGATGAGCGAACATCTACCGTCCTTACCCGCTTTCCATACATAATGTAAAGGGCGGTAACGACATTGGACGTAATGGTAGATCGATCGATTCGTAGATACAATAAAAAAAACCGGGCAAGTACGTGTCGGGCAACGCACAATGTGGGGTTCCGTATTGGCTACGCATTTCTAGCTTGCAGATGAGTACAATTCTAATAGGTCGGGGATAAAGTCTTTTCGTATTTTGTATGTACGAAATGAAACAAAAATATCGTTGGTTGTGCTGTTTGTATCGGGCTGATTTTAATATCATTAGCTATAGGATATTAAGAAAAAGACAAATTAAACGTAATAAACACATTTTCGCCATTTTTCATTTGTTTTTCTGCCCGCCAAAATGAGTGAATCTAACGAAATTCGATACATTTTGAAGTGTTATTACAAAAAAGGGAAAAATGCGACTCAAGAAGCGAAAAAAGTTTGTGACGTAGATGGACCTAATACAGCGTCCGTAAGAGTAGCACAAAGTTTGTTCAAGCATTTTCAGTCCGGGAATTTTGATGTCAAAGACGCAGCACGCTGTGGTCGTTCCTCACACGGATAAAGTCGATGCAATATTTGAAAAAATGGTGCAAAACCGGCATATCAGTAGTCACGACTCACGACATAGCCCAGGAACTGAGGATTGACCATAAAACAGTTTTGACCCATTTTAAAAAGTCTGGCTACACAAAAAATCTCGATATTTGGGTGTCACACGAGCTCACTGAAAGAAACCTGACGACTCGTGTACTAATGTGCGATTCTCTATTGAAACGTTATGAAACCGAACCGTTTCTAAAAAGATTGATCCCTGGTAATGAAAAATGGATCACCTACGACAAGAACGTGCGGAAAAGATCATGATCAAAGGGTAGTCCAGCTCCACAGACTGTAGCGAAACCCGGCTTGACATGCAATAAACTGATGCTGTGTGTATAGTGGGATTGGAAGGGCGTCGTTCATTATGAGCTTTTACCGCCGAGCAAAACCGTCGATTCGGATCTTTACTGCCAACAATTAATGAGACTCAAGCAAGAAATTGAGAAAAACGGCCGGAATTGATCAACAGAAAAGGAGTGATCTTTCATCATGACAACGCTAGACCACACACATCTTTGGCCACTCAGCAAAAATTGAGAGAGCTTGCTTGGGAAGTGTTAATGCATCCACCATATAGTCCTGACCTTGCACCCTCCGATTTCTACCGGTTTCGGTCTATTCAGAACTCTTTGGGTAGTATTACGTTAACATCAAGAGAGGACTGTCAAAACTACTTGTCGCATTTATTTAATCAAAAATCCCAAGATTTTTACAGTAACGGGATTATGTCACTACCTACGAGATGGCAACAAGTCATCGAACAAAATGGCACTCAAATATTATAACTAAATTAAATTAAACTTAAAAAAAAATGTCTTGAATTTGTATATAAAATACGAAGAAACTTTTTCCCCGACCTTATTATATTCTATGACATTTGTACGTTTTCGTCAAAGAAATTTTACTTTATAAGTTCGTCGGCTATTACTCGGTAACTAGTAGTGCTTACTTAACCTTTATAGTTTTTATTGTAGGTTCACTTTATGGACTACTACCATGATTTTTTCAAATTTTTTTCCACTTTAAATTTTTGTTTTTAAAATGTTGTTCTGCTACTTTGTTAGCATTGTTAATATGAGTATACATACCAAATTACAGCTTTCTAGTATCAAGCGTCAAGGCGCTAGACCGCGGACGGACAGACGGACATGGCGAAACTATAAGGGTTCCTTGTAGTTTACTAGGAACCCTAAAAAACCGGCCAATTGCGAGTCGGACTTGCTCACTGAGGGTTCCGTACAAACCTGTATGTACATATAAAAGTAAAAACCAAAATTTTTTGCTCTTTGCAATTTTTCCTTTATGTGTACTATAAGCCTCACTTGATTTGCCATCTCTCTAAGGTACCTATAATGCCTTTTGTTTCAAATTGCTGTTTCTCACGTAGTTGTTATGGAGGGAAGTCCTTTCAATACTTCCTACTGCTATCTTTTTTCTGATTAAATTCGTTGTGAGTTCCAAGACAGCTGTAATTTCTCCCCGGGACGTCAATAAGCTTCATCGCTTATTGTCAATCTGAGTTCGCCTTTGTTGATCCTGGCTACACAGGAGACACATCGGTGGGAATGTGTGGTGGGCTTGTCCCGATCTGTACTATAAGATGTTGCTTTGTACCAAATTTCAAGATTCTGAATGTACGGGAAGTACCCTGTAGGTTTTGTTTCCCTTACGATTGTCGAAAATGCGGCATAAACTGCTGTATCTCTTGATTGCGTTGGCTTAGAAGTTTGGGACAGTAGACCTGAGTATTTGATATGAATTTCAGCTTGATACCTCCATGCGGTCCAGAGAAAAGGGGTCTTGACACGGACAGACAGACAGACGGACAACAAAGTGATCTTATAAGGGTTCCGTTTTTTCCTTTTGAGATACGGAACGCTAAAATTTTTATGTATAGCTAAAATTTGCGTCGTGGTAAAAAAATATACCATAATCAGACTGGCTTCTGATGACACGGACCACGGTCCTTTGTCAAATCGTTTTGTAGTGTTTCATAATCTGTATGTGTACGAGTACCTATACCAGTAAAGGGATACATACTCGATGACCAGTATGTAAGTTATGTAACCCACTATCCGTGCTTCCCCACCGCAATTACTTTTTGTGGGGCAACATAATGCAACACGATAACATTGGGTAACATTCTTCAACTTTTCAAATAACTTTTTGTTATCGGATGTTGCCCACGAACATTTGGAATCGATGCTCCACAAAAAAAAGTAAGGGGTAAGTAAGGGACTGCGGTGTGGATGCACGATATTACACTAAACCAGTCACAACACTCACATCGGGATAAATTAAGTACCTACCTCTGCATTGCAACTCCAAATTAACTTTAATCGCGCACGATTTAAGGTGAATTAGCTGTCGTATTCTATGTAATACTAGTGAAACCCGCGCAATTTCGTTTACGTGTATTTATTTATGCACATCAGCGCGATCTATATCACATTTTGACCATATCCAACGGGAATCGCGTCATTTTCGGGACAAAAGTACCTTAACAAATATCATAAAAATTGGCCTAGCCATTTGAGCGTGAAGAAGTAACAAACATACACACAACTTTCGCCTTTATAATATTAGTAGGATTGAAAAAAGAGCGAGAGAGGTTTATTATTGAGGTTTGAAAAGATTTGCCGAGTCTCGATCCGATCGAGCGGTTAAGTAGGCGAAGGTCACACGCTATTGTGCCCAGCATACACTGGCGTTACGCCTAGAGATAAAGTCAAGTTGCCGCGTGTAAAGTTTTAGGCTTGCTCTATTGTTTTCATGTCTTTATTTTAGCCATTATGAACCCAATGAGCCAGTATCCCGTTTTATTGTTTCCTTTATAATCAACTAGCTGTTACCCGCCGCTCCGCCCGCGTGGTCAAGGGGAAATGTCAATAGTTTTTCCCAAGGGAATCTCTTTATCCCGTGGAAAAAACGTAGCTTTATGTCACTCTCCAGACCTTACATTATCCCCGTTAAAAATTATATTTTTTCCCCGTGGAGATGAGATGTTTTTCCGGGATAAAAAGTAGCCTATGTCATTCTCCAGACCTTAAATCATCTCTGTTAAAAAAATCATGTCGGTACTTAGGTTCCTTTCGACGTGAAAGAAGAACAAAAAATTATATAGGTACTTTATTTTTTCCCGTGGGAATAAGATGTTTTTCCGGGATAAAAAGTAGCCTATGTCACTCTCCAGATCTTAAACTATCCCCAATAAAAAAATAATATCAATCCGTTCATTACTTTCGACGTGAAGGGAGGACAAACAAACAAACAAACACTTTCACATTTGTAATATTAGTATAGAGTATGGATATATTGATCCGATTATTTTTACCAATAAACTAACAATGACATGGAATGAAAAAAATTAAAAAAAATTACAAAAACAAAACGAATATTTAAATGTGTTTTTTTAATTAATTGTGTTGTAACAGAATAACTCAAAATATAATCATCCTTGTTAATAAAATACGATCCTAATAATACTTCTAGTAAAAATAAATTACTTCTTTTATTTTTACAAAGAATATTTTGACAACACAATTCAGCTGCTCCCATTCCTATGAGAATTTTGCAAAAATAATACTTAACATATACTAATCTCAATATCCTCAAAGTTTTAAATATCTGTCAGATAAATATTCCTGCATCTTGAAATCAGGACATCGTAAAAGAAGTAAGTCACCTCTTAAATGCGTGATTGGGTTAGGCTATAGCCTAGCCTCATACGTTAAATGGGTTATCCAACACTAAAAGATTTTTCAATTCTAACAAATAGTTTTTAAGATTAGCGCGTTCAATCAAACAAACAGTCTTCAGCTAAATATTCGTTTGGTCTATCAAAATTGTCCGATAGACAATGAAAATTGGGAAACGCCAATAAAATCCGAATGGAATAGCTTTATTTTTCATACCCGGTTGCATGCACTTCAAAGGGAATTCCAAATACCGAATTCAATTATGCTCGCAGTTTCAATGTTCGTTTTATTTGCAGTTCCACCGTGTAAACCTACAGAAGCCCCAGGTTTTTATTTGAAATATTTCATAACAAAGACTGTGAATTGCAATTTATTTTACTGAATTTACCAAATTTTTATTTATGGTCACTGTGAATTTAAAAACTCGATCATCCATATTTTGAGATTGTTTTTGTATCGATCAAGAAAAAGGCCATTGTTTGAACAGTTTAAGGGCTACGTACTCGATGGTTTAACCACTGTCTATATACACTGTGTAGTGAAAATTAAGTTACCTATTCAATAGCTAAAAATATTACCGCTACATAATTTCAAATTATGTATTTTACATTTCAAAAATATTTTTATAAAGTTACATACATTCACACTAAACATAGCCGAATATCATTGCACAACAGCCAAGGTTACAAGAAACAAATTATAGAGTTGCTCATATGCACGGGTGGCCCCGAAAATAACGAGATAGGTACGCTCCACGTGGACATTCAAATAATACACCTTGTAAACTTTACCCCACTCTGTAATTTAGAAAGCTAATATTTTGAATACAGTTCATAAAACTGAGTATTCCCGTATTTACAACTTATTCATAATTCAAATAAATTTAATTCAAAATTTTTAAATCCAGGAAATTTTAATTTTAAATCAAGGATTATTCTGTTGCACAGTGGAACGGAATATTGTACCATGAAAATATTTTTTCAACGGGTGAACAATGAAATAGCAGTATCAAAAGTGCGCTTTATGAGTATTCAGAGTTCTGGAATCCTATTTTAGTTGCAAACAGTATAATTAAACTGTTTCAGTTTTGTTTCTTATCCATTTTGCATACTCGCAGTTTAAAAATGGCTTCGGGGGTTTTATAAACAACATTTGTTATGAATTCACTCAGGCGCTAGACAATATCTTGTTAGAAAACATCTATGAAATATTTATACGTTGTCGTAATATTCGTTTCGAGATCTTACGAAGTATGGTGGCTAAAAGGTTTGGCTCTACCCACCAGTAAGAGAGTTAGGTGGACTAAATACAGATTGATTCTAATTTAGTCCTTTTGTATGCAGGCAGGCAGACATAGGGCTGCTCACAATGTTCATGGTAGTTTTTATTGAGCAAAAAACCTCTTTAACTACGTTTACTTATCATTAGGTATTAAAGAAATATCTTTTTCTTATAATAAACTAATCATCATACATAGCTCGTCTAATTATATTAATCGTACACCATAATGTATTTCGACAAGATCAAGTAGAGTGGCTAGCGATAGCTACTTATTTATAATAATGGGTTCAAATAGCGCACAAGACAAATATTTTGTGTGCATGAAAATGACTGTTTTGGTTTAGTTAGATGTGCTTGCTACGCATCGTGCGTGCGTGATACATAGATCACGATTTAAGAGACGTGCCGGCGGAATTTGCTGAGCTAGCACTCAGCAGGCCTTCGTGATTACAAGACGGAAGTAGCTGCGTTAGCATTCAGATGGGCCCGAACTACACAGAATGGACATTGACGGCGAAACGCCAGCACTCAGCTGGCCTAGCGAGGTCTCGTTATGTGACGAGCACATCGGATCCAACATCGACGTCGTCGCTAGGTTAGGTTAGGCTAAGACTTCATTTTAGTAATTTTGTAATTATAATATTTAACTAAAATTAGTTTTAAATTCATTTTTGGTTTTCATTCAATGACTAAACAAATTTAGATAAAGCTAGGCTGATCTCTCGGGGGCTTATTTCTATCTGAATTCTGAATTAGGTATTAGCCTGCAAACATCTATATTACAATAAACATGCCTGTACTTTTGGCTCTACTAAAATATCCCTATTAGGAACATGAATTCTAGTTACAGCCCTGGCCACATCCGTGGACGTCAGCAAGCGAGGTGTGAGCGACAGATATCATTATCATGTTTGGAACACGCACTGTGCAGTATCCCGTTCTATGTGTTGAATTGAATAGAAATAGGACATTCATTTATTACTTGACAGGAGGTATTATGCTTTGTATGTACCTATAGTTTGCACAAACTGCTAAACACAAAACTACAGAACTATGCTTCCATGGTTCAAAGTATCAGACGGGCCGACTCTCAGTTGTGGTTGTCATCTTGGGGGACTGGTCTGCTCGCTTTATTAACATCTACATATTCGACATATTTAGGATTTGACCATAGTGCTATTTGGATCGACATCCCGCGTTTTTAGCTTGATTTCTGTATGTACCTGGATCTGTATTTTATTTATTCTTATAAATGTACTTATACATTGTAACAAAAGAGTGAAAGGAAAAAAAAAATTGCTAAATGACAAAAAAGGCCGTAACCGGGTTTCTTTCGCCATTTCTTTTACCGGTGGCCATTTTGCTTGTGTCCGAAATGGTGGTAGTATATAACGTAGTATATTCTCTTTATACATATATACAAATTGTAAATGACAAGAAAAAGTGCCTGTGAAGGTCTAATTTCTGAAATAAACGATTTCATTTCATTTCATTTCATTTCATTTCATTTCATTTCATTTCATTTCAGAAAATAGTACATTTCAAATTTCAACGCAGACTTCTAGCACAGCTTCCAGTATTCGTACGTAACGCTTTAATTTTTTATGACATTGTCTTATTTTTATGCATAAATATGTATATTATATATGTATGATGATATTGGGAAATAAAATAGTAGGGATCAATGCGTACGAATTTTGTTCGCAATCTTGGCCCTATTTAGCAAAGAACCTGAATTACTTATGTAATGTAAGGTCCATTGCTAAAAAGGGTAAATCATCTTAAGAATACTACACTTTATTACTCAAATTCACAAATAAATCGTCTAAGAAGTGGACCTGGGCAGGCCATGTGAGTGTGCCGTATGAAGCCAGAAAAGTGGGCTCGAGTCGTCACATCATGGCTCCCAACAGACGGAACAGGTCTAGAGGTAAACCAAGGATGCGATGGTCTGACGAATAGATTGCCTTTTGCGGAGATTGGGAGGGACTGGCAAACGACAGGGATGCTTGGAAACGTAACGGGAGGCTTTTGCTAAATAGCTAACCAAAAATAAGGTCCATTGCATGGCATAATGGCCTCTTAAAAATTTCCAAAATAGTCAGCGGCAGTCTTGCGGCAGTATTGTTTCTTCTAAAGATAACTTGCCCTATATAGTTGAGATAGATCAATATGAATGAAACAGATAGACAAAATAGTTCAGGGCAGAATAGCTCTGTCAGGCCGCTAATCCTATTTATATTATAAACGAGAACGATTGTGATGTTTTTGTGGATTTTTGTTATTCTTCCACGAAAACATGCACAGATTTGCTTGAAAGGTTTCACACAGACTTGAATTGTATTTGTGTTTGTAAAGAATAAATTCAAAAACTACTCGAACTACTGGATTTGATTTCAAAAATTCTTTCATATTTTATATTCTATATATGTATAAAAAATAAGATCCTCACTAACACCTGTGCGAGGCTGGGACTCTGGGACGCGGCGTTAGTATATTGATGAAACGAAGTGGTAAGTATAGAAGTATCACTAATCAATAAGTAAAAAGTGAAGACATTAATTATGTTTCTTCCGCATTCGAAATATTTGCAATGAGCCAAATGTCGAACTTATATGGGATATTTATGAAGGACTGCCCTTAAGTGAGTTGTAGGTACAATGGATGCACTATTGCAATGCAATTCAATGCAAATTTTTTATTGTTCTCTTCACCGTTTAATTGCAATTATTACAAAAAAAAGTTTATTGAGTTTTAATAATAAAATTGTAACAAAAATTAAAATATTTTTTGTGTAATATTGTCTTCTGTTTAGGTAAATATAAAAGATATCGTAAACTATGTAAATATTATCTATAGTAGTATCAGCACCTAGCTGTTTGGTAGATTATTTATTTATTTTTTTAGAACAAAGTAAAGTAAAACGTAAAGTAACCTTGACAAAGTTTTTCCTGTTAAGATAGTTATGCTAAATTACTTTTACTTAAAATTTAACTGCGTGAATGTAATACCTAATGTAAAATATATATTAAAAAAACATTTAATTGCATTGCAACTGAAATCCTTCATAGAATAGCATAATATATTGTACCTATTGTAAAAAATATTAATATGAAGTTTTGAATAAGAGAGGTAGGGCATAGCGGATAATCCGCTCAATCGGAGCAGCCCGTCTGGGGAAGGACCTCCACCTTACAGAAGATCGTAGCCAAATAGCATTGGTCTCGGCTATGTTGTGTTCCTACGGTGAGTAAGGTCTCCAGAGCTCCACTTGGGGGGTTTGGGAGGGTTGGCAACGCGTGAGTGATACCCCCGGTATTGCTTACGTCTATAGGCTACGGTGACGGCTTACCATCAGGCCGACCGTATGCTTGTTTGCCACCTGTGTGGTATAAAAAAAAAAGTTTTGAGCCGAGATTTAAATATAATATGATATTATTAATAAAGCCCTTATCTGCGGTTGTGAAACTCTTTTTATTTATTTTAATGATCGTCGTTTTTATTAATTACGTAGGTACCTACGACAATTGTTTTTTTTTTCAAAGTGCAAGGTACGATATATAAACAAATAAAAAAATACAATTCAGTAAAAAAACCGGCCAAGTGCGAGTCGGACTCGCACACCGAGGTTTCCATACAAACCAGTTGGTATTAATTATTAGTCAAAGTTATTATATATATTTTTTATCTGTACTTTAAGGCGTTGCTTTGTACCAAATTTTACCTGTAGGTTTTGATTCCCTTGCGAGTGTCGAAAATGCGGCATAAACGGCTGTATCTTTTGCTTGCGTTGGCTTAGAAGATTGATTTTTTCACAGCTCCTAGGGACAGTAAACCTGAATATTTGATATGAATTTCAGCTTGATACCTCTATGCGTTTCAGAGAAAAGGGGTGTTGACAGATAGACAGACGGACAACAAAGTGATCTTATGAGGGTTCCGTTTTTTCCTTTTGAGGCACGGAACCCTAATTTTTATTTATTATTTAAGTACATACTATTAATATAATGTGAAAATGTTCAACAAAATCATAAAAAATATAAAGTCAGTTACGAATAATTAAATTTCAAAATAGAAGTTTGCGTTGAAATTTGAATGTGCCATTTTAGGATACCTTGAATCCTAAGGCCATCCACGCAAATAACAAATTGTAAATAAATATAGTAGGTAGGTACCACATATGCAATGTACGCCTGACCACACAGCATACTGGTACCATTGAGTAATTTTTCCATTGCAGTCGTGCACCTACTCTTTTAGAACATTACACAATTCTCTATTTGTAGCGACAACGGAGCATGGAGCGGAATGAATGCAGCATTGGATAGTGTAAAATAGAATAGGATCGAGTAGTTGAGCGTGTTATGACACTGACTTCGTAGTGGTTCTCCTCGACCTAGTCTGCTGGTGAGCCATCTAAGGAGAGCCTATCGAGAGCAGGGCCACCGGGCTCTCGGCTTTTAAGGGGACATTGTTTGTTGCGTTTTTAATAACGAGTTTTTTTATAATGCTTATTTAAACGTGGGTGTGTTTATAGTTGTAATTATGTTCCTGTGAAAAATCAAAGCAACTGACATTGTCAGGAACAATTAATTTGTTATAGTATTTAAAATGCTTTTATTTATACCAGTGTTGTTCCTCTAGATTCGAATCAGCAACCATTTCATTTCGTGTGACATGCCTAGTGGTGGGTGGGACACTTATTTTCTTTCTGATTTTACAAGAACTAAGATGCGATTGTGATTATACGATAATAATCTTAGATATATCCAAATTTCATCAGAATATTCAAATTTCTATTAGCTGGCGAAGTTGACTAAAAAGAAGTCCCACGACCAGATATTTAAAAAAAAAAATTAGCCGAATTAAGTGCTGAATTAACGAAAAACTAATAGATCCACCTCTTCGGCTATCTATAGATAAATTCATAACATATACAGAAGTAGACAAATATTAAAAAAAAAAACCGCTTAAATGTCCCACGAGTGGGAACACCCTGCTTTAAATACACGAAAACCCACAGCGGGTATCGTTAATTGCGACACTCCGAATCGAATTAATTACCTTGCAACCGGGCGGGTATTAAAAAACGGCTTGCGCAAGAGTCGATCCGTACCTTGACACAGATAGCGCTCAACTGGCGTTTTGAATACACAAAAACCGGACGGTGCCTCCACGACTTCTTACGTTTACACTCGTTAGTAATTGATATATTCTCACTTATCCCTTTAAATACGTAGGTATTATATTAATATATGCGAAAGTATGAACAACGTGTGATTAACTGTTTCATTTATCCTGTTGTTATTCGAAAGGGATAGCCATTTTTAATCAAACAGATTTCTAAAATCGAATACAGCAGACAAAAACAGATTCAGTTTCGATTCAAATTCATTCGCTATCTCACTCATACAAAATACGAACAGCGCGGGAGTTTGAATCGATATTGAATCTGTTTTTGTTAAGTGAAAAGGACAGAAATAAGGCGACTTGTAACTGAATTTACGCTCGTTTGAAAAGATTAGCATATTACCTAGATACTTTTGTATTTATAATACTATCGATGAATAGAATTATTTTAATAGTACGTTATTAACGAACAATGATAAATAAGAATCGTATAGCACATGTCATTTATGATACAAACGACCTAAATAGGTACATATTTATTGCGCGTTTGTGACAAATACAGCAAGGGTTTTAACCCTTACTGTATTAGTCACAAAGGTTCTCTGGAGTCGGTCCCTCATGTCTGAGGATCGTGGTCACCTTCAGGGTTGCATTTGGAGCGGATGATCTGCCTCCACCGGCTTCTGTTCAGCGCATCCTCTTAGGTACGACCGTGTGGAATTTGGTCGACGACGTGCCTTTCACATAGGTAGACCCAGTAAATATGTTTTGAAATGCCTTATTCCTAGGGTTACCCCGTCTCTAATCTTAATTCTAATAAGATTAGGTTCTCTACCATAATATGGCGGAGCGACTGTCTTAAAAAGCAAGTGATACGATTTAAAATAGAAATATGAACTTAAAAATCAGTCATATGAAGTTTCCACGTCCGTTTCAGAATCACGGTCTAATTAGTAGTTAATAAGCTAGGACCTTATCCACTGGTCTGTCACCGCTACAATATACTGTATGTTCTGAAATATCTTCAAAGTAGGTACAAATTTGTATGAGTTAGGCTCCAAATTTGTATGAAAGGCTACAAAGGAGACGGCGGACGCTAGGTAGGAGGCGTTGCCGTTGGTGAAAACGGGCATTAAGACTTACTTTTGTGCGAATTTATTGACTTTTGAATCAAATGCTTTAAGAGTTTAAAGGCTGAGTTGCACCATCTTACTTTAACAATAACAAACAACGAAACTTCAGTTAAAGTACCGGTTAGACTAAAAATGAGTTGCATGACAAATAGTTAAATGACGTCATAACTTTAACCTTAACCGTAACCGCTCACTTTTCGCTGGTTAGTGCTATTGTTTGTGTTAAATTATCCGTCAAGCTGTCAAACGCGTTGAAATAAAACAAACACACCGTACTGTCAAAAAATTGACACTATTGGACGAAGCTAGATGATGATGCCATATTTAAAAATGTTACCCCCAACGAATTTGGGGTAAATCACACCTCATTTGACTTGCAACATTTTTAACTTTAACAAAGCTAATGAATTCGCCGGTGCAACATATTTTGCTGTAACCGTTAAAGTCAGCGTTACTGTTAGTGTTAATGACTATTCTAATATTGTCCGTCCTTCACGGCAAAACGGAGCGACGTATTAATATGGTGCAACTCAGCCTAAGTCAAAAAATGTTTATACAAAACCTGACTGTGATACATTTTTCTTATAAATCTGAATTTCACATCAGCCTGTCACATTATTATTCTTTGTAAACGTTTATTGCGCGTATGTGCCCTTACTGTATTTATCCATACAAACTTTGAAACTTTACAAACTTTGTGAAATTTGCTAGCTCGGTAAGATGTACCTACATAATTATAATATTCTCAAGTGGAACGGAGACCAAAACAGCGGCATGGCGCGTCGCAGATTACGAAAAGATAACAATTTGCGGGGTTTTCACATACACAGCCATTTCGTAAGTGCGCAATGACGACGCCGCTGACGCAAAGACATTAAAACAAACCTGACACAAGCGCAATAAATAAAAAAGAACTCATTTATTACTCGGTGGATAAAAAAATATATATTATTTTTAGTCATTAAAAAATATTATATTATTACTAAAGGTGGTAAGTGGATACAGGCCGCTGCCAGCCAGTCATACATACTGGAAACGTTTGGGGGAGGCCTATATCCAGCAGTGGACTTCATGTGGTCAGCCACTAAGACTTATATATATAAGAATTCATCATCATGTCAGGCAGGATTATATATGATACCAAAAAATAAAGGTACCATATACCAATCACCAAATCAAACATTCAAATCGATGTTAATTATAAAACCTTGTTTAACGTCGAAAAGAATCACCAATTGATTTGACTAGAATTTAAAAAAACCGGGCAAGTACGTGTCGGGCCACGCACAATGTAGGGTTTCGTATTGGCTATGCATTTATTGCTTGCAGATGAGTACAATTCCATTTTCTATGACATTTGTACGTTTTCGTTAAATAAATTTTACTTCATGTTCGTCGGCTATTACTCCGTAACTAGTAGTACCGTTATAGTTTTCCTTGTAGGTTCACTATATGGACTACTACCATGAATTTTTTCAAATTTCTAAACTCAAGACTTTCGGATATAAAGGGGGGGGGGGGGGGGGGACCACCGTGCAAAACGAAAATTTACACGTTAAATGTAAATAATTCGCAAACGGATTATTGTATCGGAAAATGATCTTCCCACACCCTCAATGTTTTTAAGAAACCTATCTAACGATACCCAACAAGGGGGTCGGCGGCAGGCCAAAGCAAGATGTTTACACGAATGGCGACACGCCAGTATCTCCAAGCACTGCAAGCATCCCATATTATAGGTTCTGTCTGATAGTATTCTAGGAACAAAAGTATTTGGTCGTTTGACCAGTCCGACATCTTTACCTTTTTTTTGCCTGCACCGCACAGAATACTTCCGGACCTTCCGGTCGCTGCGAAAGTTCACGGGATACTAAATCGAACGCGCGCGTGAGAACAGGCGCACGGGCGCAAGCACATTCATCCTTTGAACTGTGCTAAAAAACGGACAGTAGTCCGGATCGGCGGCAAGCACGGGCACAAACACGAGCGCATGCACATTCAAACTGTTTACATGTTCGTGCCCGTGCTTGTGCTCGTTGAATGTCACTTTGAACGCGAGCGTGGAAATGCGGCATGACACTTTTTTGTTTAAAGTAAATGCATACAATATTATTTTCGGCTGGACCGATTGCCATGGTTTTTGATTTGTTGGATTTGTTTCCGTCCCGAATAGCAGAATACATCTTAAAAACAATGAAAACTCGATTAGGGGTAGGGTAGGGGTAGGGTAGGGTAGGGTAGGGTAGGGGTGGGGTAGGGGTAGGGTAGGGGTAGGGTAGGGGTTGGGTAGGGTAGGTAGGGTAGGGGTGGGGTAGGTTAGGGGTAGGGGTAGGGGTAGTGGTAGAGGTAGGGTAGGGTAGGGGTAGGGTAGGGTAGGGTAGGGGTAGGGGTAGGGTAGGGGTAGGGTAGGGTAGTGCCTCTAAGGCGGAACAAAGTTTGCCGGGTCAGCTAGTAAATGATAAAGAGAGTTTGTTTGTTTGTTATTCCTACACGGCTTGACTAATCCGCCGATCATTATGATATATGTATATATTGTCAGGGGTTATTGTTGAGCTCTGTAAGCTCAACATAGGCTATTTATCCCGTGAAAGTATGTCATTCCAATGGGAAAATATTTTTTTTACTATAGATGGCGCTGCAATTGCGATGTCGGTCAACAGATAGCGCCACCAGTCGCGCTATGTGTTGTTTTGTTGTCAAACGAGATCTATGTCATAAAATTAACCGCGAGCGAAGCCGCGGGGAAATGCTAGTAGTATTTAATATCTTTACGTCATTAGGATGTTCCCTTAAATTCTACTTTATATAAAAGATTATTTTTTATGCAGAGATGTAAAGGACATTAGAACACAAATCGGTTTGGTATGGACGTTGGTTACTAGGTACACCCCAAGCTTGATTACCTGCCGTTATGCAAATGACTAGCTAACCTCAATTCTATTTTGTAACTTTTATGGTTGCCATGTCTAATAAGAGAGCTTGTTGCATATGGATGGATGTTGTAAAAAAAAGAAAATGTTTAAACTACACGCTTTTGTCACACGCATTTTAGATAATAATTACCTAATATGAAAACTATTTTTTTTTTTAATATAGGTAATTGCCGTGGCATCTAATTAAAAAAATATATATTTCAGTTATAAATCGTTTGAATATAAAATAATTGTCCAAATAAATTTATTAGTGAAATAAAAATAAAATAAATAGGTAGGTACAGGTACCTATATTTTTTTAATAGACATATTAAATGTCCCGCCAACAATATTCCTCTGTGAAGACAGGTTGAGAAGTTGAGTCCGCCATTTATTGTACGTACCGTACCTACTTTCAATCGTGCAGTAGGTATTAATGAGTTGTTTGTGCTCGTGTTTAAGTTTTATATTTTTATCCTGTGGGAATAAGATGTTTTTTCAGGATAAAAAGTATGCCTCTGTGTTCTCGAAGTCTCCAGACCTTAAAACTTTCACTTTTTAGGGTTCCGTAGTAAACTACAAGGAACCCTTATAGTTTCGCCATGTCCGTCTGTCCGTCCGCGGTCTAGCGCCTAGACGCTCGATGCTAGAAAGCTGTAATTTGGTATGTTTACTCATATTAACAATGCTAACAAAGTGGTAAAATAATTTTTTGCAAAATAAGTGCCGGGCTGATTGCTGGGTCGCCTGCCGGGCTACGTGGCACGGGTGTAAACTCAGCATCACAATAAAAATTTACAACATTAAGGCGCTTTTTCACTATGGGATATAATACAATAATACATCTTGAGCTATGAATGCAAACTGAACTGAGGCATGGTGTCCGGGGACGTGAGGTAATGTAATTAATAATTAAAACACAGTGTGAATGGTCTCGTACAAAATGTATAACGAGCGATAAAATATTATATCTCAAGATGTAATATACCTACCTACATTATATTTATACAACACAGTTGGCAAACAAGCATACGGTCGACCTGATGGTAAGCCGTCACCGTAGCCTATAGACGTTTGCAATACCGGGGGTATCACTCACGATTATATTATATTAAATTATTCTCTCATAGTGAAAAACCGGCTTCATTATTTTATTGTAATGTTATTTATAACGTAATTTTATCAAATTGACAATTAATAATTGTGCTACAATAATAGCTAATTCTTGCATGTATCTTTGTTGCGTGAAATTGAGATGCAATCGAGATTGAATTTTAACCACATTTTTGTATTCTCGTATTCAGTCATTAGACTGAAATATGTACATACGTTTGGAGCGACGCGGTCCCTTGGATGTAATATTATCTAAATTTTGTGACTCGACATAATTCAATAACTGAAAAACAAAGAAAAGATTTTCATCACTAAACAGAAATTGTGTCATGATTTATTTCGTTTAAACTGTTCTATTTGACATTTCAGACGCAAATACGTCTACGCATAATAAAATATAGGTTAAAGCTATTGATGTTTTTGACAGCCTTCCTAATCCCACGGCTGTTGAATAACTTAACCATAGGCAGACAAAGAAACTCAAACCAACACACGTGTCTCATTGCGTAAACTGGCATCCGTTGATGCCGTGTTGCTGCTGGGCCCGCATCGATACATTATTATGTTTTACGCTTTTTGGCTACAAAAGACAGGCTATAATTAAGAAGAGAACGTTTTAATTTTTAAATTGGAAAATAATTTCTACCTGCCCCCTTACTCTTGAAGATAATTCCGCACGATCGCCATTGGATTGTTACTTTTACGTACTCTTTACAGCTAAACCAGCGCTAACTTAATACTAAACTAAATGAAATCGGATTGTATGCTAACCAAATAGTTAGTAAAGTATAAAATTTCAAGGGTACGAATTAGGATTTGTTGTTAATTTTGCATTTGAAATTATACGAATTGAAATTAAAATCGCGATTGCTATGCAGAGTAACCTAGCTGAAGTTACGAATAATATTTACCGGTCTTATTCAGAACAAAATGCTCACGAAAAGTTGTTTACAATTTTTAAAAAAAGCCTTATTGGCCAAGCTCTCCTTAATAGAGGATCCACAGTGCGCCGTCACAATTGATGCCATACGGGCATTTTTATCACTTCGCTTCGGCGAGAACTTCGGGCGACAGATTCTCGCACTCGTGTCGAATGTTGTCACGGGACTTCAAAAAACCCCACAAAATAAAGTCTGAAACGGTTATATCGGGCGATCTTGCGGGCCAGTGCAAATCACCAAAACGAGAGATGAGGCGACCCGGGAACGCGTCGCTCCATCTCTCGTTTTGGTTATTCCGCGTTCTTGGGGAGTGTATCGCTCCATGGCTTGTTTGTTTTTTGCATCTGTCTAGTCCACAAATGTCAAAACAGAATTGACATTAGCGGCCATTTGCAAAAATGAGAGCATCTTCCAATACGCGGTTTCTTTGTTGTATGAAAATGGTAGTTTATTACTTCCACGTTGGCTTAAAGTAACGCCCATTGTGCGTATTTAGGTCTTTCCTTTTAATAAGGATGGTGAGGTAAGGAAAAGCGGAAGGAATGAAGAAAACTTATATTTGTGTGAGATATGTACAATGACTAGATTAAAATGAAGATGAGTGACAATGACAAAAAAGACAATAAGATATTACCGACCGTTTCATAATAATTATATAAACCGAACTCTTTGATAATAATTATATTTTTAATATAAATTATTATCAGAGTTCGGTTTGTAACACCTTTGATTATGAAAACAATAAAAACTGAAATTTTAAAAGTTTAAGAACTCTCACGTGATAATTTCTGATTACGAAATATAAAAAACATGACTCTTTCTACAAAAAGGAAGTCTTACAAGTCAATACGATAAAATACACAATACAAAACTCTTTCTTGCACATATAACAATAAAAACTTTTAGGGAAAAACATCAAAAAAGTACAATGGGCTGCCTTAGTGCTACGTAATGTCCTTTAGGCAACCTGTTGTTACTATTTTGTGTATTAACTCTATACAACCTTATTTATATCATAGACCCTGTACGCAAACCTTACTATATCCATAGATATACAAATTGTTTGTTAGAAAGGAATTTCAAACGAGAAATTGATAGGTAAGTCAAGCTCCACTGCCGTGCAAGACGTTCTATTATTAGATTTATTATTGTTACATTTAAAATCTAACTAATAAAAGTCTATCTTGATACTTGTAATATAGTCGTATTATGTATAACTATCACCTTTCGAAAATCCTGTTGGTTAAATATTCACTGACTTACCGTTCTGTTAGTGAACAGTTCATGGGTCAAAAGTTCTTAGGGTGAAAAGTTATTGGTCAAAACATTTTGTTGGTTAAGCGTTTACTGAAGTAAAGTTTGTGGGCGAAACGTTCGAGGGTAAAACATTATTTGGATAAAAGGTTCATGGATCAATCGACTGTCGGTAAACGATTTCATAACCATTTTATTTTAAGAATGATTGCATACCAAAAGAGTTAATAAAGAATGGACCTTTTCCCGACTTTTCTAATATACGGATTCCCTAAGAATAATATGAGGCATGGTGAAATGAAAATAAGGTACTCTGAAGAGTACTAAATGGCAGGAACAGTTTGTATTGTGTGCGATTTCCTTTTGTTTTACGTAATTATGTGCTTTTGCTTTGACGTATAATAGACCAAGGGGCCAACCCTAAGCTTTTGTAAAAAAAAACTATTTCAAGGAACTTTTGATTCAAGTTTACTTTACTTGGTTTCGTACCATGACCTCTACCGCGCAAATGATTATAATGTGTTGTGAAAGAACGACTGATTTGATGACATTGTTTATTCCATGCTAAAGGATAAAAAGAAACAGCGCTATATCAAATATATAGCGCCATCTCTTTCAATTGACGTTCCGTAATATGATTATTATAGGTAATAATTTATAATAATAGAAGTAAAAAAGTTAATGTGAATTAATTTCAAATGTTTGTTTTTGGAAAATTAAGTAGGTATATTTAAGTAATTTATTACGTAATATACACTAGTATCTCAAAAATGTGCTTAAAATTGAAGAAAATGTTGATGAATAAGTATGAAACAGAATCTACATTGTGACGTGAATCGTGAACGGAACGCACGCTGTCACAGGCGAAAAAAATTTGATAAGTAAACTCCAGTGTGTTGTTTGATTTAAGTTACTTAGTTTTAAGTGGATAAAAACGACCTTTTCTAATCTAAAGACCTATGTTATCGAAAATAATTTGATTTACTTTACTTTTTTGGGCAAATAATAGTAAAAAATGTTGTATCAGTTGCGAAAGAGGAACTTTTTTAAGATTGCTAAATTTGACATTAAAACAATAATGCTAGTGGCCAAACAAAAGTCAAATCATGATACGAATTGAATGAACGAAATAGAGGTGACGTTACTAAAACTGCTGAAAAAAGTAATATTCTTTCAAGCTTATTTTAAAGACCTTGTGGTATAAAAACTCGATTTAATATTAAAATAATACTGCTATAAGACGTTGTGGTAGGCTCCCATTGCTGGGGTGGGGAGTTGGGATACCTCCACGCGGTCCACCCTGGTAACGTCGGCGAGTAATTCCTTAGTTTCTGGACCCAACTCTGGAATTACTTGCCGACGGCCAAATTCCCGACGCGGTGGGTCTGCTCCCCGTGCTCCTACCTTGGATGGAGTACGTGGGATGCGGACAAATCCGCTCCCCCTTGCATCCGTACTGGTGCTGGGGGTGGAGCGACTGAGGAGACAACCTCGTTAAAAAACAAGAGGTGGAGCCGGCCGCGCTTGGCTCGGCCGGCTGTATGATGAGCGGTGGTGGACTCGTTCGCTCGCTGATCCTCCCCAAAAGCGTCTTCGCCCCGACTGGTGTCCGGGCCTACTCCACCCGTTGATACCGGGGGCGACCTCCGTATGGTGGAACGCGGAGGCCCTGCAGACACTGGGTCTCGCCAACCCAGACACTGCGGGGGGCGTTAAGGGTTGGGTCACATGGGCGAATGAGACCACCCTGGAAGAGGGAGTGCGCGGTGGCGCAAAGTGTCACAGAGTCCACTAAGTACGTAGTGGACGTTGTGGCACTTGGAGTGGCGCAGGAGGCGCGGTGGAGGAAGAAAACCTCGTTAAAAAATTGAAGAAGAGGGGCCGGCGGCTCGCTGAGCCCGGCCAGCGGTCGCACGTTGTTGCGACCGCAGAGATGGAGGGGACCCTTGCCCAGCCGAGACGGTGAGCCGGGGAAGGCCCGTCGTCTTGAGGGGGCAATGGTCCTCGGTGTCGGCAGTGCACCTGGATGCGGTGTGCTGCTGACGGGGCGTTCCGGGGAGAGCGGGTCCGGCCCGTTTAACTTTGGCCGGACGGCCCTGGCGGGGTCGCGGATGTATCACAGTACCCGTGGCCCCGTCACTTAGGGGGCGAGTGGCATCCCGTCAGTTTTTTAGTGGTAAGTCCCACAGTCCTCACCGCATATTCCCCGGGCGGTGGGGCTGCTGCAAAGCATTTTTCTGACGATAATTCATTAGACATTCCTTGACATCTAAAAGGAAGCGATTTAAAAAAAAAAATGGACCGGTAAACCTCCCGGCACCATGCAGATTCGTAATCTGTAACCATTATAATAATTCAGAAGGAAGACTTACAATGCATTTGTTCTGTCGTATTTGTTGAGTCCAAAACCATCAACAGAATGCAGCCCTCATATTTTGCACACTCAACTCCATGCAGCGCCCGGTCTATAAGCAACTCTTACAATTTACTGCCACCAGAGGTAATGTGCCTTCTAAAACGACTACTATAGTATCCCCATAATTTGAACTCACAGTTTATAAAACAATTGAGAATCGATTGTCGTTATGCACTGAGTTTCGAACTTCGTTTTACGTCTGCGCGACTCAGCCGTGTTGACGACCTAATAGAATCGTACCTATTACAAAGAATACTCTGTAATACGAATAGAAGTCGCATTTAGTTCATATTTCATTTATATGATGTAAACATTTACCTACCCTTTTATATTATTTACATATCCAAATCTTGTCTCATCATCATATCAACCCATAATCATCCCACTGCAGGGATACGGGTTTCCCTTCTACTAGAGCGTACTCTGCCACGCTGCTCCAATGCGGATTGGCAGAGGCCGGTGTTTTCAAGCCGCCCGAAGGCCACCGACTTGGCTTAACGGCTGTCATCTACCGATAACAGCCGGGACCGACGGCTTAACGTGTCCTCCGAAGCACGGAGAAGCACGAGATAACGAAACCCATCCAAACACTGGCTAGGGAGGGTCGACGTCGCTTGACTTGTGTGTTCATATTAGAATGCGACACACAGCGACGCCATCGAGTTCCTCGAATGAAATCTTTGTTAATTTATTCGTTATATTACTAGAAATGAATAAACTAGTTTCATGACATATTGATTGTTAACCAGTATCCCTCAATGTTAAGGATCGGGACTCCGGCGTTACTTAGTCACCGTTTCCTTTCATCGGTACCGATCTTGTGCCAAATGGAGAGCTGTGCTTATCGGCATCTCCAGACTTTCCGCTACCTGGTCCGTCCATCGTCTAGAGTTGCCATCTCTTGGCCTATTTCCCTCCACCTTGCCTATTACTAAACATATTTATGCGTCTTCCTTAATAGAATCCTGGGTACGTCCATCCATAAATATACCCATAGAAACAATGACGATAAAGAATTATGTCTCAATGCTCATATGCTCCAGTTTAAAATGAATCTCAGGGTAAGGCAACGACTGCCTTGGAATGAAACCTACGACGATTTTCTCATTTAATTTAACAGGCCGTGTCCCGTCCCGTCGTCGTGTGAGGCCGTTCGCGCGACCGTTGCCTATGCTTGAAATAAGAAGTGTTATGTGTTAGATTAAATGGAAATTATGATTTATTTTTAGACAACAAGAATTATTTTTAAAAGCTTTTATTTAACTTGACCTGTATGTATGTATGTATGTATGTAAGGGTGGAATCTCGGAACGAAAATTTGAAGCACTTCCCGAAGACCGATTGAGCTGAAATTTTGCTTAAAACTGTAGATCAGATGACAATACAATATTATGATAACAAAATTACGATACAGCCGTTTGTGTTCCGTTTTTCGTACAAAACAGTTCTGACCTATCGGGTACTTCCGGTTGTCCTAGAATCATGAAATTTGGCAAGAAGCAAGATGATGTAGTACAAGTACCGGAATAAATCTGAAAATCGTAAATTTGTAGTTACTTCTTCTTCTTTAAACAACCGATATAATGTGACCCTACCCTTGGTACATTTTACATTCGTACATGGCTCTATTTATACCGGTTATGAATTAAAATGTATTTTATCTATTACTAGCTTTTCCACGCGGCTTCGCTCGCATCAATTTTATGATATAGATCAACAACAAAACAACCCATAGCGCGACTTGTGGCGCCATCTATTGGCCGATAGCATCCCATACAGCGCCCTCTATAGTAGAAAAAATATTTTCCCTTTGGTACTGACATACTTTCACGGGTAAAAAGGTAGCCTACGTTGGGTTCTGTACCCCTGACAATATATATACAAATTTTACATACACACATACAGGTCAAGTTAAATAAAAGCTTTTAATCAAGTTAAATAAAAGCTTTTAAAAATAGCACCAAATTAATGCCAGCTAAAAGTATAATAGATGATTATCGTTTTAATTTATTTCAAGCAGCGACTGCATAATTAGTGAACTACAGTCTTCTACATACACTTATATACGAACCGCTCAAGCAGTTGCAACTATGCTTCGGGCGGTCGTGCGGCCAAAGCTTCAAGCTGTGACTAACTGCTCGAGCTCTATGTCGGCTGTAAGACTTTGCGACTATTAAAATGGTACTTTCGAATATTAACATCGTCGTAAGATTATTCGAGTTTGTTTTTTGTTAAGAAATAAATTAGGAGATTTTCAGCATAAATGTGTGTCACAGTTGTTGGCGCCAACTGAAGTATGTCAGGTCACGGGGCTGGGCGTCACTCGAATTATTTTTATTGGACCAACAGATCGTGCCGGACTTATTATAAGTTTTATTTGTCAATTTATTCCATCAGCTCGCAAATTGTTTCTCTAATAATTTATTATTGTTTGGTTTTCCTGAAGGGATCTGTTTGATAATTGACAATCTTATATGTATGTATTAAGGTTTCCGTTGTCGAAAAAACATTTCTTGCAAAATTATAACTATTTACTTATATTTGAAACTTATTGTTTTGTGAAAGCGCCCCTAATATCTTTTAGGTTGGAGAAAATTAGCAGCAGTTCTCATTCAAACAATATTTGCAATTTAATCCAAAGAATTAATAAGATTTAATCGAATCAACAAAATTGTATGCAGTGCAATAAATAATGCTAGAATAATTTGTCCCTGTTTCGTAGAATGTAGATGGTAGAACTATTTCAACGTCCGAGCAACGTTTCATGTTTCTAAGAAGGCAACGATAGTATATTGAAAGGTAGATTTTATAAAGCAAGAAATAATAAGCGGAAAACGGAACTATTAATTTGAGAACCTTCTCTTTTTCGCTCTTGATATCGTATCACCAGGACAGTCCGGTGGTGTGTCGGCGGCAGAGTACGCGGTTTCGATTCCCGCTCGGAGAATATATTTATGTGAAGGCATTTGTGTTTGTTCTCGAGCTTGAGTGTTTTCTATGTATTATAAGTATATATTTACAATAATAGATCCGTTGTCTGGTAGCAATAACACAAGTAGTTAAAGCCTAGCTTACTTCGGTTGGAACCAGGGAAATATGTAGTTTTTATTTATTTATTGTACTTGTGCGTTTAACTGTTTTTTGTTTTGTAATTGAACAGTAAAAGGGTCAAGAACGCTATTAGTAATATCGATCGTTCGTTTCCTTTAACTTTTCTTGATACTCTGAAAAGATGAGCGAATAATTTCGTCCGATTTCCATTTCGTGTTAAAAGTGACAATGGTAGAACAGATTGATAAAATAAGTTAACAAAATTTGGGCCAGAGCTCCACCTGGAGAGGTTGGGAAGGTTGGCAAAGCGTGATACCCCCGGTATTACAAGCGTCTATAGGCTACGGTGATGCTTACCATCAGGCGAGCAGTATGCTTGTTTGCCACCTTTGTGTTATTAAAAAAACTTTTTGTAGTTGCTCCCTAAACTGGGGAATTGTTGATCTACATAAGACGATCCAACGCGATCCAAATGCGCGCGAGCCACTATGTCGATTCAATGGAATCCCTCGTGCGAGGCACGTCCACATATAACGCTTTATTGGATGGAGATCCTGCCGCGCGAATTTGGATCGCATTGGACCGTATGGTGTGGATCCGGCTATTGATGTTTCGCATGCGGATTTTGTCGAAAGCATCCCTGTTACGGACATTCGCATTAACATAAGCAATATTTTTTTGGAATTGTTCTTTTTTAGGATTCCGTAATAAACTGCAAGGAACCCTTTTAGTTTCGCCATGTCCGTCTGTCCGCTGTCTAGCGCCTAGATGCTTTGTTGTAGAAAGCTGTAATTTGGTATGTATACACATATGCACACAGCAACAATGCTAACAAAGTGCTGGATACAATGATCCGTTTCAGAATTATTCACATTATCGTGTCAATTTTTGTTTTGCACGGTGGTCCTCCCCCCCCTCTATCTCCGAAGTCTTGTTTAGAAATTTGAAAAAAATCATGGTAGTAGTCCATATGCTGAACCTTTAATGAAAACTATTATGGTTAAGTAGGCTCTACTTGTTACAGAGTAATAGCCGACGAACTTAAAAAATAAAATTTATTTGATGAAAACTTACCCAGTCGTAAATCAATTATTTTCATTTAGTTTCTTCATCAAATCAAATAAAATTGTCAATTGATTTAGACTAATTAGAACTTATCAGGTATCCGTGAGCGTGAGATCGGCCCTCAGTTTGAAACTAGATAGACGTCGTGTAATTATCCAGGAATAATTAGAGATTTGAGCGCCAAATGGTTTACTACATGGTATTGATAACAACTTTGTAATGTAATAAACATCACGATCCAATTAATGTTGTATCTTAGTAAGGCAGCAAACAGGCGCGTGATCCTTCGATCTGGTACTTCTACATGATTATCACAGCCTACACAAACGCCAACACACATTTGAGTTACAATAAAATTAAAAATCACTCGACAGCAAAAGCGCTGAAGTTTAGTACCACGAAAATCACATATTATGAGTTATGAGTTTCTTTTTTAAATTTTGGATTATCATCAACATCAGATATAAACAAATGACAAAAATGCTTATATTTCGATTTTGAGAATCTATTTATATGTATTAATAAGTTCTATTGATAATAAAATAACTCCTTATTGGCCATGTATGTACAGTACAATAAATACCTACGTATGTTACAAGCGATTACTCTGACGCATAACTGGGTCAGTGGGTCACAGACGAGGTCCGCTGATAATATAAAGCTGTCGTTTCCCAAACTACATTGTTTTGCGCTTGAAATGAATAATGTTTTATACATATAGGGGTGGCTTGGCTTTATAGCTTTTTTTATTAGATTCTTTTAAAGTTTTTATATGATTTCAATATTTATCTGACAGATATATTAAATGGTACAGTCAACAAATGTCAGTTTCCAGGCTAGAGAACCAACAAACCAGCGTCGTGGTACTCGTGCCACTTATGCGGAGTGGTGACCCATTTGGAACACAATTAGTTATGTAATTTTAAGTTGAAAATGTTGTTGTTTAGTTTTAAGTGTTCCAAATAAACATATTTTCTTTCTTGCAACAAAGATTTTTATGTTAATAAAGTGACACAATGTGAATGAAAAATTCGAGTAAGTAAATCCTTACATGCAATATTAAGAAAACTGGAATCAAATTTATTTTACTTCACTGGTTACCTCTTTCATTGGCATGTAATCCAGCGGCTTATTTTCTTGAAATTATATTGATGTCTATACAAAATTGTTTTTGTTACACGAACGCAAGAAGAATCTATTAGTGATTGCCGACAATGCCAACCATCGGAAGAATAAAAAAACCGGGCAAGTATGTGTCGGGCCACGCACAATGTAGGGTTCCGTATTTGCTGCGCTTTGCTTGCCTTCAGTTGAGTCCAATCTCAATCAATCTCAATCACGTTTTTCCATTTTCCACAAGCCAATTACAGTTTGTCTATTCATAATTCAGCAATGCTTAGGTAGGTATAATCTCAAAATTATAAATATATAATATTATATCTCATAATTTTAACTAAAACATTAAAAGAAAAATATTCCAAGATGAAACTAATCGTATTTATTCAATCGTAGTTAGCATCATCAGAAAACGAGTTAAATGAAAAAATAATTATAAGAGTGCGTGCCTTAAGTTATTTGTTCTATTTTAATATGACTCGAACGCTCCAAGCTCCAACCTTGCTCTACATTCGAGATTACAATTAAATTAAATAAAAAAACTCGTCAAGTGGGAGTCGCCGCGATAATAGACGTACAGTCAAGAGCATGTCAACCTTTACATATATCGAACTTTGTACAGTTTTTAACTTCTGTTGTTATCTGTATGTTATAAGCATAGATTTAGTATATACTAGCGTATAATAAATCTATGGTTATAAGAGTCAAAATTGTACTGAAAATGTAAACTCGAGATCCACCTGATTGTACAGGCACGTCGACTTTTACATGTCGGACGTTGTACCTGTTTGTATCATTCTTAAGTTCTATGTCATAAGAGCCAAAATTGTACTGCAAGTGTAAAGCTCAACGTGCTCCTGACTGTACCACCACGCCGTTTGAGGGTTCCTTCCTTTTTCAACATTGATTTCAGACACAGCACGAAATCGCCGCCCGCTACGCGCGTACTACGTAGCGGGCGGCGGCGGCGCGGCGCGGCAATTTCGTGCTCTGTGATTTCAGACCTTACCACTATGAGGGTTTACGGTTTACGTCTTGCGCAGGTTTTTATATGGAGCGTTTACGTACCTATTGATGTGTGCGCAGCGTTTTTTTTTTATTGATTTCAAATATTTTTTGAAAGGTAATTACGTACCTACATTAAATTATTTAACATTTCAAAGTTAATGTTTGAAAGAAGACTTAATTCTATATTAAAAAGCAATTATCATAAAAAAATATGAAAAAATATCGGGCGATAAAATAATTTTAATTTCTGTATATTTATAAAAATAATAATAATTTTTATTTCTTATTGTTAAATCGCTAAATGCAAGCATATTTTTAACTAACTATTTACTTATCGATCTTTGCAATTGGTTGCGATTTTGCACTGGGGGCACGGCAGTGGGGGCCAAGTCGAACAAAAAAGCGGCACGGCCGTATTAGGTTTTGCTAATTACGTTTGTCACTATTATCATAAATTTTAATCCTCGAAACTGACGCTGCTGTAGAGGAAACTTGATAGAATGAACAAATACTCTATTATGTTTTCTCAACTAACTATTTAGACGGCAAAATTACCTATAGTTATTAGTAAGTAACATACATATTTGTAATAGTTATAACGGGTTTATAGTATTAAGAGGTTCGAAAATACTGTTTTTAATGTACTTACATGCTCTTAAACCACATTTTACAGAATGCTTTCAAATAGATTAAAAGATAACGAGTAGGTACTTTTTGGTTTAATTTGTATGGGTCGGTTTGAATAGACCGCTGGCCATTCGACCGTAAACAAAAATGGATTATGTTAGGACCCGGTGATCGATTTGTATTTTGTAGATTGATTGATCGTATATTTTCCACGAACGGTGATAAATTATGTAAATGGTTGTATTTTTTTTAAATGACTTTAAAGGATCCATTATAGCACTTGTGGATAAACTCTAGCCGACAAATAAACTGACGTTTTTTTTCAGTGTTTGTATATTCTCATACAAAATATAAATCAAGCGAGATAGCGTATAAGATTAAGACTAGATTTTAACTGTTTTTATTACGAGAATAGACTGCTGGACTACCCCCCCCCCCCCTTCCCTCTTAACAAAATCCTGGCTACGCTTTGAAACATCATCAGAATTCGGTATAGTACTTAGATTAAACTAGATGGAGTGGGGTCATACAAGCGCTCTGTCGAAAGTGAAGCGCTAAACGCTCGATGACATGTCGGTGACATGTGGTGTAGTTTCCAGAAAGCGGGGAAATAAATAGAGTTTGTTTTTTCTCAACTTTCAAGTAACAAAATTTTAGGTATATGATATCGTAAATTCACAAGGACTTCCATTAGAGAACGTGTCACATACCTACCTACGTAAATATCAGTAGCAGCAGCAACTGTTTTAAAATTAATTAGTCGAATCGAAGCAATAAAAAGTTAAAATGGGAAACTATTTTCACAATCGGACAACATCGAGCATTAACACAATACACTGAAATCGTATTGTTTCTTTTTCATAATTAACTACAAAATACTATGAAATATTGAAAATTTTCCTGTGAAAAGTGATATCATTTTCTTTTGTTTTTCAGACGTGTTGTGTGTGACACGATTTAATAGCACAAACCGCCATTTATTTTTCGGGAGACACATTTGGCGCGCTTTGACGTTGACAACTACGTACGGAGAGTTTGGGCAAAGTTCGGCGTTTGGTGCCATTTCTGGCACCAGTAGAGGTGTATCAAATCAAAACGGGTGCACGGACACTCCTTCTAGTAAGTTATTATTCTAAGTATAATATGTACCCTTCTATTTGCAGACAAGTATATCGGAGTGGAGTCACGCTAATTATGACTCCGTTTGTGTATTTAAGCGGCGGTGGCAGCAAAGCAACATCTAATTATGGACTTTCATTAAAGTAAAACATGCCCGTATAAATTTTACTCTATAATCTATTATTATTTATGTAATACACTATGGTTAGATTCGTTTGGCGTAACCACATACACATCGCGACATTAGCAAACGGAACATCTTTTTAATGCGACCGTCTCTGACAATAATAAAAAACACTGTCCGTAGTTTCCGCTCCATTCCACTTCAGCGAGTAACAATGAAGCTTACTATTACTGAGGTAAATACGAACATTTAGAAGTTATCTATTCTAAGTTAAAAATTCAGGTTAACTAAACCCGTTTACTTTGAACCTACAATTACATTTCAACTCTTTAACATAATAGTTCAGTCTATTATGTATTTTAAAACCGGGCAAGTACGTGTCGGTCGGGCCACGAATAATGTAGGGTTCCGTATTTACTGTGCTTTGCTTGCCTTCAGTTGAGTCCAATATCAAATTCTTTAACATTTGTAAGATTTCATCAAAGAAATTTTATTTTATAAGTTCGTCGGCTATTTCTCGGTAACTAGTAGAGCCTACTTAACCGTTATAGTTTTCATTGAAGGTTCAGCATATGTACTACTACTACCATGATTTTTTTCAAATTACTAAACGTAAGACTTTCGGAGATAGAGGGCTACCACCGTACAAAACGAAAATTGACACGATAAATGTAAATAATTCCGAAACGAATCATTTTATCGAAAAATGATACCACACATAACTGGGAGGTCGCGTATAATTTTTTTTTTTCCCTTGATAAGTAAGTTACATCGTAAGAAAAATTCGCGAATTTTTCTTACGATTCCGCGTTTTATTACTTTGGCTAACTTTGACCCGCAGTTATGAATAATGTTCGGACAAAGTGATTAATTTATCACATTGTCTAGACAATTTGGTAACTATATATTTAATGACCAGTCATTATGTATAATAGCAATTTAATCACTTTGGCTGTAACATATATACCAAATTACAGCTTTCTAGCACTAGACCGCGGACAGACGGACATGGCGAAACTATAAGGGTTCCTTGTAGTTTACTACGGAATCCTAAAAAATTGGAACTTGTTTCCGGCTTGTCTGACATGCCTCTTGTGGTCTTTCATTTCTGGTTATTCAGAAGTTTTATTAGGCGTCTTTAGTGCAGAACAGACAGCTGATTAGAAACAAAAGGTTCCTTGTTAATTGCCTGTTGAAATAAGGAAAAAATTTTCGATTTGTTTTCTTCTTTCTATAATATCTGCGGCTAGTATAGCAGTGATCAGGAATTCAATTTCGTAGAGCATAACTGGTGCAGTAATTTAAGGAAGATTTGCGGAGATTATTAGTAGATTGTGCCCGCGATAAGCTCGTTCTCATAGCTCGTCTTTGCATCGAGCCAAAAGGCCCAAGCTTGTATCCAGGTGCTCCCACCCAGGGATGACTGGATATTCCAAATGGAACCTGATCTATCATTGAAACAATTATGTACAGTCTCTACCCTGTGTGAAGTACCGTTTTTGTCCAGCACGCCAATAGTCCACCAAACGAATTAATCTCAGGAGAGAAAATTCGTGTAGTAGCGAATTTTGGCATATTTGTGGGAAATGGTGTTTTAAACAATATACTAAAAGTACTAAAAGCACGGACGGAGGGACGGGGGGTTTAAAGGTCCCGTGTTTTAGTTTTTCGTTAATGGGTCTAGAGAGTCCAAATTTGGAATGTAGGTTACCTTACGACGTCAAGGGGTGTACAAAGAAGGGATTTTTCAAAATTCCCACGGGAAAGCGAGATACACGCAAACGAAGTTGCGAGGGTATATCAACGCACAGCATAAACCGCTGGGTCTAGAAATTCAAAATTTCACATGTAAGTTCCTTAGGACCGAACCGACCGGACCGGACCGACCGACTGGACTGACCGGCTCGATCGGTCCGGTCCGGTCTATACTTAAATAATATTATAAGTTTGTTTTTCATTGTCCATTTCCTTCCCTCTATCTATGTTGATCCCAGCTAAAATGGTATAGAATCTTTTTATAGAGAATTTTATGTAAGTAGATTATTTAAGTAGAAGATCATTTTTTCATATGGTCTAAAATTTACGAGATTTTTACGAAAAACTAAAACACGGGACCTTTAAACCCTCCCCCTCCCTCCGTCGCTCCACCCCCACCCACCAGTACTTTTAGTTTATTGTTTAAAATACAATTTCCTACAAATATGCCAAAATTCGCTACTACACGAATTAGTTCCCCTGAGAGCTATTTTTATGTCTTCGTTGGGTGGACTACAAGCTTTTTGGATTTTGGACTTTATTGATTTTCTTTGATTTCTTTTACCAATAAAGCTGCCTTGTTTCTTGTGTGTAACTTTGTTGTGTATTGCAAATAAAGCATATTATTCTATCTATCTAAGTGAATACGGAACTGGATTGGAACTGGACGTCACTGGAATTTCCGATACGAAAAATGCCAATACTCTAGCTAGATGGTATTTGAGATGGAGATCTGCACCTTGGAATTATAGTGCCATATTAAATGGAGTTTTCTTAGCAGGGGAAGTCTTGGAGGATAATCGGAGACTCTCGATTTTAGACATGTCTGAGACTTTATTCCACAATAGAACGTGGGATATTCGCATGAACCGTGTAAAATGCGTCTGTATAACAGTGTAAACTGTCTATCGATAATACATTAACACATAAAGAAGAGAGATTTCAAATAAATCTGAACATTTCCAAAATAATTTTGCATTAATAATATTGGCATAGAAATATGGGGCAATCGATTGAAAATATTGAAGCACAAGAAAATGTGTGGCCCCAAAATAGATAATATAAAATTTAAGTACCTAAAACAGACAAATTAGTCCTAATCTATAAATATATTGTGGGTATCGATATTGAGAAATTTCGTGCCTTATCAGTCGGCTATAACACATTCAGATTTACTTGGTCCTCAATGTTGCAACTGCAATGTCCGCAATGCAATACAATCTAGGTGATAATAAACTTTATTTACATTTTAGGCTCAAATGTTGTGTATTTATATTTGAGTATACCAACAACAAATTCAGCGTGTTTATAAGATACTTGAAGGTCTTCCTCCCTACTTCTAAAAATATCAAAGTAGAGCTCAAACCGAAAGTGGAATCACAGAGCAAGCTTGAAATATCAAACTGGAACAATTCCTTTGCAACACTGCAGTACGGTGCAGTGTTTCACGTGCATGCAGCTGTTTCATAAGTTGCAACGATACATTGACCGAAGCCACTGCAGCCCGCAGACGATCATGCCCTACTGACACCGAGCGAAATCAGAATGCATCGCCACACCGCCCGGCGATACACGACGTAACTCGCGACAATACTCGAATACACTCATTCACCGCAAGATGGAAGCTAATTATACAACCGACAAACTATTCTCGAAACTTGTTCCGTGAGCTACTACTATTCAATACCTAACTCTAAAACACTGTTTCACACAGCCAATTCTATCGCAAGATAGCGCGAAAAAAACGAATGCGGCGTTGCCACACCGTGCAGCCGAGCGTACGAGACGAGCAGGTAGCCTCTACAATGCATGCGACGTACGTAATGTTCTATGTACGTATTATTATACAACACTTGTCCTCTCGTATAATGATTTATCCATATTTCTTACAGGCCTCATGTCCCAATTCTAAGTGGAATATATCCCATTAAAGCTAATTATGTAAAGAAACATTTAATATTGCTGTAAAAGTGCCGAAATAGGTAACCTAATTCGATTGTCTTTTGTTAATTATGTACGGCACGATTAATCAGAATATTTACGATAATCAAAGTTAAACTAAATTATTTTGTCGCGTAAAAGAATGAAAGTATTCAGACTTGTATTACAGCAATAGTTTTCATATATGTTCTATTAAATCTGAGATATTTACTTACCATTAGTAGGGTCCACATACGCAATTTTAAGGTCAATCCCGATGTCTTCCGGGGGTTTCTGCTCGACCGAGCCCAGGTCGTAGTCCATGGCGCCGTCGGCGTCGGCCGCGAGATCGCTCTTGGCCTGGCTCGTGGAAGCGGCCAGACTTTGCGCTACACTCATTTTTGGACCGTCTTCGTGCATCATACACGAATATCGAACGAGGCGACTTCACCACCCGCCAAGTATTCCGAATATCACAAATGCCTTCTATTGATAATTTGTATCTCAAAAACCGCTCATTAAAAGCGATAATATGTTTAAAACACAAAATGTAGGTCTCTAGGCCACTTCACTTACACTTTGATATTCCGACCGACATAACTCGGGTTCAATACAGCTACTGTACTCATGACTGACATTGAAATAACTCGGTAAAGGGCAGTAAGAAATTAACCTAATTCTTAAAAATATGTGTTATTAAATTTTTACATAAATTATTGCTATAAATTAATAAATATAATTTTAAAAAAATAAGGTGGTAATGGAACAGAATATCATTAATTAGAAAATAAAAACAAATGAACGTTCTTTAGTATACTTTATTATTGTACTGAAGTCGCTTATTCTTTTCTGAAAAAGTTTTAAATGATGCAAAATGACTACTTTTGCTTATGAATGCGCTACGTTGTGTAATAAATGACCGTTTCTATTGCACAATCCTTTCACAAGGGCTCTGAATGTAGGTCAATCTTTATGAGTATGATTGCAAATGAAATCTTTGTTTGTAACTATAAACTTGCGAGTTAAAATTAGCTAAATTATGATTGTTATTAATTATTACTAAATCTAATATAGAAATTAGTTTCTAAGTTTATTAATCCCGAAATAAGATTTAATAATTTTCAAAACTTAATCTTGATTTCCGGTAGTAGCAACGCCACCTACCTAGTTCGTCTTTATTCTTAATTTATGTAATTTAACGCAAGATGGCGCTAAAAATTCAAATCGTAAAATATAAAATTTGTCACGGTCACGGTACCTATTTATAAATTTAAAGTAACAAAATTGTTAGGAAAATTATTTTACTATTTTTAGTATTAATTAGGCTAGTATAGCTTGCAAAGTGTACTAAAACCTCTGTTACCATTTCGTAAACTATTACGACTAGCGCCATCTCTTGATGATTATAATAAAATAATTCTCAATGCCTATAATGAATACCAGTAGTTTCGGAGCCTATTCAATGCAAACAAACAAACAATCAAATCTTTCCTCTTCATAATATTAGTATAGAGACTAGCTTTTTTGCCCGCGACTTCGTCCGCGTGAAGTTCCGAACCCGTTCCCGTGGAACCCACATTGAATTTCGGGAAAAGTATAGCCTATGTCACTCCCTGATAATGTAGCTTTCTACTGGTGAAAGAATTTTTGAAATCGATCCAGTGGTTTCGGAGCCTATTCAATTCAAACAAACAAACAAACAATCAATCAAATCTTTCCTCTTTATAATATTAGTATAGATGAATACATACACATTAAAACTAAACTAAACATAATGATATTATTATTAAACATATTTTTTTATTAAGAACCTAAAACTAAAAACCTTAAAAATATACCTACCTAATAAAATAACTAAAGTATAATATTATTACAAGGAGTTCCTTTAAGCAAGGTTCCGAAGATCCCTGGCAGCGTTCCCCCTTTGAATAGCTAAACTAATTCTTTGTCCGAGGTAGCTGCCAGCTCTTCGGTCTCCTGCTGTGACATCGACTAACCTTTTTGCTATTTCCTTAAAAAGTCTTATAGCGCTAGGTCCCCACGGACCAAGGGTCTCGACACCGAATGGGACAAAATCATATTCGGAGCCAAGACCCCTGTATTTACAAGCGTTAGCTTTTTCAGCCGCATGACAAGCCGCACCAGCTCTGTTGTTGTCTGAACAGGTTCCATCCCATACCAGCACCCGGCCCATCTTCCATGGAATCAAACTTATACCGTCCCGTCTCTTGCCATCGCACGGTGGATCTACTAAGGAGAGCTTGGCAAATAAGGCTTTTTTTGAAAATGATTGAGCTAGCCCCAAAGTAACTTCGAAACTTGTGTTATGGGATACTAACTCAACGATATTATATTTTATAACAAATACATAAATAGATAAACATCCAAGACCTGAGGCCAATCAGAAAAAGTTCGTTTTTCATTCGACTGGGGATCGAACCCGGGACCTCCTGGGTGGCGGTCTGGCGTGGTAACCATTACGCCACGGAGGTCGTCAGATGATTTTCTTTTTTCGATTTCATAAATTGAAAGTATATTACATTAGTTTATAATGAACTAAGTAGAATCAGTCGTCCAGTATTACTTATATGACACGTCAAACGTTACCTATTTTCTGTTTTCCTTGTTGTCAGCATTATCTTCTCAGTTACGCTGACCCAACAAAATTGTTAAGTATATCGTTCTAATGAACTGTCCTCAAAGTAGGTTGTTGTAGGCTTGGCAGTCTTAATTCCTTGAAATTAGTCCACATGATGCATGTAAGTATCTTAAAATTCTATCTTTTCGTCCCAAAATTTACGTATGTCCTCCGTTGCTGCTCCTTTTGGAATCGCCCAGATCTTTTGACACAAGTAGACGACTTAATCAAAATTAACTTAGAAATAATTTTTAAGATGCAGCTGAACGAGCAATCCTGGACCCAAGCATCCCTACCCATCCGTTATGGTGGTTTAGGGATTCGCAAAATTTCCAGTGTCGCTTTACCAGCCTTCCTATCATATGTCCATAGTTCAGCAAATATCATTAACTGAACCTGGATTCATCCGTGAACAGCACATTGGACCATTGCTCACGGCCCCAGTCCACGTGGTTCCACATCACACATCAACAAGGTCTAGGGATATTTCATACTCAATTAAATAACTCGAAAACTACTGGCCGCATTGGAATCTTTTATACACCGATTTGTTTGTAATTTATCTCAGACTAATTCCAAATTCAAATTTTTGAAAATTCTTTTGTTTCGGTGGCATAAAATTTCTTGATGTGTAGGAGAGGGAATTTTCATTTGTGCGAAATTTAGAAAACAATACGAATTACGTTTAGTTACTGTTTTTTTTTTCATTTTTAAACGAAAGATAAAGTTAAAATTAGCCATACTATTGTAGCCATGCACCGCCAACATTTGACGAGGGCGGAGATGTTACAAGCTGTGGGAATGCTGGAAGCTGGGTCTGTTCAGCGTAATGTTGCTGAGGCCATAGGGACCCACCAAAATGTAATTTCAAGATTGTGGACACGCTATCGTGCCACAGGTGAAGTAGCGGAGAGGCACCGGGGGCCAAGTCGCATCACTACCCCCAGACAAGACCGATTTTTGCAAATTACTGCGCGAGCTCAACCAAATGCAACGGCGACCCAATTGGTCCAAAGGCTGCGAGTGGAACACCAAGTGCTTGTGAGTGACCAAACTGTAAGAAGGCGACTGCATGAAAGCAATCTACGCTCTCGTAGACCACTCCGGGTCCCACCTTTACGGAGAGGCAATCGTGGACGACTATTAGAATGGGTTCGGAACCACGTGGACTGGGGCCGTGAGCAATGGTCCAATGTGCTGTTCACGGATGAATCCAGGTTCGGCTTCCATCCAGATTCACGAAGGACGCGTGTTTGGCGAGTTCCTGGACGATAGAGCCGTCTTCAGAACCCTCAGGAAGTTCACCCATACCGAGGAGGAACAATTATGGTTTGGGCAGGAATTCGTCTTGGAGGACGGACGGATCTCGTTTGGGTGCGGGGCATTATGACAGCAGAACGATACGTCCAACAGGTGCTGGGGCCCGTAATCTTGCCCCACAGAACACAAATGGGGCAAGATTTCCTGCTCTTGCACGACAATGCCCGGGCACACACGGCGGGAACGGTAGCAGCTTGGTTACATACACACAATGTTAGGGCCTTAGACTGGCCTGCTCAATCGCCAGATCTAAATCCCATTGAGCATGCGTGGGATATGCTGCAAAGAAGAGCTCTGAAGGAAGTTCCTGGAAATCTGGCTACAGAAGATCAACTTTTTGCGCACCTCAGAAGGACATGGGACAATATTCCGCAGGAAGACATTGACAACCTTGTTCTGAGCATGCCGAATCGTTGCCGATGTGTTATGAACATCATGGTCGCTTTCTCAGACTACTAACTTCAAGTTTATAAACACAAATTAAATGATTTTTCTATTTTTTTCAGTTTTTACTTACAAATTAAAAGTTAATTCATTACGGTTTCCGTCTATGCTTCATTTTTTTTCCATAAAATCCTGAAATTTTAATCCAAGTACCAATGGAAGAATATTAAATAACGTATCTTTTAAATATATACATGTCATATAAATAATTAACACATTGATAGTAATACGCTTTTTTAAAAATATCCCTAGACCGTGTTGATGTGTGTATATATCCGGTATATGTTGTTTTATTTCCGTTAGCAGGGTATCTGGGGGCACGGTAGTGCCCCCGCCAAGACGAGCCAAGCGGAGCGCAAGGGCACTACCTACCTTTTCTCGAAACGTTTCGTCGTTTTTTTGAACTCTCATAACTTTGGTTTGGATGATAAATTTCAAGATATACTAATGACACCAATACAATACAATACAAAAACTCTTTATTGCACCAAACACAGTAAAAATATTACAGAGAATTACGAGTACAATAGGCGGCCTTATTGCCAAGCAATTTCTTCCAGGCAACCTCTGAAAGAGAAATAACTGACAAAAATAAATAGGTAGGTGGCGCAGTAATTACAATAAATTTCAAACTACATTATGTAAAAATAATAGACATAAACATAAGTAAATATAAAAATAAAAAATAAAAAAAATTAATAATAATATAAATATATATATATATATTTAAATTGAAAATTAATTACATTGAAAGATAGTGACATTTGATCAATGTCTTATAAGAATCTATACTTTGAGCTTGACGCATCGAAAGAGGCAGCGCGTTCCAAAGACGTACAGCTTGAACGGAGAAGGATTTGGAGAAGAAATCTGTGGAGTGGGAAGGAGTCACAAGGCGGAGATTAAAAGCACTACGAAGTGTGGGACCCTGAGTGTAGCTGTGGTATTCGAAGCGCTCTTTTAAGTAAGGAGGTGTTAAAGGATTAAAAAGAATGGAATATAGTAAGGAAAGAGTATGCAGGTTTCTGCGTTGACGGATGGGGAGCCACTTGAGCTGCGTACGAAACTGGGAAACATGATCGTATTTACGGAGGCCAAAAATAAATCGGATACAGAGATTTTGAAGACGCTCAAGCTTGTTAAGTTGGACTTCGGTGAGATCGAGAAAACAAGAGTCTGCATAATCGAGGATAGGGAGGAGTAGGGATTGCGAAAGCATAATTTTGGTTTCCGCGGGTAAAAAGTAACGTAGCCGGCGAAGGGAGTTCGTACTAGCGAAAATTTTTCTACTAATCTCCTTCATCTGTGGGGACCAAGAGAGGGTTTTATCAAAATAGACTCCTAAATTTTTTACTTGATCACTATAAGGAACAAGCACCCCGTCAAAAATGATTGGATCAAGATTAGCCCAGTTAATTTTGGAAATGAACCACGAACTGCCTATTATAATAGCCTGCGTTTTAGATGGATTAACAACTAAGCCATGAGCCTTGCTCCAACCGGAAATACAGTCAAGATCACTGTTTATCGCGCCAATGACTGCAGGTAGGTCATCAATGTGCCCTTGTCGGTAAATTTGAAGATCATCGGCGTAAAGATGATAGGAGGAACTAAGGTGAGAAGTAATACCGTTAATGAAAAGAGCGAAGAGTAAAGGGGATAATACGCCACCCTGTGGAACACCCGCCGACAAGGAGCACCAGGAAGAAGAGATGTTATCTTCGATTGTTATGCGTTGGCGCCGACCGCACAGATAACTATGAAACCAGTCAATAACCGCTGGAGATATGTTAATAGAACGCATCAAGCCCAGCAGTACATCAAAATCGACAGTATTGAAAGCGTTACTGAAATCCAGAAGGGTCAAGACAGTAACATGAGAGTTGTTCATACCGAAACGAATATCATCAGCAATTTTAACGAGTGCGGTAGTAGTACTATGACCTTGCCGGAAGCCCGATTGGAAAGGATTCAACAGATTGTTCATGGAAAGGAAGCTGTTCAATTGGTGTTGGATAAGGCGCTCTAGGACTTTAGACAGGAAAGGAAGAATAGATATGGGACGATAATCAGAAAAAGAGGACGGGTTACATTTTTTAGGCAAGGGGGTAATATTGGCATCTTTCCACACGGTTGGGAAAACGGCACTCATAATAGAATTGTTGAAAAAGGAGGTTATAACAGGGAGAAGGATATCCAGAAGTGGCAAGATCATAGCACGGCTGATATCATCCGCTCCCACTGCGTTCGAAGCAATAGCTAACACGTTCTTCTTAACATCACAGCCGGTAAATTGATTAAAAGAAAAGGAAGAAAAGTCAGGAGTTGGTGTAGATGAAAGTGAGTTTAAAGTGTTATTTTTAATTTTGCTATCAAATACAGCGGACGTAGAGAAGTGCCTGTTGAGACAGTCGAAGTTGATGTTAATGGGATTCGCGTGACGATTTCTCCCAACTCCCAAAGACTTTAGAAACCTCCACACCTTAGCTGGGTCACCATTTTCAACAGACGAGTGAAAATGTTTACGTTGGGCTTCTCTGCACATCCTATTGCAACGATTTCGAGCAGTAACATATTTATCGCGGAAGTTAATAGGATCACGTTTGTATTTGCCTTTTAGGTGATTTTTCTTGGCAATAGCAGCTTTGATCTCCTCAGAGAGCCACGGAGCGGGGAGATGTTTCACACGGACTGGACGAATAGGTGCATGTCGATCATACAGCTGAAGGAGAGTAGAATTAAATAAGGAAACTTGATCGTCCACTGAAGGAGTCGTGGCTATACCAGACCAATCACAGCATTCCGCGTCGCGTCGCAAAGCATCAACATTCAATCCACCAAAATTACGCCGCATGAGAATCTTGGACTTGGGTTTAGGGGGGCGAACTTTAAAGGAAAGGAAGATGAGGTTATGGTAGGAGAAGGTTTCAGCGTCGATTTGGCCGTGCTTGGCAACAAGATCAGTAGAGGATACAGAAATAAGATCCAGGTGTGAGGGTTTACAGTTTGGAAAATAATGCGTGGCTTGGAGAGGTAGGAAGGAAAGATTACAGGATTCAATAACAGAACGAAGGGAATCGGCACGATGGTCATTTTTCAGGAGGCAGGTGTTGAAGTCGCCCATAATAATAGCATGATCGAAGGAGGGGAGGTGATTTTCCAAAAGACCTTCCAAAGAGGAGAAATATTTCACAGTAGGGGAAGGACTATAGAAGACTCCTAATAGAACCTTAGTGTGGGAAAGCTAAATTTCAATGAACAGGTGCTCGGCTTCATTGGATGGGTGCAGGACATTGGAGAAGGAAATAATGTTATAAGGAATATGAGCACGGAGATAGATCGCAACACCGCCACCACCCTTACCGACGCGATCATTCCTAATGAGATGGAACCCTGGCAAGGAATACGAAGTGGAAGGGAGACAAGGTTTTAACCAAGATTCCGAGACTAAAATGGCGTCAATGTGCTTCGAGTCGAAGGAAGTAAGGAGGTCAGGAAAATGGGCACCACCACCAGACCAATGACACCAGTACAATCATTGAACATACAAAGTTTGAATGTCGTAGCTATTATACTTTAGATTTTATTAATGTCTAAAAACCCCCGATTTCGTCACTGATTCACTCACTCACTCACTCACTCACTGATCATCATAATTCTTAAGGTACTTCCTGAAGTCCTAGAACGCTGAAATTTGGTAATGTAAGCTAATATTACTACAAAGACCCTTTAACTTAGGGGATGAAAGTTTGTATGAGATTTCCGCTTCTTAATATCCTAGAAAGCTGAAATTTGGTATGTATGCTAGTATTAGTACACAAACAACAAAAATATCATAAAACTTGGAACTTCGCCCAAAAGAAAAAAAAAAGAAAAAAAAATTATAAGCAACTTATAAAAAGAAATGAAATCCCACCAAAAACATTTTCATGTAAAAATGTTGCCAAGACGAGTCTACCTCAAAATCTATGAAAAAGTGGTCAGATCTCATGTAGAGCCAAGATTCTTGATCTATGCGCCCTTACTTTACCAGGCCTAACTTCACATACTCTACATTTTAGCCAAAACGTGATGCTTGGCCGTTTTGCTACCGTTACGAAGATTTCATAGGCATTCGTTCATCGCGTGTAAAATAAACATAGATCAAGAATCTTGGCTCTACATGAGATCTGACCACTTTTTCATAGATTTTGATTAAGGTAGACTCGTCTTGGCAACATTTTTACATGAAAATGTTTTTGGTGGGATCCCTATTTACCGAATTGAATGCATTTTTGACATAAATATTGTGCAACACGTCAGGCTGTTCGTAAGTTGGGAAAGAGCGTAGGGCATGGACGGCTGCCTCACACCCTCCTTTTACACCGAAGCCTAACTGTACGGGTTCAAATTCCGAATTTAATTTTGGTAAAATATGTCGAACAGCCATTTTGGAGGCCAGACGTCGTAGTGTTGATCCAAGAGCAATTGGTCTCACCCTCCGTCCTTTTTGCTGATTGACATTACCGGAGTACCTACATAAAGTTGATTAATTTTACAAGTTGCTCGCCTGCATCACCCACAGAATGCGACGTTAAGTCTTTCAAATCTTGGTGTGAGATTCCGTCCAAACCTGCAGCCGAACCTGGTTTAAAAGATAAAATGGCATCCGTAACATCTTTGTTTTGAATTTGAAGGCATGCTTGCCCTGCTGTTGGTGGCTCGAGAATATATGGGTTCACTGGAGCTGAAGGATGTTAGATCTGGTTGTGGTCGGGCCAGGAGCCGTGATCCCCAGCCCGACCACAATCGTACTCTTAGTACTCAAAAAGTATAAGGCACAAATTCCTGGGATAAATGGCACAGTAAAACACAATTAAAATTACTATTTTGTGCCAAAGAAAAACTCCGTTCCATGTCGTGGTCGGGTCAGAAATCATCACACTCCGTAAGGCCTGAAGGGTGTCAGGGGTATCTGGTGATAGCACGTAATAATAAAATAATTCTTATGATTCGTCTGTACAATAGATGGCACTATGTAGAATTTAAGAAACCAGAGAGAAAAATAAGACATATAGACTCTATTTAAGTATTTAAAAAAAATATGACGTTTATTTTAGGAAATTTTATGTAAAGAAATTTATTTTTGAACAGCTCAGAAATTTTCGTAACTATATGAACATAACTCAAATTTCCTTCATATTTCACAAGTTGTACAAACTTTTATTTTAAAAGGTTTCAAATTTCCTCACGAACTTCTGAACCCAATTTATTTTACTTGTTATATAATAATCTACATTACATAATTAACAGTAAGTAGTTACTTATCAAAGTCTTGTTCTTAATGCGATAAAAATTTGTTGATATAGTATCAAATTTATGTCAGTGGTTTCTTTAGGAATTGCAAAATAAAAACGATTTTTTTAAAAGAAAATATTTAATTGACTCTACACAAAAGTTTGAGCTAATCAATATTTAGATTTATTGATTATATTTTTATACATATTTAATTAGTTTTTCAATCAGCCTTTCACAAAAACACATCCTTTGCAATGGTACAAATAATCAAAAATACAAATATATATTTACACACCAAAACCATTTAGTCTTCATATATTATTATGGTGATATAAAATATTCTGAATACATGTTGATATGAGTAACTATGCTATAATTGATATAACAAAAAGTAGATTAAAAACAAAAAAATGACATGAACCTGATAAAATAGTTGTCCAAGTATTCGTCTATACATTATACCTACCTCGTGTTGACTCACAGGTTGTATTTATTACATGTAACTAACATATATAATAATATTAAAGCGGCGACTGACTTGCTTCACAGCAGTTGAATACGTTTGTTCTCAACGATGTTGGCGCTAGCGACTTATTTATATAGATGGATTTTGTAAAAAATCGCTCTGAAATGATGATAACATGATGATACAATATATTCCACTTTAAAAGTGTTCAAATCAAATGAATATTTTATTCTTTTCTTTTTTATCCGACTGCGTTATAATTTTGATGTAAGTGACTTTGTCTGAGAAAACCTATTGTCAGTCGCCAGTTTTAGAAGTTAACAGCTTAGGCATTGCTCTGTTTGGCGGCTGTGAGGAGTTCCCTAGAGATGATCAGCCTCTGAATTTGGGAGGTACCCTCGTAGATTTGGTAGATCTTGGCATCTCTCATCAGCTTCTCAACGGGGTACTCTGTGTTGAATCCATTTCCACCGAACACCTGGACGGCATCTGTGGCAGCTTTGTTCGCGATTTCTGACGCGTGCAACTTGGCGACTGAAGCGAGAACTGTGTTCTTTTGGCCTGTGAAGAATAATTACTGACTTTGCTTTATAATGTAATTTTTTATTTATAGTATTTAGTTAATTTTCTGAATTATTTATTGTTTAATAAATAAAATTGGTCTTAATATTAATTAACTGTAACCATGAATCTAATTTATACTAATATTATTAATTAAATAAAACAACTACTATGACAAAGATTTATTTTTCTTTCATTTCTAAGATAGCATTTATCATACTAACACTCTAATTGCAATAAGCCACCTTCTTGGATAGTACCTACCTACTTACGTTGTAAATATTTAGATAATACAGTAAAAAGCGCCTAAAAATATATAAAAAACTCATGTAAATAAAGTTTTCCTGCCTTTATAAGAGTGGCAGCCCTAGGCGCGGAAATTTTTCCGAAATTTGGAAAACAATTTATCTCTAGTGTTCCGTATCTTTTGGAAACGCAAAAAAAAATATAATGTGGGGCATAGTAATGTGAACATTTCTGTGTGACATTATATAACATAGGTGATATTATATATATATTTTTAATAGGGATCCTTATAAAAACCTGGACGGGACGTTAGTACATTATACATTTCAAACTAAAAATTTAGATCACAATATCCTACCAATAATGAAGAAACGACAATGTGTTTTAATTTATTAATAATACATAATTAGTAGGTGAATATATCTTTATCTTTTAAATATGTTGATAAAATATTTGCACTTAATTAAATCTAATACCTATTTCGAGTTATCGCTTCATTTTGGTACCTAATTAAATTAATTGTTGTTTGTACAAACTAATTAGGTACTAAAATAGTCTTAGTTTATGATTCTAAGTTTCTGAACCGCCCCTTTGAAGTTAATGACACGTTAAATTATAGCTGGCACTGTTAAACTAAAGAAAAAATAACTTTGAATTAAAATGCGTTTCAGAAAGCTTTGCCCGTATCCTTCATTCAATACTTCGTTACTCTAAGGTTCCCTTGAAAAGATTGCTTTTAGCATTAAGGCCGCCTTGTTGCTAATAAACTAGTATGTAATGTTATTTATAATTTTTTTCCGCTGTTGTATATGTGTATTGCAAATAAAGCATATTCTCTAAATAAATAAATAAAAATATATAAGGATAAATCACAGATTCAGCAGCCCCAAAATAAGTTCGAGACTTGTGTAATGGGATACAAAATTTTATAAGAAATACATACATTGTATAGATAAGATCGGATTAGTTCGGTTTTCATCATGACCCGACAAGGATTCGAACTCGGGACCTGCTGGGTGGCGGGCCGTCGTCTGGTAACCATTACGCCACGGAGGTCGTCAAAATTAAAATTTAATCTATCTGGATCAAGATCTGGATGTAAGTGTTTCATGAGAATACTAACCGTGATCAACCAACCAGGCGGCTTTCATCCAAGCCAGGCGTGCGGTCTCGACGCCAACGGCCATATCAGCAAGAAGGAAAGAGATAGCTTGATGTTGAGCGATAGGAACGCCAAATGTTTTGCGCTCTAGTGCGTATTTGGTAGCTTCGTACAGCGCACGGTTAGCCAAACCTGTCGCACCAGCGCCAACCTAAAATATACATTTCAATTTTTTTACAATCTAATCTATACTAATATTATAAAGAGGAAAGATTTGATTGATTGTTTGCATTGAATAGGCTCCGAAACTACTGGACCGTTTTCAAAAATTCTTTCACCAGTAGAAAGCTACTTTATCAGGGAGTGACATAGGCTACAGCTTTTCCTGAAATTCAATATATGGGTGTTAAACTAACTCGAAACTAATATAGATTAGCTCTTGGTCTACAACCCGCTTTAATCTTTGATCTACCTTCCTATACTGGTCGCCAACGCGGCTGGCTCGCGCAGTCATAAAACGAAGTTCGAAACTTATTACTCAGTGAATAACGACAATCTATTTTCAATTGTTTTATGAACTGTGTGCCAGAAGCTACGGCGTTGTTTTACTCTTTTTCCCTTCACGAAGTGTTACTTTAGATAAAACACACAAAATTTGAACCTACCGGTGGGCGAGTCTTGTCAAAAGCACCCATGGCGATTTTGAAACCAGCACCTTCTCCGATGAGCACATTTTCCTTGGGAATACGGACATCTTCGAATGAGATGCCACGGGTATCGGAAGCACGTTGGCCCATGTTTTGTTCCTGTCATTAAATTATACAGATTTAACCCTCAAGTACAGAAGTACAGATATTACAGAGCGTACCTACGGATTTGAATGGTGTAACGGCGTGTACATTGTTTGTGTGCGTGACGGATTTTACGAGCGTTTCCGAAGTTACACACATATTAACAATGTGCATGTGAACGACAACATTCAAAGCCAACTGCTCTTCGTGAAATTTCATTTCATAAAACATTGGTAACTCCAACGGAACCCACCGACAGAACGGAAGGTCTATCGATTAAAATAAAATTTAAATAATAATACAATCAAGTAAGTAATCATATTAATTATAAATTCTACTTATATTTTATAAATTATACTACCGAGCAAAATACGGTAAAAATATCGTGTTTGTTGTGTTGCAGCCCCCTTTTAATAATTATTTTATAAAAAATTTTTTAGTACATGTTATAGCGGCAATAGACATCGGCAGTACATCATTTTTGAAAACTTCGACTGTCTAGCTATCACGGTTCATGAGATACAGCCTAGTATGGTGACAAGACAGACAGCTTAGGCTTAGGGTCCTGTTGGCACCCTTTGGGTATGCAACCCTAAAAAAGATGGCGGATTTTAGACATTGTCTAATAACAAACCTTGCGGCCAGGGTTTACTCCAGGCCAGTCTCTCTCGACGATGAATCCAGTGAAGGCCTTGCTGGCTGGGCACTTGGGGTCGGGGTTCGTACGGGCCAATACGAAGTACCTAGAAAAATATTAGAATATTTTATTTTGGCTGTCCTCCCTATTCTCGTAACAAAAACGTTACAATCTCATGTCAATTTCAAGCGATGTCTCACTCATGCAAAATAGGAATAGAACGGGACAGCGCGCGAGTTTGAATCGAGATTGAAACTGTTTTTGTTACGAGATAAGGGGGGCTGATCTTCTTTGTTTCTTTTAACAGAACGGTTTATCGGCCGTTGAGAATGAAGGTGAGGATTGCCTCACCTCGGCTGTTATTTTAGATATAGTGAAGGCATCGAACGCCTTGAACGCGAGTGTCTGACACCGAGGTCTTCTATCGACGTTGCCATCATACGAATTGCCTAAAATTGAACTTTAGAGGTAAAGGTTTCTGGTATGCCGCATCCTTTTGACTACCACTGAAAAAATTCCCCTGGCCCAAGGTGGGATTCGAAAAAGGATTAACCTAACCTTCCCGGTAGCTCAGTGGTAAGAATACTCGGCCGGATATCGAAAGGACGTAGGTTCGAATCCCACCTGAGGCTGGGAGGTGAAATTTAAAATATATTTTCGAAATAAAATGGTTAGTTCAACCGTAACAACTATAAGACAATCTTAAAACGTTAATTTTTTTTATGAATTAAAAATTTCGCGCTGCCTTTGCGTCATCTAAACGCACCCTTTAAGGTTTATAAAAATATGAAGTTACCAGTTAGCCACTCCGCCGTTTGTGATCCACATCTTCTGTCCGTTGAGGATCCATTCGTCTCCCTTCTTCTCTGCCTTGGTCTTGACTCCAGCTACGTCAGACCCACAACCGGGTTCAGTCACGCAATAGGCCTGATAAAAATATTAAATTAAGATTAACATAATAGAATAAATACATGCATACAAACAGAATAATTAAAGATAATAAATATACAGGTACAAATCACACAGATTGAGCTAGCCCCAAAGTAAGTTCAAGACTTGTGTTATGGGATACTAACTCAACGATACTATATTTATAAAAAATATATATAATATGATAAACCTCCAAGACCTAGGCCAATCAGAAAAAGTACCTTTTTAATCATGACCCGAGCGGGGTTCGAACCTCCTGGGTGGCGGGCCGGCGGCGTGCTAACGATTACGCCAGTGAGGCCTCCTAAATTCATTTCACATAATACATTTAATAGATTTTATTTATGTGAAATGAGATTGTTTGACACAATAATATCTTGGAGATTCGAATATTCGATTCATCTATCTCTCTTGGCCTGAATTCGATTATGTCAAAATGCAATGTATCATTTTCCAAATCCATCAGTTGTCGTCTGGTACTAAAACGCATATATCATAGTCCAGATTGAGAAATTTCAACTTTGTACCTTGAAATTTGGTATGCTAATGAAATATACCCCACGTATATTAAAAACTTGTTAACATATGACCCACTTTACCAATACCGAATAAGAATTTATGAAAAAAAAATGTGTGATTTAATTTCCAGGAATAGTCCTTAATGTGGACCGACATTTTGTCATTGCATAATCGATTAGGTTGAGCAACAATATGAACTGTCGACCTGATTTTAAACTGGTGACTGACCTCTATAATATACCAATAATTCAAAAAGGAATAAGACTATTTTGCAATCTACATGTGTACTGGAATAAAGCAGAGGTTCGGACAACACTCACATCTTTGAATTCTAATGTTGGTGTTGTGTATAACAGTATAACTTGGGTCTTATACGGGTCACCGCCTCAAGATATCGCGATAATTGACAAGCTCACACAGCTCAACAAACGATATACTACTGAACTATTAGGCCAACGAACACTAAGTCACTGAGAAGAGTTCTCAATAGTGTCGAAATGTCATTTATCAAAAAGATTTAGATGGAACAGACAGCTCTAGACAGTTCTCCCATGACGGTATTCTCCATGACGTCATGCGGCTCCAGTCGCGTCTCGTGACACGGGTCCCTTAGTGGGAGAACTGCCTAAGTGTACATTAAGCTAAATATGTGTAGTCGGTAATAGAGCTTGAGATTGCCTGAACCTCGAGATGTTAAACCCATTCATAATATACCGGTCGTCATAAATTAACTTGCGTGTTTATTCCGTTGGCACCTGCAATTACCTCATCGATCTCTAATTATACAGGATGAAGGGATGTTTTCAAATAGACTAGGCAAAGGCGTCACGTGATAAAAAGAGAAGAAGTCTTACCGCTACAAGGGGTTGTTCAATCAACCTTCCGAGGTACTTCTTCTGTTGCTCATTGGTACCAGCGAGGATAACTGGAGCTTGCTGCAAAGTAACAATGCTGTAGACCCATTTCTAAAATCTCGAATATGGTATGTGCACTACTGTGGTTTAGCAACAATATTTATTTTATCCTCTAGTTATTGTAGGTATAATACAAAAAAAGTTAGGTCTAGAAAATAAATAAATTTATATCCATCACACAGGACCATTTTGGCCATAAACACGATAACTTCGTAGTAATAAAAATTGGAACAAATAACATTAGTAGTTGCTATAACACAGTTTTAGGAATTACATGCTCCATGCGTAAAAACTATTACCATAAATGCAATGAATTTATAGTGCGTTGTACAAAGCAATAAAGCTATGGCGTGGTATATGGCTAAGTTTTCATGGAGCGATGGGTAAAATTTCATTGGAAATGCATGCATACAAGTGAATGAGGATCATATAATCGTTCCATATATCTGTATTTTAATAATAGCTTTTAATGCTTATACACAAAACTACGATGCGGCGTCGCGACGCAGTAGATTTGCAAAGTTTTTTGATAAGGTACCCCGAAAGGTGGAAGGACGCCTCAATGCACGAATTCGCATCGCAGAGATTTGCAGTTTTGTATACAAACCTTTAGAGCCGACATAAACGGACTGCTCGAGCAGTTAGCCATTGGTCAACACACACGGACCGCTTTTGCAGTCATAGTCAACAGCTTGAAGCTAATGCCCGAAGCATTTGAACTGCTAGAGCAGTCCGTGTATGTAGAAGTCGGTAGTTCACTGTGCAGTCGCAGCTTGCTTTTCTTGCATCCTGACTGCTTTAAGCAGTCAGTGTATGTCGGCCCTTGGGGCATCAGTTGAAGAAAAAACACACAGAGGACGAGTAGGAGCAGGGCACGGGTCTATTGTGTTAGGATAATATCGACGGTCCCAACGTAAAGCATTGTAACTGTTTGTAAAGCAAATTTGCAAAATAAAAAATTGTAAAGCATTGTAACTGCATTAAAATATGTATACCTCATGTTCTATTTATTATACAGTATAGATGTCATTGTTGTTTACTTTAAGAAACATGAAGAAATATCTGATAGTAAGGTTAATGATATGTTAGGCTATGTGCCAAGCTTAGGAAGCTATGCAAAATCTAGTCTAATATACCAACAGAAATAATCGATTGTAAGATCTAAACTAAAAAAGAAAGTAAAAATCGCCAACTAAGACTGCGTTCAAATGAAATCTACAGTTACGAAATTTAATGTTTATAGTTTACGGCTCAATTAGAGTAGAACTTTTTATGGAAACCAAAACTTTTAAGTGATATTAAGTTTTTTTTAATAACTAAACAATTCGACATTAAAAGTAATGTCAAGCTGTCCGGTACTGTGATTTTTTTTTTGTGCGGCATTACGGTTGTGCAAATTGACATCACCACCTTTCAGTCAGTCGCTAGCGAGCGACAGAAGCAGTGGTGTCCAATTGACAAAAAAACGATCTGTTAAAAAGAAGACAAACTATTAAATAAAAATTGTCCGGACAGCTTGTCTTTACTTCTATGTCGATGACTAAACATCATGTACCATATATGGGATTATTCGTAAGGACCGTCGATCATGAATACACGAGACATTGGCGCTATTCACACGAATAGCACTTTGCTGTCGACCACCTAACAGCAAGCTGTCGACGCGGCAAACTGCAGCTGTCGATTGCAGTAAACTGCTGCGTCGTCAGCTTGCAATTGGGTGACGCAGCTTGCACTAGGGTAAAGTGCTGCTCGTTTGAATGAACACTTAGTCATACTTAAGAGTATTAGACGTAGTCATATTAAGTTGGCCCTCTCGACATAGGCCCTAGCCGCTCCCATCCCCTTTGTGTTTCAAGCGTTTAATGGGACACTTCACAACAAGCTAAAACAATACAGAATAACGCTAGTTCAGTTTTTATTACTTTTTATAGAAAAAAAGTGATGTTTTAAAATCTACTAAATGGATCAAATTCCACTTAAATCTACGAACGAACTGTATATAAAGTATTAATGCGATTACAATTGTATTTATGTACTGAAATATAATTTTAGCATTAAATAAATGTCTACAAAAAATTACTGTGTTCAGTTTACCATATTTTAATTTATGTATGAACACCAGTGTCCTCTCTATTATTGTTTATATATTAACCTGCAATAGTATTAGATGAATATTTAATATGCATACAATTATTTAAGAAAAAAATTACAAAACATATTAAGACACTTTATCGTAAATCTTTTGCGTAGGCCTTTTTTGAAGCCACAATTTGAATTGAGTTGAATAATTAAACATTGTTTTTAACGACCTCCATGGTCAAACCTCCACCTCCATGGTGGAAAATATTTTTTTTTACTGATATGGGTGCTATAAAAACTGTGCCACTAAGGTAATATTACACTCAAAAAAACAGGAAAATAACAAAAAAGGCTATGAACTGTCTCCGATGGTCATGTTACATTTGACTTTACATAAAGACAATAACTTTTAAATCCATAGTAAGTATATTCTCATTACCTTTTTACAAAATTACATAAAAATTGTAAAACGACGTTTACAGTAGGTATTTATACAATTAATCGATTTACAATACGCCACCGATGGGTGGCAACAAAATAAATATAAGATGGTTTGAAAAGATTGCTGCCTGAATTAAGGCCGTCGTCTGGCAAACTCATTATCGTATCTTGAGCGAACCATAGTCTCGAGTTATCCATGGATATTGTATTTTTGCTTTGAAAATTAAGATTAAATCAATCTTAAAAAGTTGTCAAATGTAATATGACAATCGGGAACAGTAATCCATGACACTCACACCAAGACCACTGGCTTCCATGGCCGTCATAATGCCTGTGCACCCGTAAGCTATCTCTTCTGCCACCAAACATTGGTCAAAAACACCTAAATTCATGCCACCTGTGGGATTCAAATAATGTCTATTTTATTTGATGTCAATATTACGACACCGAAAATAAAAGATGGCACATTTTTGTTACATCTTTATAATTATCTTTATAAGGTATTATTAACTAAACTTGCTAAGATAAAGTTTAAAGATAATATAAGACTATAATAGCACTCTTAAAAGGTAAATTATCATCCAATACTTCAGTTTATCATATCCCTTCCTAACCACAAT